>OZ017740.1:27135000-29535000 GCA_963969285.1 Odontomyia ornata | reverse complement strand
CAGCTAACTGCGGGATCTGCTTCGAGGACGTAGTGGAGGGGGTACACAGTGTGCGATTGGATTGTGGACATCTATTCCATCGTGCCTGTGTACAACAGCTCCTCCTCACGTCAGAGAGTTGCCCATTATGTCGGCGACCCATCGAGCGGACCGCCCTAGACGTCCCCATCGGAACGCCCCTACCGACGCGTGGAGCAGTGGCGAAAGGAGCTCCAGAAGCCGAACCGTCACAACCACTCTTAGACCTGCAAGGAGCAGTAGGCGG
This sequence comes from Odontomyia ornata, assembly GCA_963969285.1. Taxonomy (NCBI): domain Eukaryota; kingdom Metazoa; phylum Arthropoda; class Insecta; order Diptera; family Stratiomyidae; genus Odontomyia; species Odontomyia ornata. Next base: position 29,534,735 of record OZ017740.1, on the reverse strand, counting down.
TGAAGTTCCGGCTGCGAGTGTCGTGTCCGAGGTGACAACCATGCCTTCCGCCCACTCCATTGACACCCTCGTGGCGTTGATGAGGGATATGTCGGAGAGGATTGGCAACCTGGAGGGAAAGATCCAGAATCTCCCGTTGAGCCAACCACCCAGCCGCGTGAGAACTCCGCTTGGCTGGGAGCCAAATCCCAGTGTGGCGATACCCCACTCCCGACAATCCGAGCAATGGGTCCCACCCCCAAGGAACTCGGGAATGGATCCCAGAGCTCCCGAATACAGACCGCGACACAGTACCGGACCTCCGTTGGTACCTCCAGCCCCCGAGGCAGTTCAGTACCACAGGTCAATCGAGGATGTGATTCCCCCCGGGAACGCATTGGCACCTTTTCGAGACCCGACGCCTCGTATCATGGAGAGTTGGCGCCTGAACTTTACAGGGTTCAACGATATGATATCGGCGGACCGGTTCCTTTTCCGGATTCAGGCGTTGGTATCCAGCACCCTGGGAGGGGATTCCTCGGCCTTCCTCCGGCATGCACATCTTTTGTTCAGCGGCGACGCTGCCGACTGGTACTGGAGCTTTAAAGAGTCAACGCCACGTCCCACTTGGCACTCTTTCAGTGCAGCCTTCCGCAATCGATTTGAGGATGGCTTCACTGAGAGAGAGCTAAGAGAGCAAATAAAGAAACGGAAACAAGGCGCTCACGAACCGTTCGACCAGTACTACACCAGTATAGTGAGATTGAGCACTCGCCTGCGAAATACCATGCCCGAGGACGAATTAGTAGAAATTATCAGAGAGAACATGCGCTGGGATCTCCAGAACAGCCTGCTACATTTTCCCATCAACACCATACAGGGATTGCGCCTCCATGCGCGTAGACAAGAACACTTGGATGAGCGACGAGGTACCTTCCGCCCACAACCTCGCATAACGGGACCAAATCCCCGAAATCATCACACCGCGGAGTTGATGGCAGCAGACCACCTGCTTGCTGATCCAGTACCAGTACCGAGGAGCGGAGCACCACCGGAGCTTGAGGACCCAGCATTGATTGATCGACCCTCCCTTGAAGCACTTACAAGCCCGACGGTCTGTTGGAACTGCCGACAACCGGGACATCGGTTCTACGCATGTCCAGCGGAGCCGACGCTTTTCTGCTACCGCTGCGGGAAGGCCGACACATACGCACCTGACTGTGCAAATTGCAAAGGGCGAAAAAACTTGCCACCGAGTGCCGCGACCACCCGTCGGCACTCCTAGACCCCGGACGAACAAATCCAGACCCCATCACCAGCTATGACCCAGCTCCCATCATGACTCCAACTCTGCTGACTCGCACCGCTAAACCCAGTTCTCCCGAAGTTCCACAACCGACGCCGTCCTTCGCCGAGGCCAATGCGCAGGGAAATGATAGCGAGACGAAGGCTCCTTGGCATGTAAAACCTTTTCATGTCAGGTTGCGGAAGTATTTGGCTACTCGACAGCGCATCTTCCATGAGGAATTGGCCACAACTGTCCCACCGCGAAGCAAGCGAGCCACGCGTCGGATGCGGAGCTTCTGGAGAAAAGTCAGGCAGTCGAGAAAAAGGTTGAAGGACATATACTTAGACGAATTATTGAGGGAGGATGTCCGGCCATATGCGTCAGTACACCTCCTGCAAAAACGAGTATCAGGCTTAGTCGATACGGGAGCCAGTGTGAATTGCATCTCTGCCGAGTTTGCAGGGGAGGTACTGGCCAAGCACGCGGACCAAATCCGTCATTTCACCTCCTGGTTAAGCACGGCGGACGGAACTCGTCACTCTGTAGTGGGAAAAATTATGACGGATGTCACCTTTAAAGGGGTAACTAAACCTATGGAATTTTTCATCATACCTCAGTTAACCCAGAATCTTTATTTAGGAGTGGATTTCGTTCGAAAATTTAACTTGGCCCCGGCACTATTTTCCGGTTCGACCCTGGAGTCCGTCACCACCGTTCCTGACCAATCTCAACCCACTAACTTATTACGGCATACACTGGATGTAACTCAGCAACTGCGTCTTGACTCGGCTATATCGGCTTTTCCATCGCACGAGAAAGAAGGTCTCGGGCGGACTGCCCTGGTGTTCCACACTATAGATGTGGGGGATGCTAAACCCATAAAACAGAGACATTTCGCCATATCTCCGGCGAAGGAAAAATCGTTATATGCCGAAGTGGATCGAATGTTAGCATTAGGCGTAATCGAAGAATCACAGAGCGCGTGGGCTTCCCCAGTCACCTTAGTGGTCAAGCCGAACAAGGTCCGGTTATGCTTAGATGCCAGACGCTTGAACGCCGTCACAGTCAAGGACGCATATCCTCTACCGTTGATCGAAGGCATTTTGAGTCGATTGCCTAAAGCCCATTTCATCACGAGCTTAGACCTCAAGGACGCCTTCTGGCAAATTCCTTTAGACCCCGGTTCAAAGGAGAAAACAGCCTTCACAGTCCCAGGCCGGCCCTTATATCAATTCGTGACCATGCCATTCGGATTGTGTAATGCCCCCCAAACAATGACGCGCCTTATGGACAAGGTGATACCACCTCATTTGCGGCACCAAGTTTTCGTTTACTTGGACGATCTGTTGCTTATAACAGAGACCTTTGACGAACACATCGACCTGCTTCAGGAGGTGGCTCTACACATCCGGAGGGCAAGATTAACCATCAACATAAGGAAGAGCCAGTTCGTGATGACGGAGGTGAAGTATTTAGGTCACATCATTGGGCATGGGCATATCAAGACCGATCCGGAAAAGACTCAAGCGATTGACGTTTTTCCACTACCCAAGACCACCAAACAGTTACGCCGATTCTTAGGATTATGCGGATGGTACCAGCGTTTTGTACGTGACTATGCCACCATTACCACTCCTTTGACCGACATGCTGCGTAAGGGACGTAAATTCGTCTGGGAAGAGCCCAGCTTGCGAGCCTTTGAAGAGCTAAAGAAGAGTCTGACTACGGCCCCCGTACTGCACAGCCCGGACTTTGACAAACCGTTCTCAATCCATTGTGACGCGAGTCAACATGGGGTGGGAGCAGTCTTAGTCCAGGTTGCACAAGACGGCGAGGAGAGACCTATAGCCTTCATGTCTCACAAGTTGAACCCAGCCCAGCGAAATTACACGGTCTCCGAGCAAGAATGTCTAGCCGCGGTGTTGGCAGTGAAACGCTTCCGAGCCTATGTGGAGGGACACACCTTTGAAATCGTTACGGATCACGCTTCTCTGAAATGGCTAATGAGCCAGACTGATCTCAACGGCAGATTGGCCAGGTGGGCACTGAAACTACAGGCATTTGACTTCACAATTCGCCACCGAAAAGGAAGCCAGCATGTAGTCCCCGACACTCTATCCAGAATGTTCGCCCCTGAAGGAGCCGAGTTGGTCCAAGAGGACGACAGCCCCCAATTGATCGATCTGGACCATCCTGCCTTCAAGTCAGTAACCTACACACAACTGATTCACACTATCCAGAATCAACAGCCCCAGCTTCCTGAACTGCGGTTGACGGATGGATTTATTTACAAACGGATGGGACACGCCTCCGGAGATCCCATACAAGAAGAAGAACAGTGGAAGTTGTGGGTGCCCGAAGAATTAACCACTGATCTTATCAGGCGGGCTCATGACCACCCATCAAGTGCGCACGGCGGATACGGTCGTACACTTAGGCGGTTGAAAACCTGTTTCTTTTGGCCTAAGATGGCACAACAGATAAAAGCGTACGTAGCCTCTTGTGAGCTATGCAAGTGCACTAAAGCGCCCAACACCATCCTTCGGCCACCCATGGGTAAGGTTGAGGTCCCCGAACGCGTGTTCCAGCGCTTGTACATTGATCTTATCGGTCCTTACCCTCGATCTGCTTCTGGTCACACGGGAGCTGTCGTGGTCCTGGACCAGCTCTCCAAATTCCCTATCATAGAACCACTACGTAACATGCACACTGGACCAATAATCAGCTTTTTGGAGAACCGAGTCTTTCACATGTTTGGAGTTCCGGAGAAACTTGTCTCCGACAATGGGGTCCAGTTCACCTCCAGCAAGTTCCGAGACCTAATGTCCAAATACGGCATCATCCACCAACGAACTGCCGTCTATTCACCACAAGCCAACGCATCCGAACGACTGAATCGTACGCTCATAGCGGCCATTCGCGCCTATGTCCACCCGAATCAGAGGGACTGGGATCGCAAATTGTCCGCCATCACTAGTGCACTGCGCTCGTCGTACCACGCCACGACCGGCATTTCGCCGTATTTTGCAGTGTTCGGCCAGTATATGATCTGTCATGGGAGCGCTTACCGGCTATTGCGGCAGCTGAAATCGCTAGAGGACCCAATCGTGGTTCTAGAACCGCACGAAAAGCTCCAACTTCTGCGAGATCAACTGCGGGAGAAGATTGAAGAAAGTAGACGGATGGGAGAGGAGCGGTACAACTTGCGATCTCATCCTTCTGGCTTTAAGGCCGGCGACGAAATATATCGTCGAAACTTCCGACAGAGCGATGCCACCCGCCATTACAGTGCCAAACTAGACAAGAAATTCGTGAAGTGTCGAGTCATACAAGTCATAAGCCCCACCCGGTACCTCATCGCGGACATGACTGGTAAGACCCTGGGAATTTACCACGCAAAAGACCTTAGACGATGAAGTGCAACTAATTCCCACGAGAAACCTTGGCTTATCCCAAATCTCTGCCTAGACGAAGGCCTCCGAATAACACCTGACTTCCTACTATATAGTCACTGCCGAGTCTTCACGAACAGGGTTGTAGCCTATCCTTCGAAACGGATCTTCGACCCGCCACGTCCCTAACCAAGACCTTTTACCAAGGAGACGGGATCGTAATTACTTCGATTTTGGGGGGGGGAATGTGTAATGTGACGCCTGCGCCCAGGAATCGAAGTGATTTCGATCCCGAACCCTTGTAACCTGCCAGATGGATATGTCCTCGAAGTGCCAGCGGACTTCATCTGTTGTGCGGATATCGTTGTGCAGAAAATATTTTTTTTCTGTCCAAATATTTAGATCCGTGGATATAAATATTCGAAATATAGAATTAATCCAACCCCGGCACATTTCGAGACATAGCCATCTGGAAATGCCCCTCCACCGTGGCCATCGAGAAAACTATGCCACTGGCGTCATCTGACGAAGCACATTTCCGCCATATGAAGTGCCATTCCACGCACATATGTTTTGTCCGAGGTGACAACCGGAAATTTTGACAGACACATGGAGGCGCTAAACGTCATCGTAAAGTTCTTCGTGATAATATCCAAGGTATTACAAAACCAGCTATACGTCGTTTGGCGCGACGTGGTGGAGTGAAACGTATTCCCTGTTTAATCTGTGAAGAAACGCGTGGTGTGCTTAAAGAGTTTTTGGAAAACGTTATTCGTGACGCAGTGACATTCACCGGAGCAGAAAAATTAGGAAAGAGGTTAGTTTAGTTAATAACTAAATAGAAAAGGTTATTACATAAGTCAGTAGCTAGAGTGCAATTGCGCTTGGAAACAAATTTTAGTGAGCGAGTGCTTCAGAGACTAATCAATTTCAGATAGCCGCTTCCGAGAAGACATTGGCAGCCGACTAAATTTACCACCGAATTAGCCCTCGGATTATGTCCGGCGGAGCGAATGCAGTTTGCAACATAGATTATCTAGTAAGAAAATTCTAAGTAAGCGGAGGCCATCCAGAAACAAATATTGTGGACGTAAAAAAAAAAAAAAAGGTACGGATCCTGAGAAGTCAAGCAGCAATTCTTAGGGGGAAAGTCATTTGTGCTGGAAAACGAGCAAATAAAAGTGATGACAGACTAAGTGCTCGGTATTCAATTCGCCTATATGGAAAAGCAACACATTTTACCCTGCTCTAAGGCGATTGTAATGCACATTTATAAAATCGACACTAAATCTGAAAATTTAGTCTGCAATATTTTATTAGAAATCGATTATTCTATTTCTAATTAAATTCCAAAAAAAATGATTTGACACTTCTTAATGCGGAAATTCGAAGTAACGCTTGCTACCTTGTTCAGATTGATCAATTGGCATATCGCTTGCAATCCGCAGTACAGATTGCAGTCTTCGGTAAAATTGATGAATATCTAGCTCGCGAAAACTTTCCTCACCGGATGCCAAAGCAACCAGTCGATTTATGTCGACAATTGGGCGAATATTCTAACGACTTATTGAGCAAAATGTTAGCATTTGAGCCTCGATCTCGCCCTTCTGCCTTGATGTGTCTCAAACACGAATACTTGGAACAGGAGCCAATGTGACGGATGTCCACTAACGAAATTGATATCATTGCTGTAATATATAGTAATAGTTTTAAGTGACATTCACACATTAGAAACATATATACATATATTATGTAAACTGAAACGCTTTGGATGTTAAGTATGTTCGGTAATGTAAGGTACAAAGCGATACCTCCCAACTTTACCGATGAAGCCTCTTTGGACGCCCTCAAATTTACGATTTGGTAGTAATCGTATAGAAGTAGTTATGAGCATTTATACTAATATAGTGTGCACAGAGCTATGCACGTACAACTCAAAATCATAATAGTCGACTATGTGTTCAATATTCTTTGGTGTTAGGTACCTATTAACGAAAAAATTGATATAGATGATTTATAAATTATAGTTTAAGAATGCCGTCATGTCGACACAGACCGCTTGTACTACTCGCCGCAACATACTTATCATTGTTATAATTATTCGTACTTGTAAATTTCCTCGCATACTAGTGTCCCATCGACACTCCACTAAGGTCTACTTACTCAAATAATCGAATTATTCCAATGCAGTTTATGTTCCTTAAACGGTGTCCAAAATTGTTGAGAAAAACAAGAAAACATTGACTGCATTTTTGACCGAATGGAAATTATAGACAAGGGGTAAGCAGCTAATTAGAATTCTTTAACAAACAAAAGAAATTAAGTAAATATAATTTCAAGTGTGATTGAACACCTTAAAAATTAAAGAACCCCTAAAGGTGAAAAACGATTAGTTATGCAATAGACGCAACGAGATAGATACTTGAAATTTATTGATTAAGTATATGCGAAGTGAACATAAGGAGACATTATTATTACTATAATTACTATTAGAAAAAAAAAAAGAAAAAAACAGAAAGTATCTCTATTTCGGTACTAAGTAATGTAGACTAATAATTATACTATTTCAAAACAAGAAAAGCAACAAAAAGAGACTAGAAACAAATTATGTTAATATTATTGATAGTAAGGGACACAAATTTAGGCAGATAGTTCTACTATATATTATAGGACTCTTATTAAAATCCCAAAACTGTCTCTATACATTTTTATTATTACACACAAACCATTCTCTAGCATATTTTGAAAATATATCAAACTTTAGGTAACATTTTTATCAATATTTATAAATCAAATCTATTAAGTATACAAAAAATATGTTTGTTGCCATATAAGCGAATCAAATTAGTTATTATGATTCAAACGTTTTAAGTTAGTTTATCTTAGGTTTAATAGGTCAATCACTAAGTTTTTAAGTTGCGCCTCACCAAATCAAAAGGTAGTCGTTAGTAAAATTTTATAACTCACATGGTTCAAAACCAAATGCAACCATATTGGGGGTTGTATGTGCATAATTCTATGTTACACTTTATGAAATGGTTGAAGGCAAAGTAAATACGCGATATCTAATATTGATACTTTGTTTGTACTTATTACTTTTGTTTTAAAGTAGTTATTAAATTTTACCGACCATACCAAGTTTTCAAAGATTTTTGTGTTATGTAGAGAAAGGCAAATCATTTATTTTATTTTTATCTTTTTCCATATATTTCTAATTATTGAATTACATCTTCAGAGTACTTTATTTTGGAAGTACTTTATTTCACTTGGGAAATTTAAGGTATAATTTACTAGTTAGACCACTCTTGGTGAATGCTTCGCATAGAAATATGCTAGTATGTATTTCTATTACAATCAGCATTAAAAGGATTTTGCTTTGTCTGTATCTCAGAATAAACTAAGAATGAATTGCTAAAAGTTAACCCACGACTTTCCTTTTCAGTGACTCTTCTTTTTCAGTGGGAACAGAGAGTGTAGGGTAAGTATGCCGTCGCGAGGGTAGGGTTTCTGCAAATCCGCTGAAGTCGGTTTCGCGTCGCGCGCGGTACGCGGTACCTTTGCTTGTTTCGCCATTTCTTTAGAGTAGTTTTCTTCGGTTTAAGTTCGAGTAGCCTATTTTTCGGTACCGCGTCGGTGAATCGGTAACGCGCCTATGGGATGTTGTAGCGTTTTGTTGATTTGAGATCTGTGGATAGATCGCATCCAGAACTAACGTAATGTAGGTTTCTCGTTCTGGATGAGTAATTGTTGACGCGTTTGGAAAACGGGCAAGTTCAGGTGACTGAAATATTGTAATTGAGCGTAATCCATTCGGAGACCCGCGACCGAAATCCTCTCCGAACTAGCTGGCCGACAAGCAGTCACCGCATGAATGGGTTACGGTGCACGGATTGGTTGACCTGTTGGTACCATCCGTTGGCACTACTCAGACTTAACGTCTAGAACCGATGAGGGGTCGGTTCCGCGTCGAGTTGAAGGTAGAAAATCATTACAGGGTGCCAAAAAGAACGAGATTAGACGCCAAATAAAGCCTGTTAATCCGTACTTCCCATTCTAAGGTCCAAAGTTTTACACAGGCAAAATAAGCTTGGTATTTACAAATCACTAATTAAATCTGTGCTATTATATGGAAGTGAAACATGGACCCTGACGAGCGCACCCGAAGGGCTGTCGACATATTTGAATGCAAAGTGCTTCAGTAAATCTAGGTACACTAGGTAAAAAGGAACGGAGTGGAAATTACGTTACAACGATGAGTTGTATGAACTATTGAACAAACCTCTACTTGTGTAAAGTTAGGGAAATTGCAATGAGTGGGCTATGTAGAAAGAATGGAAGCAAATCGGATACCTAAAAGAACATTAAAGGGTAGAGCACAAGATAGACGTTCAGCAAGAAACCTGAGGACTCGATGGAAAGACACGGTAGAAGCTGACAGTAGATCCTTGCTGGAAGTGATCAACAGGCGGAGGTGGTTGCAGAACCATGATGATTGGAGAAGATTAATCCTGGAGGCCAAGGCCCAGCTTGGGCTGTTGTGCCATAGATGATGATGAGTATTGTGTGCATGATAGTATGATCTATCATAATTCAAATATAAGTAGCACTCCTCAAATTAAAAAAATCATTAGCTCAGAAATCACTGCCCTAACAACCTTCTCATCTTCTAATTCGTTGCTTTTACCTACCTACACGCGTTTGAACTATTGCCCAAATAGTATGTTTTCTAATTGTAATACATTCCCAAATACCCGACTTAGCATTCAAAATATTCAAAAATGTCAGCATTAGATGAAAATAGTGTAGCGATAAAATATTTAGTTCCCAAGTATACAAAATTTATTAGACTATCCACGTAGGAGCTATTCAAAATTAGCAAAATTAATGCCATTTCAAGTAGTGCACAATTTTTGCTCATTCCCAAAACTAAAGCTAGCATACCAAAATTTAACAACGATGCTTGCAATCGTCCTATTTTAGTGCATTTAGCTTAAAAATTTAGCAATTCAGAAACAAAAAAGAAAATTACATTTAAAATAGACTCTATGAAAAGAAAATCTTTACAAATATTGGAAGAGTAAAACGAACCATGAAATTTATATATTTAATATAATAAAAATAAACAACAATTTTTAACTGGCGACATCTATGTTCGCTTTTATATATTTTCTTTAAATCAGAGCGTTGAATAAAAGACTAATGAAGAAATAAAACCAAACAGGAAGATGGAGTTATGATGAATTTTATTGATAAAGAAGCAAATAATTCAGATGATTGTATTTTTTAGTTTCCAGGGTTAGGTTAATTACATCTGTAATTATATTCATATTTTACATGCGTGGTTTTGTATATTTTCATCCTCATTTGAAGCGACATTGTGAAAAAGTGTCTTCTTGTAAAACTCCGTAGAAATGCTAGTAGATGATATTGAATTAAAAATATATTTTTTTCTTTTTAAAAAATATGTCTTTGAATTTAACATCGAGGTTATCTGTAGCTTTAAATATATAATTACATACATGGCAGCATGCTGAGCAATTTATAAAGCAAGGGAAGGAAATAGCCACGCGCAAAAAAGGAAAGAATAAAGGAAGCTTAAAAAATGTACTCATCAACATTATTCTTGAAATACATAAAATTTCTCTGAACAATTACACATCATCAAAATCCAATACGCAAAATATATTTAAAGTAAAAATATATCGAGGAAAATGATGAAGTTGGTCAATGAAAAAAAAAACATTTGGATAAAAAAGTAAAAGCTGACTTCTAAATGCCTTAAAATAAGTGAAATAAATTTAAAGGAATCAGTGCCAAATCAGTTTTCCCCGGTTTTTTCACTTTGTTGAACATACTGCAAACTATTGCGCCCAAATAGAGAAATTGATTGTGCATCGTTTCCATGAAGTTTATTTCACCTTTTTTTATTTTATCTTATCTATAAGAACGTTTCCTAGCCCTAATCATCATTGTCTATCTATGGAAGATATGGATAAAAACATGGATTCAAAGCATTCTGCCTAGGATTATTTTCTTCATTTAAAAATTCATCCATAAAAGCTATGAACCCACCCTTTTACCTAAAGAACAGATAATAATAATTAAAATGATAGTAATCATTATCCAAGATTTAGTATTACCATTGTAGTGATACGAGATCTGAACCTACTTGTACTACACAATATACAAAGTTATAGAAAAAGATCACCTTGCCTTAAGAAACAGCATATTATTTAAAAGTATTACAAAAGGTTATGGTATTGTGGTGACTCAGAACTTCCCAACGTTAGCGCACGCTTCACAGCGCAAAGAGACCCTCGTCCCAGGAGAAATTTTCGCCTGTCAGCCGATTCCACAAATCAGTGAGCGGCGCAAGCAATTACCTCGAGAAAAGGGAAATTTGCTTGGGTCGCTATTCTCGCTTCTCATGAATTAATATACATGAGAGAACCTAGGCAAACATCCTACTGGTTCGTAGTCAATATTATCATTATCATCAGTAGCAAAAACATCATCAGCATCATCACCATCGACATCACCAACAACATCATCTTCATCGTCGTACCCGCCTACCTCGTCGTAAACAAAAAGGAGTAATAAATTCTGTTATTTCCAAAGAGTAAAATATAAATATAGAGGAAAATCTAAAGACCAGAATTTATACTTCCAAAGTGGTGACCCCTTTTGCAACAATAATGGTAGTCAGAAGAAACGACGAGGATAGCGAGCACCATCTCCCTCAGGAGGCACCACCAGCCGGGAGCTTACTACCGGCTCAGGAGGTGAACGTAGTCAACCAGTGCAGGCTGCCATCCTTCTGACGGGCTAGTCCTGAAATGTTGTTCTTTCAGGTGGAATCGCAATCCGAGATGCACAAAGTGGTACGAGATGCAGCCAAGTACCATCTCACGGTATCATCGCTGGACCATAATAACCATCATGGATGTACCGGACATCATCCGTGTGCCACCGGAGCACGACCGATACGGAGTGCTCAAAGCAGATATCGTCCAGACAGCCACTCTAGGAGTGGACGCACTAAAGCATCACGGTTTACTCATCGATCTGCGCAACCAATGCCTCTTAGATGATTTCACTAACCTCCCCACAGCTTGCGTCCTCGGTCCAGCTCCAGCTATACACAGTATTAGCGGCATCACTAAACTGAAGAACACCATTGGAGACCCGTACAAAGGGATAATCACCAAAAATGCAGTTGCACCCGCACAACCCGGGAATTAGTCTCGGTCGCTGATCTTTCCGTCCACCACCAGATAGTCACCAGTGGCCCACCGGTTTCAAGAGACCACGTCGCCTCGCGGGAGAACGCCTCACCGCAGCCAAAGCCAAGTTCGCTTTCCTCCTGGAACGAGGCATAATTTGACCCTCACCGAGCCAGTGGGCCAGTCCTCTGCACATGGTGCCCAAGGACGGTGGCCATTGGCGAGCTACTGGGGATTACCGTCAACATTCAAACTCGACCAGACCGTTATCCACTGCCCATCATCAAGGATTTGATCCAGAAGACCAGCGCTCCTGTTTCCTCAGTAATCGGTCTCCAGCATGCTTTCTACCAAATTTCGGTGGTTCCAGAAGACGTATGTAACACGGCAGTCACCACGCCCTTCGGACTGTATGAATTCCTGGGAATGCCTTTGGGTCTACGCAACGCAGGCCAAACAATGCAGTGGACTGTAAACAATCTGCTGACGAAGTTGGACTTCGTCCGGGTCTATCAGGACGATATCCTAGCATTCTCGGCCAGCCACGACCAACACCAGCACCACCTCGAGCATGCTGGGATAAATGCCAGGTCGGTCAGCCTGAGGTCGTCTTTGCTGGATGCCACGTCTGCGAAACTGGATTTCGACTACCAGCTCCCAAAACAGAAGCCATCGTATCTTTTCCCAAACTGGCCGACTTATGCCAGCTGAGGCGTTTTCTCGGGATGCTGAATTTTTACCACCGCTGCATGCCACACGCTGTCGAGTCCAAAGTGTCACTATCGGAACTGCTAAAAGGTTGTATAAAAAAGAAAGCACTACTCACCTGAATACCTGATACTGAAGCGGCTTTTGAACACTGCGAGCAAGACATCACCGAGGCAGCCACGTCAGCTTTTCTTTCGCCTTCGCACCTATTGGCACTTCGCACTTACGCATCCAGCACTGCCATTGGCGCAGCTTTAGACCAACGATGGGCCGACGGCACTTGGGTACCGTTGTATTTCTTCTCGAGGAAGCTCTCTGAAACCGAGCAATGCTACTCAACCTACGAACGTGAGCTCCTTGCGATCTTTGCTGCCATCAAATTCTTTCAGTGCATCTTATATTTGCTCTGACACAACGCTCGGACAAACCCTCACCCCGCCAAAGCAGACAACTGGACTTCATTGCCCAATTTGATTCGAAAGTTGAATACCCACCAGAGGATGACAATATCTTCGCTGATGAACTTTCACGAGTAGAAACGGTCACGATACCCGCCACAATTACAGCTCAAGTCATTAGTGAAGCACAGAATACAGACGACCAGTTGCCCCACCTCCTGGCGAGCTCCCGTCTCAAACTGCATCAGCTGGACTTGGATGGCTACTCAGCGTACTATGTGGAGTTTAACGGCACCATTAAGTTTTACCTGCCAGTTGCGCTCCACCGTCAGGCTTTCGACATCGTCCATCAACTATCGAAGCACGTAGCCCTTTAATACTTCTAGCCGAGTCTGCGGAAAGACGTATCCCGGTGGGCCAAGCAATGCGTACCTTGTCAACTGTCGAAAGTCCGCCGCCACAATCACGCCAAGTTAGGAAATTTTAAGACACCGGATGTGCGCTTCGACCATATCCATATCGACTTGATCAAGCTGCCACTGTGTGAAGGCTATGAGAACTGCCTCACCATTATCGACCGCTATACACGGTGGCCTCAAGCAGTGCTAGTGCGTGACATCTGAGCCAGCACCGTCGCCAGGGTACTATTCGACCACTGAATATCAATATTTGGCCCGCCACTGGAGATTACATCGGACCAAGGACGCCAGTTTGAAGCCGACCTCCTGAATCAGCTCGGCCGCCTCTTCGTCACCAACCACGTCCATACCACCCTCAAGCCAAAGGCATGGTCAAATGGATGCACCACACCCTCAAAGCAGTGCTAAAATGCGTTCCGGAGACACTGTGGTTACAGGCACTTCCACCGATCTTGCTAGGTCGACGAACCACATTCAAGAAGGATCTTCAAGCCTCTCCTGCAGAAATGGTTTTTGGTACAAAGGTTCTGATCCCGGGCGAGTTCATTACGCCTCAAAACACACCAGCTGGCGGCCCACAAGATTTTGTCACCGACTTACGCCGCCTCTTCAAATCGATTCGTCCTGTCCCGTCAGCCACCAACTATTCGTTTTCAAAGACCTAACCAGCTATAAGTACGTGTTTCGCTGCATCGATACTGAAAGAAGCCGCTCGATCAACCATACTCTGGACCTCATCGAGTCGTCGGAAGGATCAACGCCAACACCTACGTCATTGACGTAAACGGCGTCGCCAAAAGTCTCTCCACCGAACAACTCAAACCAGCCTACCTGGAGCAAGCCGATGCCCATCCAGCGACACAGCAGCCATACTCAAAACATCTACAGACGGCTACAATACCACCTCTGCTGCCCCCGGAAACAGCTCAACCAGCGCAGATTTTGCCAGACCAACCACTCCAGCCATTCAAGAAGAGAGTCACGTTTTCACTCCCTTCGGCGCATGCGAAGTTCATTGGGGAGGGAGTGACTGTGGCGACTCAGAACCCACATCCACATATCAGCGGCGCAAGCAATTCCCTCGAGAAAAGGGGAAATTTGCTTGAGCCGCTCTTCTCGCTTCTCATGAATGAACATACATGAGAGAACCTAGGCAAACTTCCTACTGATTCGTAGTCAACATCATCATCAACATTAGTAGCATAAATCATCAGCATCATCATCGACATCACGAACAACATCGTCACCATCAACAACAACGACATCATCATTCATCGTCGTAGCCGCCTACCTCGTCGTACACAAAAGAGAGTAATAAATTCTGCCATTTCCAAAGATTCAAATATATACATATAAATATAGAGTAAAAGCTAAAGACCAGAATTTTTACTTCCAAAGTATCTACACTTACGAGTTGCCGGTTATCGTTTTAGAAGAAAAAAAGGATAAACGATGGACAGGCAAGGTGAATAGAGATAGGGAAATAGAAATAGTTAGACTGCATACGCAACTTCAGTATGCTCCAGGTAAAACTGCGACAGGTGTGTAAGTGGAGATTCGAAGTCTAATACTCGACGTACATTGTTGCCACAAAAATTTAGCATAACTGAATCAATCATTTAATTTTTTATATATTTACATTTTCTTTCGGAAAATTTTTTAAACAAAAACCTTATTTCAATACTCAGTTCTTTAAATGATCTTCCATTATGTTATCATTGCATCACTATTCCGTTCTTAAGCATATCAGTTCAATATGGTAGTTTTCATATGCAACCAATAACTGAAATCCACACATGCATCGTTGTTATGCAAAGACATCGCTAAGTAATAAAAGGGTCCATTGCCTTCGTAAATGCTTTCATGAAAATTATGTGCCATAGTGACTTATTACTAATAGCCGAGACCTTTGACGAGCATATCTTCCTGCTTCAGGAAGTGATGGTGCATTTCTGGAAAGCAGGATTAACCATCAACATCCAGAAGAGTCAGTTCGTTATGACGAAGGTTAAGTACTTTGGTCACATCATAGATCATGGTAACATCAAAACTGACCTGGATAAGACAAAAGTGATAGGTGGCTTTCCTCTTCCTGAAACCACAAAGCAGCTGCGCCGATTTCTAGGTTTATGTGGCTGTTACCAACGATTCGTATATGACTATGCGACCATTTCTATACCCTTCATGGACATGCTGTGGGAAGGTCGGAAGATCATCTGCCTGACAACAGCTCTCGTACTATATAGCCAAAACTTTAAAAAGCCGTTCTCAATCCATTGTGATGTGAGTCAGCATGGTGTGAGAGCAGTCTTAACCCAGGTTATGGAAGACGGCGAGGTTATTTATAAAGCCTTCATGTCCCACAAGCTAAACCTGCCCTAGCGAAACTACAATATCTCTAAGCAGGGATGTTTGGCAGTGGTGTTGGTGGTGAAGCATTTTCACGTATATGTCGAGAGGCATCCTCGTTAAATCATCGTCATCTTACAAGAGGCGCCTTGAAATTACAGGCGTTTAATTTTACGATCTAACACTGGAAGGGACGCCATCATATGGTACTCGACACTCTTGAAGATGTTCGCCCCAGAAGGAACCGAGTTGGTCCAGGAGGATGATTTTCACCGCTCCGCTTCAAGTCAGAAGCTTTTATACAGCTAATACACACTATTCAGAGCCAGTTACCACAGCTTCCAGACCTACAGGTAACGGGGGGGTTTGTATTCAAGTAGATAGGGCACACACCCGGAGACCCCATCCAGGTGGAGGAGCAGTGGAATCCATGAAAAATTGACCGTCGATCTCATCCGGTGGGTCCATGATTACTCACTGAGTGCACAGCGCGGATACGGTCGTACGATACGGTGGCTGAAAGTTTATTTCTTGTAGCAAATGATCCAATAAAAAAGCTTATGTAGCCGCCTGTGAAACATGTGGGCACCAAAGCACCCAACACTGTCCTTTGGCGCCCGTTGAATAAATTTGAATTACCCGATCATGTGTTCTAGTCCTTGCATACCGATCTCATTGACCCAAATCCTCGGACGACGTCTGGGCACATTGGAGCTGTCATGGTTCTGAACCAACTTTCAAGGTTCCCGATCATTGATCCGATACGGAAAATGCATACAGTCCCAATGCTAAGCTTCTTGGAGAAACGTGTCTTCATCGTATTCGAACTACCGGAGTATGTTGTCTCCGACAATTGATTCCAGTTTGCATCCGTTAAATTGCGTGAATTGATGGATAGGTATGGCATTACACACCAGCAAACTGCATTATTTCCTCAAGTAAATGCGTACACTCCTAGCCGCTATCCGTGCCTATATAAATCTGAACCAGGATTGGGACCATAGGATCTCTTCCATTACCTGTGCTCAACGTTCTTTATACCATACCACCATTGGGATCTCACCTTACTTTACCCTGTTCGGCCATTACATGATTTGTCAATATAGTTCGTGCCCGCTGTTGTGGCAATTAAACTGAGAAATCCCGAGTACCACGAGACCAACTCCGAGATAAGCTTGAAGATAGTAGACGTGCAGGGGAGGAGCACTACAACTTGCGATCCCGTCCTTCTGGTTTCAAGGCAAGCGTTGAGAATATTGACGAAACCTTAGACAACGTGACGAAGCCCAGCATTACAATGCCAAGCTGGATAAAAAAATTGTATAATGCCGTTTTGTCCAGGCGTTGAGCCCAACAAGTTACCTCATATCATACATGTCCGGAACAGAACTGGGGGCTTACCATTCGAAGGACCTGTGTCGCTAACCCCAATGCACTCTCCATACTTGGCTGTTCGGAAGCGTTCTATGTGGTTCTAAATTTCCAGCTTTCATCAGCCATTTCTTCGCGCTCTCAGCCCTCAATCGGCGTAAAACCTGCTGTCCTGTAATAATTTGCAGCTTGGTCCCGGAGAAGCATATGGCATTCGGTACTCTTGCGACCACAATCAGTTCAACAAGTGTTGAAATGACAGATCTGTTCGGGAATCGTCGCAAAACTAGCAACCTCATTCTTGTGGTTGTCATCTGTCAGTTTGGAGATATGCCGCTTCATTAGCAAAGTGCCGGCCGACAGACAATTAAGTGATAATCAATTATTGACGAATTATTAGCTATTCAACTATTAAAGACTTAGAGAAACTACAGATCCCGAAAAGTCAAGTTATAGTTCTTTGGAGGCCTTGTCCAATTTAAACGAAGTGAGTATGCCGCCGAGGTAGTAGGATTTTAATAATTTGCAATTGATCGGCTCGGTAGTTCAGTTAGGTACGCGGTGCCATAGTTTGACTTTGCGTTTTTAGTTAGAGTAGATTGAGTCGGTTTTTGGATTCGATTAATTTATTTCTAGCACTGCGTCGGTGGATAATCAAGAACGCGTGGTTTTTTGATTGATGATGTCTCGTTCTTTATTTCCTTTTTTGGACTTGACGTACGATCTGAAAGAGATGGAAATGAATTGAATTACAGTAAAATAGTATAGTGTGGTCGGAAGTATTTTGGCATGTTTTAAATTGGGCATTTGAATCGATGGTTGAAAATTTCTATCCGGACAAAGTCTGCTCGCGGAAGACCTGCGACCGAAATCCCTCTTCGAAGCAGCAAGCCTGTTAGCAGCCACCTTGGAGTAAACTAAGGGTACCCGTACTAGTTGACCGGTTGGGTACAGTCCGTTGGCACATACCAAGACTTCACACCTACTACCGATTAGAGGTCGGTCTGGGTTTCCTTTGGGGAATCTCTAGCGTACATACGATGAAGAAAAAATACTACAGGGGTTAGTTTGCCCGCTCTTGTATGTACTTTTTCAATATTTTGGTATGTGCTTTAATTTCGTTTAGAGCTACCGTGAATCTTATATCTGTGGCTAAAAAAGGATGATTCGACGACATAAAAAAATATTTTAATGTTTTTATTTGTGGTATTTAGAGTGTTACAGATGTTGTCGGCTAGATAAAAGTTAAGTAAAAATGGGCCAAGAATAGAGCTTTGTGGAATTCTAGAAAAAACGTTTAACAGAGACCAAAAGTCGTTATTTAGTTTGATGGATAACGTTCTGTTATACAGGAAGCTTATAATGATGCGGTATAGCAGTATAAAGCACTTATTAGACAGGAGTTTGAAGGTTAGCCCTTTCTGCCAAGCGGAATCGAAGGCTTTCTCTAGGTTAATTGCGGTTGTAACTTCTTTTCTTCTCAGCCTTGTGGAAATGAAACTATATACAGAGAGAACCGCATGTTCGGTAGATATCTTGTCCCTAAAGCCAAACTACACTTTTGGGATAATAGTCTTGAAGAAAGTTTTAAAAGGTCATAAAATGATTTTGCATGGATTTTTCCTAGGTTTGAAAGCCGATCAATAGGGTGAAATTTTTTGATTCCCCTATTTGAGTTTTTCTTTCGCCAGAGTTGCAAATTTCCAGTCGGTTGGGAAACAACCGTTGTTGATAAAATTATTGGCTATGATAGCAAGTGGGCGAGCGATAGACTCACTGCGTTTCTTAATAACAAGGTTAGGCATGTCATCTAGACCAATTTCTTGTTATTGAGGCTGCCAATCATAGAACTTTATCAAGGCTTGTGAAGAATCCACGGTCAACCTAATATGTAGAATGGGACGAGTGGTTGCTCAGTGAAAGTATGTATTGTAAGGTAGGAACCCTTGAGCCCCGACAGGAAAGAGCTAGTTGTTTCTTCAATTTGGGCTTTCAGCCATGGCCTACATACTCTGGCCCGCCACAAATACTGTGACGACAAAGTGAGTGGAAAAAACAACCAAAAAATCATCATGTTGTGTCGTCACTGTTTGGTAAAAAAAGACAACAAAAAGCACAAAAATCTGCCATGATGTTTTCATTGACATTTTGCGTTTGACAATGAAAATGACAATTAAAAAGTGATGGCATCTCGCATCTCAATTAAAAAGTGGTGGCATCTCAAGACTTGCTAAGTTTTAAGAAGTTCACCCCCGTTTACGGAGAAAGTGCGAACCGTCCAGCAACTGCTGAAATTAGTGTCAATTCGCCGCAATGGTCACCGGTTCGAGGGATCCACTACAAGATCTGATTGATGACATGTCTGCAAGTGCCAGTGCTCTTAATCTCAAGACTTCCTAAGATTTAATCTCAAGACTTGCTAGGTTTTAAGGAGTTCACCCCCGTTCACAGAGAAAGTGCGAACCGGCCAGCAACTGCTGAAATTAGTGTCAATTTGCCGCAAAGGTCACCGGTTCGAGGGATCCACTGCAAGATCTGATTGATGACATGTCTGCCAGTGCCAGCGCTCTTAAGGCGCAAGAAGTACCAACAACTAAAGGAGGCGACAAGGATATAGCATATGCATTCCTCACCATCGAGTATTATCAACAGTTTTTCAACGTCGACACATTGATGGTGCTCGACAGACTCCCTAGTTCTGTAATTCCTAGACGCGCTCTTTCCAACTATTTGAAGTCTGACAAATGCTGATATTACGCTACCTGACATCAATGGGCGAGTATCAGGAGGTACGTATGCAGATTTCAGATTGTCGAAAGTTCTACATCCTAGTGTGGCTGCCACAGGAGTTTCCATTACACTTTACTACTTGGCATACTGCGAAGATGCCATGGAACGCATTTGTACAATGCCCCGCGCAATTATTACAGAATTAATCAAATTTGCATTGTGGCTGTTAGGATGTTCTCATGATTCTGGCCGATGTCATGCAACCATGTTTTTTGGATTGTGTTTCCAATTTGAAGTAATATTGGACGAATTCGATCGGCAGGACGGTCTACGGCAATTTTACAACGTGGTATGTTTCTTTATTCAGAAATGATGATTTGCATTTGATTTTTTCATGTTACTTCAGATATCAATACTACCAATTCTTGCTGATTATGATGACCCTCCATCTTTGAATCACGATGAAGAATGTGCTGCCAGGCAATTGGTTCGTCATGTCTGCGTCTCTCTAAAGAAATACATGAAAAGTCATTTGTATTTCAAATATACACACTTTATGAGGCAACAGTGCCCGAATATGGCTACAGAGCAGCCCTCTTTCAAAGCGAGTAAATGCACTTTAGAACAAATAAGCGAACAAGTGAGAACTCTACAGGAAAATTTGCCACCTAAAGCCCGTTGGGGGCCTGTTGATCAAATATTGCATTTGCATGGGGTGACGCTATTACTCAGAATTATCGCTTATTCGTATGAATGGAACAACAGTGGCAGGTATGTCTATTTCCTCAGTGAGTAGTAAATACGTTATATCATTCTATGTTGCAGAGCTGAGACTGTTCGGTCGGCATTAGATGTTTTATCAATTTGCTGTGTGACCCCTCGAGTCTTCAATGTTTTCTGCGAATTATTAGAATTTCCAGACAACAGTTCTTCTGCTACAATCAATACGATCTTAGGTGCAGCAATTGGAGAAATCGTCACTGACGCTGAAGTGCAAAAGGCAGCACTTGCTGTTTTGGTCCATTGCGTCTGTGCGCCAACATTAAGGGTACATTTTGGTTTCTATAGGGCGTTTTTACTTTCGTCATTCCAACAGTCGTGAAAATTTACACACTGAATCTTCTATGCCTGCTGAACAAGAAAAGTCAATTCAGGCTGTCTTCCGTGGCCGGGTTATACCACCATAACACTTCAAAGAAGTTCAGGACTATTGTTAAATTTGTTTGAAAGTAAAATTCATAATATTTGAAGAGATAACATTCAATAATACTGTCGATGACAAAAAATTGTTACCAGAGTATTCTCTGCCCTTTTTTTCAGGCAAATGGTTGCAGTATCCTGGCAACCATTTAGAGAGAAGAACACGTTTAGGCAATAATTTTTTGTGATAGACAATATTATTGATTGGAATCTCTTGAATCAAAACGGTACAAATTACAATTAGTCCTCAACTTCTTTGAAATGTTATGGTGGTATAACCCGGCCATGGAGGGCTGCCAGAATGAATTTTCTTGTTCAGCTGGCATAGAAGCTTCAGTGTGTAAATTTTCACGACTGTTGAAATGACCAAAGTAAAAATGTTACTAGCTCTTCGTCTATTACTATTCGTATTATTTACTCTAGTAAAAAAACTGTTAATGTTCATGCTAATATTTATTAATTTAAAAACCTTAGCACATAAAGAAAAAGTTCTAACATTTAATGTTCATTTTATTCAAATAAAAAGTAGTCAAGAGCCAGAAAATAGTATGTTTCATTTACATCAATAATTTTTAATAAAAATATGAATGCTTAAAACATTGCTAAATTGTACATCGTTAGGTTCAAATTCAAATGCGCTTTATTAATGAAATCATTATAAAATTTAAAAGAACATAAAGCTAGTCCAAAACTAGAAATTAATCTAACAAAACGTAATGGCTCAATTGGCACTCTAAATTTAAACAATATCGATATTCAAAATTAATCTCAAAAACATTATTTAAAATTCATCATTCTTACTTAAATACTTTTCTGTTTCTGTACAGGAATTAGGAGAAAAATAGTTTTGCAGCATTGATCTACTAGGTAAAGTTAGCACAATATTTCGTAAATTATGATATGCTCCTGGAAATCTTAGGTAAAATAATGCTGAGAAAATTACGGTATCTGGAGTGTATCGCGGTTGTTTATAAAAATACAATCCGAGTTGGTCGCGTATGAATTCTAATTTAAAAACATTTTTTTCCTGGCTTTTTTCATTTTGGATTAAGCATGATAATTTATCTAAGGTTTCACTCAATAGGTGCTCGCTTGTAAAGACAAATTCATTGAAGTTATATGTATCTAAAAATTTTAATAAGTTAATAATTTTTTCCAAATTATCACACTCTTGATAATAGCCTAGAATAGGTTTTAAAAAATCACGTTTTACTTTAGTATTATTCACGTAAAGTTCGGTGCTAAAATCATTTTTAATTTTTAAAAAACATCTTATTTGGGGATATTCATTAATTTCTACTTTATATAAAAACAGAACATTATCCTCTACTCTTATATCCCACTTATCTAACAAAAAGTTAATTTTGTTGCTCATCAGATCATCCAAATTTTGAAATTTAATCTTTTGAAAATCGACTGTTTTTATTACTAGTCGATTTTCAAGCGATTTAACAATATTTACACTAATCCTAGGTTGTTCCTCCGGAAACTTTGTAGGAATAGATCCTGGAAGCAGTCTCCATTTCTCGCGTTGGATGATTGTTGTTCCTATAAATTAATAGCCTATTAAAAATTCTGAACAGTTTCTCAAAACTAGGGGGTATCTCAAAAGAAAGTTAATATTGAAGGTATAGATTCTCTCTCAAAATCCTTATATCTTTTTAAAATTTCTCTTGATTATTTAGTTTTATCATAAGTAGTCGACAACATTTTAATTGATTACAGATTGACGAGATAGAAGAATTTGCTGAGTTCGACATCGACCTGAAAGGAAATCTTGTCCCTTGAAGATTTAATTGAGAAACGAAATGTAATGCAATAAGACGGGGAAAGTGGAGCAGAAGAAAACGAAAATAAGTCATACATCGATACACTTCGCATTTTTTTGCATTTACTACGAAGGTTGAGAAAATATACTACA
Organism: Odontomyia ornata; assembly: GCA_963969285.1. Taxonomy (NCBI): domain Eukaryota; kingdom Metazoa; phylum Arthropoda; class Insecta; order Diptera; family Stratiomyidae; genus Odontomyia; species Odontomyia ornata. The sequence goes on along the minus strand of OZ017740.1, from coordinate 29,511,757 downwards.
AAACATAATTAATTTAGAAATTGCTATTTTAGAACGTTGCTTACTTATGAACAAAAACAAAATTACTGAATATTTTAACCCGGATAAATCAAATAAATAATATTATTTTAAGTTCAAATGTACATATATTGGTATAATTAACAGCTTTATAAATAAACTGTATTCCTGGTTAAATTGGACTTCTTTCCAGATTTTTTTTGAGTAAACTTTTAAGGGGTTGTAAGACATAGCGGGAACATATAAAATCTTCTGGTAGAAAGCCCTTGCACTAAAATGTAATATTATATTTTGGTGCAAGGGCTTTCTGTCAGAAGATTTTATATGTTCCCGGTTATAGCGCTTTCCTGGTTATAACGCTCTTTTATTTTGGTCCCTTGAAGAGCGTTATAACGAAGTATTACTGTATTCACTAGGAAACCTGAGCAAACGACGAAATGTGAAGTTCACATCGCACAGCCGTCGAGAAAGGATGAAAGAATGACGGAGAAAGTGGTAGAAAATGGAGGCATTGAGAAAAAATTACAATACATATAACTTACTGCCATTCTCCTCGATCACATCGAAGATCTGCAAATCATCCTCCCGGAAATGATTTGCGTAGACGTGGCCACTTTCTGCTGCTTCCCCCGCTGCCTGCAGTTTTTCCAACCACAGGTTTCGTGCCAATTCCGCTTTTGGAAAGGCAAAAAGGTGCTGCGAAGAACCTTCTTGCCTTCTCCGGCACCGCGCGACTGCGCATTTTCTCACCATGCTAAAAGATACGAATTTGATTTATTATAAAATTTAAAGAATATGTCTTCTTACCTTGGATTCTAAGTATCCTACTAATCCTTCCTGAAGATTGGATTTGCCCGTTCTGCTACCTAAAATGACGATGTTAAAACTTCACTGAAAAGTTACAAGTAAAATTACCTTTTCTTTCCAACAACGTCGATGTCGCTTCTTAAAATTTCGCCTGGTACTTCCAAAAGTGTATTGCGATGTATTTCCATTTGATTTCTGAATAGAATAATTGATTAAAACAAGAAAAATGAAATTTCACTCCGCAACTTACCATTTGGGTGCCAATAATATTTGTTGTGATCGGAAATGTCAAAGTCTTCAATTGACATTTCTTGCTTTCTGTCACTGCACACAAACGTTTTTTTCGTTTTGGGACATAACAATGACGTCCCAATGAAAAAATTTAAATGTGGCGGGCCAGAGTATGAAGGCCATGTTTCAGCGTATCGTTAGAAGAGGGTTCCTCTTAGTAAGGTCCGTATAGTATGAGGAGCAGGTGTTTATTTTTTCCTCAATTGTAGTACGAAGAAGTCAGTTTTAGGATGGATACTTTTTTGCTTACCTATGGATATATATTGTTTAGCTTACCTGACTTCTTTTTCTTTTTCGTACCACTACAGCCCCTCTTGGGCTTTTGCATTCTGAAAAAAGCGCCTCCAACTGTTTCGATCTATTAGCCGCGTCCTCAAATCTTGAAACCCGAGCATCGATGAACTGTCTTCGTTCCCTCGGTTTCTCCCCTGACGTTCGCCCTTCAGTTCTCTCAACGAATATCTTTTTGGGTATCCGTTGTGCGTCCATCTGTCCATACTATTCACGATTCACTTATATTCATTACCAACCAATTTAGACTTATTTTCTGCTTAACGGAAATCGGATCATAAAATATTCGGTACTGTTTATAAGAATAGCTAATAATGGATACTCCATGGCAGCACTGCCTCCTTTTCAACTTTGTGTCAAATAAAACGTCAACGTCAAATTACGCCGCTAACTTGCTCAGGCTTTTGTCTATCAAAATTACAATTGCCGGCATTAAGTGGATCAAATAAAGCGAATCAAATCATTTAAAGTGATTAAGTTGAAAGTTTATGTGTTAATCTGGCCTAATGGCTACGGAAGCTCCTTATTCGGTGGATGTTACCGTAAGCATACCATAACAAAAGCATTTTTGAGGTTACCTAATCCGTTTTTTATTTTCTGTAAAACTAGGAATATCAATTCAAAATACATGATAAACTACAAGTATTTGATACTACCGGCCAATTTAAGAGCAATGTAAATTTATTGGCTACTGCAAGTGCGTACGGACTCGTATTTATAGGGAATCCGGCCAAACCTGAGCTGAAAGGTCAGTCGCAAAATGAGTCGCGACATAGTATTTAGTCCACACTAAATTTGTTTTTTAGTTATTCAATTACAAAAATTCGTCGATGCCAAAGAAACTTGTGAAGCCGTCCAAGCTCGAGTTATTCCTTTGCAAGGTATCCCACATTATATAGCGGTCAGTTGTGACGGAAGTTTGTTAGCAGTGAATTATACTCACAATGGAACTGCATTGGTGGCGATTTACGATGTTCCTTCTTTTCTCTCTGCAGTAAAGTTGAAATCTAGAATGTATGATTGTTCTTTTTACATTATGCCTCTTCCAGAATATCTCAATAAAGAATGTTTTCCAAATATCTGCCGATAGTAATGTTCAAGCAATTCAAATACTATGGAATCCTGTCATTGCCTCGATGTTTGCATTAGTTTTGTGCAATGGATCGCTTTCAGTCTATAATCTGAAGGATATTGCATTTGAATTTTATTCAGTTGACAAACAAGAACAAGCCAAATGTGCTTGTTGGAGCCCGAAAGGCAAACAGATTGTAGTAGGATTTCCGAGTGGAAAGTTAGTGCAGTATAAACCGGATTTAAAGCCAGCAAGGATAATAGTGTGCCCACCTAATGTTCATGAACAACCTTTTAATACAATTGCAATTCAGTGGTTATCTACATATCAATTTGCTGTGGTTTTTATTCAGGAGGGCGAAGATATGTCTCCGTGTAAGAAGATTGCAGCTGTTTCAAAACCCAATAAAGTTTATAACAAAAATTTTCTTTTGCAGCACTTTATATAGTCAACGCTCCAAAAACAGGTCAGCCTACCTACATCAACTATTACGATATATGTTACAGCTCTAGCGGACCAAGAAAGGCTCAAGCCTTTTTGACTTATATTCAAGCATGGAATATTCTTTTAATGGCCACATCAAATAGCATGGAGGTCGGCGTCCTTGGCACTACAGAGATCGGTGAAAGTCCGCTCTGGAAACAATATGTAACGCCTGATGAGGCAAGGATTGAACTTCCACTAACCAGCGACAAACAAGAAACGCATCCCATAGGGTTTGCATTTGAAACAGGCTCTACTCATCAATTGGTGATTGCAGAAAAGCAACATCCTGTGATGCCAATGATACATATTCTATCAACTTACGGTTTGTTTGTATCATTTAATTTCTTGAATTTCTCACCGAATGCACCGGGCTTATGTTCACCACCCCGACCTATCGCTGATACATCGGGAATGAGCGAATTTCAGCCGCTAACATCCTCAGTGAGTAACGAACCACCCCAAGCATCAAATGCGCCAACACAACAAGCTCCTCAAACGACTCAGTCAGAAGTGTCGTTTGCTGTTCCAAGTGGAGCTACGTCAACACCCGCTCAAGTAGCAATTTCCAAGACTATTTTAAAATAATATTTAATATAATTTCTGATTAGGATAAAAAGACAAAACCTTTATTTGGTGATACCACAAACACTGGTAATTTGTTTGGAAATTTGGCAACACAAGGTACTACAGTGTCCTTTGGAACCGCCCCTGCTAAACCTGATGCAGCTGGAACAGGATTGTTGGGTGGACAATTAGCTGGCGGCAATCAACCTTTTGGTCAGAAACCTGCAGCACCTGCTTTTGGTGGACAACCAGTCGGAGGAGCACAAGCATTCTCGCAAAAGCCGTCTACTTTGCCATTTGGTAGCAAGCCAGTCTTTGGAAGTTCAGCGTTTGGTTCAACTGGCGCCCCAGTTGTGAACGAAGCTCCTAAATCACAATCATCAGTACCTAGTAATATACAACCAACCGCGCAGGATACTAGCAAACCTACTGGGATAGGTAATACTTAATTTTTTCACTAAGAAAGCCTCGAATTAAAATTTTATTCCAATTTAGTCACACAGAATCAAAATAAAGATATTAATAAGCCCCTGTACACTGTCCCGCCAACATTCACCGCTTCACAACAAAAGGCTGTTACTCCAAAGGATACATCAGGCGACTCAATTTCAAGTTCTGATAATGAAGCTCTGAAAGAGTTGACCAAAGTGCTTATACAGCAATTTGAATCAGAATTAAAGGATTTGTCGAAACGCTCCAAGAATATCGATATCAGTGTAAGATTTTCATTCGACAAAACCTGCGAATATTGAATTCGTCTAAGGTAAATAATTTATTATTTTTCAGATAGGTAATATGGATGAGTCGAAAGAAGTGGTGAAACAGCTGAATGAGTTGGAAGAATTGAGCAATCAAGCTGTTGAAAGTACTGAATCGCTTGCAGCTGATATTCAGTCATTGCGGAATTCATTGAATGAATGTTTTGTCATGATTGCTGAGACAAAAAGCAAATTGAACATGTTTGAGAATCCTGAGTATGCTTTGAACTTTTTACTTACAAATTTCCATCAGGTTAATTTACAATTATTCCAAACAGATTGCCCGACCTTGCCACTTTATCAAATGTCAATCAAACTAATCGTCGGCAAATAATTAAGTTAAAAAGTCTTTTAGCCACCAACGAAGCCCAACTACAAATTGTAAATCAACAAATCGATGCACAATGGTCGAATTATCAGGATATGTATCGGAAGTCGAAAACTAAGATGAAAATTCCAAGTTTGGAAGGTGTTTATCAGACGTTGCTGAAACAGAAAGACATTATTGCTCGTGAACGGATTAAAATTAGTAACATTAAATCACGATTGGGTGTTAAAGGTTTCAAGGATCAAAATGCCGCTTTGAAGAATGATGTGTAAGTATATAATTTGTTTGAAAAAAATACCACAAGAATCTTAACTAGATTATACCGTGATCCTAATTATTCCATCAAATCCATACAGTATTAGAAAACTGGTGCGTGCATTTCATAGGAACGTATATCACTTTTTAATTTCTTGACTGCAATACACCATATCTAACTGTTAATATCCTTGCCTGTGCTAAACTTTTTTATTGATCGCTCGACCCATTTTACATCAACTTAATGTAAATCTATACGTTTATGTGCTCCACACTGAGCTTTTATTGTAACGTATCGGGGTATAGATTTATTAATGTTAATGCAACTCAAACAGCTATACAAACAATTTTCATAAGTAAAATTGGAGTAGTGGTAGTAGATCACGTGGTGTAGTGTGTTTTAATTAGTGGCAGGGTGTGGAGTTTGAATGGGATATTACCGGGAAGATTCCATGGATGAAAAATATATGTCGCCGTGAAGTCTCTCATGTAGGGTACTTCCGTGCTAAGCGCTGCCACTTGAACGTCACAATATATTATTTTCGATGTTTGGATTTGAGTTGATATATTTGGGACACCATCGCGACCAGTTGATTTTTTGTAATAAAATGTAACTAGTAATAATAATGTTTCGATTACTACATTGGTGATCTCGTGCAAAAACTAGTGAGTGAAACGTGCAAAAGTCGAATTCGCCGGATAATAAAAACTATCACGCGACGTCCAAAATTTCGCGTCGTTCGTTTGAGAACTTTTTAAGCAACGTCGAATCGATACAGACGCTTAAGCTGCCGTCATTTTGGCAAAGACGGCCAACTTTGTGGTTCGTGCAAGTTGAGGGACAATTCGCGACTCATAAAGTGATAAATTATGCTAACCATGTTAACGAGATAGTTTCATTGATTGATTCTGCCATTTTGCAGCAAGTTGCCGATATCGTGGAATTGCCGCATACATCGGAGGCGTATGTGGCGTTAAAAACGCGCTTATATCTCGCTTCACAGACTCACCTGAAAAAGCGTTAACAAAAGTGCTCACGGACTTAGAACTTGGGAATAAAAGACCATCTCAATGGTGGCGCGAAATGAAATCTCTCTTTTAGAAGAAAGCAGAATGGCCTCGATAGCGGCCATCGGGAATGGTCCATCAAGTGTTAGCGACGATCTTGGAAATGAATGTGCCTCCCTCACAAAAAGACGAAGCTTTCGAGATGCGCAACTTACGCAGAGACCATTCACGTTCGTCCTACCGCCGGAAACAAAACCAGTCGCGATCTCTTTCCCGAACTATTTGCTTTTAACATAGTCGATTCGGTGCAAAAGCGCAAAAGTTTCGAAAACCCTGTACTTCCATGACGGAAAATTAAAATGCTCGTCGTGATGTGCGGTAGATGACGACGGCCATTACCAAGACCGCCTACTAATAAGAACGTCGCAGTGGAACTCTATTTTTAGTCGACACTGGAGCTGAAAAACACTGCCCTCGTAAAACGCGTGCGAGTAGCTTTAAAGGCCAGAGCCTTTAAAGCTACACGCAGCAAACAACACCGTGATCTTCACATGCGGTGAAGACTGATGGATCTTGACTTCGGATTACGACGCCCGACGAAATGGTTCTTCACTATCGCAGCCGTAGCGCGTCCAATTCTCGGCGCAGACATTCGTAAATTTATATAATGGTGGATTTAAGAAACAGATGGCTGGTGGATGGCACCATGCATCTCCCTGCTCTCGCACAATTTTGCAAGGATTCAGGCAAAATTACTATTATAGCTCAGGACAATCAATTTCGCGAGCTGCTATCAACATACGCTGAAGTCACATCCTCCTCAAATTTTAACGGTTCACGGTCGCACATCTGCCACCGAATAATAACAACAGGCGCACAACTGCTGGATGAATGAGACGTCTTCCTCCAGAGAAGTATGCAGCTGCCAAATCGGAATTCGCCTACATGGTCTCGATGGGGATTCACCGTCCGTTTGATGGTTCTTGGGCCAGTCTATTACATTTAGTCCAGAAAAAATCCAGAAACTGGATACCATGCGGTGACTATCGTCGCTTAAATTCAATAACGATTCCCGATCGTTATCCCATCGCTCACATCGAGGACTTTGCCAATCATTTATACAACAAACCGATTTTTACCACTTTGGATTAAGGGCGCGCATATCACCAGATTGCGATACCCCCTGATGATATACCAAAGGCTGCAGTCATTACGCCATTTGGGTCGGTCGAATTTTGTCGAATGACTTTCGGTTTGCGAAACGCTGCGCAAACATTTCAAATGTTTATCGACACTGTTTTGTGTAGCCTGAGGTTCTGCTACGCCCATCTCGACGATACACTTATAGCGTCGAGGAACCTAAAGGAGCATCACGAACACCTGCAGGAAGTATTCGAACATTTGAAGGCATATGGCGTCAAAATAAATACACCCAAGCACGTGTTCGGAACACAGGAGGTAAAGTTGTTAGACTACTCAATTTCGAGTGAATGAACCAAACCTTAATGGATCGAATCGCAGCTATTATCGATTTCAAAAAACCGCAAAATGTATTGGAGCTTCGCAGGTACTTAGGAATAATTAATTTCTATGGGCGATTCTTGAAGCAAGGAATTTCTCGATTGAAACCGACCACAAACCTTTAAATTTCCTCGCTCGGATAAAACTTCTCTACGGCAAATGAGACAATTAGACCTCCAAGTAGAATCCTAGTAATTAATAAACTATTAATGAAAAATAACGACTATTAGTACACAAAAATGCCATTATGAGTAGATAATAGCAAAAAGAAAAAAGTAGTTTCGATTTTTCAGGAGGAAGAGAAGTAGCACCGCGTCGGTCAATTGCTTGTACTCCTGGAGGCAAGTCAACAATTTCCCAAGTTTTGTTTTCAATCAGTGATTTCATTTCTTGGTCAATGGCTCCTTTTCACTCCTTTCGATCAGGTTGTTCCTCGGCTTCTTCGTAGGTCTGCGAGACACTGTCAATGCTGGCTTATGTGCTGAGGGCGAGCTAATTGAAGTTCTCCAAATGTTAGGTAATACCGAGTTCTTAGAGATTTCTCGGATTTCTAGGTTAGGATTCAAGATTTCTTCTTTCCGTGTATCTTCCTTTTCCATTTATTGAGTTTCCATGAGTTTTTCTGTCGCCTTCAGATTTTCCGATGCATTTTCCGTGGGTTCTGTTTCGATGTAGTGATCCAACCAGTTTTCGGAGCGCATTGTACATCCAAATTCGAATTTTGATTCGTCGAAAATGATATCCCCGCCCAAGAGTACACGTTGTTCTTCTTGACACCATAGTTTATATCCAATGGGGCAGTAGCCAAGCATGTTAAATCGGCCTGAGCGTGATTCGAATTTCGTATTTATGGTTTTCTTATGTATTTTGAGGAAATCGACGAACCCGAATTGTTCTGATTTTCGCCAAGTTCGGTTTTCCCCGTGCCTGAGCGTCGCCAGTGTTTGTCCTCCTAGGCTACGAGTTTTGCAACGATTGATCAAATATGCACTGAGACAGGCCTGGTCCCAAACATATTTCCCCAGCTTTGAGTACAGCAGCATACACCTCGCTTTTTCGATGATGATGTGCACTTCATAATAGATATGAATCGGTTCTCACCGATCTCTCTTGTAGCTTAAAATTCTCTCACCATCATCTATTCTACTTCAGTTATTTAGTTCAGTTTTAATCGGGACATAAAGCAGATTAAGCATAGACATGAGTTCGTTAGTATTCTACAGGAACATTCGGTAGTGTCCGATACATAGCATTTGGCGACGAAAATTGACCGAGTTGCCTCGTGAGCAAAAAAAGGGATCAACCGTCTGTGTTCGACAAGCACTGTCAAAAAGCATTCAAAAAGTTCAAAGAATTTCTCAAGTCAGACATGTTATTGAAATACTATGATCCTTGTCTTCGTATCATTGTTACCGCTGACGTAAGCGTAAACGGAATAGGAGCTTCCATTTATCATCAATTTGAAGATAGCCATTCTGTCGCATTTGCAAGTACGAGGGCGGTTCGAATATAATAGAGACGAACGCTGTAGATGGCGCGCATGTATGTTTTGAAGGTCGTGGCTAGAGTATGTGATATCTGGGTCCCTGACGAACAGTGTGGCATAGTTTTCGTCGGGAGTGCATGTTTCACGCGCGTGCTACGACCATGAGTGAACGTCAAGTGCCGACCGCCGTTGCGCAACGTATTATCATTCGTTTTTTAGTGTGGGAAGGCGTTAAAAACCCGGAAATTTTTTTGCGTTTGCGAAATCAGTTCGGTAGCGAGTGCCTGAGCAGGGCTGCTGTGTCCAAAGCATTCAAGGATGGTCACGAAACCGTCGAGAATCAGCATCACACCAGACAACATTTGCCGCGTAGAACAACTATTTTGGTGGACCGTAGGATGAATGTTCGAGACATTTCGGCTGAATTCGGAATCAGTATTTGCAGTGTAGAGTCTATCATCTACGAACACCTTCAATATCGTAAAATAACGGTGCGATGGGTTCCTAAACTATTGAACTTCGAGCAAAAATTCACGTGATTGGAAGTTTGTCGCTGCTTGCTGATGCGATGCGAGGTGGAGGGGGACGATTTTTTAACCCCAATCTTCACTACAGACATGGGTACACTATTACTGTCCCGAAAGCAAGGTGTCGTCTAAAGAGTGGAGGAAGAAGGAGGAAGGGGCGCTAATCAATCCGAAGAGAACCAGGTCCACGGCGCACCCAACGTTCCATCAATGCTGCATACTACTCTAACCTTCTGAAAACACACGTGAAACCCGCTTATCGCTCGAAACGGAGGAACAGTCCAGCACAAAGTGCGATTCTTCTCCAGAATAACGTGCGCCCTCATACCGCGCGTCTCACGCTCGATGCAATATCGGAATGTGGGTGGGAGGTACTGGAACACCCCCCTACAGCCCGGATTTATCACCCTGCGACTACCACTACCGAACTGATTTCGCAAATGCAGAAAAATTTCCGGGTTTTTAACGCCTTCCCACACTAAAAAAACGAATGACAATACGTTGCGCAACGGCGGTCGGCACTTGACGTTCACTCATGGTCCTAGCACGCGCGTGAAACATGCACTCACGACGAAAACTATGCCACTGTTCGTAAGGGACCCAGCTATCACATACTCAAGCCGCGACCTTCAAAACATACATGCGCGCCATCTACAGCGTTTGTCTCCATTATATTTGAACCGCCCTCGTAGATCACTATAAAAGCAGAAAAGAATTACGAACGAATCGAGCAAGAAGCTTTAGCGCTTATCTTCGCCATCATTAAATTTCATCACTTCATTTACGGTCGACAGTTCACACTCGAAAAGCATCACAAATCTCCACTCTCGATATTTGGGTCAAAGAAATGCATTCCAGTGCATTCAACGAATCGTCTTCAACGCTGGGCCTTAACTCTTCACAATCACGACTTCACTTTAAAATATGTCAGGATAAGTGAATTTGGCAACGTCGACCTTTTGTAACGCCTCATTGATCCGGAGTTGAAACAGGAAGATCTTGTTTTTGCCGCGGCTCTACTGGAAGAATAAGTTCAAAATACCTGGTCTTTATCAACCTCCAATCACCAACGAGCAAATTGTAAAACACACTCAACAAGACGAAACACTACGAAAATTGAAAAAATTTACCATGCAAGGAAATTGGGACGATGTCGAGAATGATCACATTCTCTCAACGTTCAAATCTTATGCACATGATTTACATTAACACCGATTGCATCATGTTCGATGATCGTGCCGTTATTCCTGAAAAATTCCAGTATAATTTTTAAGTAGCTCTGCAGAGGACATCCAGACATCGTGAAGATGAAAGCAGTTGCAAGAAGTTACGCATATTGGCCAGCAATCGACAAACAGATCGAAAATCATGTCAACAGTTGCGACGCGTGTCAAAATGTCGTAAAACCTCCTGTTGTTGCTGAACTGAACTCTTGGACGATTCCAGACTCTTCATGGGAACGAGTTGAAGCTGATATCGCTGGACTAATCAAGAGAAGTCACTTGTTTTTTTTGATTGAAGCTTACTCAAAGTTTCTTGAAGTTAATCCGATGAAATCCATCACTTCTGCTAGTGTCATCGATGCATTTCGAGATCGCTCCAGTCGATACGGAATTGTCAAGACGTGAGTCACTGACAACGGTGGATAATTCAGAAGTTTCGCTTTCAACGAAATGTGCAGCGCTTACGGCATCAGATACCTCACAATCGCGCCTTATAATCCTGCATCAAGTAGACAAGCCGAATAGACACTCGACACAGTTAAAAGAACACTGAAAAACTTCCTATAAACTTACTGTTCGATACAAAACTCAACAATGTTGCAGTCACCGTACGAAATTAAATTATGAAAGAAATATCGCTCAAAATGATCAGTTCAATCGTCATCGCAGTGCGAAAGCAAAAAGATTTTCTCCAGGCAACAGAGTCTTCGTCAAGGTTTACCGACACAAAGGGAAATTTCAGTGGACTCGAGCAACAATCATCGAAGCATTAGGCAGTGTAATGTATGTAGCTGAAATTGCAACAAAGGATCTTGTTCGAGGTTATAAAAATCAGTTACGTCTCGCTCAATCGCTCGATTAAAACAACGGAAATGATATTAGAGACGAGTCGGTTGTCACCGATCTCTCTCGTAGCTTAAAATTTTCTCACCATTATCTGTTCTAGTTTAGTTATTTAGTTCAGTTGTGATCGGGACTCTGAATAAAAAAGATTAAGAGATCGTTATTATTCGACCGGAACATTCGGTAGTGTCCGATACGTAAAAGTTCGTATGCTCCCCGACGACTTTTTGTTGTGATGCGCACCTTACCACCTGGATTCCCTTCTCCTCACAGAAGGTTTTTGACTCGTTTGACATGCACTTCCTCCCGTTGTTACACCGAAGTCTGCTCATTCGACAATTAAAATGAGCTGTTGCCATTCTTTCGAAGATCTTCAGGTATTTAGAGGTTTCGATTTTGCTCCCAGGGGTCGCGAAACTGCAAAGTGAGTAAAATCCTCAGGGAATGTGAGCAGGTACCTTTTCCCATCGTGAGATGTCGGAGCGACTGGGCTAATCAGATCGGTCTGCATTAGTATATTTCATTACCTATTTTGTAATTGGATTCATGGATCTGTAAAATAGCGTAAATAAATAAATAAATAAGTTGTAGGGGTCGAGTAGCTCGCTTGCGCTGCAGGTTGTGCGGTAGTTTGGCCTGCTTTCCTTCCACACAAATTTCACAAATGTTTTCGAAAGTTGTTGCTCCATCCAGCGATATTCCAGCGGCCACGTAAGGCAGACGTTTGGCGTTGTTGTAATTAAGATGCCCCATGCGTTTGTGCCAAAGTTTTAAGGGACGTCTAATTTTCGTACAAGTTTGCGTTGGCCAAATTCCTCTTGAAATCAAGCATGTGGAATCCACAAGTTCGTCTTTTAGCAATGGCAACAGGCTTTCAATTTTTTGGAATATTTCCTGTTGCAGTTTTTAACATGATCTCAAATCCCGCATCTTCCGATCTTCTCATTGACAGTAAATTGTGGCCAAGTCCTGGAACTAGCGAAACATTTTAGGTAAATTTCTCGAGATAAATTTACATATTGCGGAGAGTGCCTTACAAAGGATGATTCATTATGAGGTTTGATTTTCAATAGGCTTTTTTTGAAAGTTACGCGTGACTCCTGTCAAACTTTAATGTAATTTTTAATCAGTATTGTTTGACAAATCATCATGGAATCCAAATTGTTCGGCTGTATTACGAAAATCAGCGTTTTGTGAGAAATGTTTTTCGTGCTCTTAGAGCAACTTATGGTGTGCATCGTTGACCTACCGATGGTGAGAACCTTATTTCACGTTTTGGATCAGTAAATTAGCCGCCTAGATCGTATATCACACCTTTAGATTTTTTTCTTTGGGGTTACACAAAGTCTCTGGTCTTCAGGCATAAGCCAGCTTCAATCGGCACAAGAAAGAATTTGGTGCTTGGTCCTTCATAAGCTGTTTTGATCACGAAGCTGAAACTATCGCACTGCTCAACATTTTTATGACCAATTTTTCCACATTCATGGCAACGGTATGGAAAATTTGTTCCGCTGTATTTACTTTTTCCAGCGTTTTTGTCAACGAGTCGCTGCCTAACCTTACCTTTCTTTCCAGCTGCAAATGCTGTTGAAATTGCTTCAGAAATACGATCGTCAACTCTTCTTTTGAGATAGTTTCGAGCGCCGCGACAATCGTATCTATTTCCGGCGGGATGTTAAAAAAGATGACAAACAATATCAGTTTCTTCCAAAGTCACTCCCGTTTGTTTTAAATCTCAAATAATTTTATCAAATTTCAAAAGTTTACGCCTGTTTCATTTCCGGAATTTTACACCATTGTCAATAAAGTTTTACTGATCAACAATTGACTAGCCACGTCCCTTTGAGATAATTCCAAAGTTCGTACGTTTTCACTTTCTCCTTTGCATATTCGGGATGGCTATCTGCAATTTGCTGTATGATTTGGGACTTACATTTTGTGCCATTCTTCCTCAGCTTCACGTGCTCATCCACGGACATTCCTTGTGTGAAAAGTGAGTTAACCAGGGTTTTGACGAAGGTGAGTAAATCCAATTGCTCTAAACGGGTTTCGATTCTGAATTTCCAGTTCATAAAGTTCGTCCCATCAAAATTGGTAATGTAGTAACTTTCTTCCTCGGCAATTTTTACAATTTGCACGTAAACACAGAATTTTCTCCAAGTACGTCGTTCCACCAAATAGGCGTATTCCGATCGATAATTCATTACACACGTCGTATTTCGTTTTCTGTGCTTCAATTACTGATATTCTTACGTTCTGAAAAATACTTCCACACTTTACTAATTGATTGTAGTCTTATTATACAGCAAGTAAAGAAATTGTAATTTAACAGTGCGTATATTTGTCGACTGAGCTCTTCTACTGACAATTGTGACAGCTTAGTTTCTTCGGTTGGCTACCGTGACAAGTTGGTAGGGCTAAAGTTGTACAAAAAATATCGTTAGGATATCATCTCACATATTCTAACATTTTTTTTATCCTTTTTTTCTGCGTTGACTCCGATCGCCAGAATAACGCAAAAGAAGCATGCCTTTCAAAAAAATCGATTTAGTTGTACCTCCCAAGAAAAATCTTTTTCCAAAACGAATTGAAATTGACAACAATTGAATTTCCAACAGGACAATTGAATCTTTGGCCGATTCTATTTTATCCATGAGCCTAAGCGAGCAAGTGAAAGCAGATCGATCCAGCTTAACCGAAGACAAAATAAAGAAACTTCGAAGTATATTGCAAAATCGAAAAATCACTGAAATCAAACCTCAGCGCCCTGAACGCGTTGGTATAAAATCAGACGTAGTGAGAGAAATGCGAATAAAAATGGAAAAAGGTAATTAAATGGGAAGCAACTTAACGAAACTTTTTTTATTAAACGTTATTTAACTTAAAAAGCTACTGCGATTCGTGATGGTGCAGCAACAAAGCCTGAAAAAATGGAAAAGCAGCGTATCAAGCAAGATATTCAGCAAGTTATAGCTAAACCAACTCCAACAAAACCAACCGCATTGCATCCATCCGCACAACAGGCATTTTCAGTTATTCCACAGCAGCAACAACAGCAAAAAGTGCAAGACAAACCACAATCAGTCCAAATAAAACCATTGCAAGCATCCGAAGCTCCTGCGTTAAGCTTCAACACGATTGTCAAACCAACGGCTACATCAGCAGCCAATAAGGAATCTCCATTTCCAGTAATTTCTAATCAAAGTGGAGCTTTTAATTTCGGGACGGCTTCACTACAAAAATCACCTACAGTCACATCAGCGATTACATTTGGAGGAAATACCTTAGCTAAACCAACAGCTCAACTTCCATTTGGTGGTACGCAGACAAACTCATCGCAACTATCGTTTGGAGCAAAAGATGATAAAACAATAGCCAAGCCAATTCCAGCACTTGCCCCATTTGGTCAATCAAACGTTGAAAATACTCCTAAGCCATCTTCGAACGTAATATTTCAACCGAAACCTATGCAGCCAGAAAAGCCAGCAGTCAGTTTTGCTGGAATTAGCTCTTCAGACGAGACAAAGGATACAAAAGGAAAAAATTCTGCAAATTTGGATGTACCATCATCCAAATCGCAATCAGAAGCACAATCGAAATCCGATTTCAAGCCCGAAGAAAAATCAGATGAAAAAACTGCTTCTCCATTTACGGCGTTGAGTTTAAATAAATCTACAGGATTTGGGACTGGTTTCTCTTTTGGAGCTGCAAGTACAAATACAAGTACCAATATTTTCGGTGGCCAAACCGCCATTGCGAAACCAACTCCAAGTATATTTGGAGCTACGCAAACACCGACAGTGTCTAGTTCATTGAGTCAAACGCCTTTTCTGTCTGCTTCAACAGGATTTACACCTTTGTCGGTTGCATCAACTCAGAGTACTACCACTGCAACATCTCCGGCGTCATCATTTTCATTTGTTAGCAAACCCGTGTCCGAATCTGCGGCTCAAACAACAACATCGACTGCTTCATCATTTTCATTTGTCAGCAAATTGGAACCTGCTGTGAGTTCAACAACGTTAGCGCCGACAACACCTTTAGCAACATCAACTAGTACTGTTGTGTCAACTGCACCAGCGGCGGCAACTACTACAACTTCGAGCGGCACTCCGTTCAATTTGAACTTTGGTGCTGTTTCGAGTTCGGCCTCAACTGGGTAGGTAGCATTTGGAATTAGAAAAAATCATATTATTATTCCATTGCCATGGGCTTTCAAATAAAATTCGTATATGTCACTCAGGTTTAACTTTGCTGCATTTGCCAAAAACATGTCCACCACTGCTCCAGCGACCACTGCATCAACACCTACCAGTACTTCGACAGATCCGACAGACAATTTGTTTGGCAGTTTAAACATTTGCAAACCAACAGCTCAAGCAACAAGTAAGATTTTTTAGCATGTTGCTCTAAAAAAGAAAAACAATCGCGTTTCATTTGCAGCACGGCCGCCAACAACATTCGCAGGGTCACCATTTGGTGGTAATGTTTTTGGCAGTACTACATCCGCTGCTGATACAAAATCCATGTTTGGAGGAGTTACTTCTTCAGCACCGACCACTCTATTTTCAACGCCAAGTTTTACCACAACTACAGTAACATCTACAGTAGCAGCAACATCAGCCACTGCGGCGCCCCTTAACCTTTCTATCTCAACACCACCTACAACACCTCCTTTCGGAGCGCAAACCAGTGTGTCAACTGCAACTACTCCTTCAATATTTGCAGTTTCAACTGGCGGTGGAACTTCTGTTTTTGGTAGCGCACCTGCCACGACGACTGCTGCATCAGTATTTGGAGTTTCCACTGCTCCAACTTCAGCATTCGCAACTCCAGCCTCTACTGCGATTGGCACTACATCTTCTGGATTTGGATCCTCAGCATCAACGTTCAGTTTTAGCTCGGCAAATGTTTTCGGAAGTGGAATGCCGAAACCTGATGAATCTGTGTTTGGAGCTGCTGCCGTAACAAGTGCACCCGCAGCCACTCCATTTGGTAGTGCTCCGGCTCAAACAACTTCTCCATTTGGAGGTTCGCCTGCCGCTCAACCTGCCTCTGGCGGCAGTTTGTTCGGATCAGCGGGAGGATTTGGGATGCAACCGACAAATACTGGTTCTATATTTGGAGGAGGATCGCCTGCCCAACAATCCAACGTTTTTGGATCCGCCACAAATAATGCCTCTTCAATATTTGGCGGGCAGAACGCAACAAGCCAAGCATCCAGCGGCAACGTATTTGGACAACCAGCATTTGGTTCTGACAACAGCCAAACTGGCGGATCGCTATTTGGGAGTGGCGGGACGAGCCCTGTTCAACCAGGCGCCTTTTCTTCCGCACCTGCATTTGGACAATCACCGTTTGGAGGAGCGCAACAGCAACAGCAGCAGCCACAGCAGGGAACTCCACTATTTGGTGGTTCGAGTTTTGGAGGTGGTTTTGGAGGCGGCTCCGCCTTTGGGCAAACTACTGCATTCGGACAATCATCGCCGGGGGGATCATTTGCTCAAGGCGGCCAATCGGTGGCACAGTCTGGCTTTGGGTCTCCTGGCTTTCCTAAACCTACTTTTGGCGGACCGCCAACATTTGGAGGCTCACCTTCTTTTGGTGGTGGACCGACTTTTGGTGGAGGGCCTACATTTGGTAGTCCGAAAAGTTCATTTGGTGGATTTGGACAGCAAAGTCCTACCACGTTTTCACCTCCTGCTCAGAAGAATAGTCTTTTTGAATCATTGGGATCAAGCGAGACTGGTTTGTCGTTTAGTAACTTAGCGCAAACTTCAAGTAATAATGCGAACGCTAAGCAGCAATTTGGAGGGTAAGTCGTTTGATTATAATGCACTTTAAGCATCCTTTAATTGCATTTTTTTTCAGATCATCGTTTTCAACGTGGCGTTAGTCACATTCGAATTTAGGATGTTAAGTTTTATTGGCATTATTTTATGCTTTCAACCTATGTATTTGCTTGTCTGTTTATGAAGAAATAAATACTTGACTAATCGATATTACTTTTAATTTGCTAATAATAAAGGTTTTAAAAAGAAATATAAATACAAAATAGATAAATTTACTTCGGCAGTTAGTTCGTCTTCTATTCACTTTTCCGTTTGCGTCCTTTTGAGGCATAGTATGTGAGAATTAATAAATTCAGGAAGACGGCAAGACCGTATATTCGAATTACTGTTGTTTCTTGCGGCATGTAGCATACAGAAGCGTCATAGGAGTTCGGTGTGAACATGGCCTGGATGAAAAAATCATTAATTTAATTTTTTTCAATCAAATAATTAGAAAGCATTCTTACCAATAAAAAGCTGGGATTATTTTTATTACGCCAGCTGAACGACGCTATTGTGTACTCATCAACTCCTGTTAGAGCTTTTGTTTTGCAATAATGATGCGAGTGGCCACTGAAGAATAATCGCGGGTTTAGCGTTTTACCTGTTGGAAAAATGAAATGGTTGCAACATAAATATTGAATGCGAATTGAGGAGCAATCTATTTACCTAAATAATCGGTGGAATCTTTGGATAAAACTTCCCAATTTTCGCGATAATTTTCTAGAGTTGGGATATCTCCTTCAAAACAACTGGCATCTGATTTTCTATACGTTGGGAAATGCTGCAAAATATTACAAGCAATTATAATTAAAAATCCAAGTGACTGTCAAATTTATGCCAATTTTAAATATTCAACTAATGCAATGTTAGAATATATGAAATAACAACAGGTATCAAAATGTGATTCTATTTTCAGAAGCTGAATGGAAAAGTTTACCATATCTGCCAAATATATGAGATAATCAAATATCTACTATGAGGGGGAGTAGGCAAGTCTCCACAGATCTCGCAATTTCAAGATTTGATTTGATAATTTATCTTCAAAAGAAGCATAATTTTATATTAATTCGATTTGAAAATTTCGTGGCGCATGTGCTGAAGAGAAATGTACATTTTTAATTTACTTTAGAATTCCTTCTAATTATTTCGGTTCTTTACAATCCACTCAGTGTCGTGATTCCTTTTATACTTGAACAAATATGTTTTGTTCGTACTGTAGTTTACTGCGTATTCTATAATTTGCCACAGTAAAGGTTGCAGGAGAGCTCTCCTGCCAAAAAGGTATTGTAAAATAATTAGTAAATCAAACAACGTCTCACACATACAGTAGAACCTCTTTAATCTGAACTAATTGGGACCGGGGGTAGTTCGGACTATGGAATAGTTCGGAATACAGAACATATTGTTGTTTTTACATAACGATAGCTAAAACGTGGTTAAAATGGATCATAATTGTTACGGAAAAAGTGAAAAATGGTTTATAAAATAAAATACAGTGTTTATTTAATAGTAAACATAGTGAAGAAACAGTCCTGTACATTACAGTAGAAACAATTACTGTACGTACAGTACTGTGTATAGAGTATAGCAATGAGCTAAGCAGAAAAAGTCTTAAATGTTAAAATAGTCACTCATTTTCCTTTGAACTAATGTCGAAGTGCGTTTTTTGGCTGCCAAGTCTCGAATGTTCCTTAAGACCATCAATTGCGGCAAACAGCATTCGGACTGATTTTCGTACCAGTTCAGTAAAAGCATCGGCATGGGATAGTCCAGAATCAAAAGTTTCTTCATCACTGCCATATAAATTTAGAGAGCCACTTGCGCCATTAAGTTTTTTGTATGTTTATTGTTTGGAATTTGCTTTATATGCTTTTTAAATTTATAACGATTAGTATTGAATAAAGCGCTTTTGACTTTGACTTTGACTTGATTTCATCACTGCTGTCATCAGATTCATTTTCCTCGGTGACGACGGAAAGAATCTTATCTTCACTATAAATTTGGTATCCTGGATCATTCTTCTCACTGTTGATCCACTCTGTTGCATCAGCCACGTCACACTCCTCAAACACAGGAATAGCCTGACAAAGATCGACAATATCATCAGCGATCTCAGAGTCTTCTTGTTCTTCAATACAGTTTGTATTTCCAAGTTCATTGGTCAAAGGCTTAGGCCAGAGACTATTCCAGGCTTTCGTCAGATTTTCCCCTGTTACATTTGCCCAAGAATCAACCAGAATATAGCAACAGTCCTTAAGGTTTAATTTCTTTGTAAACGCAATCAAACTTTCTTCGTCTCTCTCTGCTAAAAGTAGTCGCCGAAGCAATTCGTTCCTGTACATTCTCTTCGTTTTCGCAATAACACCCAGATCCATTGGCTGGAGGAAAGCTGTTACGTTTGGTGGAAGGAACATAACTGAGAAGTCTTTTTTAATGCTATTCAAACTGTCAATGTCAGGATGAGTGGGGTCATTGTAGATTATTATCACGACTTTTCCTGTTTTGGATTCTTTCTCTCTGAACTTTTTTACTTCTGGGATAAATGTATTCGAGCACCAATCACGAAAAATATCAGATGACATCCAAGAGCTTTTTTGTGCTCTGTAAGTTACTGGTAGACATGCCACGTTTTTGAAACAACGGGGTTTCTTACTTTCACCAATAAGCAGCAATGGAAGATCGTGAGTACCACTTGCATTTGCACAAACCATAGCCGTTACCCTGTCTTTGCTCACATTGTATCGGGATGCAAGAGATTTTCTTGGCGATGAGCGCCAATCCACACCGGTCTCATCAGCATTATAAAGATCATCCCGTGAAAACCCCTTATCAGTTACAGTTTCTTTAAATATTTTTCCGAATGCTTCTGCAGCCATAGTGTCACCAGATAAAAGTAAGTTGTCATATTCTACGCTTAAATTTACTCAGCCAGCCACTGCTAACCTTAAAGTCAATAAGCCCGTTGAGTTTTTCATTGAATTCAAGAGCCTTTTCACAAAGAAGTGGACCCGATACTGGTTCACTCATGCTCCTTCTTTGTGTGAACCACAAATACAGTGCATCACCAAGAGCCTCATTATTGGCTGTTTTTATGGTTTTCCTAGTTTTGGGCCCTTCATCACTGTCTTTTTTACAAACGTATTGCATTATGGCATCTTGTTATTTTTTAATGCCGGTAATTGTTGACTTACCTACACTATACTCTCTGGCTAACGACGACCCACTTTCACCTTTCTTAAGTTTTTCTATGATTTCTATTTTCTTTTCCATGTTGGAAGTGTTATGTGTCCGTTTCAAGGACGTTTTTGATGACATTTTAGTTTACTGTACTCAGTCACTGTGATCATAAACAATCCTAACACTACACTAATGCTGTACGTTGTCTATAACTAAGGTACTGTACCAAACAGTAGATGTAAACTAACACATTATACCCGCTCCAATAAACAACACATATGCATAGTTCTCTGTGACAACAGAGAGTGACTGAGCGCGAAAACAGTAATGTACACTGTAGTGTCATGAGTAGGGGAGAGGCGGCGTTCGGATTAGTGGGCGCTCGGATTGCGGGGGTTCGGATTAAAGAGGTTCTACTGTAGATATGAATTGAGCTCGGAAAGCTAATTTATGGTTATTATGTATTTTAATTTGCCGCTATTTTATTTTCGGTCTGTTCACCTCAATGTTTGAGTAGTCACGATAACATATCAATGTTTTAAAATATTTCTAAAATGTTCATCAAAATCCTTACACATCCGTAGTGTTGGGCCCTTTGCGAACGTGTATTTACGTAGTAATTGTGTAATTGTTGTTATAATTGATGAAGTTTCAATCGTCTATAACTAAGCTGTTTACAGCTTGATTTTTATGAACCTTTCAGAAAACATGCGTTACACTATGCATTACAAAATATAGATAATAATTTTTGGCAAATTTAAAGGTCACGTTTCGATTTTATAGTTGAAAACGTAGCATACATACGAGGGTGGTTCAAATACGATGGAGACAAATGCTGTAGATGTCGTGCATGTATTTTTTGAAGGTCGTGGCTTGTGTGTGTGATAGCTGGGTCTCTTACGTACAGTGTGGCATAGTTTTCGTTGGGAGTGCATGTTTCACGCGCGTGCTACGACCATGAGTGAACGTCAAGTGCCGGCTGCCGTTGCGTTGTCATTCATTTTTGAGTGTGGGAAGACGTTAAAAACATGGAAATTTTTCAGCGTTTGCGAAATTAGTTCGGTAGTAAGCGCCTGAATAGGGCTTCTGTGTTTAAATGGGCATTCAAGGATGGTCGCGAAACCGTCGAGAATGAGCCGCATGATCGTCGACCGCGAACCAGCATTACACCAGACAACGTTTGCCGCGTAGAACAACTCATTTTGGAGAACCGTAGGATGAATATTCGAGACATTTCGGCGGAACTCGCCATCAGATTGGTAGTGTAGAGTCTATCATCCACGAACACCTTCAATATCGCAAAATAACGCTCGAAACGGAGGAGCATTCCAGCACGAAGTGCGATTCTTTTCCACGCTCGATACAAGATCGGAATTGGGGTGGGAGGTATTGGAACACCACCCCCCTCTGAAACGAAACCGACGTAAGATAAGAAGCCATATGGCAGCACCGTTTACTACCACATGTAGGCCGACTTTTCTCGCAAATTCGTATGGCAGTGTATGGGAGAATTGTGGAGGTGTAAACGAAAACTCAAGCTTTTTTACGCTTTCGAGACGAATTTCTACAGTGAAATCTAGATGGAACGCGGAGAACATAATAGCACTCTTTGTAAAGTGAAAATTATATCAATTCTTACACTCGTTTAGTTTTTATTGCCTTCCAAAGTGAATGAATGGGAGTCTGTTTTTTTCTCAAAGCTTAGCTATCAGTAGAAGGTGCAGAGTATGTGCTTCATTGACTCGTCTTAAAAAGTGCAAGGTGAATTTTAAGCACGAAGGAACGTGTTTTGTAGTTTGTCCATGCGAAACATAGTTTATATTGTATTATGCCATGTAAGCATTTGACTTTGCCGAAATTGGTTGGAAGGTTACGGGAGCTTGTCCAATGTAGGCCGACTACTACATACTCGCATAAAAATGGCTGCCATATGACTTTTATCTTACGTCAGCTTTGCTTTGAACCGAATGCGGCGAAGATTCGTGTAAACAACGCGAATGACAAGAATTATCACGAAGGAGAGCGCATGGCTATCAGGTGACAGTGGATTGACAAGGTGTATCTTGTTGGAACTTGACATAGGGCACCAATCAGATTGTTTCTGATTGAACTGGGGGCGTAAATGAAGTTAGGGCGACAATTGAAAAAGTATTTACCCTGACTCTAGCACGTTTCAGATTGCATTTAATTTTCCAATTAGGCCTTCATCGTCGTTTCTAACGCGACTGACATTTGCAGTGTGTGTCGCAGATCATTTGTAGGAACTGTAGACGAGTAAATCCCCCGCACCGCACAGCACCCCGTCCTCCTAAAATCAAGGTAGACGTTGATGAGATCTTGTACTAAAATGTATGAGAATTAAATTCAATTCCCATGTACGCTGCAGATTTTAGTAGTAGTGAATTTTGCATTGCAGTCAAAAAATTATATTTGAATCTACATGGTACAAAGTATTCAAGAAATTGAGTTTTAGAAGATATGAAATGAAAGAAATTTGCCACTAAGAAGGGTGAAATAAAAAAAAAATTTAGAATAAAAGTAAACCGACTTCAAAACGCCCTAAAAAGGATGAAATAAATTTTATGGAAGCGACGCCAAATCAATTTCTCCATTTTAACATAAAAAATTCCAACATGTGCACCATCACAAAAGAAACGGGGAAAAACTGATATGCTAACGCTTCCATAAAATTTATTTCATCATTTTTAGGGTTTTTGTTTTTTCTAAAAGTGTGTTTATCATTTAAAGTGAAAATAAGCATCAAGTATTTTTTTTATGTTGCTTATTTAGCAGGAATGATCGGTTAATAATGAATTAATGAAAGGCAACGTAGAAGACGCGCATTTTCTCACTTAAGAAAACACAGTGGTTTTGATTTAAAGGAATTCAGACACAAATATAAACAAGAAATATCACGTATCGTAGGTATTAATGGCAAATAAACATTTTCAACTTATAGAAGAAACGTTTTAGAATTTCAAACAAGTATGCAGCGTTTCGCATTCACCAACGCCGTTGGAATAAAATATAAATATCCTTTTTCATTTAGAAATGGAATGCTTGTAATAGATGGAAGTTTTAAAAATTTAAGATATATGTTTCGTTTAAATGTCACTTATTTATGAATTTTTATTTGGTTAAAAACGAGATGTTATCACCTTACAATAAATGCCTTACCACTCTCATAGCGCTTTTCAAATTATGTATTTTTTTTAAACGGCGAATGGCTGTTAACAAGCCCCTGCTCTATTATGACGCTCTTCTTCTGTACTAAAATGATTAGTTTGTTTAATTTGTATTTCGATTCTGCGATACATTTATAAGGTCTTTGTAGAACATTTTTTTACAAAGACATACTAGCTTCGCGATCTTTCTGTCCGTCTGCCTGTCCGTCCGTCTGTCCGTGCGGCACACCAAGTTTCCTCAGAAACTATAGATGCTAGAAAGCTCAAACTTTGTGAAAAGCTCAGAAGCGGTGGTCGCTCTAAAGTTTAGGTCTTACCAAACATTTCAAAATTTATTGAGGGGGTGCCCCCTTATAACGAAGGGGCCCTTAACATTTTTTATTAACCAAAGATAATCGAGTAAGGTATCAAATGAAAGGTCTTGATTAGAACTTTTAGAACCTGAATTTAAAAAGTTATTTTGGGTATCAGGGGGTCCAGGGTAGGTAAAATGTACCAACATTTTGTATCCCTCCTCGTGATCGGACACCTTCGAGCCGAAAAATCTGAAAAAAAATCACAGAAGTAGGTCTTCATGAGTACAAGGGTAACAAATACCTCAGAAATCGAAATTCACTCAACTTTGTTAATAATAGTATGGTTTGTAGATTTTACATTTTCGCCCATAAAATCTTAACGGTATCTTTAAACTCAGCAACGGTATACTTAAATTCAGCAATTATATAGATTGATATAAGATCTTCATGCTCACCAAAATTTTTGGAAATTCAACCATAATCAAGTGAGTTATAGTCATTTCAATTGTATGGTATTACAAAAACAATAACACATGTTGATGGGTGATACATACTTCAAATTGACCCAGGCATTTTTATTTTCTTCCAATTTTCATGAAAAT
This sequence comes from Odontomyia ornata, assembly GCA_963969285.1. Classification (NCBI taxonomy): domain Eukaryota; kingdom Metazoa; phylum Arthropoda; class Insecta; order Diptera; family Stratiomyidae; genus Odontomyia; species Odontomyia ornata. Next base: position 29,487,206 of record OZ017740.1, on the reverse strand, counting down.
TTAAGGAAAAGTGTTTAATTTGAATATCTTTAATCTGCCGAGCATTCAGAAAAATTATTTAAGCTGGAACGAAATGGCGGTTGCAATGTGCTTATGAAGGAAATTCTACAATTTTTGCATAAATGTGAACGATTTCTTACCCAAGTATTGGATGAATGATTCAAATCACCGATTTACGCTCTTAAAAAACTTGTTTCGAAGCCTAGGGTGGTTACAAAGACCTTGTAGTAGGAACACTCTCCTACTTACTCAACTTGTTAATATATAAATTATAACAATTTTTTAGACAAATGCAATATGTTCCCATGTAGTTTTAAAGAGTCACTGATCTATGTATAAAAAAAAATTAAGTGAAACATGAATTGCTAAAAAATTTCACTTCTTGTAAAGGGTATGGGACCCGCAACGAAGGCAGGTTCCTCTACTATTGAGCCATCCATCGGGCTGTAGCTCCGACTCTTGTTAGTTTCAGCGGCTCATGCTGAGAATGAATGGTTCTCGCACGCAAACCAGTTGATCGGGATTTTAGGTGCGGTTGGGAGGGTGCATGCGAGCACCATTACCAGCAGGATGCCCCACTCTTATTATGGGCCGTAAATATCCTCGACAAGCAAGATTGTTCTTCCTGTCGCACATGCGTTAGAAGGAAAAGTAGATTGGTTCCATTATGGAATTTCGCGGTACCTTCGGTCGCTTCCTCGGGCCCTGACCTTATTGATCCGTTTGGACCTAAAGATCGTTCAACAAGTAAGCGGGAACAATTTTTGTAGTTTGCTCCTTGCGCTGGCGGAAAGAACCCGCTCCACAACACCACAGAAGCTAGCTGCCGGCACGCGTACGCGTCGCCAGGCAAGGCCGATCCAGCTGAGCTCGAATATCTTATAGCTCGCTCAGGCAGCAGACCATCGCTACATGCTCTTTACGGACTGGTAAACACCCATTAAGCACGACAGAGGACTGTGCGCGGTCTCTACCCACTCGAAGCTGTTTAATTGAGGCATACGCTGATCTGTCGTTTCTTCTGTAGGTACAGAATTTTAGTCCTATGACCTTTTCCGCTGTGTCTGTGATCGCATCTTTGACCATTTTGCATATCGTTTGGATAGCGCTGCTATTTCCTCCCGCCTGTGGGACCTTTTTCAGTATGTCTTCTAGTGACGACATATAGATGAACTTCATCGAATTATCATTTAACTTAGATCGATCGTATCTTGTTATCAGTGGCTTTGATTTTTTTTTTAATACTTGGAGATGGGACACCGATCCACAGCATGCGCGATTGAATGAGCGCGTATCGACAATGTTGGGGCAGCTCCTTTGATTGTGAGAATGTGGTCCCTCTTGTTGTTCCTCTGTGAGCCAACTCCCGGCCGATTAGGACGTTAAAGTCTCCTGGAACAATTTTGATGTTGTGTGAGGACAGTCTGTCCATGGTATATTCTTTTTTTTTTGCTTTAGCACTAGAGTATCTCATTATCTTCATCGAATGTAAGGTGATATGGTGAATACCACGCATGGTATGTTCTAAGGTACTGTAAAAATTATCCTTGGCCGGCCCATTCTTCGTTATTTTCAGTGGGGGTATAACAATTTACCAACCAGATGTTAAAGAATCTCGTTTTTATGCGCATAGCACAAATGCGTTCTATAACTGCCTTGAAGTCGGTGACAAGTTGTTTGAACTTATTGTCCACGATAATTGCTACTCCGTATTCATGAATGCCTGACGACTTACCACTTGCAAAGATAGTGTGTGTTTGTATGTCATTGACATCTTTACCAAGCAGATTAGTTTCTTGCGCTGCCAGTATATTGAACTATTTTTTTTCATCTCGTTCAGTAGTGGTTGCAGTGCGGCTGGCAAATATAAAGATCGTAAGTTCCATATTCCGAAAGAGTAGGCCGTTTTTCGATGCTAGTGTCGTTACCGTTTATCAGATCCAATCTGATGCTAATTTATTGATTCCATGAGTGGGGAATTGTTAGCGCTTTAACTCAGTCAGTTTTTGGTCCGAAGAGGGTGTTTTATTTCCCACATACCCGCTGGTTAGCCGGTTAGAGCATTTCTCTATCCGCCACCTGAGGGCGCGTTCGATGGGGGGCCGTAAAGCCCACACGGAATATAAGTCGTCAATATTGAATCGTTTCAGGGCTACTTAATAGAAATTTCCACTTTTTCGGGTGTCCAAGACTAATTGGCTGTTTTTAGAGTTTATACGTTCACTAAAGGAAGAAAAATCCATGGCGATAGCTGTGCTGGTTGACTAGCTTTGTGTGATTTCTAGATAGACATGCAAGGAAAAAATTTGCACACATAAAATTAATGTGAGAAATCTCTACAGTAACAATCTTCTCCCACAAATATCTTGGCAGTGCAAAAAACGTCAAACCTGTGTCTTTGGGGTTAGACGAAGGTGCCATAAGAGGCTCATGAAAGGTTCCCCGATAAGATCAGCAAAGTCGACCAGGTAGAAGCACCTGATCAACCTAGTTGATTTTGAGAGCACTCTCATGAGCAAATAAATCCCAAACAGGTCAAGGAAGGAAAAATGAGTATAACATTCATAGCGCGGAAGGAGCATTGACCTCGGCAGACCCGCCAATTCAATTTTATTGCCCTTTGCATGTTGCACCCATATTTTTTGTGCTTGGCCCAGCCGATCCAATCATGCAACCAGTGGTACCTGGTCGAAACACCAGCTGCCCAGAACAACGACCGGACCGTTCAGATCGATCACCTTAGGTGCTGACGAACCCGGAACAACCATGCAATTGATAGAAACACCAATTACCAAGAGCTTCATGATTGAACCGTGCAGTCCAGCCACCAACAACCCAAACAACGCCCCTGGCAGTCTCACCAAGGGTTACGACAAAGAATACTTACTGCCCGTTGTCGGGTAACAAGTGATTTATTTTTTAAATTCTTAATCTTTTTATACATTACATTTTGCTTATGACTTAAAATTCTAAATTGTTTATCTGCTATTAAATTCGAAGAAATTTTCATGTTCAAGTGTATCGTATCACATTTCATTCAGACGGTGATGTTTATTTATTCAAAATTTTAGATAATTGTGTGCACATGTGCAAGAATGCCACGTAAGGGTTTTTTCTTTCCCATGTTCAACCATGAAATTTTTTGTCAACGTAAACAAAACTTTAAGTATAGCAATGGGGTACGATCATCGATATAGAGAGTACTGGATCCGCAACCGGTCGTGAGAGCCGAAGCAATTAGCAACCTGCGCTAAAGTTGTGTGAAGCTGAGGTTTGAAGTGATATGCTTTTGTTTTTGCACTTTATTCACTCCGAAACACGTTCACGTTTAAAAAGTTTATAATTTTGAAGATCGCGTGTACGGAATCGGCACTTTAGTTCACTTTTTTTATTAAAAATTTTCCATCCGCTTTGACAAATGAGTTTTCCCGCGTGTTTCGCGCCTCTTTCTTTTTCTTTTGCGTTGACGTTCGAGTTTTCTGTGAGAGTCGTTTGTTGTGTTGTACTCAAACTGTTTTACAAATGATAACGAAGGCGCGATCGTGTGCACGTGAATTGAAGTTTTGTCGGTGTGCGCGGGTGTCAGTTGGGGAAGTGATTCTTCTGAAGAGAGGAAAGTAAAACCTGTCTGGAAACAAAGGGGAAGGAGAAGCAGAGGGAATCATATAGTTTCGAGAGCGTAAGTTATTTATAACTTATTTATGTGGCAAATTCGCTTCTCACATGGACGAGTATACAGATTCTCGTTGCTCGTCCATATATTTATATGCCTTTGGGTACGATATATGTCACATGAAAATTCCATTATGGAACTTAAGAAATGAAATGTGAGAATGTATGTGATATATTTGAAACAATGTATGAGTGAGTTTAAGTATAAAATTTTGTATGAATGTTGAACACTATAAATAAAAATACGTCATTTCTGTTAAAAAAAGGAAGGCGTATATGATTTTAAATGTTGCCCTATTTCGTCTTCTTTCAAACGTTTAATGAGACGCTTCCCACCTTTATTACGTCAAGTAACGATCAGATAATTATGGTCAAAGAAAGTATCAGATCAACTTTGCAGGAGCACATCCCAGCGCATTACAAGTATATGTTTAACAAAAAATCAATGGTGCAGTTTTCGAAACAACTGCACTGATGATTTTTTCGATTGAATATATTGAGAGGTCATTCTTTATTTTGTCAATTTAGAACAGAAATCCTTGTAAATCTACATCAATCTTTTTTATTGCATTCTATCTAATTACCTGTAGAACAATCGGTCGGCTGTATCTCACAAGTTTTGGCCCATCTAAACGTTTGCATTTAGCTATATTTTTGCTACAGTCTAACAAATCTGTTGAAAAAATGAATTGAAAACATTCTCAAAATATTTATTTAGATGCCTTACTTTGGATTTCTTTAAGTTGTTTCTTTGCCGATTCGCAAAAATGACATCCATCGTCATTCAAAGCCATGGAATTGATAGTTATAAAATGTACATCTTTAATTGTATGCATTGTCACGGCAGAATGATTGAATGCTTTGTCAAAACGATCAACAACGATTGCATTCATTCTAGAATGATTATGATGAAGACACTTTTATTGCAAAAGCTATTAAATTAAGTTATGCGACTAAGTTAGCGCTTACAATCAGTACTTCCTGCGTTTAAACTTCTATAAAAGAAGTTAATATAAAATAACAAGCGAATACTTCAATGACAATTGTTAGGGAATGCTTTATAGTACTAATTATTTGACTCTGCTGTAAAGACCAGAAATTGTTTTTGCGTTACTACAGCCCCTTTCGAGCCTCCGCTTAGAAATAGTCAAAGTATCTAATTATCTTGATCGAATGCATGTATCGGCACTCGCGTTGATATGGTCAGTAACACGAAAAACCAGAAATTAGATGGAGGTGAATTTATCATTTCACAAGCATATCGATGGAAACTAAATTATTTTATGTCTGTTGAATCGAATACAATAGATAACAATAAAGGTAGAAGCGAATTGAAACGAACAAGGTAGGCAAGAATTTTCAACACGTCTAACATTTTGTCCGTGATTGCCTAGCGGTTTGAGTGGTAGCCTAAAAATCGTGATTTTGCATGAAGTGCCAAGCAAGACTTACAGAGTTTGTAGTATTTTAGGAAAAGCGCGATAAGAATATCGGTAGAAAATGAAATTATGATTTTACCCTTCTAAATAAGTTTAAAAACGTAAAGAAAATGCTTTTCAACTCTAGACGCATGCTGATATTTGGATATTTGGACAACGACAATATATTGTCATTCTGTATTAAAAGGGCAAGGGAATGAGATCCACCGATCTCTTGGTTGTCAGCTTTTTTTAAAGTAAGTTTTCGATCCGTCGAACATCGAGGGTCGACTTAAAACGATCAGTTCGATTATTTTCTAATTTGTGATTGCCAATATATGAACGCCAACCTGTAATGGAATCCAACATCATGATTACCAACGGCACCAACAGTTTTAATATCATTTGGAGTATGAAAAAGTTGACGAAAACGTTGAACATATTGGTTGAAATCTTTTCGATTCACCCATTGACCCTCGTCGAACAAATCACCTAGAAATCAAAATAGAACAAATGTCCACATAGTTCTAAAAAGCGAAATAATTTGTGCCAACCTAAAAAAAACACTGTTTCCGGACTGAAAATTTGTATTGCAGACTGAAATGCACGATGCATTTGCCATTCTCTTCGCAATTTATCCCACCAATGTCCTCGAAAAGGACCTAACAGATGAGTATCAGCTAGTATCATTGCCCGCACCGGATTCAGTCCTTTTAAGGTGACATCCTCCGAATTTGGCCATTTGCACTAGAATTCGATTTATATTAATATAAGGACCTTTCAAGGATAGGAAGGTCTAAGTTAAAGTACCTGCGCAAGAACTAGATAGTATATGAAAAATTCACAAAACAAAAATGTGACGATATTGACAAATCCAATAGCATACAAAGCTGATCTTAACTTCATTATATCAGCCGGTATCTTGGAATTGGATTGGCTACCGCTTGATAGTAATGTATTTAATCAAGAATATCTTATCGGAATTTTGTGTACAAGCAATTTGAAATTGTTATGGGTAATTTAGAGCAACACTACAGCACAAAAGTCATCTAACACAACACACAAAAGCACAAACGTCACAAATTTCTGCAACTGACATAACGAAAATGGGATGTTTTTAAAGTAGGGAAAATTTAGCCACTACAGCATGTGTTGGTAATAAGTTTTGAATTGTTTGATTTTATTAGTTCATTGCAATGAAGAATAGGATTCATCTGTTCGTCATTGGTTCTTTGTATGAAAATATTCAAGAGATAAACAAATTAATAAATCTATACAGGGAGTCAATTGGCTACTGTACACATGAGAAATAAAATTTTATGTATCGCTATTTCAAGATCGAATGAAAAAAGTTACAATTTTTGAAAAGAATTTTTTTGTTTATTACATGTTCGGTATGACATTAATAAAAAATTCACAAATTTTCTCAGTAATTTTAATGGTATTCTGAAAATAAATGAATAGCTTCACAAATTCACGTCACTTTGATATTCGTACAGAATCAAAAGCTAGAGAAAAATAAAAACGCTAAGTAATAACTAATATTTGGTATCACGCTCTTTGTTCTTAACAACGCTTTGAAGTCTCTTGGGAATAGAATCCACCAACTTTTTGGTGTATTCAGCAGAAATATTTAAGAACTTTTTTATTAGTAATTATATGTTTTCGAATGCGTTTCTCAAGCTCACTCCAAACATTCTGAATCGGATTAAGATCGGGTGATTGTCCTGGAGTTTTTATGACTTTATAAAAAAGCCACTCTCGGAGAATGTCTGATATATGTTTGGGGTCATTGTCCAGGTTAAATTTAAAGTTATCACTTAAAGCAATTTTGATAGCACTTTGCTTTAAATTTTATTTCAAAATGTTGGGATAAACTATCTTATCCATTATTCCAATGATAATATGCAGATTTCCAACATCATGTGCCAACATAGAACCCCAAACTAAGACGGAACCACCGCCGTGTTTTACCATGGCGCGCAGACTTTGCTTAAGAAGTTCTTCATTTGGTTATTTGCAAGCCATCGTGCGCCCATCTGAGCCGAATATATCGATTTGGACTTATCTACAAAAATAACGTGATTACAAAACTCGGCATCCTTGGTAAGGTATTCTTTTGCAAACATTAAGCGGTGCTTCCCGTTCTCCTCCTATAGAGATGTTTTTTTTCTGGCCACTCGTCCGTTATAAGCAGCTCTTCTCAGTACTCTCCGTACAGTTTCACACCACACAGAAAGTATTATCCTCTTTTGATGATTATTGGCTTTCGATGTCGATTGTGGGGGCTCATTTTGCTTGGTCTATGATCGTTTTCGGACTGTTATCGTAAACAATCATTTTTAGAAATGGGTCGTTTTGGTTACGATTTGACACCATCGCACCATTCTATCAGACTTGGTATACTCTGTTTGTTTGGAGTACTTATGCAGACTGTTCTTATTTTTTGAGGCAATGATGTATAACGATTGGCATTGAAAGTGAAGCACTGAAAAACATTTTGTTATCACCTCGAATTCAAGATCTTTCTAATACAAAATTTGATGGGTATGATGACGTTAAAATTTTGAAGCAACGAAAATTATTTACCATTAATAAGCATTAATATCTAACGTATAAATACATTTTTTTCATTTATTTTTTTTTTTTAATACTGCAGCCCGTTACGGACCTTTGCTTAGAGATAAAGTATATTATCATTTGTTATATGTAAGATTAATGACACCAATGAAGTAAAAGTATAAAGGAGATTTTATTAGAATACTTAAATATGGATACCAGTTGACCACCCGAGATCCAAATATAATCTGCATATGCACAGCCGCTGGTCATATCCCTATTTTATACATAAAGTCACCATTAGATGACAACGCTTACATCATTATATTTACATACTGGATATTTATTAAGGAATTATAATCACAAATATATTACAATCCTCCTGTTTTAAATCTCACGCTCTTATATAAGATTACAAACCCAAAATATCTCAAAGTTTAGGAGTAAGCTTTGATCCTCTTAATTCAACATGATTATCAGAATTGTAGTTTTGCTTATTAACAGTTTTCCTATCATTTAAATTAATAATCTGATCGTTATCATTCTAAACTGATCAATATAACAACAAAATTTTGTTTTGATCAGCAATTGCCTCATCTTTAATTTTACAATTACTATTGCAGTTTCAATTTAACGGTTTATTATGTATAACTCCTTCCTCTCTTACAAAAGGATCTACAGTTACTGATGAAGTTTGCGCTTCACTTGCATTCACTCGAGTATTCACACATTTTTTCTCCGTTCCATTATGAAATTATAAGTTAAATTGTTTATGCTGGTTCACGTGTCTTTTCCACAATAAATTATCAACAGTATGAACATTATAAATTAGATCACCCAGCTTTTCTTTAATGACCGCTTTTTTCCACTTATAAAATCTATCTTTGGACATGATTACATCATTAATTTGAAGTTGAATCTGCCGGTTACCATGAAAAAAGCTTTTTTTGTTTCTCTTCTTCTGACTGCACCCTTTCCTTAATTTGAACCTTAAGAAGATCTTATTGGGCTTGAAATTTTTTACCAATCTGCAATTTGGCAAGCAAGATACTAGATGTGCAGTGCGGGGTTGATCTATAGTTAAACAAATACTTGGCCAAAGCTTCTTTTCTATCATTCTGCTGAAGCAGTTATTTTAATTTACACTTAAACGTTCCAATTGCATTTTCAGCCGCTCCATTTGAGTACGGAGCAGTTTTAATGTATGTTATGCCATTTTCAGTCAAAAACAACTCAAAATCTTCTGCTGGAAAAGCAGGTAACTTTCTTACAAGTTAAACTCCCTCGTACTAAACTAATACCTTAAAAGACACTGTGCGGTTTTTGCATCAATATGAGCCATTTTCCAGACATCTACCCTATCAGTAATTCAATAACGTATCTTCACTACATATGTCTGTACGCAAGCACGATAAACACTCGGTTCACGTTCTTTTCTCCTTTGATAAATTCGGTTTTATAGTGATAACCTGATTGCAAATATGCTCAACTTTTGAAAGCGCCATCTACGGAATACCTTCTTTATCGTTGACGATATGTACTATGGGCTTATGATCAATTTCTAATGTAAATGCCAGCAAGGTCTTTTCCGTGTTCACAATAGCTAAAGCTTCGCGGTCTATCTGACTATAATTTTGCTCGGCCTTACTTAAAGCATGTTCCAAACCATCTTCTTATATGTATGCTAAACTTCGCCAACTCTGGGAGGAGAAGCGTCGCAAATGACCTGGTAGCTAAACTAAACGCTTTTTAATTTGTTTAAAAGTTTGTTCACTTATAGGAGACCAAAAAACGGACAATCTTTTCTAATGAGTAAATACAAGGGATAAACTATACTGCGGTAATTTTTTTATAAATTTTGAATAAAATTTGACCATTCTCAACAAAATTTGCAATTTTTTTACGCTTTGGGGTACCGACATTTCAGTTATTGCTAGAATTTTATCTTGCCTATGTGGAGGCCCTTTTCATTCATTTTGTATCCGACGAAACTCAAGCGGGACTAACCTATCTTGCATTTCTCCTTTCTTAATGTAAAACCTGCTTGTCATAAACGATCTAATTCTACCCGCAACCAACTATTATATTCATCCTTATCTTTACCGGAAACCTAAATGTCGCCAAAAAATGTTTAACCCCATCAAAGTCCCCTACATTTCCGACACCCATGCTTTACTATAATTTAATCGCGTATACCGAAATAAACTTCATGGCGTGTTAATAGCAGTCAGCTCTTGCGATTTTTTATCAAGTTTAAGCTGTTGCCATGTCTGATTCAAATCTAACTTTGACTGTATTTTATTTCCCTTATTATCTACAATGCACTCTCCGTTACCTGCCGCTGCAGCACTTACGATTACCATATAGGGGTGAAAGGTTATTCCATAACCCACGCATGGTCGAATATGACCATTTTTTAATAATTGGAACAATCAGTGACGCCCATTCACTGGAATCTACTTGAATTGAAATCTCCAAATCTATCAATCCTGGCCCGAAGTAATGCATCAAATGGTATCCAGCGGGTTGTCTAGTCACTTGCAAAGCATGGGAGTCCAACATTTCGTACGTAAATGGCATTCACTACCCAACCACAAAAAAAAAAATCAAACGGGACTTGGATTTTGACCCAGATAAGAAATCATTCAAAGCAAATTGTGTTCTGCGTTTGATAGAAGGTTGCTATAACAATGTATCATTCGTCACCATTTAGGTATTCTACTTTCCATCTCTAGCTAACAACCGTCTAATCAAGTGCTTCTTAAGAGCAGTATAATTACTGGTGGATAGATTTTCTAAAGTTTCAAACATAAAGAAACCACATCTTTATCGAGGCTTGAGGCAGCTTGACTGAGTTTGGTTGGTTGTGCAGTAATTCCCGCTAAGTCAAACTGGCACTCCAGCTGCGTGAGCCAGGCTACTGATTTTTTTTTCCAGAATGGTACAAAATTTGCTGGTGACCTAGTTGTGATTTTGCTGGACAAACTGCATCAATGGCATCTAAAAACTCATATCTTTGAGACATTTTCAACAGTATTGCACTACACTTCACTTTTCTCACAAACACTTACTACTTTTACTTGCATGATTAAAAGCAACGTCAATCTATTTTTTGGCTTTTAGCACTGCAGGCCATTTTGGGCCTGTAATGAATTTCGAAATGTCCATGTAGGACACGGGTGCCGATGGTCTGGCACAAGTGTCAGCGAGCTAAAACAACACCGAGCTCAGCTAACTAGCTTCGCTTAACGACCGCGTACGCGTGCTTGACGACTAGCATTTGCGGGATCATATGAGGCGGGTTCTTGTCGAGCCACGAAGCTACACTACAAAATACTTATCACGCGTACTCTACTCTACAAGACGCACCGATCAATTTTTATTGTCTTTAGAAAAGTTCTATTAGGTGTCAATTAATCTACTCTACAGAAATTCAATATTGTTTTGCCTCGTTAAAGTTAGCGGACACGGAGGCTTGAGACAAACGCAAACATTACACAAAAAGCAACCGTTACTTTCACCGAAGAAGGTCGTTGCATTACAAGGGGAATGTCAAACCTAAAGATGTTAAAGTGGCTGAAGTGAACCACTCATCTCTGCCTAAAGGATGAAAACTTGACGGATGCAGTTTACTTTACACTAGTAAAACAACAAACTAAGCAGTTTCGACGGGGTGACCACCTTATCTCTTCAGGAGCAGCCACTCCTGATCACCACGGGGCTGCTCGACTGCTTATGTTTATTACAGGCCCTCACTTAGAGATAGTGTATCTCATTATCTTGATCGTATGCATTGGGACTGGAGATGGTGATATGGTCAGTACTACGCTATGGCTATGTCTCCGTCCACATAGCTCCGATGCGTTTTAATTTTAAACCAGTACGTATCTTAATTGAATGGGCTTATACTTTGTCTGATGAATTACTCGAAACAAACATCGTTGTAACCAATTGAATTTGTACCAAGAAGCTCCCTTTTAGGCGACGAGTACTCTAACCACTACCCCATGCTAACTATAGATATTTGTTGATCCTAAATTTACATCTATGGAAACAATAACATATAGGATTACGTGTCTAGTTTTGTCAATTTCAATAAATTCCTGTAGGCCCTCCTCGTGAGCCGATTTGGTTTAAAACGATAATGTCCAGGGAAGGATACAGTAGACATCAAGAAATTCAAATTTATTCCTAATGCATTATTCATTCATATGAAACATGTTCAGCTTTAAAATATCGTTCATCATTTGAATACAATACTTTTCTCGAGGTAAACCAGGCAATCTTCGCTGAAAGATGTATGCAAGTCACAGCTGTTAGTGTTATGATGCTGTTAATGCTTTGATGCAAAAATCGTACATATACCGACAATTATGAGCGCTTTGTTCATATCCGAGTATTTGGCACTTATCACACCATTCAATACTCAACTCTGTAATAACCTCCGATATTTCGGAGCGATACCCGATAGTGATCTATCATATCCCTACACAATTTGCTAACCAGCTGACAAGTGCTAGATGACAGATCCCTGACACTGTGCCGCCACGTGAAGTCGGTGGTATTTATTTACAAAACTGCAAATAAGGAAGGACTACTCAATTAGCCGTTGAATTATCCCTATGATGGATAGATCCATGTGTCAACGGAAATTAACTCCGCTGTCATCTCTCATTCGATGGAAAGCTTGTACTCTCGAGACTCCGCACAGTGACGAGTGTAACAAGATATTTACAAAGATTTGCTATTTAACATAACCCAATAAAACATTCCATTTAGGATAAAGTGCCTCGCGGTAGAATAGTTGCTGTGTCGTTCCACTGATTGTGATGAGCACCACTTCAAGCAGGAAATAAAATGAAAAATAAATTGTTTGAAAGTTATTAGTAGCTGAAATCATAAACAAATACAATAGCTCATATTGCCTTGAATCTTTTTGAAGAATAAATACATAAAATGAGTCCCCTTGCTTCAGTACACATGTTCTGCTCATGATAATAAAAATTGTTAAATTAAAGTAAAACAAAGTAATTATCAAAAACAAACTATTGGACAAAAAACAACACTTTTCTGAAATTTTCTCTCCACACAAAACAAAGAATAACATGGTTCTTGCTTTGAAATTGAAATCAATTCAAACTAGTTATTTCAAAATTTTTTGGGTTTCTGTATAAATAAACTCAAAAAAAAATTACAAATAAAAAACTTAAGAAAGATAATTAATGTTCAAGCTCTAACATCTTCATAAAGACTTGCTTTTGCTTATTACTAATAAAGAAATATTAAAAGTTGCATTTTGTTTTCAGGCATCAAAATTGGCGCAATGTAACTCAAATAATCAAAGAAATAAATGTAATGAAATGCTTAAGAATAAAATTCCATCACAATTCCATTAAATTTCTATTCAACCTTTTCAAGCTCTGTGTATGATTTCACATTAAATATCTTCTTCTCATGTATATTAATTAGAATCAGATAATTAATCATCAAAATATTTCAATTAAATTATACAATCAAACTAATTTATTATACCCTAAGGGCACACATATACATAGATACACCTAAATATTGTTGTTTTTTATTATGAATAATTTTGTTTTAAAAATGAAATAGTTGATAAGCTTTTGATTTCTAGTTGTTTCGTATTAATTAATAACTACTTTTAAGAAATGAACAGAAAAGAAATTGTGGAGTGTGTTTGAATGAAAAATAAAATAAAAAGTTGCTTAGCCACGAATTAGTGCAAATCGATGAATTGTAAGAATAATTAACGACTTAAATTTGGAAATCGATTGTCCGTAGTATACTAACCAGTAATTCACAATTACGAAGAATATTAAAATGCCAACGACAATACACATTTAGCGATAGAATTTAAAAACGAGTCTCCTTTCTTGTATTTAACGAAGTATGCATATATGTATTTGGAATATTTATACGCTTCAAAAAATTCGTTTGTTTTGACAAATTGTGGTATTTTATAATTAATTATAAAGAGACTTTTTCAATTGGCTATGATAAATGAGAGTGAAAATTAGTTGAGACTATAACAAATTATTATAAAATGCTTTGATAATTTTATAAATCAAAGAAAGAATTTTCCCTCTATTATTACTTACAATTGTTCTTTTGAATCAGAATTAAGAGTATCTCCTTGGAAATATATTAAGCGAAACTAAATGAAATTATGCTAAGTGTGATAAATTTACGTGTCAAGACTAAAAAAGGAAATAGGAAATGAATTGCTAACCAAAACGAACTCTTTTCTTTTCAGTAAGCACCCTTTCTTTTTCAGAAGGAAATGACGGTGAAGGTGAGTATGCCGCCGAGGGGGTAGGGTTTTGATAATCCGTGACTGGTCGGTTCGGTGTTGCGGTACGGTATGCGGTGCCTTAGTTTGGCCTTGCGTTTTTAGTTAGCGTAGATTGATTCGGTTTTAGATTCGAGTAGTTTATTTCTGGTACCACGTCGATGAATAATCGGGAACACGTGATTTTGATTATTGTTGTCTTTTTCTGATTTCTCTCTTTTGGACTTGACGTACGGTCGGAAAGAAATGAAACTGAAGTAAAGTGAAGTAAAATCGAGTTGTTGGGAGTTGTTTTGAAGCATTTTAATCGGGCATTTGAATCGGTGGCTGACAAATTTGTATTCGGGTTAAGTCTGCCCGTGGAGGACCTGCGGCCGAAATTCCTATCCGAATGAGCTAGCTTGCTAGCAGCCAAATCCGAGCAGACTAAGGGCTCTTCTAAGGGTGTCCGGGCTTGTAGACCTGACGGTTGCAGTCCGTCGACCCATTCCAAGACTTCACGTCTTTAACCGATGAGAGGTCGGTTTAAATTTCCTTCAGGAAATCTCAAACGAACGAGAACGTCTTTAAAATCGAAATTAATTTAGTTGTATGTGTCTGCCTAGATAGATAGATATTTTATTGAGTCTGTTTACGTTCATACATTTTTAGCATTATGAGAAGGTATATAGCCCGACAACGGTATGTGTTATCTCGCCTGTGCCGTTCTTAAAAAATGCATCATTAGTCTACGCTTGAAAATTTTGAATGAGTACTCATTTTGAAACATTTTTATGCATAGTGTCAATTCAACTGTTTTTATCAGATAGATAAATAACATATATTTATGATAGAAACGTACAAAAGTTTTATTTAGTTTTTACCAATTATTTTATTTAGTATAATTTACGTGCTTAGATAAATAAAAAATATTTTGGAGCATATAAATGAAGAAATTTACTCAACCGACTCGATTCCGTGTCGTTAAGATAATGGGAAATCTTTATCAAACAATCAAATGTCATTTCGAAGAGAGCAAAAAGCTTCTATTCTTCTCCCACATCCCTCTTTAGTTTGTGGCACCTGCTAATTTCTTCGATCAAGCTTTCTTTCATTTCAGTCGGTTGTGCGAGTGGTGTGTGTTTAGCAGGTTTTCCGCAAGGAAATATCTGATCCGTGGTGTCCTGTACGTTCTTAATTAGACTCTTTGTCTATCATCATTGTTACGAAACGCTCAATTTTCCGATAGCGGTGTGAAATTTCGATAAATTCAAATCGTTCTAACGCAAAATAAGAGCTGATAATCGTCAGACGTAACAGCGTATAAAAGCTTGACGGTACACCTACACACGAAAAATCCCCCAGCCGCTCCTTCTGCTCGCTCGTACACACATATTTCCCCCACCCTAATAAGCTGGAAATTTGAAATTCCTCTCTTGTCATCGTGAAAAGCAGTGTTGCTGGGCATTTTGACAACTTCTTTTTCTCCATTGTCAAAATTGAAGTGACGGCAACGTGTGCGAAATATTCGCGTCGTGAAAGTTAAAAATTCGTTTCGTGAGATATTTCGTCTAGTGCCTTACGTCTGTTTTCTTCCGGTTATTCAAAACACAAAACAACGGCAACATGAAAATTTGGACATCGGAGCATACTTTCAAGTAAGTGGTTTTCTGTTGCGTGTGAAATTTCGAGAAAATTTGTGTACAATGATTGGTGAAAATTTGCGTAATGGGTGTGCAACTGTAAATTCTGAGTGTCCGTTTTCAAGTTCAAAGCTATGTCGCGGATTATCCCAAGGACGCGAACGTCACTAATTGTAAGAGGAGTCATGGAACTTTTTGTGAATGGATGTTTTTTGTTGAATGTTGCTGTGACCTAACCTCAATTCGTTTAGTCACAGCCGTCATAGCGCTTACTGTTCTTAATGCGCCTACCATCTGATTGGATGGCTGGACTTTGGATTTGTGATGTAATAAGTGAGACAAGTTGCTTGTTGCCACGAGCGAGGATGCAAATGGAGCTAGAACTGAGAAAAAAGTGAAAAAGGAATTATTTTATCTTACCAACGTCATTCGTGTTGATAAGCGAAAATCACGAGTGCTTTGCGTGACGTCAATGCTAAACGAATTCCATTCATTGATGATTGCGCGCTTGGCTAACGAGCGGGTATGTTCAGTTAATTTTAAATTCGCTGCTTTAAGTTTTTATGCTGACAAAAGACGCACAAAAGCTAGCAGCGGAATTTACTTCTGGCACGTCTTTGTACCGCGGTTATGCAATTCAAAAACGTTGTGTATGTGCTAAAGCAGGTGTGGGGATTTAACTGGCCGTGCAATACCCAGACCAGACTGTTATTGATTGCTTTTACTGGGCCAACCACATATAAAGACTCTTATCTCCATAGCAACTGAGTTTATTGGCTTGGAACAGCTTTTACTATTTAATTTTGAGAAATTCAAGTTTAGCGTGCATATGGGTTTCATGGTCAGAGAGCTCATAATTTGTTTTGTTTTCTTTGTATTAACTACAAATATTAAATATGCTAGGAGATATTTAACGTCTTTTAATGGAATTTATATAAATCAAATTTTTGAATTCGATGACGCTAAAGCAAATTTTTGTGAGAAACTTTAAATTGTTTTGTCTATCATAGTTTTCTTCACACACTTGAAAAACATTGATACGCTCTGATTTTCCGAATTTTTCATAGTTGGCTAGGTGACTAGATCATTTTGAAATTGAATCTCAGACTCTCAGAGAAGATCGTTGTTGTAGAGAATTGGAATGTAGATAAGCATTCGCCTTTGAGACATGCTGGTTGTTTTTTCCTGCGGTACAATAACTTTCCTCCTCATTGAAAGTTAGTCTAACTTTCGCTTCTGCTGGTGCTTAGCCACTACGTCGACCCAGCTACCAATATTTCCTCTGCTAACATCCTAAGAGCCATTAGGTAGCAACAGTGATCCATTTACTGGTTTTCACATTTATAGCATACGACTGTCCTTCGCCTCAAGGACTGATGTTGTGTGCAGGAACATGGCAGGCATAACATGGGGTTGCATGTCAATAATCCTGCGGTGGATTTACAAGCAAGATGATGAGATCAATCATAACCTATGGGATTATTTTTTGTGTGGATAAGGTATACGGAGGCACAGCGAGGCAAGCACTCAATCACGTTCAAAGTCTAGCACGGGAGCAATGAGGTCGTGTCTAACAGCGCTACCCGAAAATAACCTGGAGTAGTGCGCAACGTTGCATAGACAAAGGATATAAGGGTAAAACGATAAGCCATTTAAGACCGAAAAGCTACAATAGTTCAGAGCAACCTTCAAAAAATGTTTAATGTTGTGCAGCTCTACACCGACAATTGGCGAATGAAAATCAATGCGCAGAAGTGCGAAACAATTTTGTTTCGGACAACGCTGCAGGGGGCCAGTCAAGACCTGAAACGTAATTGGAAGGGTTTCCACATTATGGCTGGTGAGTGTAGTTCAGAACGGGTTCCACATAAATCCTGTGTTCGATACCTCGGTGTTCATCTCGATCAGTATCTGTACTATACTGAACATGTCAAAATCATGCTCAGTAAAGCACTAAAAGTAGTCATGGCCCTTCGGGGACTCTTTCATTCCAGATACATTGATCAAAAAGTCAAAGTTATTTGTTACAAGACCCTGGTTAGGCCAGTTTTGACATACGGATGCCAGATGTGGTACAACCAGAGTGCTAGTACAATGGAAAGATTAAGAGTTTTCGAAAGGAAATGTCTTCGTGCATGTGCTGGTTTGTACAGAAAGCCTGAGACGGATTGGAAGCACTATATATCGAATAGAAAAATTTATCAAACCGCTCAAGTGACAAGAGTCGATATCTTCATATTGAAACTTCTTCGGAATCATATCGCAAGGTCCGTGACTGTGAGTGAAAACCCTTGGATTTCACAGCCGTTCCACCCTACAGACGGGTATATTGTGACTTGCCTCACTACTGGCTTCGTTCCTCCAGAAGCATTCGTGTATTTGGACATGAATCGATATGTTTTTGATTCTGACGGCGTCCCAATCATATATCACATATATCGACGGGCCACCGATAAGAAGATAAAATATCCTCCGAATCTGAGTTCACGAGACCAACAATTCCAATTTGCTAGATTCGTTGAGGCTGGTCGAGCTGAGATGGAACAATCTAGGTATTGGTGGCTGAATGCCAATGTCTAAATTATTCGTGTTTATTATCTGTTTTTGTGCTTTTTCTCGTTACTTAGTTTTTTAGATTCATCTCATTATTGCTACATCTAGTATTGTCGTTTATTTGTATTATAAATTAGGTATAGGTTTCAATATAAGGTAACGTTTTGTTTTTGTTTTTTTTTTTTGATTGAACTTATTTAGAATTAGGGTGTAACATATTAGGTATAGGATATAAGTTCATTGTTGTGTTAGTAGTATAAGTAATTTTTGAATAATGCTGGTTGGTTTTTTCTCCTTTTTCCAATTGAATCAAAAAATATCTAATAATCTTAATTAATTTAAATTTGCAAGTGTATTTTTTTCATTAAATGTGTTTAACTGATAACGTATAAATTTAGAGAGCCATTCGGGCCATTAAGTTTTTTATAGTTTTATTGCTTGGAATTTGCTTTATAATCTTTTAAAAATTTATAACGATTGGTATAAGATAAAGCGCTTTTGACTTTGACTTTGACTTTGAAGCCTAGTAGCATTTATTTTCCGTTGACTTCCTGCTCCAAAACTGCTCCCAATAGCCACGTCTGAGGCATCGCAATAAAGAGTAAGTGGAACGTTTCCGTTAGGATGTGCAAGTAAAACTGCATTTACCACCAGTTCTTTGCATTTTTCAAATGCTATTTTCACTTCCAGGGTCCATTGCACTGGTCGTTTGTCACGCTTAAGTGCTCCTTTTATGAGGTCAAGGAGTGGTGCTTGCACATGAGCTGCATGTGGGAAACATCTTCGGTAGAAGTTCATTGTGCCAATAAAGCGACGTAGTTCTTCGACACTTTTTATATAGCTTCAATTCTGTCCTGTGGAGGTCTAATACCTTGTGCATTGACATTGAATCCTAAATATCGAAGCTCTTGCTCTCCAAAACCGCATTTTGCCACATTAAGGTTTAAACCATATTTTTGGAGACGTTCAAAAACGGCTTTTAAATGATTGCGATGCTGCTGAGAATCTTTGGAGGCGATGAGAATGTCGTCTATGTAACAGTGGCAAAAATCAAATCCACGAAGAACAGTATCCATTAAACGTTGAAACGATTGCGCTGCATTACAGATGCCGAAAATCATCACTTCGAATTCAAACAGCCTAAACGGGGTGATGACGGCTGTTTTTTTAAGATTCTCAGGAGCCATGGGGATTTGATGGTAGGTCCGATTGAGATCCAGCATTGAAAAAATTGTACAGCCAGCTAACTGGGTCGTGAAATCGCTCAAATGGAGAATAGGGTATCGGTCAGGGTTGGTGATACTATTCAGACGACGATAATCCTATTCGCCATTCGCCTGTTTTATTCCGGACTAAATGCAAGGCCGAGGCCCATTCACTGTCAGATGGTTGACAGATGTTCTTTTCCGACATAAAATCAAACTTCTTTCTCGCAGGTTTAAGCTCCCTAGACAGCCTTCGAGCACGTTCTGCGACCGGTGCACCGTGTGTTATAATGTGGTGCTTGGTTGAATGCGGCACAGCTTTTTGTATATTAAATCGTGTTATTTGGTCATACTCTGCCAAAAGTTGATGATATTCATCAGTTATGTCATACGTGTGGATTGCTGGCATTTTCATTGCGGCTACTGATGCAAAAATCTTCAGATTTTTATTTTTATCCACTAGCTTTCTAGCTTTTAAGTCGATTACCAGGCCGTGATGCTGCAAAGAATCGGCACCTATGATTGCTTGTATCAGCTACTACAAAAGCCCAGGTAAATTTGCGCCTGAGTCCTAATTCCACTGCCACGACTTTTGATCCGTAGGTTTTTATAACTGAGCCGTTTGCGGCGTAGAGTTTCAAATCGGCGGAATGTTGCTTGCTGCACGAAGATCTGAGTATGACTGATATTTTTTCTCCCGTATCAATCAAGAATTTATATCCAGATTTTTTGTCGTAAATGGAAAGACGGCTACTTTTTTCATTCCGACATGCTTCCGCCGATTCGCATGCCGTTGGAACTAGTTTTTTTGCTGCTCCGATTTGATGCAAGGCGCGCGACATTTTCTTGCTCGCTCACCAAACCTGGAGTGGTAAAAACACATACTATTTTGCTCGAAATTTTTGTTTCCCGAAGATGATCTAAATTTAGATCTTGACTGAACGTCCACGCCGTAGATGCTGAATTTCGCGAGACAGCCTTCCGATTTCTTTTTGTAGCGTTTCCATTTGTATAGCCGTTTTTTCATTCGATGCGGTTGTTGATGTAGCCGATATCGATGGACGCGAAATTTTCATTATTTTATCGGCCTGCGCCGCTAATTTGGCAAGATCCGTTACCTCGCTGCCCACTAGGATCCTGCGAACGTATTCCGGCATTTGTCCAAGGAACAATGTCTTTAAAACCGCGTCGTTGAATTGGTCATCGGCTAAACTTCGTAGTTTTTGTAAGAAAAGAGACGGTTTTTCTTCTCCAATGTCAACACCACGTAACACGCGACGTAATTTCGCTTCACTTGATTCCGCGAAAGATTCCAAAATTCTCCTTTTAATCGCGTCATATTTTCCATGCTCGGGCGGATTAATAGCGATATCCGAAACTGCTTGCAAAACCGAAGCGTCCAAGTTCACTATGACGTATCGAAATTTAGCTTTATCCGACACCAAATGGGAAATTTCAAACGTCATTTCCACTTGAACGAACCACAAACCCGGATTGTCTTCAATAAATTGCGGAATTGTAACTTTGTTCATGGAATGCATGTGAATTTTGGATCGCACGTGGCTTTCTCCTGTCCGTTTCGGTGTGTCGGGAGGCGTAGACATTATTAAAGTTTAAATAGTTTTTGTGGAAATATTAAAAATGGCGTCACTATAACTTATATTGTCTTTTTCCTTTTTTGCGCGTTCAGGGTTACCACTTTGGGGTCTAGCTGAATGCGATGCGCGTTCCCCATACGAGATGGAAAGAACAAGTTAAAAAATAAATGATAACTTTATTAGCAAATTAAAATATGAACTGAAATTAACATGTCGAAAGTTACATGATTACGCGATTTACTTCATGGAGGTTCCAATTCAAGTGATCGCTTGATTGACACTAAACGACTGAAGTCGCTGCATCTCACCAATAGATGCGCCGCTAACACTCGAGTGTCGCCACAATTTCGATTGTACAAAATTCACAGAAGGCTCTTTTTACAGATTTTACATATACGAAAGATATTTTCACCGATTTACTGTCTCTTCGAGCCCGATGTAATAGCATAGTGTGTGATAATTGCATGGTACAAAATAAAACAGTACCTCATTAATTTTGCCGATGAAATATACAAGTGTGCTTCCTGACCATCTGGTAGATTCATAAAAAGAACGGGAGTGTACTCTCGTTGGCAAATTACTGTTTAGGGAGCGTTCAGTGACAATAGTTGATAAACAAACTAAAAAAGTTGTTAAATTCCTTTTGGGGGATAGAGAAGCGTACCGGGTAAAGCTAGTACAAAAATAAAATAATACGTATTTTATGAAGTGGAATTTTCTTTTCTCCGATTTATTTAAATACTTTCAACATTTTAAATAAAAATTATAGAAGTCTGAATATAAATTTATTAATTCCTCAAGATGATTGCAAAACTCGTCTGTAATGGCGTGCCACCTTTTTTTATTTCGAACTAATTCATGCTGTAAATTTTCCTCTCATGTTTCTAATTTTTCAAAGTAAATATAATTTACATATGTATTGGTTAGCCAAAAATAAATTATTAGTGTTGGGACATATAAATACAGCGGACCGCCTACATACATATTCGATTTGTGAATCAAACAGAAAATGTTCAAACGATGCATCGGAAACATTTTCTGAATCAGAGATTAAGTTTCGGTAGCTATTTATAATCTTTTTAATGTTGGCAAACACCTTGTCGCATCTCCTTGATTCAATATTTTTTAGCAATTATCTTCATGGGTTATTTGAACTATTCTTTCATTAGGTAAAATGAACTCAATTCAACTTGACAAAAAATGCCATATACTCTCTTTCTCCTGAGAATAAACTGAGAAATTGGGATCAAAGTTCATAACTGTATGATCCACATGTGAATTGCGATAAGTTACATCTTTTTGCTTTGCATCAGATGTTATCAAAGTTAACGTGAATTTGATAGGCCTTATCAAATAAAAATTGTGAATAAATATATTATTGTAACTCTGCAATGAAACGATTGAAAATATGTTTTGATTTTAAAGCTGAAAATTTAGAAAGAAATTTCTTTTTTTTTATTTACATATCATGTAGAATAAAAACATAACTAATTTATCTTATTTTATTTTTCAGCCATCCATGGGAAACAGTAACACAAGCCGCATGGCGAAAATATCCCAATCCCATGAATCCGGCAGTAATTGGAACAGACGTTGTTGAACGAAAAGTAGTCGATGGTGTTCTTCATACACACAGATTAGTCAGTTCAAAATGGTATTTTCCAAAATGGGCACAAGCGGTAAGTTTCGATGCTGTTTATATTATAATAATGATAGTAATTATCATTGAGGTCATGATCTTCATATATTTTCTTCTGAATAATTCAAATATACTATGCTTATACAGTCAGGAAAAAACCAATGTCTAGATATCACGTTTTTCAACGTGAGATTCACTATATGCCTAACCATCTCCAAGTGATACAGGACCAAAGCTTATGGAATAATGAAATTTTTTGATAATCAAGTCGAATGCGCCCCTTCCTAGATATTTATAATAAAAAGTAAAATAAATCGTCTTGATCAAAACTTTGCATTGATATACCTGTATGTTAGAGTTTCTCATTTCGAGAGCCTAACGGCACGCAACAACATCAAATGTGTAGTTGACCATACACTTGATCCTGTGCCAATTAACTAATTTTTAAATTAGATTCGAACTCAGGTGGGTGGGTTCATCTTCAGCCCAAAAAATCACAACACAATTAAACAAAATGAATTTCCTATATCCGTTTTCAAATAATTGTTCTAATTATTCAATCCCCATCTGTTTAATTTCCAAAATAGATTTTCTAGATTGCTCTGCACCGGTTTAACGCATCAATATTTACTTTACACTTCCTTAGAGAATACTTATGCGGAAAATAAACAAATCGATTATATATTTTCTTACAATTCTATGTTCATGTTTGTTTACTCTGGTAATGTTTTGCAAAATGAATCTAATCAATAACTATTGCGCATTTAAACCATCGATGCATAGCACAGATCAATTTATTTTGAGTTATGCAATCGATTTGTTTGGGATTATTCACTGTGTCCGAATTGAAGCTTAAGCAGTGTGAAATGTCTCGTGTAGGCTTGAAAAAATGTAAAATTATGATTTTTCGAATTAATCCTCTTATTATATTATGTATTATATAACTGGAAGTTCACATGGCCATGGTCGTGCGAATAAAGTCCACGTAAGATAATGACGTAGTTGAGAATGTTGCAAAACAGAAATATTGTTTTCCTCTTATATGATTCATTATGGGCTTAATTTCTTACGCATTGTCGTAGTGTAAGTCGGCAAGCATTATATCAGATAACGAAATCCGCTGCTAGCGTAAATTAAATTTATCTAAAAATTCTCAGAAATTATCTCGAATGATTTTTCACTCCAAACTAAAAATACTAAATGGTATATTAACATAAAAAGCTGCTAGTCAAGTGACTCGTGAGTCACAACGAGACAAGTTCAATAGCATTTTCACGCTAAAAATTGTGGAACATTTCATGATAATAGTCTTTAGGTAAGCTTAATTTTGCACGAAGAAGTTGAGTTTGGGGATTTTATTGCTGCCAAGTGTATTGGAGCTTTAATATGGGAGAAGTTTGCAACGAATATTTGCGGTCACATATGCGCAACCTTCACTTTTCAGTTAGTATGTTGACTGTTGCCAACCAGCTTTTATTTGGCATATAATCAAATGCGTCAATTTCTTGGGGTGAGATAGATCAAACTTGTAGAGTTTATATTTTTGAATACTGACCTGCTACAAACTTGCTATCTAAACATGAAATTGTAATGAATTTCTACTTTCAGATCGAACGCGGAACCGACCTCTCATCGGTTCTAGACGTTAAGTCTGAGTAGTGCCAACGGATGGTACCAACAGGTCAACCAATCCGTGCACCGTAATCCATTCACGCGGTGACTGCTTGTCGGCCAGCTAGTTCGGAGAGGATTTCGGTCGCGGGTCTCCGAATGGATTACGCTCAATTACAATATTTCAGTCACCTGAACTTGCCCGTTTTTCAAACGCGTCAACAATTACTCATCCAGAACGAGAAACCTACATTACGTTAGTTCTGGATGTGATCTATCCACAGATCTCAAATCAAAAACGCTACAAAATCCTATAGGCGCGTTACCGATTCACCGACGCGGTACCGAAAAATATACTACTCGAACTTAAATCGAAGGAAGCTACTCTAAGGAAATGACGAAACAAACAAAGGTACCGCGTACCGCGCGCGATGCGAAACCGACTTCAGCGGATTTGTCGAAACCCTAACCTCGCGACGGCATACCTACCATACACTCTCCGTTCCCCCTGAAATAGAACGAGTTACTGAAAAGGAAAGTCGTGTGTTAACTTAGCAATTCATATTATTATTCAATTCAATTAAATTAGGATTTCTATTATAAATATTAGTATCTTCCATTTAAAAACGAGAAAATTCTCTAATCTACAAATCTGTAACAAAAAAATCGTGTAAGTATTTATCTTAGATACTTCTCCTTATCTGACATGATTTTAGTAGTCTACTTTTTCTTATTTTAAGCTTTAATTTGAGAAAACACAAACTATCTTTTATCTATGTTTTGGATTTAAATTTTGCGTTTAAAAAAACATATCACTAAGGATTTTCGTATATTCTAAGCATTAAACAAATTTGCTGGTTGCTTGTTTGTTGTAAATTTAGTCATATCGAGCTTATTTCTCATGGGGAAAGGATTCGAGGGCTAGAAATGGTTTGGAATTTCTAAAACGTTCACATGTATCGTGTTCAAGAAATAAGAGCGATTTATCATTAAAGAAGAGTTAAAACTGATTAAGTTTCAAAAACTAACATTTGCACAATTTAGACATTTCAAAGGAAGTATAGGCTGCCTTTTTTGCCTCCCATTTCTTTTTCTCAATTTTTCCGTTTTTTTTTACTTAAATCTTTCAATTGCATGCTTACTTAAATCGAATTAATTTAAATTTATGACACATAAATTGAATATTTTTCCAATAAATAAAAACTCAAAATATGTATGATTGGGCGGATAGCATCATAATATTGTGAGATGATTAGCAGTACATTCTCTTCAATATTTCTGACAACACTTAAAGTTAACCATTTTATCTCTTCTTCCTTATAGTCGATTACTTATTATAGTATTCAAAACAAAATTATAACTACATTTAAGTTTTTTTTTTTCCTTTATGTTTTCTTCTATTCAAACAAATAAGGCACAACTCTGTACTATACAAAAAAAATAATTTTTCTTTTCAATTATACTTTACTTCAATTACGAGTCGACGTGTATTTTGAATACAATCAGCCGGTATTCTGTTTTTTCTTTGTCTTTAAATAAGGAAATTATTTGTGGTTTTTTATTTTCAATGGAATATTTTATTTTGTGTAACTTCGCTGATCAATTGTCGCTTACGTTTCTTTTAAAGTTCATAGAAAAAAATATCGCATCTACTACTTTAGGCTGTTTCACAAGGACGGAATAGAATACTTCCAAATGGTTCAGGAATATTTTCTATTTTGGTAATTTTTCACTTGAACGGCAGCAAATTTATTGACTAGTCGATAAATTACTTCAGAGAATCGTTTTGAAGTGCCATTCGAAATTTCAGTCACAAAGAAAAGAAACTTGTTATCAGAGGCAATTTATACACTAAAAAAGCAACCATTTGAAAACAAATGTTTTTTTGTTTATGACTTTCATTATCACTAGCGAACTTTAAATTTGGTTGGCAGATGGTATTTCCATTTTGCGACTGTTACATCAAGCTCATCTTCTAAACGCATGAGAGTTCGCAGCGAATGGTTAAAAACAACATACAGTTTTCCAATATCGATGTGCCGTTATCAGAGTACTTAATTAAAACTTCGTTTTTTCTTTTGCGTGACCTTGACCCTGTTAAGTAACATGTTACATATTTTGATATTGTTACGACAAAGGTTCAAGTGTTCTAAGTTTTAGAGTCTTTTTACTTTGATCCGATCGTTTGCAGTTTATTAGTTGGCTATTGTTAGCTTCTGCGTTTGGCGACATACATCTAATCATATTCACTTAAATTCGAAGTCCACTTGAATCCATATAGATTGATTAGTAATGATCCTGACTTCATTTAAAAATCTTATGTACTAAATATTTACATATGATTTAATATTTCCTCAACATATTGGCAAGGCGATTGAAAATCCGCCATATCGCATGCAGATGTAGCCGTTGCATGCTTGGAACGGCATGAAGGCTGATTTTAAGGTCCCCGATTTTCTTTCCTTATGATAAATCTTGGTATATCTACCTTGGGAAGAACGAGAAAATAATATTTAGCCTTTGGATACTTATCTCGAATCACAACAGCACAATCAAGCAACAAATCCGGATCGTTCAAAGATTTGACCAGAACCATATTCCAGGATGGTTTTGCGGGCAATGAAGCTGTCCTTGTAAGTTGAGTTGATCGGATTATATGTGATACGACCATCACATTTGCAGAATTCCCGCCATGTGGCTGTGTCCACTCGACTTTCAATATTAGCGCCGCATTTTTGATAACGTGAGAAGCATACCCGCGGACAATGTTGATCACTTTTAATAGCATATGTTTATACCGTACAATGTACGTTGCTGAATCGAAGACTGCAATCTGTACTGCGGATTGCAAGCGATACGCCAATTGATCAATCTGAACAAAGTAGCAAGCGTTACTTCGAATTTCCGCATGAAGAAGTGTCAAATCATTTTGGTGTTGAATTATTCTCCTACTGGATTCATTAAGAGAGATTGTTTTATCGAAGGTATATTCCCACTTAGTCCGCAGTTCACACTGCCTTCCGCTGCAGACCAGACAAAATATTGCTAAACTTTTCTAATTAGTTATTAACTAAACTAACCTCTTTCCTAATGTTTCTGCTCCGGTGAATGTCACTGCCTCACGAATAACGTTTTCCAAAAACTCTTTAAGCACACCACGCGTTTCTTCACAGATTAAACAGGGAATACGTTTCACTCCACCACGTCGCGCCAAACGACGTATAGCTGGTTTTGTAATACCTTGGATATTATCACGAAGAACTTTACGATGACGTTTAGCGCCTCCATGTGCTGTCAAAAGTTCCGGTTGTCACCTCGGACAAAACATATGTGCGTGGAATGGCACTTCATATGGCGGAAATGTGCTTCTTCAGATGTCGCCAGTGGCATAGTTTTCTCGATGGCCACGGTGGAGGGGCATTTCCAGATGGCTATGTCTCGAAATGTGCCGGGGTTGGATTAATTCTATATTTCGAATATTTATATCCACGGATCCAAATATTTGGACAGAAAAAAAAAAATATTTTCTGCACAACGATATCCGCACAACAGATGAAGTCCGCTGGCACTTCGAGGACATATCCATCTGGCAGGTTACAAGGGTTCGGGATCGGAATCACTTCGATTCCTGGGCGCAGGCGTCACATTACACATTCCCCCCCCCAAAATCGAAGTAATTACGATCCCGTCTCCTTGGTAACAGGTCTTGGTTAGGGACGTGGCGGGTCGAAGATCCGTTTCGAAGGATAGGCTACAACCCTGTTCGTGAAGACTCGGCAGTGACTATATAGTAGGAAGTCAGGTGTTATTCGGAGGCCTTCGTCTAGGCAGAGATTTGGGATAAGCCAAGGTTTCTCGTGGGAATTAGTTGCACTTCATCGTCTAAGGTCTTTTGCGTGGTAAATTCCCAGGGTCTTACCAGTCATGTCCGCGATGAGGTATCGGGTGGGGCTTATGACTTGTATGACTCGACACTTCACGAATTTCTTGTCTAGTTTGGCATTGTAATGTCGGGTGGCATCGCTCTGTCGGAAGTTTCGACGATATATTTCGTCGCCGGCCTTAAAGCCAGAAGGATGAGATCGCAAGTTGTACCGCTCCTCTCCCATCCGTCTACTTTCTTCAATCTTCTCCCGCAGTTGATCTCGCAGAAGTTGGAGCTTTTCGTGCGGTTCTAGAACCACGATTGGGTCCTCTAGCGATTTCAGCTGCCGCAATAGCCGGTAAGCGCTCCCATGACAGATCATGTACTGGCCGAACACTGCGAAATACGGCGAAATGCCGGTCGTGGCGTGGTACGACGAGCGCAGTGCACTAGTGATGGCGGACAATTTGCGATCCCAGTCCCTCTGATTCGGGTGGACATAGGCGCGAATGGCCGCTATGAGCGTACGATTCAGTCGTTCGGATGCGTTGGCTTGTGGTGAATAGACGGCAGTTCGTTGGTGGATGATGCCGTATTTGGACATTAGGTCTCGGAACTTGCTGGAGGTGAACTGGACCCCATTGTCGGAGACAAGTTTCTCCGGAACTCCAAACATGTGAAAGACTCGGTTCTCCAAAAAGCTGATTATTGGTCCAGTGTGCATGTTACGTAGTGGTTCTATGATAGGGAATTTGGAGAGCTGGTCCAGGACCACGACAGCTCCCGTGTGACCAGAAGCAGATCGAGGGTAAGGACCGATAAGATCAATGTACAAGCGCTGGAACACGCGTTCGGGGACCTCAACCTTACCCATGGGTGGTCGAAGAATGGTGTTGGGCGCTTTAGTGCACTTGCATAGCTCACAGGAGGCTACGTACGCTTTTATCTGTTGTGCCATCTTAGGCCAAAAGAAACAGGTTTTCAACCGCCTAAGTGTACGACCGTATCCGCCGTGCGCACTTGATGGGTGGTCATGAGCCCGCCTGATAAGATCAGTGGTTAATTCTTCGGGCACCCACAACTTCCACTGTTCTTCTTCTTGTATGGGGTCACCGGATGCGTGTCCCATCCGCTTGTAAATAAATCCATCCGTCAACCGCAGTTCAGGAAGCTGGGGCTGTTGGTTCTGGATAGTGTGAATCAGTTGGGTGTAGCTGGCTGACTTGAAGGCAGGATGGTCCAGATCGATCAATTGGGGGCTGTCGTCCTCTTGGACCAACTCGGCTCCTTCAGGGGCGAACATTCTGGATAGGGTGTCGGGGACTACATGCTGGCTTCCTTTTCGGTGGCGAATTGTGAAGTCAAATGCCTGGAGTTTCAGTGCCCACCTGGCCAGTCTGCCGTTGAGATCAGTCTGGCTCATTAGCCATTTCAGAGAAGCGTGATCCGTAACGATTTCAAAGGTGTGTCCCTCCACATAGGCTCGGAAGCGTTTCACTGCCAACACCGCGGCTAAACATTCTTGCTCGGAGACCGTGTAATTTCGCTGGGCTGGGTTCAGCTTGTGAGACATGAAGGCTATAGGTCTCTCCTCGCCGTCTTGTGCAACCTGGACTAAGACTGCTCCCACCCCATGTTGACTCGCGTCACAATGGATTGAGAACGGTTTGTCAAAGTCCGGGCTGTGCAGTACGGGGGCTGTAGTCAGACTCTTCTTTAGCTCTTCAAAGGCTCGCAAGCTGGGCTCTTCCCAGACGAATTTACGTCCCTTACGCAGCATGTCGGTCAAAGGAGTGGTAATGGTGGCATAGTCACGTACAAAACGCTGGTACCATCCGCATAAGCCTAAGAATCGGCGTAACTGTTTGGTGGTCTTGGGTAATGGAAAAACGTCAATCGCTTGAGTCTTTTCCGGATCGGTCTTGATATGCCCATGCCCAATGATGTGACCTAAATACTTCACCTCCGTCATCACGAACTGGCTCTTCCTTATGTTGATGGTTAATCTTGCCCTCCGGATGTGTAGAGCCACCTCCTGAAGCAGGTCGATGTGTTCGTCAAAGGTCTCGGTTATAAGCAGCAGATCGTCCAAGTAAACGAAAACTTGGTGCCGCAAATGAGGTGGTATCACCTTATCCATAAGGCGCGTCATCGTTTGGGGGGCATTACACAATCCGAATGGCATGGTCACGAATTGATATAGGGGCCGACCTGGGACTGTGAAGGCTGTTTTCTCCTTTGAACTGGGGTCTAAAGGAATTTGCCAGAAGGCGTCCTTGAGGTCTAAGCTCGTGATGAAATGGGCTTTAGGCAATCGACTCAAAATGCCTTCGATCAACGGTAGAGGATATGCGTCCTTGACTGTGACGGCGTTCAAGCGTCTGGCATCTAAGCATAACCGGACCTTGTTCGGCTTGACAACTAAGGTGACTGGGGAAGCCCACGCGCTCTGTGATTCTTCGATTACGCCTAATGATAGCATTCGATCCACTTCGGCATATAACGATTTTTCCTTCGCCGGAGATATGGCGAAATGTCTCTGTTTTATGGGTTTAGCGTCCCCCACATCTATAGTGTGGAACACCAGGGCAGTCCGCCCGAGACCTTCTTTCTCGTGCGATGGAAAAGCCGATATAGCCGAGTCGAGACGCAGTTGCTGAGTTACATCCAGTGTATGCCGTAGTAAGTTAGTGGGTTGAGATTGGTCAGGAACGGTGGTGACGGACTCCAGGGTCGAACCGGAAAATAGTGCCGGGGCCAAGTTAAATTTTCGAACGAAATCCACTCCTAAATAAAGATTCTGGGTTAACTGAGGTATGATGAAAAATTCCATAGGTTTAGTTACCCCTTTAAAGGTGACATCCGTCATAATTTTTCCCACTACAGAGTGACGAGTTCCGTCCGCCGTGCTTAACCAGGAGGTGAAATGACGGATTTGGTCCGCGTGCTTTGCCAGTACCTCCCCTGCAAACTCGGCAGATATGCAATTCACACTGGCTCCCGTATCGACTAAGCCTGATACTCGTTTTTGCAGGAGGTGTACTGACGCATATGGCCGAACATCATCCCTCAATAATTCGTCTAAGTATATGTCCTTCAACCTTTTTCTCGACTGCCTGACTTTTCTCCAGAAGCTCCGCATCCGACGCGTGGCTCGCTTGCTTCGCGGTGGGACAGTTGTGGCCAATTCCTCATGGAAGATGCGCTGTCGAGTAGCCAAATAATTCCGCAACCTGACATGAAAAGGTTTTACATGCCAAGGAGCCTTCGTCTCGCTATCATTTCCCTGCGCATTGGCCTCGGCGAAGGACGGCGTCGGTTGTGGAACTTCGGGAGAACTGTGTTTAGCGGTGCGAGTCAGCAGAGTTGGAGTCATGTTGGGAGCTGGGTCATAGCTGGTGATGGGGTCTGGATTGGTTCGTCCGGGGTCTAGGAGTGCCGACGGGTGGTCGCGGCACTCGGTGGCAAGTTTTTTCGCCCTTTGCAATTTGCACAGTCAGGTGCGTATGTGTCGGCCTTCCCGCAGCGGTAGCAGAAAAGCGTCGGCTCCGCTGGACATGCATAGAACCGATGTCCCGGTTGTCGGCAGTTCCAACAGACCGTCGGGCTTGTAAGTGCTTCAAGGGAGGGTCGATCAATCAATGCGGGGTCCTCAAGCTCCGGTGGTGCTCCGCTCCTCGGTACTGGTACTGGATCAGCAAGCAGGTGGTCTGCTGCCATCAACTCCGCGGTGTGATGATTTCGGGGATTTGGTCCCGTTATGCGAGGTTGTGGGCGGAAGGTACCTCGTCGCTCATCCAAGTGTTCTTGTCTACGCGCATGGAGGCGCAATCCCTGTATGGTGTTGATGGGAAAATGTAGCAGGCTGTTCTGGAGATCCCAGCGCATGTTCTCTCTGATAATTTCTACTAATTCGTCCTCGGGCATGGTATTTCGCAGGCGAGTGCTCAATCTCACTATACTGGTGTAGTACTGGTCGAACGGTTCGTGAGCGCCTTGTTTCCGTTTCTTTATTTGCTCTCTTAGCTCTCTCTCAGTGAAGCCATCCTCAAATCGATTGCGGAAGGCTGCACTGAAAGAGTGCCAAGTGGGACGTGGCGTTGACTCTTTAAAGCTCCAGTACCAGTCGGCAGCGTCGCCGCTGAACAAAAGATGTGCATGCCGGAGGAAGGCCGAGGAATCACCTCCCAGGGTGCTGGATACCAACGCCTGAATCCGGAAAAGGAACCGGTCCGCCGATATCATATCGTTGAACCCTGTAAAGTTCAGGCGCCAACTCTCCATGATACGAGGCGTCGGGTCTCGAAAAGGTGCCAATGCGTTCCCGGGGGGAATCACATCCTCGATTGACCTGTGGTACTGAACTGCCTCGGGGGCTGGAGGTACCAACGGAGGTCCGGTACTGTGTCGCGGTCTGTATTCGGGAGCTCTGGGATCCATTCCCGAGTTCCTTGGGGGTGGGACCCATTGCTCGGATTGTCGGGAGTGGGGCATCGCCACACTGGGATTTGGCTCCCAGCCAAGCGGAGTTCTCACGCGGCTGGGTGGTTGGCTCAACGGGAGATTCTGGATCTTTCCCTCCAGGTTGCCAATCCTCTCCGACATATCCCTCATCAACGCCACGAGGGTGTCAATGGAGTGGGCGGAAGGCATGGTTGTCACCTCGGACACGACACTCGCAGCCGGAACTTCACCGCCTACTGCTCCTTGCAGGTCTAAGAGTGGTTGTGACGGTTCGGCTTCTGGAGCTCCTTTCGCCACTGCTCCACGCGTCGGTAGGGGCGTTCCGATGGGGACGTCTAGGGCAGACCGATCTATGGGTCGCCGGCATAAGGGACACAATTCTGACGTGAGGAGGAGCTGTTGTACACAGGCACGATGGAATAAATGTCCACAATCCAATCGCACGCTGTGTACGCCCTCCACTACGTCTTCGAAGCAGATCCCACAGTTCGCGGGTTGGACCGTTTTGGACCGGGTCCACCGCTTATCGGGCGTCCGCTTCGTTGCCATTTCGTGTGGGTTTATTATGGGTGGTTGCTAGTATGAAATGAGAGGAAGAAAAAAAATTATAAAATATAAAATATACTTATTCCTACTAAAGTTTATAGAATAATAAAAGATTTTAAATATTATCACTAAATTAGTGGCCGTTAGTGGCGAGCTAATAATAGAGGCTGGGAAAAAAAAATTGTTTAAGACACACTTTCCTTTCCAGTGGTCGACCTCTTCAGCGGGAAATGAGAGTGCGTGGTAATCTGCCGAAGAAAGGGTGCTTCGGTCGATTTACGAAATTTAACCCCATACCCACATACATTACAAAAAACCGTCTCTAAACTACGTTAAAGTGACTCGACGAGACAAGTGGTAGAGCTACCGTAACGACTTTGTACGCGGTCAAAATTCCCGACGCGTAGAAGCATTCCGGGCTTCGCCACTCCAGCATACGCCATCGAACGTTGAACCGATACCACTCGTCTAACACGCATAAGAAATAGTTAGAATCCTTCCGCGACATAAAGGCAAGGTAGCCTTCTATTTTCTTGAGAGTCCATGCTGATAGGTAAACCCATCAGACTGGCAGTTCCATCAAGAAAATAGAAGGTCCTTACAGGGGTTAACCTGGGACAACACATCGGAAGGATTCTGTCGCGAAAAAAAAAAAATCAAACAAAGGAGAGCGGAAGCTACAACTCACGTGAAGCGACTTCTAGTGTGTATCACACAATTCCACTGCTCCTGATAGTGGGACTCGAGTACCAAAGTACCTTACATCCTCCGTAAAGGACCAACTCGTCAGAAGACGCGAAGTTCTTTCCCCCTTAGGATGTTTTTGGCCCCACGTTGGGCGCCATTTGTAATGAATTTCTACTTTCAGATCGAACGCGGAACCGACCTCTCATCGGTTCTAGACGTTAAGTCTGAGTAGTGCCAACGGATGGTACCAACAGGTCAACCAATCCGTGCACCGTAATCCATTCACGCGGTGACTGCTTGTCGGCCAGCTAGTTCGGAGAGGATTTCGGTCGCGGGTCTCCGAATGGATTACGCTCAATTACAATATTTCAGTCACCTGAACTTGCCCGTTTTTCAAACGCGTCAACAATTACTCATCCAGAACGAGAAACCTACATTACGTTAGTTCTGGATGTGATCTATCCACAGATCTCAAATCAAAAACGCTACAAAATCCTATAGGCGCGTTACCGATTCACCGACGCGGTACCGAAAAATATACTACTCGAACTTAAATCGAAGGAAGCTACTCTAAGGAAATGACGAAACAAACAAAGGTACCGCGTACCGCGCGCGATGCGAAACCGACTTCAGCGGATTTGTCGAAACCCTAACCTCGCGACGGCATACCTACCATACACTCTCCGTTCCCCCTGAAATAGAACGAGTTACTGAAAAGGAAAGTCGTGTGTTAACTTAGCAATTCATATTATTATTCAATTCAATTAAATTAGGATTTCTATTATAAATATTAGTATCTTCCATTTAAAAACGAGAAAATTCTCTAATCTACAAATCTGTAACAAAAAAATCGTGTAAGTATTTATCTTAGATACTTCTCCTTATCTGACATGATTTTAGTAGTCTACTTTTTCTTATTTTAAGCTTTAATTTGAGAAAACACAAACTATCTTTTATCTATGTTTTGGATTTAAATTTTGCGTTTAAAAAAACATATCACTAAGGATTTTCGTATATTCTAAGCATTAAACAAATTTGCTGGTTGCTTGTTTGTTGTAAATTTAGTCATATCGAGCTTATTTCTCATGGGGAAAGGATTCGAGGGCTAGAAATGGTTTGGAATTTCTAAAACGTTCGCATGTATCGTGTTCAAGAAATAAGAGCGATTTATCATTAAAGAAGAGTTAAAACTGATTAAGTTTCAAAAACTAACATTTGCACAATTTAGACATTTCAAAGGAAGTATAGGCTGCCTTTTTTGCCTCCCATTTCTTTTTCTCAATTTTTCCGTTTTTTTTTACTTAAATCTTTCAATTGCATGCTTACTTAAATCGAATTAATTTAAATTTATGACACATAAATTGAATATTTTTCCAATAAATAAAAACTCAAAATATGTATGATTGGGCGGATAGCATCATAATATTGTGAGATGATTAGCAGTACATTCTCTTCAATATTTCTGACAACACTTAAAGTTAACCATTTTATCTCTTCTTCCTTATAGTCGATTACTTATTATAGTATTCAAAACAAAATTATAACTACATTTAAGTTTTTTTTTTTCCTTTATGTTTTCTTCTATTCAAACAAATAAGGCACAACTCTGTACTATACAAAAAAAATAATTTTTCTTTTCAATTATACTTTACTTCAATTACGAGTCGACGTGTATTTTGAATACAATCAGCCGGTATTCTGTTTTTTCTTTGTCTTTAAATAAGGAAATTATTTGTGGTTTTTTATTTTCAATGGAATATTTTATTTTGTGTAACTTCGCTGATCAATTGTCGCTTACGTTTCTTTTAAAGTTCATAGAAAAAAATATCGCATCTACTACTTTAGGCTGTTTCACAAGGACGGAATAGAATACTTCCAAATGGTTCAGGAATATTTTCTATTTTGGTAATTTTTCACTTGAACGGCAGCAAATTTATTGACTAGTCGATAAATTACTTCAGAGAATCGTTTTGAAGTGCCATTCGAAATTTCAGTCACAAAGAAAAGAAACTTGTTATCAGAGGCAATTTATACACTAAAAAAGCAACCATTTGAAAACAAATGTTTTTTTGTTTATGACTTTCATTATCACTAGCGAACTTTAAATTTGGTTGGCAGATGGTATTTCCATTTTGCGACTGTTACCTCAAGCTCATCTTCTAAACGCATGAGAGTTCGCAGCGAATGGTTAAAAACAACATACAGTTTTCCAATATCGATGTGCCGTTATCAGAGTACTTAATTAAAACTTCGTTTTTTCTTTTGCGTGACCTTGACCCTGTTAAGTAACATGTTACATATTTTGATATTGTTACGACAAAGGTTCAAGTGTTCTAAGTTTTAGAGTCTTTTTACTTTGATCCGATCGTTTGCAGTTTATTAGTTGGCTATTGTTAGCTTCTGCGTTTGGCGACATACATCTAATCATATTCACTTAAATTCGAAGTCCACTTGAATCCATATAGATTGATTAGTAATGATCCTGACTTCATTTAAAAATCTTATGTACTAAATATTTACATATGATTTAATATTTCCTCAACATATTGGCAAGGCGATTGAAAATCCGCCATATCGCATGCAGATGTAGCCGTTGCATGCTTGGAACGGCATGAAGGCTGATTTTAAGGTCCCCGATTTTCTTTCCTTATGATAAATCTTGGTATATCTACCTTGGGAAGAACGAGAAAATAATATTTAGCCTTTGGATACTTATCTCGAATCACAACAGCACAATCAAGCAACAAATCCGGATCGTTCAAAGATTTGACCAGAACCATATTCCAGGATGGTTTTGCGGGCAATGAAGCTGTCCTTGTAAGTTGAGTTGATCGGATTATATGTGATACGACCATCACATTTGCAGAATTCCCGCCATGTGGCTGTGTCCACTCGACTTTCAATATTAGCGCCGCATTTTTGATAACGTGAGAAGCATACCCGCGGACAATGTTGATCACTTTTAATAGCATATGTTTATACCGTACAATGTACGTTGCTGAATCGAAGACTGCAATCTGTACTGCGGATTGCAAGCGATACGCCAATTGATCAATCTGAACAAAGTAGCAAGCGTTACTTCGAATTTCCGCATGAAGAAGTGTCAAATCATTTTGGTGTTGAATTATTCTCCTACTGGATTCATTAAGAGAGATTGTTTTATCGAAGGTATATTCCCACTTAGTCCGCAGTTCACACTGCCTTCCGCTGCAGACCAGACAAAATATTGCTAAACTTTTCTAATTAGTTATTAACTAAACTAACCTCTTTCCTAATGTTTCTGCTCCGGTGAATGTCACTGCCTCACGAATAACGTTTTCCAAAAACTCTTTAAGCACACCACGCGTTTCTTCACAGATTAAACAGGGAATACGTTTCACTCCACCACGTCGCGCCAAACGACGTATAGCTGGTTTTGTAATACCTTGGATATTATCACGAAGAACTTTACGATGACGTTTAGCGCCTCCATGTGCTGTCAAAAGTTCCGGTTGTCACCTCGGACAAAACATATGTGCGTGGAATGGCACTTCATATGGCGGAAATGTGCTTCTTCAGATGTCGCCAGTGGCATAGTTTTCTCGATGGCCACGGTGGAGGGGCATTTCCAGATGGCTATGTCTCGAAATGTGCCGGGGTTGGATTAATTCTATATTTCGAATATTTATATCCACGGATCCAAATATTTGGACAGAAAAAAAAAAATATTTTCTGCACAACGATATCCGCACAACAGATGAAGTCCGCTGGCACTTCGAGGACATATCCATCTGGCAGGTTACAAGGGTTCGGGATCGGAATCACTTCGATTCCTGGGCGCAGGCGTCACATTACAAAATTTTGCCGGTTTATCTCGTTTAGGCTTTGTGATATGAGACGAAATTATAAAATTCTAAATTTAATGACTGAATATTGTAAATATTTGATTTTAAGTAGTAATGTTCGGGTAATTTCCTTGAGAAGGATTGAGAAAAAATGTGTTTTTATGTAAGGAAAAGTCTTGAAATTTTTTGAATGCCAAAAACTATTTTGGTAGAATGGTTCTTCCGGGGCTAGCCACATGCTGTTGCAATGTTTGGCGGTGCATCAATTAATTTTTAATTTTAACCTTTCTCTAATTCGATCATTTACATAGCGCCTTAATTCTTGTTCACGATAAAGATTGCAATCTTATTTAACTACATGGTTAATTTGAATTTCTTTTGTGTAAAATTAAATTTTTACCATACGAAAATTTTCCTTGCTCAAAATAAACAAGAGTGGTATTCACCACTATCCATGAATATTCGGAGAATATAGTAGTTTTCTGTTTTCAAAACAAAGAGATTCGTTTTGGAAACAATATTGGTTTGAACGCATATTATGATGACTTCTGGCTATTATTATTCCTCTCTATTCAACTTTTGTATTTATTCTCATTGCGCGTGCATAAATGACTAATGCTATTTCCGTATAGTCGGAATGAAAATCTATTTCCCTAAACAATTTCTTACCATTTGAATGATCTGTTCCGGCCTGCATGATTTAAAATTCATGACATAAACGTTTAAGGCCACTCTGCTACAAGACAAATTAGGTATGCAAAAGAGTTGGTAATTACTTGCTCAATCGATACATTGATTATGCATAATTACATGTGCATTTGATTATTGCGTTGGCGTCGATCAAATAACATGTAGTAGCGATTTCTAGTATGCAAATTATTGTATGTATAAATACTGAATTCCACAATGGTAGTCCAGCAACCAAAACAAATAACGAAAGCAATTTTTAAATAAAATTTTTACATATTGTTGAACATTCGCGTGAACAAAGCGTTGTGAGATTGAATAAATAAGGAACACTGGCTAAATGGGGAATTTGTGCTAAATCCTTATTTTTCAATGTGCTAAAAAAAATTGTCAGAGTTCCTTATAAAGGCAATAATACAAAGTTCCTTTCTATTTTTATAAATATATTATATTCTGCCAACCCAGTTAAAATAAATATGCTAACATTGTTCTTTAAATAGATTTTAATATTTCTGCTTATTAATAACGCATTATATAAGGAATCGGGTTGGCATATTTATGAGGAAAATACCAAATTTCATTTAGTTTAAGGACATAGGATTTTATTAGGAAAATGTAAAATTTATAAATTCCACTATTATTACCAAAGTTGAGCGACTCTAAGGAATTGTTGTACTCATGAATACCTCCATGATCAGATTTTTTGGATTACAGGTATTGGAATCGCGAGAGAGACACATGAATTGTTTATACTCTTCTCCTCCCCCCTACACCCCATAAAGCTGGTAATTCTGTTTTGGAAACCTTTCATCAAGGTCTTTCATTTAAGACCTCGCACGACTACCTTCGGTGATTTTTTGCGGATATGGATGACCCCCCTAAAAAAAACCCTTCTGTGTGGGGTTTTCGATACCCTATCGGAGGCGTCCTCAGGTAGCGTGTAGAGGGTGCCCTAACCGGCTAGCCGGCGGGTGTGGGGGAAATAAAATACCACTCGTGGATCAAAACCGACTAAGTCGAAGCGCTGACAACGCTCCACTTAGTATTTACTTGTCATGAAACCAGGACAACAACCTCGGATCGGATTGGATAAACGGCAACGACTATCGCAACGTATAAAAGACTATTCTTTTGGAATCGGGAATGCTAGATGGCTGAACAGACCAGGTGCACTGCGACAACTTCTGGATGAAATAAAGGAATATAAAATCAACATCCTCGCAGTGCAAGAAACCAGATGGCACGATGAAGACATATTTGACATAAGAACGCACACCGTGATTAAAAGCGGAAAACTGCAAGGAAGCAACGAGTTCGGAGTGGCTTGCATTGTTGCCACACATTTAAACAAATTATTAGCGACTTCAAGCCCGTTAACGAAAGGCTCTGTGCGATTCGTATCAAGACCAAATTTTTTAATGTCTGGCTGAGCAACTGTCACGCGCCCACAGAAGACAGGAAAGAGGCAATCAAGGACGAGTTTTACAGCATCCTGGAACGCATTGACAATGCATTGCCGTCAAACGACATTAAAATTGTTCTGGGTGATGGCACATAGAGGAACAACTGCAGGATACAGCCTCCATACAGAGACCAGCGACAACGGATAACGTCTGATAGACTTCGCTACTAGTAGAGGCTTTACAGCACGCTCCACACGCTTTCCACATCGAGGCATCTATAAGGGAACGTGGGCATCTCCAGACGGTCGCACATTCAACCAGATTGACCGTGTTCTCATAGAAAAAATAGCGGCCACTAGCATTCTCGAAACGCGCTCATTCCGCGTACCACGACCTTATAAGGATCCAAGAGCTGTAAACAAGAAGCGTCAGTTACTCCTGGGTACCAGATACACAACCTAAATGATAGCTCAGTAAGTTCCACATACATGTTAGCGCTGTTGAATCGCACCCACAACATATCTCCGCAAGCGGGAGAAAGTAATGATGACATCAAAACCATGTGGAAGACAGTAAGAGATGCGGTGACAGAAGTAGCCAAGGAGGTCGTGGGGCACCAGCCAAAGACAAGTAGAAACAACTGGTACGACGAAGAATGCAAGGAAGCGATTAAAAAATGGAACCAGGCGCACAATGAATACATCCAGGGACCAATTCAGGCCAAAGCAGAACAATATAAAACCCTTCGACATCAAGCTAAAAAAATGTGCCAAAGAATAAAACGACTGACCAC
The DNA here is from genome assembly GCA_963969285.1 of Odontomyia ornata. Taxonomy (NCBI): domain Eukaryota; kingdom Metazoa; phylum Arthropoda; class Insecta; order Diptera; family Stratiomyidae; genus Odontomyia; species Odontomyia ornata. The sequence continues at coordinate 29,446,750 of OZ017740.1, read as the reverse complement.
CAACACCAAGATCCAACAGATAAGCAAAAACATGATCCTACGTGAAGTAAGATCGGCGTTTGCCTCTATCAAATAACTAAGAGACGGCTTCAATCTACAAACAAGTCTTTGCAAAAGTGCATAAGGAGCAATCATGGGCAACCCAGTCGAAATTAAAAACAGATGGCTGGAACATTTCCAGAAGCTATTCACAGCGTCCCCAACAACGACTGAAGCTGTGAACATTCCAGAAGCAGGGCAAGAGGTACCAGTCTCACCGCCAACCAGAGGCGAAGTACAGGCAACAGTACGGGACCTCAGAAAAAATAAAGCTCCTGGAATAGATGGAATACCAGCAGAACTGCTCCAGAGCGGAAGTCCCCATCTAAATAACCTTCTGCATCGGCTAATATGCAGAATATGGTCTGAGGAGCAGTTACCAGAGGACTGGCGAAGAAGTATAATATATCCTGTACACAAAAAGTAGGACAAATTTTAAAGTGTGAAAAATATAGAGGCATTGCTCTTCTGTGCACGTCTTATAAAGTGCTCTTCAAAATCATGGAAAGAAAATTAACGCCGTACTATGAAAATATTATAAGAGAGTATCAGGGAGGCTTTCGAAGTTAACGGTCTACGATAGAACAAATATTCTCAGTAAAGCAGGTGCTTGAAAAGTGCTGGGAATATAACATCGATGTGCACCAACTCTTTGTAGACTTCAAGCAAGCATACGACAGTGTCGACAGGAATGCGCTGTACAAAATGATGCTTGATTTGGCGTCCCCACAAAACTTATCTGCATGGTCAAGGTTACGATGCTAAACACAGAGCAGGTCAAGGAAAACGGTGAACTACCGGACAGCTTCATAACGGAATCAGGCTTAAAACAAGCGGATGGACTTACCCCAATGCTCTTTAATATTGCGCTGGAACGCATCATCAGGAAGACATCAGCTGAGACCTCGGGTACACTAATGTTCAAGTCCACACCATTAGTAGCATATGCTGATGACGTCAATATTATGGCATGTTCAATCTTAGATGCCAAAGGAGCGTTTCTGAGCCAAGAATCTGAAGCAAGCCGAAAACTAAATTCATGACTCAAACGTGGAAGAAAACTCCGTTCGACAAATTCGACTACAACCTTGAGAGTGTGGATAATTCCGTGTATCTTGGAGCCAATGTGAATAGAAAAGGCGGCGAATAGGACGAGATTGGACGCCGCAAATAAAGCATATTACTCCATTCTTCCCATTCTAAGGTACAGAGTAGCGCACAGGCAAAATAAGCCCCACATTTACAAAACACTAGTCAAACCTGTGCTATTATATGAAAGTGAAATAATGACCATGACGGGCGAATCTGAAAACGCAGTGGACGTATTTCAAGGCAAAGTGCTCGGGAAAATCTACGGCCCATTGAAACAAGAAACAGAGTGGAGACTAAGTTACATCGATGAGTTGTATGAACTATTTGACGATCCACCTGTTTCCTCTTGCCTAAAGTTACGTAAATTGCTGGGCGGGCTATGTAGAAAGAATGGAAGAAAATCGGCTACCCAAAAGAACATTGACGGGTAGAGCAGAAGGTAGACGTCCAACGAGAAGACCGAGAACTCGATGGGAAGACACGATAGAAACTGACAGCAGATCCTTGTTGGGAGTAAACAACTGGCGGACAAGGTGACGGAACCGTGATGTTTGGAGGAAATTAATCCTGGAAACCAAGGCCCGGCTTGGGCTATCGCGTCATAGATGATGAAGATGATGTTATAGTATGCTCTAAAATATTTGGCAACTGTAAATTTTGAGTAGTTTTTTGTTTGTTTTTCTGAAGAAAAAATAATGGATTTCTTTCCTTATATTTTGTATTAAGTAGTTTAAGACAACTGTCTTATCAATCTCCTTATCGTCTAATAGGAAAGCGTTTAACCGCTTGTGCGTTTATTTTGCTGCAATTTTTTTTTGTACATCGGTGACACGACGATCGTATTTGTTACAACTGGAAAATGTTCTTCCCTTTTGACTTATTCGAACAGTTTTTACCAAGATTGACTACTTATTTACAAGTTCGGCTGATAATTGATATGTTTGAGGTTTCTGTGTACAAGGTCCTTTTTAATGTGTTACATGGATAATATCTCACCTCAAAACTACAAAGCACACAAAATATTGTCTAGTTGTAACACAAAAATATTGTCTATGTTGTCGTGGAATTGAGGATTTTTAATATTTTGGACTTAAAACAGAACTTGGAAGTGGTTGGGGAGTAATGCTCGCTAAACTTATTGAAGATTTTGCAGTATCTATCAACCGGCTTATTGTCTGCATAATTGGTGTGATGCGTACTCGTGGTTAACATGGGAATGTGTCTAGTGACTCTTAACAGGATCGTAAAAGTTAATTTTGTCTGACAAAAATGGGACTTGAATATTACACCTTAAGACGTTGAAAGGTCGACATGCAGACAAAGCCACTCTTCTTCTGGAAGCGATTGATGTTCTTTTTAATGTTTGAAGTCGATCCTCATAAGATGGTAGACTATGAAAATAAGTCGGGTCGTACAGAGATCTTAAGGCAAAAGAGAATTTTTTTTTGTACAGACTCAAGTCTGCAGCTATAGATTTCGTATATAGGGTCCCAGATTATGCAGCCGTATTCGAAAATAGGACGGACTAGCGAGGTGAGCAATGATTTTGTTTCCCAAATATCCATAAATTCTTTCGCTCTTCGTTTAATAAAACCTAGCAGCTTGTTAGCTTCACACTGAACTTCATCATAGTGAAGGTTGAATCTGAGTTTGGGGTCTAAGACTACACCAAGGTCTATAACTTTTTCAACTCTTCTCAGCTGTGTGTTATTAATTTCACAATTATATATGATGACATTCTTTTTTCTTGAAAAGCTTATTACGAGACATTTTCCCAAATTAAGTTCAAGGTGATTCACATCGCACCATTGGTGGAGGGTGGTTAATTTGAACTGGAGAAAAGATACATCAGCTAAAGATTGTATTCTGTGATACAGTTTGAGGTTTAAGGCATAAAAAAGGAGCGGAATATCAAACAGAGCTTTTGAACGATCTGAGAAAAAAAATATTGAAAAGAAGTGGACCGAGATTACTGCCCTGAGGAACTCCAGAGGCGAAATCTCGTTCGCGTGATTTTTTCTAGAAAAACTACTTTTGGGTACCCAAGATAAAAAACTTAAAGGCAAGGCAGAACTTCATTTATATATCGCTGGATTGCGGTTAATTTACATATCGCTGGATTGCGGCTTCATTTACATATCGCTGGTTTGCGGCTTTTGAAATTGGTTGGAAATGTTGGCGGAGACAATAGACTTGAAACATTGTAAGATCTTTTCAATGTATAATTCGTCATGATGAAAAACTCAGCAGATTAAACTTGTCCAACATCCAAGCTGCCTAAACATGACTGAAGAGAAGGCATATACTCATATTTGGCATTTAGCAGATGAAGTTCTGTCTTCTTCATTACATCTTATCGTTTTGATGCGAGCTTCTTGTTTTCACGTAACTATTCCTCAGTGCTAAAAAAGCGCAAAATTCCAAAGGCATACGTAGTTGTTAGTTTAAAATAACTACTATATAATTAAGAAGAAAGGATCATTGTGCGTTTCGGCCAATTTAGTAACTATTCACGTAAGGGAGTATTCCTTAAAAATGAGATTAATGAAACAATTTTGAAGAGGAACCCTGGCGACAATACACTGGCACGCGAAGATTGAACCGATTCTGTTCTGAATATGTCATGATCTTAAGCCAAGAAATAAAAATATTGGCTGGAAGAATTTTTCAAAATAATGATTTTAAAGACCCTCATTATGAAAATAAGTTTTGAAAGCTGCATTGTTGCACACATCATAAATAGAACTTTCGGTTGGTCAATCCTCTCTCTACATAAATTCTCGTGTAGTCTTTTTGGTGACCCCGACTTTATTTGTTAAAAATCCATAAATTTTCGCGCTTCTCTATTTATTTGTCTTTAATGATGAAAAGTTCAATAGACTTCTCTTCTCTATCTAATTTGTTACATAACTTTTCAACACAATCGATTTTCTTGTCTTCAATCTTCAAACGGCTAAGAACGGAAATAGAAAAAAAATCAATTTAATACCCCGATTTAAAACCAAGCGTTGACAATTCTTCGGCACTATCCAATTAGACGTATTTGTAATACTGTTCTTACCATCAGAATTTCAGATGTTCAGTGCTCAGTTAACCTTTTAAATTGTCATGAATACAAACACTAACGTGGCAAATCTTTTGCAATAAATAAAACATACTCTTCACTTTACTAACACGTGTGCGGTAATGTAATCGTACACTGCCACTGACAACCATGGCAGACAAAGCATCAATTTAGTTTGCATTCGTTGACTCTGATTAATCAATAAATTAAAACAATTCAAACAATACGGGCAGCAAACTTTATATTCAAATTACGTGAAAACTCAACTGTTTGCATCGAATTCGATTCTTTAAGAAATATTTTGGTTATCGTTTAGGCATGAATCTATTTCAGTTTACTTGAAAAAATATATGTGGGCATATTTGAACTTCTAATGGCTTCCCTTAGAAATGTTCCGAGCAATATATTGCTTTTTCTATGAATAATTTAAAATTAAAAAAAAAACTATTTTTAGAGAATCATTTGGTCCGTTGCCAAATGCATACCTTCCCTATACTTCTCTACAACGTAGCATTCAATGTGAAAATATTTGCTTTCGAAATACTTTCTTATCACAACAGTTCCATTAGGTTTTTAAAATGTAAAGAATGGATCATGATGTTGATTGTGGTGCAACAATATTAAAATTAAATAAAATACGCCACGTTTTGTTTGTTACTGATAATTTCTATTCGTTTTTTTCAGATTCTCGGCTCCGCAAAAGTGTGTTATGCTAGTGAAAAATCAACAGTAGATCCTAGAGGACGCCAAATGACATTAAAAACGATAAATTTAACATTCTGTAGACACATTTCTGTAGATGAAGTATTATATTATTCACCACATCCGACAGATCCCTCAAAGACATTACTAAAACAAGAGGCAACAGTTACCGTTGAAGGTGTTCCGCTTAGTCGATATATGGAAGATCTCCTTACATCCAAAATTAGTATGAACGCTGGAAAAGGACGACAAGGCTTAGAATGGGTTATAGATAAATTGAATACAGAGGTAAGATTGATTTTTAATTTATTGAGTTTGATAATGTGCAAATCATGCTGCGATTGAAATTGTTACGTCTGCTTAATCTAAATACATAAATTAGATTAAAATTCATAAACATGTAGAAAAAGCGTTTGCAACATTTAAAACGTTATAGAAAGTAGGTTATTGCGCCCCTCTCTTGCTACACCACTTGTTCCATTTTATGCTGACCCCCTTTTAATCACAATATATACGAGCCTTCTCCTTTTCAGAACCTACTGCAAAAAGTCAAGGTTATTTTCTCCTTCTTAGGTGAGAAATTTTCCACTTGAAAATGTTTATTCATACAGCAGTTCATTAAGCTTTGACTTATTGTGTCGATAAATCATTTGGTAAAAGAGCCTCGAGATTGTAATAAACAAAATATTACAAACAAAAACAACTATCTTATCAGACATCAATGTTTAGCAGCTTGACGCGCAAATTAATAAAACTTATCAATTCGAACCAATCTAGACATTATCAGTTTACTGATAACTAACAAAAATCAATGAACTAATAACAAATTGCTTTTTTTTCATCCTAGATTTCATCGCAAGTCAAAGGCATTGCCGAATCCGCAGCACGAAGTACGGACGGTTTAATATCACAGACGAAAAAATCCATTGATGACATGACAGAGAGTGCACGCAAAAGTATGGACGACTTAAGTGCCTCGGCATCAAAACACATTCACATCTAGCGTTCCTAAATCGTTTTTTTAAAAACTAAGAAATAATGATAATCCAGCAAAAGTTTTTTCGTCTGCCACGTCATTTTATAAATGCCGTGTGTTGTATGTGATTCTTGAGCGATGACATAAAAACAATGAAAATAAAATACAGAAATCTTGGAAGGACGAGAAGCAAACAAATGGGAATACGTATTTGCGGGACAACATAGCAAAAATACTTGTCTAAGGGTACAAAGACACGAATGTGATGTATTATTGTAGAATGTTTTGTAAACGTTCGAGTTAAATATTTAAAAAAGAGCGACCACATGAATGGGAAAAAAATTCATTTTTTTTCGATACAGTGAGATATAATGATAAAAAGTTACTAGGAAATGTAAAATCATGGGTAACATTCATATATATATGTGTATAATGATAGCAATTAGCATTATATAGAAGACTATCACTTTAGAAAAGCATTTCTTGAAAAGCAAAGACACCAGAGAAACCATCAAAAAGCAATTAATCAATGTTCAATGACATATTGTTATTATTTAACTTGATCAATGTTAGAGTATCGTATCCAACTAGAAAATGGATAATTAATGATGTCAAATTAGATTTTTTTACAAGCTTCTTAAACCCTATCGAAATGCTACTTAGAAAAAAGACTATCAACTCAATGTCAAAGCTCTTTGCGTACAATACTTTTTCTGCCGCAATGTTTCAAGAACCAACAAAAATGTGATTTTGTTTTATAAGTAAATTATTTTGTCCGAAAATTTCATGTGTTTGATTGAAGCGGATATAATTGTTAACTGTTTTTATTGATTTCAGAAATAAGAAGCCAGACAGATTCACGCCAAATTACATTTGCTGATTTCATCGTTTACATAGCACTATAGTCCGCTTTGGATTTTTGTTTCCTGCGAGCAGCACTCTAATTATATTAGTCTATTGTGCACGCCTCCCAAGTTTTCAAGTCTATAATCCGAGTGTGATGAAGTAGTCTTCATCGACATCGACTGCATGTGATCAGTTTTTTTTCTGGATTTGCAATAACATTTTTTTAAAGTACATCGAAGTTGCTCCTACGTCTAGCATTTGTTGCGTGCAGACATGTTTTTTAATCGCCCCTGTCACTAGTTTTCAAACATTAAAACGTCAGTCGGAAATAAATTTTTATTAGAAAACGCTTATTTATTTCGAATATCATAATTTAACTTCCATACATAAAGAAAAGCGAAGAAACTCAAGACAACTTCAGGATCGCTGGAATGAAGAAGGCCGACGGCTTTCCACCGTTGAGGGAATGTGGAATATTAAGCAGGCAACAACTATCAACAAAAGAAAAGGTGATCAAGAAAACACCCCAGATGGCGTAAGTAAATTACAAATAATCGCAAATAATAAATAAATGATTAAACTACGCAAAGAAAAGATGAATTGAATCCCTTGAAGAGCTAGTGAAGAAACGGATAAAGATTCAAAAAGCATAGCAGCAAAAAAGTTCGACAGGAAACGAAGGTTAAGAAGGACGTGAAGTAAATGATTCTCGAAGAAATTCTAAGTACTGGTAGTCAAAAATATTTTGCAGAGCTTGAAAGACTGGCAGAAGAAATCGAAATTGAACATGTCGAAATGTATTCTGATAAAGATAGTGTTTACGCGCTAGCTTCGCGTTTCTATTATTTGGATTAGGAAGTAATAGATGGTTTGAATAAAATTTCACAATGTTCAGGACTAAGTATTTATTAAACACACAGATTAGCACACAATTGCACATAGAACAAAATTAACGTTTGATGCAAACGATAGTAAAAAATAAGACACGTCTGTTCCTTGAGACGTTCTGTCGTGAGCTCTCTTTAGAATCTTTCCTAGTTGTGTGAATAAGCAATGGTAGGAAAAAGATAAACAAAGTATGAATATTTAAATTTGTTGTATCAAGTAATGAAACTGTTTCGATGTATAGTATGTATATCAAATTTTAGAGAAGCTTAAACGTTGGTAAATATCAATTGACAAAATAAGAATACTAAGGATTATCGGGCTTCTTGTAGAAATCCCGCCAATAGGATTATCTATATTTTCAGCTGTAACATACTCCCCCGGTTGAGAGATGTGCGATCTTATTGATTATTTTGTCAGCTATGAAGACTTGTGTTTCATATTTCGCAGGATGAACAACAAGAAATCATGTGATACTGATGGTATTCCAAATGTAGTTCTGTGACATTTGCCTGAGGTTGCTATTAGGAATTATTGCATATTGTTCAACAACATGTTGAGCAATTCATATTTCCCAAATGAGTGGAAAAAGGCTAAGGTATTTCCGATCTTGAACAAAGGAAAAGAATCTTCATGTCCTAAAAGCTATCGCCCAATCAGCTTGCTGCCTAACATCAGCAAGGTGTTTGAAGTGATACTCAACAGGGCATTAAACGCCCACATTGAGGAATATGAGTTGCCGAATCGCCAATTTGGTTTTCGTGCCAGGCATTCGACCACACATGCAATAACGAAACTAACCTCAGACATCTGTTGGAAACAAAATGATAGACAATGTATTGGAGCATGTCTCATTGATATGGCGAAAGCCTTCGATAGGTGTGGTAAGATGGACTAGTTTTTAAACTCCTTCAGGACAAGTTCCCCAGACACCTTGTCGAAGATAAAATATCCTCCTGATTTGAGTTCACGAGACCAACGATTTCAATGGAGAAGCTCATTATTGCTACTTATTTTTGTTAAAAATTAGGTATGGGTTAGGTTTATATTATGTTTATTATATTAGGTGAGAGATAAGGTTAAACGCTTAGGTTAGGAACATTGTTATAGAATTTTTTTAGTATAAGATAAAGTTTTTGATTGCATTTATTAGAATTAAGTTAAAACATATTAGGCGTAGGATCAAAGTTCACTGTAGTGTTAAGATGATAAATAATTTTAGAATAGTGTTGGTTGGTTTTTTCACCTTTTTCAAACTGAATTTTAAAAATATGTAATAATCTTCATTGATTTGAACTTGCTATAGTTTTTTTTTTTTTAATGTGTTTAATGATAACGTACAAATTTAGAGAGCCATTTGGGCCATTAAGTTTTTTATTGTTACTGTTTGGAATTTGCTTTATATTCTTTTAAAATTTATAACGATTAGTATTAAATAAAGCGCTTTTGACTTTCACTCTGATGGAAATCTGACAACAATGCGCGAATTCAAGGTCTTGAATGGTCTACAGCAGGGAGCAGTTACTGCACCTCTGCTCTTCTCAATCTTCATTCGCAAGCTATTGAACGGCTTTGATTTTAACGTCTCGCCAACGCGATCATTGGTAGCGTTTGCTGATGATCTGATCATCTAAACAGCAGACCGAAAAGCTACAATAGTTTAGAGCAATCTCCAAAAAATGTACAATGATGTGATGAATGAAAATCAATGCGCAGAAGTGTGCACCAATTTTATTTCGGACAACGCTGCAGGGGGCCAGTCAAGAACTGAAACGTAATTGGAAGGATTTTCATATTATGGCTGGTTAGGGTAGTTCAGAACGGGTTCCACATAAATCTTGTGTTCGATATCTCGGTGTTCATCTCGATCAGTATCTGTATTATACATGTCAAAATCCTGCTCAGTAAAGCACAAAAAGTAGTCATAACCCTTCGACGAGTCTTTCATTCCAGATACATTGATCAAAAGGTCAAAGTTATCTGTTACAAAACCCTGGTTAGACCAGTTTTGACATATAGATGTCAGATCTGGTACGACCAGAGTGCTAGTACTATGGAAAAATTAAGAGTTTTCGAAAGGAAATTTCATCGTGCATGTACTGGTTTGTACAGAGAGCCTGAGACGGATTGGAAACATTTCATATCGAATTGAAAAAAATATCAAACTGCTAAAGTGATGAGAGCCGATATCTTCATATTGAAACTTCTTCGGAATCATATCGCAAGATCTGTAACTGTGAGTAAAAATCCCTGAATTTCATGGCCATTCCACCTTACAGACGGGTAGATTGCTACTTGCCTCGCTACTGGCTTCGTTTCTCCAGAAGCATTCGTGTATTTGGACATAAATCAATATGTTTTTGATTCTGACGGCGTCCCAATCATATATCACATATATAGACGGGCCACCGATAAGAAGATAAAATATCCTCTGAATTTGAGTTCACGAGACCAACAATTCCAATGGAGATACTCATTTGCTAGATTCATTGAGGCTGGTCGAGCTGAGATGGAGCAATCTAGGTATTGGTGGCTGAATGACAATGTCTAAATTATTCGTGTTTATTTTGTGTTTTTCGTTACTTAAATAGTTTTTGAGTAACAGCACACTATTGCTACATTAAGTGTTGTTGTATATTTGTGTTAGAAATTAGGGATAGGTTTCAATGGTCAGGCTAGGTATATGCTTTGTTTATTATATTAGGTTTAGAGAGACGGTTTAACGGTTAGATTAGAAATATTGTGATAGCATTGTACTAGTATAAGATAAAGTTTGATTGAATTTTATTAGAATTAGGTTGTAACGTGTTTGTTATAGGATAAAAGTTTACCGTTGTGCTAAAATCATAAATAATTTTGAATAGAGTTAGTTGTTTTTTTTTTCCTTTTTCCAATTGAATCATAAAATGTGTAATAATTTTAATTACTTTGAATTTTCTATGATTTTTTGATTAAATGTGTTTAACTGGTAGCGTATAAGTTTAGAGAGCCATTTGGGCCCTTAATTTTTCGTATTTTTATTGTTTGGGACTTGCTTTATTTTCTTTTAAAATTTATAACGATTAGTATTGAATAAAACGCTTTTGACTTTGACTTTGAATGCTTAATAATTCTGATTCTTTATTGCGTAACTGCCTTTAATAAGATTTATAGTCTTCAAGTCTTTGTTCCAAATCTGGTTTGCGTTGTAATAACTTGACGCTCCTGTTTAGCCGTTCAAATTGAGATAGAACCGTGCCTATGTGTATGTTAGTTTTTTAATTATTCTTAAATAGAGAGAGATATTTTATTAATTCTTTCAAAGTTTAAATATTTCGATTTATCGTAATCTGGTCAAGTGATACAAAAACGAGAGAATTTTTTCCATTATTTTCATTTTATTTTTGGGCTGATCGGTAGGGTCGCTTATATTGTTAGTATTAATATGATTGCTATTTTGACAATTTTTTGAAGTAACTCTCGTTGTACTATTGACGCAAGAACGAATTAAATCCGATGGGGTTCTTTGATGTCTTATGGGCGATGAAGATGCGCCGAGTGGTGGCATATTTTGTAATGTTTTGGACCGACTTCTTGCATTTATAGCACTATTATTGTATCGTATTTTCCCTCCCACTCGCTTTAATGTGTCTCGCTCGGAACTTGCACATCATAACCTATTGCTACTTACTCCAAATCGACATGTTGCTGTTGTATCATTATTATCATCCATTCTTTGTGATTATTTAATTCTTCTATATGAAAACTAGATGTATTATGATGATCATTAGTTTGTTTGCTAACATCATTGAGTTTTAATTGTTGTTTTAGTTGTTAGGTGTGCTTTTCCAGCTCAGCCTGATGCTTTTTTTTGCATACATACACACCCACACGCGCACACACACACACACACACACACACACGCGCGCGAAGGCAGTGTATACAGCAGCGCGGTACTAACGGTTTGGCAGGTGAAAAGAACAACGACGATGTGTGATGGCGAAGCGGTGCGGGTTTGCTTTTGGAAGTGCAATCGCTAATACCATAGATCTCAGAGAGAATGGATACGAAATGCATCGAGAGAATTGAAGCACTTTATCATGTAGCGTTGGCGCGTTATTTACTGTTGATTTCGCATCTTGAACTAAATCAATTTACCGTGCGGATATTCTAACTTGAACGATGTAAAAGATTGAGCATGACTTACCCTACGAAGGATACGTCCCTGACATGCTTCCTAGAGCTGTTTTTATAATCCCACACACGTCACTACATTTTTCATTTTTCGACACAAAAACACTCGCGATCCTTAACAAACTTTTCAGTTTGATTAATTATCACATTTGCAACGCTTTTGCAGTACATTCAACACGGTTTTTCTTAAAAAAATTGTTTTGTGTACAATTTCAAATTCAACTTGATTAGACGTTTCCCATTAATGTTGAATTTTCACAAATCATATGTTTTCAATCATATGGTTGATATTTTGTTGACAATTCGGGGGTTAAGGTGTAAGACGAGTGGGATTTTCGTGAGAGCAACTTGAAAGCCACTTGAGTGTGTAGATTCTCTAGCGGCGTGAAAAGTAGGGGGATTTCAATTCGCATGCGAGAGGAAGGCATGTATGTAGTAAAAGTACTTCACTCACTTATGGATGAAAATAAGCCCATTTCGCGTCCATTACTTTATACATACATATGTATGTCTTTGGCTAAGACGGTGTCTGTCGATGCGGCACGCTTTTGTTCGGTTTGGATGGATGAAGACAGTGCATGAATGCGGAGTACCTTGCATTTGTGCCACGCAGATGACGGTGTGTACAACGAGTGTCTTGCATTTTGAGGCGCGTAGATGATCACGGCGTGTGACTGCGGAGCGCCTTTCATTCTGGGGCGCACATACGATGACACCGTGTATCAATGACGAGTGCCTTTCATTTTGGGGCGTACATACGACGACACCATGTATCAACGACTAGTGCCTTTTATTTTGGAGCGTACATACGAGGACAGGGTATGAACGACAAGCACCTTACTTTTGTGGTGGTTTTGTGTAAAACGGAGCGCCTTGCATTTTGGGGCGTATAGACGACGACATCGAGTGGAAGTGGAGTGCCTTATTTTTGAGGCATATAGGCGATAAAAGTGTGTCACGGCGAGTGCCTTATAATATGAGGCACACAAACGAAACGCTATATTTATTGGCGTGACGACGAGTGCTTTGGCTTTTGGAGCGCACAGGCGACGAAGGCGGAGTAAAGCGAAGTGCTTTGCTTTTAGGGCGCTCAGACGACGACGGCGTGTGGAAGTGGAGCACCTTATTTCTGGAGCGCAGTAACGGCCTATGACAACAAGCGCGTCCCAAGTTAGGGCGCACAAACAACGAGGAGTGCAGACGGGTGGAGAAGTTGTGACGCCACGTCGGCCAATGACGTAAGCGTGGATGGTGACACAGAGACAACGATAATAGTCGCAGATGAGCTGCACAACTTAAAAATATTTCTGTTTCAGAGTAGATTGCATGAGATGGGCCCAAAGACCACGGGTACAAATGACGAGCTGCGGGCACGCCCAAAAGAAGCCATGTCGACGAAAGTCGAAATCTATGATGGATAGGAGCCGGACGATGAACTTAGCCAAATTGAAGACAGTGTTAGCACTCACTATGAGTACGTGGCTGCAAAAGCGTTTACCCCAAAATCGTTCAAGGACGTCGAAAAGTCTTTGGAAACGTTTAGCAGAGACGGCATAGAAAACGTCAAAAGGTGGATCGCATAATTTGAGGCGACCGCTGACCTTTGCCTTTGGAATACTTTCCAAAAAGCTGTGTACGTGAAAAAGCTGCTCCGTTGCTCCGTTAAGCTCTTCGTAAATTTCGAATCGCATTCTAAATGCTGGACGACGTTGAAAAGATCGCTGTTATCAGGGTTCGCGAAGTAACCGTAAAGATGTTCATAGACGGTTAAGTCAGACGAAGAAAAAAGGTGGCGAGTCATCCCAAGAGTATGTGTACCGAATGTTGGGAATTGCCAGCCATGTGAACATTAAAGTCGAGGCCAAAATTCAGTTATCATTGATGATATCCCTGACGCCGAGTAAAGCTATCTTGTATGGTGTTTCGACGATCGTAGAGCTGAGGAGGAAGCAGATACAGTGCCAGGTGATGAGAAATAAGATGGTAGCAAAAAAACCGGTAACAAGGACAACACCACAGCCGAAATCAAACAGCGACCGGCAGAAAAGTCTCAACTGCGGAGAGTCTTCTTCCGTCAGCAGAAATTGCCCAAATAAGTTGAAAGAGGCAAAGTGTTTTCATTGTAACAAGTACAGGTACATCGCGTCTGTCTGCAAAAAATATTCACCACTGGAGCCACCTAAAAGACGTGGCAACACCTTAAAGTCGACGGAGAAGAAGGTGTACGAAGTCATTGTAATCAATGGTGTCGAGGTAGAAGCGATGATAGACTTAGGAAGTGACTTAACTCAACGACTGCGAGAATGTACGTCCAACTTGATTCACAGAAGTTGGACATGGCAACAGTTCCATTTTACGGAGTCGGAACTGCCGGATTGGGATTGGGCAGTTTCAGGGTGGCTGTTGCTCTTGACGAACATCGCGTTATTTTTCGATTCCATGTCTTTGCAGGCGAGATTCTGGTCAGTGACGTTTCGTTAGGTGGTGGATTGTCAGAAGTTATTGAGGTCCACATTAAAAACCGAAAGGATGTATTTTCTAAACTCCGGACCGACGAAGAAAATGACGTTTAGAGTGTACTAAACATTTTTATTTTGTGGTAGGGAGGTGAATGCCATTTATGCACAGAATGTGGGACTCCCATACGCGACTGGACTACCCACTAAACACCTCCCCTGTCAACCTGAGAACCCAGCCTGGAACCGTTTGACACATAACTTCGGGCCAGGTCTCGTTTTGTTACGCCGTGGGGCGCCTTCAAGCTGAGGAGCGCCTTTTCCAGCGGGAGGGGAGAGGGGAAGAGGAAATGCCAGAAGAGCGATCCCGCAGCCCCAGCGCCCCCGGCTGCTGTGAGTCCCTTTTATATTTTAGGACTGCCCGAGCATAATGTGCCACCTGGTTCCATTTGTCAACCGATTCGAGCATCACCGCAACTATATTATCCGGGGTGAGCTCTCCCGTCTCCCTGTAGAGTTCCCTTCGCAGCCTGACCCATTTTGTACACGCAAAAAATGTGTGACAGGCATTGTCCTCCTCTCCTGGGCAAAACCGACAATCGGGAGACCGTGACTTACCGATCTTGTGCAGGTAAGACTGAAAACACCCGTGCCCGCTCAAAAGCTGGGTCAGATAGAAGTCAGTCTCACCATGCCTTCGATTTAGCGACAGTCTCACATCCGGGATGAGGCGCGCAGTCCACCTTCCCTTCGTGCAATTCTCCCAAGACTGCTGCCAATCGTTGAGTGAGCGCTGTCTCTCCTCGCGGACAACTATCTCCTTCGCATCCTCGTTTCGGCGTAGGTAAATAGCGCGGCGCTCTCTAGCAAGGAGGGCGACAGGTATCACGCCTGCAATCAATCTCACCGCCGAGTCAGAGACTGTTGGATACGAAGATGCAATTCTCAGTGCTCCTCTTCTCTGTACCTGTGCCAAACGTTTTCGGTATACCTCCTTGCTGAGAGCGTCGCCCCATACCTCTGATGGGCTGGGTCCCCCTACGTTGGCCATAAGTCGACTCAGAGCCAATATTCCCGAAGCAACCTTCTCAGCCGTTGCCCTGATTTGCTCAGAGAAACTCATCTTCGAGTCGATCAGTAGCCCCAGGTACTTCACCGCTGGCTTCGATTCGATTACTATGTCTCCAATACTGATCATCCTTACTCTAGGGATTCTCTTTTTTGTCAAGATGACCACTTCGGTTTTCTCCAGTGCTAAACTCAGCCCGCGAGCAGTCATCCAGTCCCTCACTCGGCACATTAGCATACCTAGCCTAAGTTGTGCTTGTTCAACGGTGCGTCCAGCAACCAAAGCCGCAACATCATCTCAAGTCTCAGTAGCCCGTCGTAAGACACGTTCCAAAGATCTGGACCAAGGATAGATCCCTGGGCAACACCCGATGTAATTTCCATCCTTCGTTGGCCCTGTGTCGTGTCGTAGAGCAGGCTTCGGTCCTTTAGGTAGTTCCTCAAAACCGTATTAGATATTCTAGAACTTGAAAAGAGTTTTCCAGCGTGTCCAGAATATCCACCCATCTAGCGGAGTTGAAGGCATTCCTGACGTCGAGTGTCACCAACAGGACGATCCGTCGCTTGGTGCGACTATGTGCCTCTGCCTTTTGGACTGCGTTCACCACCTCTCCAATCGCATCAATGGTAGAACGTCCTGCTCTAAAGCCGTACTGCCGAGGAAAAAGGTCCCCAGCAGCACGAATCGCGTCAGTGAGTCTTCCCTTGTTGAGTTTCTCTAGCACTTTCCCAGCCGTGTCTAGCATGCATAACGGGCGGTATGCAGACGGCGATCCGGGATTTCCCTTCCCCTTGCTGATCAGCACGAGCCTTGCCACCTTCCATCGTACCGGGAAAACCCCGTCCCGTAGGCAAGCGTTGAATGTGCTGAGCAGCAAGTCAGGACAATGGTGATAGACGAGCCGTAACACCTCAGCTGGAACACCATCTGGTTCATAATGACGATTGGTCGGAGGGCGTAGAAAGCATCCACGATGTGACGATTAAAGACGAAGTGAAGAAGCTCAATCAACAGTATTCACCGACGAATGAAAGATGTACCCACGTTGAAATGAAGATACGTCTGAAAGACGACATACCAGTTAATCAAAGTCCTAGACGGTTATCAGCTGAACAACGCGAGGTAGTCAACAAGAGCGAGGAACTGATGATGAAAGAAGGGGTTGTTCGTCCTAGTATATCTGAATATGCTAGTCCTATTACGTTGACGAAAAATAAAAATGGTGATACACGAATGTGCGTCGCCTATCGATTACTAAATCAAAAGATGGTTCGAGATCGATTCCCACTGCCGATTATAGACGATCTGCTGGACGAACTGCAGGGTGCAAGTGTGCAGCATATTGGGTTTGCAGAACGCATTCTATCATGTTCTGATCGAAGAAGGCAGCATCAAATGCACGTCCTTTATAACGCCAGACGGGCAGTTTAAATTCTTGCGGGTTAAATTTGGCATCTGCAATGCACCAGCGGTCTTCCATAGGCACATAAGAGCAGTGTTCAGAGATCTTTTGGTGAACGGGTCGATGTTAGCATACCTTGACGACATTATCATTCCTGCTACAAACGAAGCTGATGGCTACGCAAAGCTTAGACGAGTCATGGAGACAGCTAGTAAGTACAACGTTCATTTTAATTGGAAAAAATATAAAATGCTTACACAAAAAGTTTAATACCTTGGAAATATTGTCGGGAACGGGACTGTGGAAGCAAATCATGACAAGACGCTAGCTGTTGAACACTATAGTCAGCCGAAGTCAGCGAAAGATGTGCAGAGCCTTTTGGGCTATGTAGGCTATTTCCGGAAGTTTATCAGGGACTTCGCTCAGTTCGCTCGTCCATTATCGGACTTATTGAAAGATTAAGATGCTTTCGAATTTGGAACTACCCAATTACACGCCTTTAATGAGTTAAAAGCCATTTTGACCAAAACCCTAGTTCTTAAACTCTTTCGTGTTGGAGATAAGACAGAACTTCACACCGACGCTTCCATGTACGACCAAGGGGCCATTCTTCTGCAACGCGATCATGAGGATGGAAACGACAGAACAAAAGTATAGGAGTTACGAACTTGAGATACTGACAGTTGTCAAGTCACTCAAGAAATTCCGAGTGTATCTTTTGGGAAATCCAGTGAAGATTGTGACAGACTGTCAAGCATTAGCTCTAAAAATGGTGAAGAAGGAAACCTGTGTATGAGTAGCACGATGGCCGTTGTTGATTGACTAATACGAACATCATTGACGAATACGAGCATACGTACGAACATGAACCAGATCAGTCAATGAAGCTCGCTGACGGTCTAAGCCGTAACCCAGTATCGGACTATTCGACAAAGCGGGGACAATGCGCTTTAACTGAGCGAGTTCAATGCGAACAGAAAGACGATCCAGAGTCGGAGAAAATTATTGAAAGACGAGGCACTCACGACGCTTTCGTAGTGCAGCATGGTATCGTTTACAAAAACGACGGCGGAACTTTCCAATTAGTTGTTCCCAAGGCAATGCAATACGACGTTATCAGACGAGCCCACGAACGCGGTCACTTTGAGCTAAAAAAGTTGAGCACCTGCTGAATTCTGACTTGTGGTTCTCAAGCATGCAAGCACGTATCAAGAAGTTCATCGAAAATTGCGTGACGTGCATCCTGGCAGAAAGGGAAAAGGAGAGGGAGGACTTAATCCTATTGACGAAGGCGATCGTCCGCTGGACACGTACCATACTGATCATTTAGGGCCGATGCCTTCAACGAGGAAAAATTATAAACATATTTATGCAGTTACCGACGGCTTCACGAAGTTCTTATGGGTATATTCTACTAAATTGACAGCAGCTGAAGAGGTCATCACTGGTCTTAAAAACCAAGCGACGGTTTTTGGAAGCCCCCGACGGATCATTTCAGACCAAGGTTCAGCATTTACCTCAAACGTCTTCAGCGATTATTGTAAGAAGGAAGGTATCGATCACGTATTTTTGACGACTGGAGTTCCGCGGGGTAACGGACAAATTGAGAGAATCAATGGGATCATTGTTCCAGTAATAACGAAAATTTCTATTGACAATCCCGCCGAGTGACTTAGACGTATCGAGAGGCGGCAGCAATACGTCAACTTATAGTATAGTCGTAGCATTGGTATCACACCGTTCGAACTCTTAATGGGAACGAAGATGCGGTTGATGGATGACTTGCCTTTACGGTATGTCATCGGGGGAGAATCGGTAAGCCGTTTTGTTGAGGAGCCATCAAGCCTGCGAGACAAAGCAATGAAACACATCCAGCTGATTCAAAACGAGAATCGTAAGGCGTTTAGTCGGAAACGCTAGCCTGCGAGTGCTTACGACATTGGAGATATTGTTGCTAGGACGCAATTTGGCGGAATAATGAAGGTACAAAAAAGGTTCCTAGACCCATATCGGGTCACAACCGTTAACCAAAACGATCGCTATGGTGTTAAAAGGATCGGATACGGTGGAGGGCCCGGTGCAACGACAGCAGCAGCCGTTTATATGAAGGGGTCTCCGAGTCATAAAGATTGGGATGCAGAAGTCAAGCTATATTTTGAGAACGATACAGGCGATAGCAGTGGTAGTGCCGAGGATGGCGTTTAGAACAGAATGGCCGAGTTGTAGGGTGAATTGCGGATTTTTCGAATTGAGGGGGGAACGACACAACAGAGGAAGAAGACGACAGGCGCAACTGGAGAACTGATTTTGCTGAATATTATATTTTTGTTTCTGCTTTTCGTTTAAAATACAGTATTAAAACTTCAACTCGTGTTTCCGTTAAAACGAATCCCACATGCATATCATGCTGATAATTGGTTGAGCTATGTTGGGTGAAAGTTGCAGTCCCAACAGCGTCCAAATGTATTAACAGATAAAATTAGATGGGGTTGCAGTGCTTCCCTTGCGTACAACGATAAACTGCCCCTGGGGCATGCCTTGTGACATAAGTTAGTAATCATATTCCCTCGAACATGCATATCACTTTCTTGCATCTGGTAGGGCTATGATTCGATTTGCCTGTTATTGGATCACTGATTATCATACTCCTTTTACGCGAAATTGACAGCTCTACAAAAAATAATATCTCTACTTATTTTTAATCAATTTTTTCAACTTCAATTCTCAGTTATACTGCAGACATCAAAAATTGATTGCTATTACTCCCACTCCACCAATAAAGACATCTGACACGTAACCTCAATAACACTCACAACAAAGACTAATCATCACATGCTGCGGAAACAAAATACCCTACCGTTTAATCCTGGCTAGTGCGTTTTTTAAGCAGTGCCAATTTTTTTATCAGATTCCCTGGTAAAACTAGACACTCTGAAGAAAAAAACTACATTGATTTAATCCGACTTTATATAGAAACTCAACGAATCCAAATTATGAGCTAATGAAAGATTGCAAGTACAGGCTCGATTACTGATTGTGTGTCTATTCAAACCTAAATAAAAAACGTTATTTATTGTACATATGTATATTGGAATTGACAACAAATATTGTTAAGAAGGAAAACATAACAAGACTCTACACATCACTGAAATGCTTTTCGTTTTGGACTGTAACGCGTTTCAACAAAGATTACCACCACAGCACAGTTCAATGAATTTCCTTCCTTGTTAACTTCTAAATGAGAAATTCCAGGAATAAGGACAAGCTAAGAAAAATTTGGAAGGTCTATAAATGTTAATTGCCAGAAAAAAGTTGTTAATTTGAGTTTTTACTTGCAATCACAGCACTTTTAGAAGCTGCTTTCGTGTATAACTGTTTCTATATTCAAACGATCCTTTTTCCCTTTTCTGGGCGCTAGCTAAAAATGTTAGTTGAAAACTTCGTAATTGGAAGTTGAACAATAATTGCTTCCAGCACTTGTTACAATTTGTTTACATTCACAAATATGAGTACCTTTTCGGCATTGGTCGCCGATGGGTGTTGCGAAAAATTGATATAAATGGTCCCAGCTTGATAAGCTACTCATTTTGTTTCGTTGTTTTTTTAAATCGAATTTGGATAATTGCAGTTGTTGTGAAGTTTTGTATGATAAAATAAGGGGAAAAATTTATTAGATTGCTGGAGATTTCAAAATTATCCTTTGCTGGGAAGCTTTTTATTAAAATTAATGAACTATATTCAAACACGAAAAATATAAATTATTGCAAAGTAACATAATAATGTCCAGAAAAACCAAATGCACACAAGGATATCATGTTTGTGTCATCGAACCAAATTAATGTAGAAATTGGATATGAAAGTTCAACAAATCACGACTCATTTGCAATTTGGCTTGTGGCTTTGTTAATAATTAGTTAACGGTCCATTATGTGAATCAATAGTGTTTCAATGAACTATTATATGCAAATATTAGCGGTTGATTACTTTAATGAATTAAACTACGCATTGATATTCTAAAACACAAACGAGAGAGAAAATAATGGTTGGTAGGGGATTTTATTTACGAATAATTAAATATTTTAAAATGTTTGCTATTCGGATTCAGAAGTCAGCCTCGATTGAAGCTAGGGAATTATCGCAAATATATTTAATTTTTCGGATTAAATAGATAAAATTAAAATTTGTTGCAGTTTAAGACCAAAAAAGGTCTTTTTTTTGTACTGAGCGAAAAAAATATAGCCTTAGGAACATGTTTTTCATTAGAAAACTCTAAATCATATATAACTTTAGGCTAGTTACATGAGATCAAACTAGGCTAAATTTACAAGAAAACAGTTTAAATTATACTAAGTAAATAAGCAATCAGCTTTACACATAATAACTGCAACGACAGGCGAAAATTCAAATGTACCTGAAGTATATCCATTGTTTATGCTAAAGTAAAAGATATCATGGTCTCTACTTAGTTGTGTATGATATGCAGGTTCGATTCCGGCCCAGGCCTCAGATTAATGAACGAGAACTAAACTAGACAGGACACCTTTGTAATCAATTTAAGGCTACTTTTTACATCGGGTGTTCCCTAGGGTCTATCCTTGATCCAGACCTGTGGAACATTTCTTACGACAAGCTATTGAGACTGGAGATGCCAGATGAGTCGCGCCTGATCGGCTATGCGGATGATGTGCAACTCAGGCTAAATATGCTAACGCGACAAGTGAGTGACTGGATGACTGCTCGTGGTTTCAGTCTAGCACGGGAAAAAACCGAAGTAGTCAACTTGCCAAAAAGAGAATTTCTAGAGTAGCGATGATCAGTATGGGGAGACATACAAATCGAATCAAAGCTAGCGGTGAAGTACCTGATGCTACTAATCGACTCGAAGATGAGTTTCTCTGAGCAAATCAGGGCAACGGCTGAAAAGGACTATCTGCTCTGAGTCGACTTATGGCCAACGTAGGGGGACCCAACTCATCAAGAAGATGCCTCTTGATGAGTGCCGTGGGGTCAGTGCTACTATACGTAGCGGGAAAATGGGGCGACATTCACAGTAAGAAGATTTGCCGAAAACGCTTATTACAAGTACAGAGAAGAGGAGCAGTGAGGGTTGCATCTTCATGTCCGACAGCCTCTGATTCGGTGGTGAGAGTTATTCCAGGCGTGATACCTGTCGCCCTTCATTCTAAAGAGCGCCGCGCTGTTTACTTGCGTCAAAGCGAGGATGCAAGTGAGACCGTTGTTCGTGAGAAAAGACAGAGTTCACTCAACGATTGGTACCAGTCTGACCCATCTTTTGAGTGGTTATGGGTGTTTTCAGTTTTACCTGCACAAGATTAGTAAGTCACAGTCGTCCGATTGTCGAATTTTCCCAGGAGAGGAAGGCGATGCCTACCACATATACTATGTCCCTTTACAGGGAGACAGGAGAGCTTACACAGGATAGTATAGACGCAGTGATGCTTGAATCGGCACATTATGTTCGGGCAGATCTAGAAGATAAAAGGGACTCACAGCAGTCGGGAATGTCGGGGTTGGGGAATCATTTGTCTGGGAGTTCCTTTCCCTTTTTCTCCTTCCACTAGAGGAGGGATCCACCAGCTTGAAGGCATCTCACGGCGTAACCTGGCATGAAGTAATGTATCAAACGGTTCCAGGTTGGGTTCTCAGATTGACAGGGGAGGTGTTTAGGGTTTAGTCCAGTCACTCGCAACATAAGAGCCCAACTCTTGGTGTGTAAATGGCATTCACTTCATTAATTTGAGTGATTTAAGGGTTAAATTTTTTATGAGAAAATCGGTTTTTGAAGACCCAGAGTTGAATGAAAATTTGTATGGCATTTACTTGATTTAATTATGATTTCGCACAAATTTTTCTGTCGGTATTGAAATTCGGAGTTCTAAGGTATTCGTTGTTCTAAAACATAAAAGTACCTATTTATGTGATTTTTTTTAAAATTTTGTGTATAGACATAGCTTCTACCATTTAATGTCCTTGCAATTTATCAAGGAGGGTCCCTCTTAAGCTATTTAACCACAAAATTGTCATAGAACTAAAACTTCTGAGCTTATCACGGCGTCTGACTGAGTTAGCTTCACTAGCTACTGTGAGAACTTGTTTGGTGGATGGACTAGATAATGCTGTTTTAAATAAAAGCTTGAATAAATAAATAGTTATAATACCATGAAAATGTATTTTATTATTACCTCCCGGCGGGTACTTCGGGAACATAATGATGGGCATGTCGAAGTTGTCAGCCATTCAGGCATATTAATAAGTTAATGAAAGTAGCTTGTGGGAAGGAGGCCCAGGTCAAGGCTCCAGTGTGTGAGTTAGACACAAGTTCTCTCCAGTAATTTGGCAGTTAGTAAGTCTTCTTCCTCTTCGTAGCATTACAGCCCTTCTCAGGCCTTCGCTTCATGCAAAAGGCGTTTCCAACTGTCTTGGTTCATGGACCGCGTCCTTCAATTTCGAAATCCGAGCAGCAATGAACTGTCTTCGTCAACCGAGTCAGACCGGCGTTTCCTCGGTCTCCGGCCTTCAGTTCTCCCAACGAATAGCTTTTTGGGTATCCGTTGTTCGTCCATACGATTCATGTGTCCAGCCCATTGCAGCTTCCGCAGTTTTACATCCGTTGAGACCTCCGGCTAGTCAAAAATTTCATACAGCTTATGGTTGTATTGAATTTGCCATTGTTACCCATTTAGCTTCGCTCCAATTATTCGTCTCAGGACCCGTCGCTCAAAGGCGTTCAATATATTCTCGGATGCTTGGGTTAGAGTCCATGTTTCACACCCATAGCATAGCATAGGTCTTACCACAGATTTGTATACTTGGAGCTTTGTTTTCCTGTGTATGCAGCTGGTCTTCAAGATCATCAAAACTGAATAAAATATTTTATTTGCAAGCTGTTTTCAGCGGCGTATTTCGTCTCTTTTATTACTGGTGCTCGTTATTTTGGCCCCAAAATACACAAATTTGCTCACATTTTCAATATTGTATCCGCCAAGTGTGAATTTGTGTACTTGAGGTATTTTTCCTCGCCTGCGCCATGAAATTTGATTTATTTTCATTGTTTTGTAGCTCTACTAGTTTTGCTTCGCTGTCGAGTTCCAGGAAGAGTTCTTAGGCAGTTGTTAATGACCAAGACAAAATGTTGATGTCATCTGCATAGGTTACTACTTGGCTCGATTTGTATAGTAATGTACCTCATGTATCGACAGATAACTTCCTTATGACATATTCCAGAGCCAAATTGAATAGCAATGGGGCCAGCCCATCTCCCTATTTTAGTCCGATATTTGTGTTAAAGGAATCGGTGAGTTTGTTATTGATGCGAACTTGGGAGGCTGTAGCCGTCATTGTGATTTTGGTAAGCCAGACTAATTTGGCTGGGATACCAAAGCAAAGCATTATTTGGTAAAGTACGTTAAGATCAATACTGTCGAATGCTTGCTTAAAGTCAACGAAAATTTGGTGTACGTGTGTGTTGAACTCCCAGCATTTTTCAAGTTCCTGCTTGACAGTGGACAATTGGTCTATTGTCGATCGACCTGCTCTAAAACCAGCTTGATACTCCCCAATAATACTGTTGGCTTATGATCCAATTTTATATTCTAAGATCTTTGAAAATATTTTGTATGCCGTATAAAGGAGTGATATGTCTATATAATTTTCGTACTGTAGCTTGTCACCTTTTTTGTGGATAGAGAATATAATTGATTGGCTCCACTTTTTCGGCATATGTTCTTCTTTTCAAATGTACTGGACAACTTTGTGAATAGCTTTATGAACACTGCTGCCACCATATTTGATGAGCTCCACTGAAACCTCATCGATGCCGGGTGCTTTATTATTCTTTTAGGCTTTGATGATGGAACACACTTCATCCAGAATTGGTGGAGCCAATGGAAGCTGATGCCCATCTTTCCTTAATCTTGGTTTCATCAGCGATTATATTGCCGATATCATCACGACAGAGCGTGGTTTTGGGCTGATAACCACGTTTCGGGCTTTTCACTACTTTGTATCCTTGGCTTGTATTGTTGCTCGCTAAACTTAAATCTATACTTCTCAATTGGTCGTCATAGTAATTTCTGTTCTTTATTCTAATTATCTTATTCGCTACTCTTCTGAGATTTTCATATTGTTCTCTCTTCGTCCTAGTTTTCCTACCTACGTAATTTTTGTATCCCCGATTTTTTTTGACTAACGCATTCATTTCTCTTGCGCCGCGCTCGATGTCCGATCGTCTGTTCTGTCACGGCTTAATAGCCACTTTCACTCCCATCTAGAGCTCGTTGCTTGTCTTTAGCGATGCGTGTTATAAGATGGGAGCCAGCTGGTTGTCAAGGGTTTCCGTGAAATTTTGGCAACATACACCGTTTGGAGCCTTTCGATGTAGAATTTCTGTAAAAGACTGGTCTTCACTGAATAAGCCTTTGACATACAACATCGATAGGTTAATTTGATAAAGAAATGATCTGAGTTACAATTGGCTCCTCGGTGTGTACGGACGTCAAGTATGCTCCAGGCCCAATGTAGTTACATTAGAGCATAATCGATCTGGTTTTGCGTGTCGCCATCCGGTGATACCCAAGTCATTTTATGAATGTGTCAATGTGGGAAGCAAGTCGAACGTATGACTAGATTTCTGATACATGCAATGTCAATCAGAAGCTAGCCGTTGTCATTTCTTTTATTGTGGAGGCTATATCTTTCAGTAATTCCCCGATGAGATAGCTCATTGCCAACCTTAGCGTTGAAATCACCTAAAATTATTTTTGTGTCTTTCATTTCTTCGTCTTTTCCTTCGGTCGAGGCGTGAATATTGATCAGACAAATTTTGAAGAATTTCGCTTTTTTGCGGATCGCACACAACCGTACATTAACTGCCCTAAAATCAATAACGTGTGATTTGAGTCCCTATCCACAATAAAGGCCACTCCAAATTCTCCTTTTATAGTAGGCTTTTGGATATTGTGTGCGATCTCATGTCTTGAATGTCGTTTCCAGTCCAGTTCACGCCCAATGTTCGGCCCGAACCTTCGAGTTCTCACATTTTTAATTTTGCTGTCGGCAGACGAACCGATTACACTTTTATTGTTGCTCTCACCATCTGATATTACCGTGGCATACTTTGGAGGGTTCCGTAAAGTAAAGATAGAGTCACCGATAAACTTTCTTCTGGTGTTGTATTGTTTGTCTTCTAGATATTAAGGTCTATAGCATCTTCTGGAATTCTTCGTTCATGGTGGCCCAGCTGCCTGAACATGCCGATGATGTTAGAGAACATTACATCCCTGAATGTTGCCAGAAACAAGGTTTGCACGTTTTTATACAGTTTGAAGTCGGATAGTTCTAATTTTGAAAAAATGATGGTGCCTAAGATTTTCAAATACTCTGTTTGGAATTGAGTCAGTTTTTACTGGGAGCTAATCTGATGAACGGTAGTGATAAAATTCGCATCGTTAATTAGTCCTGACTGACACCCGGTTTGTTTTTTATGATTTGTTAGCGGTTTTTATTAGCATACTTTCGATGGAGACAGAGACTTGTATTCAAGGAGACGGGCCTGAAATTATAAAAACCCACTCTCCAATGCCGAAATAATTGTTTGTTCAGTAGTGAAGAGCGGAATCCTTCAGTCTCTCCAGGTCTGGGTCGACATTGAAAAGACTGCCCTGTAATAAACATAAGCAGTCGAGCAGCCCCGTGTTGATCAGAAGTGGCTGCTCCTGAAGAGAGAAGGTGCTCACCTCATTGAAACTGCTTAGTTTGTTGTTTTACTAGATTAAAGTTGACTAAATCCGTCAAGTTTCAACCATTTAGTCAGAGATGAGTGGTTAACTTCAGCCACTTTTACATATTTAGGTTTGACATTCCCCTTGTAATGCAACGATCTTCTTCGGAGAAAGTACCGGTTGTTTTTTGTACAATATCTGGGTTTGTCTCAAGCATCCTTTTCCGCTAACTTTAACGAGACAAAAAAAAAATTGAATACCTGTAGAGTAGCTTAATTGATACAAAATAAAATATTTCTGAAGATAATAAAAACTGATCGGTACGTCTCGTAGAGAAGAGTATGCGTGATAAATATTTTGTAGTGTAGCTTCGTGGCTCAATAAGAACGCGCCTCATATGATCCTGCAAATAGCTAGTCGACAAGCACGTGTACGCGGTCGTTAAGCGAAGCTAGTCAGCTGAGCTCGGTCTGACACTTGTGCCAGACAGTCGGCACCAGTCTTCTACACGGCTTTTTAGAAAACAAAATTCATTGCATGGTTTTAGTCTCTGAGTATATTATCCATGTTTATATGCAAATCGTTTTCATTAAAGGAAATTTTGTACTTTTTTAGGGTTTTGTAAAATAATTTTACAAAACCCTTCTAAAATTGCGTCCTGTCTGTCCGTCTGTCCGTCCGTCCGTCCGTCCGTGTGTCACAGCAGTTTTTCTCGGAAACTGCTTAAGCTAGAAGCATCAAATTTTGTATGTAGGTGTAAAGTGGTGCTCTCTTCAAAGTTCATTTACAAAAAAATTTTATAAGGTATTTAAGGGGGGTCTCCCCATATAGGAAAGTGACCCCCCGAAAAAAAAATTTCATTCAAGGTAGCCAATATGGATATCAAATGAAAGGTCTTGATGAGAACTTTTCAAAACAGGTCTTAGTTTGGCAAAATTTGCTTCGAAGGGTGCACAGGGAGGGGAAATACACGAAAAATTTGTGCCCCCCCCCCTCGCGATTGGACACCTGTGATCCGAAAAATCAGGAATGTAGGCCTTGGTGAGCACAACAACAACAAATACGTTAGAAGTCGCAATTCACTCAACTTTGTTAGTAATAGTATGATTTATCGATTTTATGTTTTCTTGAATAATCAATGAAATTCAGTATGTAGATGTCTATTTATAAGATTGATCTATCCTGAAAGTTTCATAAAGATTGAATAATGTTTAGCGAAGTTATAGCGGTTTGAATTTTCCTGTATTACTATGGAACAATATGCGCTGCATTTATTACTATGGCAACATATGGCTATGGAACCACATGCGCTTTTTACCGACTCAGACACTACAGTTTTGCTAGGATTTGCATGAAAATTTCAGGAATGATAGGTGTCATGTATATCTTTCGGTTCAGCTAGTGGTATCAGTAATTGTAAAACAAAATAGTGGCTGTTTTAAATGCGAAGATTGAATAATTTTGAGTTATTTTTTCCCAACTTCAACGTTTAGGGTGCATGCTTTGAACACTTGATTCATTTTAATGAATGACCTACAATTAATGCTCATAAGTGAAGCAAGTCAAGGAGGTGGGAGAGAGCTCCTAGCAAAAGGGTTTTGTAACCATTCTAGGATTCGAAAAAATTGGCCATCAATTGATGATAACAGTACAGGAGAGTGGCCCCTGAAAAAAAATTCATCAAATGTAGCCGATATGAGTATGAAATGAAATTTTTCATGGGAGCTTTTCAAAACAGTTGTGAAAATGTCAGTTTTTGCTTCAGTGGGGGCACAGGGGGGAAATACATGAATAATGTGTTTCCTCCGTCGCCGATGGACATCTGAAATAATTATCAAGGGAGATATTTATGAGTATAACAATACCAAAAACCTCAGAAGTCGAAATTCGTTCAACTTTGTTAATAATAGTATGATCTTCGTATTTCATATTTTCTCCAATAAAATCGTCTTTGACATGTTTCTTGATTTGATTCGATCTGGTGACTGCATTTTGTAAATTGAATACAAAACCCTTCTGACATGAGCGTAGGTCTGTATACCCAACTTGTTTAAGTTTTGATTATGGGAAAAAGGTACTATTAGATCGATTTCAAGTCAAATACAGGTCAATATCGATAGACCTTAAATGGCAGCAAAAATGTATTTAGACATTGTTTAGGTTGTGTTGGGGGCTAATGCTTTTTACTCAGGTATGAAGGGAAAATACCGCATGTACACAAAATATTACATTTTGATGAGAAGTAAAGTTATCGTACGTCGTTCGCCGCGCAAGCGTGACCGAAACCCAGTATTAAGGCGCCGGATCGCAATACTTGCGCCACCAGTAATTTTTCGTTAGTTGGTCTTTGACTGTTGCCCACGAGACGTGTGCAATAAGAAGTTCCTTTATGTAAAACAAATAAAGCGTACTCATATATATTCAAAGTTATCTTTCTCTTCAAACGTATCGTCCCTCTGTCCGTTCGATAATCTCAACAGGTTATGGGCCCAGGCAAGTAGCCTGCGTAACAACCAATTATCGAAGTCAGAGAACGATAGAGAGAAAACGGTTATCTCGATTTTTTCTTCCTGGGTGGTCGACACGTGGTCGCCATTGTAGTGTGCCGGTAAACGCGTACGGGAAAATAATCGAACGAAAATGGCAGAATCAACTCTCGAATTTTCAAGCGTGGAAATTTCGAACGAACTCGATGCTTATCGCGAATGCGTTACAAGACGTCGTTTCTTGTGCGCGAGTGATGCCAGCAGACGCAAACTTAGCCCACGGCAAAAAGTGGGTGAAAGACTACGCGATGGCCATGTGCACAGTTTCCTCGTCGATAGAGGATTCTCAGCTCGACTGTATGCTCAAATTCACTACAGCAAAGCAAATGTGGGAAAAATTGGTGAGAATTCACGAGCAAAAATCAGCGTCGAACAAGATGCTCTTGCTGCAGAAGTTCCACGGACATCGCATGGATCCAAACGAGTCGGTTGTACAACACGTTTCCCGGGTACAAAACATGGCGTCTCAACTGAAGGACCTGGGAGAAGCGCTTTCGGACACTGCCATAATGGCGAAGGTACTTGGCAGCCTACCGGTAAAGTATAATGCTCTCCAGACAGCATGGGACAGTGTACCCGAAGAAAGTCAAACCCCTTGATAATCTACTAGAACGATTATTTAAGGAAGAAAGAAGACTTGAAGGTGACGATGACATCACTCGAACGTTAGCCGCTGTTAGTCTTGACGGAAACAAGAAACAAGTTGAAGTAGCAGGAGGATGCTCCTGCCAGAAGGGTATTGTAAAACAATTAGTAAATCAAACAATATATTCTGCATATCAAAACTTGACTAATATATAGATTCCATAAATTGAGTTCGAAAAATTATTATGGTTATTATAATTTTAAACTCGCCACCATTTTGTTTCAAGTGGTTTGACCTCGTCGCTTGATTAGTCACGATAACACATGGATATTACTAAAAATTTCTAAAATTTTTATCAAAATTCCTACATATTTGTAGTGTCTCGGTCCGCTGCAAGCGTGTATCTTCCTAGTATCACGTGTTAATGTTGTTGTAATTGTTAAAGATTCAATCGGCTGTAACTTAGCTGTTTATTGTTCAATTATTGTGAAATTTTCGAACCATATACAATCACTTTCAGAAAATTTAAATTATAGATTTTGGGAAATCTAAGGGTCACATCTTGATTTTATAGACAAAAAAGCAAAATTTATAAAATGTACTATTATTAACAAAGTTGATTGAATTTCGACTTCTAAGGTATTTGTTGCCCTTGTGAAGGAAAAATGGACAGTTCAAGCACTGTTTTGAAAAGCTCTTATAAAGAACTTTCATTTGATATTCATATTGGCTACCTTTGACGAAATTTTTTTCAGCGGCCACTCCCCTGTACTGTAATCATCGATTCATGGCCTATTTTTTCGCATCCTAGAATGGTTACAAAGCCCTTTTGCTAGGAGCTCTCTCCTGCCTCCTCGACTTGTTTCACGTATGAGTATTAATTGTAGGTACTCATCTTCAGCCATTCATTAAATTGAATCAAGTGTTAAAAGCATGCGCTTTAAACGTTGAAGTTGGGGCAAAATAACTCAAAATTATTCAATCTTCGCATTTAAAACAGCCACTATTTTGCTTTACGATTACTTATACCGCTAGCTGAGCCAATTCTCAAAGGAATTCATGATACCTATCATTCCTGAAACTTTCATGCAAATCCTAGCAAAGCTGTAGTATCTGAGTCAGTAAAAAGCGCCTATTGTTGCATAGCCATATGTTTCCATAGTAATATAGCGCATATTGTTCCATAGTACTGATTAATCTTATTGATAGTCATCTGTGCACTGAATTTTATTAAGTTTAAGGGACCCGTTAAGATTTTATTCAAGAAAACATAAAATCGATAAATCATACTATTACTAACAAAGTTGAGTGAATTTCGACTTCTCACGTATTTGTTGTTGTTGTACTCATAAAGGCCTATACTCATGATTTTTTTCAGATTTTTCGGGTCAAAGGTGTCCAATCGCGAGGGGGGGGGACACAAAATTTTCGTACATTTCCCCTTCCCCTGCACCCCTCGAAGCAAAATTTGTCATTTTAAGACCTGTTTTGAAAAGTTCTCATCAAGACCTTTCATTTGATACCCATATTGCCTACATGCGATGAAAACTTTTTTTTCAGGGGCAACTCCCCTATATGGGGAGACCCCCCTTAAAGACCTTATACATTTTTTTTCGTAGTGGAACTTTGAAGAGGGCGTCACTTTGCACTTACCTACAAAATTTTATGTTTGAAGCTTATGTAGTTTGCGAGAAAAAGTGGTGTGACACACGGACACACGGACGGACGGACGGACGGACAGACGGACAGACAGGACGCGAAACTAATAGGGTATTGTAAAATAATTTTACAATACCCTAAAAAAAGTTCGCCACGAATCAAAACAATAGCAGTGAGCAAAACATAGAAAGTAGAAATACAAGTGTTGAGTGTTTCTATTGTAAAAGGAAGGGGCATCTAGCTCGCGATTGCCGGAAAAAGAAAAGGGACAAGGACAATGCCGGTGAAAACCCTCATGAGTGTGCGTTCGTCGCTTCGACAAGTGAACAAAAACAGCGACAAGTGAAATCGGAGACAATGCCGAGTAGTGAGGTCGTAGAGCGACTCATGGCAGTCGACACAAGCGATGCGTCTAGGCATATCACTTACCGACGGGACTGGTACAGTGAGTTCGAACCAAGTAGTGGTAATTCGATATCGCTCGGGGACAATGGCGTGTGCGACGTTACCGGTAGTGGCACTGTGCTCATCGATAGACTAGTGAACGGTAAATGGTGTGAAGCTCAAATCGAAAACGTGCTCTACGTTCCAAAGATTCGAAAGTCGGCGTGTGCACTGAAAAAGGTTTCAATATTTTGTTTAGAGGAAAACTAGTAACAATTAACCGTGACGGTGAAGATTTGGTTTCGGTGTGCAACAAGACAATCAGATTTACCGAATGCTCTTTAAAGTGAGAAACCCAAGTGTTGCGAGAGAAGCAAATGTATCAACTGTCAACTTGCGTATCTGCCATGAACGAATGGGACACGTAAACAACAAAGTTTTGCGCGAAATAACGCAAAAACGGCTAATTCGAAATTAGCGGACATTGACAATTTCTTCTGTGAATCGTGTGCTTTCGGAAAAGCACACAGGCTACCGTTCAAAAAGAGGAGACAAAAAGGAACAGAAAACCGGGAGAAAACATACATTTGGACGTATGCGGACCATTCTCAACAGAGTCCATATCTGGTGCAAGATTCTGCATAACCTTGAAGGATGACGCATCAAGATTTTGGTATGTTTACTTCATGAAACACAAGTCTGATGTTTTCGATATTTTCAAGAAATACGAAAGGTTAATCGACAACAAATTCGGCAAGCTGATGAAGGTGTTACGTATGGATAATGGACGGGAGTATTGCAACCATGAAATGAAGCAATATCTCGAGGCTCGTGGTATCGAGCTGGTAAACACAGCACCTTACACTCCTCACCAGAACGGGAAAGCCGAGCGTGACAATAGAACGATCATCGAGAGTGCGTGCACGATGATAACGGCAAAGAAACTTCCTCTGTCGCTATGGGCGGAAGCAGTCGGTACAGCAGTGACCGTGCTCAACTGAGTTCTGGCTACCGGTAAAGAGAAAACGCCATACGAGATTTGGTTTAGAAAAACACCAGATGTGTCCCATTTTCGAGTGTTCGGATCGGGTGCGTACATGCATATCGACAAACAATTTCGCAAGAAGTTAGATTCAAAGGCTACAAAGTTGATTTTGGTTGGGTATCAGAACGACTCGATTAATTACCGTTTTTACAATCCACAGAACAAGAAAATGTCTGTATCGAGAGACGTCACATTCAACGAGAAGTTGCAACTTGGGGCAGAAAAAGGAAAAGAATTCGAATACATTCTTCCAGTGGACAAAAACGAAGATGTGGCAGAACCCGTCGAGCAGCAACAGGAGGGAGAATGCCAGGAAGTCAGGAAAAACCTGAAAGAAACGAACAACCAGAAGATCCTCGAGAAGAAGATCAAAATCAATCGGATAATGACAGACAACTGCGGGATCGTGCAAACATCCGACGACCGATAAGTTATGAGGTCGACTTCGCTGAATATAATCCGCCAAACCCATTTTAGGAGGCGATGAACAGTGCCGAGGCAGAAAATTGGGCCGAGACGATTCAGGAAGAGTTCGACGCGCACGAGCAGAACGAGACTTGGTCAATTGGACCATGGGAAACGTATCGAACGCCCATAGATTCGAAATGGGTGTTCAAGGTTATACGAGAAACGTTAGGTGACGTATACCGGTACAAAGCGAGACTTTGTGCACGAGGATTTCAACAAAAAGAATGACTCAACTACACGAGACCTTCTCGCCAGTCATGAGATACGACTCGCTGAGAGTTCTATTGGCCATGGTGGCTGAACAGGACTTGGAACTCACACAGTTTGACGTGAGAACAGCCTTTCTTCACGGCGAGCTGAAGGAAGAGATCTATATGGAAATCCCGGAAGGATTCAACGTCAAGAAAGAAGAAAAACGTGGTTTCGTGTGTAAATTGAACAAGTCCTTGTACGGCTTGAAGCAATCACCCAGGTGCTGGAACGAAAAGTTTCGTGAGTTCTTAGAGAAATATCAGTTTCACGAAACGAAAGCCGACAAGTGTATCTTTCAATGAAGGGTAGACGGTGTAGATGAGTTTTTAGCGCTTTTTGTAGATGGCGAACTCATCGCAGCAAAAACAAGTAAGGCCCTCGAGTCAGTAATCAAATCATTGGGTAACGCGTTCGAAATTACGATCGGGGATGGAAAGTTATTTGTCGGCGTACAAATAGAACGAAATCGAGTAAAGAAAACCATGTTCTTGCATCAAGAAGCGTATGTCAAGAAAATTCTCAATAAATTTAAGATAATCGATGCAAAAGCGGCAAGTGTGCCTGCTGATCCGCACGCGCGACTAGTTTCAAACGATCGCAATGATGAAAACTCAAGTATGGTACCGCTTCGAGAAGCAGTGGGCTCGTTAATGTTTCTTGCGGTTGTGACGCGGCCGAATATCGTATATTCGGTGAATTCAGTTAGTAAATTTCTTAGCAATCACCACGAGAGCCACTGGCAAGCGATGAAACGAATCTACCGGTACTTGGTCGGAACAATGAAAGTCGGGATAATGTACAAAAGTGGCGGGAGTAACTCGGAGTTACAGGGGTTTCCAGACTTGGATTTCGCAAGTGACGTGGAGACGCGTAGATCTACCACGGGGTATGCGTTTTATCTATCGAACGGGATTGTGACATGGTCGTCCCAACGACAAAAGCTAGTCACACTCAACACAACGGAGGCTGAGCACGTCACGGCAGCAGCGGCTGCGAAAGAGGCCATTTGGCTGAGAAAATTGTTAAACGATCTCGGAAAAATCAAAGTTCAATCCGATTAATCAAAAATCCGGAGTTCCACAAGCGAACCAAGCATATAGACATTAAGCAACACTATGTTCGCGAAACTGTGGAGAGTGGGGGAACATCGGTAGAATATGTTCCTACGGATCAGCAGCTAGCTGATATATTTACCAAAGCACTTCCGAAGAAACAGTTCCAGCATCTATGTAACGGTTTATGCATAGGGTCCTTGATGCATTCAAACGGCGGGAGTGTTGAGAAGTGAAGTTATCGTACGTCGGTGGGCTCACCACGCATCCATGAGCGAAACCCAGTATTAAGGCGCCGGAGCGCACTACTTGCGTCACCACTAATTTTTCGTTAGTTGGTCTGTGACTGTTGCCCACTAGACGCGTGCAATAAGAAGTTCCTTTATGTAAAACGAATAAAGCGTACTCATATACGAGTATATTCAAAGTTATCTTTCTCAACACACTTGGCGAATACAATATCGAAAATGCGGGCGAATTTGTGTATTTACTCGCCAAAATAACGAGGACCAGTAATGAAAGAGACGAAATATGCCGAAAAATACAGCTTGCAAATAAAATATTTTTTCAGTTTTGACAGTATTGAAGACCAGCTGCATACACAGGAAAATAAAACTCCAAGTATGCAGATCTGTGATAAGACCTGTGTTATGTTATGGGTGTGAAACATAGACCCTAACCCAAGCATACGCAAATATATTGAATACCTTTTAGTGATGGGTCCTGAGGCGTATAATCGGTGCGAAGCTAGATGGGGAGCAATGGCAAATTCGATACATTTATGAGCTGTACAACGTTTGGAAGACTATGGAAACTGCAATGGGTTGGCCACATCAATCGTATGGGCGAACAACGGATACCCAAAAAGGTATTCGTTGGGAGAACTGAAGGGTGGAGGTCAGTGGGGAAACCGAGGAAACGCTGGTCCTACTCGGTCGACGAAGACAGTTCATCGCTACTTGGATGTGGAATTTGGAGGACGCGATCAATAGACCGAGACAGTTCGAGGTGCTATTTGCAGGAAGCGAAGGTACAAGAGGGGCTGTAGTACTACGAAGAAGAAGAAGATTTTGGATCATGGGATCAATCTAGTGACAATCCGACTTTTCCTGTTACTTGCGCCCTCATGTAATTGGTTTTTAAATTTGAATTCGAAATCGAAAAGGGTTTTAATCATTATAATGCAGAATAATCATTGAAAAATGTAACAATATAGAAAAATGGACAAAAACCGTTCACTTTGAACTACCTTTTATCTTCTCGTTAATCGAAATCTTATGATATTCTAGGAAAAGTTAGAAAATCAATTAGTACATAGCTCCCGCAACACGAATGGAAATATTCAACATCATATATCATGGGGTATGAATTACGAATACGTGTATAATGCCGTGAAAAATATTGGCTGCCTCATTTCTTGCAATC
The DNA here is from genome assembly GCA_963969285.1 of Odontomyia ornata. Lineage (NCBI taxonomy): Eukaryota > Metazoa > Arthropoda > Insecta > Diptera > Stratiomyidae > Odontomyia > Odontomyia ornata. Next base: position 29,410,889 of record OZ017740.1, on the reverse strand, counting down.
AATAAATAATTCCAAATAATTTAATACATTTAAAAGTATGAATATGTGTAGTCGTGATGGTATTTTTCGGTGCATTAATTTTCATTTTCGATTTATAATTTCCATAATAATTCTTTTCAGCGCTACGATCCGGACATTTATTTCAACATTTTAAGGATATTATATACATAGTACGTACAACCACATCTCCTGTATTGTTTCGTTAAGTGAATATTAAACAATAAATAAATTGGTGATTGATAATTTTTACATTCTTTTTCCTCGATTAAATTGGAAAGCGGAAAATTTTCATTTTCACTCATTAAGATTAACTTAATTTTGCTTATTAATCTCTGATTGTGAAAATATGTTAATTTTAATTATATTCCATTCTGGAATCGCATATTTGTGTTGTGATTCAATTATGAAGCAGTCGAATTTATTTTGACGCCAATAAATCTAGGCTGAAATTATTGTTAAAGGGATGATGATTGTCTTTATTGATTATGCAGCATTGAAAAAGGAATAACTTCGAAATGGATAATTTGCATCAAAATTGAAGGATATTGACAAGACAACGAAACCACATCCTTTTATTTACTAAGAAGCCAAAATTGTTAATTGTACGTCAAGTAATAAAATCCTGTTTATGAACGTTCCCTCATTTCGGCCATAACTCATAACATCCCCAAAAGTTTGTGCTCGGAATTCGATATTAATCCTTTCAAGTATTACAAGCATAACAATGATGGTGTACTGGAGTATCTAATTATGATGCAGAGGACAGCTTAGGGAATAAACAAGGATATCAGTTTATTTTAGTATAAGCATTTTACTAATTTTATTCGGTTTACTACACATCCCGGCACAAGTTCAACATTGTGACTATCAGATACCAAAACTGGAGGATGACAGTTTATTGTTAGGGTTTTTTATCTTACGAGTATTGTCCTGTACATGATGTGGAAATCTCCGCATCATGGACACAATTTGTCTTGGTTGTTTAACTTAACAATTATCAAGGCGTAACGGAGAAATTCCTCGGGTGTATCAACCTCTGTACTTAAGACCGTACCCGAAATACACTGCAACAGGCTTGAAGTACATATCCTTCAACACAACAGGATAGTCTCGATTTAAGGGATGTTCATACACTCCCACAACACATATCACAATGTGTACAAAAGTATTACTAATGAAAGCTTTAATTTTAGGAAGCATATCGCCCTTGAGGTTTGAGTCCTTTGAGAATGTTCAAGTTGGCAGTGCTTAACTTTGATAACGTCGACAAAGGATATATTGTATTGTGTATTAGTGTGCTTTTAGGGTGAAATTAAGATCTTTAGCAGGAGGCATGTTTATTTTGTGCTGGGGATATTTGACCGAAATGGTGGTTAATATATAATAATTTCACAGTATAAGCTCAATGAAATATTCTGATTGTAAATACGGCTTTACGAGTATGTGTTGGATTTGATCTCGTTATTTTCACATTACAGGATATTTGACTTGGAATTTCCAAGGCAAAAGAAAAAGGTGCGAGTTCTAGAAAATATCTTTTCACAAATTAAGTCAGGAAGCGGAAAATTTAATTAAAATTTTTTCAGGTTAACTCGAGCAATTTTAATTTTAAGGATTGTTTGTATTTTAAGGAAAATGTGATGGGAAATTAAAATATGTCAAAAACGGAGAACTCTATGTATAATTTCCGGAAACGAGCCTTTAGGAGAGATTGTTGTGCAATTAAATTAAATTTTCTGTTGAATTCCATCCGTATCTTGAATTTTATTTTTAATTCCTTACACAATGCAATATAAGATTACATAATGACAAAAGGAAGAGTATAAATAATTTTTGTTAGTTTGCAGCTTTAAATTGCCTTCTTCTATATTAACCTGTGTTAGTAGAGAATAAACTGAGTGCGTTTGATGACCAAACATGGTTAGTTTATTGAGATTTAATACTTTTTTAGTCTGCATGGCGTAGTGGTTAGAGTGCTTACCCCGTAAGCCAAAGATCCATGGTTCGATCCCGTAGGTGACAACAAGAATTGTTTTGGGTGATTCTTCGGATGGATTACTATATAAGGCTGTTCAGTTATGATACGTACCGGTTTAAAATCAGAACATATTGTAACTGAGTGAACGGGCATACGGCCAAAGCGTGGTACTGACCATATCATCTTCTCAAGTGCTGATACATTCGATCATGATAATGAGATAATCGAGCTGTTTTTAAGCGAAGGCTCAAAAGGTGCAGTAATGCTAAAAAAATTCAATAAATACTTGATTAAATACTGTGAAGATAATAAACAACTCACAAAGAGATTGTCTGAAAAAACATGCTCTGAAAACAAGTTGAAGGAATGTCAAACTTGTCCCAAATGCGCAGTTTTAAAACAAAGAAGAATAAATTGGGTAGGCAGGACTACACTCATGTCCATTAATGAATAAGCTCTAGAAAAGCCGGTCATCACTTCCGTAGATATGATTTTATTTTATTAAAACTTACAGATTAAAGTTCAATGGATAATAATATATCACAGCAAGACTGGCTACCCTATTTGACTATTGTTGGGCGTCACATCCTCATATGTCGGGACCCGCCTTAAAATCCTTTGAAGTATTTTTCGACTCTGAAAGTTTCATTAACCAGAAATTCCTGACCTGCTTAAAAGATTTGATGACGAAAGCTATTCTAGTTCCTGAGAACGGACAGACAGGTGGACGGACGAACGAATAGACAGACAGGTATGGGTATTAAGAGGGTATTGTAAAAACTTTTTTTACAAAACCCTAAAAATAATCCCAACAACTTCGCAAAAATTGAATTAACTTCAATATAATATTTGAAAAAAAAATCCCCGTTTGCTACACCAGCCGGAAAGGCTAATTTCTCGATTTCAAGAAGCAAATAAAAATTTGAATGGCCGCCACTTTGAAAAATTGACACTGTTGAAAATCTTTCGGTCATACAAATACTTCCAATAAAGGGTTTTCCAATAAGAGGTGTTATTTTGAATAGCCTGCTATTTCGGTAGATGTCACTTTTGAAGCTATCATTTTTTGACATTTGATAAGTAAAAACTACGCCATTAATAAAAATGGACGATACATGCTTCAACAACAAATGATTGAAATTCACTATAAAAATGGTGAAAATTTTGCAGAGACGGTTTGTAAAACTCGAACATTTTTTGGACGTCGTGAAGCACCTTGTCGGACCGCAATACAGAAATTGGTGGAAAAATCCCAGCTGTTGGGACAACTGAGTGATGTGGAGAATAAAACCCATGCACGTTACTCAAGAACAGCCGAGAATATTGCTGCTGTAGCCGAAAATGTTGAAGAAAACCCAAGTTTGTCCATTCCTCTTCGTTCTTTGGAATTAGGCATTCCACAAACGTCATTACACCGTATTTCGCATAAAGATTTGGGTCTTAAGGCTTATGCAGTTCAGTTAACACAAGAACTCAAGCCGGTCGATCATCAACAACGTCGTGTTTTTGCTGGTGGGGTCCTTGAAATGTATGAAAATGATCCGGAATTCCATTGAAAAATCATCTTGAGTGATGAGGCTCATTTCCACCTCGGTGGCTTCATCGGCAAGCAAAATTGTCGCATCTGGGACCCGGAAAACTCAAGAGTTATTGTTGAAAAGCCTCTCTTTCCTCAACGTGTGACTGTTTGGTGCGGTATATGGCCCGGGGAGTCATTGGATGCTGGAGCAACAGTTACGGTGAATGGATTGCGCTATCGAGAGATGATTAATAATTTTTTATGGCCGGAATCGGATGGTATTGATCTGGATAACGTTTACTTTCAACAAGACGGCGCTACGTGCCACACAAGCAACGAAACCATTGATCTTTTACGGGAAAAGTTTCCGGACCGTGTTATATCTCGAAGAGGTGATCACAATTGGCCACTGAGGTCTTGTGATTTAACACTTTGCGACTTCTCCCCTTTGGGCCACATGAAAGAAAAGTCTACGCCAACAGCCCAGCGTCGATTCAAGACCTCAAAGATGGAATTTCTGAGGCTATCGAGGACATAGGGCAGCCACTTTGCGATTTGGTTATGGAATATTTCATGAAAAGGATATGGTCCTGTAAGCGTGGTCGTGGTGGTCATTTGCCTAATGTTATTTTTTACTATTAACGGCATACTTTTTTCTTCATAATGAAATAAACATCCGATCATTTATATTAAAAAATGGCTAGAGAACTTTTTTTTATGGTTCTATTATGTTACATCAGTTAGATTCATAGATAGTCGTAGTTGTTTGGTTAATTTTTATAGTATTTTATGTGTGAATCGAAACAAGTTGAGTAGATAGAACTACGCTTGTGTCAGAAGGGTTTTGTTCTTAACATACGATATGCAGACATACGAGTATGGAATGATTTAATTAAGAAAAACTATAATGACTTCCACAACAAATATTTTTTTGCTTTAAAAGTAAAACCAGTGTTACTCCATTTTAACTGGCCAACATTTAGTTGCAATACTGCTAAAATCATTGACTAAGTCGAATCTTAAATGTTTTTTGTTAGATTATATATTTGGGGAAAATACAATCAAAAGCGTAGTGTCTGGTTTGATGGAAAGCCCATGTAGTAGAAAACCCGAGTTTGATTATTGTAATTGGAGGAAATTCAAACGGTAATAACTTCTGTACATTCTATTAAAACTCATAGAGTGTAAGGACCTTTTAAATGACAATTAAATATCTACGAGTGCTTTCATCCAATTTAATCGTACTAATACAGTTTTACTGTCGATTTGTAGGCCGTGTTGCTGTTGTTCTTGTTATTGTTGTGCATCGGCCGGACGATGGTCGTTCAAAAGCGGTTCTGCCCATTTGTGAATAGTTGCCTCTCGGTTGTCTGGTAAAGATTCAAGACGGTGATCTCTTTGTCTCATACTCTTATCAAAGATGCCTCGTATGGACCGTCATATGGCATATATAGTGCATTTTTTACGGCGTGATGTCACACAAAAACATTTGTAGATGTAGTCAAGTCCTTGAAAACGAATGGCGCGCGTGAGGCATGCCAAGCGACAGGTACTGGGCGAATTATATCGAAGCGTCGTCGTTAGTCCTTGATAAAATTGCTCGGTTCATGATCGTATGATGCCGGCGTGAAAAATTTGCCTGGCAAACGTATTGGCTGGCGGTAGAGTAGTTCAGCCGGCGAATACCCCAAGCCCTCGCGGTGGCTTGCGCGTATACCCATGATGACGTCGGGTATGATTTTCGTCCATGGGTCGTTCTGATTGTATCGAATTGCGGCTTTGAGTTCGCGGTGGAAGAGTTCCTATATGTCGTTTCCTTTGTGGGTGGTAAGCAGTCGTGCGTAGGTGTGGGGTACCTGCTAGGTGGTTTAATGACCTGAAGTGGTGCGATTTGAATTTTTGCCCTTAGTCGGTGGCGAGCCATAACGTGCGATCCATTTTTCTCAGAATGCTCGTGCGACTATCTCTGCCTCCTGATATTCTATAGAAATAGCTTCAAGCCATAGTGAGTATCGGTCGATGCATGTGAGGCAAAAACATTTTCTTTCTGAGTGCGGCATGGTGATGATGTCTATGTGCACATGCTCGAGTCTTGTAGACGGCGGCAGGAAATTTCTGACAGGTGCATGCTCGTGTCGAGAAATTTTCGATTGTATCGTTGCACTACCAGTTTTGTAGTGGGTCAAGGGCATGGATGAGCGAGGCGGTGGACTGAAGCAAAAGTGGCTTTTCCGAAGGCTGGCATGATGTATGGCCGAGCTTTTCCCGTCAAGGTGTCACACACGACTTGTGCGCTGTTGTCTGGAATATGCACTCGATTGAGCTGCAAGCATGTCCCTGAATTCAACAGTGCTTTCAACTCTAGTTCGCTTTCTTGCGCTGCCGCCAATTTGATGTAGTAGATTGTCAACTCGATTACTTCTATGCGCAAGAGTATTGCGACAACGTTATCCCTACCCAAGATGTGCTGAATGTCCGTTGTAAGCACGCCGATGAACTCGAATTATCGAGCTTGACGTGGCGAAGCTTTTTCGGATTTTTGATGGAAAGTGAATGTTAACAGCTTTTGATCGGTGTATTCCGTGAACGCTCAAGCCCGAAGTACTTGATTGTGAGGTAGATCACCAGCGTTCTCGATCGAAGGTACTTTAGTGCATCTTACAATAGTTGGAGTGATGTTCTTAGAGAAAAAAGCTAGCTGCTTCCAGACGTTGTTCATTTGTAGCTGTAAGGCTGTGTTACACACAATAGCAAGCTGCACACTGGTTTGCTGGTGACGATTTCACCTCCTCGACTCCGATCTCGCAGTATACGTTCAGTCATTTAAAAATCTGCCAGAGGTGGTCTCGATATCACTGTTCGTTTTTGAAGCCTACGAGGATATCATCAACATAAGCGTAGGTGAAACCTCGCAAGACCTCTTCGATGAAACGTTGGAAACTTTGCGCTGTGTTGCAGAGCCTGAAACTCATGAACAAAAACTTAAAGTGGCCGCACGCTGGTGCTATTTTCTCAACATCCTCCTTGCCAACCGGAAACTGATTGTACGCGTGCACTAAATCGGTTTTTGGAAAAAATTTCTCTTACCATGGAGCGACTAAACGAGGTCGTGAATGTGGCTTACGGGAAAGCGATCGGGAAATATGTGCGCGCTGTCGCGCGGGGATGAGTGCTGTATTTTCGTGCTAATATCCATTCTTCTTCGAGGCCATGTGTAATAAAAATGAACAGCTGCTGGATGAAGCTCACACTATACCGAGCTGGACAACCATTGTGTCGAATTTTCAAACGGGCAATGTTGTACTTGTCGGTCGTTGTTTGGGCACCACGGTAAGTCCTGGCGTTGTTGGAATGTGGTTTTTGGTCGCATGTCGTGCCACTGGTGCTCTCCCGTCAGGTTGCGTAATATTCAGAAGCTCTGCGAGAAGTCAGTGGTGCGCTGAGTTTCCGGAGATCACCTTGATACTGCGTGTGCTGCCTTCGAAAACCCGTCCGCTGGACGTGAGTTTTGTCAGCTTTTCGACAAGTTGGCTGTCTTTGAGGTAGACTAATAATCAAAAATATGGTTTAAAATCGGCTCGAATTATCGGTTTGGGCACATTGGCAATCACGAAACTCGGCGAAAAACTGCACCACAGTCAAAAGTTGAGCGTGAATGCTGACAATTTATATGTGATGATGGGTGTTCCATTTACGGCCGCCAACTTGTATGAGGTCCTCTTGAGCGAGCCGCGCACGAACGAATACAGAATCACGCACAAATTGGCTCCAGTATCGTGCTTCGATTGAGGAAGAATGAACAGCAAGACTTTTGGTTGTTATCACTGGCCGCCATGAGCCACTGCCGTTTGCATTTCCTGAGAACAAGCACGGTTTTTTACACTTTTTGGCATTAGCCATGGTACCAAAAATGCTCGCTATTTTGCAATTTGGAGTTCAAGCAACTGCGAAAGTTTGAGCGCGAGCGGCTTGTGACTATGTAAACTATGTAAGACTTGTAAGGTATTAATCTCATCCTTAATGATCTCCGCCACCACCTTAAGAAAACTTAGCATCATTTGCGCCATTTTTAAACCGAGTGTGGTTTTAAACGAGGTTGTGTCGTGTGGGATTTCGTGGATTTACGAGTTGCTCCACAGTTTTGACGCGACTGTACCACGAGATTGGCTATTTGATCGAGCATTTAATACTGTTCCGTCACCCGTATGGCTCGGATGTTCACCGGTAATCGTCTGGTGCAAATAGTGTGATTCATTTCGTCGCTGAACGCAGTGCCCCTAAGACCACCTAACTCCCGTAAAAATTGTGAGTAGTTTGCGTATTTTATCTGCTTATGATGCACTGAGTTGTTTTACTTACATGTTTTTTAGAGTCAAGCGTAAACCATAGTCCAGGATTTCCAGGCATGGACTCTGGTCATGTCACTGCATTTTGTTGGGCATTGACTGCGGCTGGGTTTTCGTGGACACTAGCACCCTGAACTTGGTTTTTATTCACTATTGCTAGTGGCAATGAACTGTTTTTTCAAATATTCCCCATTTTCGTGCATTACGTGTTCAGATAGCATCGTTGTCACCTATTTGTGGGTTAAGGCTAATGCTTAGTGGCAAATAAAATTAACAAGGGCGGGTGAATTTGCATAACCTTTTATTCAAGGATAAATCCGACCGGGCGTACTGCAGCATGTCAAATTCAATTGAGAACTGTCAGGATCTCTCTCGCTCTCTCCTTCGTATGGCGGGATTGGTTCTATTTATCTGATTGTAGGGTTGTGGGTCATGGACATTCCGGTTATTCAAATGAGGATGTATTTAAAATTATTTATTTTAGCGTAGTGAACGCTAGAGATTTCTCTATCTTTCAGCGTTGTTCTTGTATATAGGAAATTCACATATTAAAATGACAGTTTTGGCTCATTTTCTATATTATTTTCTAAGTAATGTAAAATATTTGTCATGAAAATTAGATACTATTAAATGTGCCATATAGTGTAGGATTATTTACAATTTTGTTTAGCACAACGAGTTAATTTATTTTTCCATGTTCTTCATACGCAATATCTTTAATTTATTTTTCTACAAGTGGTCAATGAACCCTTGCAGCCTGAATTCAAAACATTTTCGTTTAACCTTAACTTCACTATCGCTTACTGTTTTCAGATGAATTTTCAACATTTTTCCCGATACAAAATCATTTCCTGTTCTGATGCTTGTATTACGAGCAATTTTTTTATTGCTCACTGCATTTTTTTGCCGCTCCGGTAAGAAAAATCCATTGCAATATTCAAAGCCATTCAGCTGATTTCTTGTTGGCTAGCGGCCGTAGATCTAATTTATAATTGAACAGAGATTAGTTCTTTACAAGTTCTTAGATTCGCTGTTATAGCAAACGTTTACAAATAGAAGAGCTTTCAGTTGGATGAAAGAGCAAGTTCTAATTGATGATTTTGCATAATGGATAGGTATTTATCATTCCTGAGTTGGATTTTTAATCTCAAGTATCGTTGGATTATTCTAATTTAGACCTTGGAATCTATGCAAGAAATGATAAATTCTTATATGCAACACATATGGTTCGCAACAACCTCCCGTAAACAGCTCAGAATTGGGTAGCCAAGCGTAATAGATTATTATCTGAGTGCTCTTTAATAGCAGAAATAATCGATCATGCAGTATACTATTCGTAATCGGACCTGGTTGGGCTAATCTGTTGCCGCAATTGAGATTTTATCCAGAGAGTCATTCCTAAGGTGGACCACCAATCACAGCGCTGTACGGACTGCTGCCAGAAATAGTTCATTTAAATTTCAAGGGAAAAAATATACTATACTGTTCAAAGACGCAATGCCAGAACGTTCAAACTAATTTTAATCAAGATAGTAGCGCTGAATAATATTTGGGATATCTCATTTACAATTAATCCTTTTCATCATAAGGACTTGTTATAATGAGCAGTTTATGATATTAAAAAATAAATACATAACGTAATCCCCATGAAAAAGCTCTGAAATATGATCCAATATTAATTTTAAAGGAGAAAAAGTGATTCTTGCCCCAATCCTCATTTATCTGTTCATCCCCTCATTCATCCATATTTCAACACTACATTCAACATTCACTTTCATCCCCAACCCAAGTGGGCAATAAAAGCTTCGTGAAATGATTCAATCTGTATCCTGTAGATAACTTTTGTTTACTACAGACTTTTTATCTGTGTTTCACTTGAACTGCAGATAAGCAGCAACTAAACAAATTGCTTCTAAAAGAAGCCATTAATAATTTTAGTAAAGCTTATGGTCAGGCTAATTACGAATTATTTGTTAAGGATACGATATTGCACAATCAGGAGAAAGTGCAGAAGTGAATCATGATATTGTTAAGCTAGATATATGGAAGGGTGGGTAGTTTTTGTTGCAGAAGCCAAATACTACGCCGCTCTGTATCCACGATGGAGGAGTGTAATTGAAACACTCGCGCGCTTTTTTGTGAAGGGTTTGCTAGCCATTTTACAATTTTAAACGGATTTATAGTTAGGATTAGGCTGGTCATTTTAGTGAAAATTTTTGCGAATAATCCTTCCATAATTTGAGCTTTAAGCTAACATCAATTAGAAGATAATATTTATAAAATATTAACAATTAATATTTATTCTGTCAAGAAAAGAAAAAAAGTATTCACGAATTTCTAATGGTTGGATTTAAGTCCAATCGTTAGAATTTCGTTAATGCTCTTATACTCCTCCACGTACTTGACCTTCTAATATTTCCGAATGCTTCCCACACGAAGAAATTAATTACAAATTAATTAAATACTTCTTTGCCGGCTTATTTGTGGTCGACAACCTATTACAAGCTGGAAACTTCATATCATTGATAAAGTGAACATTCATCAGGCAAATGTAACGTATGAGGCCTGCAAATAAAATCAATGGCTCTCCTGTGTACACGAAGATTTAATGAAAATTCGTGTGTAATCAGAAAAACCACGGATATGATGTAGGTTCTCTGGCTATTTCGAGGATATACTCGTACTTGCAGATTGAGTTTATTTAGTAAAGCACCGTTTACGTGAAACAATCGTTTTCGCCGTACTCTATCATGTGAAATGTACGGGCGTACAATGAGGTTGAAATTTGGTGGGATTTATTGTAGATGGGGAAACTGAAATTAATTACTTGAAATTGATGTTTATACATGCATGTGTAGGTAAGATTAATTTAAAAGGAGCTCAAATACATATTAATGCGTATTTTAAGTTATGTTTATGGGCATTGGAAGTGTGCGACAAAAATAGCTTTTTGCTTTACACTTATAAGCTTTAATGTTGTTTATGACTATGAGTTAAATGTTGCTTGTCGGTTGTAAAATTGAATTAAGGAGCACCTTTTCACAGCCCCTCTCGAGCCTTCGCTACCTGAAACAATCGCCTCCGACTGCCTCGGTCCATTGACCGCGTCCTTCAATTTCGAAATACGAGCAGCGATAAACTGTTTTCGTCGAACGAAGCAGACCAGCATTTCCTCGAATACCATTTTGGGTATCCGTTGTTCGTCCATACGATTCATGTGGCCAGCCCATTGCAGCTTCCGTAGTCTTAGTATCGTTGAGACCTCCGGCTTGTCAAAAATATCATACAGCTCATAGTTGAATCGAATTCGCCATTGGGCCCCGTCTAGCTTCGCTCCGATTATTCGCCTTAGGACACGTCTTTCGTAGGCGTTCAACATGTTTGCAGATGCTTGAGTTAGGGTTAATGTTTCACACCCATAGCATAACACAGGTCTTATCACAGATTTGTATACTTGGAGCTTTGTTTTCCTCTGTATGTAGCTGGTCTACAAGATTGTCAAAACTGAATAAAATATTTTACTTGCAAGCTGTATTTTTCGGTGCATTTCGTCTCTTTCATTACCGTTTCTCGCTATTTGGACACCTAGCTATACCAAATTGCATTAAAGATAAGGTCTAATGCTTAGGTTAGGAATATTGTGATAGCATTTTTTAGTATGAGATAAAGTTGTTGATTGAATTTTATTAGAAATAGGTTGTAACATATTAGGTGTAGGATAAAAGTTCACTGTTGTGTTAAAATTAAAAATAATTTTAGAATTGTGTTGGTTCGTTTTTTCTCCTTTCTTCAATTGAATCATAATATATGTAATAATTTTAATTAATTTGAATTTGATATTTTTTTTTGATTATATGTTTTTGATTACTGAATAAAGCGACTTTGACTTAGACCATATTGACTATTCCACCCACATTTTTGATATTGTATTCACCACGTGTGATATTTTGGGCATTTGAGATATTTTTCCTCGACTGTGTCATGAGCTTTGTTTTATCATCATTGATTTGTAGCTCTACTAATTTTGCCTCGCTGTCGCGTTTCAGGAACAATTCTTTGGCGAATGTTAGCGACCGTGATAAAATATTGATGTCACCCGCATACCATTTGCCTTGGCTTGTATATTAACGTACCTTTTGTATCAATATGTAGCTTTCTGATGACATATTCCAGAGCCAAATTGAATAGCAATTGGGCTAATTCATCTGCTTGCTTTAGTCCGATGTTTGTGTCAAAGGCATCGGTGAGTTGGTTATTGATGCGGACTTGGGAGGTTGCCGACGTCATTTTCATTTAGGTAAGACGGGCGTATAAAATATTTTTTAAAATCTTAGAAAATAAAACCGGATCATACGCCAACAGTATTATTGGGGAGTATCAAGGTGGTTTTAGGGCAGGTATATCAACAACAGACCAATTGTTCACAGTCAAGCAGGTATTTGAAAAATGCTGGGAGTTCAACATAGACGTACACCAAATTTTCGTTGACTTCAAGCAAGCATACGACAGTATTGATCGTAACGTACTGTACCAAATAATGCTTGGTTTTGGCATCCCAGCCAAATTAGTCCGTCTTACCAAAATGACAATGACGTCGATGACCTCCCAAGCCCGCATCAATAACCAACTCACCGATGCCTTTGACACAAATATCGGACTAAAGCAGGGAGATGGGCTGGCCCCATTGCTATTTAATTTGGCTCTGGAGTACGTCATACGGAAGCTACCTGTCGATATGCGAGGTACATTACTATACAAGTCGAGCCAGATAGTGGCCTATGCGGACAGCATCAACATTTTGTCATGGTCACTAACAACTGCCAAAGAACTCTTTCTGAAACTCGACAGTGAAGCAAAACTTGTAGGGCTACAAATCAATGTAAATAAAACAAAACTCATGACGGAGTCGAGGAAAAATACCTCAAGTACACAAAATATCACACTTGGCGAATACAGTATCAAAAATATTACCGAATTTGTGTATTTAGGCGCCAAAATAATGAAAACGGGCAATGAAAGAGACGAAGTACGCCGAAGAATACAGCTCGCAAATAAAATATTTTATTCAGTTTTGACGATTTTGAAGACCAGCTGCATAGACAGGAAAACAAAGCTCCAAGTATACAAATCTGTAATAAGACCTGTGTTATCCTATGGGTGTGAAACATGGACCCTAACTCAAGCATCCGCAAATATATTGAACGCCTTTGAGCGACGAGTCCTGAGGTGAATAATCGGAGCGAAGCTAGACGGGGACCAATGGCGAATTCGATACAACCATAAGTTGCATGAAATTTTTGACGAACCGGAGGTCTCAAGGATTGTAAGACTGCGAAAGCTGCAATGGGCTGGACACATGAATCGTATGGACGAACAACGGATACCCAAGAAGGTATTCGTTGGGAGAACTGAAGGCCGGCGGCCAGTAGGGAAACCGAGGAAACGCTAGTCTGACTCGGTTGACGAAGACAGTTCATCGCTGCTCGGATTTCGAAATTGGATGACGCGGTCACCGGACCGAGACAGTTGGAGGCGCTGTTTGCAGGAAGCGAAGGCCCGAAAGGGGCTGTAATTCTAAGAAGAAGAAGAAGATGGACTGACGACTCCGCCGTAGACGATCTCAAGCCCATTTGGAAAATGAGGGGGAACATCTTATTTCCGCAATCCACAGCTTCATGCTAAGCCCCCTAATAAAATGGTTGCAAATGCTCTCGGGGTCGCACATTGGGTTTACTGGTTCCCCAATAATGGGACATTGAATGCCGACAAATGCTAATAGCTATAAATACATCTGCAGATCTACAACTAAACCCTACTTACACCTCTTTTGTGGGGATGGAAGAGAGTGAACCTTGCCCGCCTGATAACGGAATCGAAGTAATAATCATGTCACTAGAATGGAGGTTGGGCAACGGGCTAACTCCTCGTCCTTGGAAAACCCTTAAATATTTCAACATCTGCAGAAGGGCATTGGAATGGATTGGACTCACGGCAACGACCTCGCAAACGGAAAAATAACTATGGCATTGGATCCTGGGATGTTAGATCACTCAATTACCCTGGCACTATTAATGATCTTTTACAATAGGCCAGTCAATACAAATTTAAAATACTTGTAATCGAGAAAACGAACTGAACTGGAAATTATATTCAAGGCATGAGACCACACACTATATTGGAAGCCTACTTTAAAACGAGGATTCGGAGTGGCATTTGTTGTAGACAGGCAGTTCAAATTGCACGTTATTGATTTTAAAGCTGTCAATGAAAGGTTGTGTGCGATCCGGATCAAAGCGATATTCTTTGAAATCTGTCTAATAAATGTTCCCGGCCTGACCGAAGAAAAGTACGAAGAAACGAAGGAAACCTTCTGCAATTACCTGAAAAGACTATTTGACTTATTGTCTACAAACGATACAAAAATAATGCTGGATGATTTCAACTCTAAGGCTTGGCAATGAGCGAACTCATCGGAGAACGACTGGAGGGTATAGCCTCCACAATAAAACAAACGACAATGGCCAGTGCCTGGTTTACTTTGCACGTAGCAGAAATCTAATCATACATTTGACTTGCTTCGGACATCGATGCATTCATAAAATGACCTATGTATCACCGGATCGCATATTCTGATCAAACAACGTTGGACTTCGGGTATATCTGACGTCCGTACATACCGAGGAGCCAATTGTAACTCGGATCATTACTTGAAGAAATTAACCTATCGGTGTTGTACATCAAAGGCATATTCGGCAAAGAACAGCCCGCTTCAAAAATTTGTCATCGAAAGGCTCCAAAGGGTGTCTGTGGCCAAAAACGGGCGGACTAATTTGTCTAGGATACCAAAGCAAAGCATTATTTGGTACAATATGTTACGATCAATACTGTCGTATGCTTGCTTAAAGTCAACAAATTTTTCGGGTATATCTGACGTCCGTACATACCGAGGAGCCAATTGTAACTCGGATCATTACTTGAAGAAATTAACCTATCGGTGTTGTACATCAAAGGCATATTCGGCGAAGAACAGCCCGCTTCAAAAATTTGTCATCGAAAGGCTCCAAAGGGTGTCTGTGGCCAAAAACGGGCGGACTAATTTGTCTAGGATACCAAAGCAAAGCATTATTTGGTACAATATGTTACGATCAATACTGTCGTATGCTTGCTTAAAGTCAACGAAAATTTGGTGTACGTCTATGTTGAATTCCCAACATTTTTCAAGTATCTGCTTTACTGTAAACAATTGGTCTATCGTCGGTATACCTGCTCTAAAATCACCTTGAGACTCCCCAATAATACTGTTGGTGTATGATCTGATTTTATATCTTAAGGTGTTTGAAAATATATTTTGTACGCCGTACAAAGTAGTGTTATGCCCCTATAGTTTTTGCACTGAAGCTTGTCACTGTTTTTGTGGATAGGGAATATAATTGATTGGCTCCACTTTTTGTAGCAGGCTGGCCTTTGCTGGATACGCCTTTGATATACGATATCGATAAGTTAATTTGATCAAGTAATGATCCGAGTTACGATTGGCTCCTCGGTTTGTGCGGACGTCAAGTATGCTCGAGGCCCAACGTTGTTAGATCAGAACATGGTCGATTTAGTATTGTGTGTTGCCATCCGGTGATACCCATTTCATTTTATGTTTATGTGATACCCAAGTTATTTTATGGATGTGGGAAGCAAGTCGGACGTATGACTAGATTTCTGCTACATGCAAAGTAAATCAGGCGCTGGCCATTGTCATTTGTTTCATCGTAGAGACTACACGCTCCAGTCGTTCCCCGATGAGATAGCTCGTGATTTTTGCTTTTGATTCCATTATCAGGTGCGGAAGGCTCGCTTTCACTCTCTTACGTCAGCCTTTAGCAAAAAGTAAAAGCTATCGGTGATCATCATAAAGGATATGTAAGTAGGATTTGGTAGCAGAGCTGTAGGTGTATTCACGGTTAGAGGTATTTCTCGGAATCTAATGTCTCATCATTGGGGATTCAGTAAACCCAATTGACCCATGAGGCCACTTGCTACCATTTGGTTGCCGAATAAGCTCTTCGCTTTCACGATCCATCTGGGTCTTGTGGGCTAATACCTCTCAGTTTTTCCACCCATTAAGTACTGACCTCACTCCTGAAGTATGAACGGATTATGTTCCGGACATTCTTCAGCTTATAACTTCAACAAAGCCAAAGAGCGATGATTGTAGCCCAAAAGTTGCCGATAAATATTGTTGATGCCTGTGAGAAGAAGGCTTTTCAGTCTTCTTAACCTTACGATGGTTGGTGTTTCATATCTGTCCATAATATTCCAATGTTTAATCTTGTGAACTACTTTCTCAATCGTTTCCAACGTCAGCTTCTCTAGCTTAAAAAAATAGAGATCTATTTCATCGTCAGTTAGATTCCTATGATTAAGAACCATTGAGTTAGCATTGCCATCATCAGAAGGAGGACATTGCTTCTGGTAATCCTGATTAAATTTCTTTCGAAATTTTCCCCAGTCCGTTTTTTTTCAAATTCAACCGATGATTTTCATGCTGAACTGGGATGAGGAAGACATCATCCCTTTGATGATTAATTTCTATTACAATTACGTCATGTTCACTATCGTAAGGAAGCACCAGCAGTTTCCCTTGAGGACTATCAAAGCTGAATTCAAGTCTTGCGTCAGCAATCCAGAGGTCTAAATACGAGTATGAATTTGTCTTAGGGTATGTTGGGAGCTCCGGCCCATGTAGATTGCACCTGAATTCAATTCAGTTTTCTGTTATCCACAATTTCAGGAATATACCTCTTGGATTATTGTTGGCGTTCAGCCATGATGTATACTTGGCGTTCAGGTCACCAGCAAGAATATAATAGTTATGCAGTTTGTTCAATTCGAGTATTTCAAACAAGGAATTGAGCTCCTCCTTGAACTTGAGAATATTTCAACCAGTAGTATAAGCAAAGATAACGAAGAGGTTATCCCCACCTGGCAGTGAAATTTTGGTAATGGACACTGTAAGAGATTCAGAGTTTTTCAATTCAACTTTTTCAATACTTTGGAAACAATAGGGTCTTCGAACCAATATCCCGGTGCAACGTACCCCATCACCATTTACCCTATCGTTTGTTACGAATTCAAAATCCCTAAATATCATGGAGTGCCAGGATTTAAGTGAGAGGCATGATCTTAGGCTTTTGCTTAAAGATGAATTCAAGGAGATAGTCATGTCATTATATAGTAACAATGGAGATGACGTCGATCGAGATGAGACTAAGCTTATCCATGGAAATGTGACTGGATGACAAACTATTTTGAAGCATGTTGGCTAAACGTTGAAAAACGAAATTGATTTTTTGATCTTGCTTATGTTTTCTTTCTGAAAGAAATTTGATCTGTTGATAAATTTTGAGAAGCAGCTCATTATTGCCTGTTACATTATTAATTTTTTTAAATTGTTGCCTGCTGGTCCTCTAGCACTAAGCGCAAATGATACTCTGGGTTTGACGATGCTGGAAGGTAACACACTGCAATGTACTTGGGTTTTTTTTGGGGAAAATTTACCAAGGACATCCTTTAGATGATGCTGGAAGACCAAATATACCACAATTAACACAGCCAATTTGCTTTGACATGGATAACTTTACATTAAATGCAGCGAAAGTGCATGGCTCAATTAGCAGCCGAATGAGCGAACCTTTGGCACCTGTAGCATTGGTTGACCTCAGTTCTTCGGAGATGCTTCCACCTCATAACTATAACGACCAAGTACCTTACCTTTTTGGAGGGCGCTACGATTGCGTCCGTTAGAAATTTGTACCAAATAAAATGGTAATATGTTGCCTTCAACAGTTGATCTTCTGGTCGCAAAGTTTTTCACACTAATGAATTTGACAGCTGGTGCTGCTTCCTGTAGCATTTCAAGGAGATCAACTGTATTCTTCCCACAGTCCAAGCCCTTCAACAAGGTCTGAATTTTTCCCCCTTAGGCGTGTATTTGAAGTGGGGAGCTTTTAAACTATTAGGAGCATCTTTCGCTAGCTTGAAATTAGCCAGTGTTTTTGTTTTAATTGTGAGTTTGTCGGTGGTCACTCTCTTAACTTCGAAATTATCGATCTTATTTATGTATCCCCTCTGGGCTGTCCAAAGACATTAATCTGAGGAATTTTCTCAGTTATCTTATGATTTTTAATGGAATTTTGAAAAATTCTTAACATGAGATTTTAAAAACGCGTGCATATGCGACGAAGACTAGACGTAGAATCCTTAAAAGCACGCCAAGTCAAAAGCGCTTTATTCAATACTAATTGCTATACATTTTTAAAAGATTACAAAGTAAATTCCATACAATAAAAGTACGAAAACTTAATGACCCAAATGGCATTCTAAATTTATACGTTATCAGTTAAACATTTACATAACATATACCTAACCTACCTCTAATTTTTAACACAAATAAACTACAACTCTAAATGTAGCCATAATGAGCTGAAACACAAAACCTAAGTAACGATAAACATAAAAACTGAAAATAAAAATGAATAATTAAGACATTGTCACTCAGCCACTAATACCTAGATTGCTCCGTCTCAGCTCGACCAGATTCAACGAATCTAGCAAATGAGTATCTCCATTGGAATTGTTGGTCTCGTGAACTCAAATTTGGAGCATATTTTATCAACTTATCGGTGGCCCGTCTATTTATGTGATATCTGATTGGGACCCCGTCAGAATCAAAAACATATCAATACATGTCCAAATATACAAATACTTTGGGAGGAACGAAGCCAAGTAGTGAAGCAAGTCTCAATAAATCCGCCTGTAGGGTGGAACGGCTGTGAAATTCGAGGGTTTTCACTCACAGTTGCAGATCTCACGATATGATTCCGATGATGTTCCAATATGAAGATATCGACTCTTGTCACTTGAGCAGTTTAATAAATTCGTCTATTTGATATATAGTGCTTCCAATCCGTCTCAGGCTTTCTGTACAAACCCGTACATGCAAGAAGACATTTCCTTTCGAAACTAGTACTAGCACTCTGGTTGTACCAGATCTGACATTCATACTTAAAAACTGGTCTAACCAGGGTCTTGCAACAGATAACTTTGAACTTTTGATCAATGTATCTGGAATGAAAGAGCCTTCGTCGGGCCATGACTATTTTTTGTGCCTTACTGGCTGATCAAAATGAACACCGAGGTATCGAATACAGGATTTATGTAGATCCCGTTCTAAACTACCCTCGCCAGCCATGATGTGGAAATCCTTCGAATTACGTTTCAGGTCTTGACTGACCCCCTGCAGCGTTGTCCGAAACAAAATTGTTTCGCACTTCTGCGCATTGATTTCATTCGCCAATCATCGGTGTATAGCTGCACATCATTGAACATTTTTTGAAGATTAGTCTGAACTATTGTAGCTTTTCGTTCTGCCGTATATATGATCAGATCATTAGCAAACGCTACCAATGATCGCGTTGGCGAGACGTTAAAATCAAAGCCATTCAATATCTTGCGAATGAATATTGAGAACGCAACGAATGCTAGACGTAGAATGCGTTGTAGACGATCAGAATCTGAGAGAGAAAATTTATTTTAGGTTCGTATTGAAACGATAACAACGCCATGGGGTTCAACACTGGAAATCGTTGAAGTCAATATGCTGGTCGCTACATACCCGTCCATACGTCAAGCGTGTTCAATGTGTTAAAGCATTTTTTTTATTTGCTTTAAAAACAATAAATCATTAATACAGTTTTTTTTATTTTTTGCTTTGGCCTGCGGATATCAAATAAACAAAATAATTGATTAAAATATTAATTATAAAAATAATTAAAAACTAATTGAATAAATTATAATTTAAGTTGTTGTTTATATTATGTTCGTCATCCGTATATGTATGTTAAATACAAATTTTCACTTGTCATGGCTAACTAAATTTTCAATAAAGACGTTCAATAACTTTTGGTTATCAAAGTTTATTGACGCCACATTACTTCACGGCCAGTGAAATGGTAAAAAGTGGAATACCCCGACAAGTGGAAGTCAAAGTGAAAGCCCAAATCCTCAGTCAAAACATTGAAAGAAAGAAAAAACAAAATTTTTATTTTACAATTGTTTCTAGTAAACGATTCTCCTGGCTATGTCTAGTGACAGTGGTATTTATAGTAGTTTGATACGAAGTCCGTATAAAAAATCGTTAAGCCAGGTTGGTTGAACGCATATGTGCCAAAGAGAATGGATGCGAAATAGATCGTGTGAGTTGAAGCTTTTCATGATGTGGTGTGAAGTTGGCGTGTTATCAGTTGTTGATTCGAATTTCAAATAAGTTTGACGTGACATCTCCTAACAAATTACGCGTCTTGAAATAATTCAATTTACTGTCCGGCAATTCTAATTTAAATGAAATTAATTATTCAACATGACTTGCCCTACGAAGGATATGTTCCTGGCATACTTCCAATCATTTTTCTTTTCCCAACACAACACTCGCGATCATTGTCAAACATTTCAGTTTAATTCATTATCACTTTGTAGCACTTTTGCATTAAAATCAACGCGATTTATATTAAAAAAATTGTTTGTTTTCAATTTCAAATTCAACTTGACAAGATGTTTCCCGTCATCTGTTGAATTTTTACTAATCATATATTTTCAATCATATGATTGAGTTTCCGATGACAATTAGGGAGGTCAAAGTATAAGAGGAGTGGGATTTTTGTGAGAGCAACTTACTTGAGTGTGTGGATGCTCAAGCGGCGTGAAAGGCGGAGGGATTTCAATTCGTATGGGATAGGAAGATAAGAATGAGGAAACCTCCACTCACATATGAACGATAATAAGCAAATTTCGGGTCCATTACTGTGAGGTTGCATTCCTATGACTGCGTTAAAAGCAGAAAGGATAGAAACTTGGTGCCGGTGATGAGAAATAGTAGAATTTGGGGAATGCATAATTTCATGTTTTTCCAATACGTCCCAGGTTGAAAAAGTGGCTTAGTATTGGGGATATCCGTATAGTCCTCCCAAACCTGTTAGCTGCCAGGCATGCGGAGAAAATAAGTCACCTCATGTTGTAGACAATTCTGGACTCAACGCTGAACGTCTACCTTCATTATATCCATTAAGTCACCACCTATATGGTGACTTAGCTGCTGTCATCGCCATTGCATGCTGATGCTATCATTGTTGATCATCTTGATGTTGCTGCTGTAAGTTGTAATGATGATTTGCACTTGCATTGGATGGCGTTGTTGAGACTGGTGATGTGGATGTGGTTCTATTTTCCACAGAAAAAGATTCGAAAAATTCCATAGTCAGAAGTAAGAAGGAATTATACAGTCTTGACTTTCGCGTGAACCATCACATCTGGCTCACCAATTTGCCAAAGCACTATTTTAACTGCTTTAAAAATGGTGAAATATTGATGCAGATTTTGATTTTTGCTTTAACCAAAATAAAAATATGCTTTAAGTTTGCTTTCAAAGTGTATTGACGACACAAATACATCAGAATGTTCACGTCATCTTTTGTAATTTCGATTAAGGTATTAAGTGAAGGCATTTATCATTTTACGATTATTAGGAGTGATCAAAGGGTTTTGCCCTTTGATCACTCCTAATAATCGTAATAGTAAATTAAGAGAACAAGCAATTTCGCCTAGTTACTTTTATAATCAGAATGGTTTTGAAAAAAAAAATTCCTACACAGTAAAAGGAATTTTAACGGTTTTAATAATTTGCTTCATTGGTGTTCTGGAATGAAAAGTTCAAATGACACAACCTCGAATGATTATTGATACAGAATAATTTTATTTTCGCTATTTACAGTATTTATGCAATAATTTTACAATGGTTTTCATTAATTTAGCATTTGTGACCCTAGTCAGCATTTTGATGTTGCATTGAACTTTGATGTGTTGTTCCACATAGAATTGCTGCACTTGCAGGGCATTGTTCCACCTGGAATTGCTGTTTCGTAATTTTCAGCTTTGGCTGTTGCATACTAATGCTTGAATTCGATGACTGCTGCAGTTCATTGATCGGAATTATTTTCTGATGATTGGAGCGGTTTTGGGCTGGTTGTTGACCGTTTAGGTTATTGATCGAGGTGACGCTTGTGTTAATGAAGGTTTTGATGTGTACGTAATTGATGCTGTTACCTGACAATTGAATTCAAGTACAAAAAAAATTTGTTTCACTTGATTTTCATGCAAAAAAGAAAAAAAACGGGGGTGCGATGTGCAAATTTTCGTACATTTCTCCTCCCCCTGTGTCCTTCGAAGCAAAACGTGTTAGTTTTAGACCCGTTTTGAAAAGCTCCCATCAGGATCTTTCATTTGATACCCATATTGCCCACATTTTTTGAAATTTTTATTCCAGGGGCCACTCACCTACAGCTTTGGCCAAGAGTATTAGGTACTCTAAAGTTTTCTTAAAATAACGGAAAGAAACAGCTTCTACTTTTTAAATTGATTTATCACCATTTAAAGTCAAAAAAAAAAGAATAAAAAAATTTTAAAATCTAGTCGGTAAACCTTTGGATTTAATTACTGCGCTAATTATATCTGGCATGCTGCGTACAAGCTCAGTACAATCCTCTCTTGTAATGGCATGCCATTCTTGTACCAATGCGTTTTTAACGCCTTTTTTGATGTAATACTGTGCTTTTTAATCCTTTGCTTCAAAATGCTTCAAAGATACTCAATGCGGCTCAAATCTGGGAACTGTGCAGGCCAGTCCATAAAGTCAATGTTGTTTTCAGTAAACCAGCGCATTGTAGTCGCTGACTTTTGACAAGGTGCATTGTCTTGTTGGAATATGACTCCGTCTAAGCTGGTGTCGCCGAAAATACTTGTTAACGAAGGCATAAGTGCAGTTCCAAGCACTTCTATGTACTTTTCGCTGTTCATACGACCTTCGCAAACAAACATTTCGCCAAACCTATCAACAGCCATACAGCCCCATAACATTATGCTGCCTCCTCTGTGCTTGACAGCTGGTACGACGCAACCTGGGTGGTATTCTTCACCCACACGTCGCCTCACGAAGGTCACATTTGGTGTTTCAAATACCTATAACATAAATTAAAAAAAAAGGTTTTTTAAAAATCACCATAACTTTTATGATTCAAGCGAAATAAATAAGTGATTATTCTTATTAATTATGATAGCAGTAAAATCAACTTACCTCAAAGTAAGATTCGTCAGACCACACCACGTTGGACCAATCTTCTTCTGTATAATGTTTGTGCCGTAGAACCCACTCCAGACGTTTTCTGAAAACCAAGGCTTCTTCTTGGCTTTGCATCCATTTAGGCCTGCTTCTCCAAGTCTTCTTCTGACCATTCGAGCACTTATTGACTTTCCAGCCTCTACGGACAAGGCAGCAACAAGCTTTGATGAAATTTTCTTCCGATCTTTAACGGATCCGCGTATTAATTTTCTATTCTCGCATTTGGTCGTTACACGTTAGCATGTGTGCCAGTTTGTGCAAACCGTTTAATGGCAGATTACACGGCACAACGCGAACATTTCATCAACTTAGCAATTTCTTTTTGCGACCTTCCTTGTTCATGTAAAAGTTGTATTTTTACTCGGTTTTTCAAACGGATTTCAATTCTTTTCGGCATTTTTAAGTCAATTAGATGACAATTAAGTAGGTTCACCACAAATAAAAGCTTGTTTACTCGTTTGACTCCTGAACTCAAGTGACCAAACATTGACTAATAAGGTCGAAAAAAACTAAAACCTTTGTTTTCGGTCACCAGGTATTTTATTGCCTAAAACAATGTGCCGCTTACTATTCTAGATAATTATTTATGACCCCGGTATGTCATCTAAGATAAACATTTGTTCATTGTCCAATTAGCAAACACGTATTGTGCATTTTTGTGGGGGTGTCTAATACTTTTGGCCAAGGCTGTATATGAGGAGACGCCCCCCTTAAACACCTTAAAAAATTGTTTTGTTGTGAAACTTTCAGGAGATCACCACTTTACACTTACTTACGAAGTTTAATGTTTCTAGCTTATGTGGTTTGCGAGAAAAATTGCTGAGACATACGGACGGACGGACAGACAGATGATTTTACAAAACCTTAAAATTTAAACTGCAGCTATTTTTTGATTTAATATATGTACCTTCGCAAAGAACAGTCCTGACATTTTAGAATTACGCTACATTCTAGCTAAAACCAGTTTTTTCATATAAAAATGTGAAAACTTATTCAACCCTTTAAACTTATATGACTCACGGATGCATCTATTTAAGGATAAATTCAACAAAATACAAGTAGCATTGAATTTTATTTCCGGAAACAATTTAATCACCGATTATTTGAATTGAATTTATAACCGAAAAACACGCAACGTTTACGGAATATCTTTAAAATCTCTGCTCAAAAAACCTCTATCAAAGGCGACGGTCCTCATTAGTTATCTTGAATGTACTGCTCTTTCTACCGATTTCCGGCCAAAATGAAATTCAACCCTTGTCAGCATTTCAAATCGATTTCCTCTCTCGCTTGTCTCAAAGTACACATGGCTGAATAGATATAAAATTGGAAATGTCGTAAGTTAGATGAAGGGTTAGATCAGAAAAAGGACTAAACTATCGGGGACTGCATTGACTACATTGAGGCGTATTTAGTGACGCCCAACGCTTTTATTCTTAAGCCTTTCAAACGATTTTGACTTGTAAGCAGGGTAACATAAACAAGTCTGACCATACTATGCCATATTGAAAATGGTATTCCGTGGTAGAGTGAGGATAGTAGCAGCCGGAGCAGCAGCGGCAATCATCATCCATCACATACACAATGCATGGAACGGAAATTTTTACTAGAAGATTTATCGGATTTACCCGGAAGGAACTTTTGTTTTCTCAACCTAGTCGTCGGATTTGGTCAGGCTCGCCTTTATACTGACTCCATTCTATTGGAGAATTTTTCTGGTTGGAGCGGGTCAAGACCTAAATACATTATAAATATTCTGTATATTTACGTATGTCCGGAAACATCATGCATGTTACCTTATTTTATATTGAAAACGGTTCGGTTTGTTTTAACTGATATGGGTTGGCAGAGTCAGTGTATGTCAAGATTGATGATAGTTCAAAGGACTTGAATTTTCTTAAAGGGTTGAATTTGGCGTAGCTCGAGTAGAATCAATTTGAATAGAAAAGCTGATAAAAAGCTGACCTGCTTAAAGATGAATTTATTAAGAGTTCAAATACTAAAACAACCAATCATTTGATATCAAGGCCATACATTTCCACCTATTGATTTCATTTGACGGTAAAAAATATTTTTGGCAAATTAATTGAATGGGTGAAATTGGTCCATTGGAATTTATATTGTTTATAATTTACTTCATTTGCACTATCAGAATTGTGCTCCGTATATTCGACGAGAAATCAATTTTCTGTGAAATTAGCAAAGACTTTGAATTTTATTAAATTGAGAAACTGAAATAATGAGAACCTTCTTAAAAGTTGAGTCCTAGTGGGTGATTATTTTTTGTAGGTGTGGATGAAATGAATATTTAAAAAAAATTAGTAATTGTTAAAATTTGTTGGGGATATATTAATTAATTTTCTCAGAAGAATGTTGTCAAATGAAATTATTGCTAACATATTTTAATGAAATTTTTTTTAAAGTTTAATCACCTAAATATAATGTCACGGGACGTTTTCACACGCAATCCTACAAGCAAGACCCCCGCCAGCTACAGGTAACATTTATCACGCCAGCCAGACTGAAGAAGAATTGGTAACGTATTTTTTTGGAATTAAATATTTTCGATTGTAATTTCTTGGCACATGTAACGACTAGACTAAGTAGATTCTAAGCGGAATGCCCAGACTACGACTTCACAAGGAAATGTCAATAACGGCGATCCAGGAGAGACAATGCAGATGCCTAATTAGCATAAGTAGCGGAATGCCAAATCATAGTGCCTCTATACAACGATGTGTACAAAAGCTTCTAATATTAATCGAGGACTCGATCAGAATTTGAAATATTCAGAATTGCTAGCAATGCCCTGGATTTAAAAAAAATCATCCTAAAAGTGTTCAAGCCCGCAAGGACCTTATTTTAGCTTGTCTAGGTGACAAAGACAAATCAACCCGATTACGTGCCTCCAGTATTCCTGAAGCGTTTTGCGCATTTCTCGTAGTTTGTCTTTTGTTTTCCGTAGGTTTGACATTAACTAGTGTTTTATATTGAGATTTTTCAAAAACTTATTTGTACAACGATGGAAACGGAAGAGGATATCGATATGCTTGATTTGACCACCTACAATTGTACTAATCTATGGGAGAATTTGGGATTGACGAAAACGACTGAGGAAACTGAAGAAATATTGAGAAAATATTTAAAGAAAGGTGATTCGAAGACAAAACCCATTCCAAAATTTAAAGAAGATCTCGACTGGTTTAATGTAACTGAACCGTTAACATTTACGGAATCGCTTAAAGGCAAAGTAGTTGTTCTGGACTTCTTTACATATTGCTGCATCAATTGTATGCATATACCACCTGATTTGAAGAAACTCGAGAAAAAATACAGCGTTGAAGATAGTTTGGTGGTTGTAGCTGCCCACAGTACTAAATTCGACAATGGAAAAGATAGTGCTAACATTATATCTGCAGTGCAAAGATATGATATTACACATCCGGTAGTAAACGATTCAACCTCTTCTATGTGGGTTGACTTGAAAATAAAATGTTGGCCCACGCTGCTTATTCTTGGTCCGAATGTCAACACCATATTGGTGATAATGGGTGAAGGGCATTTTGATAGATTGAAAAAATATGTTGTGATGGCACTGAAATATTATAAAAGCCAAAGGAAAATATTGAATACTTCATTACCATTGAACTCGTCAAAGGAATTGTTGATGTCGCCAAATCTGAATTTTTCCTGGGAAGATCACTTGTTCAAAGCCATCATTCGATACCGACTATGCTGAATTATATGCTATCTTGGATTCCGGGAACTATAGTATACTCATTATCAATTATTCGGGTGGTGTTCTGCAAAAGATTGGAGGGAAAGAAAGTGGTTTTGTTGATGGTCACTTTCCTCAATGTTCACACATTGTTTGTGGCTGATGCAGAAAACTATGCGATAAGAAAAGTTGACTTGAAAGACCAAAAAAGGAGACAATCGTTGGTACGGGAGTTCAGGGCAACGGTCGAGTGGGAGGTAAAATAGACAAAAACCAAGCAATTTCCTGTCATTTGGACGATGTGTGCCACACAAAACAAGGGATATGGATATGTCATTCCATATGGACAAAAAGGCTGATCCGGGAAAAGATATTCTGCTCATTGCAATGGCTGGAGCACATCAAAGTTGGGCCTTATTTTTAGACGATGTGATATTTAGGAAATACAAGCAATACCAGGCAATGTCATGTGCTACTATAGTAGGGACAGGAGACGAAGAAAATAGAAATAACTCTTATTCAACAAACGCATCGTTTGCGCAGCCTTCTGGATTAGCATTAGCCAGAGATTCAAAAGAATTGTATATTGCTGATAGTGAATGAAAGCTGCAAGATCCACCTGGGGTAGCATTTAATCTATACGATGGACATATTTATGTAGCTGACACGTGCAACCACAAAATTAAAAAAAAATCGATATCTCACAAAACCTAGCAATGACTTGTAAAATCATTGACATGACAGGTATTGAGTATCAATTTAACGAGCCGGGAGGAGTGTGCCTTAATCTCAATGGGGAATACTTATATGTAGTAGGGGTTTTTTTTCGAAAATTGAAGCTTTATTGTGAAAAATTTGATTTTAGAGGATCGGAAATGGTTTTTTGAGCGACGCCAAGTAATTTTGCAAGTTCTTCTTGTATTTGGGATGATCTTGGTCGAGCAATGTCTCCAGTTCGTGATTTTCAAACTTTTTTGGCTGTCCGGGCCGTTCCTCGTTCTCCAAGTTATTCGGCACAAAATTCGACATTTTCAGAGTAAAAAAAAGTCTTGTTGTTTACCTTTCAGCTACATGACACATACTGATTTTGAAACCATATGACAGTAGCTTTCCAACACATATTTGGAAAGGTGAATCACTGGAATAAAAATCAAGTTACGCCATCTGTTAGAAAACCACATGAATTAACCGGTACCCATATTATTGTAGCTGACACAAACAATCACACAATTGAAGTGGTTGAACTGAAAACAATGACAACTAAACAATTGAAACTAAACTTCAACATAAAAGCGGATGGTGACCGAGCTGATCATATTTTAACTCTAGAAATGTTAAAAATAAAACCAACTGGTGGCAAAATAAAACTATCGATTACTCTTAACTGTGTTGATGGTAAAAAACTTACAGAAGGTGCTCCGCAATTGTGGAATGTTTATTCACCGAGCGAGTCATATTTAGTTGATCGGCAAAACGGAACAATAAAGCCTGATGGCAAAATTGAAATTGATATAACTGCTCACGCATCTATTCCAGACACTCAAGATTTTGTTATCGTTTATTTTAAACTGAATATTTGCAAAAATACTATATGTTTCTCGAAATAAATATCTCCCAGGATTCCAGTGCACTTTCACAATGACGGATTAAGTTGTTTTATTGAAGATATCAATATTAATGTTTCAGATACAAAAGCTCAAATATGAAAAACAGAACAAATTGCTTTACAAAGACAAGTAACTGAAGCGAACAAAAAGGTAAATAATGTACTAGCAGAAATTGAAGAAAAGCAAGAAAATGATAACAGCAGTCAAACGAGGGCTTCTGTGATGCCCGATGGTAGATATGGAAGCTACAAGGCGGTAATGCAATGAGGCGTTGCCACCTTGCCGGTTGCGAAGCTTAAGAAACATCGAAAGCTTGTTGCACGATAGGGGACCGTGCCTCTCCAAGGCTATAAAAGACCCCGGAATACAAAAGACAAGCTCTCTTTTTTCTCATCGTTTTGAAGGAACTGGTCGAAGAAAAACTGCTACATAAACTCCGGAAGCGGCTTAAAGGAATTGGCGGGAAGGTGAATTATTCAAGGACAGGAGGACGACGAGCAGTTTGTGGTACGATTTTCTACTCGCCGAGGTACGACAGCAATCAAAACCAACCATCGAGCAAATTGGGGGCCCCCGACCACGTGGAAACAAGGATAGCGATAGGTAGTAAGTAATTAATGTTCTTTTTGAATTTTACAAATATTTTGAATTCATATAATATATTAACTTCCAATAAATTTGGTGTAATAAGTGTAAAAAACTGTCTCAAGTGGAACGTGCGAAGTCTGGCTCGCGAGTCTACTTGTGGAATTATTGCGACAGTGGCGAAACTTTGGGGTGGTTTACGACCACCGTGTGGAAGTGTCCCCGAGTACCACCTGTGGGGTAAGAGCGCGAGGCACGCTAAAGTATCGGGCGAAAGTTGGAAATTTTATCCAGGGTTGGGTAGGATTTAGTTTTCCTCACAAATCAAATTGAAGGTGGTAATACTTTTCAAGTTTAGGCCAGCGTGAATCTCTCAACTTGGTCGCATTCTCACTTGGTGATCTTATTTGGAGCCCACTGGCAAAGCGAGTGGCACAAGACCTCTCTTCAGTGGGCTTACCGGGTCCAAGGGCCCCAGTCGGAGGTCTTTGCTGGTGCACCGGAGAAAGCGAGTGTATCAATATTGCTGCAGTTTTCTATATTATTAATAATTTTAAAGTTTTGGTAAATAATTTTAAGTTGCCCACGTGGTGTAGTGGTTAGAGTTCTCACCCCGTAAGCAGTTGGTGACATCGAGATTTGTTTTGAGTGATTGTTCGGATGGACTATAAATTCGTTAAAAATAAGAACGTATTGCAGCTTCGTGGACGGACAGACGGCCAAAGGTGATACTGACCAAATTGTCTTCTCAAGTGTCAATACATATGATAAAGATAACGAGATACTTAATCTTTAAGCGAACAATAATCGTAAAGCAGGGTGGTGGTAGCATCATAGTTTGGGGTGTTTTTCTTAGTTTCGTGTAGGACAACTGCATTTAATAAGAGCAGGCTGACAGCACAAATATACTGTGATATTTTACTTAAAAATTTACAGAAACCTGCAAATATGATGAGGTTAAGTTGGCCCTTCGTTTTCCAACAGGACAATGACCCGAAGTACACAGCTAGAATATCATAAGAATTTATAAAAAAAAATATTATAAATTGCTGCAAATTCCAGCCGTGCCAGAATTCTCTAATTTGAAAATGTAAACTTTCAGCTTCTTTCGGGTACTCCTACCCTTTTCCCTTTATTAAACATTAAAATATCTAATCATTTACCTATTCTTTTATTTTTGATCGTTATTAATATTTTGTTTCCTACCCTATTTCTTATAATACAAAGAATTTGACACTCTTATCGTCCTCACTAACAAAGCTACATGTTATATTTCCCACTAACAAAATTTTATTCTTTACTATGCTAACAAAGTGTTCATTCTTCCTTTTCCACTAGCAACGTTTTATACCATTGCTCAATATTAATCCAAGCTTCCAAATGCCTAGCGCAATTGAACTTGCCGGTTTGATGAATGGGAGATTATCGAAAGTTGGCTTAGGTGCTAATGCGGCAGGCTCTCAATCTGGGGGTCTACTGGGACCATGTGTTTGAGTTCCCCCGAGTGCAGGAAAAATCGTTTTAGTTTTGTCAAAAGTAATTATTTCCGCCTGTATGACAATTTGCATATAACTAAGCGTTATCATGGTTATACGCAAATCTCCATATACGCAATTGAACTGTTGCATTTGTCGAAAGTGAAAAGATGAACGGGATTGAAGTGTATTGAGCTTCAATCACGTTACCTCTGTACGGTGGTGGATAATTGTAAAAAAGAGTTACATGTTTGGGAGTCAGTTTTTGGTGACGACAAGTCGAGGTGATAGCTAAGGTTAGTGGTGAAATGTTTTGGGTGTTGGTACGGAAAAAAAAGAAAAAGTACAATTGATGGTGAAAGAATTAAAATTTGCGTGTGGATACGGATTCGAGAATAAAAGTTGAGTTGATTTTTTTAAGGCGAGAAAAAGAAGTTTGGTGATTTTGTGCGATAATACTCAATTTGTTTCACGTTGTGATAAGTGTGTCAAAAACGAAAAAACAAAGCAGTAATGGGTGTTTTTTTTTTTAGAATCGAAAGGAGTGAAGTAACAAAATAACGACGGTTTCCTTATACTCGTAAAATCGAACCACCACCATTGTGTTGAAAATAAAATTGAATGTTTGGTACAAAAACACCATATTCAAACAATCAAGTATCGGGGTTCCTAGACTGTAACAACTGAAGAGTAAATTAAAGTTTAGTAATTTTGAAGACTGCTTTATTGACTTATTGAGAAGGCAATGTGACAGATTTTGGATTTTCTTCCTATTAATTAGAGCAGAAGAGACTGTAAGAGAGCGGATGGTTATGATGAAATTGTCCGTTTCGCCACAACAACACTGTTTGAACAGAAAATCGCTCCCCTCCTAGTAATTGCAAATTGCAATTGTGATGACGTTTGGCTGGTGGGTAAGTCCCGACATCCCAGCTGACTCGGTGATTAGGTGGTTGAGTAGGATGTTGCTAATTTATGGGGTTGTTTTTAACGTGATGTCCTCTTGCGATCATTGTGGGAGTTTGCGAAAGGAATTGTTTGACGATATTGCTTGAAACTTTGGCTGAACAAGGAATCTCTGATGGAAGAGAATTTTGGAAGTTTGCAGATGGTAATATCTGTTGTGGTGACTGCACTTGTGATGCTGGAATTGAGCTATCACTGTCAGGATCCTGGTTAACAAGGAATGCTAGTTTGAGGTGTCCTGCGGAAATGTTTAAATGTTTGTCGTTCACGTCGATGGTGAAATCTGTGTTTCAGATTCTGTTAATTATTCAATGTGGGCCTGTGTATGGCTACCATAATGCCCGTCTGACTGCGTCAACTCTAAGGAGTATACATACATACGTGCTGAGGCCCTTGTGAATGAATGCACTATGGTTGTTTTTCTGGGCAATAGGTTTAGGCCTAATTTTTCGCATTTGTAGTTTGAATTTTTCACTGATCAAATGTGGATCACTTGGGCTATTTCCTCGACCAGAAATACAGCTAGCTCCCAAGTTATCCTTATAGCAATTTCTTAGGCCCAAGAGTAAGTTCGGAAGTAGATACACCATGGTGGCTTTTAGTTTCCGATGCCCCCTTTCTACTCGTCCATTCGAAGCAGGATGATAATGTGACGTACTTGCTTTACTGGTTCCTATAATGTTAGTCAGTGGTCTAAACAAGGCTGACTCGAATTGTGTTCCCTGGTCGGTGGCCGCAATACCTGGCGCTCCGAGAGAAGACACCCAGGGGGCGTAGAAGGCTTTGGCTACTGCATCTGCGGTCTGTTTTTCCAATGGTACTGCCTCTGGCCACCTTGAAAATCAGTCAAACATCGTTAAAACGTACCTACCTGCATCCACTTGCGTTAGTGGTTCGGTTATATCCAAGTGTACTACTTGAAAGCGTTTCTCTGGGACTGGAAATGGTTGCGAAGCGTTTATTATATGTCTGCCGACTGGATCTTTGGCAAGGAAGGCAACAACGAAACTAAAGATGCACGTCCTTTCTCATTCTGGGCCAAACAAATTTTTGGGCAATCGCATATAATGTTGCTCTTGCACTTGGATGGGCACAGCGGTGGAAGGTGTCGAAGATCCGTATACGAAGCGCTGCTGGGACGAAAGGTCTTGTGAGACCTATTGACAGGACGCAGTACGTTTCTCCACTTTGGGTTTAATTGGTTGCAGTTGCAAGGACATATATTTTTTTCGAATAAGAACGTTAAGTTCGGGATCGTTCATCTATTCTTTGACAAGCTCGTGATTCTCAATTAATAGCGGTATTGATATGGCTTCTATGTGGGACAGTGAATTTGTAGTAATGTTAGTATCGCCACAAACATGTTTAAAGTTGGTTCAAAATTGTGAGAAGTAATTCAATTGTCTTGACAGCCGAGGCGATGCCTTATCGGATTTCTGGTTAAAGGCAAAAACAAGTAGCTTGGGATCAGTGCATACGACGAGCTCCCAACCCTCCAGATAATGTTGAAAATGGCGGATGCTGCTGTATACGGCAAGTAACTCCCTATCATAGGCACTGTAGTGAAACTCAGGTGTGGTGAGCTTGAATGGAAGAATGCAATTGGTTTCCATAGGTTGTCCTCCAATAGTGGTATCCGATACATAAGTAGACAAGGCCGGAGATCTGTTACTCTGGAATGATACTAGGAGTATGGCATCTACGAGGCAGTTTTTGGATTTTTCAAATACTACGTTTGTTTCTTCGGTCCAAGTTATTGAAGTGTTGCAATTATTCTTTGATTTGTGCAAGATTTTATTTAAGGGAGCTTGCATTTCACCAGATTGCCTGACAAACCTTCGATAGAAATTATTAACTCCAAGAAAACGACGGAGCTGTTTGATTGTGCTTGGTTTCGAAAAATTTCTGATTGTTTCGACCGGCTTTTCTAGGGGACAGATTCCCTCTGCTGAAAGTATATGTCCCATATATACGACTTGCTTAACTTCACGATGTTGATTACCACTTCGTAGTCGTTCAGCCTCTTGAAAACGGTGTGGAGGTGTTTCTCATGTTGTTCGGGTGTATACGAAGCAATCAATATGTCATCAAGATAGCAAAAGCTAAATTCGAGATCCTTCAAAACTCATCCATAAATTTTGGAATGACTGGGCAGCGTCTCGGAGGTCGCAAGCCATTACAGTGAATTTGTAGAGGCTGAATGGGGTTCCTTCCGCCGTCTTTGGAATATTCTCCTCTGCGATTATGGAATGCTCTAAGCAGATCTATTTTTGAAAAGATTTTCTTGCCGTAAAGGTTTGACACTATGTCTTGAATGTGTCGCATAGGGAAGCGGTCTGGAATCGTAACTGCGTTCAGATGCTGGTAGTCTTCACATGGGCGCCGTTTACCTTCCTTCTTCGGAACGAAGTGAGAGGTGCTGCCAAGGGCTTTTGGATAACCTACAATAGTCAAGCTGTGTCATATGTTCAAAATTCCACTCTTGCTATTGAGAATTTTTCCGGTGTGAGTCTTCGGGGGCACTCTGTTATGGGTGGGCCATTGGTTTTGATGTGATGTAGCATTGAATGCTTTTGAGTTTCGCTAATATGAGGCGAGTTTGTGATGTTCGGATATTTGCTCAGGATTTCAAAGTACTTCACGTTGCTACTGGTCTGTAGGGCAGAGATGACGGAAACATTGGCTCCCATATCAATGAGAAATTTAAGCTTGGTGCTGTGATTCTGAACATGCTGGCATAAACGTTTTGTTGCGTCGCTTGTACTTGTGAGAAGCGACGCGTTATCAAATATTTCTGGACCACTTTTAGTATGGAAAGCACATGGTTTCTCACATTTTCTTACGGAATTTATTATACGATGAAAGTAGCATATGTTATTTAGGCGTTTAGCGGGGCTAGGTGAACGAGCGATGCTGAAGCGTAATTTGCGAGTACAGCTGGGGGTTATGTAGAACTGCAGTCTGCCTAGACGCGAACGAATGTTGCAAAGCTCGCGTGTGATTTCGTTCATAATAGCAGTTTGACTTCTGTGGACTTCGGAAATGAAGTGTGTGGACCAATCGCATATTTTAAGTAACCTGTCAGCCATTTCTGTCCACTGATCCAAATTCACTGTTGACACAGTTAAAATATCTTGAACACGTGACGAAAGCCATTTCATCCAAAATGATTTAAAAAATCCATTTGAAACGTTTTTGCTCCCGTACGTTTCATTGAGCGGAGTAGTTGGAATAGCTTGTTATCCCTAACCTTCAAGCCTGTCAGCAATACCTGGAAGTTTTCACGTGCATACAGCATAGATGGATGTGATGTGGTTTTGGAGCGTCTCGTATTTGGTAGTGTAAGGTTGATCCTCTATAATATCTGCAATCTGCGTGAGAACATCATGTTGCAATTTACTAATAACGCGATCGAACATCTGTTTGTCCGTTCTTATTTTTGCACATCTGAATTGTGCCTCAACTCGTGCAAACTGAGGAGCTAGCTGCTGCTTCCAAAACTTTGGCAATTCGATCATAGTGATGCTACTTACTACGTCGGGGTGTTCCACTTGCAATGATGAACTGGATGCAGCAGCGCAGAGAGCGCTGCTATTTGGGCTTTGTGTCATTACAGTTTAACGACGTCGGGTCACCAGTTTTTAGACGCTACTTCGTTCTACAAATAATAACAACAAAGTTTTATCTATTAATTAATGATAACCTTTATTCACCTGGAATATCTACAAGTAACAATGATTCGATGTTGTCGCGACGCTATCTTCTTTCCAAAAGAGATTCATGCTTTTTCTTCGCTTCGCTCGTTCTGCTTCAATACCCGCTCTACTCGTTCGGCTTTGATACTCGATCTTCCAGTCTAGTGGGACGATATGTTTTATGTTGCGGCTGGTTGCTATATGTTGCAGGCGGATAGATTGGAGGCTGCGCTCGGTCATAACCATCATTAAAGGGAAAGCAGAAGTTCATCAAGAAGACCAAGGACTCAAAAAAAGACACGATAGAAGCTGACAGCTGACCCTTACTAGGAGTGATCAACAGGTGAATAAGGTCACAGAACCGTGATAATTGGAGGATATTAACCCTGGGGGCCCATGTCCAGGTCGGGATATCAAGTCATAGATGATGATGACTTGGAACTAACGCATTAAATACTCGTACTTTAAAGCTAAGCAGCAAGTCATACAAAATCGTTACTTGAAATTATAGTAGAACTAGATGAATCCAGAATGCTCCACAAATCAGCTAATATTAGTCCTGTAGAAAAACTCGCGAATTTAAGCCGAGGATATTTGCTGGCAAAAGTCGAAAATTCTAATGACCCGTATATAAGGACACTCTATACGTAGCAATATAGCCAACAATAACCATCATGCGTCTTTAACCTGATGATCTTCTGGTAGATTAGTTAGATTTTAAATTAGGCTTTAATTCTTCTTTTTTGTAGCGCTACAGCTCCTCAAGGGCCTTCGTTTCCTGCAACAATTGCTTCCAATGGCCTCAGTTCATTGACCACGTCCTCCAATTTTAAAATCCGAGCAGCGATGAACTGTTTTCGTGAACCGAGTCAGACCAGCATTTCCCCGGTGACCCACTGGTCTGCAGCCTTCAGTTTTCCCAACGAATATCATTTTGGGTATCCGTTGTTCACCCATATGATTCAAATGGCAGCTTCCGCAGTCTTGCGATCGTTGAGACCTAGGGCTTGTCAAAAATTTCTTACAGCTTATGATTGTATCGAATTCACCATTATTCCCCATCTAGCTTTGATTGGATTATTTGCCTTAGGACCTGTCCTTCGAAGGCCTTCAATATGTTTGCGGATGCTAGGGTCAGGGTTCACATTTGACTATCATAGCATAGCACAGGCCTTATCTCATATTTGTATACTTGGAATTTTGTTTTCCTGTCTACGCAGCTGGTCTTCAAGACCGTCAAAACCGAATAAAAAATTTTACTTGCGAGCTGCATTCTTCGGCATACTTCGTCCCTTGCATTACTAGTTCTCGTTATTTTGACGCTTAAATATTCAAATTCACCCACATTTCCGATATTGTATTCGCCAAGTGTGATATTTTGGGCATTTGAGGTATTTTTTCTCTTGATTTCGTCATGAGCTTTGTTTTACTCTCATTGATTTGTAGCCCTACTAGTTTTGCTTCGGTGTCGAGTTGCCGGAAAATTTCTTTTGCGGTTGCTAATCACCGTGACAAAATGGTGATGTCGTTCACATAGGCTGCTAC
The DNA here is from genome assembly GCA_963969285.1 of Odontomyia ornata. Lineage (NCBI taxonomy): Eukaryota > Metazoa > Arthropoda > Insecta > Diptera > Stratiomyidae > Odontomyia > Odontomyia ornata. The sequence goes on along the minus strand of OZ017740.1, from coordinate 29,374,235 downwards.
TCGGCTTGTATAGTAATGTACCTTTTGTATCGACAGGTAGCTTTCTGATGACATATTCCAGAGCCAAATTGAATAGCAATGGGGGCAGCTAATGTCCCTGTTTTAGTCCGATATTGGTGTCAAAGGTGTCAGTGAGTTGGTTATTGATGCGGACTTGGGAGGTCATCGACGTCAATAAGGATTCGTAATAGTAATAAATTAGATGTAGATTTAAGAGCCCCTCAGTTTACATGGACCAGGTAGTTCTCAAAGCTTATTGGATTAATGAATTTATTACGATATTACTTGCTCATAATTTGTTAACAATGGTATTGTTAACAGATTGGGAACTTTTAAATTACATCATTGTGAATTTGTAAATTTTAAGATGGTTTGGTTCTTTGATGTGGTATGCATATTGTGTCTAGAACTATTTACAGCAAATTTGAAGTGTCGGTTGATGTCCACGAATGAGAAAAGCATGTACATCAACCTAAGGTAAAGTCATAAGCCCAGATTGAGAACAGCTAGTACATGAACCATTGAATAATTTGGTATAATTGTGGGACTCCATTACGGATAAAGTAATCGCACAAACCAATGAATTTGTTTGTTCAAAACAATATTTTTGCGGAGCAATGATGGTCGACAATGTATTTCAATAAATCATAGAGTACCCAATATAACAGGAATATATTTTTTTGTTTCGAAAAATAACAAATTTAAATGAAATAAAAATCGATTTTGCAATTGTAAACATCCCACGCAATTTTCACTGCAAATTAATCGCAATAAACATAAATTCAACGGAATGACAAAATGTTTGATATCCTAATTTACTTGCATTCATTCATGTGGTCATTTACGCTTTACTTACTTTATGTGTCGATGCATATCATAACTGCTCATATTTAATAATTCACAATTGTGAAAATTATAACCTGCGATCTTCTCACGTACTTGAACGCGATATCAAATGACTCTCCCACCTTCTTACATGCCTTCAAGTTACCCATGGATGGGCGTGTTATTGTCTTCACGAGTTAAATGTTGAGTTCGCCATGTAGAAAATGTGATGAGATTGATTTTTTTGAGAGGGTCGCGGACTCAAAATTGCAAGCCATAAATAAAATGTTCACTCCCCTTTAATTATATTTATTTTTGACAACAAAATCTGCGATTCAATGTTTGCAGGTCTTTATGGATTATGTGTGCGTGTTGTTGGCTCATCAAATGAGTCACGTGCTTAAGGATCAAGAATCAATTACTTTAATTTCTTGGAAGAAAATTGATTTTTGGTGAATTTTTGAGAACTGGAAACAGCGAATACCAAGCATATGGGTCGAGTAGAAGTTAATTGAATTTGATGTTTTGATAAAATAGTGAATTGTGATCGTACCAGATTTTGATTCTAGATATGCACAGTTTGTTTAATAAGATGAGGACAGGGAAGTCAAAAAAAAACAAGAAAAGTCGAACGTTATCTTTTCACGTGAATTAAGTTTTTTCAATAAATAACCCGGAGTCAAAATAATCCAGGCCCTAAATTGGTCTAAAAATGAATTACATTCTTTTCGGTCACTTTGGCCTTAACATAGTCCAAAAACTCGATTGAAAATTAAATCGGCCTAAAAAGATAAAAAAAGCGCCAAAATCAGATAGATGGCGCCTAAACTTGACATCGAAATCGGCTTTTAGACATACCATTTTCTTTTAGGTAAATTTCTCGAGAGAAATTTATTAGGTAAATTTCTCGTGATTTCTGTTCTGCCCAAAGTATAGCTCCAATTTGGATGAAATTTGGTACAAAGGTTCACTGATGTATGTGATGAATCTAACAATAAAAAATTTAAAGTCGGTACGGCAGAAACAAAATGGCGGCCGCTCAAAGTTCGGAAAACGTGCAAAATTTTGTTGTTGTAATAGTGGTCAAAGCTTTCAACAGATTTTCATGAAATTCGCCATTTAGATAGACATAATGAGTATCTAAAGAATTACATGAACAAACTGGATGTCAGGTCACAAAAAACAAAATGGCGGCCAGTTGAAACTCAAACATATATGAAACTTTGTTTCAAGATAGCCATTACTTAGATTAACAGTTTTTGATATTTTCGTTATCATGCATGTGCAAATTTCAAAATGGCGGCGTTTTAAATATGTGTTTTTTTCAGGCTTTTGTGGCCCTCTAGCGGTCACATTTTCCAGCGGATTTTGATGATTGAGATTATGGATCTCTGTACTATGTTCTTGTATTCTGCAGAAAATTATTAAAATTGAATGAAAAATAAAAAAGTCGAAAATTTAAAACCCAATATTTTTAAGCTGCCATTTTCACTAAAAATTGAATTATTTTGCCCTGTCTAGAATGAAACTCCGATTTGTACGAGATTTGGCACATTGACTGATGAGGTCCCAGCCCACAAAGATTTAAAATTGTCCAACATCAAATGTATGCATTCAAAATGGCGGCCCCCAAAGGTCAGGAACAAGCGCAATTCGCTATTTTAGTAGCAACTGAAATAATGAATTTTTTCATGGAAACGTTTCAAATGACTTATCTTGAACGTATTTATAAATCAGAATATTTTTTAAATATTGTAAAATATTTTTAACAATACCCTATAAAATTATAAAATCGTGACTTGTCTGTCTGTCCGTCCGTCCGTTTGTTCGTGTGTCACAAGTTTTCTCGCAAACCTCATGAGCTAGAATGAGGAAATTTTCTACGTAGGTCAAAAGTGGTGCCTCTTGAAATTTGCAGTGTGAGAACATATTTTAAAATGTTTAAGGGGGTCTCCCCATACAGTAGGGTGACATAAACATTTTTTTATTTCTGTAGCCCTCTAGCGGCCAAGTTTCTCAACAGATTCCGATAAAACTTGAAATTATAAGTTATTAAGGCAAGTTAATTTAATTTAATTATGCAAATCGGATGACAAATAAAAAATTCGAAAATTTACAGCTTAATAATTTTAGCAGCCGTTTTCAATAAAAATTCAAAATAACGGCCCCTGATGGTTCGGAAAAGAATCGAAAATGTATATATTAATGGCAATGCAAGTGCGGATTAAACTTTTATGGAAATCTTTTGAAATTAACTATTTGAGCGAGCTATTTAAGCCAAAAAGTTATCACCTTTGTTTGATAACCACTGTCAAATGTATAAACAGCAAATGTGAGAAGGGCGAAACGAGTATAAATATGTTTATAACAATTTATTACCCACCGATTTTCAATATGTGATCCACACGTGTGCAACTCAATTTAATTAGCAAAATATTTGCACCTCTATGAAGGGTCTGCAAATACGAACGGCGGCAGATCCTTTCTGTTAATAAATACCCATGTAGTGCTACAAAAATTGCAGTAAGAAGTCCAGTAGTAGATAAGCCAATTTCTTTTTCGAAACCTTACGCTACATACGAGAAATTTACCTTTCCGGCTGGTGCTGCCAACGGGGATTTTTTAAACCACAAAATATGCTAAATAAATGAAACTCTTATTTTCCTTATACATGGGTTTATTTTGTTTTTTCAAGATACGTATTTCGAGATCTAGTTGACCACTTCTTCAGTGGGTTTTTTTCAACTAAATTTATTTCTTTACTTCCTAACTTTTTATACATTTTACATATTTTATAAGCAAAATAAGAGTTTTATTTATATAGCAATTGCAAACACGAGGTCAAAGCTTAGAAAACCCACAACACAACACAAAATATGGTAAAAAACATCATGGCCTACAAAAGGCCGCAAATTAGGCCAAAATAGATGGATAGATAGAATTTTGTGAAAAATATTTAGGGCCTAAAACTCGCCAAAATACGGCCTCATTGATTTTTGCGAAGCTGCCACCACTATCAAATGATCTAACTATCTCTAAGAGGTATTTGGTCCCATAAATTAGGATTTTAAAATCAGGAAAGTAAGTAATAGGGGTACCGGTTAATTCGCTTTTTTCTCGAAAATTGAAGCTTTATTGTGAAAAATTGCTTTTAGACGATCGGAAATGGTTTGCTGAGCGACGCCAAATGATTTTGGATCTTGGTTGAGCAATGTCTCCAATTCGTGATCTTCAAAATTTTTTGGCTGTCTGGGCCGTTCATCGTTCTCCAAGTCAAAATTGCCACTTATAAACCGTGCAAACCACTTCTGGCACGTATGCTCAGCTAAAGCATGCACACCATACACTTCCACCAAAATACAATGACTTTCGACACACTTTATTCGGGACAAAATTCGACATTTTCAGAGTAAAAAAAGCATTGTTGTTTACGCTTCAGCTAAATGACACATACTGATTCTGAAACTATATGATAGTAGCTTTCCAACACATATTTGGAAAGGTGAATCACTGGAATAAAAATCAAGTTACGCCATCTGTTAGGAAACCGCATGAATTAACCGGTACCCCTATTACTTTCTTATATAAAATTAACACGCTCAAAGTAAAGGGTTTTCTAATAAGAGATGTTATTTTGAACAGCCCGCTATTTCGGTAGATATCACTTTTGAAGCTGTCATTTTTTGACATTTGACAAGTAAAAACTACGCGATTAATAAAAATGGAACGATACACGCTTCAGCAACGCATTGAAATTATTAAAATTTACTATAAAAATGGTGAAAATTTGGCAGAGACGGTTCGTAAAACTCGTGAAGCACCTTGTCGGACCGCAATATAGAAATTGGTGGAAAAATCCGAGCTGGTGGGACAACTTAGTGATGTGAAGAATAAAACCCGTGCATGTCACTTAAGAACAGTCGAGAATATTGCTGCAGTAGCCGAAAGTGTTGAAGAAAACCCAAGTTTGTCCATTCCTCGTCATTCTTTGGAATTAGGCATTCCACAAACGTCATTACACCGTATTTTGCATAAAGATTTGGGTCTCAAAGCTTATAAAGTTCAGTTAATACAAGAACTCAAGCCGGTCGATCATCAACAATGTCGTGCCTTGAAATGCATGAAAATGATCCGGAATTCCATCGAAAAATCATCTTGAGGGATGGCGTCCGTTTACACCTCGGTGGCTTCGTCAACAAGCAAAATTGTCGCATTTGGGGCTTGGAAAAGCCAAGAGTTATTGTTGAAAAGCCTCTCTATCCTCAACGTGTGACTGCTCTGTGCGGTTTACGCTCCGGCGGAGTGATTGGACCTTACTTTTTCGAAAATGAGGCTGGAGCAACAGTTACGTTGAATGGATTGCGCTATAGAGAGACGATTAATGATTTTTCATGGCCGGAATTGGATGGTATTGATCTGGACAACGTTCACTTTCAACAAGAAGGCGCTACGTGCCACACAAGCAACGAAACCATTAATCTTTTACGGGAAAAGTTTCCGGACCGTGTTTTCTCCCGAAGAGATGATCACAATTGGCCACCGAGATCTTGTGATGTAACACCTTGCGACTTCTCCATTTGGAGTCACGTGAAAGAAAAGGTCTACACCAACAGCCCAGCGTCAATTCAAGACCTCAAAGATGGAATTCGTGAGGCTATCGAGGACATAGGGCAGCCTCTTTGCGATTTGGTTATGGAAAATTCCATGAAAAGGATATGGTCCTGTAAGCGTGGTCGTGGTGATCATTTGCCTGATGATATTTTTTACTATTAATGGCATTTTTTATTCTTTATAATGAAATAAAGATTCAATCATTTGTATTAAAAAATGGCATTTTTCTTTTAATATCAAAATAACACCTCTCATTGGAAGACCTTGTATTTGGGCAAAGTGGCAAAGATATGGCTTAGCTGTTGGCAGCCGAAAATAAATTAAATGAATTTGAATTAAAAAGAGTGAATACTGATAAACTGACAATCACACTAAGACACTGATTGACTTTCAGACAGCAAAAGGTGCTTCAAATTCTAGAGAGGCTCCGCACTTTACGTGCACCCCCAAGAGCGAGAAAAATCAAACCTTTTTGTTGAAGGGTCTGGACTGTGAAGAGGACATAGCCAATCTCCTTCAGGTGCTCAAAGAAGTTGGACCAAAAATAGAATTTATTCCAGGTAAAAATTTCGTAACAAGGAACAGAACAAGTTGTCTTTTTTCCTAGTCTATAGTTTTCTAATGTTATCTTGCTTTGATCCTGCTTACGCAAAGGAATTCCCTTTTGATGGCCTCTTTTATCTCGGACAGGCTTGTGTTGCCTCTATTTCGATTGTTGCCATTCACTCAAACAAAGCTACAGTTGCGCTTTTGCCACGAAATTTTTTCAGTGTTAGCCTCAGCTCCGAATTCAACCAGCATGTGGCCCGATTGGGGTGGTCATACTGCTTTAATAGCAGTGTTGGTATCTCTGGGCCTTACATTTTCCCTGCTATTCTAAAACAGTTCTACGATAGATCGGCCATCTAGGGGTTTTACGAGCAGTGCTTGCTGCCGGGGTCTTCGTCGGGGCTATTTCCTCTCTTGTTTCGCGGCAGGTTTTTCTTCTTGCTGTGCGACCCTACAAACTTTTTTTCTGGCACTTTTTGAAGGAGTTTCTTTGCTTTTTTGTCGACATTAATTCGAACTCCTGACCTAGGGTTATCGGTCAATCAAGTGCCCATTCTTTCCTTCTTTTATCCCAATCACCTTTGATTGAGCCAGATGCCATTCTTTTATTGATGTTGGAGCTATTTGCGCATACCCTTTACGCTTTCCCTCAGCACTTCTTTGGCTTTCTACTTTTCTTCGGGCTTTTGGTCCTCTTCAACCTTTGACCAGCTCCTCCGGTAATGGTCTATGCGGTCTAAGAGCTCATCTAATTTGAGGAGCCCAAACTTTACACGTTTACTGATTTTTTGCTAGTCACATGCAAATTTTATTCTTTTTAGAACGTCTCCCACTTTTCGGATTAGCCTTTCTTCTTGATGTCACTAGTTGGCAATTGTACTTTGCAATCTCTTTTTTTGGTAGATGTTATTGGCTTCCATTTCAGAGTACAGTACTTCAGCAGCATTTTTGACGGTGGCGGTGAATTAGTCATTTCTTTTTCTGTCGCGATCACATTTTGGAATTCTGGATGATTCGTTATTATTTTGGGATTTGAGACACTCGCTTTGTTCGCTTCAGTAGTGGGGGTAGCAGTAACCATCGAATGCTCGATGTTCTTTATTTTTCCCCCCCATTGCTCGAAAATCTCACGCGTACGGCAGAATTCGACCGTCGTTACTGTCATTGTACTCAGCGTCGATTTATCGTCATTGGTACTGCTCCCATTGTGCTGTTAACACCGTGGCTGCAGCTGCTGGTTACATCGTCGTTGATGATATTTTTGCTTATTTTCTTGGATTTTTTCTATCCTGTATTAAGTTTTTTAGTTAAAACTGCTCCAGTTCGATTTGGTTCCCCATGGGAACCACTATCTCCGTTCGTCTGTGCAGTCACTTTTTTGGTCACATGGTTATCTTTGCAGAACAGGCAGGCAGGCAGACCTTTATGGGGACAAGTGCTCAGACCCAGACCAGCGCTAATCGGGAGTCTGTCTCAATCAAACCTACACTACCAACTTAATGGTACGAACTTTGAACGTACTTCAAGGCCTGCCAAAGTTTTACCGGGACTTAAACCATTTTAGTTTATCTTTAAATTAATTTTATAAGTACCACTGGGCCGATTCACACCATTTATTACACTTGCTGGCGATATGCCTGCACTTTCATCTTCAAAATTATGTCAGTCACAGTCACATAATGCCTTTTCTTTTAAAGTTTTATCACATAGTAAGCACCCCGAAATATTATTATAGTTTCCTTATCATAACACACTAGGTTTGATTTATCGATATTATACTTCCAACCCATTAAGAAATAAAACAAACAACGCATAACTAAACCGAATACCGGATAATATAATATTTTAATATCTCCTAAAGTATCCTTAGATCATTCGTAAAAACACGCACTTCATCGTCCAAACAAAACAATCCTTTCCATTCCATAGCTCAGAAGAGAATGAATAAGCGAATACACTTTTTCATTCCAAATGATTCGTTCCTAGGTTTTCTCACTCTTTTGCTACAACTGAAGAATATTCACTCACTTACATTTTCCCGCAAAAAGATTGTATTTTGAGAATTCCTGTTGAATCGTTCTCTTGCGAATCTTCGAACCAAAAAATTCATTCACGAGAGAATGGAAACGAAACAAATGTATTTTTTTCATTCGTGAATGGATTATTTCCGCGCCCTACTATAGAGTGTATAAACCTATATCACAGAGAAAGAATACAGGCAGGGAAGACACCTTTCAGCTGTAATGTAATTTTAATGTAAGTGCAATAACATCTACTGTATATAAATCATATGCTCATCACATAAATACAAACTTAGAGAAAAATTTGTAGTCCGCGTGGTCTAGTGGTTAGAGCACTAAGTCCGTAATCCGAAGGTATCTTGTTCGAGTATACTGGCGTCAACGAGATTTAGTTCGAGTGATTCTTCGGATGGACTATAAGCCCGTTCAGTTATGATACGTGCTGGTTTAAAATCAGAACGTACCGCCGCTAGGTGGACGGACACATGGCCAAAGCGTGATAATGATCATATCACCTTGTGGAGTGCCGATACATTCGATCATGAAAATGAGATACGATTTTTTTAAACTTTAATAGAAAATTGTGTCTCAAGACTGCATTCTGGCTAACGAGGCCAATGACGACATTTAAGCGATAGTAGTCGAATGCTTTTGATTGTTCTTCAAAATAAAAAATCACGAGTTTCACTTGTAGTTATCACTGTGTCTCATTTCAAAGGTCTGATATAAAGGAGTTCCCGTTAAGAACATAACAATTTTATCTTTTAATAAAACACAGAAATATTTGAGAAATTTAGTTCAAACTCATTGTGGATGTAGTGCAAGCATTTCATTAATGAAATTCGGTTTTTGCCAAACGACCACCAAGAGCCCGTTTACAGCGGTCGATTCTTTGGACCCGATTTTCCACTACTCTGGCACATATTTCGACCGAAACGTTGGCAATTTTGCGTTGGATGTTGTCTTTGAGCTCGTCTAAAGTTGCTGGCTTGTCGACATAGACCAGTAACTTGATAAAGTCCCATAAAAAAGTCGAATGGCGTTAGATCGTTTAAACGGGGCGGCCATTCGATTGGACTATTTCTCGAGATAACACGTTCACCAAATTTGCCTTTCAATAAATCGATTGTGAAGCATGCTACATATCGTTGATATCAAGTTCACACAATTCTGGCCACAAATAATCTTCCATCATAACACGATAGCGCTTTTCATCCACGAAAAAATACGACCTAATCACACCTCCGGCATGAAAACCGGACCAAACAGTAATTTTTTGCGGATGCAACGGTGTCTCAAGAAGTACATGTGGGTTTGTTATGCATATTTTGCTTATTAACAAAGCCACTGCACCAGAAATGACCTTCATCGCTGAAGATGATTTTTCGATGAAATTTTGGTGAAGTTTCGGCGTTTCGAATGATAAAGTGGCTTTAGTTCTTGAGATCTTGTAACCATGTAGGCCAAGATCTTTTTGCAAAATATGATACAGTGTCGTTTGAGCGATGCTCAATTCTTGAGAACGACGTGGAATTGACTGATTTGGCTTATTTTGAAAAGATGCACTTACGGCTGCAATACTTCCTTCACTTCGAAGGGTACGACGTCTTTTTGGGGCTGAAACGTCCAATACTGAAAATTTAGACTCCAACTTATCCAATATAGCAGGCACAGGTGTCAGGTGGGACGATTATTACGGCCAAAAATTGGAGTCAGCGCTCTTAAAGTTGCGACCACCGACTCAGAATTTGGTTAGTAATTTTTAATGATTTCCAAATTTTGCTGGTTCGGGAACTTTACCATGATAAAAATGTTGACTTTAACTAACGTTTTGACATTGACAAAATATTAAAAAAGTTTAAGGGTGCGTTCATATAAACATTGTAATGATTTGAAGTCTACGTGCAAACGCGGAACCGACCTCTCATCGGTTCTAGACGTTAAGTCTAAGTAGTGCCAACGGATGGTACCAACCGGTCAACCAATCCGTGCACCGTAACCCATTCACGTGATGGCTGCTTGTCGGCCAGCTAGATCGGAGAGGATCTCGGTCGCAGGTCTCCGAATGGATTACGCTCATTTACAATATTCAGCCACCAATACATGCCCATTTTCAAACGCGTCACCAAAACAAAACCATACGGAGAGGAAACCTATTTTACGTTACTCCGTATTTCTTCATCAATCAGTCAAAGAACAAAATCTAATTTTTTCTTCGCGTTCCCGAATTTCCGACGTGGTACCAAAAGTATACTACGTTAACTCAACCCGACGAAAGCTACTCTAATAAAACGGCAAAACAACAAAGGTACCGCGTACCGCGCGCGACGCGACACCGACCTCAGTGGACTCTATCTCCCACTGAAAGGAAGAACCACTGGAAAGGAAAGTTGTGTTGTTAGTTAGCAATTCATTATTATTTATTGTCTGATTTAACTTTTAAGTTTTTTATAATAATTCTATTCAAATTTTAATATTTTCTCTCAGTTCATCATTTTCATAGTAATCACAGAAAAAAACCATAAAATTTAAGCTGATTTAATAATAAAATAATTGTTGAATATTATCAAGTAAATCTAAATAGTTAATTCTTGTTCTCTTTTCTTTTGTAATAATTATATTAAAAGCTTCTAATTCTTAAATTGCAGTTTTAATTAACGTGTTCTTTTTGTTGTGTTTTTGAAACAAAAGGAAGTTGATTTCTTTCACTTTATCAAAATTATCGGCTAACACTAAAGAAATATACAATTTTTGAAAAGCACGCCATTGAATTTATTACTGGTGGGGATATTCATGTTGATTTGAAGTATTAAGTTAATTCCGAAATGAAAAAAAATCATTGAAATGGGTGCCTTCCACTATCAAATTGACTAATAGAGAGAGGAATAGAAAGATAATAGTTTCAAAAAATATATTTATACAGCAGGAATGTTAGGGATTTTTTCCTTTTTTTATAAAATGAAAGCCTCAGTTAGCTCACTGAAGTTTTGCAGTTGATTCGGTAGAAACCTTTCTATGGTATTAAAATTTTATCGAAAGAGATCTTTTCAAGATTAATTCCTCGCCTTCAAACATGATGATATTACACTTGTGCAGGGCTAATACAGTTCTCATTCTCAGACGTGCAGTTCATAATTTTTTTAACCTACTTTATGAATAGGCAGTACAAATTAATATATACAAATTATCTAAGCAAATGCATGAACAGAATTTTGTGAACTATTCAAAGGTGCCGATTGGAAGAATACAACGCAGGTTGTATTCTAAAACATTTACGACTATTCAAAACAGGGCATTTCTTATATTAAATAGTTTTTCATTACGTATTTACACTACAATGAATTCTCTAGAATTTCCCTTTTAAAAACTTCAACGGGCACAAAAAAACTGTGACTTATTATAACACAATCAAACCTAAATTTTCTGGCCAATTCCAATTATATTAATAGAATATGCGATCTACATTCGGAGTTGCTTTAGTTTTTTTCTTTTTTCGTTTTAGCGGTGTGTAGTATTAGGGAGGCTAATTTTTCCTTTCAAAATTTACGTGAGAGTTCTGATTCACCACCATTTTCTTTGTCTTAAGATCTCGTTATATTTATATTGACTGTACAGTTCAATAGAAATTAACTATTTGCTCTTTAGTACAACTAAAACCCTATTGTTCTCAATTTTTTCTAGTTTTCATTTTTTCTTTGTTTTAACTGATCATTTATTTATCTATTAACCACATATTGTATTCTCAAGGAATATTGCTTCCATTTGCTTTCTAAATAATGAATAGACTATTATTTCAACTCTTGATAATTAAGTTCCAGCATCAGAACATGTAGAGGGATTAAATTATAACATGCATTTAATTAATCAGCTTTCCCCTTAGGTATATTCAAAAGTTATAAAAAAAAACATATTCCGATTTATGTATGCTGACAATGTCATAGTTGATTTCCATCAGGAATCAGCCGAAATTGGAGCGAGTTAATGAGCTAGTCAAGTTCAGTTTAAAGATAGTTGAGTGTTACGATTTAAGAATACGGACAGTTTGCAGTACCAAGTTGAACCGTAGAAATCAACAAACTGCAAAATCTATAATTAATCCGTTTCAGCTCGGTTGAACGCCCCTTTTCCTCGATGGTTAGTGACTCCGTTTTGATTTCCTATTGACGTTACCTTCGATAATAATCTGTAGGGTTTAGCTAGTTCAAAGGCTGTTCCAGGCAGCAGAATAACTGGAGTTGAAACATGTCCAGATTCAACGCCTAAAATATTCGGATATTCATCGTCTCCAAAATCTGCTATCTCTCGGGCTTGGTCTATCCAATGATTCCAAATGACTGTGTCGAGGAAATTGTATTTTTGCAGCCTCCTCTTTCGTCCGGAGACAACATTCGCAATAAGTTGTTCTGGTGGTGTATGTTGATATATTCTATCGGTCCATTCGCCTATTGTAACAACTTCACGAACTTCTTGGTAGGTAGCACCATCTCTAGTCTTATCAATAAATGTACAACCGTGTAAACCTGTTATTTGGCATCGGCGCACCTCGGGAACCTTCAGGTAGGTATGTAGGAGTAAATTGAATGAAAAGGTTAAGTCCTTACTAGGGTTGTAAACACCGATACGAAAGTGCAGTTCATGTTCACGTAGTATTAATCGGTACGTTATTCGAAATAGATAATTCCACACTGATCTAGTAAATTCATAATCCATTAAAGAAAATAATGCTTCGACATCGCCATTGTGTAATCGTTCAGGAGGTCGTTCAAATGTTAATCTGGTAATTCTTACAAATCCATGTTGCGGCCTGCGCTCCTCTATAATACATTAGCGCTAAACTGTGATACCTGTCTTGTCCGGCCGTATCCCACGTTTCCAATTTAACTGTCGTATCATCTATACAAGCAAATCTAATTACCTTGGTAGCTCTGAGGCCAAATGGTGGGAACATTCATTGGCACACTGTAGTACTGCTAAAACGGCTGGTACGGCATTGAAGGTGGGTATATTGTCGGCACACCTGCTGGTGGGTAAACTGCTGCAAACTGATCGATAGGTATGTTGCTTATCGGAGCCAGTGCAGTAGCGGCATAATAAACGGCACCATTCGTTGCACATATAGTCTGGTTCTAAATAGCAGGAGGAATCCGAAAAAACAGACTATTAGAGCGGTGAAACGAAAACTCACTAATGGAATCGTATTTAAAGTGCTACTTTTTATGGTTACCTTACAAACAGGACATTAAGGTCAACTTACCTACCTTTTCGGTTGGCTCGTTCTCGTATTCTTTTTGCCTTTTTCCCAATTCCTGCAATCCGACTAGTTATTGGGTTTGTTGTCGCAACAGTTGGTGATCGAATCGAAGCGTTACTATTTACCCTTTTGGAACTGTCGGCACACTCCGGGACTTCTTCATGGGTGGCGGCCACTACGTGCACACTTTACTCCCATGTGGCTGTCAAATCCTCTTGACATCCCACGACAAAATTGACGTGGGATGTGCGCTCGTCGCAACCAACGTGAAATGACAAGCCACCTAGCAGCAAAGTGTGTTAGTAGTGGTCGCCAGCGGCGTCGCATGATTCATCACAACATACAAAATTGTTATTTCTCTAACGGAAAAAATATAATTATTGGTAACCATTTCTTCAGTTTTCTTGTAAGAAATTATTTCTTATTTAAACTTTTCATTTTTTTAGTCAACGCAATACATACTACAATACATTGCATTCCATTCTATTTTAATCTCATCTCCAAACCACGAAATTGCGACAATTAAAGTACAAACACCGATCAGAGAATAAAATATTTTTGCAATTGGGGACCTCTCAGCACAAATCAATTTAATTTATACCACCAACATCCCTCCAAGTAACATAACCAAGCGTTGAGCGTTTAAGCTGATATTCAAATCTTATATTCCTCGCAATGCAAGTATGAGTAGATACAGTTAATAATTAGACATCCACATGATGATTCACAGTTTAGTGAATCTAATCCAACATTTGTTTGATAGCGCGAGAAGATCAACATCTGTGTGTACTCCTTCATCTGCTTTCCCATGCACTTTATCAAAATATTAAATAATAATAAAACGAAGATAATCTCCAACAATTACAGTCCATGCAGATATGAAATTCGCTCAGAGTTATAGAGTTATACGGGTATTATTGCAAGTGCGAATATGTAAGTTGCGATGTGATGTGCTGGAATTAACTCAAATATTTGAAATTTACTGCTAATAGAGCTGCCAACTACCATATGCGGATTTTATCCAAATGATTCTAGATCACATTTCTTTAATTTCTCAATATCCTGGCAAATTGTAAAATCAGCAATATAAGCAATAAACGAGAACATGTTGATACAGAACCCTATAACATTAATGAAAAAGTTTTAGAATAATTTTTATTACTGTTCAGAGTAAAATATCCGAACCGACAACACTTTTTGTCTGCTGATATTTTACGATACCACATTATTTGTGATGCATGAAGAAGCTCCTGTAGACCATACGAATTTATAATCATCAAAACTTTTTATTGCATGAAATGTACTCGATGGTATGTGCATGTGCTGCATGAAATGCAGCAATTGAAATTTAACAAATCCATTAACTAATAATCTTTTTCAATAATATGCCAATATGAATTGTAATTTCTAGATGATATTAAAAATGAATTGGGGTTATCAATAGATTAAAACAGTGAAGAACGAATCATTAATAGATTTAAGGTTTTAATTAGATTCAAAGCTATAACAGGAAGTAGTATGATTAAAAAGAATAATTATAATCGATTAAACTAATAAAATCTGGAAAAGAAAGTTTTTATTGAGGAAAACTTGGAATATACGAGTACATATATGTTAATGATGAGTGCCAGAATGCGTTGGATAAAAAGAATCAGGCGTACAAAGAATACGTAGGTAGGAAAACCAGGACGAAGAGAGAACACTATGAAAATATCAGAAGGGTAGCGAATAAGATAATGAGGATTAAGAAAAGAAAATACTATGACGACCAATTGAGAAGTATAGATGTAAGTTTAGCGAGCAATAACACAAGACAAGCATAAAATGTAGTGAAAAGCTTGAAACGTGGTTATCAGCCCAAAACCACGCTATGTCGTGATGACAGCGGCAATATAATCGCTGATGAAATCAAGATTAAGGAATGATGGACGTCATATTTCAAGAGCCTCCTTAATCCCCCGAACAGCTCCAGAACATCGGAGCCTATAGATGTCTGCGGAGAGCTTCCATTGGCCCCACCAACTTTGGATGAAGTTTGTTCCATCATCAAAGCCCAAAAGAATAATAAAGCGCCGGGCATTGATGAGATTCCAGTGGAGCTCATCAAATCTGGTGGCAGTAGTGTTCATCAAGCTATTCACAAAGTCGTCCAGTACACTTGGCAACAAGAACATATGCCAAAAGAGTGGAGCCAATCAATTATATTCCCTATCCACAAAAAAGGTGACAAGCTACAGTGCGAAAATTATAGAGGCATATCACTACTTTGTACGGCGTATAAAATATTTTCTAAAATCTTAGAAAATAAAATCGAATCATACGCCAACAGTATTATTGGGGAGCCAGGTAGTGGCCTATGCGGACGACATCAACATTTTGTCACGGTCACTAACAACTGGCAAAGAACTCTTCCTGAAACTCGGCAGCCAAGCAAAACTAGTAGGGCTACAAATCAACGAAAATAAAACAATGCTCATGTTGCAATCGAGGAAAAATACCCCAAATACACAAAATATTACAGTTGACAAATATGGTATCGAAAATTTTAGCGAATTTGTGTATTTAGGCGCGAAAATAATGAAAATGGGCAATGAAAGAGAAGAAATACCCCGAAGAATACAGCTCGCAAATAAAATATTTTATTCAGTTTTGACGATCTTGAAGACGAGTTGCATACACAGGAAAACAAAGCTCCAAATACACAAATCTGTGATAAGGCCTGTGTTATGCTATTGGTGTGAAACATGGACCCTAACCCAAGCATCCGCAAATATATTGAACGCCTTTGAACGACGGGTCCTGAGGCGAATAAGCGGAGCGAAGCTAGACGGGGACCAATCGTGAATTCGATACAAACATGAGCTCTATGAAATTTTTGACGAACCGGAAGTCTCAAGGATTGTAAGACTGCGGATGCTGCAATGGGCTGGACACATGAATCGTATGAACGAACAACGGATACCCAAGAAGGTATTCGTTGGGAGAACTGAAGGCCGGCGGCCAGTGGGGAAACCGAGGAAACGCTGGTCTGACTCGGTCGACGGAGACAGTTCATCGCTGCTCGGATTTCGGAATTGGATGACGCGGTCAACGGACTGAGATGGTTGAAGGCGCTGTTTGCAGGAAGCGAAGGCCCGAAAGGGGCTGTAGTGCTAAGAAGAAGAAGACATGTTATTTACCTGCATGTCATGTGCATCGACTTGCGAGAGGTTCATTCATGATAAAAGATGTGCACCCAAATTTGGATTGTGCACCGTGGTGGGTGATGTCGGAATAGTTTTGAAATTAAACGTAATTTAGCTAACATCAATGCTTTACGGTATCATTAAACAAAATGTGGCAATAAGATAAAACAAGACAGCACCAGCTAAATTCATAGGTCGCGCTTATCGAGTAATATAGACATAACTTATATCCTCATAGATAGTGGTTGAGCTTTTATCAGGATGCAGTTTTTTATTTTTATTTCAATTACGAAGTATATCCTATACACTTCATATCATTTTGCCTCAAAAACGCCACAACGTCTGTATATTTCAGTGACAAATAATTTTTAAATATGCTGTTTTGTTTGACGGTTATTTTGATAAATTTTTCAAATTTGTCAAGCAGTCCGTATAGCTAACGGAATTTTTTGAAATAAAAAGGACTTATGCCAGTGCGACAATTGTATAGTTTCATTTAATTTAATGAGTAATTTTGCCACGATTATCAGTGTTTCGTTGGAAGTAATATTTTTTTGGGTGATTTGAGAATCCGATAGAAAAATAATGTCAAGAGAAAAATGACTATCCTTCGACCAAAAAGCTAAAATTGACGTATTGAAGGAGGAAGGGTATTCAAACCGCACAACGCATGCAACGCAGTTTGAACGTTGTTGATGACTACATATGGGATCGCGAGAATTATGGCCAACGATATGGATGAGGTAGAAAAAGTTCGATTTCTGTTACATCAAAAATGGCGGCTGTTAAGAGAAGCATCGAACTCTCCACGCGTCAACTTGCAGAGATTTTGCATTTACCGGCAAGTGTTAGGATTATCAAATGAGTCCTAAAGGCTTTCTCATCTTTAAAACTTTTGTGATTGAAGAAAAAACCAGGGTGCACGCAGTAACATCGGCGGCAGTGCCTGGAGTTCGCATCGAAGCTTATGAGCTGGACTTCGCAATGGAGGCAAGTAGCATTCATAGACGAAAGACGGCTTTCGTTGGACAGTTCACATGGGTTCTCTATTATTATCATGATATTCCAAGTATTATTATCATGATATTCCAAGTATTATTATCATTATATTCCAAATATTATTATCATGATATTCCTAATATCATGATAATAATAGGAGAACCCATCCGAACCGTCCAATGAAAGCCGTGTTTCGTCTGTGAATGCTTTTGCATCGGTGGAAGTCACCGCTGTTGCAGACATTATGTCTCAGCAGAAGGGTGAGTAGCGCGGGGTGGCATACTGAGGCCGGCTAGTGCTCAGCCGTGTCGTGGAACTTCCGGGACACCCTCTGCTTGTGCTGGGCCACCTTATGTATAGACACTAACACGAAAGGAATGGACGGGAGAGGAGGTCATCTTGAGAAATGAAAAAATTATTTTTACTTACAACATAGTGGCCATTTTATTTGAAGTAAGAAAAATAAACACAACAATAATTCATGAAAAAAATAAAATTCTCAAGCAAGCTAACTCCTTTGTCTTTATATAATTTGATTCAAATTTCAAATATGACAAAAAAGTATAAGTAAAAGAAAACATAATGAAAATGTGCAATTTACTCACCCCAAATGATGCTGCTAAGCGCTCGGCAACCAAAGGGGGCACTGAAAATTAACTCCAATTGAAAAATATTAATACTACTTAAAACACAATCCTAACCGGCCACTATTATCACTGCGATCCACCGTCTCAGTCTTTCACTGTTCATATGAAATTGAAGAAAATTCAACGTCCAAAATTTAGCCCTCTCCATAAACCAACAATGAAGTTTTAATAAACAATCAATCTTTACTTCAGGTTTTTCATAAATTATCAATTTTAGCACTTGTTTTGGTTTCTTACATAATTCAAGCATTCCCACTCCTTTCGTCACTCCCAAACTCGCACCAATTTAATCTTGGCAAAGTAGTTAATATTACTAAAATCCAGCACTTTGCTGCAACTTATATTATCGGCGTTACGAATAAGGAAAATTCACTTCTTAACACATCGCGATCTGACCCTGAACTTTTTACGTCTAATCGCTACAGACAAATGAATGGAGTTTGCATGACAAAACTTCACTTGAATTCTCTCGTTTTCTTCTTCTTTCAGACCCAATAATCACTCACTAAAAACTCCCTCGCCAAAAGCAATCCGTCTTATTCACCAGCCAAATCAAACTAACTGTTTCCCAATCCAAAATTTCACACCCAAAAATCTAATTCCGTAATCATTTCATTCCTAATTACCGTTCAATACACTTCGATTCGGCTACCCACACATCTTTTTCGTATCGACAAACACAACAATTTCCATTTTGCATATATGGCAATTTGCATAACCATGGAAGCGTTTGATTAGATGCAAATTATCATATATATACGGAAAAAATTGCTTTTGCCGATACTCCAAATAGAGTGCTTTCCTGCACTTGGGGAACTTGAGCCCAGGGTCCCAGTGGTCCCCGGTCAAGAATCCATGACGCTGCCAACGGAGCCACCTTCTGATGATTTCCCATTCATTGTATTAGCAACTTCAACGATGCTTCTTTCTTGATGAGCATGGGAATGAAATTTGTTAGTAGGGAAACGTGAATGAATTTTCGTTAGTATGAAAAATTAAATTTTGTTAGAGGGAGCTAATGAATAAATTTAGTGAGTATGAAGGAAGGAATTAGGTTTTGTTAAGAAAAATGTATCGAATGAACTTTTGTTAATGGGAAATAGTGAATGAAGTGTTGTTAGTGGGAAAAAGAGATATAATTGCCCAAAGGAAGGTGAAGATGCTACGGCGGTAATTTGAAGTTGCGAATGGGAGAAAGCCGGTACGCCGAAATACACAACAATGCTACCTTCCTCCATTACGAAGTCCAGCTCATGAACTTCGATGCGAGCTCCATACTATATGGTAGACAAACGGGGGGAAATCTTTAAAATAATTGAGGTGTTCTAAGATGAATACCTTTAAGCGACGGGTCCTGAGGCGAATAATTGAAGTGAAGCTAGACGGGGACTGATGGCGAATTCGAAACAACCATGAGCTTTATGAAATTCTTTGGCGAACCAGAGATCTCAACAATTGTAAGACTGGAGAAGTTGCAATGGGCTGGCCACATGAATCGTATGGATGAACAACGGATACCCAAAAAGGTTACCGGGGAAACGCTGGTCTGACTCGGCCGACGAAGACCGTTCACCGCTGCTTGGATTACAAAATTGGAGGTTACGGTCAGTGGATCGAGACAGTTTGAGTCGCTATTGCAGGAAGCGAAGGCCTGAGAGGGGCTGTAGTGCTCCGAAGAAAAAGAAGATGAGCCATAGATTTCACAACACGACTTTGCACCAGTTTACATAACGAGGGAAGTTTAATCATTTATTTTGGGGAAAAATATATCTGTATTAGGCTGGGTGACCAACTCTCCCGATGTCAACATAATAGAAAATGTGTTGGGGTTGCCTTGCGCGATAAGTTTGCAGCAGTGGTAAATATTACAACACTGCAGAAAAGTTAATTCATGGAATCAAGGCAGCATTATCGCAAATATCATAAGCGGTGCTCCATTCTTTATAAGATTTCCTGCCTCAAAGAATGTTTTAAATTATAAATAAAAATGGCGGAAATACACGATATTGAATAAGAATTATTGCTGCTGTTTTTTATTATTTGTCCTTCTTCATGATTAACTGGAATATTTTTCAGCGGAAACATTATTGAAAATCATAAAACTGTCCCTGAACCTAAGTCATTGTTGCTCTAACAAGTGATTTTTTGAATCATGTCAGTTACTGTAACTTAAGGGAAAAATCTACTTCTTCTTCGTAGCACTATAACCCCTCTCAGGCCTTCGCTTCTTGCAGCAAGCACCTTCAACTGCCTCGGATCATTAACCGCGTCCTCCAATTTTGAAATCCGTGCAGCCGCTGTTGGTCCCCGGCTAGTTTTGTTTCTATTATTCACCTCAGGACCCGTCGCTCAAGGGCGTTCAATTTATTTGCAGATACTTGGGTTGGGATCCATGTTTCATACCCATAACAAAGGTCTTATCACAGATTTGGAGACTTGCAGCTTTGTTTTCCTGTGTATGCAGCTGGTCTTCAAGATCATCAAAACTGAATAAATTATTTATTTGCGAGCTCTATTCTTCGGCGTACTTCGTCTCTTTCATTGTCGGTTCTCGTTATTTTGGTGCATGAACTCACTCACATTTTTAATACTGTATTCTCCAACTGTGTAATTTTGTGTATTTTACGAATTTTTTCTCGACTGAGTTATGAACTTTGTTTAATTCCCATAGATTTGTATCTATCAAGTTCCAGGAAGAGTTCTTTGGCAGTTATTAATGACCGTGACAAAATGCTGATGTCATCCGCATAGGCTACAACTTGACGCTACTTGTATAGTAATGTAGCTCGTGTATCGACAGGTAACCTTCTTAGGACATTTTCTAGAGCCAAATTGAAAAGCAATGGGGCCAGCCCATCT
This sequence comes from Odontomyia ornata, assembly GCA_963969285.1. Lineage (NCBI taxonomy): Eukaryota > Metazoa > Arthropoda > Insecta > Diptera > Stratiomyidae > Odontomyia > Odontomyia ornata. The sequence goes on along the minus strand of OZ017740.1, from coordinate 29,353,288 downwards.
CCCTGCTTTAGTCTGATATTTGTGTCAAAGGCATCGGTGATTTGGATATTGATGTGAACTTGGGAGTTCGTCGACGTCATTGTGGTAAGACGGACTAATTTGGAGTAAGACGGACTAATTTGGTCCATTGTCGATCTACCTGACCTAAGACCACCTTGATACTCTCCAATAATACTGTTGGCATATGACCCAATTTTATTTTCTAAGATCTTTGAAAATAAAATAAATAGTGACATGCCTCTACAATTTTTGCACTATAGCTTGTCAAATTTTTTGTGGATAGGGGATATAATTGATTGGCTCCACTCTTGTTGCCAAATGAGCAGGATAAACCTGTGAATAGCTTTATGAACACTGCTGCCACCATGTTTGATGAGCTCCACTGGAATCTCGCTTTATTTTTCTTTCGGGTTTGATCATGGAACATACTTCATCCAAAGTTGGTGCGGCTAATAGAAGCTCTCCACAAACATCTATAAGCTCCGATGTTGTGGAGCTGTGCAGAGGATTAAGGAGGTTCTTGAAATATGATGCCCATCTTTCCTTAATCTTGGTTTCATCAGCGATGATATTGCCGATGTCATCACAACAGAGCATGGCTTTGGGCTGATAACCACGTTTCAGGCTTTTCACTACTTTGTATGCTTGTCTTGTGTTGTTGCTCGCTAAACTTACATCAATACTTCTCAATTGGTCGTCATAGTACTTCTAATTCTAATAATCTTATTCGCTACTCTTTTGAGATTATCATATTGTTCTCTCTTTGTCCTGGTTTTCCTACCTATGTAATCTTTCTATGCCTGGTTCTTTTTGTCCAACGCATTCTGGTACTCATCATTGAACCATTTATTTCTCTTGCGCCAGGCTTGATGTCCACTCGTCTATTCTGCCATGGTATAAATAGCCGCTTTCACTTCCATCTAGAGCTAGTTGCTTATCTTTAATGATGCGTCTGATGAAATGGGAGCCAGCTGGTTGTCTAGGGTTTTCGTGAAATTTTTGGCCACAGACGCCGTTTGAAGCCTTTCTTTGTCGAATTTTTGCAGCGGGCTGGTATTCGCTGAAGATGCCTTTGACATACGACATTGATAGGTTAATTTCATGAAGTAATGATGTGAGTTACAATTGACTCCTTCGTCAAGTTGTCTATTCTGCCACGATCTTAATCGCCACTTTTTAACAAGAACTGAAGCTGGCAGTACAGTCACTTTTCAGTTCCTAGAGAATGGGTGGCGTCTGCTGATGATCTGATAATTTATATAGTAGATCAAAAAGCTACAATAGTTCAGAGCAATCTTCAAAAAAAATTCAAAGGTGCGCAGCTCTACACTGACAATTGGCAAATGAAAATCAATGCACAGAAGTATGAACCAATTTTGTTTCGGGACTTGCTGTCGGAGGCCACTCAAGACCTGAAACGTCATTGGAAGGATTTCCACATTAGGGTAGTTCAGACCGGATTTCAAATAAATGCCGTGTCCGATACATTGGTGTTCATCTTATCACAAAAAAAGCATCACACAAAATACAAAAAGGGTCATGCCTCTTCGACGACTCTTTCATTCTAGATACATTGATAAAAAGGTGCAAGATATCTGGAACCCTTGGTTAAGCCAGTTTTAGATATGGATGTCAGATCTAGTACAACCAGAGTGCTTGTACTATGCAAAACTTAAGAGTTTTCGAAAGGAATTGTCGTCGGACATGTAACTTACTTGTTTGTATAGAAAGCCTGTGACGGATTGGAAGCACTATGTTATGTATCGAATAAAACAATTCATCAAACTAGTAAAGTGATGAAAGTCGATATCTTCATATTGAAACTTCTTCGGAACCATATCGCAAAATCTGTAACTGTAACTGGATTTCACAGCCATTTCACCCTACAGACGGGTATAAGGAGACTTGTCTCGCTACTGGCTTCGTTCTTCAAGAAGCATTCGTGTATTTGGACATGAATCGATATATTATTGATTCTGACGGTTTTCCAATTATATACCATATATATAAACGGGTCACCGATAAGAAAATATTCTCCGGATTTGAGTCAATAAGACCAAAAATACGAATGGAGACACGCATTTGCTAGATTCGTTGAGGCTGGTCGAACTGGGGTGAAGCAATCTAGGCATTGGTGGCTGAATGACATAACTAAATTATTCGTGTTTATTCTTTTTCTTTTGTGTTTTTTGTTGCTTAATCTTGCAATAAAAAAAGTTACTTCAGACATCTGCTGGAAACTAAACAACAGAGAATGTGTTAGAGCGTGTCTCATTGACATGGAGAACGCCTTGGATAGGGTGTAGTTGGATGGACTAATTTTTAAACTCCATCAGGACCGGTTCCCCAGACACCTTGTCGGCATGATGTGCAATATATTATACGGGAAATCATTTGTTGTAACTGATGGAAATCTGACAAATGCGTGACTTTGAGGTCTTGAATGGCCCACAGCAGGGAGCAGTGACTGCGCCTCTAATCTTCTCAATATTCATTCGCAAGCTATTGAACAGCTTTAATTTTAGCGTCTTATCAACGCGATCATTGGTAGCGTTTACTGATGATCTGATTATATGCACGGCAGACCAAAAAGCTATAATAGTTCAGAGCAATCTTCAAAAAATGTGCAATGATGTGTAGCTCTACACCGACAATTGGCGAATGAAACTCAATGCGCAGAAGTATGAAACGATTTTGTTTTTAGCAACGCTGCAAGAGGCCGGTCAAGAGCTGAAATGCAATTGAAAGGATTTCCACATTGTGGCTGGTGAGGCTGGTTCAGAACGGGTTCCACATAAATCCTGTATATTATCTCGATCAGTATCTTTACTATACTGAACATGTCAAAATCATGCTCAGCAAAGCACAAAAACTAGTCATGTCCCTATGACGATTCTTTCAGTCTAGGTATATTGATTAAAAGGTCAAAGTTATCTATTACAAGACCCTGATTAGACTAGTTTCGACATGTGGATGTCAGATCTGTTACAATCTAAGTGTTTGTAGTATGGGAAGAATAAGAGTTTTCGAAAGGAAATGACTTCGTGATGTAGTGGTTTGTACAGAATGCCTTAAACCGATTGGAAGCACCATATATCGAATAGAAGAATTTATCAAGCTGCCAAAGTGACGGGAGACCATTTCTTCATATTGAGACTTCTTTGGAACTATATTGCAGGATCTATCTGTAAGTTGACGTGAAAGCCCCTGGATTTCACAGCCGTTCCACCCTACAGACGGGTATATTGTGACTTGTCTCGCGACTGGCGTCGTTCCCCCAGACGCATTCGTATATCTAGACATGAAGCAATATGTCTTTGATTTTGACGGTATCCCAATTATATATCACATATAAAGACGGGCCACCGATGAGAAGATAAAATATCCTCCAAATTTGAGTTCACGAGATCAACAATACGAATAAAGATACTCATTTGCTAGATTCGTTGAGGCTGGTTGATATTGGTAGCTGAATGGCAATGTTTAAATTATTCGTATTTATTTGTTTTTTTTTTCGTTTCTTAGTTTTTGAGTTTCAGCTTATTATTGCGACATTTAGTGTTGTTTATTTGTGTTAAAATTAGGGAAAGGGTTCAATATTTAGGATAGATATATGTTATGTTCATTTTATTAGGTTGGGAGATAAGGTTTAACTTTTGCGTTAGGAATTTTGAGATAAAGATAAGATAAAGTTTTTGGTTGAATTTTATTAGAATTAGACTATAAAATATAAGATGTAGGATACAAGCTCACTGTTATGTTAAGATTGTAATTAATTTGTGAATAGTGTTGGTTGGTTTTTCTTCTTTTACCAATTGAGTCATAAAATACGTAATAATTTTAATAAAATTGAATATGATATTATGTTTTTGTTTTGATTAAATGTTTTAATTGGTAATGTATAAATTTAGAGATCCATGTGGGCCGTTAAGTCAGTGTACTTATTTTTTGGGATTTGCTTCATATTCTTTGAAAAGTTATAACGATTGATAGTGAATAAAGTGCATTTGACTTTGAATTTGACTAAACTATGAGCTCATCTTCTATATTTTGGGAAGAATATCACTTCACTTCATTGTTCTTGTTTTACCTGGTTCAATCCTTTTGAATTAGTTTCCTGAAGTATAGTTATCTGTACGCTGTGATGAGTTGTTTACTTCGAAAATCGGGCGATCCAAATTCGAAACCTGCTACGAACCAAGAAAGAAAGGAGTCACCGCCGGTGTAATTCAAGGATTTATTCTTGGACTTGATCTGTGGAATGCAAATAATGATGAGCTGCTTTGTCTAGAAATGCCGCAAGACAATTTCTTGGTCGGATATGCCGATGACGGAGCGGTAGTGATAACATCACGAGCGGTGGACCTCGCGCAGCTGAAAATCAACCAGGTCATGAGGCAAATTGGCCACTGGCTTGACAACCATGGACTCGCGCTAGCAGTGGCAAAAACAGAAATCATCATCTTCCAACTAATCTTCTAGCCACGATTGGAAATCAAATTATAGCCACTTCTCATGCAGTGAAATATCTAGAAGTGACCCTTGCTTCAAAGCTCACCTGCTGGAAACATATCCGTAATGTAAGTGAAAGGGCCAACGAAGGATTCAAATTACATCGGGTGTTGCCCAGGGATCTATTCTTGGTCCAGACCTGTGGAACGTGTCTTACGACGGGCTACTGAGACTTGAGATGCCAGATGAGTCGCGCTTGGTTGGCTATGCGGATGATGTTGCGGCTCTGGTCGCTGGGCACACCGTTGAATAAGCGCAACTTAGGCTAGGTATGCTAATGCGCCGAGTGAGGGGCTGGATGACTGCTCGCGGGCTGAGTTTAGCACTGGAAAAAACCGAAGTGGTCATCTTGACAAAAAAGAGAATCCCTAGAGTAAGGATGATCAGTATTGGAGACATACAAATCGAATTGAAGCCAGCGGTGAAGTACCTGGGGCTACTGATCGACTCGAAGATGAGTTTCTCTGAGCAAATCAGGGCAACGGCTGAGAAAGCTGCTTCGGGAATATCGGCTCTGATTTATGGCCAACGTAGGGGGACCCAGCCCATCGAGAAGACGCCTCTTGATGGTTTTTATGAGGTATGGGGCGACGCTCTCAGCAAGGAGGTATACCGAAAACGCTTGGCACAGGTACAGAGAAGAGGAGCACTGAAAATTGCATCTTCGTATCCAACAGTCTCCGACTCAGCAGTGAGAGTGATTGCAGGCGTGATACCTGTCGCCCTCCTCGCTAGAGAGCGCCGCGCTATTTACCTGCGCCGAAACGAGGATGCGAGGGAGATAGTTGTCCGCGAGGAGAGACTGCGCTCGCTCAACAATTGGCAGCAGTTTTGGGTGAATCGCACGAAGAGAAGGTGGACTACGCGCCGCATCCCGAAGGCATGGTGAGACTGACTTCTATCTAACCCAGCTTTTGAGGGGGCACGGGTGTTTTCCGTCTTACCTGCACAAGATTGGTAAGTCACGGTCTCCCGATTGTCAGTTTTGCCCAGCGGAGGTCAGGTTGCGAAGGGAACTCTACAGGGAGACGGGAGAGCTCACCCCGGATAATATAGTTGCGGTGATGCTCGAATCGGTTGACAAATGGAACCAGGTGGCACATAATGCTCGGGCAGTCCTAAAATATAAAAGTGACTCACAGCAGCCGGGGGCACTGGGGCTGGGGGATCGCCCTTCTAGCATTTCCTCTTCCCCTCTCCCCTCCCGCTAGGAAAGGGACTCCTCAGCTTGAAGGCGCCCCACGGCGTAACAAAAAGAGACATGGCCCGAAGTAATGTGTCAAACGGTTCCAGGCTGTGTTCTCAGGTTGACAGGGGAGGTGTTTAGTGGGTAGTCCAGTCGTGCATCGGAGTCCCACACTCTGTGCATAAATAGCATTCACCTCCCCACCACAGAAAAACAATGTAAGTGAAAAGGCGGTGGTAAACCTAACCAGAGTCATGGCAAATATCAAAGAGTCCCGTCAATCAAGGCGACTGTTCCTCAAATCGACTACGCATCCCGTAGTGCTCTAGGGGGCAAAGATATTGGCTGACGCAATGAGATGTCAGAAATATAAAAAGCGCTTACTGAATGTGCAAAAAAAGGCGGCAATTAAAATAGTGAGCAGCCACTGAATGGTTTCGGAGAGTGCAGCGTTGGTAATTGCGAGTGTTATTCCTATTGACCTGCTAGCTTTAGAATGGAAAAACATCTACCTACAAAGAAATCTGACTGGGAGGGCAGGAGCTATGGCTACAGCTCGTGTGCATACACTTATCACATGGCAGCAAAATTGCAGTGTGAGTACTCGAGGCCAGAGGACGGCCAGGCTAATCAAAACCATCAGACGGTGGATTAGTCGGGGTCATGGAGAAGTTAATTTCTACTTGTGCCAGCTCCTCTCAGGCCACGGATATTTTCAAAATTATCGATGCAGATAATTGTCGTTACTGTGTAGGAAAGATCGTTGATGTTGAGCACATATTTTTTGACTGGGTGCGATTCGTAGCTTGCACTAAACAACTGTATTGGTACCATCAAACCAGACACAATTGTCGGAAGAATAAAAAAACTGGCTGCTAGATTCCCAGTACGCTGAAACAGTTCTACGGTTGAAGCGGCAGGAAGGGTATCTTGCAGACTCTCATCCCAATGACGGATGATCAAGAAAGCTAGTGGACATCTGACGGTGTCATGCACTGCCGAATTGAAGTAATGCGAAAGCTGTTTCCAGTTCAGGTCTCCAGTGGTCGGCAGATTAGATTTTTGTGCTGGTGAAAGTCCGATATAATTTAGACAGGTCCACCAGATTTTCTATTTGCTAAACATAAAAAAAGTATAGTTACCAGGATTACAGCTTACAAGCCCGCTTGTCTCGTCAAAGAGAGAAAAGAATGCATTTGTAACTCTCACTAAAAAATTGAAGCAACTGGAAAAAAATATTTTTTTATTTTGTATGGTGACCTCCACAAAATCGATAATCATTACAAAGCTCTTGACCCATAAAAATGTTTACCTGTACCAGTTTATTACACAGTACACAGCAATTAACATGTTCACTGAATTCAGATTATGCTTCTACGTAAATTTGTACTTGCATCAACTGTCTTTGGGATGCATTTTTTGAGTGTAGTGAAGCCACAATTTTGTAATGTCCCGGGACAAAGGGTGATGGCATGAATGAGAAGTCGATTGGATATTTTGATACAGAGTAGTTACCCTGGAATATACTTGTTTCTATTAGTAACTAAGAGAACAAATGATTACAAAAATACCTTTAAAGGACATGGACTGAATAAATTTCCATACTTTTTTATTCTGGGTAAAATACGTGATAACACAATAGACGTTCCCTCTCTCGATAAAACCTTGCAATAATCCTCGGACACATCCAACAATCGTTGATAGTTACTGCCTGATTTTCGATAAACTTGAACTTTGAACTGAAAGTTAATAATTTTTATTAATTTAAGTACACATTTACCAAAAATAAACTGATAAACAAATTCCGAGCGTAAAATACGTTCGCTTCAGATAATTTCTAATCAAAAAAAAACACTTACAAGGATATTATCCAATTTTCTTTCAATGTTGCAAGCAAAATCAATAAATTTTATATTTCTCCGGATCGTTGTTAATCGACAAATATTATTTGCACATATGTTTTTGTCAACAACACACTCAAGTTTCGTCATCAAAATCAGTGAAGCGCACTATATAGAATAGAAAAAAGCAAAAAACCGAAGAAATATCATTAAATTATTGAACAACAAATGATAAATTTTATGGCTTTTTAGTATTTCGTACAGCATAGAAATGCGACGGATATATCAGGCTTAGTATTAAAAGATAAAAAATACTTGTCTTCAACATGATCTACTTCCGAATGGAATGGTTTTAATAATTTTTAATGAAGGAACAAAGTATTAATATTTTAATGTCATGTGAGCTCGTGTGTGTAATTACACTTCATCATACTATAATTAAATTGATCTCATTGTAGGATCGTTAACCCAGAGAGATTTTGATTACTTTGTTTTGATTTATATTCAGTCGAGATTTGTTTGCTAATGTCGGGAGAATATGCTTAAGTTATCAAAACTTCCTGAATTCAATGAAAATAACATTTTTATCTTTAATGAGGGTGCAGATGTGAGAATATTTCTAGGGAGAGGTGTTATTATTAAACAAGTTGGGTAGACAGAACTAGCTCATATCAGAAGGGTTTTGTACTGAACGTACGATATGTAGACACCAATAATGAATAAAAATTGTTACGGGTGAACATTGAGGTTTCTCAGTTTTGCTCACTCCGAACACTACCATACGTGATTTTGTAGAGTTTAAACATACACAATATCGAGCCACACTTGATTAAATTTTTTGATAATGTAGCTAAAGGCAAGAAATTTTAACGTTCCTTCGTAAAACGACTAATTGTAATGTTATTAAAAGCAAGCCACGTAAAATTTTGTTTACCTTTCAACGCCATGTGATTAAACTTAGGTAACTAAGTCGCTTCCGATTTACACGTCACATTATGGAAAACGCTAGCAGTAGTAAGCGCCAAAAGCACCGAGACCCACGCGAGCTGAGTTTGCATCGAAACCATCTGGAGGAAGTCGGAAGGGTCCATTGGCGCATTTATGAACGAAGATTACTAATAAAGCGACTACCACATATTTTGGCCATTTAAATCGGAAGGAAGCGTTGATACAGTGGATCTACAGCCAAATTAACCCGTGATTCTTAAGCTAACATACTCAGGAAAGTGTTGTCACCAAATCAACGGCCAACAACAACAACGAAAGGAAACAATAACCTGTCAGTCACCCTATCAACCGGCTTCAAGTGATTTGAAACGAAACGCGAAATACCCGCCACTACGACTCGATCATACGGAAGCGAAAACTATCGACACCCATTCAACGTATGCGGAATCACAGAATACATAACCCCCCAAAGCGAAATACATAAACCCTCGAGCAAAATATATAACCCCTTGAAGTAATTGTGTTGGATCTTAGAATAACGTATGTAAATTGGACATTATTCAAAGGAAATATGCATGAATATGTTTAAGTTCAGTTGGTCTGGATCACTACCGATTTAGGTTTTGTAGAGAATGTAACTGCAGTGCCATGAATCGTCCATTTTTGTGTACACAAACAAATACAATAAAGAACTGAAATGTGATTCACAACAAAAAAAGGAGCTTTGCTGGTGTCAAGATAACAAGAATATTAATCTATTTTTTGCTGACTGAATGGTAAAATAATTTGAAGCGCCCAAATATTGCAACAACGTATTTTATCGGTATCGGTGTATGAACTGGCTTAGCCGTGCGCAGATTGGTTCATAAATTTAGACCTGATTCTTGCAACAGAAATAATTGATAGAAACTACTCTGGCACTAAATTTTGTACCTGAGTACGGTGATATTTCAGGGACTTAAGTGTCACTCTCCACTCTAAGTTGATGTTTGACGTTCATATATCTGAAATTACTTCTAATACCTCTGGCGTTTCTGGCTTGATCTTAAGAAATTCCTACATTTTTTCCGATCCTTGATCGTGTACTAAACTATAATCTGGTTTGGTCGTCCCATCCTTGAGTACTGTTCCCCAGTCTGGTCGCCTCATTTGAAGTGTTTGAAGTTCACGTTAGAAGCTGTACAAAAAGATTTACCCACGTCGTCTTCTTAAAGTTCCGGATTCCCTACATTTTTTTTATGAATCAAGCCTATCCATCCTCATTATTCCCCAGCCGGAAAAGCGTTGACTCTACCTTGATGAATGTTTCCTTTACAGGCCTTGCTGTGATTTACTCGATACTCGCCTAGTCAACCAGGTTCCAGTGAGGCGCGTTATGGGTTCTACAAGATCGTCGAATATCTTTGATGTTCCATTCGCACGTAGCTTCGGGTATTTTCACTCACCCATGCTGAGGATACCACGTAACCATGATGACTTTTAGCTCGGGCCTTTCCCACTCTCATATTTAGTTTTTAAAAAATATGTCAGCTTTCTTCTTGTCAATTCTTAGTAATTGTTTTTTCTCCTCATTTTTGCAGTTTTTAGGTCTTTGTAAAAAATTTGTTTACAAAGACCTACTAGTTTCGCGACCTGTCTGTCCGTCTGTCCGTCCGTCCGTCTGTCCGTCTGTCCGTCTGTCCGTCTGTCCGTCTGTTCGTGCGTCACAGCTGATTTCCTCAGAAACTATAGAAGCTAGAATGGTCAAACTTTGTGAAAAGGTCAGAAGTGATGATCTCTCAAAAGTTAAGGCCTTGACAAAAATTTAAAAAATGTTTAAGGGGGGGTCCCCCCTAATAACGAAATGACCCTTAAAATTTTTTTTTAATCAAAGGTAGTCGAGTGAGGTATCAAATGAAAGGTCTTGATTAGAACTTTTAGAATCTGAAATAAAAAAATCATTTGATGAATTAGGGGGTCCACGGGAAGGCAAAATGTACCCAAAATTTGTGTCCCCCCCCCCTCGCGATTGGACACCTTTCAGCCGAAAAATCTGAAAATTATCATGAATGTGGACCTTTATGAGTACAAGGGCAACAAATACCTTAGAAATCGAAATTCGCTCAACTTTGTTAATAATAGTATGATTTGTAGATTTTACATTTTTGCCCATAAAATCAAAACGGTAACTTTAAACTTCTTGAAATTTTGCAATTATATAGACTGACATAAGATATATATGTTCACAAAATTTAGTTGAGATCGAATCATAATCAAGTGAGTTATAGCCATTTCAATTATATGGAATCACAACAACGATAACACGTGTTTATGATTCATATAGGGTTTTCCAATAAGAGGTGTTATTTTGATATTAAAAGAAAAATGCCATTTTTTAAAATAAATGATCGGATGTTTAGTTCATTATAAAGAAGAAGATATGCCGTTAATAGCAATAACTAACATTGGGCAAATAACTACTACGACACGCTTACAGGATCATATCCTCTTCATGAAATTTTCCATTACCAATTCGCAAAGTGGCTGCCCTATGTCCTCGATAGCCTCACGTATTTCATCTTTGAGATCTTGAATCGACGCTGTGCTATCGGCATAGACCTTCTCTATCACGTGGCTCCAAAGGAAGAAGTCGCAAGGTGTTAAATCAGAAGATCTATTCAAAATAATAACTCTTATTGGAAAACCCTATATATATTTACAATTGACTTAGGTACTTTTATTTTCTTTCAATTTTCATGAAAATTTAAGGAATAGTGTTTAACTTGAACATGTTCAATCGGCCGAGCATTCAGAAAAATCATTTAAGCTAGATTAAAATGGCGGCTGCACTGTGCTTATGAAAGAAACTGTGTATCTTTTGTATAAATTTGAACGATTTCATATCTAAGTATTGGATGAATAATTCAAGTTATCGATTCACGCCATTAGAAAACTTCCTTCTAACCCTAGGATGTTTACAAAGACCTTCTGGTAGGAGCACTCTCCTGCTTACTCAACTTGTTATTACTTCGATCTTGCTATTTGCATATTTTTTTCTTCTTTCTCCTTGCTGTGCTATTCCTTCATCTATTTTGTAGTTGGATTTATTCTCTAAAATAGAAATAAATAAATAAATTTTGAAGTTCAATGAATACTGGAATGCGGCTATCAATTTTATCGAGCAATACTCGATTTGGATTACTCATTGCGGCTATGGAGATTTTTAACGCCACTAGTTGTTAGATTCTTGCTACAATGTTTGTCTGTGACTCTAATTTATATCTCGATTATTATTTGGCACGTTCACAAGTTACACACTCACTCATCCGCGAGCCAAACTTTTGTGATTTTGGTCGTATACTTGCAGCTGTAGTATGGGACGCTCACGGGAGAATTTATTATGGCTACGAAGTAGTTGGCATGGAGAACCTTCCAATAGATGGTCCAGCATTAATTGTTTTCTACCAGGGAGCTATTCTAATTTACTACTTCATTGCATGCGTCTGCATTCAATGTAAACGCCTTATTTACACTGTTGGTGATCGGTTTCTCTATAAGGTGCCAGGTTGGGGATTAATAAGCGATGCAATGAAAGTTAGCTCTTGAAGTGTCCAATCGTGTGCCAATATCTTGAAGGAGGGTAATATGTGATCAATCATTTTTATGAATTATTGTTGCAGAATCGTGTTGGATTTGCAACACTGGCGATAGAAGCCAAACCGCCGATTATACTATTTATTTTTACACATAATGTACGAAAAGGGTTTGGACAAGTTGGATTTTTTAAAAGGTTATTTGTGAAGATCTACAATGCAACTAGAATTCCAATGAGACCGACTCATGATCGATTCCCGGTGAAATTTCGTACTTAATTGGGAAAACCAATTGAGTATGATGAAAAAAAAATGACGCCGGAATAATTGACCGAGAAGGTTGCTGTTCACTTGGAAGAATTAATCAATGCGCACCAACGAGTACCAGAAAGGATTTTGCGTGCTCTGTTTTATAGATTTAGTTTTCGTTGGAAACCTAAAACGAAATCCTTAATCCACGCCGAGATGTAAATAAACATTACTGACAGATTGAACTGTCAGCTAAATGCATTCAGTACATTCAGCGCATAATTTTCTTTATTTCCACCTGGGTCACCATAGGTTCGAACTTATTGTGAGTAGTACCGAAGCAAGGAGAGTTACTCTGGGTGGTAAACCCTTAAACCAGATTTGCCTGGTGGATGGGAAATAGCTGTTAGCCGAGGGTATTTAAGTTCGGGAAGGTTTGCGCGCGTTTTTTCTTTTTCGAGTTTTCGAGTATTGGCGGAGAGATAAGACGGCACTGAAGAATAACAAAACCAATTTCCGGAGTGGAAATTACAAATCTAGTGGAAATATACCGAATATAAGGGAACGCAACAGTGCCCGGACAGTAGAAAATGAACATCGAAGACACTGGACGCGACGATTGAAGAAAAGTCTGCAGGAGGAAACAATTGGCGGTGGCTTCACTGAGGAGCGAAAGAAAGGGGCCCCTTGTCAGTGTAGGAAGTGAGATACTGTAAGAGGCTTTGCATTTGATTTTAATCAATTTTGTGTTTGAAAAATTTGGTGGAAATCCTGATCACGTAAAATCTAGACTTTCTTCTCTGGCTGTATTTTGTTCATTCTACATTTTCAGTGTGTGAAAAGTGTGGCTTGGATTCTTTTCCCGGGACGAGAATTAGGTAAAGAATCCTGGAAAATAATTTGTAGTGGTAGTGTTCGGTAGGTTCGATTTTAAATTTCTTTCTCTGGTTGCCGGTAATAATTCGTAAGGGGGTCACAAATTCTTGTTTTCCCGATTAGAAAAACTACAGGTTTTTGTATGGTTGTTTAACTGCGTGGTAGGGTGCAGGTATTTGGAAGATAGTCTTTGCGGTTAAGTGGCTGTGAACCCCAAATAGGTGGAATAATTCTGTTCCGGTCAGTCGTTTTCTCGTTTGGGGGGCCTTTTGGAGGCTCGGTGGACCAAACGAGTGGAGCCCACATCCGTCTTCGGAGTACCCCAACCAAAGGATGGGGGTGGCAACGGAACCGGTAATAACCTTAAAAAAAACTTTGAAGACATGCACAAAGAGCGGGTCCACGTTTTCGTTTATTACATTATCAAATTTTTACCTACTTATGCTGTTTGTAGATTTTCATTCTTATATGCCTTTTAAATTTTAATTTCAATTGTAATCAAATTAAAAATTATATATTATACATTCATGTGGTAGTATTTTTATTCAGGTGCACTTAAGTGTTTCTAGCTTCCAGTTGAATTTATAATATAAATAACGCTAGTCTACAATTCAAGCTCCATTCACTGTAAGAGAAGTGCCCTGAAATGGCTCATGTAATAATAAAACTGCAGCTTTTTTAAATTATGTCGACACGTAGCTAAAGTAAAGATCGTGCAGACTTTATCTTTGCAAATGAGGACTTTTCTTGTGATTTGTATCATTGTGTCTCATTAGAAACCAACAGGAGTTGCCCATCGTTGCGGGATTCCACCAGCCTTGTTATCTCTTTTCTATTGGCAAGATTTCTTTGTGGGACTTCTCTCCTTATTGATCCCTGTCAGAGCTTAAATTTGCTGGCAAAAATTCAAATGTGAATGCAAAGAGTGGATCCTGAGTAACATCTTGCAACTCATTGTATCGTAGATTTTTAATAACTCTTCAACTAAATATTCATACGAAACTGATTTTTTGCTACGTAAAAAATGTTCAACAATATTTTTAAATGATATCTACACTTTTCCTTCCAAAAGGTTTAATTTTTGAAGTTTTTTGTATATGGGGCCCAACAAAAATCCCTTCCTTTAGGGTTATTAAAGTGGTGAGCTACTTATTCATTTTTCGACCGACATCAATAGCAAAGAACCTTATCAGTTTCAGACATATATATTTTTAAGGGGGTTTCGCACAATAATTTTACAAAAGATTTTACTTTAGACTATCTTCAGTTAAAAATTGAGCATCATTAGTAAACAACAAATTGACAGGCAAAGAGAGCATTATCGGCATATTTCATTGTTTTACTGCCAAAAAGGCAAATTGCTGTGCTAGCTCGAAAGAAATTGTGACTGCCTTACTGAACGCCAATATCAGCGTTGGCTTGCTCGCTTTCGTTCTGGAAATTTCAATGTGCAAGATGCACCACAGACTGGTCGTCCAACACTACCGATGACGACAAAATAAAGGCGTTGATCGGAACCGGCATGTGACAATTCGAGAGATAGTAGCACTTTTGTAAGAGAATCATCATGATCTCATGAACGTTACCTTAACATTTCCACAGTTGGCAAAATTTAAGCGATTTAAGCATATATGAGCTTATCAGATGAGTTTTTACGTATTTATGTGTATCATTCCATACACAGGAAAACAACGCTCCAAATATACAAACCTGTGATAAGACTTATTCTATGCTATGGGCGTGAACATGAACCCTAGCAGAAAGATCCATAAGCATATTGAACGCCTTCAGGAGACGAGTCCTGAGGCAAATAATCGGAATGAAGCTAGGCGGAAACCAATGGCAATTTTTGACAAAAATATGAAAACAAACCTCTTGACTTGAAGTTCCAGTTGTAAATTGTATGTGCAGGAACGCACAATGTATCCAGTGCCGCAAGACTTGGAGTTCCAGTTGGACTAACATACAATTTTTAGCTAATGGTGAAGTGTTGGCAATTCACCGTGTTCTTCTTGCCTTTTAGTGTTAGCGCTGTGTAGCCACTATTACTAGAAAAACAATTTCATTCAGGTGAACGAAGGATGTCCCCGACCTGGTGCAGCAGCCGCCATAGTAGTAGGTGGCTCAGGGTGGAACTCTGCACCATATTCTGGTCCTAAGCTCCCCAGTTTGTGCGTGCTGCAGATGTTCCAGTCAGAAGCCGGGCTCCGGTCGATTACCAGGGAAGAGTTCCACAGGAAGCTCAAGGTGCCTCTAGATACCAACATCCGCACCACCAAGCCTCAGCGTCCACGCGGAGGCTAGCGTACCTACGGAGCGGGCCTTTTTCCGTCGGCAAGCGAAGGAGCTGCGCTGGGAATCTGGAGGGAGATCACGAAACGGCATCGCGCGGAGGTACACCCTCAGCCCCCAAAATCTAGCAACTCAAATAAATCTGTACACAACTTTGTAAACCACTACACAATAAAACTAAGTGAAAACATTAACTGTGAGTTTTGCTGCAATTTCCAGGAGTTGTGTTTTGGTAGTTTACCGGTGGTAGCTGGAAGAAGCACCGTGGGGCTCCCCGGAAGTGGTCAGCAGGACCCCAGGTAGGAATTTATAAAATTTGCATAGCCGGTAGGATGTTTTACAGTGGGTCCCCATTAGAAGAAGATTTCTCTTTTCCCCTGTATTCGTCTTGGTGCCCACAGCTCTTTTCAGTCGGAGGTCTTTCTAAGATGATCCAAAGTTTTGCTGTGCAAGAGGTTTTCATATCATTTAAACTGAATATTCTGGAGTTTTGGCATTTATTTCTACAAATTTCTGAACAATATTTTGGTATGGCCATATCACATGACTCGCAGTTGTTGGTGAGTTTTGTTGCATTGTACAGTTTTTGTGCTTCCAGTTTAGGTTTCGCTAAACCTCCCTTCCATTGGTTGGGTCTTTCAAAAGTAGGGTTGTATGGTCTTTCTTCCATAACATATTTTGTAGTTCACTAGATTCAAACTTGTTGCCGGTTGCCGTCGAAAACGGAGTGGTACAATACCCAATTTGTTTTTTAGGACTCCAGAATGAAACTTCTTCTTTTGTTCTGGGATCAAACATTGGAGCCTATTTTGATATCCTTCATCTTCTAATCATAGATGCAGTATTGAAACACTCGAAAGTATTATTCATCCCTTTTTCTTTTGCTCTCCACGATGAGACCGATCATATCCAACTTCAATGTGGATTTGAAAAGATCCCTACCTCTATTATTGGTATCTATACTACACCAAAATTAATTGTTAGCTCATATAACCAGTCTGGGCAAGATTTCTTATCTCAGAATGTCCCACCTTAGGATTTACATTAGGACAATAATTATGTCGCAGGCGTTGTTCTCTTTCTAAATTTAAGTTTATATGGAAATCAAATCTAGCGTCTTGAATTCTAAAAGGAACCTGTAGTATAGCCTTGCCCGATACTTGAAATCAATGTCAATTTCCTACTGTTTAGAGCTTGGATTTAACTTTCTGGGGTCCAGAGTTCTTAGACGAATGCTTACTTTAATTATTATTCCTTAGCGAAAGTTTCAGCTAGAACTGTGGAAGTGGTTCAGGCTGAGTGAAGATTAACTTGTGTTCTATAAACTAGAACTCTTATTAAAAAAATGTTAAGCAATTGGATCTCCAGCTATAGTAATTCTCTCTTTAATGCCACTGAAGAGAGAGGTCTAGCTCCTCACACTTTGTGGTCCAGTTTCCTAGATCCAACTTTCTACGTAGTGTGGCCAGATTCAACTCCTTTACGTTCAGTTCCTCAGAATGTCTGGCCAAATTTGCCTTCTCTAGGTCTAGTTTTTCAAATCAGGTGGCTGCATTTGCCTTCTGTTAATTTGGCTTCTTAGATAGTGTAGCAAGATTTACTTCTCCAGCTCTCCAGCTTTACTTGTGTTATTGGAGCTACCGAGAGATTTTCTGGTTTTTCAGTTTTCTCACAGGTACCATGCCACAACCAAAGGTATGAGCCTTTGCTAAAAATGAAGTCTACTGATTTCTCTTCAATTCTTACTCTCAGGAGCTGCTTGCCTCAGACTTTTTACCTTCTATCTTTTCATGCAGAGGCTTTTGCTTGCGGCTTCCAGTATGTCAAGTATTATGGTTCACACCCGATTTCTAGTTTTGTTAAGGTACATACGAGCCTTTATTGCCTGTGGCTTAGGGATGTTAACCCATACTTTTTCATTTACTCAGTTTTGAGACAACTTCCTCAAACAACGTTACAGAACTGTTGTTTCCATAGCTCAAGAGCAGCCCTTTCTGCTAAACTTGAAGCCTATTGTGTCTTTGCTTCGTTTCCTCATTTGGTCAGTGGGGTTTGGTGTCTGTGCCCTATACTCGGTTATCGGCTCAGATAGTTCTGGATTAGATTTTCCCATACTCTCCTATTGTACAGAAGTTGTGCGGATTTTTTGTGCTTTTGCCATGCCCCGTTCTGCGTTGTTTCTTAACCTCAGTTACTACAAGTACTGCTTAGTTTTTGCCCCGCTGGGTTTTTTCACAATAAGCCACCCCATTCTCTCAAGTGTTGCAGGTAGAATTTTCCTGTAAGTTTTCCTTTATTTGGCAAAAAATCTACGTTATTGGGGTGTTTTCCGCTTACTCATTAGCCTGGACCCATTGATTTCTCCACTGGATAAGGACATTTTACGTAGCAAAAAAGATAACGGTATTTTCTTGTTGAGCTAGGAATACTAGCTTTCGGTATAGGTACAACTTTTGCGAGGGTATTCTTTCTAATGCCGTTTTAGAGTTCTTCTTTTCAACCATACAATTATTTCGTTCCAGGTTTATACGTCCACCGCTAACAGAACCAGTTTGACAGCCGTAAGGCTCACTTACTTTCTGAGGAACTCGAAATCGTGTTTCGATTTGTGCGTTACTTCCCGCTGTCAACGATGCTTTGAGTGTAAGGATTTATAGTTTAAGGAGTCACGGAAGCCCTCCCCCTTTCTTTGAGCTTGGAACTATCTACGGCGTCTCTTATTGTAACAAAAACTGGTAAAAAAAATTGTTCAAGGGCATGTGAATCTGCCAAATAGTTACTTACAGAGCCGGTTAGAAATGACAAATGCTGATGTTTGGAAGAATAATTGAAAGAGAGAGAGAGAGAAAGAGAAAGAGGGAGACAGAAAGCGTAAATGAAGTAAAACATTCTAATAAATCGTGAAATTTGATGAAAATGTCCACATGAGTCGCCATTCGAAATGGTGATGACGCGATTTTTTGTTTCAGAATTCGAGTTTACCTAGCTTATATGGAAAATAATTTATAAATTAGTTAATACTGCCACCTTCGAGCATTTTAGCGCCTTTCTGTTATTAAAAAGTATACTCCAACTGAATGCCACTTAAAAGTAATCTATTCATATCATTTGATACGTTACTTCATTAATACAAACAAAGATTTGAATAAATAAATTAATGACAATTGTTATCGATCCAATAAACGGTAGAGTTGAACATAATTACTCACAGTAAAGTTTAATAATTATTGCAGGAAATTCAATGAAATTTATCACTGTATTCCGAGAATTAATGAATATGTTTTTATGATTATAATTGGCATCTAATGATTAAACTTTCTTTTTACACCTGCGATATTGACTAATTTTGAAAGAATTTGTAAATTGAAGTTTGTGATTTAAAATCAGTTAATAAATTCAAATTGTAGTCTTAGTAAACCGTTATTTTCAAGGGAAAAAAATTATTTTCAAGGTAAAACAATTTCAATGTTGACTTTTCATAGGTTTTTAAAGCTATAAAATGAAAACACTTACAATAATTTCCCATGAAAATCGTATCTAACTTTCAATTTTTCTACACTATCAAACATCCTAGTAGAGCGCATCATTTTAAAAGTCTAGGAGGAAACATTCATAAAACTGACTTTATATCAGCAGCACAAAAAGTAATTAAATAATAATTGACAAACCAATCAATAAAGACATCATACTAGTACATATACTAAAATAGAGGGTCATTACAATAATTTAAATTGAACTTATCATACTAATAGGTAACATGATCTAATTAACGCAAATGGAAGTTATATAGTGAAGTTCGTACTAATGTGCCTAATCAAATCATATGCAATAGAAAAAAATTAAATTTCAACTGAATTAATGGTCGCTCTTACATATTTACCTGTACTTAGTATTAATTACATAAGTACGTTTGCTAAATAGTTGTAATTTTAACCTTGTCAATTAACTAAAGTAATAGAGAATGAAATGAAAATAGCAGTGGCAATAGTAACTCCAATCAGCCGCGAACGGCATCTTAACCCAAAACGTTGCCAAGAAAATAATTAGGCAAGGTTTCAGAAAGATAAATTTTCAGCAAATTAAAAAATTGCAAAATCTACCAGAAAATTAAATATCCATAATTTTGCGCCAGAAAAATGAATTACTAGGCGTACATTCCAATATTTCAAGATCTATAAGGTTCACCTCGCAGGTGTCCAATTGATGTGAAATCTAGGAATTATATACATTTCCTAGGAAATGTTTACAACGCCGAGCCAATTTAGGAAATATTTGGAATTCTTTGTAAATAATTCCTCATTCCATACATTTCCTTGGAAGCTCATGTCATTTCTAAGTATTTTATGCAAGTTGTTAATATTTACAGAAAATGTATAAAACTAACTAATGTTCAATGCAGTTTTATTGTATATGGTATAATTACAGTATAACCAGTTAATAAAATAATACTCAGTAAATAGAATTAGAATAAGCACCAATTTTTTGGGCACTCAGTGACATATAGTAATAATTGAAATCGAGGGCTTATTTATTTTGCCGTCAAGCTTTCACGCAGGCAAACATCAAACAATGTTCCTTATAAAAGCCTATACTGTAATTTTTTATTTGTGCAGGGTAAGGTGGAGTGGCATTTAAAATTACATAGCACTTTATTTTTAAGTATTTTTTCACGAGGTTTTCCGATTCTTGATTGTAGGTTCTCAATTGAGCGTTGTTGAAGTTACACTGAATTTATATACAATATATAAATCTGGTTTGTGTTTAATTTAGGAATTGTAGTGAAAGGTAGGTATTAAAATGTCCGTAAAGGCGTGCAGCGATGATCTGCTGCCTCGGCGAAAGAGGATGGTAATATCAGCCGAGAATGGCCTTGTCTGGGGACGCGTGAATGCGCTGGCAGGCTAGCGTTGCGGTGTCGTGGGGCAAGTTCATTCCCCCAGCACAAGGACCCACTACAAAAGAATATCGCATTCACGAATTCTCGGGTCTCAAAAAAGGTTGACCGAAGTCGAAAAAATGTTGGTAACTAACGAAAGGGAAAATTGCTTGCTCAGAGAACAAGTCGAAACGAGCCAAAACAGACGGACTTGGGGAGACTTCGTCGTTACTCGACGATTCTTCTGGCCCACAAATAAGAGTGGAGTAACCGGACGGATGTGGTGCATCCAAATGTTGAAGTGGCCATATATTTCCCTTTTGAGTGGAAAACTCATACAAACATAATTTGCATGAGCCTTCCCATCAACCGAGAAATATAAATGTGACCGATTTATGTCATAGAATTATGTGAACGGGTCACATTACCCTATGCCAAAAAAAGGGCACTTGAGCGGAGAGCAACTCAACCCGGCAAGAACCCCTGAAAACAATTAAACAGGTGGAGCGCGCCCGATGGCTAGCCCATTTTCAGTGAACCGCTCACCATCGTAGCGGGTCCTATACCCGGTCAGAGGGTTTTTTTACGTTTACCAATCACATCCAGGTATAAAAATAGATATACTAGAATATGTCCAGTCAGAGATCAATAGAGTATAGGAATCTTTGCGTTTTTATTTCTATTTTTTTCCAATTCCTCTGTTTTAAATTTTTCTTTCAACCCCGTTGGAAGAAAAAAAGTTTAAAAATAAGAAAAAATATTAAAATATATAAGCATTTTATAGGAAAAAAAATTTATTAATAGGAAACTTATAATGAAAAAATTAATTAATACGCATTTTATAAAAAAAAGTTAATCAATAAGCATTTTACAAGAAAAAATTAATTAATAAACATTGCATAAGAAAAAAATTAATTAAATTAATTAATAAGAATTTTATAATAAAAAAAAATTAAATAATACGCAAATAAAAGGGTACTTACCCACATTCTCACGATCGCTCGATAATGATGTAGGTGAGTTGCTTTGAAGGAAATTTCTATTTAATAACCAAATCCATTGAACGATTTTTGTTGATTCCAAGCTTATTGTGTATTGTTCCTGGCCCATGACAAGTAAAGAAGCACCGAAAGCTTTCAAATCAGCCTCTATAAGAATTTTTTATAACTTCATTCTTCTTCATCTATATTAGATTGAGCTTCGCAATGTGTTAAAACCGCACAAAAATCGGTAGAATTTCACTTAAATTTAATAAATAATCTAAGTTAATTTATTGCAAATCATACATCCACACCCATCTAGATGTGGGTTAAACTATCACGATGGTAGCACTTGTAAAGCGGAACACTCATTCAATAAATGCGCACAATCTTTTTCTTCCTGGCCAATCATAGCAGCTTCTACAAATTTTAAGAAACGCAACCTTCCATTATCCACTACTGCTGACTTTTTCAGATCGCTGATGTCCCTTGGATAATCACTGTCCTGATTCTCCGTTTTCAAGCTGTCCATTAACAAGAAAATGAATAAACTAGCAGCATCGTTATCTGTGATCTTGAAACAATTTTCAATTTGAGGAAGTACAGTTAGTTTAGCGATACGAACACGCGAGTCTTATGAGTGCTTATTTCCATTACATATTTCATCAATGCACACGATTTTCACGTCACTTGCATCACTTGACGCAAATTTTACTTTAAACGTATTAAAATCACATCTGGCGACGAACATTTACATTGATGATGGATCTCATATCACTCTATATATATTTTTGTCATTACTGTTCACACTTCACTAGACAGTACGACCTTTAAGCAGAATTTTTAATGTGATGTCACAATGTGTGCAAGATATTTTCAGAAAAACCCGTCCGCTTGAAAATTATATCGCGAATATTCCATGAGTCTCACATTTGCGACTTATTTAAATGCACTCTAAGTTGTTTGTAAAGTTCATTTTTTCCAGCGCACCCTCGTGTGATCGCTGTCGCGATCCGTAAGCGAAGCTTGTCTTTCTTCTTTTTCTCCCGTGTCGCTACCCGTAAAATTCAATCAGCTGCCCACTCAGCTGAACTCGAATGCATTCCATCATGTAATGCACCGTTGGCCGGCACTAAATCAGTGTTTCCGCATCCTAAATTTTAATGGGCAGATTTAAAATTTTTTTAAAACCAAAATCTAATCAGAGTAGAGAAATTTTAAATGAACTAAAGAACATTTAAATGAAGTGGAGAAATTTAGATGAAGTAAGGAAAATAGTAATAAAAATTAAATTTCATGAAAAACATAATTAAAGGAAAGCTTTTAAATTTACTATAGAGGAAAATTGATATGAAGTTACATTTGATAATAATAATAAGAAGAAAAATTATTCTAAACATTACAATTACAGGGGAAATAATTACATATTTTTTTTAAATCTGCCATTATAATTTTGAATAGGAGGTAGGAGGGTTTTCGAGCAGTTTGCTGCTGTGACTGCTCGATAACTACAGAATCCTTTAGGAGTTTTCGTATTTTGTAGTTGTGTTACCTTGAAGTACTTATGGGAAAGGACCCCGCATACTGCGCTCACCATCTAGCTTGAATAAAAACGATAATGTTCAAATAATTTTGAAGAGAACCCGACCCAAGGTGTTAGATTCATTTTTCATAAATCTAGATGATTAAGATCAATTAGTGACAAGACGATAAGATAGTAAATATAGCCATGCAGCTTGTTAGCGCTGCTTATTTTAAGAACCATAACAACCGCCGTTATGGTCAGCAGCTAAGTCAACCATCGATAATGTAAGCAGGCAAATCAAACAATATTAACACTAGCATTAGCGATTCCAGCACCGACCACAGCAACAATAATAACGACAGCTACAGCACTAACCATAACAGCAATAGCATAATCCCCTCGTTAAAAGAATTGTTTTGGAAAGTTATCATCAAAACCTTTCATTTGATATCCATATCGGCTACCTTTGATGAATTTTTCTTCCGGGGGCGACTCCCCTATATAAGGAGACCCCCTTAAATACCATATAACATTTTTTTGTAGTTGAGCTTTGAAGAGAGCATCACTTTACACCTGCATACAAAATTTGATATTTCTAGCGTTGGTAGTTTGAGAGAAAAAGGGCTGTGACACACGAACGGACGGACGAAATGGCGGACGGACAGACAGGACGCAATTTTAGTAGGGTTTTATATAATTACTTTACAAAGCCCTAAAAACGAAAAAAAAATATTTTGTTTTAACGGCAACTGTCGTAAGTTTCCCATAAGGTAAATAATCACTAAGGACTCATACCTTTTCCAAGTGAAAGATTAATCTGCCGGCGGATTAAATAAAGAAGCACTTTCTCCAACGATTTCCGCATAGGTTGGCTGAGATGGTAGTTCGGATTGTCATTTCTGACATTCGGACGGGCCTCCCCAAGTGAAGCTTGATTATGAGTTGAGTCACATCAGTTTTGTGCAAATTTCTTTTCCAGCGGCTCTTCTTAATGATTTTATTGCAGTAAATATTTAATTCTAAATAACTTGAAAATATTAAAATTAAAATATGGTAGAATGCAGCTGAGATTTGCCAACTACCTCAGAAAATGTGTCACTTTGAGGAAATTGCATTTCATTGAAGTAAACAAATATACAAGAACAGCGCAGTACTTGATACTCTATCACCAAAAAAAAAAAAATATTGTCTTTTCTCAGGCAAAAGGTGGAACAGGAAATACTCGAACAATCACCAATGTTTGCTAACAACAAAATTAACTAGCTCTGCTGGAACCATTTTGTAAATTCGGACCCAATGAACATAGACGTTCACCAAATTTTCGTTGACTTTAAGCAAGCATATGACAGTATTGATCGTCACGTACTGTACCAAATAATGCTTTGCTTTGGCATCCCAGCCAAATTAGTTCGTCTTACCTTACAATGACCTCGACGGCCTCCCAAGTCCGCATCAATAACCAACTCACCGATGCCTTTGACACAAATATCGGGCTCAAGCAGGGAGATGGGCTGGCCCCATTGCTATTCAATTAGGCTCTGGAGAACGTCATAGGGAAGCTACCTGTCGATACGCGAGGTACATTACTATTCAAGTCGAACGAAGTAGTAGCCTATGCGGATGACATAAACATTTTGTCACGGTCATTAACAACTGCCAAAGAACTCTTCCTGAAACTCGACAGCGGAGCAAAACTAGTAGGGCTACAAATCAATGAAAATTTAACAAAGCTCATGACGCAGTCGAGGAAAAATACCTCAAGTACACTAAACATCACACTTTGCGAATAAAGTATCAAAAATGTTAGCGAATTTGTGTATTTAGGCACCAAAATGACTAAAGCGGGCAATGAGAGAGACGAAATACGCCGAAGAATACAGCTCGCAAATAAAATATGTTATTCAGTATTGACGATCTTGAAGACCAGCTGCATACACAGAATAACAAAGCTCCAAGTATTCAAATCTGTGATAAGACCTGTGTTATGCTATGGGTGTGAAACATGGACCCTAACCCAAGCATCCGCAAATATATTGAACGAGGGGTCCTGAGGCGAATAATTGGAGCGAAGCCAGACGGAGACCAATGGTGAATTCGATACAACCATGAGCTGTATGAAATTTTTGACGACCTGGATGTCTCAACGATTATAAGACTGCGGAAGCTGCAAGGGGCTGGCCACATGAATCGTATGGACGAACAACGGATACCCAAGAAGGTATTCGTTGGGAGACCTGAAGGCCGGAGACCAGTGGGGAAACCGAGGATACGCTGGTCTGGCTCGGTCGACGAAGACAGTACATCCCTGCTCGGATTTTGATATCGGAGGACGCGGTCAATGGACCGAGACAGTTGGAGGCACTATTTGCAGGAAGCGAATTCCCGAGAGGGGCTGTAGTGCTAAGAAGAAGAGCCCTCTACAGAATTTGGATAGTATCTCGTCACATGACATCAAGCAAATCGCCTTAGCTTTTCTCTGCTCAAATTTCCCGGCCTAGATAATATACCCCCATTCATAGTGCACAGGCTGTGACACCTAGTAGTCAGTCTCATGGCTACTTAGGATTTTTAGACCCATTTGTCTCACATCCTTTGTCGTGAAAACGCTTGAAATTGCTTTTGGCATTGATCTTCGAAAGATTTTAGAAAGAACATCGTTATCTAAGTCTCAATATGCATATCTCAAAAGTTTGTATGCGGCTTCTGCCCATCATGAGGTCTGGCGTGCTGTTGAGCAGTCAAGTGAGTACAAAAATTAACACAACCTTCCTTTCTAGATAAAAGAAGGAGCTTCAATGATGTCCGCACTGGAGCCGTCCAAGAGGCGTTTGTCCAGTTAGGGGTGCAGAGATACTGGGTATTAAAACCGTCCATTCGATGAAGTTCATAAGGAAGGATAACGCTTAGACAGGTGCAATATTTCCCCTACTTTGGATATTTGTGGTCAATAATATCTTTTCGAAGGGAGGGGATAAAGTTGCTGACAACCTGGTAATCTAACTTTCCCTTCCGTGATCGGCGAAACCTGTTCTGCCCCCTAAAGAAAGTGTGCATAGTCTTCACGATGAAAACTAAAATCCCTAACTTTAGACTTCCCTACCTTCATGGCCATCTTTTTCTGCTTTCCTCCAATGCTAAGTATCTTGAAATCATTATAGATCCGAAGATCGACTGGAGGGCAGTTTAACAAATCGTGTCAATAAAGCAAGCGTTGCCTTCTACGCAAGCAGAAAAACCATTAGCAGGAAGAGGAATCTGCAACCAAAAATAGTGTCCAGGATGTGCATAGCAAATCCGTTCCATACTTAGGTATATGCTGTGGACAAGAGCTATCTAACGAAAAACCTAGGGTTGAAGAGAAACCGGTGCTTTGTGCTCAACTGCTAGAGATGCTGTAAAAGTTCGGTAGCAACGGCTGATTGAGGCTGTACGGCAGTACCTACCACTGCGACCACCCACCCATCCAATACGTGCGCATAATGCACAAATGGAAGCTTTAAATAAGAAACCTTACTTAATTTTTACTGAATAACTGTTTGCATGAAATATATACTATGGGTTCATCATTTATGATAGCATGGCAATATTAGATACATCTCTTTGATTGGTTATATGACCCGCTTTGTAGTAGAGTTCTTCTGGCTGCTCACTTCTTTGAAAATTTGTTATTTGGATGAGTTTACCTGGGAACACAAAGAAAAACAACCAATATTTGTATTACTCCCACACTCATTTGACTAATATGGCGCTACACACGACATTACAGTCTAGACTCATCCAGACCGATTTTCTCACATCTTTGTCAATCTTTGGACACCTGCGCATGTGATTATCGTGCAAATTATCGACGTCCCTCAGTGATCATGCAAAACAAACACGCGGAAATTTAATCAACAAAGTAGTAAAATTCTTGCAATTAAGATATGTGCACATTCGATTGCGTCTGTGTTTCTAATCTATGCTCAGTTGATACTATATTTGCTTTTGGGATAATAAAAGTAATTAAATCCATATAAACAATTGAAATTCTATAAAAGACGCTGAACTTGCGACATTTATTCATAAAAATTATTCTCTTAAAGAAAAATGAAGTGTTTCTTAATATTATTAACAACACTTGCCAGTGTATTGTTAGTGCAAGGGGCAACAGGTGAAATTTTATTTTAACGGTTTTGAATCGTAAATAAATCTTTGAAATTATTCATACCATTCTACATTCGCAAAAATAGCTACTAAATAGTGATATTTAAATCAACTTAATTCCTCATTACAGATAAGGTCATTTGTTACTATGGCTCATGGGCACATTATCGTACTGGCAACGCTAGGGCCAGCGTATCTGACCTAAACCCGAATCTGTGTACGCATATAATTTACACTTTTGTTGGAATAACAACTTCCGGTGGAATTGAAATTTTGGATCCATGGCTAGACATATCTTTGAATGCAATTCAGAACACAGTGGCGTTGAAAAATATAAACCCAAACCTTAAAGTCCTGGTGGCCATTGGCGGTTTCAACCAAGGCGGATACAAATTCTCAGTGGTAGCTGAGAGTCCTTCTCTACGAGCCACGTTTGTTAAAAATGTGGTGAATTTCATCAATCAATACAAGTTGGATGGATTCGATATTGACTGGGAATATCCTGCAGGCAATGGAGGTCGACCACAAGATAAGGTAACTTGTATCTTCTGACGTACTTAATGCATTTCTCTTTGGTGTAACATTTTCATACCTTATTTCAGACAAACTTTGGTCTGTTACTACAAGAACTACGAGCAGCCCTTAATCCACTGGGAAAAATCTTATCTGCTGCGGTTGGTGCTAGTCGATCCCAGAGAGAGGCATACTACAACGTGCCAGCTTTGAACCAATACTTGGACTTTATTAATATTATGGCATATGATCTACATGGCAGCTGGGATGGAAGGACAGGTCAAAATGCACCTCTCTACGCAAGTTCAGTGGATACAAACAACGATTTGAATATAGTAAAGCACCCAGATTGTTCATGGTTTATTTGATACTAACTAGTATATTTGGTATTTCTAGAATGCGATCGTCCAACAATGGATTGACGCTGGAGCATCACCCAGCAAACTTGTGTTAGGACTTGGTCTTTACGGTCGATCATTTACCTTAGCTAGTAGTTCAAATAATGGGATTGGTGCACCGAGCACGGGTCCAGGTAATCCGGGACCTCATCTTGGAGAAGCTGGTTCTCTGTCTTATCTTGAAGTGAGTTACCTTGTAAATTTATTTAAAAAAATAAATATTCAACTTCAATTCCAGATTTGTTCAAACAACAAGTTTAATGGATGGTATTCAGTATATGATAATCAACAACAAGTTCCTTATGCCTACAAAGGAAACCAGTGGGTGGGTTATGACAATGTTCTTTCTCTACAAAAGAAAGTTGATTTGGCGAAGACTAAACAATTAGCTGGAGTTATGGTTTGGTCTATAGACCAGGATGACATTCGTAATGTTTGTGGAGATGGTACTTGGACATTGATGAAAGCTATAAGACAAAGGTTAGGTTTACCGTAAACTCTTACTTATTTCAATTCTCCTTGTTTTTGATTAAAGTGTTTTGAAAATAGACTGAATTTGGTTGTATAGTTAATATATTTCGAAAGATCGTTCTTTTTCGGATTTCAACGAAATTCGTACTGAGTTTATTGATGTAATGTAAAGGATGTGTTAGAGACAGCCATCTGAACCTCAGCAAGAATAAGGTTACACAAATTGTTGGAGTGGCCAAAAATATTTTATTGAAAAAAAGAATGCATCTTTTCAACTTTTTAATTGGTAGATAATAAGAGTAGGGGCAAAAACTTTCTACATTATACCATATTCAACTATGTTTGGCGTGGATTATAAAGAAAATCCGTTTCAACGATAATCAATTTAAATTAAGGAAGAACAGATCGAATGCAAAGGACCTTTTTTGGTAGCCATTAAAACTTTCATCGGCTGTTATGAAGGTATTGTGCCATCATGCTGGTAAGGCCGGCTCCACCAGTACCAGTTGGTGACAATTGTTATAAAACTGATTCTCAGGGGAAGGTTAATGTTACTAAATTGTTGAGACAGAAAAAGAGTTTTGCTAAATTTATTGCAATTTTTAAACGTTTCAAATTTAAAATTTTTTTAATGATAGTAAAAATTATTTATTTATTTAGCCAAGCAAGGCACTGGTAAAAGAAATATAAAAAAAAATTAACTTTATAATAAAAAATTCACAATAATTTCTTAATTCTAAATTGATTAATTTATAGATATCAAAATTGTGACAAATGCAATGTGCTATTACAATAAAATATGTTGTGAGGGTAGGGTGCGTGATGGAATTAAGATGAAAGGACATTTGATAAAAGAGCTTTAAAATGGGTTCTGGAAATGTTTGGGGAGTAATGTGCACTAAGTGAGTTAAACTTTTTGCAACGCCTGTTTATCGGCTCATTATCTGCATAGATTGTATTATGCCGCTCTTCAACTAATTCTATCAGTTAAAAATGGTTTTTTAATCGTGCCTCTGAGGACATCAAAAGCGAAACAACAAGTTATCAAAGTTCTACGGGAAGCAAGTGATGGTATATTGAGAATTCGCAGCCTAAGCTCATAGGAGGGTAGAACTTCAAAATTCCTCGGATCATATAGCGACCTTAATGCAAGTAAGATAAACTGTTTTTGAACAGAGTCGAGTCGGTCAATGTGAGCGTTGAAAACAGAATCCCAAATAAGACATGCATATTCAAGAATGGGGCGTACTAAGGAGAGATATAATGTCTTCGATACCCAAATATTTTGAAATTTTTTGGATCGACGCTTGATGCAGCCGAGGAGCTTATTGGCTCTACCAAGGACTTCATCATAATGCCGACTGAAACCTAATTTATTGTCCAAAATAACACCGAGGTCTACAACGCTGTCCTCTCCTTCAAGTTTGTGGTAGTCAAGATAATAATCTACGGCAAGGACAGAGTTTTTATGGGAAAAACTTATTATCTGACATTTTTCGAAATTCAGGGAGCGTAGGTTTTTTTCTGACCATTTTAAAAGAGAGTTTAACTTGTTTTGAAGGAATTCCGTATCCCTTGGAGACGTTACCACCTTGAATAGCTTGAGATCGTCAGGATGTTATAGATGTGGAATGTCCGACAAGATAACAGAGAGATCCGAAATGAAGATGTTAAAAAGTATGGGACCAAGATGGCTGCCTTGAGGTACACTGGAGAAGACATTGATTTCTTTGGACAAAAATCCTTGAAATTTGACAATTTGCGTCCTATTTTTGAGATACGAGTCGAACCATTCTAACAAAGGGCCACAGATACTGACATTTTTTAATTTTTTTCTCAAGATTTTGTGGTTGATATGATCAAACGCTTTACTGAAGTCTGTGTAAATTGCATCGATTTGATGGCCTCTTCCGTTTCACAAAGGACACTAGAAACCATCACCGAGAGATTTGTAGCTGTTGAGCGTTTTTTCCAGAAACCATGCTGTTGGTCGTTCAGCCGAGGCTCAAAGATGGGTGATATTTCTGAACAGACTATTTTTTCAAAAAGTTTAGGAATTGCTGATAGTATTCCGATGCCTCTGTAAATTTCAACTGACGCCTTGTCTTTATTTTTATAAATTGGAATCAAGTGGGATTTCTTCCAAATTGATGGGGAAATTCCAGAAGTGAGGGATTTATTAAAAATGAAATGCGAGGAGGGAGTAAATTAGGACCAGACCCTTTATTTAGATCAAGCGTCTCTATTGCATTGGATATATTATCATCGGAAATGCCAAGTTTTTCGATGAAAGATGCTGAATTTATGTCTGAAGAAGATATGTAGGATGAAGAGTTAGTTGGACAATATACGGATTGGAAATGGGTTGCAAAAAATTCACAGATATCTTCGGGATTGTATGAGTTTGATTCTTGATACACCATCAAATTGGGAAATCCTTGAGATTTACGTTTGGTGTTAACGAAGTCAAAGAACTTTTTTGGGTTGTGGATAATGTTTTTACCAATAATATTAACATACGAATTATATGCTTCCCGAGATTTGAGTTGAAACTCTTTTCCCAGCTCCTCATATTTATTTTTAATTTTTTGGCTAACGTTTGATTTTGTCTAAATTATTTTGTGGAGCTTATTCCTTTGATTTTGGAAGTGGTGCAAATCTCCATTAAGCCAAGGCTCAGAGAGCTTATTTTTCTTTTTAATTTTGGGTACATATCTCTCAACGGCGTCCATGAAAATATTGTAAAAACAATCTCCCGCGTCGTTTGTATCTAACGTTGAAAGCGTACCAGTCCAGTCAATATTGTGGAGATGTTGCATTAGTAAATATGAGATCTAACCAATTACCATGAAGGTTGGGGGTCGGAGCCACTTGCCGCAAATCATTGCCATACAGGGTGCTAATAATGTTGAAGTCTATACTGTTGAGAAGATTGACTGGGAGTAGACCACTATCAGATTCATCGACCATAAATTTCAGATTTGGTCGGTTAAAATCCCCGGTGATGATAATTATGTCTTCTTCATTGGTGGAAACAGCTAATGAAGAAATTACATCTCACGCACTACTATAAACTTCTTCAGTAGGTCTTGAAGGGATATAAAAAGCTCCTATATATCAGTTTACATTTGCCATTTTGATGCGGACAGTTTTGTGCTGTTAAAAATTGTCAGAGACTATACTTATGGACTCACTGAAAAACGACTTATGCACTGTAATCAAGACACCTCCTCCACATGATTGCCCTGTGCTATGAGAATCTCTGTCGTCTCTAAAAATAGTCCAGTTTTCATCGAGAATCTCCTCATTAAGAAAAGACTCGTTCAACAACGTTTCAGTTAAGGAAAGAACATTAAAATGGCACGATTTGGCGTCAAGATATAGTTTATTAGTTTTTTCTCTCATACCACCGCAATTGTGGTAAAAGAGACTGAGGCGTTTAGAAGTGAGTGCGTTATTGGGGACGAAAAAACGTACGTTGTTGCTCTCTAGATCTTTATAGTGCTGATATATAATTAGAGCTGACCCCAAGTTTCGAGATCTTTATCAGTTTGTGCTGATGTTACACCTAATTCCGCGTGGTATCTAATATAAAGCATACGGAGGGTACCAATATCTATGGGAAGGCCTTCCTGCTGTATCATAACCAGAATGTTTATTTTGGTTTAACCATCAATTCAAGTAGTGTCAGGAGCACTGTGCATGTATGCCAGAAAAAGTCTACCATTTTCATAAATTTTATGATCTCTAAGTCGGGAAAGGAGATATTTGCCTTCCATATCGTTATTGGAGTTGATTGTGGCTTTCACTACTGAAGGTATAAGTGGATTCAAAAATGAATTCGATCCAGGAGATGGTAAGGAAGAAACTTGTACACCACCATGTATAAAATTAGGATATTTATCCGCCATTCTATTGTTTTTAGAGATTGAAGGAGAGATATTAGAATCTTCGCTCATAATATTGGAGCTCTCAGGTTGGAAACTTCTAATATTGCTATCAGTTTGTGTTTGGGAAGTTGCAGCAAATCCTCCACTTTGCAGCCTTGTATTTTAAGATCTTGTTCCAAAGTCCGTTGCAATCCTATGGCATCGAGATTAGTTGGAGCTTTCCTTAGGTAAAACATTTCCCAGGATACTTGGTTGGTAGACTCCAGTTTCCTGATTCTGTTCTTTCAATCATCTTCGGACCAAAAAGTGCCTATTTTAAAGATTTGAGATGGAATAATTGGAACTTGAATCTCGAAGGTGCGCGTGGGGGGTATCATCGTTTAAACCCAATGTCTGCTTCTCAGCTTCGTGTTTATCAGCACTGGCAGGATTTATAACCATTTTTTGAGCTGCCGGAAATCTTTTTACATTATCCTCCAAAGATGTGAACTTTTTTTCCAATCCTTCGGTTTTTGCCAACATTTCAGAAATGTGTGAGTCCTTTTGTTGCACGGGCATTTTATTCAATATATTTGTTAGCATCTTGTTCATCCTGTCTTTGCTCAAAATATCAGTACTTGGGAGATGTGAATTTGATACGAGGTTTCTCATCGAAATAAGTCATTGGTCGACTGATTCAAGAACTCTAGTGATGTTATTATTGCTACTTGATAGCGTCGTAGCAAGTTCATCGAAGCAGGTTGCCATCTCCATGAAGCTTTCATCGTTTGCTCGAGACTTTGAACATTGACGGGCAATTAGAATGCTCATAGAAAATATAAACGAAGGGAAAATCACGTTAGTGTAAGAGGTAAGCCCACTCGAGTCACCGATCAAAAGGCAATAATCAATACCGATCTTCAAACATCAGGGCGACATCTAGAGCGAGAGGTGAGTCGGATTTCACCTCCTGAAAATTTCATTCACTGTGAAACCATATCATGTGAAAATTAACCAGTAAAGCTTATTAAAATCTCAATGACAATTTCATAATCCAGTGTTCACATATATTATCTGCAGATGAATAGAATATATGAGCACTCGACTAAAGAAAATACCATTAAATCCAGAAGTTTAAGATTTATTCTTCTTTTTATATTCCACGATCTGAGCCCTACGATTGCTTCAGGATGAAGCAACTCCTTTCGGAACGATTTGTTTAATCGAATTGGGACTACTTTGAACGATACCATGAAACGGATGACAAAAAATAACAGCGCGGAGATATGAAGGTAGAAAAGGCAGACCTCAAAATTGGGTAAAAACAATAGGTTATATAATTTGATTAAAATATCTAATGTTAAGTACTTAAGGGAAAGTCCTTGTTAATCCATAGTACTCGACATTATTTATAATAATTCCGATAATCTTGTTTATTTTCCTTGAAAAATAAATATGTAATGGAATTACTAATTTCTTCGAATAAAACCGTTGTCAAATTTCGTAAGCACAGCCAAAATCATGTGAAACCTTATGAGTTTAAAACCAATCGTACTCGCAAATATATTTAGACTTAGCTGAAATCAATGGTTTATCAAATATATAAAGGGTGGTCCAACCATACTGCACGATGTTGATTGTGAGTCACACCTTAACGTGAAGCTTTTCTCCCAACTTAATTTGACATTTCTTTGTTTTAGTGTTTGACAAATTCAACCACGGAGGAATATACGATTGAGCAAAGCTTTAAGGTTGTTGAAGCCTCTCAAATAAATCGGCGTTCAAATCCAAATGCATTTCGTGCGATTCTTAATTTTTTGGCCAGCATAATCGACCAAATATGTCCACAATCGGGAGGATTGTGCGCAAATTTCAGCAAACCGGGTTTGTAGGATAAGTAAAATCACCTGTGCATGCCTGCCCAGTTCGTTCTGCGGAAAACATTGCTGTTGTTCGTGATAGTGTGGCAGAAGAGCCGTCAACCTCGACTCGTCGTCGTCCCCAACAATTGAACATCTTACGAACATTACTGATGCGAATTTGGAATAAGGATTTGAATTTACACGCTTATAGGTTCAATTGCCATAAGAGCTGACGTCTACTGACCATTTCAAATAAGTGTACGTCAATAAGCCAAGAACAATTCACACGCAACGTGATTTGACACCGATGGGTTTCTTTCTCTGGGGATATTTAGTAGAAAAAGTGTACGTCAATAAGGCAAGAACAATTGAAAAGCTAAAGGATGAGATAGTTCAGCACATTAACGATATTGAACCTCAATTTTGTCTCAGAGTCATTGATAATATGGACCATCGGATAGAGGTATGTCGCCGTAGCCGTGACGAGCATTTGGGCAATATTTTGTTTTAATAAAAAATATTAACATAATTCTCGTTTTGGTTGGACCACCTTTTACATGATGTCATTTTGCTTAATCTTTGGAAGGGCTTGCGAGGCTGTACGTCTAGTGAATTAAATAATCTTTTAAATGTCATTCCGAAATTGATTTTTATTGAAATCACAACGAAGCAAAACCAGGAGGGCTGAAAATTGATGGGAACAGAAGAAAATCAAGATGCAGTTGAAAAAAATACCTCCAATACCCATAATATCACACTTTGTGGACTCGGTATCAAAAATGTGGGCAAATTTGTGTATTTAGGTACCAAAACAACGAGAACCGGTAATGAAAGAGACAAAATTCTCTGAAAAATACAGCTCGTAAAAAAAATTTTTTTTCAGTTTTGACGGTCTTAAAGCCAACTGCATATAAAGAAAAACAAAGCTTTAAGTATACAAATTTGTGATAAAATCTGTGCATCCACAAATATAAAATAGTCGAAAAAGTATTGAGCCTTTTCTTATCACTAGATAGTGTTCGTTGTCGTATATCGGGCAGTACTAATCAGATTGAGTCAAAATGATATGCGTTTGAAAGGCAACATTCCATTCTATAATCTTTATAGGGACAGCTGTGTATTTTGTCATTCATGTCAAAAGTTCTATTCATTTAAAAATGAGTATAATTTCTGAAAAACATTCGTTATATTTTACAATATCACTACAAACAAGGTGAGAGTACATAGCACGTTCGTGAAAAAATTTGTGGTGTCTACGGTCAAGATACTTTATCAAAAACCATAGCTAAGAGATAGTTCGCTTGCTTTGGTTCTGGAAATTTCTATGTCAAAGATGCACCTCAGGTTGACCAATCACTGAAAAAGGCGATAAATCTTACAAAAAATTGAAGAAGATTGACACATAAGCAGCTATGACATTGCTAGGGAACTGAATATCCATCACCAAACAGTTTTGAACCATTTGCGTAAGGCTGTATACACAAAGAAGCTCGACGTTTGGGTGCCGCATGATCGACCAATTTCCGTTTGCGAAATGCTAATAAAACGCAACGAAATCGAGCAAACCATTACGGGAGATGAAATATGGGTAAGATACAAGAATGTTGTTTGAAAAAGATCATGGTCAAAAATAGGTGAATCATCAGAAAAGACTTCAAAGCCAGGATTGACACCAAATAAGGTTATGCTGTGTGTACGGTGGGATTAGAAGGGAATCGTTTATCATAAGGTGCTAGAACCTGGCCAAACACTCAATTTAGCTCTATACTGTCAGCAATTAATCAGATTGCAACAAGCAATTCAAGAAAACCGGCCAGAATTGATCAATAGAAAGGGCGTTGTCTTCCATCATGACAATGCCAGGCCACACACATCATTGATGACCCGGCAAAAATTAACAGAGCTTGGCAAGGAAGTTTTGATGCATCCACCATAGAGTTCAGACCTTGCACCATCAGACTAACATTTGTTTCTGTCTCTGCAAAACTTCTTTAATGAAAAGAAATTCACTTTAAAAAGGGACTGTGAAAATCACTTGGCCAAGTTTTTTGCCGGTAAACCACAAAAGTTCCACATAGATGGAATAATGGCTCTTCCCGAAAAATGGCAAAAGGTCATAGATAATAATGGACAATATAAACTTAAATAAAATCCATTTTAAGCAAAAGAAATATTCAATCGAAAAATGACAAAAAAGACTCAATACTTCTTAGAATATCCAATATATTACAAAACTTCCAGAAACGGGTCCTGAGGTAAATAATCAGAAAAAAGTTGAACGGGGACCAATGGTGGACTCGATACAACCATCTGTATAAAATTTTTGACGAGTACGTGGTCTCAACACTGCCAGACTGCGAAACTTGCAACAAGCTAGCCACGTCAATCGTATGAATGAACAAGGGATACGCAAAAAGGTATTCGTTGGGAGAAATGAAAGGTGGAGATCAATGGGGAAACCGAGAAAATAATGGTCTGACTCAGTCGCCGAAAACAGTTCACTGTTGGTCAAATTTAGAAACTAGTCCATGCAGTCATTTGAAGGTGCTGTAGTGTTACGAAGAAGAATTAATATCGAATATCTATATCTTACTTCGATGCATAAAGAAAATGAAGTATTTCAAGACAACTTTGAGACTGCTGGTATGGTTTAGCTCGATGGCTTTCCACTGTTGGAAAAACCCCGGGAAATGTCAAACAGTAAGGTGACAACAACAATCACGAAAAGAAAACACGATCCACTAAACTCCGCTGATGGCGGCTGTAAATTACAAATAATTGCCAGTGATGTTTAAACTACAAAAATAAAGCGATGAACTGAAGCCATGGATACAGTCTCTCAAAGAACTAGTCAAGAAAATTATCAAGATTCGAAAAACGCAGCAGCGAAAATCAAGCTAAAAAAACGAAGGTGAAAAATAATGTGAAACAAGCAACTCCGGGAGAAATTTTAAGTACTGGTAGCACTAATGAAACTCAAAACTATTTTGCAGCGCTTCAAGGACTGACAAAAGATATGGAAATAGAAATAGCAATGTAAGTTTTATTGGATATTTAAAGATTAAGAG
Organism: Odontomyia ornata; assembly: GCA_963969285.1. Taxonomy (NCBI): domain Eukaryota; kingdom Metazoa; phylum Arthropoda; class Insecta; order Diptera; family Stratiomyidae; genus Odontomyia; species Odontomyia ornata. Next base: position 29,316,107 of record OZ017740.1, on the reverse strand, counting down.
CAAGGAGAAGAACCCAATACACGGGTTTGCTGGTACCATAGATAAAGCCAAACAAGCTGAAGTAGCAGGAGAGTGCTCCTGTCAGAATGTTTTTATGAACTAATTAGGAACTTAAACAATATCTTCTAAATATCGAAACTTGACTAATATGCAGATTCCATAAATTGAGTTCGAAAAACTATTGTAAATCCAGGTGTTTAAATTCGCCGCCATTTTGTTTCAAGTGTTTTGACCCCGTGGCTTGAATAATCATGATAACATAGCAACATTACAGACCATTTCTAAAATTTTTGTTAAAATTCCAATTTATTTGTAGTGTTTAGGTCCGTTGCAAACGTGTATCTCCCTAGTATTACGTGTTAATGTTGTTGTAATTGTTAGATATTCAATCGGCTGTAACTTAGCAGTTTATTGTTGGGTTATTGTGAAATTTTTAAGATGCATAGAATTGCTATCAAAAAACTTAAAGTGTACCTTTTGTCAAATTAAGGGCCTCATTTTGATTTTAAAGGCGAAAATTGGCTGTAGTTCATTGTTCGATTTATATGAAATTTTCAGGACACGTACAACTGCTTTGAGAAAACTTATGTTTTAAGTAATTTAAGGGTCCCATTTTGATATTATATGTTAGAACGTAAAACTTACAAAATGTACTATTATTTACAAAGTTGATCGAATTTCGATATATTTTGCCCTTGTGCCCCTAAACACTTACCTCCGCAATTTTTTTCAGATTTTTCAAGTCAAAGGCATCCATTCCGAGGGGGAAACAAAATGTTCATACATTTCCTCTCCCCCTGCAACTGTAAATAATGTAAGAAGCAACAATGATATGCTTCTTGAAATCAACCAACAACTTAATTCTTTATCGGAAAGAATCAATAAACAAGATTCAAAATTAAACTTTGTTATTCTTTGTTATTCAACGATTAAATCTTTCAAATGTTTCATAATATTTTGCCATTCAGTCGCATTTCCATGGATGGGCTTCCCTTCATCTCGATCAACATCAACTATTCTTACTCTACATCGACGTGATGTTACAACCGCGGAAGTCATCGCAGTTGCAGACATGAGGTTTCAGCAGAGGGGTGTGTAGCCCGGGTAGATATGCTGAGGCTGGCTAGCGCTTAGTCGTGTCGTGGGACTTCCGGGACACCCTCTGCTCTTGCTGAGCCACCCTACATGTAAAACATAACACAAAAGGAAACGGAAGGGAGAAGAGGAGGTCATTCTGAGAAATGAAAAATCATTTATTAATTAGAACATTTTTATTACTCTACTCAGTTTAGACGCCAAATTCCACCAATTCAAATTACAAACTTTGAGAAAAATTAGCACAGTATGAGAATCAAACAAATTCAGTGAATAAATCGACCCCCTTTTCTACTTAAAATCGATCTAAACATGTTTAACACTAAACCTACCGACATATTATGTATACCTATTTCTACCGATGGCGGATTGATTTAATTAATACAGAATTTAGTATTAACAATAAACACAAAATGATTATGATATAATAATTAAAAACAAACATTTATTTTTCGGACTTTAGGAGTACATTTTTAGAAAGAAGGCTCGAAACTGAACAATTATATGTTACTTCAGTAACTCACATACATAGCGTTATTCAAACTAAAATAAAAGTTATTCGTTGTCGCACTTTTTACAGATGGAGGGTCTCTCCCGTAAACGTTTTCCACAAACATATTTTTTACATATGGAACAAATGTTTATTGCTTTATTTTTTTTGCAATATCCAATTTGACACGTTTTTCGTCTTTCAGAAATTTTGGTAGAATCTGCTGAAGTTTTCGCCATACTTTCCATTTTTTCTTGTTCATGCATATCGCAGTATTCGATGGCAAGTTCCTCTGCCAACTGAAATAAAAATTCTTGTCGCGATATCCTTTCTCCGGTTGTTTGCTTATATAGGATCCAAGCATTTATAGCAGCTAAGTCCAGAATGTTGAAAAATACGTGGACAGGCCATCTATTAGATTTAGATTTTGTGCTGTACTTTCTAGCCATTTGGTCTGTCATATCCACGCCAAATTTGGTGTTATTATAAAAAGCTATAGTTTCAGGTATACATTTACCTGTTTCTCCAATTTTCACATATTTATGCTTCGAACTGAGTAAGAGAACTTTTTTGTTCGGTTTGCTTTTGTAAATTGTTAGAGTACAATTATTTGATTAATAAAGCTGCGTTGAAAAACGTGCCATTTTGTCTTTCTTTTCTTTTGCAGGTTTGGGCAATTCCCTCTTATTCGCCCGAATAGTTCCTACTAAGGTAGTTCTTTTTGATAAAAGGTTTGTTGCTAAAGATGTGCTTGTAAAAAAATTATCGGTGGTTATATTTCGTCCGCACCCTATAAATGGCTCAGTGAGTTTGAGAACACAAATTCACTGAGTGGTATTGCTGATGGTCTCGTCTCATCTTTTCCCAAATACGGAAATCCATTCACAATATATTTACTTTCAACGTCCGATGCCAACCAGAACTTCATTCCGAACTTATCGGGTTTATTGGGCATATATTGTGTAAATCGGCATCTTGATTTTGTCGCAAATAACTGTTCATCAACAGTTATATTCGCACCTGGTTTGTAGCAGTTTTGACTATTTTCTATGAATGCATTCCATACCTTGGAGATGAGAGCAAATTTGTCAGTCTGCAGACGCTGGCTCCGCTCGCTTCTTCTATCAAAACGAATAAATCGCATAATTTCTGTGAACCGATTTCTGTTCATTGTTCGTGAAAAAAATGCAGGACCCCATTTCTTATTCCATAAATATGAAACGTTCAAGTTTCTTGCGTCATATGCACCACGTGCATATAATATTGCAATGAAAGCATCTAACTCTTCTAAAGTTATACTCCATTCGGATCCTAAAACTCGACGTGCTTCTGATTCTGTGCACATTTTTATATGATTCATAATTCTCTGGTCTAGTATCAACGAAAATGCACTCCGTACTTTGCCCTTCATGATGTTGCGTTTCGCATATCCCGTTGGCCCTGATATTTCTCTGAAAAAAGTATGAAGTGGAGATCTTCCAGGTCCAGAACCTTGGTGAAGTTTTTGCCAAACGGTTCCATCAACTGAAGTTTCAATATTGTGATCGTTTTCTTCGCATTCATCTTCGGAACTGGAGAACAATCTCATTCTTTTTCGTCCCCTTTGCGTGTTCACAATGTTCTCTTCCTCATTATCCGTGTCGAATAGCTCAGAGTCAGTTTCTAATGGATCATATATACTATCTTCTCTCCCAGAATTTTCTTCTTCATCTACTTCAGAGCATAGTTCGCTTATATTATTTATTTCTTCCAGCAATTTCTTATGCATTGACATTTTAGAGCTAAAATTTTGAATTTGTATTGGAATAATTCACCAATAATATAATGCAGAAATTATTACTTACTATTTTTATTTGTTTATTACCCAAAGTTTGAAGCCTATTTTTTATTATTACAAATAGAACTAATCACTTCGCAAATATTTGTAATGCCGCGTACAGAGCATGTAATCTAATTTGAATGATCGCTATTTTGCCTCACCTCGTGAGTTACTTGCAGTCGCTCTGTACCCAGCATAAAATAACTGTAAGTGGATAGCTTGTTCCTAGAACACAATCGGTTGACATTTCTTGGAAAACTACAGTTTTTGTTTGAATTTCAATGTAGATACCTGCATAAAATTTCATATATATTCTAGCGGTCAAAAGACCGCTCAGGGTAGACAACGGTAGAGTACATATTATTATCAGGAAAAACGAAAGAAGAAGAGAAATATATATTGAAAAATTAAATAGCTATTTATTATAGAAAAAGTCGTGCAGTAAGTTCAAGAAAAATAAATTCCTGGAATTCAACAATTTTGATTAAAGTCTCAAAAGCGGTCATTTGACCGCTCTGGTAGGTTTAGTGTTAATTAATTAATCAATCAAGCGAAAAAAAATAAAGTTTCATATAAAAAAATTAATTTCAAATAAAATCAAATTGAAAGGAACAAAACGAATGAAGAATCTACTCACCCTTTTAATGCTGCCGAGTGCTCTACCACTGAAAAGGAGGAGGAGGGGGATTAGAAAAATTACGTAAGCTATAATTAATTTCAATTTCCGATGAACGCACGCGCGAACTGCCACTAATCTTCTTTGTTTTTGTTTTTGTTTGTTTTCCCCCCCACTTTTGGAACTCCTACACTGGCTTGACTAAATATTAGACTATTGAACCAACTTTTAATTTATTCCACTTTTATTTTCAGGCACTGTACATTTATCTCTCTTCACATTAAACTATCATATACGTCTTGGTATTCAATTCAATTCAGTTTTTTCATTAACAGGTTTCGTTTACTGTTTATTATTGACGCCATAAACACCTCAAGACACACTTCGATTTGTAATTGTGCATCCTAATTTCAAATTAAAACCGTCCACTTTAAACTTTCCTTCATTAAAACTTTATCCCCGAAACGCAAATTAAACAAGTTGGGTAGACAGACCTATGCTCATCTCAGAAGGGTTTTGTACTCAACTTACAAAATGCAGTAACCAGCAACGAATAAAATCAAGCAACATGTCAAAGACGATTTTATTGGAGAAATTGTGATATTCGAGGATCATACTATTATTAACAAAGTTGAACGAATTTTGACTTCTGAGGTATTTGTTCTAGTTATACCCATAAATATCTCCCTTGATAATATTTTCAGATTTTTTAGATCAAGGGTGTCCATTCGCGAGGGAAGAAACACATTTTTCATGTATTTCATCACCTGTGCCCCTACTGAAGCAAAAATTGTCAGTTTAAGAACTGTTTTGAAAAGCACTCATAGAGAACTTTCAGTTGAGGCTCATATCGGCTACCTTTCATGAAATTTTTTTTCAGGGACCACTCCTCTGTACTGTAATCATCGATTCATGGCCTGTTTTTTCGAATCCTAGAATGATTACAAAGCCCTTTTGCTAGGGGCTCTCTCCTGCCTCTTCGACTTGTTTTACCTATGTGTATTAGTTGTAGGTACTCATCTTCAGTCATTCATTAAATTGTATGTACTCATCTTCATGATACCTATCATTCCTGCAATTTCCATACAAATCCTAGCCATGCTGTAGTGTCTAAGTCGGTAAAAACCGCATACGGCTCCATAGTAATACAGGGCATATTGTTCCATAGTAATACAGGAAAATTCAAATCACTATAACTTCGGCAAATACTATTCGATCCTCATGAAACTTTCAGAAAAAATCAATCCCATATGTAGTCACCTGTTTGCTAAATTTTGTTGAATTTAAGGGTACCGTTTGGATTTTATTCAAGAAAACATAAAATGGATAAATCATACTATTACTAACAAATTTGAGTGAATTTCGACTTCTCACATATTTGTTGTTGTTGTACTCATAAAGGCCTACATTCTTGATTTATTTCAGATTTTTCGGATGGAAGGTGTTCAATCGCGGGGTTGGGGGGGAGGGGTACGCGAAAAGTTCGTACATTTCCCCTTCCCCTGCCCCCCTTACAAGGCAATTTTAAGACTTGCTTTGAAAAGATCTTATTGAGACCTTTTCAATGACACCCTACTCGACTACCAATGGCGACAATTTTTTTTTGAGGGGTCACCTCCCTATATGGGGAAGCCCCCCTTAAATCCCTTTGAAAAATTTCTCCACCCTTGAAATTTCAAGAAGTCATCACTTCTGACCTTTCCACAAAGTTTTATGGCTGTGGCTTCTATAGTTTCGGAGAAAAAGTGCTGTGACATACAGACGGACGGACAGACGGACACAGGTCGTGATTGCAATAGGGTTTTGTATTTTAGTACAAAACCCTAAAAACATATCAAAGAGATGTGCATGTTTTAAAGAAAATCCATTGTTTCTCTATTTTCAACGGTCGCCATTTTGTTGCAGAGCAACAAAAATCACTCAAATCATAAATACCCGAAAATATTTAGGTTATTGTGGGGAATTTAAAATTTTAAAAAGATCAAATCAAAGCTGCAGTGTCTGATTCGATGGAAACTCCATAAAATACCAAAATCATGTGTTATTGTTTTTATGATCGGAGAAATTTCAAATAGCTATAACTTCCGTGTATATCATTCGATTTTCATCAAACATCATTGGAGAAAATGTGAAATTCAAAGATCATTTTTTTAACAAAGTTGTCTAAGCGAAGAGAAAAGTCTCAGTTTAACAACTGTTTTAAAAAGCTCTCATCAAGATCTTTCATCGGGCTACTTTTGATGATTTTTTTTTTCGGGGGCCATTCCCCTACATGGGGAAACCCCCCTGAAATACCTTATAAATTTCTTTGTAGTAAAATTTGGAAGAGAGCACCACTTTACACCTTCATGCGAAATTGGGTGTATTTAGCTTGAGTAGTTCGCGAGAAAAATACTGTGACACACGGATGGACAGATAGACGAACAGGCGGAGAGACGGGTGGATGGATGGACGGACGGATAGACGCACAGGCGAACATATGGACGGACAAACAGACAGGACTCGATTTTAGTAGGGCTTCGTAAAATTATTTTACAAAACCCTAAAAATGAATTGGGCAAAATCTCAAGGCGAGTTTGATTGGGAATACCAGATATTGCTACCTTCTGACGGAGTCGTAATTCTTGCCCAATGATTTTTCATGACAAAAATCTAATTAATGATGAAATAGATCTCTATTTGCCGGAGCTAGAGGAGCTGGCATTAGAAACTATCGAGAAAGTAGCTGCTAAGATTAAGCATCTAAACAGTATAGAAGGGTTGAAAATCATTTTTTTTTTACATGCGTCAATAATATTTATCGGTGATTTGTGGGCTAAAACCATCCCTTGATGGCTTCGTTGATATGACACCTTCATTATGTCTGGAACTTAATCCATTCATACTTCAGGCGTGAGGTCAGCCAGCAATGGATGGAGGAATTGAGGAAAATTAGCCAACAGGACCCAGATGGCGTGTTCACAAAAGTAAACAGTATATTTTATAAGAAGGCTCGAGTGAATGTGTCAAATCCTAAAGTCACTAGTTGTGAGTTTCTAGATAGTTCTGGTATCGAAATTAATAATACGACTCGTAATGTAGGTGGAAATGGGATCATATTTGATGGATCATAGGAACTTGCCCTGACGGGAACTTATTTTGAATTGGTCCACCTACTACACCCTGAGAGAGTGAGCCAAATACTTTCAGTGGTCATTGAAACATAAGTTCTCCATGACTTCTACTAACTTCTCCAATGAACTAAACCACATTTATAGAATAGCTAGTAATAACGGATACTGCTTGTATCCGATATTGACAAAATTAGTACAGAGTACAAACAAAAACAGGAACGAAAGCTGGCTGAAATGCACAGAAACGACCAGCAATGGAGTTCAGCAACATACATAGGTAGAGAGGCATACAAACTATCAAACCTCCTTAGGAAATACAAACTACAAACTGTATTCAAACTCAAAAAATAGAATTGAACATAAACTGAAACCAAACCTGAATGACATATCAATATAGGAGAACAGCGGTATATATAAACTGACATGCAGGCACTACGATATGGCATGCATAGGACGGGCAACATGGAAACTAATGACAAGATACAGAGAGTACTTACAATTTTTCCTACGCAACAAGGCAGTAGCTAGCTACTGCGTCACGAACACGAGTCTAATGCTATGATAAACTCTATGGCATTGTTACATAAACGAAGCAAAAGACAAAGACTTGATATCCTAGAAAGACTTGAAATATATAAACACATAAAGCCAGATGATAACAGAATGTACAAACAACTCATGATGAATTCTGAGGCAATTTTCTCAGTACTAGACCACACCCTCCGATGAAAACGGAACCGAGATGAAAAAGAACAAACGAACAACCAGCAACCCAAAAAACAAAACCCGAGTTTCCCTCTACCTGGCTTAACCTAGGATGTACCTTGATTAACCCATCCTACACCTATGTAAAGTCATTTCATCACACTTTTCGACACACACGGGGGCGTGTGATGGCCTATTGAAACTTAGTACACACCTCGAAACCACCTTCTCACATTTTTAACTATCAATATGTTCGCGAGATAATATTCGAAATTAAATTGTTCAAATTAATTGAAGCGCTTGAAGATGAATTCCATTGTTAACAAATAATGAGAGTAAACTAAAATGGAAGGTTCGACCAGGAAACAATCATGCAAAAGAGAATCCTTCACTAAACCAGAAACAATTTTTTTAGCATAATAGTAAAAATAGAACTAATATTTGATGCTATCGGTTTATAAATCAAAGATACGTTAAAAATCATATGTAATAAAAATTAGCCTACCCAACTGAAATACCTCATCAAACAGTAAGTTCCAAAATTTTAATTTGCATATTAAATACCTCAAACCGAAACAGTCAAACCCTTTCTTAAAAAGAATCTACAAGCTCCAATACTCGTAGCATACCAACAATCCTCAAAATCCATAACGCACGACATACATTCAAATATAACACGGCGTGAAATATTGATATTATGCATAATTAAGTTGATTCAACAGCTATTCGATTAAGTGTCATTATTTTAATTAACAACATCGATTCGGCGGGGGAAAATATTGTATATACAATTATATCAATCGAACTTATCGGTCGTATTGAAAATTTATGATAAGTGATAATGATTGGAAAAACAGATAAGTAACAAGAATATCTTAAAGAAAGCTTTCCGTTTGATATTGATAGAAATTTGGCGGGCACATTTATAGGGAAATGAGGTACAACAAATATTTCTTTGATGTTTTGTTGATATTGATTAAGATAAGACGAGTTGAGAGTGGAAGTTCTAATGATATATTAAAGATAATGTGAGGAAATTATGCAGAGCAGTATTTCAAGCAATTGATTAAGATAAGTTGGGTGGATAGTTATTTTTATAAAAAAAGCAGATTATTTATAAACTTCAACTAAATTTAGACAATAGTTCGATACAGTCTGACTTTGGTAGCCTATAGGCTTGAAAGTATGGAGAACTTCTAATCCTTGATAGAATGTGCATTGAAAAATCGAGACCCAACAAAGAATCAATGCTACAAATAAAGCCAACTTCTTTGTCGTACTTGTTTCTACTTTAAGGTGCAAAGATGTGAATAAACAAAAAAACTATTTATGTATATAAAGATATAGCTTTCGCGTACTCAAATCAATCACATAACCCTTGCTGCTAGGTTAAGTTTGGACGCTGAAAAGCGTTTTTGAAAGAGTCCTGGATATTTGCGGATGCAAAATCAGCCTAAGCTAATGGTAAATCTATATATATATATATATATATATATATATATATATATATATATATATATATATATATATATATATATATATATAACATACGTATATACTACTGTGGGCAAAAATAGTAGGACTTTGTTCATAATTTTAAAATTCTTTATTTATTCTGCCAAATCTGTTTCGTCCCCTTCAAAGTAATCCCCCCCGGCTGCAATACACTTGTGCCAACGTTTTTTCCAATCCTCGAAACAGTTGTTAAAGTCAATTTCCGGAATAGCCTTCAATGCGCGTAGCGATTCACGTTCAATGTCTTCAATTGACTCAAAACGATTTCCCCGGAGCGGTCGTTTCAGTTTGCTGAACAGTCAGAAGTCACACGGAGCTAAATCAATGCAGTATGCGAAGAATCAATGCAGTATGCGACGGTGCATTATCGTGATGAAGGAACCAAGAGTTGTCAGCCCATAATTCCGGCCTTTTTTTACGAATAGCTTCGCGGAAACGACGCATAACACTCAAAGTGTATTCCTTGTTGACAGTTTGGTCGGTCGGAAGGAATTCAGAGTGCACCACACCTCGATGATCGAAGAAAACTGTCAACAAGACCTTGATTTTTGATCGACTCTGCCGTGGTTTTTTCGGTCGCGGCTCGCTTTAGCACTGTATTCGGCCGATTGATCATCTGTTTTCGGGTCGTAAGCATAGATTCAAGACTCGTCACCAGTTATAATACGTTTCATGACATCCTGGTAGTCGGAAAGCATTGTTTCACAGACGTCAACGCGACGCTGTTTTTCAAGAAAATTGAGTGATTTTGGAACCAATCGTGATTTCACTCTTCTTAGGTTTTCACTGATCCTTCCGATATTCCAACGATATCAGTAAGGTCTCTGACTGTTAAACGTCGATTCTTGAGCGCCAATTCCTTGATTTTATTGATGTGTTCAGCATCGGTTGATCTTGATGGCCGTCCTGGACGTGGTTTGTCGTCAACGTGTTCTCAACCCTCTTTGAACAATTTGTACCAATCAAAGACCCTTGCTAAACGGGCTCATAGTCTATCTAAACGGGCTCATAGTCTATCTGAAAAATCACTCGAAAGAAATCTCGTTGTCACCAATGTGATTCGAACCAGAGAACTTCGACTTACGAAGCGAGTGCTCTAGTCATTGCACTGCTAGCTAAGTCTCGACTAGTTATGTCATCGATGAGTGTGATGTTCCGAAGACCAATGGATGCTCTTATTTTTCTTCTCTTCTTTTTCTTCAGAAAACATTTATGTAGATTTCAAATTTACAACTTCCCTTAAGAATTCGTATTCTGTTGCTCCACACAGTGTTTAACGCGATTCAACGAAAATCTATTAACTTTGACTATAGTAATAAGGCCAGATAGTGAATGTCTCATGTATGAATTTTCCTTTTATTAAGTTCACTATTCCAATGTTAACCTCAACATTTCCTAGAATATAATTACTTTATGGCTAGGTCTTACTTCAGCCATAAGGGACAATTGCAAAGCTAACGACATGGTGAGAAAAGCAAAGCTATACAATTTTACCATACATACAGGGTGCGTACGGTATTTGAGGACATGCAGAACTGTGACTATAACTTTTTTTTATTCATTTTACTTTTCAGATAAGAAAGGGCAGACTACAACATCACTCAAGAAATGAAGAGACATGCTGTCATTGTCGCAATATGTGCGAACCATACAGATCTAGAGATCTCTAATTTTCCTTATTGTGCCCGTTCATTCGTGCATAAGGTTCACCGTGAATTGGAAGCTTCAGGAGGCGATACAGAATCGGTTGCAAAACGTAAAAAGCATGAACAACGTTCTGACACTGTCCAATCTGCAGAACTTTCAGAGCAAGTGCAAGCGATCATAAACGAGGACCCTTCAAAACCAATGAGGGTCCTTGCGAGTGAGCTTCATGTTTCTGAGCGCCTTATTCGTAGACTGGTCCACGAGGACCTTCGGTATAAGTCTTACGTGATGCGCAGAGGATAGTTCATGTCGGAACGAACATGGAAACAGAGGCTTCTCTGATCAAAACGTCTTTTAAATGAAATCAAACACACTAAGCCGCCCAAAATGTTATGGTTTTTTTCCGACGAAGAAAGTTTAGAACAAGATCAAAAGACCAATCGCAGAAATAACAGATAGCTATGTTCAAATTCTATGGAGGTTCCTGTTGTTATGCACACAAAATTTCCAGTCACTGTTATGGCTTAAGGTGTTGCCAGCAACGAAGGACATATAATGCCACCACACTTTTTTACTCAAGGACTTCAAGTGAACTCTGCTGCATACATAGAGGTTTCGGAGACAGTGGTGAAACTCTGGATAGACAATGTAAGCGAAGGCAGACCATACATTTTTCAACAAGACTCTGCTCCTACACAGAAAGCGATAGCAACACAAGATTGGATGGCCGAAAATTTTCATGACCACATAACACCGAACCTATGGCCACCTAGCTCCCCAGGCCTTCATCCTTTGGATTATTTCGCATGGGGCGTAGTTGAGCGTGAGACCAATAAGCGTCCTCAAAATACCACTTCTTCGCTGAAGACTGTAATTAATGCCGTTTGGTCAATATGAACAAGGAGCACTTGATTCGGGCGTGTAATTGCTCCCGGACCCGGATCGAAGAGGTTAATGCTGCTAAAAGCGATTTTATTGAATAACTTTATATGCCATATATTAATTTAACGTTGTATAAAAAATTCCAGAAATTTCATTAATTTTGTTTAAAATACAAGCTGGTTAATTTTACTCTTAAGTTGTCCTCAAATACCGTACGCACCCTGTATGTTCTAATATTTTAGTAGGGGAAAGTGGTACAAAACTTTCAAGCGAGGTAAAACGATTACCCCAAGTTTTATTGTTTTTATCAGTACCATATATCCGTTTTTTGTGATAGGGAGGTGAATGCCCATTTACGCTCAGAGTGTAGGACACCATGCTTGCAAGAAAGCGACTGGACTACCCACTAAACAACTTCCCTGTCAACCTGAGAACCTACCCTGGGACCGTTTGACACATTACTTCGGACCAGGTATCGTTTTGTTACGCTTTGAGGCGCCTTCAAGGTGGGGGATCCCTCTTCTAGCGGGAGGGGAGAGAACAAGAGGAAGTGCAAGACAAGTGATCCCCCAGCCCCAACACCCCCGGCTGCTGTGAGTCCCTTTTTGGGGTTTTGTACTAAAATACAAAACCCTATTGCAATCACGACCTGTGTCTGACCGTCCGTCCGTCCGTCTGTATGTCACAGTTCTTTTTCTCCGAAACTATGGAGGCTACAGCCATGTAACTTTGTGGAAAGGTCAGAAGTGGTGACTTCTTGAAAGTTCAAGGATAAAAAATTTTTTCAAACGGGTTTAAGGGGGGTCTCCCCATATAGGGAGGTGAACCCTCAAAAAAAAATTTAACCATTGGTAATTGAGTCGGGGGTCATTGGAAAGGTCTAAGGTAATTGAGTATGGTGTCATTGGAAAGATCTTTTCAAAACAAGTCTTAAAATTGCCTTATCGTTACCGAGGGGGCAGGGGAAGGGGAAATGTACGAACTTTTCGCGTACCCCCCCTCGCGATTGGAGACATTTCATCCGAAAAATCTTTAAAAAAATCATAAATGTAGGCCTTTATAAGTACAGCAACAACAAATACATGAATAGTTGAAATTCACTCAACTTTGTTAGTAATAGTATGATTTATCGATTTTATGGTTTCTTGAATAAAATCTTAACGGTACCCTTAAGTTCAATAAAGTTCAGCATACATATATCTTTTCTGAAATTTTCATAAAGATCAAATAGTATTTAACAAAGTTATAGCGATTTGAATTTTCCGGTATTACTATGGAACAATATGCGCTGTATTACTATGGAAACATATGGCTATGGAACCATATGCGCTTTTTACCGAGTTAGACACTACAGCTTTGCTAGGATTTGCATGAAAATTTCAGGAATGATAGGTATCATGAATGCTTTTGAGAATCGGTTCAGTTAGTGGTATTAGCAAACGTAAAACAAAAAAAGTGGCTGTTTTAAATGCGAAGATTGAATAATTTTGCGTTATTTTCCCCTACTTCAACGTTTAAGGTTTAAGGTTCTCCCTCGCGAATGGTGTCCATTCTATGAAATCTTGAAAATTTATCAAGGGAAATATTTATGGGTATAACAATAACGAAAACCACAGAAGTCAAAATTCTCTCAGCTTTGTTAATAATAGTATGATCCTCGAATTTCGCATTTTCTTCAATAAAGTCATCTTTTACACGTTTCTGGATTTCATTCGTTGCTGGTGACTGCATTTTGTAAGTTGAGTACAAAACCCTTCTGACATGAGCGTAGGCCTGTCACCCAGCTTGTTTCTTTTAGGACTGTCCGAACAAAATGTTTCACCTGGTTCCATTTGTCAACCGATTTGGGTATAACCGCGACTATATTATCCGGGGTGAGTTCTCCCGTCTACCTGTAGAGGGCCCTTTGCAGCCTGTCGCATTTTATGCACGCAAAAAATGTGAGGCAGGTATTGTCTTCCTCTCCTCGGCAATACCGACAATCGGGGGACCGTGACTTACCACTCTTGTGCAGGTAAGACTGAAAGCACCCAAGCCCGCTCAAAAGCTGTGTCACATAGAAGTCAGTCTCAGCGTGCCATGGTCTCATAACCGGGATGAGGCGTGCAGTCCACCTTCCCTTCGTGCTTGCAATGACTTTTACCCATACTTCTGCTCCATACAGTAGCACTGACCCTACAGCACTCATCAAGAGGCGTCGATTCTTGATAAGTTGACTCAGAGCCGATACTCCCAAAGCAGCTTTCTCAGCCGTTGCTCTGATTTGCTTAGAGAAATTCATCTTCGAGTCGATCAGTAGCCTCACATACTTCACCGCTGGTTTTGATTCGATTTGTTTGTGTCGAACACTGATCATCCTTACTCTAGGGATTCTCATTTTTGTCAAGATGACCACTTCGGTTTTCTCCAGTGCTAAACTGAGCCCGCGAGTAGTCATCCACTCTCTCAGTCAACGCATTAGTATACCTAGCCTAAGGTGCGCTTGTTCAACGCTGCGTCCGCTGACCAGAGCCGCAACATCATCCACATAGCCAATCAAGCCTGACTCATCTGGCATCTCCGGTCTCAGCAGCCCATCATAAGACAAGTTCCACAGGTCTAGACCAAGGATAGATCACTGGGCAATACTCGATGTAACAGCCATCCTTTGTTAGCCCTGTGTCGTGTCGTAGAGCACGCTTCGGTCCTTTATGTAGTCCCTCAAAAGCCGCGTTAGATATTCTGAAACTTGAAAAGGGTTTTCCAGCGTATCTAGAATATCCACCCATCTAGCGGAGTTGAAGCCATTCCTGACGTCGAGTATCACCAACAGGACGATCCGCCATTTTGTGCGACTAGATGCCTCTGCCTTTTGCACCGCACTCACCACCTCTGCAATCGCATGAATGGAAGAACGTCCTGCTCTAAGGCCATACTAGCGAGGAGATAGATCCCCAGCAGTACGAATCACGTCAGTGAGCCTTCCCTTGATGAGTTTCTCTAGCACTTTCTCAGCCGTGTCTAGCATGCATAATGGGTGATATATAAATGGCGACTTGGGATTTCCATACCCCTTGCTGATCAGCACGAGCCTCGCCACCTTCCATCGTATCGGGAAAGCGTCGTCCTGTAGGCAAGCGTTGAATGTGCTGATCAGCAAGTCATCACAATGGTGACAGACAAGCCGCAATACCTCAGCCGGAACACCATCTGGACTTAGAGCCTTCCTCGCTTGCAATGAAAGGACTGCCTCCTCCAGTTCTGGCTGTGTGAAGAGTGGACACTCGACTGCTGTTTCACCATGGACAGCGTCAACATGGACGGGATGGGCACCGCAGTATCTCATCCATCTTTTCCGCATCAAGTATGCAAATCTTCCGTAGGGTGCCAAGCTAGCGCCTAACTAGTTTGCAGCCAAGGCTCCATGGATCCTTGTTCACATTGTCCACAAGGTCTTGCCAACAGTGAGCCTTGCTATTGTTAATTAATTTGCGAAGGCATTTCCTGGCCGACTCATATGCTGCCACCCGGTTGCATGCCTCGTCAAGGTTCCGCACCCGTTGAGCCTCACGTCGAAGCCTGTGACAGTCCCTTCGCTTTTCAGCAATTTCAGTTGACCAACAGTACACTGGGGGGTTGCTATTGGTTTGGGTGAAAACCACTTTCTTTGTCATTTGTTCAGCATTCTGTCAAAGTATCATGGCATTGTGAGTGTTGCAAAAATTAATAGCACAATAAAGTGCAAATTTTCTTGATTGATGTAAGGCAAGTAAAATTCAATAATGTGTAAGTTTAATGTACGTGCTTGCGATGTGATAGTCGTGTTTGCGTTAGTTGTCAGTAGAAATCAGAAATTTATTCGGCCGTATTCTATTGCTGTATCCAGATTATAATTTGATGTCTCTCATATATGGCCGTTTGGGGGAGAATGAACCCCTCATAGGTGGGAAAAATAATTCCAGGGATCATTTTAACCACATTTGATATGTTTCATTTCATTTTAGTTTTGTGTTGAGTCAGTTACATAAAGATAATTTAGATAAAATTAGTTTCCAAAAATCATGGTTGATATTTGTTTTTCATATATTATATTGGTAGCTTATGTGATTATTTTTACATTTCAAGAACCTTACCGTGAAATTACATAAGAAAAACTACACGCCAAAATTGGAGTGAAATCTCCATGGCCGATGCTTTGGACGCCGTTGAACGTGGACTGCCATATAAAACGGCTAGTAAGCAGTTTACGATACTGATTATGGCTTTTAAAAAGACGAGCTAAAGGGCAGAGTTTGCACGTGGCTGGAAGTGCCAAGTGATGAACTGGAACTTGAATTTTGCCAACATATTAAATATATGGAAGCCAGAATGTATGGATTAATATCTAAAGATATACTTTCGCGCTCATATAAATTAGCAGAGAGAAACAAAATCAAACATCCATTTTCTAGCGAGATAGGCAGAGCTGGTAAGGATTGGTTAAGAGGATTCCGAAAAAGGCATCCCGAAATCACCATGCGCACTCCGGAGCCAACAGAAGCTCCCTGTGCCCGTGCTTTCAATAAGCCAGTTATTGAAAGTTATTTTCGAATTTTAAAAGAGGTTCAAGAAAAGCATTCATTTCCTTCTCATCGTGTATTAAATGTGGATGAGACAAGTTTGAGTACTGTTTCAACCAAAAACTCCAAAATTTTTCCCATGAAAGGTCGAAAGCAAGTAGCAAGAATAACGTCTGTTGAAAGAGTTGAAACCACCACTACAGTCATTTGTGGATCAGCTGGAGGATACTTCGTACCACCGATGATGATTTTTCGAAGAGTAAGGATGAAAATTGAGTTAATGGATGGAGCACCATCGAGATCAATATATGCTTGTAATTCATCAGGCTGGATGAAAATGGAAGTTTTTGCACAATGGTTTGACCACTTTTTAGCTCATGCTAAGCCTTCTGCTAAAGATCCTGCTCTTCTGATACTGGAAGGCCATCTGTCTCTTACCAAGAACTTAGAGGTCATATTAGAAGCCCGAGAAAATAACGTCACAATTTGATGTCTACCACCGCACTGCACACACAAACTGCAGCCATTCGACGTTGCGGTCATATGTTATATCCACTGAGCATGTACCATAATCAACCGCTCGAAAAGTGGATGAATAATAAATAATCCAGGACTCGTTGTTTCTACTTTTCAAATAAGCAAAATTTTTTCGGAAGCATACTTGAGAGCTGGCGTTCCTTCAAATGTCATCAAAGGATTTGAAAAATGTGGAATAGTACCACTTAACCCGAAAATTTTCACTGATGTAGCTGTAGATTATCTTGCGGCCGAAACTATTGAGCAAGATGAAATCGAAATTTTAGGACCTTGTCTGTCTACTAGTACAACACCTGAAGTAGTTGAAAACAACACATCACCTATTCAATTGCCACATCATTGTATTAAAGTAGCCGAAAAAAATTTAAACGAAACAACATCGCGACCAGATACTCCACATTTTCCTCCTATATTAGCATTAGAAACCATTCAAGGTCCCAAATCACCTGGAGCATACTCCGTTGCACGAAGGAGCTGAGAAATCATCTTTTCCACTGCAAGCACCTACTGGTATTGAATCATTGCGCCATTCTGTATCACCGATTCCAGCTACATCGTTCAGGATTTCAACACGTAAAATTCAAGCGTTGCCGAAACAAGCAGGAATAAGAACAACAGTTAAGAGGGTACGAGGGAAAAGTGGTATCCTTACTAACACGCCGTATAAAAACCTCTTGGAGGAAGAAAGAAAAAAAAAATTGACAATCACATAAAAAAATTGAACGAATGAATACAAAAGCCAAAAAATCAACAAAAACCAGGAAACCAGAATCAGAACGGGTAAAGGACCACGAAAACGTAAAATTAAAAAAAATAGAATGAGGAAAAGGGACATATTAAAATCTTCTTCGGAAGATGATGAAGATGACATGGAATGTTTGTTGTGCTGTGAGAAATATTCCAAGGATAATAGAGGCGAAAGGTGGATTAGATGCTGTAATTATTGGAGGTGGGGGCATGATGCATGCGCAGGAGTAGATCCCGAAGACGCCGAAGACTTCACGTGTGACTTTTGTGTCGAAAACCGTTTTCGCTCGAGCTCGAGTGGAACACATTTGAGTTTGTAAACCACACTCTCAGCATATTTTTTATTTTTGCATAAGAAAATTAATTGCCAAAAATATTATAAGGCTCTTACTGCAGCAATAATTTTAGAAGACTATATTTAAGTTAAACAAATTGATATAATGTTTTCCATTTTTGACAGTGAATTTTTTCTGTTAAAAAATTTTAATTTTACGAATTGTGATTATATATTTTTTATTATTTATTTATTTCTGTAATTAAAATAAACAGGATTTACTCGCAAACGCCTGTTTTAATTTAAAAATGTGGGGTCAAAAGTTCCCAAAGATCAAAACGAAATGTTTGGACGTCAAGACAAACGTACTCGCTGTCAGTTAAAGTCTTCTTGTGCTGTCAAAAAATCGTGTGCAAAATGCCAAGCTTGTGAAAAACGGTTTGCAACAAGCGCCCATGGAAAGAGTTTGCTATTTGCTCATTATGCGATTCTGAAGAGTCATAATTGCACTGCCATTTTTTATATTTTATGTAATTTCAACTTTAATCATTTGTGATTGTGATTTCTATTTTAAGCTAAAGTACACCAAAAATATGTGTAATATGTAATACAAACATTCTATCATAATTAGAAGTTTCATTGTATAGAGTACTGTAGACAGAAGTGGGCCACAGGTTGGAGTGGGCCACCCGAATAACTGTAAGACAAGTGACATCTATGTCAAACCGCGCACATTATTTATCATATTTAGACGCGAGTTCACTTTTTGGAAGTATTTGGAGGTTATAAACCCACTCTCGCACTGTGCAGAGAAACGCGCTAAGAATTACGCTGAGACTCAGGTACATGTGCAATATGTTATTTGAACATATAATCTTTGAAATGCAAAGTGATTTTTGCCCATTGTGTTTTTTGGGATGCATATGCAAAAAAAGGCGCTTGCAAATAGGAGTGGGCCACTATTTGTGGACAGACATGGGCCACTTGAGTAATGCCGTTCTTTGCACAGTAAAGTGTTTTTTTCAACTCTACAAATTTCTTATTTTCTTATATTTATCATTTCAGCCATCATGCCATGCCGCAAAAATGAGGTGAATTATGAAAAATTGATTGCTGCTATAAAGCAAGTGAAAATAAATAAAATATCGGAGCGTGTTGCTTCTGTTGCTACCGATGTTAACTTGCGACCGACTGATATCCGGATATTGCCGCTGTTACCGATGCAAAATTCTTAGATATCCTACAAGAACGACCTGCACACAGTGGAAAAACGGTAGATATTTTTTTACATTTCTCTATCTCTTGTTAACTGAATATTTACTTATCATTAGTTGACAAATTGTTTTTCAATAATTGTTGAATTTTTTAATTGTTTAATTTATTTGTGGCTCATGCTTTCTATACACTACCATATCTGTTGAATTTTTTGTTTTTTAACGAATGTTTTTATTTCATTTATTGACAGACTTTCACTGCAGCTGTTCTGAACTACACTATGGTCTCACCATAAACAACATAAGCAAGGTAGCCTTTCAGCATGCCAAGAAAATGGGATTCGACTACCGGGATGGTATAACGCCTTTATGAAACGCCACCCACGTCTCTCTTTGCACACGCCAATATCAACCAGCGAGAATAGAGCAAAAGCATTCAATAAAGAAACTGTCGATGACATTTCCCGTCTGCTTCGTGCTGCGTTGGATGAACATCCGTTCCCTCCAGCCCGCATTTGGAATGAAGATGACTCCTACGGTTCCGATGAAAACCGTTAAAGTCGTTGCTGTAAAAGGTTCAAGGGTTGGTTTGCACTCATCTGCAGAACGGGGTACAAATGTGACGATGGTGACGGCTGTAAGTGCTGGTGGAGATTTCATTTCTCCTTTTCACTTGTCACCGCGCAAAAATTGAAAACATCATTTATGTACAATGCCACACCAAGCGCCGTCGGCGCCTTGAATGGCTCAGGGTGGATGCCTGCCGTTTACTTTGTCCAAATCACACGCAACTTCGTCAAATTTGCACATGCGTCAAAAGAGAATCCTTTATTATTGTTAATGGACAATAACCGGACGCACGTCACTATTGAAGTTATCGATCTCGCCCTTGAACATGGTATCACCATTCTAACATTGCCGCCTCATTGCAGCCATCGGCTTCAGCCTTTAGACATTGGTGTGTTTCAACCAACTCCGCCATAGATGCGAAACCCTTATTTCCCCAACCCATAGCTTCCATGATTCCTCATCCCGAACCCCCCCAATTAAATGGTAGTAAATGCTCTTGGGGTGCATATTGGGTTCACTCGTTCCCCAATAATGTAACATTAAATGTCGAGAAATGCTCATAACCGTAAATACATATACAGCTTTGCTACTAGATCCTACTTACATCTCCTTTGTAAGGACGTGAGAGGGTGAAGGCGAATCTTCCGCACCTGATAACGGAACCGACAAAATAACCATGCTGCCGTAATGGAGGTTGGGCGGCGGGCTAGCTCCCCGTACCTGAAAAACCTTTAATTGTTTTGAAACCTGCAGATAGGCCTCGAAATGGATTGGACTCACGGCAACAACCTCAAAAACGAAAAAAGGACTATGGCATTGGATCATGGAATTACCCTGGCGCTGTTAAGGACCTTTTAAAACAGGCCAGTCAATATCAATTAAAAATACTGGCAGTGCAGGAAACAAATTGGACTGGAAAGACATTCAAGACATGAGATCGCACACAATATTCAAAAGTGGGAAGCCTAGTGGAAAACGAGAATTTGGAGCGGCCCTCATTGTGGATAGGGAGTTCAAATCACACGTTATTGATTTTAAGGCAGTCAATGAACGGTATTGTGCGATCCGTATAAAAGCGAAATTCTTCAAAATATGGCTGAATAATGTTCACGCCCTGACCGAAGAAAAAGACGAAGAAACGAAGGAATCGTTTTACAATCACCTGGAAAGACTGGTCGACTCATTGCCCACAAACGACACAAAAGTTATTCTGTGTGATTTCAACACTAAGGTTGAAAATAAGCCATGTCTGGATGATAGTGAAAGTGGCTATCAGAACCGTGGCAGAACAGACGATCGGACATCAAGCCCGGCGCAAGAGGAATGATTGTTCGATGATGAGTGCCAGAATGCGTTAGATAAAAAGAATCAGGCGTACAAAGAATACGTAAATAGGAAGACCAGGACGAAGAGAGAACACTATGAAAATCTCAGAAGAGTAGCAAATAAGATAATTAGGACTAAGAAAAGAAAATACTATGACGACCAATTGAGAAGTATAGATGTAAGTTTAGCGAGCAATAACACAAGACAAGCATACAAAGTAGTGAAAAGCCTGAAACGATGTTATCAGCCCAAAACCACGCTCCATCGTGAGCCTATAGATGTCTGCGGAGAGCTTCCATTGCCCCACCAACTCTGGATGAAGTTTGTTCCATCATCAAAGCCCAAAAGAATAATAAAGCTCCAGTGGAGCTGATCAAATATGGTAGCAGTAGTGTTCATCAATTCACAATGTCATCTAGTACATTTGGCAAAAAAAAACATATGCCGAAAGAGAAGAGCCAATCAATTATATTCCCTATCCACTAAAAAGGTGACAAGCTACAGTACGAAAATTATAGAGGCTTATCACTACCTTGTACGGCGTACAAAATATTTTCTAAAATCTTAGAAAATAAAATCAAATCATACGCCAACGGTATTATTGGGGAGTATCAAGGTGGTTTAAGGGCAGGTAGATCAACAACATACCAATTGTTCACAGTCAAGCAGGTACTTGAAAAATGCTGGGAATTCAACATAGACGTACACCGATTTTTCGTTGACTTCAAGTAAGCATACGACAGTATTGATCGTAACGTACTGTACCAAATAGTGCTTGGTTTTGGCATCACAGCCAAATTAGTCCGTCTTACCAAAATGACAATGACATCGACAACCTCCCAAGTCCGCATCAATAACCAACTCACCGATGCCTTTGGCACAAATATCGGACTAAAGCAGGGAGATGGGCTGGCCCCATTGCTATTCAATTTGGCCATGGCGTTTGTCATACGGAAGCTGCCTATCGATACGCGAGGTACATTACTATACAAGTCGAGCCAGGTAGTGGTCTATGCGGACGACATCAACATTCTGTCATGGTCATTAACAACTGCCAAAGAACTCTTCCTGAAACTACTAGGGCTACAAATCAATGAAAATAAAACACAGCTCATGACGGAGTCGAGAAAAAATACCCCAAATACACAAAATATCACACTGGCGAATACAGTATCGAAAATGTTAGCGAATTTGTGTATTTAGGTGCCAAATTAACGAAAACGGGCAATGAAAGAGACGAAACACGCCCAAGAATACAGCTCACAAATAAAATATTTTATTCAGTATTGACTATCTTGAGGACCAGCTGCATACACAGGAAAAAAAAGCTCCAAGTATACAAATCTGTGATAAGACATGTGTTATGATATGGGTGTGAAACATGGACCCTAATCCAAGCATCCGCAAATATATTGAACGCCTTTGAGCGACGGGTCCTGAGGCGAAAAATTGGAGCGAAGGTAGATGGAGACCAATGGCGAGTTCGATACAACCATAAGCTGTATGAAATTTTTGACGAACCAAGGATTGTAAGACTACGGAAGCTGCAATGGGCTGGACACATGAATCGTATGTACGAACAATGGATACCTAAGAAGGTAATCGTTGGGAGAACTGAAGCCTGGGGAAACCGAGGAAACGCTGGTCTGACTCGGTCGACGAAGAGAGTTCTTCGCTGCTCGGATTTCGGAATTGGATGACGCGATCAACGGACCGAGACAGTTGGAGGCGCTGTTTGTAGGAAGCGAAGGCCCGAAAGGGGCTGCAGTGCTAAGAAGAAGAAGAAGAAGAGTGTTTGGACTGGTCAAAAGATCCTACTATATTCCTACTATATATATAATGCATGGTCAAAAAATCATTTTGGTTTGCCACTGGAAATCCAGTATGTGCCTGGAATTGTTGCCATTGCCCTACGTTACAGTTTCAACACTCGAAACATCGCTATAAGTTTTGAGAAAACCTGAATTTTCCCATTTAATCCAGAAATTTTTGACGAGGACGATTTTGTGGCTACAACCCTTAGCGCAGAGCAACAAGTTGTTGAAAATCAAGTTGTTTAGAAGGAATACGAACTCCAACAACTTATTGTTAGAGTTGAAGAAAAGCCTGGGGTCGCCATTTTGTTGCAACCAGACAAAAATCACTCAAATCATGAATTCTCAAAAATATTAATGTTATTGACGTTATTGGAAAATTTCAAGTCAAAACTGCAGGGACTGATTCGATGGAAAGTCCATAAAATACCAAAATCATGTGTTATTGTTGTTGTAATTGGAGAAACTTCAACCGGCTATAACTTCTGTGTATATCATTCGATTGTCATAAAGCTTACAAAGCTTAAGAACCCTTAGTAGGACTACGTAATAGCACTACTTAAATATCGAATTTCGTTCAGTTTAAGGGTACCGATGCGATTTTATTGGGGAAAATTTGAAATTCGAATATCATACTATTATTGACAAAGTTGAGTGAATTTCGACTTGTATGGTATTTGTTATTGCTGTACTCATAAACACCTACCACCATAATTTTTTTCAGATTTTTCGGATCACAGCGGTCCAATCGCGAGCGGGGGACACACATTTTTAGTGTATTTTCTCTCCCTGCACTTACCTCGAAGCAAAAAGTATCAAATTAAGACCTGTTTGGAAAAGTTTTCATGAAGACCCCATGATACCCATGTCGGCTACCTTTGATGAAATTTTTTTTTTTGGGGGCCACTCCCCTATATGGGGAGACCCCCCTTAAATACCTTATAGAATTTTTTGTGATTGAACTTTGGAGAGAGCACTACTTTACACCTGCGTACAAAATTTGATGTTTCTAGCTTAAGTACTTTGCGAGAAAAAGTGCTGTGACACACGGGCGGACGGACAGACAGGTCGTGATTTTAGTAGGGTTTTGTAAAATTATTTTACGAAACTCTAAAAAGAAAGTCTTCGGTTTCTTCAGATGAAGACAGCGATCTTTGCATGGTTTGCAATAAATTGATGCCAGCAAAGCTGACAAGAAAAAACTCCATCGAGTGCGATAACTGCGACAGACCCTTCCACTTAAAGTGTGTCGGTATGATCAACTGCACCGACTTCATGTGTGCCAATTGCGCCTAAAATCTGTGCACGAACACTGCAAAATGTTTTTTTTTGCAACACCTTTGTCTTTCCAACTTTATTACTCCTTCTTTCCAGACATTAAATGAACATTATCACTGAAGTCACTGTTTTTTCAATTTTTAATCCTCATTTCGTGTAAACTATTTTGAATTTTGCAAAATAGACAACGGATTCGTAATCAGCGCCTTTGAAAACCCCCAGGACTCGAATTTGTAGCATTTAGCAGCATTTTTTCAGATAAAAATTTGGGTGGCCCACTTCTCAATACACTTTCGGAAAACATGGAAAATACATTTTTTTTCCATTTGAAAAGAGAAATACTTCAAAACTTAATTGCAAGCATCTGCTATGATGGCAAGTTGCGTTTTGGAATACCCTTGCGATTAAAAAAAAAATTTCATTTTCACCATTTTACAACCAAAAATAAAAACGTGACCCACTTCTGTCGACAGCGCTCTACATATCTGCATATTACTATAGCAAAAATTTAAGGGCCAAAATTGACCCACCCGCACTTCTAGGGGGTGTCAAGATGTTCCGCGCCTCTAGTGTTAACGGATAGAACACAAGGTTGACGTCCAGCGGGAAGACCGAAGATCGAGGGAAAAACAGGATAGAAGTAGGAAGTAGATACTTGCTGGGAGTGAAAAACTGGCATACGAAGTCACAGAACCGTGATGATTGGAGGAGATTAAACAGTTTTCTTGCAACCACAAAAAAAGCAATCATCGGGCATTCCTTAGCCTGAAACTCTTTCAGTTTTTAACCCTTTGGTGAGCAGTTTTTTTTCATATGGAGTATAATCATACTTCCAAGTAGACTCGGAAGTTTAAAGTCCCAAAAAAATTAATGCTTTTGACTAAATTGCTTGTAAAACACTTGAATCATTAGTTCGCTTCTAATGTAGAGAATATCGTAAAGAATTCTCCAGCAACTAACAAGAATCGACCAAACAAACTGCTACCTTATACAATTACATATCAATTTTAAATCAAAGCCATTAATATTTTAATAGTCGTAGCACCTAACTGACAAATCTAATTTAAATTTTACACGTTGTCATTCTAATCGCTCACTCTAAATCTTGACAAATACCAAACTGACTATATGTACATATCAGTAGTAGCTTAAGGGACCTGAGTAAAATTTTAATAGCCACTTACAAAGATAATAACATAAAATGAGTGTCATAAACGTCTTCTGGATTACTCACGATTCAATTAAAGTGATTTAGTCTATTATGCCACTGCCCACTTCGGAAATCGATAATCGACGACGAATGAATGGCTGACTCTCCCTTTCAAGCCACTCAACGTAATCCAGCGTTTATCGTCTGTAAATTGATGCATTAGACAGCGAATCAGCAAAGGAAGACCCAAGTCAAAGGCTGCCTGTGTTCATTTAACACATCCGATTTACGAGACCGGTTGATTGACAGTCTTGAAAACAACCAACTCATGTGTTTATTGAGTTCTTAGAACCACCATTGAATCGTTTAAATAAAAACCATTGCCTAATAGTTATGATGGGGAGAAGATGGATATTGTGTTGATAATAAAGCAAATGGAGAAAGGGCGATGGTGAAGTACCCACCGCCGCGCAAGAAGTCATAAGTCAGAATATGTTAACATCTGCCCTTTGTATGGCTAAAGTGCAAACGATTTCAATTCCTTCAGTTTGTCAGTGCAACGGAAGTTTCGGAAAACTTTTTGAATAAAAAACGATCAACTTGAAATTTGAATTGGACCATGTGTAACGATAGGATCGAATTGCTTTTTTCACGTATCGAAAATACAATCTACTCTGAAAGATACTTTTACAGTCATTAAATTGATTTCTAAGAACGTTTTAGAACGAAAAGCTTTGTATAGACGGTGGTGAACCCAACTTGACAAATTTTATATTAAATTTTAACTTTTAAAATTCTGTAGACTGATGTTTGTCGTCATCCCTACAAATATATGTACATATTGTGCATAATCCAAAAACCACAAACTATGACCCATCAAAGTTCAGAAGCAGAATATCTGTAGCCACAAAGGTTTCCACCCTAGCGGAAATAGAGTTTTTTTGGAATGAAACGACAAAAGTGGACGATATCGTATTTGTAGCATGCAAAAGTGCAATTCTGTTTGTGAAGTCGATGTCCTGACGATGCAGAGCAAGCAACAGCATCGGCGAATATGATTGTGATGGTGGAGATTCCCAAAAACGTAAGAACAGTATGGGTATGTACAGTTGGAAATTATACATATCCATCCCTGTATGGCTAAAGTGTTAGGTTATGGTTGTTTTGTATAAACATTTCTACCGTCATGGACAATCACAAAATCGTGACCGTTTATGTGCTCCTATCGCGTAGGGATATAAAACCATGTTTTATGGAAACATGAAATGTAGATGATGAAGTACTGAATTTGATATTGCTTCAATTGGATAAAGTTTTGAATAACAGAATGAACTGAAATATTTTTCAAACGTAGTTCTTTGAAATTCGTATTGTTTTCAGGTCTAGTGGATTGTGCAAATTAGAGTTTCTTGCACTTCTAACATTAAAAGGTTTTTGGACCCCCACGCTCAGTTAGGTTCTTAGTGATGTGCCATCAGACTACATTTACAAACAAGTTGGGTAGACAGACCTATGCTCATGTCAGAAGGGTTTTGTACTCAACTTACAAAATGCAGTAACCAGCAACGAATAAAATCAAGAAACATGTCAAAGACGATTTTATTGGCGAAAAAGTGAAATTCGAGGATCAGACTATTATTAACCCGCCAGTGGTGACGTGAAATTATCTTACATAATTGGTGACGCCGGTCCTGTACACCGGGATTTTCGGCCGAATAGTTATACAGAAGCTTTTGTTCATTTTCGGATTATTTATAAGTATAAATATACTTTGAATATAATGCAAACGTATTTTTTTAACTTTTGTCCATTTATTTAATGATTCATAGTTATTCAAGTATTTCAACTGAGAATACTAGAAACTTACATATTTTACATAATATTTTTTTTAAGCTTAAAAAAAGAAGAATACCAGTACATAATTCTAACAAAATCAGTCTTCGCTTGTCTTTGGTAAAAGGAACTAAATAAAACCTTTATCCATGTAGCAAAAAAACAAAATAAAATAGCTTTCAAAATCACTGCTTTTCAGTTGAACAATTTTGACAAATAGGCACTACGTGCTCAAGGCATAAAAATTTTTTGCATTTGTGGCACGCGTATTTTGTTTTCCTATTTTTCTTCCATCCGCAATCATGGCAGCGTCCATTTCTTGAAGGACCTGCCGTCGCAGCCATATCCTCAATCTTCAAAATTTCTGACAGTCTTTGTCTTATTGATCGTGGCAAGTTTAATTCCATTTGGCGTTCTCTTATACGAGGCTCTATAAGTTTCATGGCCAAATGTTCGATGAAATTACGGCGTTGGAGCTTTGAATTCTGATTGTTAGCTGTGTGTACCACCTGTCAGTTTATTGTACTTACATTGAGCATGGCATAGAAGACTACCATAGGCCAGCGTCTTGTTGCTCGGGCGCAGTTGTAATTTGCACATAAGCGGTCTACGACGTCAACACCACCTTTAGTATCATTGTAACTCAAAATTATCTCAGGTTTCTGAGTTTCAGCATCGACTTTCGCATCGTTGTGTATTGTACTTATTAGCAAAACATTTTTTTCAACTTTGGAACGTGGGAAACTAAAACCATGTTATCGCGGAAAGCAAACATGTTTGACTTGACATTTCGACCGCGCAAAACATTGAAATCAGCAGGAATTTCCTTTTTATTCTTTTTAACTGTTCCTACAGTGGTTAAACCTTTCTGGAGCAGTGCTTCAGCTAATGGTACGCTAGTGTACCAATTATCCGTTGTCACATTCCGCCCAGTATTGAAAATTGGTTCACATAATCTTTGTACAACAGCCAAGCCGGAATTGTCGAGATTGTATGGGCCCTCTTTTGACTGTTTTCCGGGATAAATCTCCATGTTAAATGTATAAAACATTTTTGCGTCACAAAGGGCTTGAATCTTGATGCCGTAAGGATTGGGCTTACTTGGGATATATTGCCTGAATGAACACTTCCCTCGAAAAGCTTCCAACTTTTCATCGACAGTCACAAAAGCTGATAACGTATAATTAGCTTGGCAATTTTTCACAAATTTTTCAAATAGTTGTCTTATATGGCAAATCTTATCAAGCGCCTGTCTTCGCTGCCTCGTAGTTCCATCATCGAATCTCAGAGCCCGCAACAGAAACTGAAATCGTTGGGAAGACATAGAAAGCCGAAATATTTCCACCGAGCTACCGTCTGTTCGAAACAGCTCTTCCACATTCAGATGATTCGATTTTTGAACTCCTGCCAAAAACAGCAAGCCAATCAAGCAAAGTAGTTCATTATAATCTGTATGTCTGGCGTACGTTTCCCGGGTGTAATTATTTTTGATTTTGTCAATGTATTGGTTGGTATATAGGACAACTATCTCCAGCATAGAGTCGTCAAAGAAGTGCTTCCAAATTCTAAGAATATCAGTTTCACCTGATACAACTCGCTTTGGTCCTGGTAACTGCCTTATAATATTAAATGATCTTGCCCGAGTAGATTGGCGATGAGGTTGTTTGCTCCATTTCGTGCAATTATCTTTTCCTGTATAAAAAGACGAATTGTTGCTTTCACAGGACTCTCGATCACTCAAGTCTTCTTCGCTATCCGAATTTGGAGTTTCTTGCGGTGCAGAGTTGGCAGATTCGTTTTCGCTTCCTGCTTCACTCTCTGATGACGATAGTGATCTGTTCTCATCAGATTCGAAAAATTCGTGCAGAAGCGCTTCAAGACGGCGCTGCTGACTTTCTTAAGACATGCTGAAATACGACATTTCTTAGAAAATTCATTAAAACTGTGCAAAATGCTGACCTTCACTCGAAATCACAAGAAATCGTTTAAATATTAGTGAAAGTAAGATGCAAATTAATCTTGTTTTAAAATCGACTGTAAAACAAACCGCACTATTAACTCACGTAATCGGTGTCCGGTGTCCGGTGCACCGGGTTAGCACATAAACTCTAAAGTGTGCGATCGTGTGGCTACTAGAAGTTTGAATTATGAGGCAATACATAAAATGCGGCAGGTAACAGAGATCCCAGTTCAAATCGATGACGACTAACAAAATCATTTGATTTTTTCGCCGAACCCGGTCTCTCAGACATATGCGTCACCGGTGGTGGGTTAACAAAGTTGAACGAATTTCGACTTCTGAGGTATTTGTTATAGTTATACCCATAAATATCTCCTTTGATGATTTTTTCAGATTTTTTAGATCACGGGTGTCCATTCGTGAGGGAGGAAACACATTTTTCATGTATTTCCTCCCTGTGCCCCCACTGAAGCAAAAACTGTCAGTTTAAGAACTGTTTTGTAAAGCCCTCATAGAGAACTTTCAGTTGATACTCATATCGGCTACCTTTCATGAAATTTTTTTTCAGGGGCCACTCCTCTGTACTGTAATCATCGATTTTTTCGAATCCTAGAATGGCTACAAAGCCCTTTTGCTAGGAGCTCTCTCTTGCCTCTTCGACTTGTTTCAATTGTATGTACTCATCTTCATGATACCTATCACTCCTGAAATTTTCATGCAAATTCTAGCAAAGCTGTAGTGTCTAAGTCGGTAAAAAGCGCATATGGCTCCATAGCCATATGTTTCCATAGTAATACAGGGCATATTGCTCCATAGTAATACAGGAAAATTCAAATCGCTATAACTTCGGTAAATACTATTCGATGTTTATGAAACTTTCAAAAAAGATCAATCTTATAAATAATCATCTCTTTGCAAAATTTTATTGAGTTGAAAGGTACCGTTTAGATTTTATTCAAGAAAACACAAAATCGATAAATCATACTATTACCAACAAAGTTGAGTGAATTTCGACTTTCCATGTATTTGTTGTTGTTGTACTCATAAAGGCCTACATTCATGATTTTTTTCAGATTTTTGGATGAAAGGTGTCCAATCGCGAGGGGGGTACGCGAAAAGTTCGTACATTTCCCCTTCCCCTGCCCCCCTCGGTACCCATAAGGCATATTTAAAACTTGTTTTGAAAAGATCTCATTGAGACCTTTCCAATGACATCCTATTCGACTACAAATGGTGAAAAAAAATTTTTGAGGGGTCTCCTCCCTATATGGGGAGACCCCCCTTAAACGCCTTTGAACAATTTTTCCACCCTTGAACTTTCAAGAGGTCACCACTTCTCACCTTTTACAAAGTTTCATGGCTGTAGCCTCTACAGTTTCGGAGAAAAAGTGCTGTGACATACAGACGAACGGACGGACGGACGGACGGACGGACGGACGGACGGACAGACGGACACAGGTCGTGATTGCAATAGGGTTTTGTATTTTAGTACAAAACCCTTAAAACGTAGATGATCTGTTGAGACTCGAGCATCAACTTCAAGCCTGGTTGGGCTAGTCTGAAATTTACGACCATCAGCTCATAAATTCAGAAGCCGAAGATACTTTTAAGATTCCTCTTTTTTGCCAGATCTTAGTATAAACTATACAGGATTTTCTAAACTAAGTTGATTCCACCTTTCCCAATACTCTACCAATCTGCATTTTCAACCAAAACAGTAGCTCATAGATTATTTGATGTACTTCATTAAAAATAAAACAGACTGTTGTCCTAATGAAATTCAACTTGATTGTAAATCTTTTGATGTAGTTTCCAAAAGGAATATTTCTGGAATTTGGAGTATACAAGAAGGTAAGAAAAATATTTCAAATGTCCAGTTAGCGGGAATAAAGCAAATGCGCAGGCATAGAATAGCTCACAGTTTATTTGATGTAGTTACCGGTGCCAAGCCCGTTTGAGAAAGTAGGAGGGATTCCCTTGTTTCCCCAACCCATAGCTTCCATGATTCCTCAACCCAAACACCCTAATTAAATAGTAGTAAATGCTCTTGGTGCCAGCAGTGTTCATAAAGCTATTCACATAATCATCCAGCACATTTGGCAACAAGAACATATGCCGAAAGAGTGGAGCCAATCAATTATATTCCCTATCCACAAAAAAGGTGACAAGCTACAGTACCAAAATTATAGAGGCATATCACTACTTTGTACGGCGTACAAAATATTGTCGCGTGTTTTTGGTTCGCGGCCAATAATTTTAATGTTCCGGAGAAGTGAAAACGCAATGTCTTTTACATTAAATTAAAAGAGTTTATTCAATTAATCAAAAAAATGCACAATCACTTATTTTAGTATTTCACAATTTTAATTTTCACTTAGTCTATAAATTTGTCATTCAACTGTCCACTTAAAATCACTTCGCACTCAAACAATCAATCGCCTTTACTTCGCGTTCCACTATATCGCAGTTTTCTATCGCGGTTGTAATGAATGATCCCCCCATTCATTCAGCTCGCCTTTATATAGGGCCTCTAATCATTCAACTCAGTTCTCGTACATTGATGAATAAGCGGGAACATTCCAGCAGCGTAATTAATGGGCAGTGACTCACTTTCAGATGTTGATAATGCTTGTTGGGTTCTCGTGGTTTCGAGTAAATTAATTTGTTGGTGTTCTTAATGATTGTGGAAACAATTGCGACAGTAGCTCGCAGAATTATTTGTACATGTAACACTGCCCCCACCTCAGTTCTTTTCGCCCCGAAAAGATGTGTCGCCAGTGGTAGTCAATTCTCCCTGGGTGTAATATGGGGCAAGACGGTCCAGATGCACGATTTTCATTTTGGCTCTCGGTTTACGATGTTCCTGTATGCGATATACGACGTCGTTTATTCGCTTTGTGACCCGGTATGGTCCCTCCCAATTATATTACAACTTTGGAGACCTACCCTTTCGCCGTTGCGGGTTATATAGCCACACCAAGTCATCTTGCTGGAAACCAGTAGAATTTGCCTTGAGATCATACCTGGTCTTCATGCGGTCAGTAGCCGATTCGAGGTGATTTCGCACTGTCCGATGTATCTGGTTCAACCGTTGCCTTAGATCAATTGCGTACTCCGAGATCGTTTGGGGTTTCTCAGGGGGTGTCCCGAACTTTATATCGGCTGGCACACGAACAGTCTTTCCAAAAAGGACTTTGGCTGGGGCTTGGCCCGTCGATGCATGTTCGGCAGCTCGGTACGCCATCAAAACTAGTGGGATATGTCGGTCCCAGTCCCTTTGGTTCTCGTCGACTATCTTGGCCAGATGTTTATTTAGCGTGCCGTTGAATCGTTCGACCATTCCATCGGATTGGGGATGCAGCGGTGTCGTCCTCGTTTTCCGTATTCCCAGCAGCTCGAACATTTCGCTAAAAACTAGTGACTCGAAGTTTCGGCCTTGATCTGAATGTAGTTCACAAGGTACGCCGTGCCTACTGACCCAATTTAACACTAGCTGTTCAGCTACGGTAGTTGCTTCCTGATTGGGAATGGGGAAGACCTCAGGCCACTTGCTGAAATAATCGGCTACAACCAGCGTGTATCGATTTCCCCAATCGGATTCAGGAAAGGGTCCTGCGATGTCAACAGCAATCCTTTCGAATGGCAGGCCTACGTTATAGGTTTGTATTTGTCCTCTCAGTCGTCGCTTTGGGCCCTCGATGGAAGCGCAAATTGTGTATCTGCGACACCAGTCCTCTACGTCTTCTCGAGCATGGAGCCAGTAGAACCTTTCCCGCGATTTCGCTAAGGTCTTGTTAACACCAAGGTGGCCTCTCGAGGATCCTTCATGCATTTCCTTAATCACATCGTGGATTCGGCTTTTGGGTAGTATAGTTTGCATCCTATAGGAGCTGCCATCCGCCGTTTCCCATTTCCGCTTGAGTACGCCACCCTCCACCTGAAGGGAGTTCCATTGTGCCCAATAGCTTTTCAGGGTTGCGCCATGCATTGAAACGTCTTTCCACTCAGGTCGCCCAGTCGTCTCCTTCCATACGAGCAATGGTCTGACGTCTTCATCGCCTAACTGGGCGTTTTGAATCTCCTCTGACGGCCAACCTTCATCGAATTCAGCCGTTATCAATTACAGATCTACGGGCGGTTCCTTTTCCTCAATCCGTTGGCAATGCTTGCAGTTAGCTGGACATGGACGGCGGGATAGGGCGTCAGCGTTTCCATGAACTCTGCCCTTCCGATGAACAATTTCGTAGTCGTATGACCGCAATCTTTCGATCCATCTCGCAACTTGTCCCTGGGGGTTTTTGAAGTTGAGCAACCATCTCAGTGATGCATGGTCCGTTCGAAGAACAAATTTTTGGCCATATAGATACTTGTGGAACTGCGTGGTGGCCTCTATTATAGCCAATAGCTCCTTCCTGTTCACGCAGTAGTTCCTCTCACTTTTTGAGAGAACTCGACTGTAATAAGAGAGGACTCTTTCTTCGCCATTGATCTGCTGGGAGAGTACAGCTCCAATACCGCCGTTGCTTGCATCGGTGTCAACTACAAACATTTTTCTGGGTTTCGGATACGCCAGCACGGGTGATTCACACAGCTTTTCCTTCAGGGTCTCAAAAGCTGTCTGGCATTGTTCATTCCAGACATACGGACAATTTTTCTCGGTTAGCTGATGGAGACACTTAGCTATTTTGGCAAAGTCTTTGACGAATTTTCGATAGTAGGCTGCCAGACCCAGAAAACTTCGTAGTTGGCGCTTGTTGTTTGGTGTTGGCCAGCTTTTCACGGCTTCAATTTTCTCAGGGTCTGTTTTGACCCCGTCTGCTAATACGACGTGTCCCAGGTATTTTACTTCAGCTGCGAAAAGGGTATACTTGTCGGGACTAAGTTTCAAATTTGCCAGTCGCAATCGGGAGAAAACCTCTTCTAAGTTCCACATGATGTCCAAGCAGATTTTCCAGGTTAGGCCTCGTAGCACGTATTCCATCAAGCGTTCGACAGTGGCTGGAGCATTGCAAAGCCCAAATGGCATCGCCACAAATTGCCACAATCCGGTCCCTACTGAAAATGCGGTCTTCTCTCGGTCCTTCTTGTCAATTTCTACCTGCCAGTAGCCACTCTTGAGATCGAGTGTAGAAAACCATTTTGCGTCGGCTAAAGTGTCCATGATGTCATCGATACGTGGGAGCGGGTAACTATCTTTCTTAGTGACGTCGTTAAGCTGCCTATAGTCGACACAAAAACGAGTGCTACCGTCCTTTTTCTTTACTAGAACTACAGGCGCGGCCCATGGACTGACAGAAGGTTCAATTACGCCTTGTTTTTCCATGTCAGAGATCAGCACGCTCACTTCTCCTTGTTTGGCTATAGGGAGGCGTCTTGCTGCTATTCGAATCGGCTTGGCTCCCTGTGTATCTATGACGTGAGTTACCATACTCGTTCGGCCTTGGTCATCCCGGCTTGTTGAGAAGATGTCACTGTACTTGGTGACCAGATCAGAGGCTCGTTTGAATAGCTGCACTGGCAATTTGACCTGCTTCAATATTGCAGACGTGGATTCCCGGGCTTTCTCTGTGGCTTGCCTCCTTTTCCAGTGAAGGTCGTGAGCGGCTTCCAAAGAGGTGATGGTGGAAACAGGCTGGCAGCTGCCGATGACTTCTCCCGCTTTGATGCTCGTGGTTGAGTTTGCGGTGTTAGGGACTCTAACCGGCACGTATCCGTTCCTCATAGATCTTACAAGGCTTCGTCCTTCAATTAAACCGCGCAAAGTGGACGTTTTCGTTGGCTCTATCAGAAAAGATCGCTGGTCTCCAGCATCACCATCAAGCTTGGCCCATACAATGCTTTCGGAGGAACTCGGTACATCAGTATCGGTACA
This sequence comes from Odontomyia ornata, assembly GCA_963969285.1. NCBI lineage: Eukaryota > Metazoa > Arthropoda > Insecta > Diptera > Stratiomyidae > Odontomyia > Odontomyia ornata. The sequence goes on along the minus strand of OZ017740.1, from coordinate 29,281,112 downwards.
TACCACTACATTCATCTTGGGAATTTGGACGCCGGGATTCTCCATCAGTACTTCTACATTCTGCCATTTCAATACGCGTTTTCCCAAATCCAACGTGATTCTATGTGGTCGCAGAAAATCCATTCCGAGAATGCAGTCATCCATAATGTTCGCGACCAGAAAATTATGTCGGAACACAAGGTCTCCCAACTGTATCTGGAGGTTGACCTCTCCATGAACAGGTGCAGTTTCTCCCGTAGCTGTCCGTAGTGAGAAAATTCTGCCCTTGTGAAGTTGTTGCTGTCTAACTAGGTCTAGTCAGATAATCGATCGGGTTGCACCAGTGTCGATTGTTATGGTTGTTCTCCGTCAACTTGACCCGGAAGGCATAAGTCCGCTTCTCCACGATGTAGCCTTGACAAGATGATGGGGGTGCTGGGGACGTCGATCCTCCTAGCCAACCTCTGCCCCACGAAGTTGGCTCTTACATGTTTACCAACCCCTCTATTTGAAGGGCTTCCATTCTGGGCTCCTGGCTCGGTCTGGACCTCCTACTAGCTGCACACCCTGGACAATAGCTCGGTTTTCTTCGCTTCTTGCAGTCTCTTTGCAGGTGCCCCTTCTCTTCGCAATTCCAGCATCTAGGCGCACCATTTACATGCGGGTCTCGCTCAATTTCCACGCGCTCACACCTACACTCGTCTGCCACTACCTCACGGACCCGGGCAGTGGTACGAGTCGCATTTTTCGCTGCCTCAAAGTTCAGACTGTAAGCCAATGCGTCCTTAACCGTTTGCTTTTGGGCTAAACGCACGGCTTGTTGCAATTCCTGGTCCTTCAGTGCGCTGATGAATGCTTCTGTCGCTGCATCATCTCGATGTTCTGGGTCGTAGGCCGGGTAAGCAAAAAGTGCTAGTCGCTCAATGTCTTGGGCTAGCTGCTGTAGGGTTTCACCAGACTTCTGCACCCGATGCCTTAGCTGTGACCGATAAATCTGCTTTAGATGATCATCTCCATAACGCATGTCGAGCGCATTCATTACAGCATTCGAGTTTGAGTGCAATTCAACGGGGATCGTCTGCAACAGCTCGGCAGCTGGGCCTCTTGGGGCAAGAATCAATGCAGTTGCTCGTTCCTGCTCATTCCAGTGATTTATGCGAGCAGCTGCTTCGAACTGGGTTTTGTAAATAGTCCAGACCGTTTGCCCATCGAATATTGGTGCTTGCACATTTCTAGATGAGCTTTGCGCTGCGGTTATAATTGGGGCTGGTGAGGCGGTTACTACTGCCTTTGCTGCTTCCAAGTCCCTTTTCACTTTTTCCATCTCATGGTTGACCTGGTTGATTCTCTCCTCGACCGGGTATACCTTCTCCTCGACGCATTTAATTTGGCTGTTGAGACTACTGAGCTCCGCTTTTATTTCGGTTGACTGTTTTTCCAGCTTCTGTGTGATGTCTGCCTTGATTTCGAACGCTTGTTGGTCTAGCTTCGCTGATTGTTCATTTAGCTTCGCAGCTAAACTGGATGTCTATTCATTTAGCTGCGCTGATTGTTCATTTAGCTTCGCAGTTAAATTGGATGACTGTTGTCGCTGCTCTATCTGCATCAGCATCAACATTTGCATCAGCGCATTTTCTGGTTCCTTCGGTTTTGGTGTTTCGGCTTCACCACCTTCCGTGCCTCTTTCTGCAGCTGACAGCTCACCCGAACCCAGATTCACGCCTTCCGACTCGATCGCATCACGCAAGCGTGCAATCAGTATGGTCTTTGTACCTTGTGTAGCCAGATTTCGTTGTTCCAACTCCTCTTTGAGCTCCGATATGCTCAATTGATTAATTTTTAGATGTAAATTTCCTGGCATTTTTATTGTTTCGGCTATTTTTCCACGTTAATTTTCACAATTGTGCACTTTAAAATTGTTTAAACGTTTTCACTTCCAAAATTTTAATCTCACTTTTCGACACCACTGTCGCGTGTTTTTGGTTCGCGGCCAATAATTTTAATGTTCCGGAGAAGTGAAAACGCAATGTCTTTTACATTAAATTAAAAGAGTTTATTCAATTAATGAAAAAAATGCACAATCACTTATTTTAGTATTTCACAATTTTAATTTTCACTTAGTCTATAAATTTGTCATTCAACTGTCCACTTAAAATCACTTCGCACTCAAACAATCAATCGCCTTTACTTCGCGTTCCACTATATCGCAGTTTTCTATCGCGGTTGTAATGAATGATCCCCCCATTCATTCAGCTCGCCTTTATATAGGGCCTCTAATCATTCAACTCAGTTCTCGTACATTGATGAATAAGCGGGAACATTCCAGCAGCGTAATTAATGGGCAGTGACTCACTTTCAGATGTTGATAATGCTTGTTGGGTTCTCGTGGTTTCGAGTAAACTCCTTTGTTGGTGTTCTTAATGATTGTGGAAACAATTGCGACAGTAGCTCGCAGAATTATTTGTACATGTAACAATATTTTCTAATATTTTAGAAAATAAAGTCAGACCATACGCCAATAGGTTTGTTGGGGAGTATCAAGGTGGTTTTAGAGCAGGTAGATCGACAATAGACCAATTGTTCACTGTCCGGCGGGTACTTGAAAAATGCTGGGAGTTCAACATAGACGTACTCCAAATTTTTGTTGACTTTAAGCAAGCATACTACAGTATTGATCGTAACGCAATGTACCAAATAATGCTATGCTTAGGCATCCCAGTTAAATTAGACCATCTTACCAAAATGACAATGACGCCGACGACCTCTCAAGTCCGCATCAATAAACATCTCACCGATGCCTTCGACACAAATATCATGCTAAAACAGGGAGATGGGCTGGCCCCACTGCTATTCAATTTGGCTCTAGAGTACGTCATAAGGAATCTACCTGTATATCCACAGGGTACATTACGACACTAGTCGAGCCAAGTAGCAGCCTATGCGGGCAATATCAACTTTTTGTGACGGTCATTAACAACTGGCAAAGAACTCTTGCTGAAACTCAACAGCGAAGCAAAACTAGTAGGGCTACAAATCAATGGAAATAAAACGAAGCTCATGACGTCGTGGAGGTATTTTTTGGGAAAACTGAAGGCCGTAAACCAGTGGCGAAGCCGAGGAAACGCTGGTCTGACTCGGTCGACGAAGACATTTCATCGCTGCTTGGATTTCAAAATTGGAGGATGCGGTCAATGGACCGAGAGAGTTGGAGGCGCTATTTGCATGAAATGAAGGCCCGAGAGGGGATACGAAGAAGAACTTAAGTTGAACGAATTGTATAAATTTTATATTAAATTAATTTTTTCTTTCATGTTTGTAGCAAAAATGCAAAAACGGAGCATATGTTTCACTGGCAAAGACAGACCTTCAACAGAGCATATCAAAACTGTCGTAAGATAGAAAGCCATATGGCAGCAGTGCTTACTACCGCACACGCGACCACATGTAGGCCTACTTTGCTAAGTAGTTTATAGGGTGGTATATGGAGGATTGTGGAGGTGGCAACGAAAACTATAGGTTTCGAGACGAAATTCTACAGTAAAGTCCAAATATTCCGCGGAGAACACAAAAACACTCCTAATGAAGTGAAAATCATTTTAGTTCTTATATCCGTTTAATTTTTATCGCCTGCCAAATTGAAAGAGTAGGAGTTTGTTTATGTTTTATAGCTTAGATATTAGTCGAAGGTGTAAAACATGTGCTTCATTTACTCATCTTGAAAAGTGTAGGAGTACAGTGGGCAATACAAGGTGAGTTTTAAGCATGCACGGAATGCATTTCGTACATTTCGCATTCGGCTTATGTAGCTCACGGAAGCTTTCCCAAAGTAGGTGGACTACTGCATATGCACATTGCAACCATATGGCTTCAAATCTTATGTGAGCTTTGGAGCATATGCATCTATATTCGCGACTCAAAATCGTACTACACGACAGTCGCATCGAAATCTGGCCGAACCCTTAGAGTGATATATTTCAAATTGTTTCAGCTGGTGACTGGCTTGCCTCGACTTCTGCAGAACGACTGAGTCGACCATCTGTAAACGTCAATATCATTCGTGGGGAGCTAAGATTCAAATTTGGCTCATGCCATCCAAAAGTGGACACCGATATGCTTTCCTACCCAGAATCATATATAATCAACAGTCCTATCAAGTAAGGCTTAGCCTCACAAGCCTCTCACTCATATATGATATATATACTAGGGTGGTTCTGTTTTCAGGTGATAGTTTAGAGCGGGCACACTGATTTTTCCAGAAACAGCTATGGAATAACTGGTATAACAATAATTGACTTATTTTACCTTTCAAATAGGTCAGGAACCTTAATAAATAAATTAAAATGTTTAACAATTATAAAAAACTCGATTTTGCTTAGTTTTCTCACTTCTAACTTCAAAATCATTCATTTTGAAGCAAAGTTTTGAGAAAGTAAAAACTATGTAATTAAACTTTCAATAACATGTGATTGGTTAAATTTTTTTATCATGTACAAACAATTCTACGTGCTACTATTGCAAGTGTTGTCGCAACTATTAATAACATCATGATCAGTAAATGAATGTACTCGAAAGCACAAGAATCGACCAAGCATGATCAATATCTGAAAGTGACGTCGCTGCGGGGTATTCCGAATTGCTCGAATCTTCCAGGTAGTTCTCGCTAGAACAGTCGCCAATATACGAGAAATGGAATGCATGACTAGTGACCCTATAAAGCCGAGCTGAATGAATGGGGAGGAATAGTGAAACCACGAAAGTAAAAGCTGCGATAAGTGTGGAGTGCGAATCAAAGGCGATATTGATTGATAGTTAAGTCGGTTCAAATAAAAATTTATAGAAAAGTGAAAAGGAACATGTTCATTAATTTTTGCAAAAACCGTGAAATTAATGATTGTGCATTCTTAGTAAATCAACTCTTTTAACTTAATTTAAAAGACAGTGCGTTTTCACTTTCCTGGAACATCAAAATAATCGGCCGTGGATCACAACACGTGACAGTGGCATGGAGAAGTGAGAAAGAAAACTTCGAAAGTGAAAACTATTAAAAATGTTTAAAGTGCACAATAGTGAAATTTAATGAGGAAACTGGTGGAAAAATATCCAAAACAATAAAAATGCCACTAAGCTTACATCTACAAATTAATGAATTGACCATATCGGAGCTTAAGGAGGAGTTGGAAAGGCGAAATCGGGCTACACAAGGTACAAAGGCTACACTGATTGCACGCTTGTGTGACGCAATTGAGTCGGAAGGCCTGAATCTGGATTCGGGTGAGCCCTTTGATGCGAAAAAAGGCGCAGAAGATGGAGAAGCACAAACACCAAAATCAAAGGTTTCAGAACATGCGCTGATGCAAATGTTAATGCTGACGCAGCAAGAGCAGCAACAACAGTCCTCAAGCTTAACTGCCAAGCTAAATGAACAATCAACGAAGCTAAATGAACAGTAATTCAGTTTAACTGCGAAACTAGATGAACAACCAGTGAAACTAAATGAACAATCAGCGAAGCTGGACCAACAAGCGCTCGAAATCAAAGAAGTGCAAAAACAGTCAACCGAAATAAAAGTGGAGTTTGGTAGTCTGAACACACAAATTAAATGCATCGAGGAAAAGGTTTACCAGGTCGAGGAGAAGGTAAGCCAAATCAAGGAGAGAATCAACCATGAGATCAGCCAGGTCGAGGAGAGAATGAGCCATGAGATGGAAAAACTGAAAAAGGGATTGGAACCAGTGGAGGCAGTAGTAACCACCTCACTAGTCCCGCTTATAACCTCAGCGCAAAGCACATCGAGAAATGTGAAACCACCAATATTTGACGGGCAAACGGTCTGAAGTATATACAAAATACAGTTTGAAGCCACCGCTAGGACAAATCACTCGAATGAGCAGGAACGAGCAACTGCATTGATTTTTGCTCTAAGAAAACCAGCTGCCGAGGTTTTGCAGACGATCTCCGTTGAGTTGCACTCAAACCCGGCTGCTGTAATTAATGCGCTTGACTTGCATTATGGAGACAATCATCTGGAGCAGATTTATTGGTCACAGCTATGGCCTCGGATGAAGAGATCTGGTGAAACCCTACAGCAGCTAGCCCAAGGCATTGAGTGACTGGCTTACCCAGCATACGACCCAGAACATCAAGATGACGCATCAACAGAAGCATTCATCAGCACATTCAAAGACCCGGAATTGCAACAAGCCGTGCGTTCAACTCAAAAGCAAACGGTTAAGGACACATTCGCTTATAGTCTGAACTTTGAGGCAGCAAAAAATGTGACTCGTACCACTGCCCGGGTTGGCGAGGTAGTGACAAACGAGTGCAGGTAAATAGCATGCCTAGATGCTGGAATTGTGGAGAGAAAGGGCACATGCAAAGAGACTGTAAGAAGCGAAGAAAACCAAGCCATTGTCCCGGGTGTGCAGCTAGGAGGAGATCCAGACCGAATAAGGAGCCCAGAATGGAAGCTCTTCAAACTGAGGGGTCGGGAAACATGTCAGAGCCAACTTCCTGGCACAGAGACTAGCTAGGAGGATCAACGTCCCCAGCACCACCATCACCATGTCAAGACTACACCGTGGAGGAGCAGACTTATGCCTTCAAGTTGACGGAGAGCATTGCACCATAACAATCGACACTGGTGCAACCCGATCGATTATCCGACCAGACCTAGTGAGGCAACAACTACTTCACAAGGGCAGGATTTTCTCACTACAGACATCGGTAGATGGTGAATCTCTGTTGTCGTTACAAACGATGATAGTAATTCACTAGATACAATTCACTGGTACACAGATGTAGTTCTTACGCATACACCAGCGCGGTACAACGTCTATAGGTGTCCAGCAATGCGCCGGTTGTTTACTGTACGTAAATATACTGTGATCGCTAATTGCATATAATTTGCACGACACTGTTTTATAGATGAAATGCATGCACTATTGCAGTGTTGACGAGTGACTTGCACTGTGTTAAGCGTTGTTACCACAAGATGCGTTGGATTACGGAAGATTGTGGAAATTATTCGTGGCGTGGCGTCAGTAAATTTTGCAATACCGTAGCAAAATCGTCGCCGTGATCGTTTTTGACGCGGTCACCAGTTGTAGGGATTAAGTCAGTCAGTAAATGACAACGCGAACCATTACTTAACTAACTATACATTTATTCAAGAATAACAATTAAATATTTTTGGGAGTTACACGTGTTGCTTGATTGATGGCGTGTGTGCGACTGACCGCTAAATGCAATAGAATTTCATAAATGTTTTCGTGAATGCAGAGTGGATGCTTGCATGTGTGTGAGACATGTTTAGGCGGGTTTAAGAATACTGTAGCTGTCCGCTACATTTTTTAATTTTTTTTTGACAAAGGTTGTTTAAATAAGTATACAGCCATAAAATGAAAATAATTGTATTTAGTACGTTGAACGTTATATGTGTGGGAAGATTTTCTAGAAACACTTCTTTAACAGAGAAAAAATATGTTGTTTCATTTTGTTACAAATAAATTAATTCATTTATAACAAAACGAAAGCATCTCGTGGATTTGGTAATACGATTGTTAGGCTTCACTATTTGAGTTACATTGGGTTTAAAAAGAACGATAAAAATTGCTCCACTCCAAACCGAGAAAATGTAATTTTTTTTCGTATATAGATTTTGAAATTTAAAATTCAATTTTCCCAGCTATGTTTTTTTTTTGTAGTTTTCACGCGCGATGCCAATTGTTTTATCATTGTAATTTAAGTTATTTTTATTTTAAAGATTGGATTTTTATCCAGAAAGAGCCCCGAAAAACAAACGTAATGGTTCAAACATTACCATCATATTGTTCATAGCTTCATCGCAAATTCCGGTCAACTTTAACCTGTTGTATCTCAAGAACTAATGCACATTACTTAACTTTTTCTTTTTTAAGAAGCAGCTTTTAAAGTACTTTCCTACGAATTTTCGAATTTTTTGAATTTAATTTGAATCAGTAGTTACAGAGATATTCAATTTATTTATTATCGAAAAAAAAAAATGTTTATAAATCCCTGATGCCGCCCTAATACAGTAACTTCGCTGTAAAATGAAAAGTTTTGAAGTTAGAAGTGAGAAAAGTGGGAAAGAATCGAGTTTTTTTATAATTTTGAAACGTTTCGATTTATTTATTAATGTTCAGGGCCTTTTGAGAGGAAGGATAAGTCAATTATTGTTATGCCAGTTATTTCAAAGCTGTTTCGAAAAATCAGTGCGCTCCCTCTCAACAGCCAAATGTAATTGTTATTTTACAGATCTGCCCTGGTCTAATATTCAAAATTCAAAAACAACATTCAAATCCAATCACTTCGAGGAATTCATGTTAAAATTGAAAATCCCATACAGCATTCTCCATTATTTGCAAATTCATTATTTACGTTTCTCTTAAAATAAGGAACGAAACACCAATAATATATATGCTGTCTATTGATATAAACAGTAAAAAATAACTGAAATAATTTAATCAAATTAAAATTTCAATTCCCCATTGCATTTTTTACAATTTGTATAAAATATTCATTCATTCTCACACCAGTATCAGAAAAAGTCCATTTTGTACTTTCGTTTGAATATTGGAACATCCTTCAACATACCATGCATAGTTGGCTGCAAATAAGCTTTTTTTCTATGCCATAGTCCTGATCGAGAAAAAATTTCTAGGATTTGTGCCTGAAAATCCCACTAACATTGTATCGTTCCGAGTAGCATAAAATGTTTTATCTACTCAAATTTAATTTGAATGTGAATGGAAAAGTTTTAACCGCTTCCAGCTAAAAGTAGCATCAGCAACAAGACTCCTTATTCAACGAGTCCTATCCCAACATTTAGTCTTGTATATCCCTACAAATATCTAGATATCTGACATAGAGGACACACGAAATCGTTTATTCAAAAGGGACGAATAACCCTTTTTAGGTAAACATTCAATCTTTAATGCACTGCAAGTTTCATGTGTGTCAGGATTATCCTGTAAATATGCTATGAATATGATTATGCAAATTACATGCTGAAATTGAATCGGTAGGCAGAAAACAAGAAAAACATGAAAATACCTACGGAACCGGCAAAAGAACGGAACGGGAGTGAGTGATGAAACAGGGAGCCAAGGCAGCATAACCGAGCCCACCTATCGAGTTCATTTATGTAAATTATGATCACATACCACACTATTGATTCTTATGGTAAACTCAACGATGATACCTCTGCGTACGAGTATCTTACAGATGCATCCACATCCATATTCCATCGCTTGGGATATCATCAAAGTTCCGAACAAATTAATTGTTTGATAGTTTGGTAGTATGATGGGATCGTTACTAATTTGGTGTTAATATTATCCAGTTTTGATAAACGCACGATGATGATCAGATTAGCCGATGCAGATGCATCGGTAGGGGCGACGTGGGTAGGGTAGTGAATCTTATGATTTCAGCAATGAACATATTTTTAATATGTGATGGATTTTCACGGATCCTTTTCAGATCCATTCGACCAAGAAGGTGATTTTCTCATATTTTTGAGCTTTAAAGATTTGTTAGGAAATCATTATCATACTAATTTCAAGCAGCTATTTGGAACAGAAATTTCCCAAGATACACCAGTCTTCCTTAAAAGTTTATTAGATTATCATATATCCAATTTTAATTTTATTTTTATTATCCACTACAATGCCCGAGATAACGAATCAAAGGATTATACGGATGATAAACGAAGTATCTTTTGATTAAACCTCGATTATCTTTGGACAGGTACAGTTTGCGGATGGAACCGTTGTCTTGAATTCCAACAATCTGAACATAGTGGAAGAAATGCAGGGCAAAAGAATGAATTTTTTCATTCTAGTAGTACAGAAAAATTTCAAACTAACAAATTTATATTCAAATCGAAATTCAAGAATGAATTGAGTGACCATCCTTGAATGGATAATTAATTTTTTCTTGGCTTTTCCCAGAGACGAAGGACTAGGTGTTTTTTAATGCATTTTTGTAATATGAGGCGCTATCGTAAAATATTTCCAAAACAGGGTCTACCCGTTTTCGTTGAAATTATTGAATAATTATAATTATATCGCGTGTTATAGTTCGCGGCCAATAATTTAAATGTTCCGGGAAAGTGAAAACGCAATGTCTTTTAAATTAAATTAAAAGAGTTTATTTATTTACTAAAAATGCACAATCACTCATTTAACTATTTCACAATTTTAATTTTCACCTTGTCTATAAAATTCTCTAACAACTGTCTTCACTTAACAATCAACGCAAATCACTTTACTACATATTACTCGATCGCTTTTCAATTCACACTCCACACACTTTCGCAGTTTTTACTCTCGCCTTTATATAGGGTCTCTACCTATTCAACCCATTTCTCGTACATTGGCGAATGTTCTGCCGAGAGGTACCTAGTATATTCGAGCAGCTTAATGAATGGAGTGACGTCACTTTCAGATGTTGATCATGCTTGGTGGGTTCTCGTGGTTTCGAGTAAATTCATTTTGTTGATGTTCTTGATGGTTGTGAAAACAATTGCGAAAGTAGCTTGCAGAATTCTTTGTACATGTAACACAGCCCCCACCTCAGTTCTTTTCGCCCCGAAAAGATGTGTCGCCAGATGAAGTCAATTCTCCCTGGGTGTAATATGGGGCAAGACAGTCCAGGCGCACGGTTTTCATTTTGGCTCTTAGCTTACGGTGTTCCTGTATGCGGTATACGACGTCGTTGATTCGCTTTGTAACTCGGTATGGTCCCTCCAAATTTTTTCACCATTGCGGGTTATATAGCCACACCAAGTCATCTTGCTGGAAGCCAGTAGAATTTGCCTTTAGATCATACCTGGTCTTCATGCGGTCAGTAGCCGATTCGAGGTGTTTTCGCACTGTCCGATGTATCTGGTTCAACCATTGCCTTAGCTCACTTGCGTACTCCGAGATCGTTTGGGGTTTCTCAGGGGGTGTTCCGAACTTTATATCAGCCGGCAGACGAATAGTATTTCCAAAAATGACTTTGGCTGGGGCTTGACCCATCGATGCATGTTCGGCAGGCTTTTACGCCATCAAAAACAGTGGAATATGTCGGTCACAGTTCCTTTGGTTCTCGTCAACCATTTTGCGAGGTGTTTATTGAGCGTGCCGTTGAAACGTTCGACCATTCCATCGGATTGGGAATGCAGTGGTGTTGTCCTCGTTTTCCGTATTCCCAGCAGCTCGCACATTTCACCAAAAACCAGTGACTCAAAGTTTCGGCCTTGATCTGAATGTAGTTCACAAGGTACGCCGTACCTACTGGCCCAATTTAACACTAGCTGTTCAGCTACAGTAGTTGCTTCCTGGTTGGGAATAGGGTAGACCTCGGGCCACTTGCTGAAATAATCGGCTACAACCAGCGTGTATCGATTTCCCCGTTCGGATTAAGGGAAGGGTCCTGCGATGTCAACAGCAATCCTTTCAAACGGTACACCCACGTTGTAGGTTTGCATTTGTCCTCTCAGTCGTCGCTTTGGACTTTTGACGGAAGCGTAAATTGGGCATCTGCGACACCAGTCCTCTACGTCTTCTCGAGCATGGAGCTAGTAGAACCTTTCCCGCGGGTAACAATTTTGCTAAGGTCTTGTTAACGCCAAGGTGGCCTCCCGGGGATCCTTCGTGCATCTCCTTAACCACATCTTGGATTCGGCCTTTGGGTAGTATAGTTTGCATCCTATAGGAGCTGCCATCCGCCGTTTCCCATTTCCGCTTGAGTATGCCACTCTCTACCTGAAGGGATTTCCATTGTGCCCAATAGCTTTTCAGGTTTGCGCCATGCATTGAAAAGTCTTTCCACCCAGGCCGCCCAGTTGTCTCCTTCCATACGAGCAATGGTCTGACGTCTTCATCGCCTAACTGGGCGTTTTGAATCTCCTCTGACGGCCAACCTTCATCGAATTCAGCCGTTATCAATTACAGATCTACGGGCGGTTCCTTTTCCTCCATCCGTCAGCAATGCTTGCAGTTAGCTGGACATAGACGGCGGGATAGGGCGTCAGCGTTTCCATGAACTCCACCCTTCCGATGAACAATTTCGTAGTCGTATGACCGCAATCTTTCGATCCATCTCGCAACTTGTCCCTCGGGGTTTTGAATTTGAGCAACCATCTCAGTGATGCATAGTCCGTTCGAAGAACAAATTTCTGGGCATATAGGTACTTGTGGAACTGCGTGGTGGCCTCTATTATAGCCAATAGCTTCTTCCTGGTCACGCAGTAGTTCCTCTCACTTTTTGAAAGAATTCGACTGTAATACGAGAGGACTCTTTCTTCGCCATTGATCTGCTGGGAGAGCACAGCTCCAATACCGCCGTTGCTTGCAATGGTGTCAACTACAAACATTTTTCTGGGTTTCGGATATGCCAGCACGGGTGATTCACACAGCTTCTCCTTCAACGTCTCAAAGGCTACCTGGCGTTGTTCATTCAAGACAAACGGACAATTTTTCTCGGTAAACTGATGAAGACACTTAGCCATTTGGCAAAGTCTTTGACGAATCTTCGATAGTAGGTTGCCAGAACCAGAAAACTTCGTAGATGGCGCTTGTTGTTTGGTGTTGGCCAGCTTTTCACGGCTTCAATTTTCTCAGGGTCTGTTTTGACCCCTTCTGCTGATACGACGTGTCCCAGGTATTTTACTTCAGCTGCGAAAAGGGTACACTTGTCGGGACTAAGTTTCGAATTCACCAGTCTCAATCAGGAGAAAACCTCTTCTAAGTTCCGCACATGCTCTTCGAACGTTCTCCCGATGACGATGATGTCATCTAGGTACACCAAGCAGGTTTTCCAGGTCAGGCTTCGTAGCACGTATTCCATCAGGCGTTTGAGAATGGCTGGAGCATTGCAAAGCCCAAATGGCATCACCACAAATTGCCACGATCCGGTCCCAACTGAAAATGCGGTCTTCTCTCGGTCCTTCTTGTCAATTTCTACCTGCCAGTAGCCACTCTTGAGATCGAGTGTAGAAAACCATTTTGCGTCGGCTAAAGTGTCCATGATGTCATCGATACGTGGGAGCGGGTAACTATCTTTCTTAGTGATGTCGTTAAGCTGCCTATAGTCGACACAAAACGAGTGCTACCGTCCTTTTTCTTTACTAGAACTACTGGCGTGGCCCATGGACTGACAGAAGGTTCGAGAACACCTTGTTTTTCCATGTCCGAGATCAGTGCGGTCACTTCTCCTTGTTTGGCTATAGGAAGACGTCTTGGTGCATGTCGAATCGGCTTGGCTCCCTGTGTATCTATGACGTGAGTTACCATACTCGTTCGGCCTTGGTCATCCGGGCTTGTTGAGAAGATGTCACTGTACTTGGTGACCAGATCAGAGGCTCGCTTGAATAGCTGCACTGGCAATTTGACCTGCTTCAATATTGCAGACGTGAATTCCCGGGCTTTGTCTGCGTCTTGCCTCCTTTTCCAACGCTGGTCGTGAGTGGCTTCCAAAGAGGTGATGGTGGAGACAGGCTGGCAGCTGCCGATGGCTTCTCCCGCTTTGATGCTCGTGGTTGAGTCTGCGGTGTTAAGGACTCTAACCGGCACGTATCCATTCCTTAAAGATCTTACAAGGCTTCGTCCTACAATCAGACTGCGCAATGTGGACGTTTTCGTTGGCTCTATCAGATAAGATCGGTGGTCTCCAGCATCACCATCAAGCTTAGCCCATACAATGCTTTCGGAGGAATTCGGTACATCAGTGTCGGTGCATACTACTACATTCATCTTGGAAATTTGGACGCTGGGATTCTCCATCAGGACTCCGACATTATGCCATTTCAATACCCGTTTTCCCAAATCCAACATGGTTCCATGTGGTCGCAGAAAATCCATTCCGAGAATGCAGTCATCCATAATGTTCGCGCCCAGAAAATTATGTCGGGACACAAGGCCTCCCAACTGTATCTGGAGATTAATCTCTCCGTGGACAGGTGCAGTTTCTCCCATAGCTGTCCGTAGTGAGAAAATTCTGCCCTTGTGAAGTAGTTGTTGCCTCACATGGTCTGGTTGGATAATCGATCGGGTTGCATCAGTGTCGATTGTTATGGTGCAATGTTCTCCGTCAACTTGACCCGGAAGGCATAAGTCCGCTTCTCCACGATGTAGTCTTGAAACAGTGATGGTGTTGCTGGGGATGTTGATCCTCTTAGCCAACCTCTGCCAACAAAGTTGGCTCTTACATGTTTCCCGACCCCTCAATTTAAAGGGCTTCCATTCTGGGCTGCTTATTCGGTCTGGATCTCCTCCTAACTGCACACCCTGGACAATAGCTCGGTTTTCTTCGCTTCTTGCTGTCTCTTTGCAGGTGCCCCTTCTCTCCGCAATTCCAGTATCTAGGTGCACCATTTACATGCGGGTCTCGCTCAATTTCCACACGCTAACACGTGCACACGTCTGTCGTTACCCCGCGAATCCGGGCAGTGGTACGAGTCACATTTTTCGCTGCCTCAAAGTTCAAACTATAAGCCAGTGCATACTTAACCGTTTGCTTTTGGGCTAAACGCACGGCTAGTTGCTATTCCGGGTCCTTCAGTGCGCTCATGAATGCTTCTGTCGCTGCGTCATCTCGAAGTTCAGGGTCGTATGCTGGGTAAGCCAAAAGTGAAAGTCGCTCAATGTCTTGGGCTAGTTGCTGTAAAGTTTCACCAGACTTTTGCATCCGATGCCGTGGCTGTGATCGATACATCTGGTTTAGATGATCGTCTCCGTAACGGATGTCAAGCGCATTCATTATAGCAGCCGGGTTTGAGTGCAACTCAACAGAGATCGTCTGCAAAAGCTCGGCAACTGGGCCTCTTAGAGCAAGAATTAGTGCAGTTGCTCGTTCCTGCTCATTCCAGTGATTCGCCCTTGCGGCAGCTTCAAACTGGGTTTTGTAAATACTCCAGACCGTTTGCCCATCGAACATTGGTGCTTGCACATTTCTGGATGTGCTTTGCGCTGAGGTTATAAGCGGGGCTGATGAGGTGGTTACTACTGCCTTCGCTGCTTCCAATTCTTTTTTCATGTTTTCCATCTCATTGTTGATTCTCTCCTCGACCTGGCTGATCGCATGGTTTATTCTCCCCTCGACCTGGCTGATGTCATGGTTAATTTTCTCCTCGACCTAGTAAACCTTTTCTTCGACACATTTAATTTGTTTGTTCAGATTACCGAGCTCCGCTTTTATTTCGGTTGACTGTTTTTGTGAATCTGCTTTCTAATCGGTGATTGTTTCGATCGCTTGTTGATCCAGCTTCGCTGATTGTTCATTTAGCTTCGCTGATTGCTCATTTAGCTTCGCAGCTAAACTGGATGTCGGTTCATTTAGCTTCATTGATTGTTCATTTAGTTTCGCAGTTAAATTAGATGACTGTTGTCAATGCTCTTGCTGCATCAGCATCAACATTTGCACCAGCGCATTTTCTGGTTCCTTTGGTTTTGGTGATTCTGCTTCTCCATCTTCTGCACCATTTTCTGCATCCGAGAGCTCACCGAATCCAGATTAACGCCTTCCAATTCAATCGCGTCGCGCAAGCGTGCAATCAGTGTGGCCTTTGAACCTTGCGTAGCCAGATTTCGCTGTTCTAACTCTTCCTTAAGCTCCGATATGGTCAATTCATTAATTCTTAGATGTCAGTTTCGAGGCATTTTTATTGTTTTGGCTTTTCAATTTTTTTTTCAACAGTTTTTACGTTAAATTTCACTATTGTGCACTTAGAAATGTTTAAGTGTTTTCACTTTTCGAAATTTTCTTTCTCACTTCTCGCCAATAATTTTAATGTTCTGGGAAAGTGAAAACGCACTGTCTTTTAAATTAAGTTAAAAGCGTTTATTTACTCAAAATGCACAATAATCAATTTAACACTTTCACTAATTTTATTTTTCACTTAGTCTATAAATTTGTAATTCAACTGTCCACTAAAATCAATTCACAATCAACGAAAATCACTTTACTATTACTCGATCAATTCTCACTCCACACTTTCGCATTGTTTTAGTATCGCGGTTTTAATGAATGATCCCCCCATTCATTCATTCTTTACGTATTCAACCCATTTCTTGTACATTGGCGAATGTTCTGCGGAGAGGTACCTGGTAGATTCGAGCAACTTAATGAATGGAGTGACTTCACTTTCAGATGTGGATCATGCTTGGTGGGTTCTCGGGGTTTCGAGTAAATTCATTTTGTTGATGTTCTTAATGGTAGTGAAAACGATTGCGACAGTAGCTCGCAGAATTCTTTGCACATGTAACAATATGTTATAACCTGATTCTAATGAAATTAAATCATAAACTTTATCTTATGATAGTAAAATGCCATCACAATGTTCCTAACCTAACCTGTAAACCTTATCTCTAAACCTAATATAATAAGCATAACATATATCCATCCTGAATATTGAAACATATTCCTACTTTCAAACATAAGCCAAAAACAACACAAAATGTAGCAATAATGAGCTGAATCTAAAAACTAAGTAATGAAGAACACAGTACAAAAATAAAACCACGAATGTTTTAGACATTGTCATTCAGCCACCAATACCAAGCTTGCTCCATCCCAGCTCAACCAGCCACAACAAATCTTGTATATGCGTATCTCCATTGGAGTTGTTGGTCTCGAGAAATCAAATTCGGAGGATATTTTATTTTCTTATTGGTGGCTCGTTTAAACATCTGATACATGTCCAAATACACGAGTGCTTCTAGAGGAATGAAGCCAGTAGCGAGACAAGTCTCAATATACTCCTCTGTAGAGTCGAACGGCTGTGAAATCCAAGGGATTTCACTCACAATTACAAATCTTGCGATATGAATTCGAAGAAGTTTCAATATGAAGATATCGACTCTCGTCACTTGAGCAGTTTGATAAATTCTTCTATTCGATATATAGTGTTTCCAATCCGTCTCAGGCTTTCTGTTTGAACCAGTATATGCACGAAGACATTTCCTTTCGACAACTCTTAATCCTTCCATAGTACTAGCACTCTGGTTGTACCAGATCTGACATTCATATGTCAAATCTGGTCTAACTAGGATCTTGTAATAGATAACTTTGACTTTTTAATCAATTTATCTGGAAGGAAGTAGTCGTCAAAGGACATGACTATTTTTTTGTGCATTAGTAAGCACGGTTTTAATATATTCAGTGCTTTGCTGCTGAATTTGCCAATTTAAATACATAACCAGTATATGAGCGACGGTCTAGCTGATTAGAAGCCCAATCCGCATCTACATATCCACTCAATGAGGATTTTTCATATGGTATGTTATAATTAATAGTCCCTTTTAAATATCGCATTACACGTTTGGCTGCTTTCCAGTGTGTATCAGAATGACAATTATTAAATTGGCTGAGTAGCCTTGCTGCATGCATAATATCTGGTCTAGTACAAACGGCTATGTACATAATACATCGCACTAGACTTCAATACTTGGAATCCACATCAGTTTGGTCTCCGCCCTCAAGCTTTATGCCACATTCCAGAGGTGTACTTACAGGCTTACAATCAGTCATATCAAGTGGATCTAATACCTTCTGTATATAGTTTTTCTGATCGAATGTAATTTGATTTTGTCTTTGATTTAATCTCATTCCTAATACATGTGTAGCTCGGCCAAGATCTTTTGTTTCAAACCCTTCCATCAGTTTCTCTTTGAGAGCTTTCTTTTCTAGTGTATCTTTACTTAAAATTAAAATGTCATCGACATACGAAGCTAATATAATTATATTTTCTGAGTTGTCTGATTTAATGTAAACACAAGGCTCACTGAGTGTTCTTCTAAACTGAAGATCTGTCAAGGCATTATCTATCTTGTCATACCATGCCTTTGAGGCTTGCTTAGGCCCATATATAGCTTTATGGAGTTTAAATACATGGTTTTCTTTACCATTTATATTGTATCCATTTGGCTGCTCCATGTAAACAGTCTCTTGCAAATCACCGTTTAAGAATGCTGGCTTTACATCCATGTGATCAATGTGTAAGTTTAGATTTACTGCCAGGGCAATCAATGTACGTATAGTAGAATATCGTATCACAGGTGAGTAGGCTTCCTTGCAGTCAATCCTGTATTCCTGGGATTAACCTTTTGCTACAAGGCGTGCTTTATACCGAAGTAACTGACCTTTTGGTCCTAGCTTCTTCTTGAAAACCCACTTCCAGTGCACAGCCTACTTTCCTCCAGGCAGTAATGTCAAACTCCAAGCCTTATTTTTCTCAAATGATTTATATTTATCTTCAATAGCTTCCCTCCAGTGTTCCTTTTCAGTTCTTGATAATGCTTCCTCAATTGTCTGTGGTTCTCCATCAAGATTTATTGCTTTCATTGCTATTACAGCATTCACACTCTCATCAATGTCTTCATAATAACTAGAATACTGCTTTTGAGTCACGGCTGGCTTCCATGTGACATCATTGGGGTCATCCACAGACCTGGAGTCAGAAACAGTTGAATTAGTTGTGATCGAGTCAGATAACTCTCTAGTGGGCGAAGGATTGACATTGACTAGAATACTGCTTTTGAGTCACGGCTGGCTTCCATGTGACATCATTGGGGTCATCCACAGACCTGGAGTCAGAAACAGTTGAATTAGTTGTGATCGAGTCAGATAACTCTCTAGTGGGTGAAGGATTGACAATATACTGCTTTTGAGTCACGGCTGGCTTCCATGTGACATCATTGGGGTCATCCACAGACCTGGAGTCAGAAACAGTTGAATTAGTTGTGATCGAGTCACATAACTCTCTAGTGGGCGAAGGATGTCAATCCTTCGCCCACTAGAGAGTTATCTGACTCGATCACAACTAATTCAACTGTTTCTGACTCCAGGTCTGTGGATGACCCCAATGATGTCACATGGAAGCCAGCCGTGACTCAAAAGCAGTATATTGTCAATCCTTCGCCCACTAGAGAGTTATCTGACTCGATCACAACTAATTCAACTGTTTCTGACTCCAGGTCTGTGGATGACCCCAATGATGTCACATGGAAGCCAGCCGTGACTCAAAAGCAGTATATTGTCAATCCTTCGCCCACTAGAGAGTTATCTGACTCGATCACAACTAATTCAACTGTTTCTGACTCCAGGTCTGTGGATGACCCCAATGATGTCACATGGAAGCCAGCCGTGACTCAAAAGCAGGATTGACATTGTTATCATCATTCGGTCTCACAACATTTTCTATTCCATCATTAAAATTTATTTGACAATCAGTAGAAGTGTTATTCTGATTTATTTTTAAGTCTTTATACATCATTCCTTCCAAGAAGCACACACCTCTAGATTTAATGCATTTGGAGAGATTTTGAGGATCAATTAGTCTGTATCCTTTTGACTCATTACAATATCCTACAAAAATTTATTGTTTGCTCTTTGCATCTAGTTTCTTACGCCTCTCATCAGGGATCATTGCATAAGCAACACAGCCAAATACCTGTATTCTCAAAATTGAGAAATCAACTTTACAACCAGACCATTTTTCTTCTGGTTTGGTTCCTCTTACCGCTTTACTTGGTGATTTATTCTTGATAAAGATTGCTGTATTCAAAGCCTCAGCCCAGAATCTTTGGTCCATACCTGCATCTTGTAGCATACATCGTCCGGCCTCCATAATCGTGCGATTTGCCCTTTCCGCAACTTCGTTCTGTTGTGGAGAGTAGGGTGAAGGGTACAGTCGTCTGGTGCACGATGCCATGCTCTTGAAGGAATGTCTGGAAATTTTTATTCACATATTCACAACCATTGTCTGTTCTTATCATCTTTATTTTCAAATTAGTTTGTTTTTCTACAAAACTTTTAAAGATCTTGAATACAGACAGAACTTCATCTTTACTTTTAATAAAATAACCAAATGTCATTCCAGTATAGTCATCTATAAATGTTAAAAGATACTTGGCACCACTAAATGAGGAAACTGACATAGGCCCACATAAATCAGAATGTATGAGACCTAATTTCCCAGTGGCTCGACTACAGGATTAATTTGGGAATGGCATTCTGCTCTGCTTCCCTTCAATACATTCCGCACTTGGATTATTTTTACTATAAGTGTAATTATTTCCACTTGCCATGCCTTGTTTCAGTAAATCCATACTTTGCTTGTTCAGGTGTCCGAGTCTCCGATGCCAAATCTCCTGTGATTGATTCGCTTTACACAAATTCACAGCTTCTGCGCGTTCCCCATCTATGGACTGGATCTGTGATTCCACCAAAGCCACTGTTTGACATGTCGCAGCCAGCTCATGGCTATTTGTTGATTGTTGACTCACTGTGTCCAGTTCATAGACACCATTCACTTTTGTAGCACTTGCAACTGGCATTTTTCCGCAATAAACATTACATTTTTCAATGTCAAAATGAACTTCAAGCCCCTTAGAAGCCATTTTGTCTACGGAAATAAGGTTTGTTGGCAGTCCTAGCACAAAAATAACCTCATTTAATTTTGAAACTTGAGATTGTCCTTTCAACAATAATTCAACTTCACCATGACCTTCACTATGTATTTTCTGATTATTAGCAACTGTAACTAACCACGATATGTCCACAACATAATTTTTTAATAGAATTTTGTTGTTTGTCATATGACAAGTAGCGCCGGAGTCGACATACCAGGCATTCGAGTCAATGTTCACAGCTAGTGCTGTCAACAATGTTCCGTTCCATGCTTTCTCATACTTTTCACTTTCACCCCGTTTATTAATATTGTTATTATTCGTTTTAGTTGGACAGTTTTTAGCAAAGTGATTTGGTTTTTTGTAAATGAAGCACTTTGGATGTTTGTTGACACTTTTTGTGGAAGACTTGTTTGTAAACATCGCACATTCATTTTTGGTGAAGTCTATACGTAAATTTTCTTGTAACAATTTACTTTTTAATGTTTCACTGCACAATTTAATGTTCAAATTTTCTAAAGCCATGATAAGTGGATCATAGTCTGGGGGTAAACCGCTTAGCATTAACACTGACAGAAAATCATCTTCTAATGGGGCGTTTATGTCTCGTGATTGTTGATTCAAGTCCGTGATTCTCAAGATATATGCTTCCATGTCACTAAATTGTTCCAATTTTAATCCAAATAACGTGCGTAAGAGTCCAAGACGACGACACAGCCCCCTGGCTTCAAAGGCTGTCTTAAGGTTGTTCCATGCCTCGTAACCAGTGGCAGAATTTCTAATGTGGGAAAAACACGAGGGTTGAACCATCAAACATATCTTTGCGAGTGCCCATAGTTGTTTGCGGTTGTATTGACCTTGGGAACACCCGGTGCAGATTCTTCGGTTCAACCATATAAATTTTCATGGACTAAATACATCCGCATCATAAACTTCTAGTTTCCATAGTAAGATATTCCACTAAGCTTTTCGAAATTGACTGTAATTCCGGAAGTTGTTGCTGTTGAAGATAATGGCACCGGCACTGGCACCTCGTCCCCACGTGACATCGCGTCTTCTTGAATGTTGTGATTTTGAGAAAATAAATTTTTTACGCACACTTATTTATCGCGTATCCTAGGCCCATAAACTAAGGATTGGGTGAAAATAACAATCGATTAAATTTATTTATAATCCAGTTAGCACAGAAAAACAGTTGACACAAGAGTGAGTATTATTTGACCGAACAGAATGACATAATCAAGGCATTGACAGTAGCTCTAACTAGTGAGCTATTTAGATGACTATGACAATTTACATTGTATTATACTTGTTCTAACAAAGATCAAAATCGAGGTATCGAACACAGGACTTATGTGTGTTTCAGGTCTTGACTGGCCCACTGCAGCCTTTCCAATACAAAATGGTTTCGTACTTCTGCAGATTGATTTTCATTCACCAATTGTATGTGTGCAGCTGCATATTATTAAACAATTTTTAAAGATCGTTATGCATTATTGTAGCTTTTTGATCTCCATGTAAATGATCAAATTATCTAAAATCGCTACCAATAATTACGTTGGCGAGACGTTAAAATCAAAGCCGTTCAATTGCTTGTGAATGACTATTGAAAAAGGCAGGGGCGCAGTAACTGTTCTCTGCTCTGGACCATTCAAGACCTTGAAGTCGCGCATTGTCATCGGATTTCCATCAGTTACAACAGGTGATTTCCCGTATACCATATTGCACATTATAACAACAAGATGTCTGGGGAACCTATCCTGAAGTAGTTTAAAAACGATTCCATCTAACACCGTATCGAAGGCTTTCTCCCTATCAATGAGATACACTTCAACACATTCTCTGTTGTTTAATTTCCTACAGATATCTGAGGTTACTTTCGCTGCCGCATGTATGAGTATGATTGAATGCCTGGCACGAAAACCGAATTGACAATTTGGCTTTAACTCAAATTTTTCAATGTGAACGTTTAATGCTTTGTTTAGTATTACTTCAAACACCTTCTGATGTGACGCAGCAAGCTGATTCGGCAATAGCTTTTAGGGCAAGAAGATTCTTTTCCCTTCTTCAAGATCGAAAAAACATTGGCCTTCTTCCACTCATTTGGAAAATATGAATTTCTCAAATATGTAATAATTCCTAAACGCAACGTCAGGTAAATTTCCAGGAAGTGTATTTGGAACACTATCAGTACCACATGATTTTTTGTTGACCATCCTGCAAACATGAAACACAAATCTTAATAGCTGACAAAATAGTCAATAAGAATCAAGCTGGATATGAGGTCAGATGTTAATGTTTCATTGAAATAAAGAATTGATCCACACTTCAGTTTTGATTTGAAGTTGGAAGCTTTTACTTCAACGATCTCTGAAAATATTTGATTCCCTCTCTCAGGGGTTTGGTAGATGAACCAATTGAAAATGTGTTCACATTAAGGGAAAGTTTCTGCAATCCATCGCATATAATCTTGTTTCCATTTCTATCCGGAGTCGTTCTATCAATTTCGAGACCAGCCCTTTTGAAAAGATTTATCTCGTCACCAGCGACTCTAAGTTTTGAGATCTTTACTGGAGACTTCTTACGGAATAAGCTATTTACCTTCACGAAAAAACCATTTGGGGCCTGTGGGCTAATATCCCTCAGGCTTTCCATCTATTGATTGCTGACCTCACTTCTGAAGTATGAGTGGATTAAGTTCCGGACATTCCTGAGGTGTAGTTTCAACAAAGCCAACGAAGAATGGTCGTAGAGGAAGGCTTTTCAATCTTTTCAACCTCGCAATGATTAGTGTTTCATATCCTTCCATATTGTTTTGATGTTTAATCTTGGAAATTATATCTCAGTCGTTTCCAACGTCAGCTTCTCTAAATTTCACAACAAGAGATCTATTTCATCGTCAGCTCGATCCCTCTTATGAGGAACCATTGAGCAAGCGTTGCCATCATCAGAAAGTGGTGATCACAGTTAAACTTCTTATGAAGCTTTCCTCAATCTATTTTATTCAAAGTTCAACCGATGATCTTCATGTTGAACTGGAATGAGAAAGACATCATCCCGTTGATGACTGATGTCCATTATGAGTGCATTATGGTCGCTATCGTAGGGAAGCATCTCCAAATTCCCCTGGGGGCTATTACTGTTGAATTCAAGGCTTGCGTCAGCAATACAGAGGTCCAAATAAAAATTTCTCTTAGGGTATGTTAGGAACCCCTACCCGTATAGATTGTACCTGTAATCAATTTGGTTCTCTGTTATCTATGGTTTCAGGAATACACCTCTTGGATTATTGTTCAGCCATGATGTATGTTGGGCATTCAGGTAACTGGGAAGAATTGAGAGAACATTTCGATCACTTGCAAAGGCAGACATAACGAAGAGGTTATCCGAACCTGACAGTGAAATTTTGATTTCGGATATTGCAAGAACTTCAAAATTTTTAAACTTGACTTTTTCAATATTTTGGAAACAATAGGGTCTTCGAACCAATATCCATGTGCCACCTCCACCATCACTGCTTACCGTGTCGTTTCTTACGAATTCAAAATCCTTGAGTGTTATGGAATGCCATGAGTTGAGGTGGGTTTCAGTGAGAAGCATGATGTCAGGCTTTTGCTTGACAATCAATTCAAGGAGATAGTCACATTGACTATAGTAACAATGGAGTTGACGTTGATCGAAATAGGGTAAAGCCGATCCATGGGAATGTGATGACAAGTTATTTTGAGATATTTATTTTTAGGTGTCTAAGCGCTGAATTGCAAAATTAATTTTTGGATCATGTTTGTTGATTCTTTTCAATAAAGAATTATTTACAGTATTATTTGGTGGTCCTCTAGCGGCGAGTGCAAGTGATATCCCGGGCTTGATGAAATTGGAAGGTATTAAACAGTGGTTTACTTGCGTTTGTTTTGCAATGAATTTAAATTTTGCTTCTTTTGCTTCTTGATCTCGGAGGAAACCTCGATATGATGCTGGTCGACCGACTACAATATAATTTTTCTTCAGGTTCCATCTGAGCCAATTTGCACTCACCGGAGGCATGAATATCTTTGCATTTAACCAATCGATTGTGCACACCGGTAACACCCACTGACTTCCCGCGTCTGGAGATTGTTCGAATAAGTGGTCTTATAAGCGAGATAGTATATTATGGGGGACGGGCTTTGGGTATTTTTTCCATTTATTTCATTGCCGTGGTCACATTTTCCAACCGATTTGCATAAATTTGTGGTACCTAGGAAAAGTTGAAAAGCAGTTTTAGTGGCTGAAATGCAAAAAATTTCCAATTTATTTTCGTGGTCGAAAAATATTTTAGGCACATTTTCTACCATGTAGGAAGCATATAAATGGCTGTTCCTAGAACCCGTGTGTTTGTTTGTGCATATTTTCAGGTCCGATCGCTTGCTGTGGCCACATTGTCAAAGTTTTGGTCTCATCTTGTAGCTGTGTTTATGTATAAATTTGTAGTAATTCCTATGAAAATACTATACTTTATGGTGTTTAGGAAGCGTAGACATGGATTTTCCTAAAACACGTCAATATCCTTGGCAGATCTCTAGTTTTGATCGTTCACTGTGCCTAGAATGTCAAAGATTGTCAAAATTTTGGGTTCATTTTGCAGCCACCAGTGCATTCTTTATGGCAACATTAAATTTGTAATATTATTTACAAATACACTAGTTTTTATGAAGGTTAAAACAGGAATACACACCCCAAAGCTTTACATCGCTTTTTCTCCCTTAAACGTGCGAGTTCCGGGTTTTAACGATTTAATTTAAAAGCCTTAAACCAAGCAAGTGTTTTGGTGTTCTAAAAATATTTTAAGGTAAATTATCTAGAGCGTGGTAGAGGTAGAAATGGCTGTTTCTAACTCATGTGCACTTTTCGTGCAGATTTCCAGGTTTGGTCACTTACTGTGCTCGCAATTTCTATCTGATTGTTACAAAATTGATGTTATCTTGTAGCTGCTCGCATGTAGTCTCCGCCAAGTGTAAACTTGTAGTACTTTGCATGAAAATTCTAATTTTTATGACGTTTAGAAGGCATAGACATGGATTTTCCTGGAACACATCAATTTCCTTGGGAGATCTCTAGCTTAGATCGTTCACTGAACCCACAATTTCTATCCGAGTGTCAAAATTTTGGTCTCATTTTGTAGCTGCCAGCCTATTCTTGACGGCAAGTACAAATTTGTAATATTATTTACAAATACACCATTTTTTATGAAGGTTAAAGTAGGAAAAAAACCCTCCAAGCCTTTAAATTGCTTTCTCTCCCCTTAAACGTGCCAATTCCGCATTTTTGTGATTTAATTTAAAGGTTTGGCAGGTCTAGCTTTGATCGTTCACTGTACCCACAATTTCCATCTGATTGTCCAAAACTTCAAATTGCTTTTTCTCCCCTTAAACGTGCGAGTTCCGCGTTTTTACGATTTAATTTAAAGGCTTGCCAGATCTCTAGCTTTGATCGTTCACTGTACTCACAATTTCCATCTGAATGGCAAAATTTTGGTCTCATTTTGTAGCTGCCAGTCTATTCCTTACGACAAGTATAAATTTGTTATATTATTTACAAATATACTGTTTTTTATGAAGGTTAAAATAGGAAAACAAACCCTCCAAAATTTTAAATTGCTTTTTTTGCCCTTAAACGTGCGAATTCCGCGTTTTTAAGGATTTAATTTAAAGGCTTGGCAGATCTCTAGCTTTAATCGTTCACTGTACCCACAATTTCTATCCGATTTTCAAACTTTTGGTCTCATTTTGTAGCTGCCAGTCTATTCCTTACGACAAGTATAAATTTGTAATCTTATTTACAAATACAATATTTCTTATGCAGGTTAATATAGGAAAAAAAACACCCCAAAACTTTAAATTGCTTTTTCTCCCCTTAAACGTGCGGATTCCGCGTTTTTTACGATTTAATTTAAAGACTTGGCAGATCTCCAGCTCTGATCGTTCTATACACCCACAATTTCCATCTGATTGTCAAAATTTTGGGCTCATTTTGTAGCTGCCAGTCTATTTTTTACTACAAGTACGAATTTGTTACATTATTTACAAATACACTATTTTTTATGAAGGTTAAAATAGGAATACACCCCCTCAATACTTTAAATCGCTTTTTCTCCCCTTAAACGTGCGAATTCTGCGTTTTTAAGTTTAATTTAAAGGCTTGGCAGATCTCTAGCTCTAATCGTTCACTGTACCCACAATTTCCATCCGATTGTCAAAATTTTGGTCTTATTTTGTAGCTACCAGTCTATTCTTTACGACAAGTTCTAATTTGGAATATTATTTGCAAATACACTATTTTTTATACAGGTTAAAATAGGAATACACCCCCACAAAACTTTAAATCGCTTTTTCTCCCCTTAAACGTGTGAATTCCGCGTTTTTACGAGTTAATTTAAAGGCTTGGCACTTTTCACTGTACCCACAATTTCAATCCGATTGTCAAAATTTTGGTCTCATTTTGTAGCTGCCAGTCTATTCTTTACGACAAGTACAAATTTGAAACATTGTTAGCAAAAACACTAGTTTTTGTGAAGGTTCAAAAAAGAATACACCCATCGAAAATTTAAATCCTTTTTTCTCCCTTTGAACGTGCAAATTCTGCGTTTTTACGATTTAACTTAAACGTCCGGCAGATCTCTAGTTTTGATCGTTCACTGTATCCACAATTTCTATCTGATTGTCAAAATTTTGGTCTCATTTTGTAGCTGTCAGTGTATTCTTTACGACAAAAACAATTTGTAATATAATTTGCAAAAATACTATTTGTTATGAGGGTTAACTTAGGAATACTTCCCACCAAAACTTTAAATTGCTTTTCTCTCCTTAAACGTGCGAATTCCGCGTTTTTACGATTTAATTTAAAGGCTTGGCAGATCTTAGCTTTAATCGTTCACTGTACCCACGATTTCTATCCGATTGTCAAAATTTTGGTCTCATTTTGTAGCGGCTAGTCTATTCTTTACGACAAGTATAAATTTGTAATAATATTTACAAATACACTATTTTTTATGAAGGTTAAAATAGGAAAATAAACTCCCAAAACTTTAAATTGCTTTTTCTCCCCTTAAACGGGCGAATTCCGCGTTTATACGATTTAGTTGAAAGGCTTGGCAGGTCTCTAGCTTATATCGTTCACTGTACCCACAATTCCATCCGATTTTCAAACTTTTGGACTCATTTTGTAGCTGCCAGTCTATTCTTTACGACAAGTACAAATTTGTTACATTATTTACAAATACAATATTTTTTATGCAGGCTAAAATAGGAAAAAAAAACCCCAAAACTTTAAATCGCTTTTTCTCTCCTTAAACCTGCAAATTCCGCGATTTTACGATTCAATTTACAGGCTTGGCAGATCTATAGTTTTGATCGTTCACTGTACACACAATTTCAATCCGATTGTCAAAATGTTGGTCTCATTTTGTAGCTGCCAGTCTATTCTTTAGGACAAGTACAAATTTTTACTATTATTAACAAATACACCATTTTTTATGTAGGATAAAATTGGGAAAAAAACCCCAAAGTTTTAAACCGCTTTTTCTCTCCTTAAATCTGCGAATTCCGCGATTTTACGATTTAATTCAACGGCTTGGCAGATCTATAGTTTCGATCGTTCACTGTACCCACAATTTCTATCCGATTGTTAAAATTTTGGTTTCATTTTATAGCTGCCAGTCTATTCTTTACGACAAGTACAAATTTGTAATATTATTTACAAATACACTATTTTTTTGAAGGTTAAAACAGGAAAAAACCCCCCAAAATTTTAAATCGCTTTTTCTCCCCTTAAAGGAGCGTATTCCGCGTTTTTACGATTTAATTTGAGGGCTTGGCAGATCTCTAGCTTCGGTCGTTCACTGTATCCACGATTTCCATCTGATTGTCAAAATTTTGGTCTCATTTTGTAGCTGCCAGTCTATTCTTTACGACAATTAAAAATTGTAATATTATTTACAAATACACTTTTTTTTATGAAGCTTAAAATAGGAAAAAACCCCCCAAAACTTTAAATTGCTTTTTCTCCCCTTAAACGTTCGAGTTCCGCGTTTTTACGATTTAATTCAAAAGCTTGGCAGATCTCTAGCTTTGATCCTTCACTGTACCCACAATTTCTAAGCGTTTGTCAAAATTTTGGTCTCATTTTGTAGCTGCCAGTCTATTCTTCATGACTTGTACAAATTTGTTACATTATTTCCAAATACACTTTTTTATATGAAGGTTAAAATAGGAAATAAACCTTCCAAAACTTCAAATTGCTTTTTCTCCCCTTAAACGTGCGAATTCCGCGTTTTTACGATTTGATTTAAAGGCTTGCCAGATCTCTAGCTTTGATCGTTCACTGTACTCACAATTTCCATCTGAATGGCAAAATTTTGGTCTCATTTTGTAGCTGCCAGTATATTCTTTACGACAAGTACAAATTCGTAATATTATTTGCAAATACACTATTTTTTATGAAGGTTATAATAGGAAAACAACCCCAAAACTTTAAATTGCTTTTTCTCCCCTTAAACTTGCGGATTCCGCGTTTTTACGATTTAATCAGAAGGTTTGGCAGATCTCTAGCTTTGATCGTTCACTGCACCCACAATTTCTATTCGATTGTCAAAATATTGGTCTCATTCTGTAGCTGCCAGTCTATTCTTTACGACAGGTACAAATTTTTAATATTATTTACAAATACACTATTGTTTATGAAGGTTAAAATAGAAAAAAAAACTCCAAAACTTTAAATCGGTTTTTCCCCCTTAAACGTGCGAATTCCGCGTTTTTACGATTTAATTTAACGGCTTGACAGATCTGTTGCTTTGATCGTTCAATGTACCCACAATTTCTATCCGATTGTCAAAATTTTAGCCTCATTTTGTAGCTTCCAGTCTATTCTTTACGACAAGTACAAATTTGTGATATTATGTACAAATACACTATTTTTTATGAAGGTTAAAATAGGCAAAAAACCCCAAAACTTTAAATCGCTTCTTCTCCCCTCAAACGTGCGGATTCCGCGTTTTTACGATTTAGTTTAAAGGCTTGGCAGATTTTTAGCTCTGATCGTTCACTGTATCCACAATTTCTATCCGATTGTCAAAATTTTGGTCTTATTTTGTAGCTGTCAGTCTATTCTTTACGGCTAGTACAAATATGTAATATTATTCTCAAAAACACTATTTTTTTTTAAGTTTGAAATAGGAAAAAAAACCCCCAAAACTTTAAATCCAATTTTCTTCCCTTAAACGTGCGAACTCCGGGTTTTTACGATTTAATTTAAAGGCTAGACCCAAATTTGTGGGTTGGTGGTCGGAAAATATTTCAGACAAATTATCTAGCGTGTAGGAGGCCTAGAAATGGCTATTCCTAGAGCACGTGCACTTTTCATGGAATCCATAGTATGAAGAAGTCACAATTGGCGAGTGTTAGAGGACTTCCCAGCCAGTGATTTTCAGTACTTTCTGCGTGAGATTCAGGATTTTGTCTCCCAAATTCCATGCACCGGACCTTCTAGAATTGAGTGGAACATAGGAAGGTTGGACGTCAGGGGTTCATCGAGGCACTCATGGCAGGTGCTTAGGGTGATTGCCAGGAAACAAAAGAACTGACAGCTTAAGACGTGGTGTGCTCAACTATTTGCATGATTACAACTGCTTGCAGTGCTTCCATGCCCCGCCGAAAATCTTAGCACAGCAAGCATCCAGGATACTGGTAGTTGACTGAAATTGCTGAAAAGTAAAGGGAGTGCCACAAGCTTCGGCATGAGACTAAACGAGTACGGAACTGTGACGAGGTGTGCAACTAGGTAGCAGCATATAAGTCAGCCAGGAAATGCCTTTGTAAAATGATTAACAATAGCATGGCTGACTGCTGGCAAGATCAATTGGACAATGTGAACAAGGATCCATGGGGCCTTGGCTACAAGTTACGTACGCGGGAGCATGGTGCCCTCCGGACGCCTTGCATACAAGAAGCGGAAAAGATACAGGAGATGGTGTGGGCGTTCTTTTCCTCCTATCCCGTACATACTAGCGCTGTCCACAGTGAAACAGTAACCGAGTGTCCACTCTTCGTACAGCCGGAACTCAAAGAGGCCGTCCTATCAATGAAAGCAAGGAAGGCTCCTGTTCCAGATCGTGTTCCCACTGATGTGTTGCAACTTTTCCATCGCCATTATCCTGGCTGGCTGCTCAGCACTTTCAACGCTTGCCCATGGTGCGGGGTTTTGCCGGAACGATGGAAGGTAGCGAGCCTCGTCCTGATCAGTAAGGGTAAGGGAAATCCCGGATCGCCTCTACATACTACTCATTATGCATACTAGACACGGCTGGGATAGTGCTAGAGAAACTTATCAAGGGAAAACTCACTGATGTGATCATGCTACTAATCAAATCTTCTCGGAAGTACGGCTTTAGGGCAGGATGCTCTACCATAGATGCAATTGCAGATGGATGAGTGCAGCCCAGAAGATAGAGGGATATGGCCACACCAAGCAGCAGAGCGTTCGGTTGATAACACTCGACGTTATGAGCGCCTTCAACTACACTGGTTAGGTGGATACTCTGGATACACTCTCCACTGCCGCTTCTGAGGGACAACCTGAAGAAGCGAAGCCTACTTTACGACACGACACATAGCCAATGAAGGATGGAAGTTACATTGGGGTTCGCCCAGAGATCTATTCTTGGTCCAGACCTGTGGAACATGTCTTAAGACGGCCTACTGAACAACTAATTACTAACGTAGGTGGACTCAACGTCATGAAGACGCCTCCTCAGTTGACAAAAGGTGGTACATTATGTTCGGGCACTCCTAAAAGATAAAAGGGACTCACAGCCATCGGGGACGTTTTGGCTGGGGAATCGCTTGTCTGGAAATCCCTCTTCTTCCCAAGCTTGAAGACACCACATGACATAACAAAACGAGACCTGGCCCAAAATAATGTGTCAAACGGTTCCTGGCTAGGTTCTCAGGTTGATAGGGGAGGTGTTTAATGTGTAGTCCAGTCACTCGCAAGTATGGGAACCCCACACTCAGTTTGTAGGTGGCATTCATCTCCCAACCACAAAAAAAAAACTGAAGTGTTAGCACAACTTCACTGGGCAAATCTATACCGATAAAACATATTTACTTTTTTTTCAACTCCATTGCATGAAATATGGAGACTTGAATTACTCGCCGAGAAAGCGTGATCGAATTTGCAGGACCTACCCCAAAGCTCTGGAAAAGATTCAAGCACACACAAAATTCCATTAAAAGGAATTCGATTCGCACTTTCCAGATATTGTATTTCATTCCAAATTTAAGAGTTAGAACTTCGTATTCAAAAATTTCCACTTTTCATCATAGAAGAAATACTTTTGTATAGATTTCAAATGAAACCTCTTTTTCAAAGCGCTTTCATTATTTCCTTCCTTGAGTTTTCTTGAATTAGAACAAAAAGTACTCTAACTCATTCTAGCCATTACACTTATTTCCGATCATGAGTTGGCTATTTCAAACAAATCTCCGCCAACTCACAAAGCATTCCATTGTGTGGATCATCACTTAAAAGCTCACCATCAAATCATTCCGATTTCATCAACAAATCATCTTTCCGGTTTTTTAGGGTTTTGTAAAATAATTTTACAAAACCCTCCTGAAATCGCGTCCTGTCTGTCCGTCTGTCTGTCTGTCTGTCCGTCCGTCCGTCCGTCCGTCCGTGTGTCACAGCAGTTTTTCTCGGAAACTACTTAAGCTAGAAACATCAAATTTTGTATGTAGGTGTAAAGTGGTGATCTCTTCAAAGTTCAACTATAAAAAAATTTTATAAGGCATTTAAGGGGGGTCTCCCCATATAGGGGAGTGACCCCTCGAAAAAAAAATTTCATTGAAGGTGGCCGATATGGGTATCAAATGAAAGGCCTCAATGAGAACTTTTCAAAACAGGTCTTTGTTTGGCAAAGTTTGCTTCGAGGGGCGCACAGGGAGGGGAAACACACGAAAAATTTGTGTCCCCCCCCCTCGCGATTGGACACCTGTGATCCGAAAAATCTGAAAAAATCAAGAATGTAGGTCTTGATGAGTACAACAACAACAAATACGTTAGAAGTCGCAATTCACTCAACTTTGTTAGTAATAGTATGATTTATCGATTTTATGTTTTCTTGAATAAAATCTTAACGGTACCCTTAAACTCAATGAAATTCAGTATACAGATGACTACTTGTAAAATTGATCTATTCTGAAAGTTTCATAAAGATTGAATCATATTTAGTGAAGTGATAGCGGTTTGAATTTTCCTGTATTACTATGGAACAATATGCGCTGCATTACTATGGCAACATATGGCTATGGAACAACACGCGCTTTTTACCGACTCAGACACTACAGTTTTGCTAGGATTTGTATGTAAATTTCAGGAATGATAGGTGTTATGTATATCTTTGAGAATCGGTTGAGCTGGTGGTATCAGTAATCGTAAAACAAGAAAGTGGCTGTTTTGAATGCGAAGATTGAATAATTTTGAGTTATTTTTTCCCAACTTCAACGTTTAAGGTGCATGCTTTGAACACTTGATTCAATTTAATGAATGACTGTAGATCAGCACCTACAATTAATGCTTATAAGTGTAACAAGTCAAGGAGGCGGGAGAGAGCTCCTAGCAGAAGGGTTTTGTAACCATTCTAGGATTCGAAAAAATTGGCCATTAATCGATGATAACAGTACAGGAGAGTGGCCCCTGAAAAAAAAAAATATTCATCAAACGTAGCTGATATGAGTATGAAATAAAAGTTTACATGGGAGCTTTTCAAAACAGTTGTTAAACTGCCAGTTTTTGCTTCAGTGGGGCACAGGGGGTAAATACATGATATGTGAAATAATTATCAAGGGAGATATTTATGAGTATACCAATACCAAAAACCTCAGAAGTCGAAATTCGTTCAACTTTGTTAATAATAGTATGATCTTCGTATTTCATATTTTCTCCAATAAAATCGTCTTTGACATGTTTCTTGATGTGTTTCGATCTGGTGACTGCATTTTGTAAATTGAATACAAAACCCTTCAGACATGAGCGTAGGTCTGTTTACCCAACTTGTTTTTTTGTATTCTCAGAGAAGTCGAAGAAATAATAAGCAAAACAGAGCGCGAACTGTTTGAAAATTTATTTCATTAACATTTAGCCGGCCGCGATCGTTCACCAAATCGGTATCTGAGCATTTCATCTTTAAGATACATTTTCTATCATCCAACCATCCAAGTTCTATCTTTGGATGAGAGATGTTCAGATTCTTCTCGGACGGAGTAAGATCGGCTGAGCGCGCACATTATCCGCATTTCAATCTCACGCATCTCGCGTACGCTAAATAACGATCATATTGGAGGCATATGTTTTTCTGATGTATGTACGAGTACTATCGCCTATCGCGGTTTGCCTAGCTTTCGTTTTGATGAGGACGAAGAAAAAGCCGGCAGCTGAGTATTGTCGCTTGTGGAGCTGCCGGCTGGATTAAAAATTTTGTTTTTTTGTATGCAAAATTTTTTAGGGATTTAACGAAATATTTTATTTCAGAGCATCCGTTCAAAATATTTATTTAGCTGTTCACACACCATTAAAATTATGGTTGGCTAGATTTTGATTCATTTTCAGACGGTACAAAAATTAAATTATAAATAAGTTTGACTTCAAATGCTACTTGAATATTTCCTGATGGCCTTCACAGAAATAAATTTTGCAGTTTATATGCCAAATTAAAGTCAAATGAAGTCAAAAGCACTTTATTCAATACTAAACGTTATAAATTTTTAAAGAATATAAAGCAAATTCCAAACAACAATACTATAAAAACTTAATGGTCCAAATGGCTCTCTAATTTTATACGTTATGAGTTAAACACATTTTATCAAACAAAACCAGAGTAAATTCAAATTAATTAAGATTATTACATATTTTATGTCTCGATTGGAAAAAGGAGAAAAAACCAACCAACACTATTCCAAAATTATTAATGATTATAACAGTGAACTTTAATCCTACACCTAATATGTTACAAACTAGTTCTAATAAAATTCAATCAAAAACTATATCTTCCACAAAAGAAAACTGTCACAATATTCCAAACCTAAGCGCTTAACCTTACCGCTAAACTTAATATAATAAACATAACATAAACTTATCATATTCCTAATCTTTAACACAATACAGAACAACACGAATGTAGCAATAATGAGCTGAAACACAAAAACTAGGTAACAAAAAACACAAAAACGGTAAATAAACACGAACAATTTAGACATTTTCATTTAGCCACCAATACCTAGCTTACTCCGTCTCAGCTCAACCAGCTTCAACGAATATAGCAAATGAGTATCTCCACTGGAATTGTTGGTCTCGTGAACTCAAATTTGGAGAATATTTTATCTTCTTATCGGTGGCCCGTCCATATGTATTATGTGATATATAATTGAAACGCCGTCAGAATCAAAAACATATCGATTCATGTCCAATTACACGAATGCTTCTGGAGGAACGAAGCCAGTAGCGAGGCAAGTCGTAATATACCTGTCTGTAGGGTGGAACGGCTGTGAAATCCAAGGGTTTTCACTCACAGTTACAAATCTTGCGATATAATTCCGAAGAAGTTTCAATATGAAGATATCGACTCTTGTCACTTGAGCAGATTGATAAATTCTTCTTTTCAATATATATTGCTTCCAGTCCTTCTCAGGCTTTCTGTACAAACCAGTACATGCACGAAAACATTTCCTTTCGAAAGCTCTTAATTTGTCCATTGCACTAGCACTCTGATTTTACCAGATTAGACATCCGTAGGTCAAAACTGGTCTAACCGGGGTCTTGTGGCATATAATTTTGACCTTTTGATCAATGTATCTGGAATGAAAGAGTTGTCGTAGGGCTATGACTACTTTTTGTGCCTTACTCAGCATGATTTTGACATGTTCAGTATAGTATAGATACTGATCGAGATGAACACAGAAGTATCGAACACAGGATTTATGTGGAACCCGTTCTGAACTACCCTAACCAGCCATAATATGAAAATCCTTCCAATTATGTTTCAGGTCTTGACTGACCCCCTGCAGCGTTGTCCGAAACAAAATTGTTTTCTACGCATTGATTTTCATTCGCCAATTGTCAGTGTACAGCTGTACATCATTGAACATTTTTTGGAGATTGCTCTGAACTATTGTAGCTTTTCGGTCTGCCGTATAGATGATCAGATTATCAGCAAACGCTATCAATGATCGCGTTTGCGAGACATTAAAATCAAAGCCGTTCAATAGCTTGCGAATGAATATTGAGAAGAGCAGAGGCGCAGTAACTGTTCCCAGCTGTAGACCGTTCTAGACCTTGGATTCGCGCATTGTTGTTAGATTTCCAGCAGTTACAACAAATGATTTCCCGTATGACATATTGCACATCATGGCGTCAAGGTGTCCAGGGAACCTGTTCTAAAGAAGTTTAAAAACTAGTTCATCTAACCACACCGTACCGAAGGCTTCCTCATATCAATGAGACACGCTCCAACACATTCTCTGTGATGCACTTATGCGATTTCTTTCAAAAACCAAGTAGGCGAAATCAGTCATGTGAGCATGGGCCATTGACAGGCGCTGTGGCCTATAAATGCAGTCAATGTCGAAAACGTTCATTCGCAAGTTTGCTGTACTAAACCCAAATGACTCAACAGCTGCCATCAATTCGAAAATTTCGAGGAAAGCTTCACGAAATCTGAAAAGTACCTCCAATCTCGTTCCATCGAACGAGTTCCATTGTCAGTCTGGGCTTCCCGCTTCATGAAGTCGCCTTTCACGACTGTCAATTCTTCTTCACTGGGAACTTTCAAACCTAAAAATATATTAATTTGAGCATGCTAGTGAAAAGTTAGTAAAAAACATGCCAGTGAAAAATTTCATGTAGATCGTAAATTTACCTAGTTCTTTGAAAACATTCTCTCTTGATTGTCTGAGAAGTGTCGATTGATTTCATTTATGATAAGATGCTCACTTGCTCTGATTTTTCGTTCAGACATTGATTTGTTCATGGATTCAGTCATAGGTATTAGCTTATTTGTATCTTCTAAAATCAACTCGAATTCCTTCTGGCTTTTTCTCATAACTTGAAGTTGTTGAAGAAATGACTCTACAACATCTAGTACGTCTTTCAAGCTTGCTGTTTGTGACTCCATTGCAGCGTCCACTGGATGTAAGAGTCCCAGAAACCTTTTATCAGAAATCAAGCAAAATGGAAAACGTGCTTCGTTAACTGAACGCGCAACAATCAAATATAATATTCGTGGAATTTGGAATCCATCAATAAAAAATATATTGATGCTTCAAAATTTTGGTAGCATATTTGAACTGCTAAAAATTTAAGAAACTATGAGAGCTACCGGAGCATATGTGGAGCAAGGTTGAGAGCAACTGCTCCCATGACGAAATCAATGGAATTACAACAACTGAGTCAGCACTTCATTGAGGGTGGCAACGCGAAGGGTAGCAGGCAAGTGCCGAAGCGATGTTTTAACTGCAACCAAACTGAACACGTCATCGGAAGTTGTCCGCAACCTCGAAGAGAGAGGGGGACCTGTTTCAAATGTGGAAAATCTGGCCATCTCATCAAAGATTGTCCAGCAAAACTTAACGTTCAACTTCTACCTGAACGTTTTGGAGATGGTAATGATTTTGTAATTAATTTTGATGTATCCTTTGAACTTATTAGAGAATTTAAGGCAATTGTGAACTATTTAGAGGACACTGGAAATCCTATAAGCAGAACAAAGGAAGGCTTATTGCCCCAATTTGTCGACATTCAATTGAATGACTCATTAAATGCGAATAATGGCATAAACAACACTAAACGAACTATACTAGGTTTTTGTATGGCTAGCGTTCAATTCAATAACAAACGTTACAATGTTGAATATATCGTCGTTCCAAATGGAACAATGGCACAAAGTGTACCACTTGGTCGTGACTATTTATAAATTAGTCAGATTTGCTCTGTTGATAAAAAGTTACGTATCATAAATATTTCAGACACTGATCATTACATTCTTAGTATCGAAATCGCAAGCTAATTGCAGGATAACAATTATGAATTGGATATCTATCACAGGCTTCCTTTTGATGTTCAAACGGAGGCTTATGATTTATTCAGAAAATATTAGGTCAGTCGTGAATGTGAATCCTCAGCTGTAAATTATGAAATGAATATAAGGCTTGTTTTCGGCAAAATCATACCACATTTACGTAGGCGATTGTCGATGTTTGAAAAACAGCAAGTCAAACAAATAACTCAGCCGTAGACGGTCCCATGTCGGTTTAAGGAAGGAGGAGGGAACCCCTTGTTTTCCCAACCCACGATTCCTCATCCCAAACCCCCCAATTAAATGGTGGTAAATGTTCTCGGGGTCGCACATTGGGTTTACTGGTTCCCAAATAATGTGACATTAAATGCCGATAAATGCTAATAATTGTTAATACATCTACAGCTCTGCTACTAAATCCTACTTACACCTCCTTTGTGAGGGCGTAGAGGGTTGAAGGCAAATCTTCCGTGCCTGATAACGGAATCGACACAATAACCATGCCTCCAGAAAGGAGGTTGGACGACGGGGTAATTCCAGATCTCTGGAAAATCTTTAAATGCTTCGAAACTTGCAGATGGGCCTACGATGGATTGGACTGACGGCAAAGATCTCGCAAACGCAAAAAGGACTATGGCATGGGATTCTGGAATGTTAGATCACCCAATTACACTGGCACTGTTAACAACCTTTTACAACAGGCCAGTCAATATCAATTAAAAATACGGGCATTCCAGGAAATGATCTGGACTGGAAACGACATTCAAGACATGAGATCGCACACAATAATCAAAAGTGGGAAGCCTACTGTAAAATGAGAAGTCAGAGTGGCCTTTATTGCATATAAGGAGTTCAAATCGCACGTTATTGACTTTAAGCCACCAGTGAACGGTTGGGTGCGATCAGTATAAAAGCGAATTCTTTAAAATCTGGCTGATTAATGTTCACGCCTCGACCGAAGAAAAGGACGAAGAAACGAAATAAACGTTCTACAATCACCTGGAAAGACTGGTCGACTCATAGCCTACAAACCACACATAAATAATTCTGGGTGATTTCAACGCGAAGGTTGGCAATGAGCTATCTCATCGAGGAACGACTGGAGGAAATAGCCTCCACGATGAAACAGATGACAACGGCCAGCGCCTGATAGACTTAGCCTATCGCAGAAATCTAGTCATACGTTCGACTTGCTTCCTACACCGAAGCATTCATAAAATGAACTGGGTATTACCGGATGGCAACACAAAAAACCAGATCGATCATGTTCTCATCCAACAACGTTGGGTATTGAGCATACTTGACGTCCGTACATACCGAGTAGCCAATTGTAACTCAGATCATTACTTTGTCAAATTGACCTATCGATGTCGTATGTCAAAGGCATATTCAGTGCTACAAAAATTTGACATCGGAAGGCTACAAACGGCGTCTGTGGCCAAACATTTCACGGAGACCCTCGACAACCAGCTGGCTCCCATCTTATCAGAGGCATCATTAAAGACGAGTAACGAGCTCTGGATCGAAGTGAAAGCGGTAATTAGGACCGTGGCAGAAAAGACGATCGGACATCAATCCCGGCGCAAGAGAAATGATTGGTTTGATTATGAGTGCCAGAATGCGTTAGACAAAAAGAATCAGGCGTACAAGGAATACATATGTAGGAAGACCAGGGCGAAGACAGAACACTACGAAAATCTCAGAAGAGTAGCAAATGAGATAATTAGGATTAAGAAACGAAAATACTATGACGACCAATTGAGAAGCATAGATGTAGGTTTAGCTAGCAACAACACAAGAGAAGCATGCAAAGTAGTGAGAAGCCTGAAACGTGATTATCAGCCCAAAACCACGCTCTGTCGTGATTACATCGGCAATATCATCGCTGATGAAATCAAGATGAAGGAAAAATAGACGTCATATTTCAAGAACGTCCTTGATCATCCGCACAGCTCCAGAACATCGGAGCCTGTAGGTGTCTGCGGAGAGCGTTCATTGGCCCCACCAACTCTGGATGAAGTTTGTTCCATCATCAAAGCCCAAAAGAATAGTAAAGCGCCAAACATCGATGAGATTCTAATGGAGCTCATCAAATATGGTGGCAGTAGTGTTCATCAAGCTATTCACAAAGTCATCCAGTACATTTGGCAACCAGAACATATGCCGAAAGAGTGGAGCCAATCAATTATATTCCCTATCGAGAAAAAGGTGACAAGCTACAGTGCGAAAGCTATAGAGGCATACCATTACTTTGCAGGGTGTACAAAATATTTTCAAAGATCTTAGCAAAGAAAATCGGATCATATACCAACAATATTATTGGTGAGTATCAAGGTGGCTTTAGAGCAGGTAGATCGACAATAGACCAATTGTTTACAGTAAAGCAGGTACTTAAAAAGTGCTAGGAGGTCAACATAGACGTTTACCAAATTATCATTGACCTTAAACAAGCATATGACAGTATTGATCGTAATATACTCTGCCAAATAGTGCTTTGCTTTGGCATCCCAGCCAAATAAGTCCATCTTACCAAAATGACAATGACGTCGACGGCCTCGCATGGCTGCATCAAAAACCAACTCACCAATGCCTTTGACACAAATATCAGACTAAAGCAGGGAGATGGGCTGGCCCCATTGCTATTCAATTTGGCTCTGGAGTACGTCATAAGGAAGCTATTGGCCGATACGCGAGGTACATTACTATTCAAGTCGAGCCAAGTAGTAGCCTATGCGGATGAGATAAACATTTTGTCACTGTCACTGACAACTGCCAAAGAACTCTTCCTGAAACTCAACAGCGAAGCAAAACTAGTAGGGCTACAAATTAATGAAAATAAAACAAAGCTCATGACGCAGTCGAGGAAAAATACCTCACGTACACAAAATATCACACTTGACAAATACAGTATCGAAAATGTTAGCGAATTTGTGTATTTAGGCGCCAAAATAACGAAAACGGGCAATGAAAGAGACGAAATATGCCGAAGAATACATCTCACAAATAAAATATATTATTCAGTCTTGACGATCTTGAAGACGAGCTGCATACACAGGAAAACAAAGCTCCAAGTATACAAATCTGTGATAAGACCTGTTTATGCTTTGGGTGTGAAGCATGGGGCCTAACTCAAGCATCCGCAAATATATTGAACGCCCTTGAGTGACGGGTCCTGAGGCGAATAATCGGAGCGAAGCTGAATAGGGACCAATTTTCGACGAGCTGGAGATCTTGACGATTATAAGACTGCGAAGCTGCAATGGGCTGGCCACATAAATCGTATTGATGCACAACGGATACTCAAAAAGGTATTCGTTGGGAGAACTGAAGACCGGAGGCCAATGAGGAAACCGGGCAAACGCTTGTCTGACTCGGTCGACAAAGACAGTTCATCGCTGCTCGGATTTCAAAATTGGAGGGCACGGTCAATGAACCGAGACAGTTGGAGGCGCTATTTGCAGGAAGCCAAGGCCCGAGGGGAGCTGAAGTGCTAAGAAGAAGAAGAAGTCAAACAAATTACTGGTCGGCTATTAGAAAACGGCACTATTAGGCCAAGTGATTCGCCTTATTCTTCGCTGATAGCTCTTGCTCGTAAAAAGAACAATGAAACAAGGATGTGCGTCGATTATTGGAAGATAAACGCTATAACCGAGCGTGATAACTATCCGTTACCGATTATTGAGGATTTAATCGATACTTTAAGAAACAAATAATAGTTTACAAGTCTTGACCTTAGAAGTGGCTTGCACTAGCTCAGAGTTGCTGAAGACTCCTTCAAGTAAACTAGCTTCGTGACACGTCATGGTCAGTTCCAGTATAACAAAATGCCCTTCGGTCTTCGCAACGCACCTTCTGTATTTCAGAGATTCATTCAGAAAGTATTTAAGAAAATGCTCGATGGGGAAAGAATATTGATTTATCCGGATGATATTCTTTTGGCAGCAGAAACCATAGATGATCAACTCCTTATTTTAAAATAATTATTTCAAACGTTAAGTAAAAACTCTTTAGAACTTTGGTTAGATAAGTGCAAATTTTAGTACGAAGAAATTAATTATTTAGGATATGTGGTTTCTTGTAAGGGTATTCAGTCCAATTTTGATAAGTTAGTAGTCGTCTCTGAATGTACAATTTCGAAAAATACTAAGGAGTTAAAGAGCTTTTCGGGACTTGTTGTTAGAATTTTCAATTATAACTAAACCTCTTTATGATTTGGTAAAGAAGGATGCCATTTTTGAAATGAGCAAAGAGCGCATAGAATATTTTGAAACACTGAAACAAAAGCTCCTTGCTCATCCCATCCTTCAGATCTACTCTCCACTTGATTCTACAGAGTTGGATTGCAATACAAGCACCTTAGGTTTTGGTGCAATACTTATGCAAAAGAAAGAGGACAACTTAATGCATCCAGTATTCTATTTCTCTAAGCGTACAACTGATTATGAGTCAAAATATCATAGCTTTGAGCTTGAGACGCTCGCTGTGATTTATGCTTTGGGAAGATTTAGGCTGTACCTTCATTGTATACATTTTAAGATTATTATTGATCGTAGTGCGTTAGCATACGTTTTGAAAAATACTGGCGATAATGCTAGAATTAATCGTTGGGTACTAGAGCTACAAAATTATGATTTCGAATTTGAACATCGGTTAGGAAGTAAAATGTTGCACGTGGACGCACTAAGTCGATGCCATGACATATTAGTCTTCCACGGAAGCCCATTTATACAACAATTAGCCATTTGCCAATACGAAGATCCTATGATAAAGCTGATACGGTGATCTCTATATGAGAAAGAGAACCCCTTTTATGAATTACGTGGCGATTTGGTATATCGGAAAATAAATAAGAATCAATTTCGCTTTTATGTTCCACAAGCAATGATAACACACATATTAAGGGATGCTCATGACAACCATGGTCACGTTGGTAAAGAAAAAGTTTACGAGGTGATCAAGACATCTTATTGGTCCCCAGACATGAAAGGAGTAGTAAAATCGTATGTTAAGAACTGTTTAAAATGCATTACTTATAATATTCCTACCGGGAAAAGGGAAGGTTTCTTGTTTCTAAAACCGGAAGGACACAAACCATTTCAAACTATCCATACAGACCATTTAGGTCCGCTTGGGGTAACTCCAAGAAAAAATAAACACATCTTACCTATCATTGATGCATTTACAAAATATACAAAATTTTATCCTGTTAGATCCACAAATATATCCGAAGTTATTTCCTGCTTGAAAAAGTATTTTAGTACATTTAGTGTTCCACTTAAGATAATTAGCGATTGCGATACTGCTTTTACGTCAGATGCGTTCAAAAAATTGTTGGCAGCTAATTGTCAAATTAAGAGAATCAACAAAGATTTAACGCCTATGTAAGCTAAATTAAGTGATGTCGATAAAAAGATTTATTGGGACCAAATTTAGAGAAAAGGAGAATTCTCGTTGAATAACATTGAAAATAAATCTATAGATACAACTCCTAGTAAACTATGAATTGGAGTGAATGAGAGAAACACTGAATCGAAAAAAAATTTAGAACTATTAGAACGTGTTAACAATGGTACTGATAACTTAGAGAGCATAAGATAGCATGCGATTGAAGTGAATAAGAAATGTCAAGAACAAAATAGTATTAGATTTAACCAAAGACGTAAACTTTCCAAAACTGATAGTGTCGATGAGCTAGTCATGATTTCTTAATGTTGATACGACTCCTGGCTCTAACAAAAAATAAAGTCCTAAATATAGAGGACCTTATAAAATAGCAAAGGTGCTTCGGAAGGATAGGTATGTATATAGTTAAAGATGTCGATTCATATTCATTAAAAAATACCTTAACATCTAAGGTCATAGTTAACTGTATTTGCGAAAATCTGCTTATCTCCAATACTTTTAGGGCGAAGTAATTTAACTGAACTGGACGTCCATCTAAAGATACAAAATCTAGAATTATTAAAGGTTCAAGTTCATTCCCAATTTTAAAAAAAATTGAAAATGTGGTGGAAAACTCAAATTAAGCCATTGTTTTGAAACAATTTTAGCTGTTTCCTCGTAAACAAGAAAGTCAACAATCTTATAAACTAAGCACTCATTGTTATTCGTTTTTGCTAGGATATGACCTTTTTTAAAAGTACTTCCCCTAAATTTTACAGAGTTT
This sequence comes from Odontomyia ornata, assembly GCA_963969285.1. Classification (NCBI taxonomy): domain Eukaryota; kingdom Metazoa; phylum Arthropoda; class Insecta; order Diptera; family Stratiomyidae; genus Odontomyia; species Odontomyia ornata. The sequence goes on along the minus strand of OZ017740.1, from coordinate 29,237,452 downwards.
GTTCCTTTAAAAGATTGTAAGTCTTTGGTTTCTAAACTAAATAAAGAACAATATGCTTTATTCAAAACATTGTATACTTCACCATAACTGAATTCAGGTTGAAAAAAATAGTTAACTGAAACACAATATGAAAATCTTAAGGAAGCTTTTAAAGATAGAGTAAGAGGCACATTTACTCTGGATGTGATGCTTTTAGCGTAAAGTTAGTGATTATGATGTTCAGACTCGTACCTGAAACGCCACAAATACCTAAGAGGACCTAAACGTTTAATTACATTGTGGTAATGAACAAGGTTATGACATTTTGGCTTTAATCTCTCCTGGAATAAATTTTGATACAATTCATTATGTTTGTTGATAAGTAATTGAAGATCATTCAGGAACTCTTCAGCTAAATTCGATACAAGCAAAATATCTTTTAACTTTATAAAAACTATCAAATATTTGTAAACTACATCATTTGCGTCAATTAAATCACCTATCATCAGTAGTAAAAAGTGGATGAATTTCTTCATTTGTTGAGCACTCATTCTAAAAAAGAGTTTTGAATGTGCGATTTTTCTATCTGAAGGCTTATATTACCTTTTTCAGTATCACTATGAGGAAACATTTGCTTCCTATAATTAAGAGTCTCCAAAGCCAAAAGATTCTTTTCATACGAGTATATGAGTTAATTAAAAATTTTTGACAAATTATATTTACATATACCATTGAATAAATCATGCATTATATCACATACTATATTATCGGTGACATGAAAATGTTTCAATGAATTGAAAATGGATTCTTCTGTAATACCAGTTTTTTGAGCATCGCTTAGTACCACATCTTCCTAATAATTTATTTTGTCTCTCGTAGATGTTGAAATTTCGATACAATCATTTTATGTGTGATGCTTAGTTTGCTTGCATATCCTACAAAAACAATTTGCAGAAAATGATCTAGCGTAGCCAAGTACATATTTATGTTTGAATGTTAAACAGACATATGACAATTGTCAAATACATGACAATTGTCAAACATCAATTAAAAGTATGCAAAGATCAAGGCAGCAAAGATAAAATGTTAAGTCGTTTACTGATTGATAAATGATCGATTTTGAATCGGGTAACAATTTTAGTATACTAATTTTAAGAAATGTTCGAATCGGGGAATAATTGTAAGAAGCGGCAATTCTCTGAAGCGGAATACCGCAATTTTTGCAGAAAAAAAAAGTTTTCAGTTTTTTAAGTAGAGTCTTTCGAACAACGTTGAATTAAATTAAATCGTTTCCGTAAAATCATAATTGTAGTTTTGAATTGTAATTAAAGTTTTTCGATACACAATAAGTTGGTTTTATTGCAAACATTTTTGGTCCGTCGAGCCGGATAAGTTTTATATAGCGTATGGAAAAAAGGTGGTTTAAAGTCTTTAATATAATTCGGAACGCGCGGAATTATAACTGTGACCAATTTAATAGGAGAGAGAAAATAACAGTTCAAGGTCCAGTGAGTCCATTTTTCATTCCTTTGTATTGCTATCCCGTTTTTCATATATCCTTAATAAAATTTGATTGGCAAACAAAGGGCATTGGCACGTTGCATAGTGGGTGAAGTATACTTGAAATATATACAGTAAGTGAATTTTTCGGTGGCGAATTGTAGTGTAAATGCATTGGGGTGAAATATTGCATAAAAGTATTTCACATTTCATATTGATCGATTCGAACTACAGCAGTCACCAATAATTCCGAAAACTTTCTAGATTGGCTTTGAGGTCTAAAGACAATTGGGGCAAATATGAAGCCAAAATTTGAGGTATATAACGGGAGATAATATACCGAAATAAATACCGTTCATTATGTCATTGTTCTGCTACTACAAAATAATGGAGTGTTTAATAACGCAGCAAAAATTGTTGAACGAACAATTAAACAGAATGTTTTACAATTTCCACAACGATTCTAAAAGCGAAAAACCTTATCATACTCCAAATAATTACTACAGCGTGTGCAAGAAGTTTGACAATTGTTCATGCAAACGCATCATAAAATAATAAGTTTGCTGGAAGGTGAAGAGGAGTTGTCATTAGAATATTTCACTAAGAAATGGTATTAAACTTTCGAAGAAATGAGTTTGGACTTCGAAACGGAGTTGGCAGAACTGCAAGCGGAACAAGGGGCACAGGGTTTACAAGGAATCAAAGAGGCACATCATCAGTCGTCTGTAATAGTGAATGATGCCGACGTTCGACTTCCATGGATCAACTTACCGAAATTTAGCGGAAGTTATAGTGAGTGGACGTCATTCAAAGATTTATTTACATCTCTTATTCACAAAAAAGCAAATTTATCGATGGTGGAAAAATTACAGTACCTGAAGTGCAGTTTATCGGGTGAGGCTGAGCAGCTTCTCAAACATTGTTCTATCACCGATGCTAACTACGAGTCAGCATGGAAGCTGCTCGTAGAACGTTATGGCGACAAATATGTACTGATAAACGTCCAATTCAGAAAGCTGTTAACAATTAATCATGCCACTGTATCCGCATCTTCCATAAAGGCGTTATTGGATAAAACACTCGATTGTACCCAGGGAATCGATCACTTGGAGATAGAAAATAAATGGAAGGCATTGTTAGTACATTTCATGTTTTCTGCGATGCGTCTCAACGGGCATACGCAGCAGCAATTTATATAGTGGTACAATCAGGATCATCGACCAACAGTCACTTACTAATAGCGAAGATCAAAGAAGCGAAGACCAAAGTAGCACCAGTGAAACCAATTAGTATGCCTCGACTAGAACTATGCGGTGCAGTACTGCTGTCGCGATTATCAAAAGAGGTCACAGGTTCAGTAGAAATCGAAAAAAATACCTACCTGGTTGTGGACTGATTCGAAGTTGTCCTAGCATGGCTGAAAAGGCATCACACTCGATGGACGGTTTTCGTTTGTAAAAGGACAGCGCAAATTCTAGAAACCACTGGGAATATTCCATGGCGTTACGCCCCGTCAAAATACAATCCAGCTGATATGGCATCAAGGGGAATAAAACCCAAGCATCAAATCAGTAACAAACTTTGGTGGAACGGACCAAGTTGGGTGGTTGAGCACAGCGACGAATGGCCTAAAATTAAAGAAATTCAATCAATTGATATCGAAAGGCGAAAACAAGTAATGGTTAATGTTGGCGTGCGCACTGTAAATTGAAAGAAAATAAAAGTGACCAGGTCAATTTGAAATATGTATCAACCATAAACACGTGTTATTGTTGTTGTAATTTCATATAATTGAAATGGCTTTAACTCACTTGATTATAACTCGATCTCAATTATATTTTGTAAACGTTAATACAGGGCTATCCATTTTACGCTTGGGAAAGTAAAGCTTAGAAAACATATTAAATATTCAGATGGAACCAAAATTTTTTATTTAATATAAAGATTGAGCCTTGCCATTATACGTGAAATACAACATCATTCAAATGTCCTCCACAGGACCTCTTACAGGTTTCAATCCTTTTGTGGTAGTTTTCAATGACTTTTCGTCACACTTCCGGCAATATCTCGGCCATAACTTCACAAATATTGGTTTTCAATTGCTCAAGATTTTGAATATTGTTCACGTAAAAACGATCTTTCGCATAGCCCCATGAAAATAAATCCAAACGTGTAAGGTCGCAGGATCTTGCAGGTCAATTGACATCACTCAATCTCGAAATTACGCGTCCTGGAAATTTCTCTTGCAAAAGTGCTCGATTAGCCTGTGTTGTGTGGCTTGTGGCTCCATCCTTTTGGAACCACATGTTCTCCAGATCATAATCTTCAATTTCTCTCCAAAAATAATCGGTTAACATCCGTCCATAGCGGTCAGAATTGACTGTTATGGCTCTTCCTTGATCGTTTTCAAAAAAATACGGGCCAATAACACCACCAGACCATAATGCACACCAAACGCTCACTTTTTCCATATGCAAAGGCCTTTTTGCGATTACCTGACGATTTTGGGAGTCCCATATGTGGCAATTCTGTTTATTTACGTAACAACTAAAGAAAATTTTGTTCGAAAAATCTTTACCAATGGCTTGTTGTTCAATCACCCAATTCGCATACATTCTGCGTTGTGTATGGTCTTGGGGCTTAAGTTCTTGAGTGAGTTGGATTTTGTACGGATGGAGATGCAAATTCAAATGCAAGATCCGCCACAATGAGCCGTAAGACAAGCCTGAAAGTTGAGCACGTCGAGAAATCGACAAATTCGGGTGTTCCTCCACACTTTGAGCAACGACAGTGATATTTTCAGCAGAACGAATGTCGCGATAATGCACAAGCCTTGCAATATCAATAACCGATCCAGTCTCTTCAAATTCTGGCAACGACTTGCAAAGTCAGCGGCATGACACGTGCTGAGTATCAATTTAACGAGCCGGGAGGACTTCGCATCAATCCCAATGGGGAATATTTATATGTAACTGACATAAACAATCACACAATTGATGTGGTTGAACTGAAAATAATGACTACTAAACAATCGAAACTAAAATTTAACATAAAAGCTGATAGTGACCGAGCTGATCATATTTTAACTCCAGAAATGTTAATAATAAAACCAACTGGTGGCAAAATAAAACTTTCGATTACTCTTAACTGTGTCGATGGTACAAAACTCACAAAATGTGCTCCGCAATCGTGGAATGTTTATTTACCGAGCGAATCATATTTCGTTGATCGATAAAATGGAACACTGAAACCTGGTGGCGGAATTGAAATTGATATATGTTAACTGCTCCCGCATCTATTCCAGGCACTCAAGATTTTGTTACAATTTATTGTGAACTGAATATTTGCAAAAATACTATATGTTTCTCGAAATTAATATCTCCCAGGATTCCAGTGCACTTCCACAATGACGGGTTAGATTGTATTATTGAAGATATCAATATTAATGTTTCAGATACAAAAGCTCAAGTATGAAAAATCGAACAAATTGCTTTACAAAGACAAGTAACTGAAGCGAACAAAAAGGTAAACAATGTACTAGCAAAAATTGAAGAAAAGCAAGAAAATGATGACAGCAGTCAAACGAGAGCTTCTGTGATGCCCGATGGTAGTTATGGAAGCTACAAGGTGGTAATGCAATGAGGCGCTGCCACCTTGCCGGTTGCGAAGCTTAAGACACATCGAAGGCTTGCTGCAGGATAGGGTACCGTGCCTCCCCAAGGCTAAAAAAGATCCCGGGGTGCAAAAGACAAGCTCTCTTTTCTCTCATCAATTTGAAGGAACTGGTCGAAGAAAAACTGCTACATAAACTACGGAAGCGGCTTGAAGGAATTGGCGGGAAGACGAATTATTCAAGGGAGCAAGGAAGAAAAGGAATGGTATGAGCTGGACAGAAGACGATGAGCAGTTTGTGGTACGATTTCCAACTCGTTGAGGAACGACAGCAATCAAAACCAACCATCAAGGGAGCAAGGAAGAAAAGGAATGGTACGAGCTGGACAGGAGGACGACGAGCAGTTTGTGGTACGATTTTCAACTCACCGAGGAACGCCAGCAATCAAAACCAACCATCGAGCAAATTGCGGGCCCCTGACCACGTGGAAACAAGGGTAGGGATAGGTAGTAAGTAATTAATGTTCTTTTTGAATTTTACAAATATTTTGAATTTATATAATATAGGGTTATCCATTTAACGCTTGGGAAAGTAAAGCTGAAGAAAATACACAGAATATTCAAATCGAAAAAAAAATTTTTATTCAATATTAAGATAAAATCTTGCTATTATACATGATATACAACATCATTCAAATGTCCTCGACGGGATCTCTTACAGGCCCCAATCCTTTTGAGGTAATTTTCAATGACTTTTCGGCATATTTCCGGCAGTATTTCGGCCATAACTTCACAAATATTGGTTTTCAATTGCTCAAGATTTTGAATATTGTTCACGTAAAAACGATCTTTCGCATAGCCCCATAAAAAGAAATCCAAAGGTGTCAGGTCGCAGGATCTTGCGGGCCAATTGACATCACTCAATCTCGAAATTACGCGTCCTGGAAATTTCTCTTGCAAAAGTGCTCGATTAGCCTGTGTTGTGTAGCTTGTGGCTCCGTCCTGTTCGAACTACATGTTCTCCAGATCATAATCTTTGATTTCTCCCCAAAAATAATCGGTTAACGTCCGTCCATAGCGGTCAGAATTGACTGTTATGGCTCTTCCTTGATCGTTCTCAAAAATACGGGCCAATAACACCACCAGACCATAATGCACACCAAACGGTCACTTTTTCCGGATGCAAAGACCTTTCTGCAATCACCTGAGGATTTTGAGAGCCCCATATGCAGCAATTCTGTTTATTTACGTAACCACTGAGTTCAATCACCCAATTCGCATACATTCTGCGTTGTGTATGGTCTTGAGTTCTTGAGTGAGTTGGATTTTGTACGGATGGAGATGCAAATCCAAATGCAAAATCCTCCGCGATGAGCCGTAAGACAAGCCCAAATGTTGAGTACGTCAAGGAACCGACAAATTCGGGTCTTCCTCCACACTTTGAGCAACGACAGCGATATTTTCAACAGAACGAATGTTGCGATGATGCTCAATAACCGATCCAGTCTCTTCAAATTTTCTCACTGTGTTCAAAATTGTTTGCTGTGTAGGTCGATTATGTCGACCGTAATCGGCTCGTAAAGCCCTAAATGTTGATACAGCAGAATCACTAAAATTTAATAATTTAACGCCTTTTTTGATTGTTAAACGGTCCATATTTCTAAATGGCAAATTTTCAACCAAAAAAAAACACGCTTTGGATGACATTTAATTCTGACAGATGTCAAATGGCAGGGTTATACTTTCCCAACTACGAAATGGATAACCCTGTATCTTATATAGGGTTACCAGGTATTGAGACCCGGTTTCCGGGACAAAAAGTAAAAAAAAATTATTTTTATTTAGTTGGCTCTGTTTCGATGGCATATTTACACCTCTGTTCATTTGGCCAATCATTTACTGAAGGAGCTCTTATAACTGACTATTTTGGGAAGAATTAGAAAAAATAAAAGGAATATTCCGGTGGGATTGCTTGAGATCAAGAAAAAACCAAATGATTCCTCCATTATTTGCTATGATTAACACAATGGATGTCGTTTATCTATAAATTTAAGAAAAATAAAAATGCGACATTGATTTCTACTACGCAACTCGATATATTTAAATTTTATTTATTATATTATTATTTATATTTAAATTTTTTATTGCAATGGAAGAATGCAGTGGAGACAATTTTTCAAATTTGTGGAAGTACTTCCTGCAGCAAAAATGTAAAGATGGCCTCTGTTACTTCTTTGGGATGCTGAACAAAACTGTAATCTATTTCTATGTCAATTATTTAAATTACGCAATTAACAATAACAAAAAACTCGTGTCTTGACGATTTATTTGTAAAATAAATATCAGGACGGCTGTTTGACGCATGGTGCGTCTCACTGTGATATGCGAAGCTTGACCCGATACCTAAAAAAGAAAATTGCAGAAGTTCTTGATGAAACTTCTTGCGCTGATCAAACACACTCTTGCGGATCTCAGGCTGAAAAAATTGTTCTTTCTACTATGATATAAAAAACGTCGAGTTACAAGGTTTTGTTAAACTCGATATATTATTTATAGATTGCACAGAAGAAATATTCATAAACAACTTTTCAGATTTATAGTATATTTTATTGCTCCTTGCATTTAATTCAAAAAACCTTGCTTATAATATATTCGATTGAGAGACGAATGTTCTCCTTTGCATGCTTATAAATGTAGGATTACACAAAGTTATTAAGAACACAATTTTTTTAAATACTTTTCATTTGATTTAGCCTTTTCTAAAAGTTTTCTCCCGTCTTCAGTTTGCAAAACTGATACGAAGTCTGCGCAGGACTCTTCGAAATTTATGCGGGTTTGCAATTCTGACTTTATCAAATCAATGGACATTCTGTTCCTTTCTTTAGTCCATAGATTATTTAGCAAGCTAAATATTCTTTCACAGAATGCATTGCTTGTTGGAATCGATGGAATAAAACCGATTATTTTCTTCAGATTCTTAAAATCAGAAGATGTGTTTGCCTGGAAGAAATTGACCCAAATTTTGTCATTTGACGTGTCTTTTGGAAGAGCCCCAAAAGCACCTTTGAGGTTTGCAAACTCTGTATAAAGTGAGTCCATGTTAATGGCATTCCCAAGCAATCCAAACTATTGTAGCTTAAGCCATGCTTAACGTTATGGTAAATCAATGCTACCTCTGCCCTTGTGATTGCAGTTTCCTCCTTTGTGTCCTTTTTGAAGAAAAAGTTGTTCATGGCTCTTGAAGTTAATTTCGCTGACATTAACTTTCTATGCTTTGTACTATTGGCATGAACCTATAAGTAAGAAATACAAATTACGAATAATGAACACATGTAAGTGAAAACAGCGTGTTTGGTTTTTTTGGCCATAGAGTTCATTCTCTGAATACGGGTTTCAACCAATAAGAAAGTAACATTCAATTTAGAGAGAAACAAAATGATATTCAAACTTTAATTACAGGGATACGTCAATTAGGTGCAATTTAAATGCAACTGGATTTGGCAAATTGGATGCGAAGTTCACCGAATTTAGTTGTATTTTGTTGTGCTTTTGCGCTCAATATGTTTCCCATCGATATATCGTTCACCGAATAAAACAGCATTTTCAAAAACAATCGTGATTTTCAAGAATTCCAGGTCTGTAAATAATTTTATAACGATAAATTACTACTCACGGTTAACGCGCGGCGACCTTCGTACTGAATGGCGACCTCCGAATTGCAGATGGAACAAGTTGCAGTAAACTCATGTTCTTTCTGCATCCATTCTTTGAACTCGGGATCATTTTTCCACTTATCACTAAATCCCGTTAATCTTTTCTTGCTTGTTGACGGTATCGAATGCATTTCACGTTGAACACGTCCACTTTGCATAAACACGAAACACAGAAATAGAAAATTTTCCCTCTTATCAATGCTAGGCGCAATGGAAACCGGGCGGAAATACCCAGACATGCATTGCTGCTTGCTGGCATGATCCTCACTCGCGTGCCGCGCATACGGCTGGTCCAGCTGGCAATTTGGGTGTCCGTTCATGTGAATAAATCTGTGATCCTCGATTCCGGGACATAAAGACAAAATACGGGACACGGGACAAAGCACTAAATTCCGGGACAATCCCGGAAATCCCGTACGGCTGGCAACCCTACTTATATCAATCTATATAATTGCAAAATTCCAAAACATTTAAAGGTACCGTTTTGATTTTATGGGCGAAAATGTACAAATCATACTATTATTAACAAAGTTGAGGGAATTTCGATTTCTGAGGTATTTTTTGCCCTTGTACTCATAAAGGCCTACATTCGTGATAATTTTCAGATTTTTCGGCTCAAAGGTGTCCAGTCGCTGGGGGGGGCGCAAATTTTGGATACATTTTGCCTTTCCCTGGACCTCCTAATTCACAAAATGACTTTTTCATTTCAGATCCTAAAAGTTCTAATTAAGACCTTTCATTTGATACCCCGCTCGACTACCGTTGATTTAAAAAAATGTTTGAGGGCTAATTCGTTATAAGGGGGGACCCCCTCAAAATTTTTGGTAAGGCCTTAACTTTTGAGAGACCATCACTTCTGACCTTTTCACAAAGTTTGAGCATTGTAGCTGCTATAGTTTTCGAGAAAACTAGCTGTGACGCACGGACAGACAGGTCGTGAAACTAGTAAGTCTTTGTAAAAAAAATTTTTACAAAGACCTGAAAATGCTGTGACGTACGAACGGACATCCTAGTAACTAATGTTGGTATAATTTCCTCCTTTATCAAAATAATTTATAATTTCTTTCGTTATCAATAGTATTCAACAAACTACGAGTACATGAATATGTTTTTGATAAAGAGAATACGATTTATAGATCAGAAGTTATTTCTTTATCGCTAATTATTTCCAGCAATACTTCTTCAAAGATTACATAATGAAATTATCTGCACAGACGAAAACTTCCATCTCAATCATTCACGGTAACACTAACCCGATTGCGCGGGAAGATATTGTCACGTTTTTACTTGACTTTAAGATGCCGGCCGCGACTATTCGTACAGCATCCATAATACACCATAAAGATCTGAAGCAATTTGAAGTGTCGCGGTCTTGGAACGTTCGCTAGTAGATTGTTAGCTGGGAAGCAAATCCTCTTTTCTTCATCTTCTTCGTCAACATTTTGTACTGGTGATCTGATGAATGGGCTCTGGCTCCCGCAATTCCAAGGATCCCCTTTTACTACAGTTCGATGTAAACAATCGTAGCGTGTGGTTCTTCTTCGAGTTCAAATGCGCGATGTGCATGCGTGTTTTCCGGGCAACGTACGACGCGAACAATGTGAATTCGAACGTGTGATCGCGTGAAAAACCAAGTTCAAGGAAATTCTCTACGATTTTGTTCTGCGTTCAGAGGTGATTAGAAAATTTGTGTTATTTTTCTAAGAAGTGAAGTTGAATTTCTATGATCATGTTAATTTGTGAATTCATTTGTGATATTGAATAATTATTGAGGAAGTGGTAAATGATAGTGTAAATCGTTCTCTAATTACACCAAGTGTGGGTATTGGAATAAATTGTTGAATGGAAGTGAGTTAAGAGAAGTTTCGGTGATCGAGGATATAATTCATTTTTATTTGAATAATTTTGATACCATGAATTTAATGTTGGCTAAGAACTGGAAGGATTAATTTAGAATGCGCCGGTTGTAAGTCCAAATATTTGCTTTTATTAAGATACAGAAAATATGTTTTATGATTGGGCTAGACGACAATTGTTCTTCGTTCTTCTTATACTCATTTCCAAGATAAACATCAAATTTATTTCTTGCGTACTATCTGTCTATCTTTGTAGGCACCGAACAAGGAAATTACATTCGGTCCTCGTTAAATATTTCAATCTATTTTTAGTTTGCCTACACTAAGAGTGTGCTAAGTGAGAAAAAGAATCTAAGCTAATGGTTTGAATTGTCTAAATTTTTGAATCCATGATAGAATATTATTTAATTTTCATAAAATTATAGAATAGTATTATATTCTATAATTTTTTTAATGCTGACCAAATTTATATTATAATGTGAATTTCTAGGATATTTTATCTCCAGTAATGCTACAATGCCTCGTCTTGAGTCGAACTGATGAAACCAATTAAAATTTTTCTTTGAAACGACTATTTTGAATTAGAAATTTATATTCTTAGCTAGAAATATTTGGCTTGAAATACCTTATCAACCGTGAATAAGCAGATCAATCCAAATTCATTCAATATGCGGGCCCAACTTTCAAAATTCCTTATTAAATAAAACATTGCTTTTGGATTCAGCAAATCATTCTTATGTGCTGCTTACACTTGCCAGAAAAGTATCCGTAACATGCAAGATAACAAAGTTATCGTTGTATTAAAAAGGATACAAATATCCTTGTCAATGGTCAAAGATATCAGACCTATGTACGATTCTGAACCAACAGTGAATAAGTCGTTCATCTCGAAGGGATCACTTTTAAAATTCCTACTTCAAATAAAAAAAAACTTTGTGAAAAAAAACCGACTTCAAAATGGCCTTCATGGAATCGGTGCCAATTCGATTTTCCTCCTTAATTCATTTTGTTGAACATACTGCAAATTATTACAGTGGTTTCTCAATAATTCGGATCCCGCAGCAATCTCGAAATTTGTAGTGCCGTGAGGTAATACCAGTATTTTGTCCGTATAGGACTGCAGCGATGGTCTACTGGCTCGGCGAAAGAAGATGTTAATATCCGCCGAGAATGGCATTGTCTGGGGACGTGTGAATGCGCTGGCAGGCTAGCACTGTGGTGTCGTGGGGCGGGTTCGTTCCCCCAGCACAAGGACCCACTGCAAAAGAATTTTGCATTCACGAATTCTTGGGCCTCAAAGCAGGTCGACCGAAGTCGAAAAACGTAAGTAACTACAAAGAGGAAAATTGCTTGTTCCAGAGAACAAGTCAAATCAAGCCAAAACAGACGGACTTAGGGTAACTTCCTTGTCACCCGACGATCCTCATGGCCCAAAAATAAGAGTGGGGCAACCGAATGGTGGTGGTGTCCCATCGCACCCGCCCAACTGGATCAAGATGCAAAAATGTTGCAGCGGCCACACATTTCCCTTCTGAGTGGAAAACTCATACAAACATACTTTGCATGAGCCTTCCCATTAGAAAAGAAATTTACCGGTGAACAATTTATGTCAAAGAGTTATGCAATCGAATCACATAACCCTATGCTATAAAAAGGCACCTTGACTAGAGGCCACTCAACCCGTAGAGTCCCTGAAACTAAAAGAAAATTGGAGCGCGCCCGATGGCTAGCTCATTTTTGTGAGAAAAGCCTTCCACCGTACCGGGTCCTGTACCCGTTCAGAAGGAGCCAAAAGGAAAAGACCGACGTTGTTAGATTTTCAGCAATTCATATTATTTTTCTCTCATTTTACAATAATTAATATTTGTTTTCACAAGATCCTCGAGTAATTTTTTATTATTTTCCTGAACAAAGATCATTCATCATATTTATATTATTCGTAAGTAAAACGTTCCTTAAGCTGCTATCAATGAGTGAGACTTAATAGATTACATAGGATTTTTATTCGGAAATTGAAATTAGACTTTTAACTAAGTTACTTTGCATAATATATTATTCATTCCTTTCCACACGAAGTTCAAACCAACTTTGGAATTGATTCTTGTTTTCAACAAACATTTAATTAGATTCTTAGGATCTCAAGCTTACGCTAACAATTGGAATTTTTTTATTCTTAATTGAGATTTCGTAAGTGTGTTGGATTGCTAAAAATGCTATTAATTTGATTCTTGTTTTGATCTTTTAAAGAGAAAATTATTCAAGTTAAAAGCAAATGTCCATTTAATTATTCATTTCAACCAAATTTTAATGTCGGATCAATTCGACAATTATGTCTATATATGAATAATCGGTTTCAATTGCGCAGAAATAATTTCGTTTTGGAACATATAAAAATGTAAGGTTGCTTCTCCCTTTTTCAGGCTAGCTTCCGCGTTTCAAAGACAATCCAAGGATAGGAGAGGTTTATCTCGAATTGAGTAGTCTATTAGCTGCACTAAGTCACTGGAAGCGAATGGTTATCAAGCAAAAGATCTCAGCCCCATCAAGCATGATCATATTTAGTCCTACCTTTTCCTGAACGAACCAAACTGGAGCTATACACATTCCTCAATTATACTCCCAAAAAAATGCCTTCCTTTAGTAAACCTTAGATGGCTATTAGGAGCGAGAGTATAAAAATACACATGGGCAAATCAACGAAATAATTGACTATATACACCGACCTCCAAAGTTTCCGCGAGGCATGTAATAAAGTTCGTTTCTCAGGACAGTCAAATCTATTCGATGCCACTGAATTTAATGAGGTTTATTTAAGTTGAATTAAACACCGGTACATACAAACAGAAAGAAAGTTTCGATTAAACTCCCTCAACTGAGCCAGTGAACTTCAAATACCCAAAGTTACACTCGTTGATTGCAGTCTCACAAAAATCCCATGTGAAAACTTATTTCAAAAGGTTCAAAGCTACGTGGTTCGATTTTCTCGTAAATTTGGAATTAAATGCCTAGCTTCCTTTCTTAACCTGTTATACTGTGTTGAATGCTTCGAAACAATCTTTGGAGCCCTCTAGGTAGAAAATCAATGGGCCCTACTACCATGGGAATAGAGCAACGAACCTTGTGAATATCTCTACATTCAAGTATCATATGTTTGGGTCTTTTTCGGAGCACTTAAACATAAAAATCATAATCAAGAATATAAAAATCGTTTATAAAACTTCACCTTAAAACCATTTAATTAAATAGAAAAATCTAATCAAAAGATATCATGATATTAAAAAAAACATTCAATAATCGAGAACAATGTTCCCCTTTTTTGTAACCTAGCTTAAATTATAAATGACTTGTTTCGCTATAGTATATGTAAATTTAAATAAATATTTTCGTACCCATTAATGCAATTTCGTTTCGAGTCCCGAACAAATTTTGACGAGAAAAAGTCACAATTGTTCTGTAGCCAACTGTCAACTTTATCAGAGAAATTATCCAAAAGCAACAGCGTCCATCATATAACCAATACCACTTTGATTCCACGATTCCTTATGCTTCTCAATGACTTGCTTTGTTTGATGAGTACATCTTCCACATCACAATCATCTTCATCTGCAGCATGGTCCTCAAACTCAGAAATTATGATACTTTCAGCATACGGCTGCTATTGCTGCGCTGCTTCGTCCAAGACAACTGGTAGACTTTCATCGATTAGTATATTTAAGCTTTCATCCTCATCCTATCCTTTATATTTTTGAAATACCTCCTGCATACGCCGGACATGGGCTTCTGGGGCAAAGTCTTCATCTAGCTCTTCCTCCTTGAACGGCAGCTCCCCGCCGCCGGCAACTTACTTCAACTTCTGAATCCTCCTTTGAATTTCTTTGCGTCCAATTTCCCTGAGCACCTCTAGCTCTTCGAACCTTCGTTCCTTTTCCGCCGATTTGCGCTCTTTAGTTTCTTATCGTTTTTCATTGTCTTCTGTATTATCATCCATGTTTTGGAAAAATTTTGTTTCTTTGTTATAAATTTTTGGATTTTTACCTCTAAGCAGTGCAACCGTCTTATAAGATTCTTCATCGAATTGTTCACTTGCTACGACTTCATCCTCTGAACCATCCGAGTCCTCCCAAGATGATGACTCCGAGACTCCGCTCCCGTCACGATATTCTCTTAGGCAATTCCCTCTGGCGGAGCCCGTCACATGATCTAGCACAATCCTCATTCGTTTTCATCTATTCGCCTCTGACACCGATCCGCTCACCTCCCAACATCCAAACACTTGCAGGCACCGATTTTGCGCCCGAATGACTATAACTAAGATGCATATAGTGCTTAATTCTACAAAAAGAATCCTTCTTACCGACGCCGTTGCTCGCCCCGCTCGCCACCTCTCCGATTTTTCTTCCACAATTATAGATAATTTCAGCAAACATCCACTCGCGACTCCGACTGAGACACCCAACAACGTGGATCAAGAGTTATGCTCGCGATATCCGGACGACCAGAACTCCAAAAACGTGACTTGGCAGTTCACCTAACCTCACTCCCACCTGTCAGCAACCCAATTGTGCTAGTTGCTATCATTTGAAATTTTGATAGGAGATAGGAGGGCTTTCGAACAGTTTGAGATTGTGACTGCTCGAAAACAAAATTAACCGCAGTAAAAGAAAAATGAAAAAGATTTCAAAAAGTAATAAAACTTAAATTTCATGACGAATACAACTATAGCGTAACGTTTGAATTTGATATAAAGGTAACTAAAAAAAATAACGTTTAAGAATAATAATAAACGAAAATTAAAGGGAATGTTTAAATTTGACATGAAGGAAAATTGATACAAAATTACGTTTAATAATAAGATGAGCATTTTATAAATTACAATAACGAATGGAAGAAATGAAATCTTTCTTTTTTTTCTTTTGTCGAACTCTGCAATTAATTTCGGTTAAGGGATGGGAAGCTTTTCGAGCAGTCTGCTTGTGTGACTGCTCGATTACTACAAATTTCTTCATTTTATATTGTATACTCTGTAATTCGGACTTTTAAAAATGTGGTGAATTCTCGCTAATGCGGACTAACAATATAAATTAGGAAAATAAATTCAATTATTCGGCCTTAAATGTATTCGGTGAATTCCCGGTTTTATTATTCATTTGTTGTCGTTTGTGCTAGCGTGCATGAGATGCGTAGACTCTTTCAATCAAATTTAAGTGAAGTATAGCTTTAGTGAAAAAAAATTCGAGTCATAATTTCCTTACGTTAAACCAGAAGTTATAGTCTGTGTGGTCTAGTGGTTGGAGCATGAACGCATAAGCCGAAGGTCCCAGGTTCAAATCTCGTTGGGAGCAACGTGATTTAGTTCAGGGGATTTTTCGGACAGACTATGAGTGTTCACTCAGTGGTGATATGTACTGATTTAATCAGATCATATCAGAGCTGAGCAGGCACACGGGAGCATCGTACTGAGCAAACCAACTTCCAAAAAAATCAATACGGTCATGAAAATGAGATACTCTAACTATCTCTAAGCGAAGGCCCGAGAGGGGTTGTAGTTACAAAAAATTGAAGCAGACCGACACATAAGAAGCCATGACATTGCTAAGAAACTGAATATCCATCACCAAACAGTTTTGACATGGATAGGATTCATCTCATCTAGTTCAACGTCAACTCCATTGTGAGTCTACGTCGACGTGACTGTCTCTTGAAGTTCCTTGGCAAGCAGGAGCCTGACATCATGCTACTAACTGAAACCCACCTCAATTCATGGAACACCATGACATTCAAGGATTTTGAGTTCTTAAGAAACAATAGGGTAATAGGTGATGGGGGAGGTGGCACCGGGATATTGGTGAGAAGGCCCTATTGTTTCCAAAATATTGAAAAAGTCGAATTCAAAAGCTTTGAATCTCTTGAAGTGTCCGTTATCAAATCTCGCTGCCAGGTGGGGATAACCTCTTCGTTATTTTTCGCTATGCAACTGGTCGAAATGTTCTCAAGTTCAAGGAGGAGCTCAATTCCTTGTTTGAAATACTCGAATTGAACAGTCTGCATAGTTGTTATATTCTTGCCGGTGACCTGAACGCCAAGCATACATCATGGCTGTACGCCACCAAAAATCCGAGAAGTGTATTCCTGAAATCGTGGATAACAGAGAATCACATTGAATACAGGTGCAATCTATATGGGTGGGAGCTCCCAACATACCCTAGGACAAATTCATATTTGGATCTCTACATTGCTGACGAATCACTTGAGTTCAGCTTTAATAGTCCTCAACGGAAACTGCAGGTGCTTCGTTAGGATAGCGACCATAACGCAATCCTAATGGAAATCAATCATCAAAGGGATGATCTCTTCCTCATTTCAGTTCAATATTAAAATCATCGGTTGAATTGCAGTTAAATAGACTGAGGAAAGTTTCAAAAGAAGTTTAATCGGGAGTACCAGAAGCAATGTCCTCCTTCTGATGATGGCAACTCTTGCTCAATGGATCGTAATGACAGGAATCTAACAAACGATGAAAAAGATCTCTATTAGTCGAAGTTAGCGATGCTGACGTTAAAAACGATTGAGAAAGTAGTTCTCAAGATTAAATATCGAGACAATATGGAAGCATATTAAACACCAACCATCGCAAGGTTGAAAAGATTGAAAAGCCTTCCTCTTACACGCGTCAATAATATTTATCGGCGATTTTTGGACTACCACCATCCCTCGTTGTCTTTGTTGAAATTACACCTGAAGAATGTCCGGAACTTAATCCGCTCATACTTCAGGGGTGAGGTCAGCAATCAATGGGCGGCAAAATTGAGGGTTGTTAGCCCGCAGGACCTAGATGGCGTTTTCGCGAAGGTGAATAGCATATTCCGTAAGAAGTCTCGAGTAAAGGTATCGAATCTTGAAGTTACTAGTGATGAGATAAATCTTCTCGATAGGCCTGGTATCGAAATTTATAGTACGACTCCGGATAGAAATGGAAACTGGATTACTTGTGAGGGATTGCATAAACTTGCCCTGATTGGAACACATTTTGAATTGGTCCATCTACTAAACTCTGAGAAAGGGAGTGAAATATTTTCAGAGCTCATTGAAGCAAAAGTTTTTGACATCAAATCAAGCCAGAACGGTGAATCAATTCTTCATTTCAATGAAACATTAACATCTCGCTTCATACCGAACTTGAATCTTGTTTGTTTTGTCAGCTATGAAGACTTATGTTGTTTCATATTTAACAAGATAAACAATAAGAAATCATGTGGCACTGATGGAACTCCAAATGTAGTCATCCGACATTTGCCTGAGGTTGCTATTAGGAATTATTGCAATTTGTTCAACAACATGTTGAGCAATTCATATTTCCCAAACGAGTGGAAAAAGCCTAAGTATTTCCAATCTTGAAGAAAGGAAAAAAATCTTCATGCCCTAAAAGCAATCGCCCAATCAGCTTGCTGCCTAACATTAGCAAGGTGTTTGAAGCGATACTCAACAAAGCATTAAACGCCCATATTGAGAAATATGAGTTGATGCCGAATCGCCAATTTAGTTTTCGTGCCAGGCATTCGAACATACATGCAATAACGAAAGTAACCTCAGACATCTGTTGGAAACTAAATGATAGAGAAGTTTTTGGAGCGTGTCCCATTGATATGGCGAAAGCCTTCGATACGGTGTGGTTAGATGGACTAGTTTTTAAACTTCTTCAAGACAGGTTCCCCAGACACCTTGTCGCCATGATGTGCAATATGTTCTACGAGAAATCGTTTGTTGCAACTGATGCAAATCTGACAAGGATGCGCGAATTCAAGGTCTTGAATGGTCTGCAGCAAGGAACAGTTACTGCGCCTCTGCTCTTCTCAATATTCATTCGTAAGCTATTGAGCGGCTTTGATTTTAACGTCTCACCAACGCTATCATTGATAGCGTTTGCTGATGATCTGATCATCTATACGGCAGACCGAATAGCTGCAATAGTTCAGAGCAATCTCCAAAAAATGTTCAATGATGTACAGCTGTACACTGACAATTGGCGAATGAAAATCAATGCGTAGAAAACAATTTTGTTTCGGACAACGCTGCAGGGGGTCAGTCAAGACCTGAAACATAATTGGAAGGATTTCCTCATCATGGCTGGCGAGGGTAGTTCAGAAAGGATCCACATAAATCCTGTGTTCAATACCTCGGTGCTCATCTTGATCAGTATTTATACTAAACTTAACATGTCAAAATCATGCTCAGTAAGGCACAAAAAGTAGCCATGCCCCTACGACGACTCTTTCATTCCAGATACATTGATCGAAATGTCAAAACAATCTGTTACAAGACCCTGGTTAGACCAGTTTTGACCTACGGATGTCTAATCTGGTACAATCAGAGTGCTAGTGTAATGGAAAAATTAAGAGTTTTCGAAAGGAAATGTTTTTGTGCCTGTACTGGTTTGTAGAGAAGCATTCGTGTATTTGGACATGAATCAATATGTTTTTGATTCTGACGGCGTCCCAGTCATATGTAGACGGGCTACCGATAAGAAGATAAAATAACCGCAAATTTGTGTTCACGAGACCAACAATCTCAATGGAGATACTCATTTGCTATATTCGTTGAAGCTGATCGAGCTGAGACGGGGCAATCTAGGTATTGGTGGCCGAATGACAATGTCTAAGTTGTCCGTGTTTATTTTTCGTTTTTGTTTTTCTCGTTGCTTAGTTTTTGAGTTTCAGCAGATTATTGCTAAATTTTGTGTTGTTGTTTATTGTGTTAAAAATTAGAAAAAGGATAAGTATATGTTATGTTTATTTTATTATGTCAGAGATAAAGTTAAACGCTTAGGTTTGAAATATTGTGATAGAATTCTTTAGGTTAAGATAAAGTTTCAGATTGAATTTTATTAGAATTAAGTTATAACATATTAGGTGTAGCGTCAAAGTTCGCTGTTGTGTTAAAATTATAAATAATTTTGGAATAGTGTTCGTTGGTTTTTTCTCCTTTTTCCAATCAGATCAGAAAATATGTAATAATATTCATTAATTTGAATTCGCTATAGTTTTTGTTGAAAATTGTTTAACTGATAATGAATAAATTTAGAGAGCCATTTGGGCCATTAAGTTTTAGTATTGCTATTGTTTGGAAATTATTTTAAATTCTTTTAAAATTTTAACGATAAGTATTCAATAAATCGCTTTTTGAAATTGTTTATCATGAGGTGCTAGAACCTGACCAAACACTCAATTTGGCTCTGTACTGTCAGCAATCAACCAGGTTGCAACAAGCAATTGAAAAAAAACCGGCCGGAATGATCAATAGAAAGGGCGTTGTCTTCCATCATGACAATGCCAGACCACACCCATTTTTGATGAGCCAGGTAAAATTGAAGCGACGGCTTGTCGGAAACAGAATTATTATTATTGGATAATGCCACATTTTCCAAACGGGAAAAATTGGGCGAAAACCCTTATTTCAACTTAAAATAATCCAAACAATTTACAAGACTACGTTAAGGCTCACTGGGGTTTCGTCGAGAATGACAGGCACTCAACAGGAGCTGCCACAGTCCATCATCGTTAGGACAGCTCGACCGCATTCTCCCAAGGTATAAAGTGGATCCTTTGTATGCATGTGGGAACACGTCCAACGTGGAAGTTATATCGAGCTAAGCTTTCAAAACAGACTGTGGTTATCGACTCAATGTTTCAAAGTCAAAGAACAATTACACTTTTCAATTTACCCTTGGGACTATGCGGTCGACTACCCCGAGAATGATGAACTGTGGCAGATCCTGATGAGGGTCTGAAACCGAAAGCTTGCTGCAATAGCCCCTTTTGCTCAAAACGCCGGTTTCTATTGCGCAAAAAAAAGTGCGATCATCTTGATAGCCAAGATGGCCTGGGTGAAGAGTAAGTTGTTCTTTCACTTATGAGACTGGCACCATTGTTCCAAACTATTTAAACACGCTAAGGCTCAGCTTTTAGACTGAGGTACCTTCTGTTATATTATCGTTGCATCACTAGTCAATCCTTACACATATCAGTCCAATATGGTAGTGCACATATGCAATCGAAACAATTGAAACCCACACATGCGTCGTTGTCATATGCAAAAATATCGCCAAGTAACAAAATGATTCCTTCTCAACCGTAGCACTCGTTTACGTTTATTCGGTATCCATTGTCTTACAAAAGTTTTCAAGAAAATCACACGGTGCAATAGTTTAGTGAAAACTCAAGTATGCATTAATATGTTCATCTTCAGTATTTTAATTTATACAAAGAAAACTATCATCTTTTAAAGACGGGACCAACGTCACTAGTTCTAATTTCCTGGGAAAATTATGTATGAAATTATCGAAAAAGTAACCAATCATTTTTCAAATGGCAATAAACTCTATGATTCAATCCTTATTATTTCCTGGGGGACCTCTGCGGAACTTCCCTACAATAACTTTGTCTAAGGGTATAAGAGGGTTCTTATAATAAGTTCATTGTCAGGTGGATAATGAATGCTGACGGAAAAGGTAATCATGAAATTTTCCTAATGATTTTTTTAAGACGTTCTCGTGTAGTGAATTCCGGGCACCCTTAGTCCATTCACAGCTAGCCGCTTGCAGGCTAGCTAGTTTGGAGAGACATTTTGGTTGCAGGTCTTACCGACCAAACGGCAGTACGAGTTTCATCAGGATATCATGATGCCGAACTTTTATCGTGGTGTTGCTCACTCAGTAGCAGAAAGTCGGCTTTCATGTCACTCGCCGAACTGCTAAAGCAGATCTTGGCAGTGGGACTCCAGTGTAGGTTTATCTGCAGGATACGAGTCATCGAAGTTTTGATTTTGCCTTTGTTAGGGCTTCCTACAAAACCTGAAATTTTCCCGATGTCAAAATGATATG
Organism: Odontomyia ornata; assembly: GCA_963969285.1. Lineage (NCBI taxonomy): Eukaryota > Metazoa > Arthropoda > Insecta > Diptera > Stratiomyidae > Odontomyia > Odontomyia ornata. Next base: position 29,215,916 of record OZ017740.1, on the reverse strand, counting down.
GTCGTATATTAACATACTTACAACAGATACAGTGTGCCTCCTTTGTACACTGTTTTCTTTTATATCCCATTTTACCGCATTTGTAACATAGTGACCTCCTATCGGGTCCTGCGCATGCTTATGCGGCGTGGCCATAACCAAGGCATATTAAGCATTGGAGAGGGGGTGCTCTTCGCCGTATCCGTACTTTGCCCTTATTCAGGAATTGCTCGGCATCCATTTTGGCAAAGTCAATGATAGCCATGCGTTGTCCCCTATGTTTCTCTGGTGTCAGCCTCGTTTTGATGCTGCTCATTCTAATGAGCTCCTTCTTCTACCGCGGCCGGGTCCGTGACGCAGTCAATGTCCCTTATTTCGATCGTTTCCATCGGCTCGGGCGAGGCTACAGTTGCGTTTTTGCCGACAATTTTCTTTACTGCGCATTTGCAACATAGGGACCTCCTATCGGGTCCTTCGCATACTTGTGCGGCGTGGCCACAGCCAAGGCATTTGAAGCATTGGAGAGGAGGTGCTTTTCGCCGTATCCTTACCTTGCCCTTATTCAGGAATTGCTCGGCATCGTTTTTGGTCAAGTCAATGATAGCTATGCGTTGTCCCCTATGGTTCTCTGGTGTCAGCCTCGTTTTGATGCTGCTCATTTTAAGGAGTTCCTTCTTCTACCGCAGCCAGGTCGGTGACGCAGTCAGTGTCCCTTATTTCGATCGTTTTCATCGGCTCGGATGAGGCTACTGTTGCGTTTTTGCCGACAACCTTCTTTACTGCGTCACAAAATGCTTCTTTATTGTCGGCTTAGGGTTCAAATTCGACCAGTATGTGGCTGCTTTAATAGCGGTGTTGGTATTTTCGAGCCTTACGTTTCTCCGCAAAACTTCTATGTAGGATCTGCCATCTTTGTGTTTTAAGAGCCGTGCCTATTGCATATTCGTTGGGGCTTTTTTTCTCCTGTTTCGCATCAGGTCTTTTTCTAGAGTAGTGTCGATGTGAACTCTATTTTCAGTCACTTCTTGAGGGAGTTTCTGTGCGGCCTCCTTCATTCCTTTTGTCAGCACTGTCTGGAACGCCTGATGTGGCATTCTACTACCATTAAGTGCCTCTTTCTTGCTTCTTCTATCCCGATCTCCTTCGATAAGGCTAGACGCCATTCTTCTGCTGATGTTTGATAGTGGGGCTAACTGCGTGTGCCCTTTTAGGCTTAGCTCTCAGTGCTCCTTTCGGCTTATACTCTTCTTTAGCCTGATTATCGTCTTCGGGTTTTACCAAGTTGCTCCGGTTATGCCATATGCAGTCTAGGAGCTCCTCTAGTTCAAACAGTCTATTACTTACCCCTTTGCTAATTTTTTGCGAGTTGCATGCTAATTTTATTCGTTTTAGAACGTCTCCTGCTTTTCAGGTTAGCCTATCATCTTGATGCAATTGAGCTTTGCGAGCACCTTTCTTGAGGGAGTTTATCGGCTTCCGTTTCTGGAACTGTCATTTGGACACATTTTTTGCGGTGGCGGTGAAATGATCACTCCTTTCTTTTTCTGCTATTATTTCGGGGTTAAAGATGTTTGCTTTGACCGTTTTTTTAGTGATCGCAGCAGTAACCATCGAATTATCTATATTTTCCCTCACCACGCGAACATCTGGCGCTTCTTGAAATTTTTCCCGCTCTTTGTTTTTGGGACGCTTTGGTGTTGGCATCATTTTTTTTGCCTCGCATGAACGCCGCTGAAATCTCAGTCTGGACAAAGCCCTCCGCTAATCTCCGCTTTTTGTCCGTCGTTACTGTCATTGTATTCATCGTCTTTTTTGTCGTCGGTGGTGTGGCTCCCGATGTGCTGTTAACATCATTGCTGCAGCTACTAGTCGCGTCACCATTGTTGAAATTTTTAATTATAGTTTTTGGATTTTTTTTTATCTATTTTAAGGGTTTTTATTTGAAATCGCTCCAATTTGATTGGATCCCCTCTCGGAGCTGCTATCTCCGTTTGTGTCTGTAATTGCTTCTTTAGTCCTATGGTTATACTATCAGAGCAGGGAGGCCATGCAAGGGTTGACGCAAGCCCTTATGGGGACAAGCACTAATCGGGAGTCCGTCTTAACTCAATCTACACCAACAATCCAATAGTGCGAACTTCGAACGTACTCCGAGGCCTGCCAAGGTTTTACCGGGACGGGAGCGGTATGATAGTTTGATTGGAGTCATTCACGTACGATATCACCTCGGCACTACCGTGCAAAATAACTAGGTCTAAATCAACACAACTGCCAGTCCAAAGCATCAATTAAAGTTCGTTGTAGAAAGCGTAGTCCAGATTCAATTCGAGTCGGTATCTGTCATTCCAGAAGGAACCTTATGGCGACCTCAATATCCTCTGATACGTGGAGGCGGCACTAGCCAAAGAATGCTAGCCTCCAAGAGTTTTCCTGTCGATCAGCATTCCCTCTACGGGGATTCAGTCTATATTAACAGACGGTGAAATACCAATGGAATGCCCACTTTTCATAAAGACGGAAGTGGAAGAAGTAATGTTGTCTTTAAAGAAAGAAAGGTACTAGCAGCAAAAGTGATAGAAATCTCGAGTCATCTTCTGCATATCGACCGCTATGTAGTTACATACGTGGACAGCCGGGAAAATACTTAAAAAAACTGTTCAAGGAAAGACCTGCTGATGCGATCTGTGCCGCTAGGGATGTATCTCGAACGCAGTATGGCTGCAGAACTGGTCGCTCTACTATTGACGCTATCAGAGAAGTTGTAAGTGCAGTCTAGTGTGTCGAGAAGCACAGTGATTCCGCTTGAAAAGCCATTCTGCTAGTAATTCTTGACGTCAACGACGCTTTCAATTCCATCAGAAGGTGGAAAGTCGGTTCCAAGTGCCGCAATACCTGATGTGAATATTGAGGGATCACTTGAGGAACCGCAGTCTGCTCCACAATACAAAGGAAAGGAGTCGAAGTATGGCTATTACATTAGGTGTCGCTCAGGGTTCTATTCCCGATTTCTGAAACATCTCGTATGACGGGCTAGTGAGACTTAAGATGCTAAACGAATCATGATGGTCGGCTATGCAGACGATGTAGTGGCGTTAGTAGCGAGACGCACTGTCGACGACGCGCGATTCAGACTAGGTATGCTGATGTGGCGGCTGAGGGACTAGATGACTGCTCAAGGCTTCAGTCTACCACTGGAGGAAACTGAAGTGGTTATACTAACAAAGAAAAAAGTCCCCAGGGTAGGACTATCAGTATCGTGGAAACACTAGTCGAGTCGAAGCCAACAGTGAAATACCTAGGAGTACTGATAGGCTCAAAGATGAGTTTCTCCACACAAATTGGAGCATCAGCCGAAAAGGTGACAGAATGTGTAGCGGCACTTACTTGACTGATGACCAACAAAGGGGGCCCTGTTTCGACTCCTAATAAACGCTGTACAATCTATCCTACTCTACATGTCAGAGCTATGAGGCGACGCTCTAAACAAGGAGTTGCATCAAATGCGGTTGGCACAGGTGCAGAGACAAGGAGTGCTGCGAATCGCACGCGCATATCGAACAGTCTCTGATTTGGCGGTATTTGTAATTGCCGATGTGATGCTCATTGGACTCCTTGTTATGGAGTGTAGGAATGACAATCTACGCAGAAGCGAGGGCGACAGAGAGGTGGATGCTAGGATGGATAAAAAGCGATGTCACAGCGATTAGCAACAGTCCTGGGAAGGCGATACCAGGGTAAGATGGACTGCTCACCTGATCCATGACCTTAAGCCGTAGCTCAATCGAATGTACGCCGAGACTGCTTTCTACCTGACCCAGCTTTTGAGCGGGCATGAATGTTTCCAGTCTCACCTGCATAAGCTCGATATGTCCCGGTCTCTAGACTCTTCGTTTTGCAGATAAGTAGTGATTGACGCCTGCCACAAGTTTTTCTATGTAAAAGATGGGAAAGGCTCCTCACTGATCTCTGGGGCGAAATTAAGGTCGTCGTGTTCAATAAAATTTTGTGGAAATTAAGATAAACAAAATTTTGTTTCTTGTAGTAGGTTTTAAAAAGTTGTAACCAACCGGCTTTGAAAAGTTCTTATCAACAATTTTCATTTGATACCCATGTTGGCGGACCTTCGGTGAAAAAATGTGCCACTCCCTTAATGGAGAGACTCCCCTAAAATCCTTGCCTTATTTTGTAGGGAAATTTTGTAGAGGGTACTACTTAAGACCTACGCACCAAATTGAAAGACAGTTCGCGATGTTAGTAGGGTTTTGTAGGTTATTTAACGAAACCCTGAAAATGAATTTCAGCCACCTTGAAGTTGGAACTTAATAACAGAGTCCAAATATGGTATACAGACAATGGCCTGCATCAAGAGGAACTCGTAACGCCTTCCGCTTTGGGAAGAAAGAAAGCTTGCACTACCAAATCATCTCAATAGGGACTAAAATCAATGTGAATCCGTTAAAAATTAAAACCAAATCAAGCAAATTAGCATAACCATTGTATTGTAGTTAGTTAAAAACGAAAAAAAAAAGATTAATTAATCATCAATATTATTGTAAGATGATTTCGAAACAATTACAATCACATTCCACAATATTTCAATCTCGAATGAAGATCAAGATCAAATTATTAGTAAAATTCTTGTATTTAAATAAGGATAGAGCAAATAAAGACTACTACTGTTAATACTGCCTCTTCTGGTGTTCTGATAGCCATTTTACCCAGATTTGGAGAAACGCAAATAAAGTTACTGATTTCCGCAAGTAAACCAGGCACTCTACTATTACAATGCTGTTGGCCCTTTTTTGGAGTACACAGTGAATTGACGAACGAGAATTTAAAACTGCTATGCATAAAACTTCAAAACTAATTTTAGTCGTAAAAGGAAAAGAGTTTTTATCGTTTGCAGCAAGAGAATCAAATACTTAAATCCAGATCTAACTTTATGAAATACGAACAAGGTCATAAGAGCTTTCTATTCAATATTTCATCTGAATTCTTCAATAAAATAGCAAACTGTGACAGTTGCCAAAAATCATTCCCTAAAAATACCAAGCAATCTATTCAGATACAGATAATCTTCAAATGGAATCCTTCCATAGCCTTCATACTATCTTCATTCATGGGAATAATCATCACAAACAGCCTTGAGGAATAATCATTTATGCAAATAACAACCCATATAAAACCTTTTATTCTTGATCATTTTAAAACTTTTAATCAGGAATTAAACAAAAGGAAACATCAATAATTTCAATTTATGTAGATTGACTTTGCCCGACAAGACACGCTTGCCGCCTTCACTATTTTACTACCGAAAAGATTTATGACTTGGAAAATATAATACTCCTATAATTTTAATGGTTTTGTCTCTTTTCAATCCCATCACTGATATTGATTTCATTTTACTGCAGAAACGTCACGAACGCATTTAAATTTATCGCCATTATCTAAAAGCAGACAAATAAATTTGTTAAAATATTTTTTTTCAAGCAGAGGTCAATCAAATTTTCAAGGCGTTCCGATCACATACTAGTAAAGAAAGTAGTCAAATTTTCGTGAAGTATAATAATATTCTTAAAAAGCATTTCAATATTTTCTCCATCTAATATTCAGTCGCGAATTAAACGAGCGTATCTAATTTGCACTCAAATGACTGATAATCGTGTTTTAAAGTGCAGATAAAATTTATGTTAACATACTACCTGATTTAATTCTCGATTGGGAATGTGCTGTTTTACTAAATTTAAGACATTCTCTAATCGAACATTAAGCGCAGTGTTTTACGGTTTTATTTTAATTTTATTAAAATGCTCAACGAAAATCCAAAACATTCCCGCCCACACACAAATTGAAAATATTTTAGCGAAACAAATACCGATACTCCCCAGAGATGCAAACTCACATCACATATGTTCTTTTGGAAGTCTCCACTTTAACTATTTAAATTTTATTAAATCGGTTCCTACAATAAAAACGGAATAACTAATCGATGTGACACCCCCTTCTGATTTTTGATTGAGATAACTGATTTCGTTTAAGTGAAGTGAATTTTGTCGGTGCCTCATATTTCTCGGTGCCGATTAAAGATACTCGTATCTAGCACGTTCCCGATGGTTTTCGATATGTTGATTTATCATTTCGGAAATAAACATGCTGAAATCAATTATTGAATATTAAAAATATGCACATGAATAAATTATCATGTTATTAAAACGCATCTGAGAGTACCTCTCATTCGAGTGGAATAGATACTTTGGCTACATATGAGTTTGGGGAGTATTTATTAAATGGATTGGTTCAGTTTGTCAGTGGATTTAATGGCTAGCGATGCTTGGTTACACTTGAATGATCGATCAGGAAAACTATTTGAACCGCTTTCAATAATACCTGGCGCTTTGTGAAATGTTGATACATTTATTCGGATATGTTTTATTTTCCAGCGGGAGACAAAGAACTCGAAAAATTGTTTGATATCCACTTTGATGGCGCTTTTATGTAAATATTTTTAAGTACAGTGAGAATATGGATAATAATTATTGCCTGGAAGTGGTGCTAGTCCCACGGGCATGATAAATTATTACAAAAGGCAAATGGTACATTGCAGGGACTGAAGGATTCAAAAAGTTATTGATGAAAATTTGTTTTGATTACATATCTTTCGTGGTTATTTTTATTATTTCCTTCGACTCTGATCTTTTTCTGCAGAAAATAACAAGTCACAGACTTCTGACAGCATATTTTGTACAAGAAAAAATATGACGCATGTCAAACATTTTTGCATGCAAAAAATAGAACAGTCGGCGCAGTAACCTCACTCAGGAAACAAGAGGGCTCTGTCCAGATATTCTAATCGGTGAGACACTGTAGGCCGGAGACCAGTGGGGAAACCGAGGAAACGCTGGTCTGACTCGCTCGACGAAGACAGTTCATTGCTGCTTGGATTTCGCAATTGGAGAACGCGTTCAATGGACACAGACAGTTGGAAGCGCTATTTGCAGGAGACGAAGGCCTGAGAGGGGCTCTAGTGCTACGAAAAAGAAAAAGAAGGAGGCACGTGACAAATGAAACCCGGTTGCAAATTACATTCGGATAGTCTGGATCGTTAAAAAGAGCACCTGGAGGAATTAAGGGTGGAAGTGTCTCTTTCCCAGCAATTCTTCAACCTCGCTCTGCTCCGCTTGAAAAGAAGTTCCTGAAGCCCGATGGTACCTAAAAGCATAGAAAAAAAACTAGGGGTACCTGAGGTAAGGTGTCAAACGGTTCAAGGTTAGCCTCTCAGGTTGAGAGGGGAGATGTTTCGTGGGCAGTTCACAAGCTTCGCGCATCAGAAAATACTAAACTGGTGATGCGAATAAGCTTCATCTCCCTACCATAAATCGTCCCACTTATATTTTAAATAGTGATGTTCTTTGAATTCAAATAACAAACTTATAACGAAAGCAATTTATATTCTAAAATATTCCATACCTAATCAAATCTTAATCTGATATTCAGATCCTTTTTGCTTGCTGCACTAATGACACAAATCGAAATCAAACTTAAAAATCAAGTTTAAAAAATTAGATTTATTTTAACAAAACACTGGTTTAAAGGCTAATCTGAAAGCAAAATTTTTGCTAGGAAAAATTCAATTAATCTGCACAATAATCCAATTACACAGTCTTTAATTATCGCTAGAAAAATCACTTGACTTCATTAGATTTGGATTCAATATTCATCTCAATGCCAAGTCAAAGTTCAAGCTTACAGCATTGCTAATAAGGAATAAGTAATGGCAGGAGAAAATTTAATATAGTATTCACTACAAGTACAATGGTTCGAATGCTACCCTGGACAAATTTGCCCATGCTTGTTTAATCGACTTTAAACTGGAACTTAAAAAAATCTTGAAATTAAATTACTGTTTTAGTTAGAATTGATAGGAGGTGTGATTGGGCTGTATTTTTTCGTGGATGAAAATGACCGTCGTGTTACCGTCAATGGAGCGCGCTAGCGTATTATGTTGGAAGATTGTTTGTGGCCAGAATTGGATGAAATTAACATCAACGATATGTGCTTTCAACAAAACGGTGTCACTACCCACACAGCATGCCACACAATCGATTCCTTGAAATTTATTTATTTATTGTTATATCCTTAATGCAAAACCCTATTTTTGAATTACTTTATTTTGTGTTATAAATTTAGTTTGATTGTAAAACTGAAATCCAACACTTCTGACCAAGTGACTGAATTTAGTACACGCCTACTAAAAATATAAATTTCAATCTGGCTGAAGTATTTTAAAATTAACGATGCTGAATTAATAAAAATCTTAAATTAAAACGGAAAACTCAGTCTAGCTAAGGAGATCCTATGAAAGTACTCGCTGCATAAGCCAAAAGTCCCTGGTTCAAGTACCGTTGGTGACAACGAGATTGAGAGTCCGAAGAAACATTTGATGGACTATAAGCCCGTTCAATTGCAATACGTACTGGTTTAAACTCAGAAAGTATCGCAGCTGGGTGGACGGACACGGCCAAAGTGTGTAACTGACCATATCACCCTGACCAGTGTCGATACATTCGATCAAGATAATGAGATACTCTAACCATCTCTAAGCTGAGGCCCAAAAGGGGCTGGAGTGCTAAAGCAAAAAAATAGGATCCTATGAAATTGAAGTTTTGACAGTCCATATTTAAACAACATGTTTATTTTTCAATTTAAAACTTAATCTTCCTTCTGCTACTCTTGGTTTCTTTTCTTTCACGTTCTTTTCTTCTAGGTTTTAATTTTTTTGTACAATATTTAGGTGACTTAGCATTTCATACTGAGCGCTTTTTTGTCCTTAGTGTATATCATTTTAGCTACTGGGATAAAGTTACAATAAAAAAGTTATTTATGGTTTTGCCAATCAACACGATGGTCAAGAGTGTTTTGCCTTTAGACCAATAGTACTGTCGCGTGTTATGGTTCGCGGCCGATAATTTTTAATGTTCCGGGAAAGTGAAAACGCACTATCTTTTAAATTAAGTTTAAAGAGTTTATTTACTAAGAAGGCACAATTATTAATTTAACAATTTGACAAATCACATTTAAATTTAATTTTTACTATCTCTCAACTTATATTCTAACTGTCTATATCACAAAAATCACTTCACTATTAATCTATATCGCTTTTAACTTGCGCCATATACTATCGCGGTTTTACTGTTCCTTCCCATTCATTCAGCTCGGCTTAATATAGAATCTCTAGTCATTCAATCCGTTTCTCGTATATTGGCGAATTTTCTGGCGATAACTACCTGGAATATTCGAGCAATTCTGAATACCCCACAGTGGCGTCACTTTCAGATATTGATCATGCTTGGTGGATTCTTGTGCTTTCGAGTACATTCGTTTATTGATCATAACGTTATTAATAGTTGCGACAGTAGCTCTCAGAATTGTTTCGATATGTAATACTGCCCCAGACTCTGTTTATTTTCGCCCCGGAAAGATATGTCGCCAGTGGTTGTTAAGTCTCCCTGGATGTAATATGGGGCAAGACGGTCCAGGTGCACGATTTTCATTTTGGCTCTCGGCTTAATATGTGCCTGTATGTGATATAAGACGTTGTTAATTCGCTTTGTAACTCGGTATGGTCCCTCCCAATTATGCTGCAACTTCGGAGACCTGCTCTTCCGCCGTTGTGGGTTATATAGCCACATCAAGTCATCTTGCTGGAAGCCAGTAGAATTTGCCTTTAGATCATACCTAGACTTCATGCGGTCAGCAGCCAACTCGAGGTGTTTTCGTACTGTCCGATGTATCTGGTTCAATTGTTGCCTTGGCTCACTTGGATACTCCGAGATCGTTTGGGGTTTCTCAGGTGTTGTTCCGAACTTTATATCAGCCGACAGACGAATAGTCTTTCCAAAAATGACTTTGGTTGGGGCTTGGCCCGTCGATGCATGTTCAGCAGCTCTTTACGCTATCAAGAATAATGAGATGTGCCGGTCCAAGTCCCTTTGGTTCTCGTCAACCATCTTGACCAGGTGTTTATTGAGTGTGCCGTTGAAAGGTTCGACCATTCCATCAGATTGGGGATGTAGTGGTGTTGTCCACGTTTTCCGTGTTCCCAGCAGCTCGCGAATCCTACCAAAAACTAGTGACTCAAAGTTCTGGCTTAATCCAAATGTACTTCACAAGGTACGCCATACGTACTGACCCATTTTAACACTAGCTGTTCGGCTGCAGTAGTTGCTTGCTGGTTGGGAATGAGGTAGCCCTCAGCCCACTTGCTGAAATAATCGGCCACAACCAGTGTGTATCGATTTCCCCATTCGGATTCAGGAAAGGGTCCTGTGATGCAAACAGCAATCCTTTCAAACGGCACACCCACGTTATAGGTTTGCATTTGTCCTCTAAGTCGTCGCTTTGGGCCTTTGACGGAAGCGCGAATGGTGCATCTACGAAACCAGTCCTCTACGTCTTCTCGAGCGTGGAGCCAGTAAAACCTTTCCCGTGATTTCGCTAAGGTCTTGTTAACACCAAGGTGGCCTCCCGAGGATCCTTCGTGCATTTCTCTAACCACATCGTGGATTCGACTTTTGGGAAGTATAGTTTGCATCCTATAGGAGCTGCTATCTGCCGTTTCCCATATCCGCTTGAATGCGCCACCCTCCACATAAAGGGAGTTCCATTGTGCCCAATAGTTTTTCTTGGTGGCGCCATGCATCGTAAATTCCTTCCACTCAAGACGCCTAGTTGTCTCCTTCCCTACAAGCAATGGGCCGATGTCTTCATTGGCTAGCTGGGCATTTCGAATCTCCTCCAGTGACCAACCTTCATCGAATTCGGCCGTTATCTCTCGCAAATCAACAGTCGGCTCCTTTTTTTCAATCCGTCGGCAATGCTTGTAGTTAGCTGAACATGAACAACGAGATAGGGCGTCAGCATTTCCATGAACTCCGCCCTTCCGATGAACAATTTTGTAGTTGCACGACTGCAATCTTTCGATCCATCTCGCAACTTGTCCCTCGGGGTTTTTGAAGTTAAGCAGCCATCTCAGCGATGTACGAGTATGATCTGTTCGAAGAATAAATTTCTGGCCATATAGGTACTTGTGGAACTGCTTGGTGGCCTCTATTACAGCCAATTGCCCTTTCCTGATCACGCAGTAGTTCCTCTCATTTTTTGAGAGAACTCGACTGCAATTCGAGATGACTCTTTCTTCTCCATCGATCTGCTGGGAGAGTACAGCTCCAATCCCGCCGTTGCTCGCATCGGTGTCAACTACAAACATTTTCCCGGGTTTTGGATATGCCAGCACGGGTCATTTCCACAGCTTGTCCTTCAAGGTCTCAAAGGCTGCCTGGCGTTGCTCATTCCAGATATACGGACGATTTTTCTGGGTTAGCTGATGAAGACACTTAGCTACTTTGGCAAGTCTGTAATGATTTTCGAAATGCCCGTGTAGGACACGGGGGCCGATGGTCTGGCACAAGCTCAGCTAACTAGTCTCGCTTAACGACCGCGTACGCGTGCTTGACGACTAGCATTTGCGGGACCATATGAGGCGGGTTCTTGTCGAGCCACAAAGCTACACTACAAACTACTTATCACGCGTACTCTACTCTACAAGACGTACCGATCAATTTTTATTATCCTTAGAAATGTTCTTTTAGGTATCAATTAAGCTACTCTACTGTAATTCAATATTTTTTTTGCCTCGTTAAAGTTAGCCAACCCGGAAGCTTGAGACAAACGCAAACATTACACAAAAAGCAACCGTTACTTTCTCCGAAGAAGGTCGTTGCATTACAAGGGGAATGTCAAACCTAAAGATGTTAAAGTGGCTGAAGTGAACTACTCACCTCTGCCTAAAGGATGGAAACTTGACGGATGTAGTTTATTTTACACTAGTAAAACAACAAACTAAGCAATTTCGACGGGGTGACCACCTTATCTCTTCAGGAGCAGTCATCACGAGGCTGCTCGACTGCTTATGTTTATTACAAGTCTTTGACGAATCTTCGGTAGTAGGCTTTTCACGGGCTCAATTTTCTCAGGGTCTGTTTTGACCCCTTCTGCTGATACAACGTGTCCCAGGTATTTTGCTTCAGCTGCGAAAAGGGTGCACTTGTCGGGACTAAGTCTCAGATTCGCCAGTCGCAATCGGGAGAATACCTCTTCTAAGTTCCGCACATGCTCTTCAAACGTTCTCCCGATACCAATGATGTCATTTAGGTACACCAAGTAGGTCTTCCAGGTTAGGCCTTGTAACACGTATTCCATCAGGTGTTTGAACGTAGCTGGAGCTCGAATGGCATTACCACAAATTGACGCTGGGATGCTCCATCAATACTTCAACATTCCGCCATTTCAATACCCGTTTTCCCAAATCCAACGTGATTCCATGTAGCCGCAGAAAATCCATTCCGAGAATGCAGCCACCCATAATGTTCGCGACCTGAAAATGATGTCGGAACGCAAGGTCTCCAAACTGTATCTGGAGGTTGAACTCTCCATGGACAGGTGCAGTTTCTCCCAAAGCTGTCCATAGTGAGAGAATCCTGCCCTTGTGAAGTAGTTGTTGCCAGACTAGGTCTGGTCAGATAATCGATCGGGTTGCATCAGTGTCGATTGTTATGGTGCAATGCTCTCCGTCAACTTGACCCGGAAGGCATAAGTTTGCTTCTCCCCAATGTAGTCTTGACACGGTGATGGTGGTGCTAGGGACGTCGATGCTCTTAGCCAACCTCTGCCCCACGAAGTTGGCTCTTACATTTTTTCCGACCCTTCAGTTTGAAGGGCTTCCATTCTTGGCTCTCGACTCGGTCTGGATCTCCTCATAGCTGCACACCCTGGACAATAGCTCGGTTTTCTTCGCTTCTTGCAGGTGGACCTTCTCACCGCAATTCCAGGATATAGGCGCAATATTCACCTGCTGGTCTCGATCAATTCTTACGCGCTCACACCTGCAATCATCTGCCACTACCTCGCGAACCCGGGCAGTAGTACGAGTCACATTTTACGCTGCCTCAAAGTTCAGACTATAAGCCAATGCGTCCTTAAGCGTTTGCTTTTGAGCTAGACGCACGGCTTATTGCAATTCCTGGTCCTTTAATGCGCTGATGAATGCTTCTATTGCTGCGTCATCTGGATGTTCTGGGTCGTAAGCTGGGTAAGCCAAAAGTGCCAGTCGCTCAATGTTTTGGGCTAGCTGCTGTAAGGTTTCGCCAGACTTCTGCATCCCATGCCGTAGGTGTGACCGATAAATCTGCTTTAGATGATCGTCTCCATAACGCATGTCGAGCGCATTCACTATAGCAGCCGAGTTTAAGTGCAACTCAACGGGGATAGTCTGCAGAAGCTCGGCAACTGGGCCTCTTAGAAGAAGAATCAATGCAGTTTTTCGTTCCTACTCATTCCAGTGAGTTGTCCTAGCGGCGGCTTCAAACTGGATTTTGTAAATACTCCAGACCGTTTGCCCGTCGAATATTGGTGCTTGTACATTTCTGGATGTGCTTTGCGCTGCGGTTATAAGCGGGGCTGGTGAGGTGGTTACTACTGCCTCCGCTGCTTCCAATTCCTTTTTCATTTTTTCCACCTCATGGTTAATTCTCTCCTCGGCCTGGCTGATCTCATGTTGATTCTCTCCTCGACTTCGTATACATTTTCCTTGACGCATTTAGTTTGGTTGTTCAGACTACCGAGCTCCGCTTTTATTTCGGTTGACTGTTTTTGCAAATATGCCTTCATTTCGATTGCCTGTTGGTCTAGCTTCGTTGATTGCTCCGCCAGCTTCTGTGCGATGTCTGTCGTGCTCTCGAATGCTTGTTGGTCTAGCTTCGCTGCTTGTTCATTTAGCTTCGCTTTTAAACTGGATGACTGTTCATTTAGCTGTGCTGATTGTTCATTTAGCTTTGCAGTTAAACTGGATGACTGTTGTCACTGCTCTTGCTGCATCAGCATTTGCATCAGGGCATTTTCTTGTTCTTTTGATTTTAATGTTACTGCTTCTCCACCTTCTGCACCTTTTTCCGCATCGAAAGGCTCACCCTAATCCAGATACATGCCTTCCGATTCAATCGCGTCACGCAAGCGTGCAATCAGTATGGCTTTTGTACCTTGCTTAGCCAGATTTCGCTGTTCCAATTCTTCCTCAAGCTCCGATATGGTCAATTTATTAATTCTCAAATGTAAGCTTCGTGGCATTTTTATTGTTTACTTTCAAAATTTTCTTTCTCACTATGCGACACCACTGCTGAGAGGTCACCGACGTGATTGTCATTCTGGTAAGGCGAACTTTTTTGGTTGGAATGCTAAAGCAAAGCATTATTTTGTACATTACGTTACGATCAATACTGTTGTATGCTTGCTTCAACTCAACGAAAATCCGGTGTAGATCTACATATGTTGAACTCCCGGCATCTTCATGTACCTGCTCGACTGTAAACAATTGATCTATTGTCGATCTGCTTGCTCTAACACCACCTTGATACTCCCCAATAACACTGTTGGTGTATGATCCGATTTTATTTTCTAAGATCTTTGAAAATATTTACTACGCCGTACAAAGTAGTGATAAGCCTCTTTAATTTCTACACTGTAGCTTGACACCTTTTTTGTGGAATATAATTTATTGGCTCCACTCTTTCGGCAGATGTTCTTGTTGTCAAATGTGCTGGATGATTTTATCAATGGCTTTCTGAACACTGCTGCCACGATATTTGATGAGCTCCACTGGAATCTCATCTCATTTTGGCTTTGGTGGCAGATCAGACTTCATCTAGAGTTGGTGAGGCCAATGGAAGCTCTCTGGGAATATCTATAGGCTCCGATATTTTGGAGCTGTGCGGAGGATTAAGGAGGTTCTTGAAATATGATGCATATCTTTCCTTAACTTTGTTTTCATCAGCGATTATATTGCCGCTGTCATCACGACAAAGCGTAGTTTTGGGCTGATAGTAACGTTTTAGGCTTTTCAGGACTTGGTATTCTTCTCTTGTGTTGTTGCTCGTTAGACTTACATCTATAATTCTCAATTGTTCGTCATCGTATTTCCTATTTTTAAATCTAATTGTCTAATTCGTTAGTCTTCTGAGATTATCATAACGTTCTCTCTGTGTCCTGGTTTTCCTACCTAAATATTCCTTGTACGCCAATCATTTCATTTGCACCGGGCTTGATATCTGATTGTCTGTTTTGCCATGATGTTAATAGCCGCTTTCACTTCCATCTAGAATTTATTGCTTGATTTTAGCGATGCGTCTGATAGGATGGGAGCCAGCTGTTTGTCGAGGGTCTCCGTGAAAGTTTTTGTCACAGACGCCGTTTGGAGCCTCTGGATGTCAAGTTTTTGTAGCAGGATGCTCTTTAATGAATACGCCTTTGACATACGATATCGATAGGTCAATTTGAGAGGTACAATTGGCCCCTCGGTATGTACGGACGCCAAGTATGCTCAAGGCCTAACGTTGTTTGATCAGAACATGGTCAAGTTGGTTTTGTGTGTTGCCATCCGGAGGACTCAGGTCATTTTATAAATGCGACGATGAAGGAAGCAAGTCAAACGTCAACCAGGCGCTGGTGGTTGTCATTTGTTTGATCGTAAAGGCGATATTCTCCAGTCGGTCCCCGATGAGATATCTCATTGCCTACCTCGTCGTTGAAATCACTCGGAATTATTTTTTGTCGTTTGTATCTTTTTATGTGATTGTAAAACGTTTCTTTCATTTCCTTGTTCTTTTCTTTGGTCGGGGCATGCACGTTGATCAGCCAGGTTTTGAAAAATTTAGCATTTATACGGATCGCACACAACCGTTCATTAACTGATTTAAAATCAACGTGCGATTTGAACTCCACATCCATAGTAAAGGCCACTCGGAATTTTCGTTTTCCAGTAGGCTTTCCACTTTTGAATATTGTGTGCGATCTCATGTCTTGAATATCGTTTCCAGTCCAGTTCGTTTCCTGGATTGCCAGTATTTTTAATTGATATTGACTGGCCTGTTGTAAAAGGTCCTTAACAGGGCTAGGGTAATAGAATACCATAATCCTTTGTTTAATTGCTGACGTGAGTCCAATCACGTCCCCATAAATGAAGTGGAAGTAGAATTTAGTAGCAGAGCTGTAGATGTATTCACAGTTGTTGGTATTTCTCGGCATTAAATGTCCCATTATTTGGGAACCAGTAAATCCAATGTGCGACCCCGAGAACGTTTACTACCATTTAAGGGGGTGATAAGGAATCATGGAAGCTATAGGAAACAGGGGGTTCCCTCCTCCTTTCTTAAACAGGCTTGGAACTGTCTACGGCGGAGTTGTATAGCTTTCTTCGGAAGTTAATTTCAGCGCCTTAAAAATAAATGTATTATTTAATACACCGAATCAACCATGGAGATGATATCATCTTTCTCAATTCTGAGTGCATCTTCTAGTTTTATTTCAAATTTATATAAAGCTGGTATCTTCTGTTGTTTTTCTCTTAAAATCCTAGATAACCCCATCAATTCAAACTGTCTCTTTAAAACCATCTGCAACAATTTACATATTTTGTCTTTGCAATAAGTTCGCCTAGCAAAAAAAAAAAATTAATGATTCTTTAATCGGTTCCCACGGTTAAACTGTACTCTGAATATTGTCATTTGGTCAGTGTGCAATAATAATCTACATGTGGATACACTTTATAAGTTTATGGTACCCATTCTTGCCCCTCTTGCTCTTTTATCCACAAAACGACCAACATTTCGATATTAATTCAAATAAAGTTGTCGCTAAGCTGGCGGGAAAAAATTTTCTGGCTATGAATGCATATTTTAATATACGAAAAAGGGAGAGAATGTAAACTGTCCCAATAAAATCGACTTCCGTCGTTATTCCGTTGCACAATCGTTGACCGTCGCCATTCAAATGAAGAATTAACTCGACTTTATTCAAAGATTTGATGCGGTTAGAGGGTTGTAGTGTAAGAACAATTGAAGATTGACTAATAACCTATCGTATTAAACGGTCCATCAATGGTCAGAAGAAAAATGAAGGAAGCAACTGTAGAATGAGTAGAAGAACGTTGACTATTACGGTGCAGCACAGATGAAATTTAAGATAATTGCAGTTCTTTCAGTAATTAGGCCGTAGTGAATAGAGATGTGTGTTCTTTCAGAAAAGATAACGCTACTAAATAATATGCTAAGGAAGATATAGGTAAAGCCATGCGTAACCCTTGCCCCGTTTCGAAACTTAACGCTTTGAAGTTTATATAGAAGCTGACCATTTGAGTGCTTTGAAGTAGCTCACAAAGATATGGACTGGATGAAGTAATGTTTAAATCAAATATATAAAAATGTTATATTTTTTTATTCTAAAATTTTCTTCTGTAGGTGAAATAAGTATTTCTTCTAATTGAAATCACAAGTAAGATGAATACGTTTTTGGTATCATTTATCACGTAAATTTTAAAATCCTTGAACATAATATCGAAAAATGATCTGCGGTTAAATTCGAAGGTGTTCTGCTCATTAAATATGTGAGAAATTTTCTCTTCCTCAAATTCCATTGCAATTATTCATTCAAAGAACATAAATAAAACTTAGCATTTGTTCGTTGAAATATGTTAAAACAGTTAAAATTATTGGGTCTGACATTTACGCGGGAAATTCTTCACCTAGACGCAACGATTTCATTATCAGATTTCCACGAAAATTACAATTTCTAACAATGAATACTCGAGCAAATAAGAGCGCATTAAATTTACATGAATTCCTAATCACTGAGAATGCCTAAATAATGTATACTTATGTCCATTTCAAAAAGGCTTAGTCCGTTTTATAACTTGGAGAAAAGTTGAACGAACGAACGGTTAGAATTTAATTATTTATACTATCAATGGGAAATTTGTGAAGGGTAATGTTTTAACGACTTCAAGATTTAATTTATCTCAAATTAAAAATGTGACCCGAACGAAATGAATAGATTGTTCGTAACGTTGTGTAGCTTCTGAAATGGATAAATGTAACCAACACGAATAGAAAATTATCCTTGTAAAAATATGAAACAAAATTCAGTAAATTATTCATGATAAGGCAAACCACCCGCTGAATTATTCAAATTTAACCTAGATTGATTTCATATCTTTGAAGTTATGCTGAGAGGTCATGATTATCAAATATAAATTGTTTCGCTTTGTTCTTTTGATATTACGCCTGCTATTGTATCAAAGAAAAGGCCGCATTATTAAATCACTCATCGGAATTCCAGCCGAATTCTCCCATTTCATCTTTAGGCGGACTTTGGATTGCAAATCTCTCTAACTCAATTATCTGTGGAATTAAATCAGTGTTTTGAGATCAGAAAAGTTGAACAAAAGAACCGTCGTCTAATGCTTCTAAATTATAATTTACCAAACGGCAAACGCAAAGAGGTCATGTGAACGGAAGCTAAATGTCGCGGCCTATGTACAAATAGGAAATGGAAGACGGACAACATCATGCGCTATTTGATATCTTAACCTTCTTTGAAGAGGAGGCGGATTAACACTCGTCCATGCATTCTAACCTTGAGTAAGCCCACAGATGTTGAGACGTTCATATACATATGGTGTCTTGGATCTGCTTAATTACATGTTCGGATTTGACACTAATTAGTATCATCGATCACGATCGCTAACAATAAACAGAAGGGTTCCGATCCGATGATGTGAGAACTTGTTTTATTTGAATTCGCCTTGTACCACACTGGACTGATAACATCAGCAGGAAGATACGCCGCCGTTTATGGTAATTTAATATTGGTGACACTTTACGGGTGATGCATGCCATCAGATAAATATCAATGTGTGCTCGGACAATGTCCCCGCATGCATTCTTGAGTCAAGATGTGGTTCTTGGGCTTGGTAAATTGTAATTGGTCCGATTATGGAAGGAAACCTGTCGAAGGTAATATAAAGAATGAATACATATGAATAGAAATGTACGTTTTAAATGAAAGCGTAAATCATAATGTTACCTGTGTTCTTACGTTACACAGAAGAGGAGGTGAAATGGATAGGGAAATAATTGAAGTTTATGGTGTTTTATGTGAAATTTCTGACGATTACTTGTTGAGCGAATTACTGCAGAAATATTTGATTGTTATAAATTACAGAATTGACTAAGTGATCAGCAGGGAATATGCGGCGAAATGTGGTCGAATAAATGGATAATTTAGTTATTCCTTAATTGTTTGGTTTATTTTAGCGTTCAGACCTTGGTTCATAGCACTCAACAACCCCATCCATCAGACCCTACTCGTTATTTTATAGTGACAAAGAAGACCCGCTTGGTTGGTTGGTCATTGCTGTAACACCAAATATCTGCAGCCTGACAGAGGCCGGACATTCAAATATATAGTGTATGATTGTCTCGCCCTCATTTAAGCACCGTTAGCGGATAGGGTCTTCAGCAACCCCTATACAGAATCCCGTGCTGCAGGACAATGTCTCAGAGCTCTCCTTTACGAAAGCGGTAGATTTCTCATTGCTCTCGTACACTCTATGCCCTGGAACCCGGAAAAGCCTGAGTAAATTCTGTCTTCCAACCAAGCTTAATTCATATAAGCATTCATGGACAATTTTCGATGAGTAAGTAGTGCCGCCTGGCTGTCACTGCTGATGTTAATTTGCCTTCCTGTTCACATATTGTCCTTGATCCACAACACTACTATTAGTATACTCGTAGCAAACAATTCTGCCTGAAATACAAAAGCTAGCACTCCTAGTGGCATCGAATGATTTAAGAACCATTCTGCTCTCGTTCCCTCTTTGGTCCTAAAGCCACCCATGCAGAAGACCATGTCTGCCTCACCAAATAGCGACTCCGAATGCGATCATTGGGTCCTGTCTGGAAATCAAACCTGAAACGTTCTATAAAAATTCAGAATAGCACTCATCATCGCCTCAGGGACATATTCCGTGAGCAATTTGATTCTGCAGTTATGATCTCCTGAAGATCTTCCTATGTATCCTGCTACCTGAAGTCTCAAGGCAGGTTTTAGGGCCTCTTCTTTTATGAAAAATTCAAGGGGAAGTAAGTTCGATATGGCCTTCAAGGCCTTACTTAGTGTTGTGCTAAATGCCCCGGTAGTTCCCAGACACGATTCTATGCAGTTTAGCCAAGCAAGACGGTACCCAAGAGTGGTCTATTTTATCCCACCAGTTTACAGGTGCATAGCGAATTAGCGGCCTGATAATCGATGTATACAGCCAAAATGTCTGCTTGGGCATCAAGCCCATAACTTGCCAAAAGCATTTCTGCATTGAAACAAGAAAATGCTACACCTAAAGAAGTCTTCCACCTAAGATTACGTAGAGATATTTGGCTTGTGATCGCAGCTGGATGCTGACGCGATCCAGTCGGGGTGGAGTTAGACCATCAGTTTTTTTCTTGAAAAGCCGTCGAGCTTTGCTTTTTTGTGTCAGCAGATGCGTTTCGACTCCTTTGAGTCAGCTTCAGTGTCTTCAACCAATAATTTTCCTTTTCCCCGTAAAGAAAACCACAATAAGTTTGTGCGGATTAACAGAAAGCCCATTGTCCTAATACCACTGCTGCAGCGTCTCCAGAGCACTTTGCATATTCCTGAAAAGAACCCAAAGATACTTGCCTGTGGCACGCAGGACTTAATCCCCATATCCTTGCGAATTGAATTTATGCTCCTCTAATTCAATTGAAACGTGCTGATCAATATGCTCCACAGCAGTGGTAAAAGGGCATCACCTTGAGGGCACTCCTCAGCAGCCTTGGATACAACACATTGTCCACCCTCCGTCGTTCCGGGGAGCAGTCTGTGCTGATCCAGTTCACAAACTTTGCTTCAACCCCTTGAGCTTTTTCTACTTTACACAAGGAAATGTGTGGTGCACTATCGAAGGCTTCCAGAATATCAATTAACACCCCTAGCGCATATCCCTTCTCATCCATTACCTCCTCGATTTCCTCCACTAGGTAATGAAGAGTTGCTTTGCAAGATTTTCCCCGTCGACATGCGTATTGTGTAATGCAGAGTGGATTTCTCTCAATGTCGTACGTCTTATTTGTTGTTATACAAGCTTTTAAAGTGCCTTCGGCAAGCCTTATGCTCAGAGTAGTTACTTTTCGGGGGTTCGGAATAAGCGCAACTTTGACTATCTACAAAGTATGGGTACGTATGCGAGGGGTACGCTTGATCTTCCTCAGACACAGCATCAAATTGTTGGATTTCACCTTGATCATAGCCGAAAGATTACCATGAAAGCCCGGCAATTTGCATTTATCGAAAGAGTTGGCTTTTATTTAATGAAACCACTTGCTTTACAAAATTCTAACTTCCCTTTCGGCTCTTCCTCCTTGCGGAGGCATGAGCAAGTCGGTTGAAGGTTCCTGACAAATGACTTGATTATTGCTTAAATGGGTCGTCATCAGAACTTTTAGTGAGTCCAGATTCGACTCCATAAAGGTGCGGTCAGGTTTTTCAAATGAGTTTTGCTTAACAGTGTGGTCCTTATTGATGACTTTGCAAAGCTTTGCAGTCTCCTGCATTTCCAAGTCTCTTCACAAAACTTTGTATAATAGGCCTGTTTAGAGTCTCTCACTTTCCTATTATATCTACCTTGCGAAATCGTGTAGTTCCACCTGTCAGCCCTTGAGTTTGTCTGCAGTACTATCCTAAGTAACTATCTAGTGAATTCTCCAAGTTTGTGCAGTTCGTGACTCTACCATGGAACTCTTACTCTACTTAAGCTTCAATTTAGCGAATACGTGGCTTCAAAACATCAGTTTAAGGTTGTGTTGAATTTCTCAACAACTCTTTTCACAAATCTGTCTAGTTTTGAGCTTAGGTGGTACGGATAATTTCACTTTCACTTTCAACCCATACGTCTTTCAGTCTGTTCTTCGAAAGTTCCTATATGTCTGCTCCACCTTTATATGCGTGCTGACATGAAATTCAAGATATCTATGATTAAAAAATATAGTCCCAAGAGAGCAGGCATTTACGCCCGCCGAGTCTGGCAGTGTGGGACTCCTATGGAGGATACTCTTGGACTACTCACTAAACACCTCCCCTGTCAATTTAGGTTCTCAGATTGACAGGGGAGGTGTTTAGTGGGTAGTCCAAGGGTATCCTCCATGGGAGTCCCACACTGCCAGACTCGGCGGGCGTAAATGCCTTCACCTCCCTACCACAAAAAAAAAGAGAGCTTATAGCCTTCAATTGCTTGAGCTTTCCTCGTCGTGGCCAGAATGATGTCTATCACTTCCTATCTATTGGATGTGACAAAAGTAGTTTTGGAGCCTGTGTTCATAGTTGTCAGTCCACTAGACATTATTACGTCCAACAGCCGTTCACCTCGAAGATTGCAGTTTCTAATGCCCCACATATCATGGCGTGCATTGGCAACGCAACTCATTATCAGGTCAACGCCTTTGGTCTCAGCGTAATCTACCACCTCCCGTAGCATTCTGCTGGATGGAGGTAGGTGCATCTCGTATGGAAGGTTGGCTGATACAACAGTAATGTAGTGCTAACCCATGTTTTCTTTGTACGATATCTTCACCGCAACCATGTCTTGGTTAATGAATGTTTTCAAAAAAGACCTTTCACATTTTAGGGACTATTCCTTGAAGATTGCCGTACACTTAAATGGCATCCAGGTCATGGTATCCAAAGGTGGTGTTAATTTTTTAATTAGTTTGGAGCGTATTTTAAGCAGCAATAGGTTAATCTGAGTGGTAAACATTTTTCCTAATTCGCGAGTTCCATAAGCTTTTTCCCAATGATCAGTTCTTCTAATGGTCAGTTGTCCCAATGAATTGTTTTTCGAAAAAAAAGCTTACGGAACGTTTTTTCCCGCTCGGCACTGATGTGACGGTTTTTCCAGAGTCAACAGCAAAGCCGAGGTAAGATTACGATGAGGGAGGCACGGTATAATTTTGATGACTTCAGTCAAGTTTAGTGAGCCCATTTTTCAAGAAAATTATGGATAAAGTAAAAATCGTTTTGCCACACAAATTACATTTAAAATATTGTTCCCGAAGTCAACACATGATTTGAAGGCGGTAGCCGCGATTTGGGATGTGCAGTTTATTTTCCGGTCATATGAGAGAAAACCAAAAAAAGCAGCGAAAATCTACCTATCTTTTGTATTTCTCCCCAATTAATTTTTTTTTTAAAATTTCTTTGCGACCAATAGGTAATCCGAACTAAAAATAGCCTGGGAAGAATTAAAAGCACCGGTTATCAGATTCAATATATTTTCCCCGTCAGGGGGAGCTAGATAACATACTAGTCCACCGAAGGCCAAGATTTTACTTATTAGCAAGAAAGGGGTTAAGAAATACTAGTATTAATGGCTATAAGGGAAGAGAGAAGAGGCACCTTGACCCTCTTTTAAGGTTAAAATGCTTTTAACGACATGAATATAGGCACTCAACTCTATGATTAGATCTCTGCTTTTCTTAACGAGGATACCTTCAGTAGTAGCGAGACCGTTAAATTTGTTTAAAAAAACCAAACTTATCTCTCTTGCCTTAAAAAAACGTTGAATGGAAGAACTTTTTATCGAGATCCTCTTTTTTATTGCAGAGTCTGCACAGATCCACACATTTTGTTTATACAACCTTAAATTGTTGCACCCCTTGTTAACAAATATTCTATTTATGAATTTGGTCGTAAGACTGCTTATAGGAAGAGGGTGGAACCATTATTTTTCGCCCCACAAGTGATACAACCGGAGTGCCACTGTCCCTTTTCTTGGCAATGATTCATCTAATCAAGATTTGAGCTTGTAGCAATCTTCCTACTCAAGTAATGTATGTACAATAGTGCCCCTTTTGATGCCTTCTTAAGCATAGTGATGGACTTCTGCCACTGCATCATCCCTTTATTGCCAGGAATCAATGCAAATTGAAGTTTGTGCTCGGATTTTTCTTACTAACTTGCCAGGTGTCGTTAGTCATAAGCTCTCCTGTCATTTCGAAGGCTTGAACATTGGCAATACTGCGAGAGAATCCAAGACAGAACAAAAGCCTTTGCTCTGAACCAATTGATACAATCGAATAAATAGTTGGGTGCGTTTGCAAATATCGTATCGAATTTCGGTCTGATGAGGGTTTTGCAGAAGCTTAGCGCGATGGAAGGCTTGAACTTATTCATGGGTCTACACAACCTACTGATCAGGTTTTGTTGGTACTGATGATAGTGTCGCTCCATTCCTTAAAGGATCTGGTTCTGTTGATTCCTTTGCCGAGGTGTTGGATACCACAATCAATTTGTCTTCCATAGCGATTGTGAGTGTTTGCGTCTGGAGAACTATAAGCTTGTCCTTTTACTAGATTCACTTTGAGAGCAAGCGAGTCAGACACTCTGCAGAAACCATTAATCTTCTTTTGCAGAGACCGCGGTGTGAAGGATTTTCTTGCCTTCTGCTAATATAAGGAAGTCGTCGGCATATTGTAAGAACGATAATTCCTCCCCCCTCCATTATATAGGCTTTTGGTGTATCCGTTGAAGAGAAGAGGAATCAGTACGTTAGCGTAAGGTAGGCCATTAGTGATCAAGATCCTTTGATCGTCCAGTATCAGGATTTATCTACTATAGAGTTTAATCATCTAGTTGATATAAACTGTACGAATGCCAGTGTGAATCAGTATTTTTTGAGCGTATTTTAATCCATATGATCGTAAGTGTTGGAGATATCAATAATGAGCGTTATTTTGATCTTAGTAAGTGAGCAGTAGTAAGTTTTCACATTAATGCGTTGAGGCAGGTAGAAGTTGACTTATTTTTCCTGTATGCATAAAAATTAGGAGATAAGAGATTATTCTCCTGAATAAAACGATCAATTTGGATTTTGATCATTTATCATTTTGATGAGAATGCTGATTAGTGAGAGCAGCTCTATAGCTGCTGCAATTAGCTGGGCCTTTTTCAAGTTTTGAAACTGGGGCAATTATGATTACCCTACAGGCGTTAGGCGTGATACACAATGTGACACTGTCATTTCCATTTCGAGAAAACATTCAGTGTGGCAAGCGTTCTCACCATGTTATAGTCGATGGAGTCCATACCTGGAACACTGGTCTTTTTCTGTTTGTCAAAGATTTGCATCAGTTCCTCAACTTTGAAAAGGTATACGGTGTAAGCGGTAGTTATAGTTTCTATGCTGGTGGTATTATAGGAATGTTCTTTACTTCTGATATCTTGGAGAAAAAGTAGACTTCCTTCCTCGTCCATCCATTCGCACGGATTCCTGCTCTTGTAGTTTTTGATGCTATTAATGAATTTCCAAAAGCATTTTATGTTGTCTACATCGAGGATGGCTTTTTCCCCAGCCTTTTAGCGATCCTCCTTGACCTCACTTTAGCTGGTCAACCGGAAAGAAATATTTGACATACGAGTATTAACGTCAGACGACAGCAGAATTCATTTGCCATTAACCGTGATTCTTCTAAACCTGTATACGTCTATATTAACTATTTTGAACTGAATAGCTTTTATCTATCTCATTAAGATTTTCCTTTTGGTATTGTCACATTTGTTGCCCCAAAAAGTATTTCTAGCGTTTAAGTCACCACCTATGACTTAGCGTTTAGAGCAGTCCAATTGTCGTTTGATGTTTTCTACTTCAGATGTGAAGGCTGATACAGTTACTTTTGATGGAGTCAAGATTATTATTAAAGATTATTATTAAAATTTAACGGTTGTATCTAGAGTGGTATTCAACCTGATTCGCATAAATTTTATATCCTTCCTAAGCCAGATATTTTGCACTACAGCCCAGAACAAACACGATGTTCGAAACCGAGCTTGATCGAAAGCCGTCAAATTATAAGCCATTGTCAAATTTGACGTTTGGACGTTAAAACTGTCAACACCCGTGTGAATTCGCCGATATCGAAACTATAAAAAATTAAAAAAAAAAACGAAAATTTATAAGTATATCTCAACATACAAGATCATATACATAAAGTTTGAAATTTAAATACTGGAAGAAAGCAGATACGTCAACTTGGGCGGGCACCCATCGCATAGCAGCAAAATTACTAGTTATTGTCAGAAAGCAAACACGATGGTGGAATGGCCAAAGACCAAAGCTGTCCGTAAGGAAATCCCTTCGCACATGATGGATGCGGACGATACGACAGCAAAGAATTCAAGCTTTAACCAAAACGTCAACCGAATCAACTGTATGACAAATGAATTCATATTAGCGAAGGGTAAATTAGTCGTAAAACGTAAAACTCCGGCTCTTTTGCCAACCCCATCCACACCTAGCACTAATCCTGTCAGCGCACTGGCGAACGATAACCAAAATAATAAAACGACCGCGGCTAACAATCGAACGAAGGTATGGTTCCCGCCAATTTTCGTAGAGAATATGAAGGCAACAGTGCTAAAAGGACATGCAACAAATTTTTCCGGCTCTCCGGAACGAAAAAGATTGTTGCATAGAGCAATCGAAGCTAAAGCCGCTATCAAAATAGTTCACCAACCCCTACAACCCCACACCACTTTGCTCCTCTTACCAACCGGACCTCATATTCTGAAGTCCTAAGAAATGGAACTCCGTACCACACTTTGATTTCAAAGACTCTTAACTCCGCCGAGCGCCTACAACAAATGACCGTGGAGTCTCCCGCAGTGAACTTCTGTCCAAGGTGAGGGCTTTCCTTCCATCCTTTTACGCCATTCCTGACCAAGTTAAGCCAATGGCTCTCCTCAATTTCTATTTCAATCTATATGGTTCCAAATAGACTTACCATTCTTTCCCTAAATATCAACTCCCTAATTTCAGATGAGAAGAGGCTCTACATTGCTGATTTAGTGAAATCCTCCCAACCCGACATCCTTCTTTTAAACGAGACATTTCTTAACCCTCAACACAAAGTCCGTGTGGAGAACTACCATGTGTTTCAGAGGTGCTGCGATACTGTTTCGGGATAATTTAGACATCCATCAAATACCTTTTGAACAAAATAATTCCTCATGTACGCTAGCAACTCTCAACACTAAACGACCCAATGGAAACCCGGCTTCCTATACCTTCCGTGCAATCTCGGTTCCCAGATCCCATTTTCGCTTAACTAAATCCTCGCAACCGCCTCATTCTATGAATCATTCATACTAGGAGGAGACCTTAATGCCAGACGTGAACTCTGGGGAGGTTCCACAAGGAACATCAACCGGAACTACCTATTCGAATGGCTCAATGCGGACGCCCTCCTCTCATTCCCCATGGCAAATGCTGGGGTCCCAACATTTCCCAGAGGGAATTCATTTTGAGATAATTTCATAATATCACCTGGCCCCAACGGTCCCACAGCTACTTTTATTTGCGCCACATTTAGTACATTATCAGGCCATCATGGCCTCCATCTCACCATAACCATTAGATCACACATACCAGTTCCTACTTGCCCACTTCATTATATACCGTTTCATTCTATAGACTGGCCAAATTTCAGAAAATACCTCAAAGATCTCCTTTCATATCTCTCGACGGAAAAAATCATTCTCTCGAACGCAGAAATAGACTCTCACATATTGGCACTAACATCTGCCACCATAGAGTGTCTAGACCAGCATGCCCCCTTCTAGAAACCACGCAGCACGCTTTATAGATGTCTTACTCAGGAGAGTCTCCAATTAATAAAAGCTCGGAAGCATATGCTCCAACGGCTTAATCGTATATATCATTCAAGCTTTAGCCGATTGAATGAGGAGTATTTGGACCTTAAAACGCTGATAACAAACATTTTCCGCGACATCCAAAAACGCTTTAATTCCGAAGTCAACAATTTCTATAAAAGCAGACAAGGATCACTGCGACCATCGTCAGATGTATTTAAAATTATAGACCAACTCACAGGCCGTAAGAGTACCAAATTTAATATTGAGAAATACCCTATGAAGTGAGAGAATGAAGTCTTCACTGAAAAATCTGACAAGATCGTTGCATTTTAGGGATACTTCAAACAACTTTATCGGCGCCGTAAGTCGTCCAACATAGCTTTGAATAACAATGCTAACGAAAAGGTTCGACTAACGACAGAAGGATACGAGGGATCTTATTTAACTGTATTCTTCAGTTATAATAAAACATGCTCTCCACAGCATCCAGTCATGGCCAGATTTTCACCTCGAAAATGGAAGTAGAAGATCTCCTAAATACCTTAAATAACAAGCTTTCTCACGGGCTTGACGGTACCCCGAACAGAATACTCAAGGAGTTAAAGAGAGTTATAGAATAATCGCATTAATACTGGATATTTCCAAAAGCTTGGAAAGTCAGTAAACTAATCCCTATACCAAAACCAGGCTGCGAAGGTAACTTCAAAAATTTTCGTCCAATTTTCCTTTTGCCTAACATGGGAAAACTCCTTGAAAAAAATTTACCGCAATACTTTAACAATTTTACTTATCCCCTGATTCCCGATTTTCAGTTGGGATTTGAACACGAACGATCTACGGAACATACAATATTCGGAGGAAAGTGCACAGTGGCCTGTGCTCTAGACCTGAAAAAAGCGTTTGACTCAGTTTGGATCAACGGTCTCAAGTACCAAATGAAAATATCATCCTGTCGGGTTGCAATCCTCAGAATGATATATAGCTTCCTTTCGGATAGAACATCTCAAATTAAACTGGAGAATCTCATTTCACATCCTTTCCGTATCAACTTAGTTCAGCAATCAAAATAAATAACGTAAGCAATTTTCAAATAAAATTATTACATATTGTTGAACATTCGCTTGAAAAAAACATTATGAGATTGAATAAATAAAGACACTGGCCAAATTGAGAATATATACTAAATGTTTAATGTGCTGAGAAAAAAATACGATCAGGGTTCCTTATTCTTCTTCTTAGTAGTACTACAGCCCTTCTCAGGCCCCCGCTTCTTGCAGCTGTCTCCGTCCATTGACCGCATCCTCCAATTTCCAAATCTGAAAAACAATGAACTGTCTTCGTCGACCGAGTCAGACCAGCGTTTCCTCGGGTTCCCCACTAGTCTCCAGCATTCAGTTCTCCCAACGAATACCTTTTTGGGTATCAGTTGTTCGTCCATGCGATTCATGTGGCCAGCCCATTGCAGCTTCCGTAGTCTTACAATCGTCGAGACCTCCGACTTCTAGAATTTCATACAGCTCATGTTTGTATCGAATTCGCCATTGATCCCTGTCTAGCTCCGCTCCGATTATTTGCCTCAGGACCCGTCGCTCAAAGGCGTTCAATATATTTGCGGATGCTTGGGATAGTGTCCATGTTTCACACCCATAGCATGACACAGGTTTTATCACAGATTTGTATATTTGGATTTTTATTTTCCTGTGTTTGCAGCTGGTCTTCAAGATCGTCAAAATTGAATAAAATATTTCTTCTCTTTCATTACCGGTTCTCGTTGTACAAATTCGCCCACATTTTCGATACTGTATTCACCAAATGTGATATTTTGAAGTGTTTTTCCTCGACAACGTCT
Organism: Odontomyia ornata; assembly: GCA_963969285.1. Taxonomy (NCBI): domain Eukaryota; kingdom Metazoa; phylum Arthropoda; class Insecta; order Diptera; family Stratiomyidae; genus Odontomyia; species Odontomyia ornata. The sequence goes on along the minus strand of OZ017740.1, from coordinate 29,186,482 downwards.
TGAGCTTTGTTTCATTCTCATTGGTTCGTAGCCCTGCTAGTTTTGCTTCGCTGTTGAGCTTCAGCAAAAGTTCTTTGGCGGTTGTCAGCAACCGTGACAAAATATTGATGTCGCCAGCTTTTGTTAATATGAATAAGTTACACTGGAGCCCGCTTAAATGCAATCAATTGTGGTTTGGAAATCTATTGCGTTTAACCGAGCTGTGCATTTAACCGGAACTCGGATATATGCAATATTGTGCAACTAACCGTACTTCGTATAATTACACAAATCTTGCATTTATCCGTTACGACCTGGGTTTGAAAAATAAACTCGTTTAAGAATTAATTAATTTCTTTTATTAAAGAAAGAACAGCATATAAATTTCAGCCGTTATTTTAAAAAGTAACGGTATAAAGTATCATACAAACAAAACAAATATAAACGAAAAATCATATCATTTAAGAAATTCTGTGATCTTTGTTTGTTTAAAGCATATTTTAGTTGATTTCTTCAAAATGGCTTCCTCAATCAACTCAAGATGAAAATTTTCATTATCATGTAAATACTTTTGGAGTACAGAAAATGCAGATAGTGCGTCACCATACGAAGGAATAGTACTCATATTTTCAATTTCGGCAGATTCATCATCTTCATTATCGCTTTCTGCTACGGTGTTGCATTCCGTCACTTCTTCCGGTATTTCTTCATGTGTCATTTCTCCATAGCACTCAACATCTGTATCGCACAAGAGGCATTCTCTGAATTCATCTTCTGATATTGGTAAATCAATTACTTCTTCGACAAAGGCCATATCGAGTTCTGAAAGGCTTCCATTATTCAGATTGATGAACCCTGCCTTTTTAAAACAGTTTTGTATTGTGGTGGGAGCAACCAACCACCAGCATCTTCTAGTGAGTTTTAGCGCTTCCAAGACAGAAATTGTTTTTGAAAAATCTTGTTGCAAAAATCCGTTTTCTAAAGCTAAAAGCTGCTTTCGTACTAGATGTGTACGGTAATATGTTTTAAAACACTTTATTATTCCTTGATCGAGTGGCTGAATCAAGCTGCTTGTTTTCGGAGGCAAAAAAACTATTCTTATATTACTTAGTTGTGCGTTTAACTTGTGGCAGCTATCGTTGTCCACTATGAGCAAAACTTTTTTATTTTTTTTGTTTAAAATCATTCAAGTCTAATAAAATTTGATTCCAAATAGTTTGATTCATCCAAGCTTTCTTCGAATTATAATAAGGTAATGGGACTGTCTTACCTCTAAAGGAGTGAGGTTGTTTTGCATTTCCGATTGTAAAGATATGTTTGTCAGATCCATCTGCATTACACATAAAAAGCAATGTTAGCCTCTGCTTCTGGACGTTTATTCCAGGAACATTGTCGTTTCTATAGGCCATTGTACCTCTTGGAAGTGCTTTATAGTATAAAGTTGATTTATCAGCGTTATAGATGCAGCTGCTTTCATATTCGGATTTTAAGAAAGGCCAAACATTCTCCAACCAATTACTACCGGCTTGACGGTCAGCTTCAGCTACTTCACCGCTCGTTTTATGAAAGGAAACATTTTCACGTACCTTCCATCTATGAAGCCATCCAGAGGTGGCCTCGAAACTATCAACGTTAAGCATTTGGGCAAATTTAATGGCATTTTCTCTTAACATCGGGCCAGTAATGATTGCGTTGTTGGCATTCATTTGTTGAAACCACTTGCTCAATGCTTTGTCCACTTGATCATGCGTACCCTTTCGAAGGCGCTTCCTTTGGAGGTTGCCATTCTCGATTTCAAGCTGCTGATAGTGTTCTTTTTCTTTAAATATTCTTGATTCATTCGATGGGTGACATTCATACATCGAGCATAGCTCCTTCCTTGATTTGCCTTCACTCAAATTTCGAAGAATTTCTGTTTTTTGCATTAAAGTTAGATTATTTTTTTTTTTTAATTTGTTGACGATCTGAAATTTTTTGAAAGAATTGATTTTATTCAAATCAAATTGAATTAAATAGTAGTTTTTACCCATTATAGCTCTTTGATGCACTTGTAAATAATGTAAGGATGTACATATATGTATATACGAGAAAAAAACCTGAAAGAATTCACTAGGCAAACAAACATATTGCTGTAAAGACACATTTGAAAACACCAAACACATTAATATGACCGTTCACCAACAAGTTATAGATTTGAATATGATAATGTGTCGCGAAACTATCGCCAAAAAGAATAAGCAGAATTCAAAAACAAGCACCCAAAAATTCAGTAAACAAATGACAATATATGCATGTGTAAAAAACTAACAAAGGTTTGCATTTAACCGTATCTAAACACACGACGTGCCCTTAAATCTCCTGAAATTTCTGTTGCGCTTATAAGAAATTTTGCATTTAAACGTGTTGCAGTTATCAGCCAGATTTTAGAACAAATTCTAAGTAAAAGGCAAGCGGCTTAGAAAATGCGTGCATCTAAACAGAATTTGCGTTTATGCGTGTTGCACTTAAGTGGGCTCCACTGTATAATACTTTATTGCCCCTCGCAAGAACCCCTGACTTTAATTAAAAATTCAGCCAAAGCTACTGGCTTAGCAAAATAAAGGGTATTTCATTATGAGGTTTGATTTTCAATAGGTTTTTTTTGACCGATCGCGCGTGACTCCTGTCAAACTATAATGTAAATTTCATTCACCATTGTTTGACGAATCATTATTGAAAGATTTACACCGCAACAACTTATCCAAATTGTTGACCTGTATTACAAAAAAGGCGTTCTGGGAGAAATGTTTTTCGTGCTCTTTGAGCAAGTTATGGTGTGCATCGTTGACCTACCTAAACCACTATCGCCAATACCATCTGCAAATTTGAAACCCAGCATACATTATTGGATGATACTCGACCGATTAGATCACATCCAGCAAGTAGTGAAGAGAATACAGCGGCTGTAGCTGAGAGTGTAGTTCTCAACAGCTTGGTTTGTTGTACGCAACAACTTGGCATATTTTACTTAAAGATCTTAGTTTCAGGGCATACAAAGTTCAACTCGTGCAAGGATTGAAGCCGGGCAACTTGCGTTTGCGCCGTGCTTATGGTGAATCGGCTCTGAATCAGCTCAAGAAAATCCGCTGTTTTATCGCGAAATTTTGTTCAGTGATGAGGCGCATTTTTGGCTTAATGGATAAGTCAATAAACAGAATTGCCGTATGTGGGCTGATAAACAACCTGAAGAGCTTCAACAGCTACCCCAGAAATGCACAGTTTGGTGTGATTTATGGGCCGGTGGAATCATCGGTCTATATTTCTTTAAAAATGAGTCCGGTTAGAACGTAACCGTCAATGGCTACCGCTATCGAACCATTATAACAGATTTTTTGCTATCTCAAATTGAAGCCCGTGGTATTGGTGAACTTTTGTTTCAACAAGACGGTGGACTTATTAACAAATCATTTTGCTGAGAGTCTGCTATCACGTTTTGGACCAGTTAATTGGCCGCCTAGATCCTGTGATATCACAGCTTCAGATTATTTTCTTTGGAGTTACACGAATTCTCTGGTCTATAGGGATAAGCCAGCTTTAATCGACCCCTTAGAAGCCAACGTTACTCGTATCATTCGCGAGATACCGATCGCTATGCTGGAACGCATCGTCCAAAACCGGACCCTCAGGGTGGACCATTTAAGGCGTATTCACGGTCAACACTTAAACAAGATAATCTTTACAAAGTAAATGTTATACAATAGATTGTTCTTTCGATATGCAATAAAATTTTTTACTATAGAACTCAGCTTTATGCCTTTGATTTGAGATTGAAAACGAAACTTCATAATGAATCACCCTATATTTGCAAATATTAAATTACAATAATTCTCATTCCCTTTTTCATATCTTGTACTTGGGCTTCCAGCATACGAAATTAGTAATTAAAATAATACAAAATTTACAAAACCATTGGTGAGGTAGCTCGGGTAAAATGAATATGGGCTCCAAATGCGTTCATTCAATCATGTGTTTATCACAAAAGGATTTTTCATAACAAAAGATTATCTTCCGAACGAAAACAAAATGCAAATTCCTTGATCGATTCTCTATCACACTCTTAAGAATTTAGATTTTCAGGTTTGTTGGTTAGTGAAGGCTATATATGCCGATATGTTTTTGCCTTGAATGACGTCGCATTTCACCTACCGAAACATTCAGGAAGAGAAACTTTAACTCAATGAAATAATTCTCTAAGACCATTCATTTTATCCACTACCTTGGCAAACGTTAATAATGTTTCCGTTAATTGTTTTAACAAACATTCGTGCAGAGGAATTAACCCAAACTCATCTACTATTCCTTTCCAATTTGTTCTTGTTTCGTACCCATGACCATTTATCCATTCCAAAACAGCTTTATCATGCAGTTTTCCATTTACAAGGCGCTCTGAAACTGAAAACGTGACATGCAGAAACACTGCACGATATCCCATAATTAGGAGCTTAGCCACAACAAGACTTCTGCAAATGGTACAATGTAGTAATCACCCACAAACGAAAGACTGCACGCAACCGAGAACTATGTTTTCCACTTCGCCAACAAACAAAATAAAATATGAAAAATTGCCTTGCTCAAGCACCGCAAAACACACTCCTGGCCACTTGGTAGGAAAATGCACGGTTCTTGAAATTTTCCAACCCAGTCCTTGCTGCATCTTCATTTTCTTGAAAATCCCTGAGCTTATTTTTCACTTTTCACCCCCGTCCCACACAGTGTTGGCTTTCGGACACAACCTAATTCCTTTTTCCACACTGCAAATCCCACCTAGAGAAGTTGACGTATCCTGTGAAGCCAGGACTCGAAAACTTAATCCTATTGTCTTGGTTGAAACAAGGATATTTCTGAAATCAATAGAAGCAATAAATCGAAGTGGCTTCTGAGGACAATATTCAGCTCAGCAACAATAAAGGCAGAAGTGGTGCTGGAGCTGAGGCGAGCGTGTGTTTCCTTTCGCATCCTGTACGCTCCGCAAATTTTGGTACAAAGTTATTATTGGTGACCCATAGTGGTAGCGATTATGCTGCTGCTGACGATGATGATGGTAGCAGGAACGTGGAAATTCCAACTTTGAGCACATTGAATTGAACTTTGAGTTGGGTCTTCATTGTTCGTATCAATTTGAAGAAGTAGTGAACACTTTTCTCGAGTTTCCGGCTCTGCTGATCGGATTATTTGTTGTCCTTGCATGAGAGAAGGAATTGGCAATCTGTATGATGACGACAACAGCAGCAACAATAGTTAAAACTTTTCCCTGTTGTTGGCTGATTTATTGAAGATTAGGTGAATGTCTAATATGAGACGGATGCGTTTCAGCTCGGATCCCCATTCCACCGATAAAGGATAAACTTGTGTGCTTTATCAAAACGTTTAATGATATTTCAGAAAATGTCTTACATGTTGACGAGTCCTGGGAGAGGAACATGTGGAAGAGATAAGATAAACGGATAAAGTTATTTTATCATAGAATTTGTAACAATAATTTAATTTCCTCTGGAATTTTCTCCAGGGGTTTGTGTGTATCGATTGTAATGTTCATTAAGAAAAGTTTGTTCAACGCTAGAAATTAATCATGCTATGAGCTTGCAAAACGTGGAACTTTGTCAACTCAAGGAATACGCATGAGAAACTCACCATGATCCCGTTTCTAAACAATGGACTTGCATGCCAGCCACCCAAATGCATTAATTCATTAAACAAACGAGCTCACTCGAATAAACTTCTCTAATTAGAAATAACGAATTAAACAGTCAACAACCTTTGAACTTTTCAATAACTGAAAGGGCTCGGCGAGAATAATAACACTTTAGAAATCATCTAATTGGCAACCGCCAACAATCAGTCATATTCATCGTACATGTCCTCGGCAAGAGTGTTCCCAAAGTGTTCTTGGATTTTGTTCAACATTTATGCAGGCACGGCCCCAGATGATGAACTAGAAATGTTCATGCACACTCGTATGTAGAAATGAGAAAATGCTCATTCTAGAGTTTTCTATGATTGCATGACTAGCTCCTGAGGAGGGTGGGAAGCTTGGATGGATAAATGGTGGGTACCCGGGCCACAATTCTCTTCTTCAGCTTCAAGTAATGGTGCTAACATTGAAACTGCTTCCTTGCATACATCGCCCGACTAGGGCTGCTGACTAATGGAGGAACCCTTTCGCTACATGGTTGGGAATCGCAAGATTACTTTCCTTTTCTTTCAATCGACACAATAGAACTAATGAGATGAAGTAGGATTAATGCTTGTGGGTGTGCATGTGGAAGATTTTTTTTGCTTTCATGGGCTGTGAGCGTGCTAGCTTTTGGAGTCGGTTGAATAAATGAAATGCGAAAGTTTCATTCCAGGGTTACTCAAATCTGCAAGGATTATGAACAGTAGTCTACGTTGATACAGGTTTCATTAAGAAAAATTTAGCTTAAGTAGGATTCAGCTGGATGAAGCATAGCGTATGATGTGTGAGGGTGAAACATGTTGTAACTTTAATCATGAAATATTTTTTTATGTAGTAACATAAACAACCTTGTATAGAGTCATTTGGTTTTAATTTTGCTCAGTTTATATGTACTTGCTTGCCGTATGGAAAATAATACTCATGTATGTTCGAAGAGTGAAATTATTACGATTTACAAATTCTTTCCCGATTTACATTTGGTTATAATTCTGAATCACTTAAGATAATTGATATTGCATCACTTTAAGTAGTATAGTCTAAGACCGGACCATGCAAATATTATAGAAACCAAGATTTATAACTGCTTTCCAATTTTCAAGGTGCTATCATAAAAGTTAAAATTATCACGGATAAAATCATAAAGCTGCCCTACTTTGTCCTCAAGAATTCGTGGGCTTATTTCAAAGCATCCTTTTCTTCTGCTCGTAGCGGGCTATCTACATATATTAAACATAAAACTAAGGACGGGTAAAGAGATAATGAAAATAAAATTTTTAACGATTCCTGGTACGTATTGTATCTTCATCAATCAAACATAGAGGGGCTAGTCTGGAACTGTATGACACATTACTTTGAGCCAGGACTCATTTTTTTAACGCTTTAAGGGATGGATCAGACTACGACTATACAGTCGCACTACTGTCGCAAGTTACACATGGTTAAATGGGAGCGTGCACACTGCGATCTGCGATAATTTTAGCCAGGTCAGCAGTCGCAGGAATCTGCGATTTTTCTAAAACCAGTTTAGTAGGAAGTTTTTGTGGTACTCGCGTAGGCGCACATCATTTGGGAATTTGACGCTGGCGTGCATGGAAGTTAGCGCATGTATTCCTGGCGAAGACATAACTTCAAATGAGCATATTAGGTCTGCGCATGCCTGAAGTTCCTTTGCAAATCTTGTCGCAGTGTGTTCATATTTGCGTCTGAAAATCGCTCACTACGGGGTTATATAAGTTAACACTTTTAGTTAAAGTTTTAACAAAAAAATTTATTCCGTATGACAATCGGGTAGACGTTCCCCGTACGAATGAAAATATTACAATGGACATAATTACAATGATTCATTTAATTTATATTGTTTAATTGCTGCTTAATGTGTGAATTCAAGTGCTCGACCTTGGTTCCCACGAATTTGCTGACTGGGAATTAGGTGCATAAGCGTCTGGCAGGTAGAATCGTGGGATCACTCGTTAACTCCCCCGTGCTTAAATTCGGATGTCCTCATCCGATCAGAAATGTGGCTGATTGTATAGGCTGAGAATTGATTGGAGCAGAGAAGCGACAGGCTGCATTGGTACCGATATTGATGCGTTAGACCAAAGGTTTGTATTTACAGGTTGTTCATTACTGGCTTTTTCCTTATCAGTAGGCTGTCTGATGGTAACCTTAAAGTTGTTACTTTTGCAATGTCTGAAGAATATAAAAATTATTAATATGATGATGATTAGAAAACTTATCCCGTAGTTAGTCCAACGCTCGTAAAAGTTTTTGGCTTGAAGTAGATCGATTCGTTTGGTATTGTTTATGTGCCGCTCGTGCATTGCTTCGAGAGAAGGGATTTCTCTGTATTGTTCTTCATACGGAGTAGGCTGGTAGATGGCCGGGAGTGCTTGCCAGAAGGAAATTTCTTTTGAAGTGTAGGTTTTTTCATTTATTCTTATTGTAGCGTTCTCGAATTTAATTACGAAGGTGCCAAACAAATGTCGTGTATCGTCGTAAATTGCTATCGATCCATTAAAAACTGAACGTTTCGTTTACGATCATGTCGGTAGTAATTTCTTTTATGGCTGGAACATGTACACCGCTCACGATACTACAGGTTGAGTTGACGATTTTCAGGATGTTGGGAAGGTATGACGAGAGTTTTATGTCTAACAAGTCGGTTTGTCTAAAAATCGTTGATTCGCCATATGCGTTACAACTATTGGTGATACTGTATATTTCATTATTATTTCTTATAATGCTATTGTGTGAAATTTCAATAACTATTGTTTCTTTTAACAGGTCTTATGAGTAATCTTTCAAAAGTATCTTCAGCAGTTAATGGTATCTGTACAATATAAAAAAGTGACTTTCCGTCTGTTACAATTTTTATTTTAGCTAGTTTTAATGCATCTTCGATTGATATGTATGGAAAATTTTCTTTGTCAAGAATTGCTACTGCTGTTTTGATTTCTTCCTGTGATAACAAAATGGAGTTTACGATTCCAGTTTTTGCAAAATTTAAAGCATAATTTATATTAACTAATTCCTCTTTTAACAATCTTAATTTATATTGTAAGCTTATGGCTATATCGTGGTTGTGGTGCTCGTTTGTTTTGACAAATTTTTGGATTTGATTTGAAATTCGGGTTAGGTTGTTAATTCTATCTGTTAACGATTTGTTAATTACTACCTGGTTGTTGATATTCCTCAGAACGTTGTTAATTTTGTCCTGGATTATGTTGAAGTCATCGTGGTCGGGATTTCCCGCAACCCATTTCCATGCGGCTCCGATAAAGTCCAATGATCTTTTCACAACCTTCGGTTGTAGATGCCCTAATAGCTGTTGGGCTTGGGATAGCTCATGGATGAGATAGGGATGCAGAGGATTGCTATTATTGACCTCTCGCCCAATTGCGGCTGATATGTTTGATATTAATTGCGTGTACTGTCCAATGTCTACGTCATGTATGATGTTGAAACTTCCCGTTTTTATTTTTTCGAGAACCTTGACCCTGCAGATAGCCATGTGGATAGAGAGCCTAAAAAGAAGAAGTTTGTTGCGTATATTACTTTTGTGTATGGTTTTTCTGGATTCGGTAATGATTGTGGTGGTTTTGTTTTCCCTAACAGTTTCTTGTCTGTATCTTGGAGTTAATTTTGACCCTAATCTCTTATTTCTTTTAACAAAAACTATTTCTCCGGGGCTATAATCCTTTAGGGGTTCCCTATTTTTATTATGGTAGGCAAGGTCTTTGTTTTGCTTCAATTTGAGCTTTTCTACGTTTTGCTGTCGTATTTGTTCGAGGTCTTCCGGGGTTGTTCTCGGTAGGCGACCGAGATATAGTTCTACAGGCTTCTTGCCTGTAGTGGAATGGATAGTGAAATTATATTCATTTACTGCCCTTTAAAGTAGCTCTTCAAAAGGCCGGCCGGGATCGTCTCGCTTTAGGCATCGCATAATTTCTATCAGGGTGGAGTGAGGACGTTCTATTTGTCCGTTTACCTCGCTCTTATAAGGAGGCGTTTTGAAGACTTTTATCTGCAAATCGTCCTCCATCATGGAAGACAAAGATACTGATCGAAGCGCGCCTTCATTATCCACTACAACGTTTTCCGGTACGCAAAAGAAGAACAGAATCTCCCTAAGAGGCTATTTTACGTTCTCAGCAGATCTTGATGGGAGAATCTTAGCTTGGAGAAACTTTGAGAATTTATCTTTGGCCGTGAGAACTAGTTTCTTTTCAGTCAGAAGTATATCTATATGGACTGTGTGTCCGGGATAATTTGAGAAGGGGGTTGCGTGTAGGAGTGGTTTGTTCGGGTGCCTATCGTATTTATTTTCCTTACACGTTATGCACCGAGAAACGAGTCTTTTGATTTTAGCGGACATTTTCGGGAAATAAAAATTTTCTAATAACTGAAGCCTATTTTCTTGAGCATTTCTATGAGCTCTGCGATGAGTGTTCAAGATTCTCTCTTCCTGTTCCACTTCGTTTTGCAGGTCTTCAACTATCTTGTGTGCAAAGCGGACTCCGTAATTTTGAAAGTGTTGGGGGTAGACTTCCTGTATGAGTCCAAACGTTCTTTCGTCTGTCATAAGTCCGTTTATCGTATGTGTTGGGGGTTTATCGTATGTGTTGGGGGTAGACTTCCTGTATGAGTCCAAACGTTCTTTCGTCTGTCATAAGTCCGTTTATCGTATGTGAGTTCATGTACCGTCTAAGTATGTTGATAATGTCTTGTACAGCGTATTCTTCTTGAATTAGGATATGCCTGGTATAGTTATCGAAAGGATGGATGATCTGGTAGCTTGTTTCGTTACCCTTGTTCAAAATTATTTGATTCCGGAAGACGTTGATGGGAGTTTCGACCATAGGTATCCGATTTTGGGAGGAACTATCATCACTATGCTCTGTGGGTGTTAACGAATTAACTTCCCCTGGATTGGGAGGGCTTGAGAGGGAGTCGGCAACAACATTTGCTTTACCTAGTTTGTATAGGGGCTCATAATTGTACTCCTCCAAGTAAGACTTCCAGCGTTTCATCTAACAGTTGGTGTTTTTGTTGCTTAGAGCATATGTAAGGAGCTGATGGTCCGTGAAAATTTTTATTTTCCGCGACCCTTAAAGGAAATTCCTAAATTTTTGCAGTGCCCGTATGATGGCGAGCATTTCCCTCTCGTTTGCGGCATAGTTTTCTTCGGTTTGGTTCAATTTTCGTGACAAGAAGGATATTGGTTTGCCTTCTTGAGAGAGAACTGCACCTATGGCGTAGTTCGAAGCATCCGTAGTCAGTTCGAACTCCTTTTCGAAGTTGGGATGCGAAAGTTTGACGTCTTTGGACATGAGCACTCTCCTGAGTTTCAAGAATGCATCCATGGCTGGTTTACCTAGGGTGATTGACTTATTTTTGGACATGTGCTTGGACACCCGTTCATCCTCCCCTCTCAAAAGGGATATCAGAGGTTTTGCAAGCTTTGCATAGTTGCGAATGTAGCGACGGTAATACCCTGACACTCCAAGAAATGATCGGAGGTCCTTTAAGGTTCTTGGCGGAGGAAACGATTCGATTGCCTCAACTTTTTCAGGGTTCAGCGCTGACCACAAAACCCAAAAAATCTACGCTAATCCTCAAAAATTTACACTTTTCGGGCTGCACTTTCATGTTAGCCTTCTCGAGTATTTTGAGGACTCTTTCCAAGTTTTCGAAGTGTTCCTTCTCGTCTACTCCGAAGATTATAATATCATCTATGTAGACGTAGCAGCGCAGACCGATGTGTTCCCGAAGGGTATCGTCTAGTGTGCGCTGAAAAATAGAGGGTGCATTCTTGAGTCCGAATGGAAGCCGCAAGAACTCAAATTTGCCATTATTAATTGAGAATGCTGTTTTCTCGAAATCTTTTTCTTTAAGGAGAATTCGATGAAATCCGGTCTTCAAGTCAATCACAGAAAAGAATTTATTCCTCCCGAGGTTAGAGAGTACCTCATTTATCTCTGGGATAGGATATCTGTCATAAATGGTGACTGAGTTTAGTTTTTGGTAGTCTATAACCATTCGATACCTTTTTTCCCCAGAGGAATCTGTCTTCTTCGGGACGATCCAAACAGGCGAATTATACGGCGATTTTGACGGCCAGATAATGCCATTTTCTAGCAAATGTGTAACCTCTGTTTCAACTTGAGATTTAAGAGTCACTGGGTAAGAGTAGGCTTTGCTGTATATAGGATCGTTCGTAGTTGTACGGATTTCGCCACGTACCGTCGTTGTATACGTCAGTCGTTCGTTCGGTTCAGAAAATACGTCAGTACACTTGCCCAGGACCGTTTTTAGTTGGTTCCTTTGAGATGTAGAAAGATTGTCGGTATTTATGTTTAGCTTGTTAGTTGATTGTGAAGCGTGCTATCTCAGCGGGAGGCTTATTCCCGGGCTTATGGTCATGAAGCTCCCTTTAGTGTGGATGACTGCATCCATGGCTTTTAGGGAGTCATTCCCGATTATTCCAGTGAAAGTTTTGAGGCTGGATAAGAGGAAGAATATCAGCTTTCCAGTACCCGACTGAAGGAGATCGATAAATGCATGGTGCGTAATTTTGACTCCACAACCCACTGAATTTACACTAAACGGTTCATTATTTTTTAAGGGATTCCGAATGTAACGAGGCTGTATATTATTTTTGTTGGAACCTGTGTCTATTAAGAATTTGAGTGTTTCGCCGCTCCTCGCAGTCTTCTCGATGTATGGAAGCGAAGAGCTGTTTAATCTAAAAAATGTATGTCGTCTTGGGTTTCGTCAGTGTCGGGTATTTCTTCGCTGTTATCCTGTAGGTCTGTTGGGAATGGTTCGGTTTCCTCCTTGGCCAAGAAATCAATTAGTTCTTGCCTTTCCAGTTCGTCCGAATGTAATCCGTTGTTGTGTTTGATGTCTCTGGCTGTATGTTATTGTTCTCTGTAAGGTATATTCGTTGTTGTTTGTGTCCCTGTGACCAAATGGGAGGTTGAGGCATTTTAGGGGCGTATGCGGGTCTTGGACCCGGTCTATTCTGGTAGTTAACTGCATGTGTCCTAATGGAGGGATCGATGTCCATTGGCTCTATCCTTCGTGGTTTGGGTGGTAACGGTAATTGGTTTGGGTACTGCTGCTGTGGTCTCGGCTGATAAAATCTAGGGGGCTGTGGCGCGGTTGGGTTGTGTACGAGTTCGGGATAGAAGTTTCGTGTGTTTGGTACGGAAGCCCTTGCGTCATAATTTAAGGGCAGCCTTGTTGGATTGGAGATTGAATGGGTTTTTTGGGGGGCAATGGCGGAGTAGCTGTCATAGAGGTTTTTCTTGAGATATTGTTAGTATTATTGGCGTGCTGTGCACGGTAATTCATGTTTGCTAATTTAAGGCATAAATAAAGGGCTTGTGGCAAATCAACTGGCTCTCGGATACTTAGTCCCCTGGTAAGCCCCTGATGATTGTGTCGAGAGCTTTGTCCCTGTAGCACTGAGTCATATTATTTAATGACTCCTGCCCCATATTACATGATGATAATTTATTTACGATGAGTGACAAGTGGTGGTATACGGCTTGGTAGAATTCATGAATGCTGTTACCACCTTGAACAAGAGTGGTCATTTGGTACTCAAGCGTACCGAGATCCCTCTTGTCTGCATAGTGCAGTGCTAGACACTTAGAAATCTTTTCCCAATTGAGGGGTGTGTTATATGATTCTAAGGCGATGTCGGCTTGACCGAACACCTTATTTCTAATAACAAACAAAATTCTGTAGTACTTTGAGGTTCCTCTTAAGTGTTCATATATAGAGAGTATCCTTTCGACACTCTTTTTCCACGAGCTGAATTCCCCTGGATTTCCTGAGAAGTCTCTCAGGCTCTTTACCACATCAGGGACTTTATCCATCCCCGATAAATCCCTGTCATTGTCAGCACTGATTCCTATGTCCGCTTCATTGTTTTTATCAGAAGCTGAATTCATCAGGCTCTGGAAGATTTGTCTTCCATGAGCCTGAAGTGTTTCCGTCACTATTTGGCTTATGATAGCGGTGAGTTCATTTAAAGTCACATTAGAGCCTCCGGAATTAGTAGGCGGAGTATTTCGGTGCGGCGAATGAGATTACTGGGATTCGAACCAACCATATTTCGATTTAACTTCGTGGGCTGAGAGAAAATTCACTAAGGATCTGGACGTACGTGATTCTATTTCCGCTCACAGAATACGGATTTTCCAAATACGACAAGGTGAAACAACAACCAAGAGCGGACAGGTCACAGACGACGACAATAGTCAATACTAAAAGGATCCGCACTAATGTAGAGGACACCACAACAACGATTTATAAATAAAATTCACAATTTCACAATTTACACTGCTGGAAAACTTCCCCCTTTTATATATGAAATGTTTGAATGGTTAATATAACTATATATACATAATTTGAATGGCTAAAATATAATATAATTTTCAAATAATTTTTGTAATGTTCGCTCACAAATTTTTATTCTTTAAGCAAAAATTCGACAAAAAAAATTTTTTCTTTTCCTTCAAGGTTGCTTGATAATTACAATAAATTTAATTTTACAGACAAACTTGTAATTTCAAATTTTTATCAATGTAGACAATCTTGCAATTTAATCTGTAGTTAGATCAATATAAACTCACATAAGGATGAATATGTTCACCATTTTTGTCCTTTCCCAAAATCCTGAATTTTGATTCACTTCGTATTTCCTTCCAAATTGTGGGATCTTCACTTGGGCTGCTGATCAGTATCCTTAGGTAATTTCCTTTTTGCGATTGCTGGTTCTTGATTACTTCGCTACTAAGGTACCAGTCTGGATATGCGGTGTCTTCGGGATTTGGTTATAGTCCTGGTGGAATGTTACTTCACTTGCTCGGAATGTTACTTCACTTTAGTCGAATTGTTACTTCACTTTAGTCGGAATGTTACTTCACTAATTATAATTAACTTTAACCGGATAGTTAGTTCACAATTAATTTAACTTATTCGATCCGGAAAATTTTAGTGGACCACATGCCAGTCTCAGCGATGTGTTAAGATCTTAAAGGCTTATTTGGAAGGAATATTTAATTTCTTGCAAACTGATCTATCTACTTTACCAATTTACGCACGCACGATCGCAGCCCCACATTGGGCGCCAGTTAACACTTTTAGTTAAAGTTTTAACAAAAAAATTTATTCCGTATGACAATCGGGTAGAGGTTCCCCGTAAGAATGAAAATATTACAATGGACATAATTACAACGATTCATTTAATTTATATTATTCAATTGCTGCTTTATGTGTGAATTCAAGTGCTCGACCTTGGTTCCCACGAATTTGCTGACTGGGAATTAGGTGCATAAGCGTCTGGCAGGTAGAATCGTGGGATCGCTCGTTAACTTATAGAGTTAAAATTTTCAAAAAATCGATTTTTTAGGGTTTTGTAAAATAATTTTACAAAACCCTTCTAAAACCGCGTCCTGTCTGTCCGTCTGTCTGTCTGTCCGTCCGTCCGTCCGTTCGTCCGTCCGTCCGTGTGTCACAGCAAGTTTTCTCGGAAACTACTTAAGCTAGAAGCATCAAATTTTGTATGTAGGTGTAAAGTGGTGCTCTATTAGAAGTTCAACTGCAAAAAAATTTTATAAGGTATTTTAGGGGGGTCTCCCCATGTAGGGGAGTGACCCCCCGAAAAAAAAATTTCATTGAAGGTAGCCGATATGGGTATCAAATGAAAGGTCTTGATGAGAACTTTTCAAAACAGGTCTTAGTTTGGCAAAGTTTGCTTCGAGGGGCGCACAGGGAGGGGAAATACACGAAAAATTTGTGTCCCCCCCCTCGCGATTGGACACCTGTGATCCGAAAAATCTGAAAAAAATCAGGGATGTTGGCCTTAGTGCGTACAACAACAACAAATACGTTAGAAGTCGCAATTCACTCAACTTTGTTAGTAATAGTATGATTTATCGATTTTATGTTTTCTTGAATAAAATCTTAACGGTACCCTTAAATTCAATGAAATTCAGTATGCAGATGACTATTTATAAGGTTGATTAACCCTGCAAGTAAAGATTGAATCATATTTAGCGAAGTTATAGCGGTTTGAATTTTCCTGTATTACTATGGAACAATATGCGCTGCATATATTACTATGGAAACATATGGCTATGGAACAACATGCGCTTTTTACCGACTCAGACACTACAGTTTTGCTAGGATTTGCATGAAAATTTCAGGAATGATAGGTGTCATGAATATATTTGAGAATCGGTTCAGCTAGTGGTATCAGTAATCGTAAAACAAAATAGTGGCTGTTTTAAATGCGAAGATTGAATAATTTTGAGTTGTTTTGCCCCAATTTCAACGTTTCTGGTGCATGCTTTGTACACTTGATTCAATTTAATGAATGACTGAAGATGAGTACCCACAATTAATACTCATAAGTGATACAAGTCAATGAGGCAGGAGAGAGCTCCTAGCAAAAGGGTTTTGTAACAACTCTAGGATTCGAAAAAGTTGGCTATTAATCGATGATAACAGTACAGCAGAGTGGCCCCTGAAAAAAAATTCATCAAACGTAGCTGATATGAGTATGAAATGAAAGTTTTCATGGGAGCTTTTCAAAACAGTTCTTAAACTGTCAGTTTTTGCTTCAGTGGGGGCACAGGGGGGGGGAAATACATGAAAAATGTGTTTCCTCCCTCGCGAATGGTCATCTGAAATAATTATCAAGGGAGATATTTATGAGAATAACAATACCAAAAATCTCAGAAGTCGAAATTCGTTCAACTTTGTTAATAATAGTATGATCTTCGAATTTCATAGTTTCTCCAATAAAATTGTCATTGACATGCTTCTTGACTTTATTGAATCTGGTGACTGCATTTTGAAAATTGAATACAAAACCCTTCAAACATGAGCGTAGGTCTGTTTACCCAACTTGTTTTTATTTTATTTTCTTAATGTACATATATTTAAGAATACACACAGAAAATTTCATATCGTTCCGGTGAATATTTTCGAAGTTACACGCATATTTGAAAAGGTGTTTCAGAGTGTTTGAAAGTACAATGCCGGAGCGGCAGCGCTTACCTGGAACGCTGTTCCTTTTATGCACCTGCCTATTATAAATATTCCCTTCTAATGTATTCAGATGCGTAAAGCAACAGTGTGTTGTTTTTTTTATACCTAAAGGTAAATTTTTATTTTTCTCTCCCCAAACTGGCAAATATTTGAGAGTGGTAGTCAGCATAAGCAGCTAAGCCAAGCAGTAAACTTGTGAGCTCGTTCATATTTTTTTCTGTAATTTTTTCGTGAAAATTAAGTCTTTTAGAGAAATGAGAAAATCTGTTAACATACGTAAGTTGAGAACAAAAAAGCGAAAAAATGTTTTTAATCCAAAAACAGCTGAAACGGATGAAAGTATGTTCAGTGCCTCGGCGAAAAAAATTTGGAGAACAAGAGGAAATCTCAGTTCCGCGTGATCCGTCTGTTGAGTTTCGCATTTTAAATTTTATAACAGTGTTTGCAGCAATTTTTGAATATGTGAAACGTAAGATCTGTGATGGAAATGTTAAGTTTCAAACTGCTTCTGAACGAGGACTTGGTTTTAAAATTGTTTTGCTGTGTTCTTTCGTCGCGCTTTCTTATGAAATAAATCGACGATTTTTATTTATCATGAGGGGCCTCGGATTAGGGTTAAAAGGTGCAGCAAAATTTTGTGGATTGATGGTCATGCGAGCTTTTTTATCGCAGACCACTTACGATTTGATAATGAATAATATTCACTCCAGTGTAAAAACAGCCACCGAAAAACTTTTTCAACAGGCTTGTACTGAAGAAAAAAAATTGACTTCCAAACATCATAACTATATCTGGCGATGGGACATGGAAAAGGCGACGGTTTACTTCCTTTTACGATGTGACATCATTGATCGGATAGTATTCTGATAAAATCATTGATATTTTTGTAACAAGTGCCGGGTGCAAACTGTGTGAAACTTGGAGCAAGAAACTCGATACCGAAGAATATAATGAATTGTATGCAGAACATAAAAATACTTGCACTGTAAATCATTCTGGTTCTTCGTGGAAACTGGAAGTAGATTCAGTCGTCGAAATGTTCCAACGTTCATTGGTAAAACTTGGAGTCATGTACAAAAATTACATCGGATGTGACTCCAAAACGAACTCGGGAATTTTAAATGCTGCACCTTACGGTGATCAAGGAGTTGTGAAAAAATAACGTATTGGACGCGTACAGAAAACAATGGATACGCGACTCCGAGACTGTGTCAAAAAATAAAATGTTGAAACTGTTGAAAACAAAAAAGGAAAAAAAAATACAAAAAAAATCTCGGTGGAAAGGACAAACTTACTGGAAAGATGATCGATAAGTTGACAGTTTATTATGGCTTAGCAATAAGGAGAAATTGTGATTCTGTTGAAAAAATGTATAATGCTATCTGGGCCACATATTATCATTATTGTTCAACTGGTGAAAAACCTCAAGACAATAAGTGCCCGGACGGACCAGGCTCATGGTGCAGCTGGCAGAGGGCTGCAGCTGCCAATCAATTATCCACTTTCGAACATGATTATGGGTCATAACCAGAAGATGTTGCTTAGGCTATACTTCCGATTTATACAGATCTCAGCAGTGAGAGTTTATTAGAAAGATGTATGGGTGGTTTTAACCAAAACAACAACGAGAGCTACAATCAACTGATTTGGAAAATCTCTCCCAAAATTGTTCCAGCCGGTTCGAAAACTGTGGGAATCGCTGCATACATAGCTGCCGGCATATTTAATGAAGGTATGGCATCACTATTGTATTATACGAAGGCAATAGGAATTGCACTTGGGCCCAATGCGCATTCATATGCCGAAAGAGAAAATGAGCAGCGTGTGAACATTTCCGATCTCAGAGCGCGTGAAAGCACACGAGATGGAAGAATGGCCCACAGCCAACATCAGCTCGAGTTATTAATATAGGGCTGCCGAAGGGGCGGAGGGTGTATTACATTGTCTTGGAATAGACGACACCATGTAAGTTAAAAAAAATTTTATCCTATTTAAAGTGCTTTTCAAACTTTAAACGCATTTTTCTCAAAATGGTGCTTTCAAATTCGGGGAGCAACATTACTCGAAAACGACTGAAGTGATTAGTCTCAAATTTTAACACGAGCTTCTTAAATATATTTTTTAGTAATTAATCGAAGATTTTTGCTCACCGATAAATGTTTTTTTTATAAACAATTTAAGGCCGAAATTTTGGTCAAAAATCGATTTTTTTTTTTGAGAAATCGCCATTTTGTCAAAAAATTTTATTTTGCTTATTCCTTCGATTAATTACTAGATTTAACATTACTTTAACGAAACCTGTTTGGTTTTTTAATTTCGGAGGATCCAGTTCAGAGATAAAGTGGTCACTGCAAAACGTTTTTTGAGAGGAGCTCCCTGAGATCAGCTGTAGCTCCTTTCCAAATAAATATTTTTACTAATACTAAGTCTTAAAATACAGTTAAAAGATACCATAATATGTATACGAATTTCTAGATTAATAAATTTAAAAGGTCTCTCAGGCAAAATTCTGGAAAATTCGCTTTTTTCGGTCTTCTTACTGTATATAACCCCTTACGACAATAAAATCGCAATGTGGCCGAATCCTAAGGCAACTTCGAAGTATAGGGATCCTTTTTTTATTGGAAAGAAAGGAGAGGTGGGTCGCTAGAAAATAACCCCCAGCCCTCACGCGTCAAATGTGCCCTTTTGAAGTGTCATCCCGCCAAATAGATCCGTCATAATTGTGAAGTGAAACTGGTCAAAATGCACTACTCAGTAGCAAAAGGTTATTCCACAGTTTAGGGAGTTTCGTGTACAATCAATGAACCGATGTATGCGATGGCGGAAAGGTTGAAGACACAGTGCGAAGGATCTAGAGGCAAAGTTACTATAGTGAATTGCTGCGCTGAGGAGATAAGTCGCCGGAAGAGTGAAGCGTGTGCGTAACGGGCCCGTAGGTAATATTGTATCGGGGTGCATGATGACTGGAAAATGAAATTGGATGAACAGGGTAAGCATAGTAGAAAGGGAAGCCAAAGGTCCTGGACGCATTGGTGGATTTGATCCAGAAAGGTGAAACCTCATCGTGCAAGACCTGGAAGCATTGTATTTCTGCGTGATGATGGCGCGTGGTGGTGGCTTTGGCCATGTGGAAATGAGAGACAGTGGACCTAGAGGCATCACAACTGGAAAGGACATATTGAAGTTGACAAACGGCGGAACCTTTGTAGAACGGAGAAACGGTACACCTGAAGGTCTAGAAGAGCCCGGAGGGAAGAGATAAAACCAAATGATAAACACAAGTCGAGAGAGGAGCAATGAGGCGGCCGTGGTAGATGTGAAAGGATAATGCTTGCAAAAGGTGTCGAAGACTACTTTTCACTGACAAATTTTCCTGTTTCAACTACCACTCTGCTTTTTAGACGCGCATAAGTAAGACTTCACAGATACAATAACAATTCCGCAAGCTAATCCCCAGATATTCACAAGAAAAAGAGGGCAGATGCGTAAAGCATTTTACTTTTATAGTCAATTATTTTGTTGATTTGATATCTTTTTGTTGCACTGAATGTCAGATGTAATTGCGAATTTCACACGTGGCCACCCGTTTTGAAAATAGTTGAAGAGATTTAAATATAAGTAGAGCTACTAGGGTTATTTATTTATTTATTTATTAGCCAAGCAAGGTACTGGTACAAGAAATAAAAAATATACAAATTTTGTACGCTAACTCACAATAATTACTTAAAAAATACAAATTAAAATTAATTAGATTGATACAATAAAAATATGGTGTCAGGGTTGGATACATGATGGGATTAAGATGCTAGGGCATTTGATAGCAGAGCTTTGAAATGGGTTCTGGACATGTCTGGGGAGTAATGCGCACCGTGTGAATTAAACGTTTTGCAACATCTATTGATAGGCTCATTATCGGCATAGATTGTGTGGTGCCGCTCTTCCACCAACAGACGAGAGTGCCTAGTGACTCGCAAGGGCTCATGTACTTTTATTTTATTAGTTAAAAATGGAACATTTATCGAGCCTCTGAGGACATCAAACGCGAAACAGCAGGTTATCGTAATTCTCCGGGAAGCAAGTGATAGCATATTCAAAATTTGCAGCCTGTGCTCGTAGGGGGGTAAATCCTGAAAATTTTTAAGGATCATATAGCGACCTCAATGCAAACAATACAAACTGTTTTTGAACCGATTCAAGTCTGTCAATGTGGACATGAAAACAGGATCCCAAATAAGACAAGCATATTCAAGCATTGGGCGAACTAACGCGACGTACAACGTCTTAGATGCCCAAATATTTTGAAACTCTTTGGATCGACGTTTGATGAAGCCGAGTAGCTTATTGGCCCTAGAGATAACTTCATCGTAATGCAAGTTGAATCGAAGTTTATTGTCCAACATAACACCGAGGTCTACGACGCTGTTCACTCTGTTAAGTTTGTGGTAGTTGAGATGATAATCGCAAGCAAGAACGGAGTTTTTACGGGAAAAACTTATTACCACACATTTTTCGAAATTCAGAGAAAGTTGGTTTTTTTCTGACCATTCTAAAAGAGAGTTTACCTTGTTTTGAAGGAACGCCGTGTCCTTAGGAGACGTTACTACATTGAATAGCTTAAGATCGTCGGCATAAAATAGATGGGGAATATCAGACAGCATAACAGAGATATCAGAAATAAAGATGTTAAAAAGTAGGGGACCAAGATGGCTGCTTTGAGGTACACCAGAGCAAACATTTATTTCTTTGGACACAAACCCTTGAAATTTGACGAATTGGGTCCTATTTTTGAGATATGAGTCGAACCAGTCTAGCAAAGGACCACGGATTCCGAAGATTTTTAATTTGTTTGCTAAAATTTCGTGGTTAACACGATCAAACGCTTTGCTGAAGTCAGTGTAAATCGCATCAATTTGGTTACCTTTTTCCATTTCACAGAGGATACTAGAAACCATTACTGTAAGATTTGTAACTGTTGAGCGATTTTTTCGGAAACCATGCTGTTGATCGTTTAGCAGAGGCTCAATAATGGGCGATATTTTTGAGCAGACTATTTTTTCAAAAAGTTTAGGAATTGCTGATAGTATTGCAATGCCTCTGTAGTTTTCAACTGATGCCTTATCTTTACTTTTATATATTGGAATCAAATGGGATGTCTTCCATATCGTTGGGAAAATTCCAGAAGAGAGGGATTTATTGAAAATAATATGCAGAGGAAGAATCAATTGCTCTTTATAGTGAAACAAGAAGTGAGGAGGGAGTAAATCAGGACCAGGCCCTTTATTGATGTCAAGTGCCTCTATTGCGTTGGATATATCATTTTCAGAAATGCAGAGTTCCTCGATGGGAGACGCTGAGTTTTCGACTGAAGAAGGTATGTAGGATGAGGAGTTGGTTGGACAGTACACGGATTGAAAATGACTTGCAAAAAATTCGCAGATGTCTACGGGATTGCACGAGCTCAAGTCTTGATACACCATTGAATTGGGAAAACCTTGGGACTTACGTTTAATGTTTACAAAATCAAAAAACTTTTTTGGGTTATGGATAATGTTTTCACCAATTATGTTAACGTAAGAATCATATGCTTCCCGAGATTTGAGTTGCAATTCTTTAACCAGCGCATCATATTTATTTTTCATTTCTTGGCTAACGTTGGACCTTTTTTGAATTAATTTGTGGAGCTTATTCCTTTGGTTTCTTAAATACCTAAGGTCGCCATCAAGCCAAGGCTCAGAGAGCTTATTTTTCTTTTTAATTTTGGGCACGTACCTCTCAACGGCGTACATGAATATATTGTAGAAACAATCTACTGCGTCGTTTGTACCTAACGTTGAAAGCGTACCAGTCCAATCAATAGTATGAAGATGATTGTTAATGCTATCATAGTCAGCATTATGGAAGTCAAAAACGATAGAATTATTGTAAGAAAGATGGTATACTCTATCCGTAGTGGCTAATTCAAGAGAAATTGCGGAATGGTGGCGGGTGTTAGAAAACAAATGCTCCGCATCGCTAGTTGGAATCACCACAACTTCGTCATACGCATTTGTAAAAATGAGATCTAACCAATTACCATGAAGGTTGGGGGTCGAAGCAACTTGCTGCAAATCATTGCCATACATGGTGCTAATAATGTTGAAGTCTATACTGTCTAGAAAATTGACTGGGAGGAGTCCATTATCAGAATGTCAAATTCGGTCGATTAAAATCCCCAGTGATGATTATTATGTCTTCTTCATTGATGGAAGCAGCTAGTGACGATATTATGTCACACGCATTATTGTAAACTTCTTCATTGGATCTTGGAGGGATATAAAAAGCCCCTATATACAAGTTTACATTCGCAATTTTGATACGAACAATTTTATGCTGGTAGGAATTGTTAGAGACAGTACTGACGGGCTCACTGAAAAACGAATTTTGCACTGCAATCAAGACTCCTCCTCCGCGCGATTGCCCAGTGCTGTGAGAATCCCTGTCGTCTCTACAAATTGACCAGTTTCCATCCAGAATCTCTTCATTGACAAAAGACTCATTCAACCACGTTTCAGTTAAGGTAAGAACGTTGAAATGGCATGATTTGGCGTCCAGATAAAGTTTGTTAATTTTCCCTCTCATACCACCGCAATTATGGTAAAAGAGGTTGAGGCGTTTAGAAGTGAGTGCGTTATTGGGGACGAAAAAATTTACGATGTTGCTCTCTGGGTCGTTGAAGTGCTGATATATAATTGGAGCTCACATGTGACGCGTAAGTTTCCAGATCTTTATTAGTTTGTGCTGATGTTATTCCTAACTCTTCGTGGTATTTGATATAAATCCTACGGAGGGCCCCAATATCTATAGGAAGGCCTTCCCGCTGGATCATAACCATAATGTTTGTCTTTGTTTTGCCATCAATGCACGTTGTGTCCGGAGCCTTGTTTATGTATGCCAGATAAAGCCTAACATTTTCAAAAATTTTATGATCTCTAAGTCGGGATAAGAGATATTTGCCTTCCATATCATTGCTGGCATTGGTTGTGGCTTTCACCACTGGAGGTATGAGCGGGTTCAAAAATGAATTCGTCTCAGGAGATGGTAAGGTGGAGACTTGTACACCACCATGTACAAAATTAGAGTATTTATCCACAGATCCCCTGTTTTCAGCGGCTGAAGTTGAGGTTAAAGAATTTTCGCACTGAACAATGGAGCTGTTTTGTTGCAAATTTCTAATAGTGCTATCACTTGGTGTTTCGGAAGTTGAGTGATGCTCTAAGAGATCCTCCGTTGGGAGACTAGGAGGGGAGCCATGACTTATTTGATTGGAATCTGGATTAGGATTAACATTAACATTGTTTTGATTTAATGTATTATTAATATTAATATTTTTGGTATTTAGTCTACGTGTTATTTCTTTTACCGAAAATTTATTAATTAAATAAATACTTGGGTGCTCTGCATTTGTTGATCTTTTTGCCGCTTGCCATTTGCTAAACACCATACCATTCCAGACATACTTTCCATTCTTGGCTCTTAGGTTTGTAAAAAGCCATGCATACCTGCTTGGTATAAAAACTTTGAAAGCGCGTCGATATTTATTCCGATGCGGTAACTCCTCCACTTTGCAGCTTTGTATTTTGAGATCTCGTTCGAATAACTGCTGCAATCCGGTGGCATCGAGTTTAGTTGATGCTTTTCTAAGATAGAAAATCTCCCAGGATGCTTGGTTGGTAAACTCCAATTTCCTGATTCTGTTTCTCCAGTCATCCTCAGACCAAAATGTGCCCAGTTTAAAAATTTGAGATTGAACGACTGGAACTTGAATCGAAGGTGTTCGTGTAGCGGCATCGACATTTAATTCCAATGTATGATCATGAGCTTCGTGTGTATTAGCACTGATAGGATATATAGCAGTTTTTTGAGCAACTGTAAAGCTTTGTACCTTTTCTTCCAAAGTGGCAAATTGTTTTTGCAGTCCTTCGATTTTTGTTAACACTTGAGAAAGGTGTGTATCGTTTTGCTGATGTGGTATTTTATTCGATATATTGGCCAGCAACTCCTTCATCCTGTCTTTGTTCAAAACTTCAGTACTCGGCGGATGTAAATTCGAAATCAGGTTTTTCATCGCAATAAGACGTTGGTCGACTGATTCTAGAGCTCTAATTATATTAATATTGCTGCTTGAGAGCTTCGTAGCAAAATCATCAAAGCAGGTTGCCATTTCCACGAAGCTTTCATCGTTTGCTCGGGATTTCGAACTCTGGCGGGCAATTAATTGGTCCTTTTCATTCATGAGGACATCTATGTGATCAGTTATTTGATCATAGAAAGTTCTGAATTTGTCCTCAACGTTTTGGCAGTCTGAACAAATAAAATGTGCCTCCAAATAGGGATGAAACCAATCCCTTGGCGCATCCATACAAGCACCATGTAGTTTTCTCCTGCAGAAACTTTTGCATATCACATATTTAAACGTATGATCGAATGCTACACAATTAGCAAGATCACATTTACAGTTCATTGTTTAATATATATATATGCTATCCAATGTCAAGGTCGTGTGATTACTATGTATGGCACACAATACTAGAACAAACACTTAATTCGCACAAATTGCAGACACAGCACAAAACAGTTAAATCAATTAATAGTCGCGAAATTATTAAGCGTTCGAATATGCTTACAATATATCGATAGCAGAAATTGGTTCACTGGTGAAAGTTGATTTTTAATTTATGGCGCAATTGGGTCACCTTAATGTAACTTTACGTAATTCTTGACAACGCGGAGAAAATATAAAACATTAATAAGAAGTTATTTTTTTTTTATAATATAAACTAATTTAATACTTTACACTTTTTGGATTTTAATGTGTCACTAATTGATTTAATGTATCTCTAATTGATTCCATGAATTTCGCTCAGCGAATCTAAAACACGTCCATGCACTTCGACGGTTTAATTGAGGTTAGACTGGATATTTAGTGACGCGTCAGTATGAAATTCACTACGCGTAAAACGAATGATGGAATAGAGAGTATTCATCTAGGAGCATCGCCAAGCAGACTGTAAATATACCCGATAAATCCGGAGCAGTGGTGGATATTTTCTTCTTCTTTGTAGCACTGCAGTCCCTTTCGTACCTTCGCTTCCTGTCACAAGCGGCTCCGATTGCCTTGGTCCATTGAGTGTGTCCTCTGATTTCCAAGTCCGCACAGCGTTGAACTTTGGTGGATTTAACAAATAGTTTTTTTATGGAAAAGTTCAAAGCTAGTTATGAATTAGTCACAAACGGGACCCAAAATAACTGCACGGGATTACAAATCCTCGTACCACAAAACATGAACACTTCTAAGAAAATCACCAGTTCCGATATCGAAAATACACTTTGCGTAATCTCAATTAGTAAGTGTTAAAGGACCTCTAAAGAATCAGTCGCGATCAAATGCTTACACTCCACAAACCGACGGATCAGGTAATCACTAGACAATTTAGCCGGCATCAGCGCATCTATGTAGTGTTGAGCAATAAACATTTAACGCAGTTTCGCGCATGGAATACGATAAAGCAATGTTGCACAACAATTACCCCGTTCATTCACTGTAGAAGTTTCATATGCAGCGGATTTCGACTTAAATCTCCACAACCAAAATCGGTCACTGTGAAAGTTTTATCTATGATGAATTCCATCGTGAAGCTCCACGGCATTCCTCTGCATCCTAATTGTAGCAAAACTTCAGAGTTGTTGCCTTCGATTAGAAGGAATTCTTCGAAAATCGCTGAACCGCGAGAGCTTCAACATATAAATAACTAATATTGAAGAAGAGTCTCATAAAAATTCGAGCAAGATTCTGATCTGTACACCGAGTGAAAGGATCTAGTGATAAGTTAATGTTGACTCCTGCATAATGAGGTGTCTAACAGAAGGAACAAGGTGTCAGTAGTTTCGGAAATGCAAAGATTGTAGATGAATGCTCAGCACTTTTCACCTCTAAATCTGAGCAAAGTATTTTCGGCACAGCTCTTTGCTGTGGCCATAGAATCGTTTTTCTGGTCCACATAAAAGCAGAGACTATACGGCACTCAGCAAAAGTTTCCTTCTAGTTGAGATACTTTCCCAAAACATTGGCTATCAGTCAATGGACAGTTGATATCCCCCGCTACAGACGTCACAGTTATTATTCGTATCAGAAAACCTAGGCACTTTACTACTGGCTTCAAGTCGACCAACACTTCTCTAATACTGATCATTTCTACTTTTGGAATCCTTTGCTTCACCAGGCTGAATCTGCAAGCAATTATCCAGTCCTTCACTTAACACATTAGCCTGCCTAGTCTGACTTGTGTTTTTTCAGCTGTGCTGTGGATAACGCCGCAACCTTACTCGAATACCCGATAGCTCATATCACGCGTTTGGGCCAATGATCGAGCCTTGATGTAATTTTTAACCCGGCTCTAACCTTTTTACTTGTCAAAGGGTAAGCTCTTAGGTGGTTCCTCAGATTGATTACACATTCAGGAATATGGAAACAGATTTTCAACATTTCGGGAATATTAGCCAATTTCTGCGAGCTGAAGGTATTCCTGACATCCAGAATCACAAACCAAACTACTCGGCAGATGACGCGACTGTGTACCTCTGTCCATTTGACTCGCCAACTTTGCAATGGCATTTATGCAAGAGTGCCCTGCTCTGAGGCCACATTGCCGCGGAGATATGTCTACAGCAGCAAGTTTCTTGAGCACTTTCCCAGCCGTGTCCAGCTTACATAATGCGCGGAACACAGACATCGGATTGGGATTCCTATTCCCCTTATCGTCCAGTGCGAGGCGAGCGTTTAAGGTAATGGGAAACAAATCAAGATAAAAGTGATGGACAAGCTGTATAAAAGTGATAGATAAGCTGCAAGTTATTCTTGCCTTTCTGAACAGCGTGGGTACTTAGCTTCTGTTTTGTTGTAGGCGGCATCAATAAAGATGGGCTTTTAAAGGAAAAAAATTCCAGAATATATCTGATATCTAACTTCCCTGCCTCATGTACAAGGAATGTCCGATTGAGTACCCTAGGCGCCGCAGTTCCTTTTTCATATCACCCACAAAATCCTGCCAACAACGACCCTTACTATTGTTGAAAAATCTACGAAAGCATTTCCTGGCTGTCTTATATCCCTGCATTCCTCGTTTTGATTGTTGATTGTTGAGCTTCCCGCTGAAGCTCGTCACACTCTCTTGCCTTTGCAGCAATTTCCCAGCAGCGTGAGGATATCGACGAAACTCTCAACATCTATTTTCTCAATATATTTTGCTTCCTAGCACTATAGATCCTTCTGGGCCTTCGGCTCCAACTGTCTCGGTCAATCGACCAAATTCTTAAATTTTGAAATCCGAGCAGCGATAAACTGTCTTGGCCGATATTGCTGTACCAGTCTTTCATCGGTTTTCCCACTGGTCTCCCCACCTATTTTCGCCGCACAGAATACCTCTTTGGGCACCCATTGTTCGTCCACATGAACTATGTGGCCAGCCTATCGGAGCTTTCGCTATCTTGTAAGCGTTGAAACCTCCGGCTCCGCAAAAATTTCACAAAGTCGTGGTTCTATGAAATTCGCCGTTGGTATCCTTCTAGTTTCACTCCGATTATTAGTTTCAGAAATCGCCTCTCCAAGACATTGTTTCCGGATGCTTGAGTGAGTGTCTGTGTATCATTCCCGTACCATAGTATAATTTTATCACAAATTTTTACACTCGTAGGTTTGTTTTCCTGTCTGTGCAGCTAGTCTTCAAGATTGTCAGAACTAAATATCATTTTTTCTAGTTCTTCGTAGCGCTACAGCCCCTCTCGGGCCTTCGCTTCTTGTAACAAGTGCCTCCAACTGTCTCTGTCCATTTACCTCGCGCTCCGGTTTCGGAATCCGAGCCGCGACGAACTGTCTTCGTCGACAGAATCAGACCAACGTTTCCTCGGTTTCCCCACTGGTCTCCGCCCTTCAGTTCTTCTAACGAATATCTTTTTGCGTATTCGTTATTCGCCCATACGATTCATGTGGCCGGCCCATTTGAGTTTCTGCAGTCTTAGAAATTTGAGGCAGGTTATGGTTGTATCGAGTTCGCCATTGGTCCCTGTCCAACTTTTCTCAAATTATTCGCCTCAGGACCCGTCTTTCGAAGGCGTTCAATATGTTTGCAAATACTTGGGTTAGGGCCCATGTTTCGCACTCATAGCATAACACAGGTCCTATCATAGATTTGTATACTTGGAGCTTTGTTTTCCTGTGTATTCAGCTGGTCTTCAAGATCGTCAAAACTGAATAAAATATTTTATTTGCGAGCCGTATTCTTCGTCGAATTTCATCTGTTTCATTAGCGGTTCTCGTTATTTTCGGGCCTAAGTGTACAAATTTGCCCACATTTTCTATAGTATATTCGCCAAGTATGATAATTTGGGCATTTAAGATATTTTTTCTTGACTGCGTAGTCGTCTTTGGCGTATTTCCCCTGTTTCATCGCCCTTCCTCGTTATTTTTGCCCCTAAATACACGAATTTGATCACATTTTCGATGTTTTATCAGTTATGGGTGATGTTATAGATATTTGGGGTATTTTTCATCGACTATGTTATGAGTTTTGTTTATATCCAATCAATTTGTAGCCCGCTTGTTTCAGTTTAAGAAAGAGTTTTTTGACGGTTGTTGGCAATCGTGATTGGATATTGATATCATCCTATCATTTGGCTCCACTTTTATGAGAATGTTCCTCTTGTCTCCACAGATAGCGTACTAGTGATGTATTCCAGAGCCTAATTGAATATCAATCGGGCCAGCCCGTTTCCCTGTTTTAGTTTGATATTTGTGTCAAAGGCATCATGGTAATTTCGGTTAAACGAACTAATTTGGCTGGAATATCTAAGCAAAGCTTTATGTAGTACAGTACGTTTTGATAAAGACTGTCCTATCTTTGCTTAGTGAAAAAAAAATTACTGTACGTCTATGGTGAACTTCCAGCATTTCTAAAGTACTTGCTTGACTGTAAACAGTTGGTCTATCGTCGGTCAATCTACTCTAAAGCCACCTTGATGCCGCCAAGTAATATTGTTGTATGAGCTGATTTTACCTTCTAAGCTCTTTGAAAATATTTTGTACACTGTAAAAAGCAGTAATATGCCTCTATAGTTTTCGAACTATAGCTTGTCACCTGTTTCATGGATAGGGATTCTAATTAATTGGCTCCACTAACACACCATTTGTTCTTGATCCCAAATGTGCTTGGTGACTTGGTTGATGGCTTTTCGAATACTCTTGCCATGATATTTGATGATATTCATTGAAATCTAACCCATGCCTAGCGCTTATACAAACAAACAACAAACAAAGCTTCTCAAATAACCAAAGTAGACTCTACATATTGCTGATACCGGAAAATTGGCGTAACGCCGGCATTCAGAATGACCAGTCGTGTTCTTACCGCAATCTTCTCAACTCGCTGTCGGCTTGAATGTCCTAGCCCCAGCGTGTCATATTTAGCGTTGAAGTCACTCTACAAGTACATTGCCTTCTGTATAGTAGTGTCCTGCAAAGCGTTAAGTTTGACTTAAAAATGTGGTTTTGGTTCAGTCAGCTTTAGAAACATCAGTGGGCAATCATTGGGCGGAAAAACTGAGGAGCATTAGCAAACACAAACATACACGGCTTATTCAGTAAGAAGTTTGAGATAAATCTTCTCGATAGGGCTGGCATTGAAATTGATAGTACGACTCCGGACGGAAATGGAAACAGGATTACTCGTATATGTGATGGAGTGCAGAAGTGCGAAACAGTTTTGTTCCGGATAGCGCTAAAATGGGTCAGTTAAGACTTGAAACGTAATTGCGAGGATTTTTATATTATGGCTAGTGGGGGTAGTTTAGAACGGGTTCCACAGAAATCTTGTGTTGAATACCTGGGCGTTCATCTCGATCATATCCGTGCTATACTGAACATATAAAAATCATGCTCAGTAAAACACCAAAATGTAGTCACGTCCTTTCGACGACTCTTTCATTCCATATACTTTGATCAAAAGTTCAAAGTTATCTTAACTTTTTTATCTCTGCTTTTTTAGTTCTTATAATAAAAAAAGAAAATCTCTTTCTTTTTTTAAATTTAAAAACTTTTCCAATGACACTAATTTAATTTTATTTTTCAGCATACACTAGCGTTTCGAAAGCAAGCTGCTTCCTTCTTCAGTGCTACACTACATTTTTTTTTTTTCAAAAACCGTCCTTAAAAAGCTACATCAGCTAACATTCTTAATTACTTTAAATTAAAAACATCAGGCCTTAAATGAATTTTTCATTTTTATTGTCCTCATACTTGATCCTTTTCCTTTTTCCGCTTCATGTTTATCGCCCTCATACTTAATCCTTTTCCCGCTTCGTTTTACTACCCTTTTAATGCGCTGCGTGGATCCTGCCTGCCAATCTTATTAATCTACTGTTGTTGTTGCCTAAGTCTATGTTGAGTCTGCTGCTTTCTGTAATCGTTGATATCCTAAAACTTTCCACTGAATCCAATTTTTCCATTAATGGACATCCTCCAATATCTGCACATTGTCCCAGGATATCTCGTGGGTGATCGTGTCTCCGTTTTTCCTTGTCTCATGTGATGTGCTCCCGAACTCTCGTTTTAACCAGTCTTTTATTCTGTCCAATGTACGGCATCTGACATTCGGGGCAAGTTATTTTGTAAACCCAGCTCTTTTCTTCCTTTCCCTTTAGGTCCTTCGTAGATCATAGTTTATGAGACAGTTTGTATTCTCTAGACAAAAGTGCTGCAACAGCCGCTCTAGTCTTTTGAAACACGAAGAGTAGGTCAAATTCATTCTTGATGTTACTAATTGTCGATTATCATAAAATGTGGTGTGTTGCTTTTTGTGTTGATTTTCTTCCTCTCGGTGTATTCTCTGGTGTATCCATTTCTGATTGCGATTTCAAATATATATTCCTTTTCTTTGAGTATACATTCTTCTGACATGGGGTCTATTTATCATGGAGTTAAATGCAGTTTATGACAATATGGATGATTCGATGTGCTGGGGATTGTCCTTTTGATGTGAGTAATTTTTCGGTGAATGTCAAACTCAAGAGCACCGTTGCTCTTGATAACCTTTAAATCCAAGAATATTAAAACCCCATTAGTTTCCTTTTCCCTTTTAAAAAAAATATTCTCGTGGATTTCGTTGATATTCTCTAGTAGCTCATCTACTTCGTTCGTCTTGTCAATCGCAAGCACGTCATCTACGTAGCTCCACCATAGTTGTGGCAAGATACCTTTGTCTTCCAATCTCCTGTCTATTTCATCCATGAAAAGATCACTCAGAAAGGGGAATAGAGGATTTCCCATTGCTACCCTTGCTGTTGTTTTGAAATACTCCTCCCTGAAAGTAACATAGTTTTCCTCCATGCAAACTTTTGCCAGCTTCACGTATGCTTTTGCTGTTCGTGTCCATTCTGATGTGGAACTATGTCTCTTCAGCCGCTCTTCAAACAATCCGAGAGCTTGCCTAACCGGGATGCTCGGGAATTGTGCTTGCACGTCGAAAGATACCAATATGTCATCTTCTTCCACACTCGTTATGCGTTGCACCTTGCTGATGAACTCTTCTCTGTTTTTCACTGTTCTGCTACCAATTCTTTGATTAAAGTTTCCGCATTCTCGTAGCAGCCATTTCGCAATTCTCGGAGTTGGAGCATTCGTTGCCGTAATAATCTCCCTGAGCTCATTGCCTTCCTTGTGTATTTTTGGGATACATCTCATACGTGGTAAGATCGGGTTTCGGAAAATACCAAAATCGTATGTTATTGTTGTTGTAATTGGAGAAATTTCAAATGGCTATAACTTCCGTGAATATGAATCGATTTTCATCAAATTTGCAGAGTATAAAGGTCTTTTGCAAGACTACTTCACTATCGGTTTTCATCGAGTTTAAGGTTATTCATACGATTTTATTGGGGAAAATGTGAAATTCGATGTTCATACTATTATTAAAAAAGTTGAGCGAATATTGACTTCTAAGGTATTTGTTGTTAATATACTCATAAACCTGCTTCTATAATTTTTTTCAGATTTTTCGGATCAGAGGTGTCCAATCGCGACGGGGAGGGGGGAGAGACTAATTTTTCGTGTATTTCCCCTTTCTGTGCGCCCCCCTGAAAAAAACATACCAGTTTGAGACCTGTTTTGACAAGTGCTTATCAAGACCTTACATTTGATACCCACCCATATTGGCTATCTTTGATGAACTTTTTTTCAGGGGGCCACTCCTCTTTATTGGGAGGCCCACCTTAAGCACTAATTAAAAATTTTTTTGGAGTAAACCTTTGAAGAGGGTATCACTTTACACCTATCAACAAAATTGTATGTTTGTTGTTTATACGGTTTGCGATAAAAAGTGCTGTGACACACGGATGGACAGACAGGCTCGATTTTGGTAGGGTTTTGTCAAATTATTTTACAAAACCTTCTTTAAACAATGGTAATTTCTACCTGCATAGGAAAAATCCTCTAGCCCAGTCCATTAAAAGAGTTGATAAAGTGTCTGGTAGGGACATACTGCTTACCCAACTTTTTAAGTTAAGTTATTGCGCTTAGTTCACCTTCATGATGCAAACTAGCCATTGATTGATGACCTCCGGCGCCAATTTAGTTGTTGCTCATATTTCTGCTTATTTTGCAGCTTCTAACAATCATTTTTTCGCATTTTTCATGATTCTTGGTACAAAATCAGCACCATATTAATATTCTGCTATAAATTCTGATTAAACGTGCTAAACTCTCATTCCCGAAAACACATCTGCTTCCCTAGTTTACGAAATGCACCCGTAACGAATCCGTTCAACACCAATAATCAACCATCATAAATCACACGCCCTTTTTGCAATTATTACCAATTTATCACTCGGCTCACATTTCATCGGACCTTCTTCAAAAATATGAACGCATGCCTTCGCTAATCCAATTGCTATAAAATTAATCGACTGGTTCCTGAAATGCCGGCACACAGCAAAACCCAAAGTCGCTCTCAATCCCAACATCAAAATGCTGACACAATTTCCAGTCCGCTTCCACATTTCCTAGCATTTTCATTCACCCGCCAAGGACTTAATTTACGGCTTTACGTAACGTCACATGTCCTTTTTATATTCCTTGTTTTTTTCTATGACTTATATTCCTATTACAGCCCCTCCTCAAAATATTTTCGAGCTCACTATGAGTGCATGTTCTGTCTCCGTCATGGGTGCGATGGTATTCAGGTTGATGAAAAGTAACAGAATCGAAGAGGAGATGCAAATAAGATAACCAACCTCGCTGTGTGGTGTAATCGGAAGCAAATGGCCTAGAATTTGAAACCATGTCCGCCCCTAGTACAGCGTTCATCGATGGTATTAAGTGAATTATTGCAACGTACACATGTTGAGTGACCTGAGGTGAGACCGTAACGAATTTCAAATCGGAGATAAACTTGGCTTTGGTGCTTAGGATCCTGGAATAGTTGATAGGGAGCTAGGTTGGTTTTATACATTTCATGTTAATGGGCTCCAAAGCTATGAAGTTGGATTTTTTAAAATTTATTGACAGGAAATTCTATGGAGGGCATGCTAAGGTAATCCAATGAATGCGAGATTCTGTGAAAGGATGCTAGTCGGACGAAAACTGGCAGTAAGTTGAAATAGGTCGAATTATGTTGGATCAGTCCAGAATTTACATGTTTGAAATTTTTCAATGATGCTCCATTCTGAAACATTTATTTATACGCCCTTTGTTGTAAAAGCTATAGTGTGGGAACTTCCTTCTTTGAAAACCTCAAATAACTTCCTTCTTTTAAGACCCTACATAACTGGGAGATTGATCGTAGTAGTCTTTGCGTATAGACGTCTTTAAAATCGCTCCTGTCAAAAGTTTTCAAAAATTAAATTAATTTTTTAAAAACGTTAGTCTGAAGTTAATTTTTATCGGAAAAAATCTTATATTGTCGAAGTAATCGACTCCGGAAATTTCTATCGAATATTTTTACTTCGATTGGTAACGAAAAACAAATTCACAAAGAAAATTTCGCCGCTGGTATGGAGGAGCCCGACGGCTTCCCACCGTTAGGGCAACCTGGGGAAACGACGAATACGAAACTGGCGATAATCACCAAAAGAAAGCATAACGAAGAAAACTCCGCAGATGGAGGGTGCAAGCTGCAAATAATAGCGGACAATCAACAAATGGCCAAATTGCAGAAAGAAAATGATGAACTAAGGCAACAGATACAGTCTCTCAAGGATCTTTTCAAGAAAGGGATGAAGCCTCAAAAGACGCAGCCACAAAATCAATGGCAACAGGTAACAAAGCCGAAGAAAAGTGCAAAGCAAGTAAATCCAGAGGAAGTTCTAAGTGCTGGTGGCACCAACGAGAGCCAAAATTATTTTGCAGCGCTGGAGGGATTAACCGAAGATATGGAAATCGAAGAAAACATCGGAGGTAATTTTAATCAAGATAATGACGTTAATTTTATTCAATATTTAAAGTACAAAAATAAGGAGAAAAAACCAGCCCGCAGTTCTGCTGGTTCCTCTGAAAAAGCTTGCAACAAGACAGAAAAAGTTCCGCCAATCAACGTGTTCGGACAAACCGGGAAAGATATGGTTCGGCTATTGGCAGCCGAAAATAAACTGGCCAATTTCGAAATCAAAAGGGTTAATGCCGAAAAATTAACTATAAGGACGAAATCTCTGGTTGATTTCAAGTCAGCCAAAGATGCGCTGATTTCTGGGGAGGTTCCACACTTCACCTATTCCCCAAAAAGTGAAAAAAATCAGACCTTCTTGTTGAAGGGTTTGGACAGCGGAGAGGATACGGTCGATCTTCTTCAGGTGCTCAAGGAGGCTGCACCAGATATTGATTTTGTTTCAGTCAAAGCCTTTGCGACAAGAAGGTCGACCATAGAAAGGAAGAATTTACCACTTTACCTGGTACAAATTGCAAATAAGAGCAGTCCAAGTGCCCTTCAACAAATAAGGTACTTAAATTTCAGAGTGGTGAGGTGGGAACGCCTCCAGAAAAGAGAAGTCAACCAGTGTTACCGGTGTCAAAGATTTGGACATTCGGCTGCCAATTGTGCCATGCACTATCGTTGCGTTAAATGCAAAGACGTTCATGCTCCCGGTGAGTGCAAATTGGCTCAGACGGAGCCTAAAGAAAAATTATACTGCGTTAACTGCGGTGTTTTTGGTCACCCAGCATCATATTGAGGATGCTCCCGATATCAAGATGCAAAAGTTAAATTTGCTCCAAAGCAAACACAAGTACACCGTAATATCATACCTTCCAACTTCGTCAAGCCCGGAGTATCATTTGCACTCGCCGCTAGAGGACCAGCAGAAAATGCTGGAAATAATGTAAATAATGTAAGTGGCAATAATGAGCTGCTTCTCAAAATTTACCAGCAACTTAATTCTTTATCGGAGAGAATCGACAAACAAGATTCAAAAATTAACTTTGCTTTTCAGCGTTTAGGTCTTTCAAATGCCTAATAATAACTTGTCATCCAGTCATATTCCCATGGATAGGCTTCGCCTCATATCGATCAACGTCAACTCTATCGTTGCTATACATCGACGTGATTATCTCCTTGAATTTGTTGTTAAGCAAAAGCCTGACATCATACTTCTCACTGAAACCCACCTCAATTCATGGCATTCCATGGAATTCAAAGATTTTGCATTCGTACGAAACGATAGGGTAATAGGTGATGGGGGAGGTGGCACCGGGATATTGGTTAGAAGACTCTATTGTTTCCAAAATATTGAAAAAGTCGAATTCAAAAACTTTGAATTTCTTGAAGTGTCCGTCATCAACATTTCACTGCCAGGTGGGGATAACCTCTTCGTTATCTCTGCCTATGCAACTGGTCAAAATGTTCTCAAGTTCAAGGAGGAACTCAATTCCTTGTTTGAAATACTCGAATTGAACAGGCTGCATAATTATTATATTTTTGCCGGTGACCTGAATGCCAAGCATACATCATGGCTAAACGCCACCAATAATCCAAGAGGTGTATTCCTGAAATCATGGATAACAGAAAACCAAATTGAATACAGGTGCAACCTATATGGGTCGGAGTTCCCAACATACACTAGGACAAATTCATATTTGGACCTCTGCATTGCTGACGCAAGACTTGAATTCAGCTTTAATAGTCCTCAACGGAAACTGCAGGTGCTTCCTTACGATAGCGATCATAACGCAATCGTAATGGAAATCAATCATCAAAGGGATGATTTCTTCCTCATTCCAGTTCAACATGAAAACCATCGGTTGAATTTCAAAAAAAACAGACTGGGGAAAGTTTCAAAAGAAGTTTAATCGGGAGTACCAGAAGCAATGTCCCTCTTCTGATGATGGCAACGCTTGCTCAATGGTTCCTAATAACAGAAATCTAACTGACGATGAAATAGATCTCTATTTGTCGAAGTTAGAGAAGCTGACGTTGGAAACGATTGAGAAAGTTGTTCCCAAGATTAAACATCGAAACAATATGGAAGGATATGAAACACCCACCATCGCAAGGTTGAAAAGATTGAAAAGCCTTCTTCTCACACGCGTCAACATTATTTATCGGCGATTTTTGGACTACAACCATCCCTCGTTGGCTTTGTTGAAATTACACCTGAAGAATGTCCGGAACTTAATCCGATCATACTTCAGGAGTGAGGTCAGCAATCAATGGGCGGAAAAACTGAGGGGTATTAGCCCACAGGAACCAGATGGCGTTTTCGCGAAAGTGAATAGCTTATTCCGCAGGAAGTCTCGAGTGAAGGTATCGAATCTTGAAGTCGCTAGTGATGAGATAAATCTTCTCGATAGAGCTGGTATCGAAATTGATAGTACGACTCCGGATAGAAATGGAAACAGGATTATATGTGACTTGCCCTGATTGAAACACATTTTGAATTGGTTCATCTGCCAAACCCAGAGAGAAGGAATGAAATATTTTCGGAGGTCGTTGAAGCAAAAGTTTCCGACTTCAAATCAAGCCTGAACGGCCAATCAATTCTTCATTTCGATGAAACATTAACATCTGACCTCATACCGAGCTTGAATCTTATTGATTATTTTGTCAGCTATGAAGACTTGTGTTTCATATTTCGCAGAATAAACAACAAAAAATCATGTGGTACTGACGGTATTCCAAATAAAGTTCTCCGACATTTGCCGGAGGTTGCTATTAGGAATTATTGCATATTGTTCAACAACATGTTGAACAATTCATATTTCCCAAATGAGTGGAAAAAGGCTAAGGTATTTCCGATCTTGAAGAAAGGAAAAGAATCTTCATGCCCTAAAAGCTATCGCCCAATCAGCTTGCTGCCTAACATCAGCAAGGTGTTTGAAGTGATACTCAACAGATCATTAAACGCCCACATTGAGAAATATGAGTTGATGCCGAATTGCTAATTTGGTTTTCGTGCCAGGCATTCGACCATACATGCAATAACGAAAGTAACCTCAGACATCTGTTGGAAACTAAACAACAAAGAATGTGTTGGAGCATGTCTCATTGATATGGAGAAAGCCTTCGATACGGTGTGGTTAGATGGACTAGTTTTCAAACTTCTTCAGGACAGGTTCCCCAGACACCTTGTCGCCATTATGTGTAATATGTTATACGGGAAATCATTTATTGTAGCTGATGGAAATCTGACAACAATGCGCGAATTCAAGGTCTTGAATGGTCTACAGCAGGGAACAGTTACTGCGCCCCTGCTTTTCTCAATATTCATTCGCAAGCTATTGAACAGCTTTGATTTTAATGTCTCGCCAACGCGATCATTGGTAGCGTTTGCTGATGATCTGATCATCTATACGGCAGACCGAAAAGCTACAATAGTTCAGAGCAATCTTCAAAAAATGTTTAATGATGTGCAGCTCTACACCGACAATTGGCGAATGAAAATCAATGCGCAGAAGTGCGAAACAATTTTGTTTCGGACAACGCTGCAGGGGGCCAGTCAAGACCTGAAACGTAATTGGAAGGATTTCCACATTATGGCTGGTGAGGGTAGTTCAGAACGGGTTCCACATAAATCCTGTGTTCGATACCTCGGTGTTCATCTCGATCAGTATCTGTACTATACTGAACATGTCAAAATCATGCTCAGTAAAGCACTAAAAGTAGTCATGGCCCTTCGGCGACTCTTTCATTCAAGATACATTGATCAAAAAGTCAAAGTTATTTGTTACAAGACCCTGGTTAGACCAGTTTTGACATACGGATGCCAGATCTGGTACAACCAGAGTGCTAGTACAATGGAAAGATTAAGAGTTTTCGAAAGGAAATGTCTTCGTGCATGTACCGGTTTGTACAGAAAGCCTGAGACGGATTGGAAGCACTATATATCGAATAGAAAAATTTATCAAACCGCTCAAGTGACAAGAATCGATATCTTCATATTGAAACTTCTTCGGAAACATATCGCAAGATCTGTAACTGTGAGTGAAAACCCATGGATTTCACAGCCGTTCCACCCTACAGACGGGTATATTGTGACTTGCCTCACTACTGGCTTCGTTCCTCCAGAAGCATTCGTGTATTTGGACATGAATCGATATGTTTTTG
Source organism: Odontomyia ornata (assembly GCA_963969285.1). Taxonomy (NCBI): domain Eukaryota; kingdom Metazoa; phylum Arthropoda; class Insecta; order Diptera; family Stratiomyidae; genus Odontomyia; species Odontomyia ornata. The sequence goes on along the minus strand of OZ017740.1, from coordinate 29,147,104 downwards.
ATTCTGACGGCGTCCGAATTATATATCACATATATCGACGGGCCACCGATAAGAAGATAAAATATCCTCCGAATCTGAGTTCACGAGACCAACAATTCCAATGGAGATACTCATTTGCTAGATTCATTGAGGCTGGTCGAGCTGAGATGGAACAATCTAGGTATTGGTGGCTGAATGACAATGTCTAAATTATTCGTGTTTATTTTCTGTTTTTGTGCTTTTTCTCGTTACTTAGTTTTTTTAGATTCATCTCATTATTGCTACATCTAGTGTTGTTGTTTATTTGTATTATAAATAAGGTATAGGTTTCAATATAAGGTAACGTTTTTTTTTGTTTATTTTGATTGAACTTATTTAGAATTAGGGTGTAACATATTAGGTATAGGATATAAGTTCATTGTTGTGTTAGTAGTATAAGTAATTTTTGAATAATGCTGGTTGGTTTTTTCTCCTTTTTCCAATTGAATGAAAAAATATCTAATAATCTTAATTAATTTTAAATTTGCAAGTGTATTTTTTTCAATAAATGTGTTTAACTGATAACGTATAAATTTAGAGAGCCATTCGGGCCATTAAGTTTTTTATAGTTTTATTGTTTGGAATTTGCTTTATGTTCTTTTACAAATTTATAACGATTGGTATTAAATAAAGCGCTTTTGACTTTGACTTTGACTTTGACCCTACATAACTGGTAGAGGTGGTAGGGCTGGCTATTAGGTTTGTTTTATTCTACGTACACCATTCGTAGCATACAGACGCGTTTTTTCATGGCTCCTGTCACCAGTTTTCAAAAATTAAATAATTTTTTAAAACGACAGTGTTAAATTAATCTTTATTGGAAAAAACTTATCCAATCATCGAGGCAATTGATTCAAACCACTTTTAATTTTACTTCGATGAATTAAAAAACAACAAAATATCTCAAGACAACTTCGGTACGTCAAATGGTAAGCTGACGACAATTATAATGAAAAGGAAATATGTTCAAGAAAACTCCGCAGATGGCTAAAAGTAATGATTAAACTCCGGAAAAAAACGATGTACTTAAGGTACTGATACAGTCTTTCGAAGGGTTGGTCAAGAAAGGCTTCAAGATTCAAAAAACAGCAGCAAAAACAGCTCCCAACAGAAAACGAATGTGAAGAATAATGTAAAGTTAAAAACTCGGTAAAAAGTTTTAAGTGCTGAAGGCACTAATGACAATCGAAACTGTTATGCAGCGCTGAGAGGACTGATAGAATGAATGGAAATTGAATTTTGATAAAGATAGCAATGTAAATTTTATTCAAAGTATAAAAAGTAAAAACAAGGAGAAAAATTAACTCGTGGCTCTGCTGCTTCCTAGGAAAAAGCCAGCAACAAAGCAGAGATTGTTCTACCAATAAATGTACTCGGACAAAGCGGAAGAGATCTGGTTTGGCTATCGGGAGCCTAAAATAAAATATGCAATTTTTAAATTAAAATTGTAAATATAGAGAAATCAATAACCAAGGCGAAATAACTGGTTGATCTCAAGTCTGTCAAAGATGCTCTGAATTCTGGAGAGGTTCCACATTTCAATTATACCCCAAAAAGCTAAACGATTAAGAATTTTTTGTTAAATGTAGAGATTACAATATCATTCTCTTGCAAGTGATCAAAAAAGCTGCATCAGAAATTGAATTCGTTTCAGATAAAAACTTTGCAACAAGGAAATTTACCATTAAAAAGAAAAATTTACCGCTCAATGTGTACGAGATAAGATAGATATCGCATATCGTCACTGCACTCGTTTTGCGATAATCAACACAGCAATGGTTCGGAAAGGTTCCGTCCTTCTTTACTGATAGAATTGGAGTACCCATGGATTCCTATAAGCTTCACTATACCTTACTGGCTCAGTATGTATGTACTTCTCCAGAAAAGGTTATACCCCTGTTCGATTTAGGCTGCTGCAATCTTAATGACATATTGAGCGTAGCAAGTGCACCCAACACTTTCTTCTATTTTGACGAACTACCCCTGCAATATTATCTCTTAAGCCCTCGCTTCTTTCTCCTATTAACAAATCTTTGGTCTAAGTTACTCGGCAATGTACTCTTGCAATGCAAAGACGAGATTCCACGCATTGTTCCTCAGGCACCTCACCAACCCAACTGCCGGAAAATTCAACGCCAAAGAAGACTTTTTAACCCATTTGTGGCCACGAATCAAATAATTGAATTTTATTATTTAGGGACTCATTATGAACAAGTAGATAACATAGATGCAATCCAAAATTTTCATTTATGATCTACACTTACTGATGAATTAAGTTAAATGAAAAAATTAATGCTATTATTAAACTTCAATATATGTATTTTTAATAGAAAAAGAAACGTGCAATTAATGGAAATTTATTATGAATGGAATTGGGCGAAGCAGTCTCTTTCCAAACACATAGTGACACTGCATTTGATACATTACCATCTCCTTCATTTAATAACATTGTCGACATCTTAGCTGCTTGGTTAGTTTTTTTTGGAAATATAACGACTTTCACTCGATAAAAAACTACGTGGTGCATTGGAAAATTTATTTTGAATAGCTCGCTTTTCGAAATTTTGGAGGCAGTGTCTAGTAATGTTCCTAATGAAGAGAAGTGGGTCGATATTTTCACTTGCATCGGCCATTGTATATAATTTCCAGGCATTAACACTGCCAAATTCAACATGTGTGTCCAAAGATGTCACCACCATTTTTGCCTTGAATTGATACACGATAATTATTCGCATTTATTGTTTCCATTTTCTGCTTAGACCAACGCTTCACATTAGAAAGTGGAGTTGTGTAATATTTAGTTACTATCGTCACAGTACTATTATGCTTCCATCTAACCAAAAGTAGTAAATGTTTTCTATTCTATGTGTACTCAAAACAACCACGCTCTTCTTTTTAAATTCTGCCCGAAGTATTACCGGACACTTTTTGGTGCGATTACCCCTGATGGTTCTTGTTGCCCGGGATCCCATTGCTCGTAATCTCGCCAATTATGAATGGCTAATCAAATAGTATTCAAAAAATATAAAATGATTGGCTGATCCATCAACTACTTTTAGAAGTTTCAGTATAAACTTTGAGTCAAGGGGTAAAACTTCGTTTTTTTGTACCACAATACGAGGGTGGTGTGAAAAGTTTCCGGCCTGACCAAGAAAAACGATATTTTTAAATTTTTTTTTGCTTTATTTTTCAACATAATCTCCATCAACACTGATACATTTCTCATAACGGTGTTCGAATTTAGTTATACCAGTTTTAAACGCAGATTCGTCAAGCTCTTCAAAATACTGATTTACAGCTTTTCTAACCCACTGTTTTGACTGTTCTTTATTTTCAGGAGTGTAGTGGTAGACCCAAGTCTCTTCAACAGTTATGAATCGACGCAAAATTCGTTTAATTTACGCCTATACAGCGCCAAATTGTCGGTAGAAATGATTTTTCGAATTATTTTTTGGTCGAGCGATAGCAAACGCGGCACCCACCTTGCACACAGCTTTTTCATGCTCAAATGGTTGTGCAAAATGTTTCGCACACGTTCAGCTGACATCCTACAGGTCTCAGCTATCTCATGCACTTTCAACCTGCGGTCTTCCAACACTACTTGATGGATTTTCTCAACCATTTCTGAAGTTGTGACCTCAACGGGCCGTCCTGAGCGAGGCTCGTCAGAGGAGCTCACACGACCCATTTTAAATTTAGAAACCCACTGCTTATGAATATGATGGGGAGTTGTCTCCTAGTATTGAATCCACATCTACTTTTATTTGTTTTGTATAAAACCTTTCAAATACGAGTCGAAGTATTTGATGACAGCACGTTTTTCCAACTTTTCCATTTTTATGAAAACAACGGAAGCGTCTCGCGCAATGTGCTCTCAAACGCAAACTAACTTAGCGATTAGCTTGAAACTGTACATACAAGCTCGGTAGGAATGGTATTGTAGTACGCCGCTCCAAAAGTAGACCTAGTGGTGCCATCTCTAGGTCAGGCCGGAAACTTTTCACCCCACTCTCGTATGCTATAAAGCATCCAATCTTAATGGTTTTCCTCGGATAAATTGCTTCGAAAAATATGTTCAAAGTATTTAACCATGGCTTTGTCTATCGGTAAGCTTTCATGGAAGAACTGAAAAATTTTTGATTGAGTTTCTTCATGAATGGTCTAAGCAAAAAAGTGTTGGACATAGGTTTGGACGTTCAATTAACATAATGTGTAGCTGTAACACAGACACATTATGATGCACATAATGTAGTATAATGTGCAATAAGCCAAAGTAATGTATATAATAAAGTATCGATCGATCAAAGTGCATTATTTAGTGATAATGGAAGTCATTCATTTTAAATAAGTTTATAGTGTTTTACGAAAGTTGGGGACTAACTGTATTTGAATTTCCTTAGCTGTCGCTACATAGGCTCAAGATATCACTCAGTATTTCCATCTCAGGACCTGTCGCTCAAAGGCGTTCAATATATTTGCGGATGCTTGGGTTAGTGCCCATGTTTTACACCCATACAATAACACAGGTCTTTTCACAGATTTGTGTACTTAGAGCTTTGCTTTCCTGTGAATGCAGCTGGTCTTCGAGTTCGTCAAAGCTGAATAAATATTTTGTTTGTGAGCTGTGTTCACCGGCGTATTTCGCCTCTTTGATTACTGGTTCTCGTTATTCTGAAAACACAAATTCACTCACATTTTCGACATTGTATTCGCCAAGTGTGACATTTTGTGTGCTTGAGGTATTTTTTTTCGACTGCGTCATGAGCTTGGTTTTATTTTCATTGATTTGTAGTCCTGCTAGTCTTGCTTTCATGTGTTTCAGCCTACTAGTTTTGCTTCGCTGTCGATTTTCAGGAAGAGTTCTTTGGCAGTTGTTATGGCCTTGACAAAATGTTGATGTCATCCGCATGGGCCACTACTTGGCTCGACTTGTATAGTAAGGTACCTCGTGTATCGACAAGTAGCTCCCTTATGACGTACTCCAGAGCCAAATTGAATAGCAATGGGGCCAGCTCATCTCCCTGTTTAAATCCGATGATTGTATCAAAGGCATCGGTGACTTGTTTATTGATGCGGACCTGGGAGGTTGTCGACGTCATTTTTATTTTGGTAAGACGGACTTATTTGGCTGGGATACCAAAGGAAAGCATTATTTGGTACAGTACGTTACGATCAATAGTGTCGTATGCTTGCTTAAAGTCAACGAAAAGTAGGTATACGTCTATGTTGAAGTCCCAGCATTTCTCAAGTGACTGCTTGATTGTGAACAATTGGTCTATTGTCGAAGCTTCCTCCAAAGTTGATGGGGCCACTACAAGCTCTGTGGAAGCATCTATAAGCTTCGATGTTCTGAAGCTTTGCGGAGAATTAAAGAGATTCTTGAAATATGATGCTCATCTTTCCTTAATCGTGGTTTCATCAGCGATAATGTAGCCGATATCATCACGACAGGGCGTTGTTTTTGGGCTGACGACCTCGTTTTAAGCTTTTCACTACTTTGTACGCTTGTCTTACGTTGTTGCTCCCTAGATTTACATTGATACTTCATACTCGTAGTATTTTCTTTTTTTCAATCCTAATTATCTTATTCGCTGCTCTTCGGAGATTTTCATAGTGTTTGCTTTTTGTTCTGGTTTTCTTACCCAAGTTTTCTATGTACGGCTGATTCTTTTTATCTAACGCATTCTGTTACTTATCATCGAACCAACCATTTCTTTTGCGCCGCACTAAATGTCCGATAATCTATTCTGCTATGGTCTTAATAGCCGCTTTCATTTGTTTTCAGCGATGTATCTGATAAGATGGGAGTCAACTGGTTGTCGAGAGTCTCCGTGAAATTTTTGGCCACAGAGCCTTTCGATGTCAAATTTTTTGCAGCGGACTGGTCTTTGCAAAATTCAGCTTTGACATGCGACATCGAATTAGCTCCTCGGTATGTACGGACATAACTTATGTTCGAGGCCCCACGTTGTTGGATTGGAACATATTCGATCTGGTTTTATCTGCTGCGATCTAGTGATACTCAGGTCATTTTGTGACGATGTCGATGTGGGAAGCATGCGGAACATGTGACTAGATTTCTGCTGCATGCAAACTGAAACAGGCACTGGCCGTTCTCATTTGTATAATCGTGAAGGCTATATCCTCCAGTCATTCCCCGATGAGATATCCCATTGCCAACCTTAGCGTTGAAATCACCAAGCATTATTTTGGTGTCGTTTATAGGCAGTGAGTCGACTAGTCTTTCCAGGAGATTGTAGAATATTTCCTTCATTTCTGCATCCTTTTCTTTTGTCTGGGTGTGTGAATTTATCAGCCAAATTAAGAAGAATGTCACTTTGATACGGATCGCCCACAACCGTTCATTAACTGCCCTAAAATTAAGAAAAAGGTGATTTGAACTTCCTATACACCATAAATGCGACTCTGAATGCTCGATTTCCAGCAGGCTTCCCACTTTTGAATATTGTATGCGATGTCATGTTTTGAATGTTATTCCTGGTCTGGTTCATTTCTTGAATTACCATTATGTTTGATTTATATTGACAGGCCTGCTGTGAAAGGTTCTTATCAGCGCCAGGGTAGTTCAGTGATCTGACATTCCAGGATCCAATGACATAGTCCTTTTTTCGTTTACGAAGTCGTTGCCGTGATTCCAATCCATTCCGAGGTTCTTCTGCTGGTTTCGAAACAGTCGTCGCCCAACCTCTAAATTGGTAGCATAGTTATAACTTCGATTCCGTTATCAGCCGCGCGTAAGTAGGATTCAGTAGCAGAGCTTTAGTTGTATTTACAGCAGAGCTTAGATGTATTTCTCGGCATTCAGTGTCCCATTATTGGGAACCAGTATACCCAATGTGCGTACCGGAGACCATTAACTACCATTTATCATTGGGTTTAGGATAAGGTATTGTGAAAGCTGAGGGTTGGAAAAGCAAGGGGCTCGCTTCTTCTTTCTCAAATGGGCTTAGGACCGTCTATGGTGGAGGCTTTAGCTATTTATTCTTTTCAGCTCTGTCATTAAGTTAAAAAAATTATTTAAATTTTACCTAAGTCCCAATTATATACATAAATATATATATATATATATATATATATATATATATATATATATATATATATATATATATATATATATATATATATATATCTATATATATATATATCTATATATATATGTATATATATATATATATATATATATATATATATATATATATATATATATATATATATATATATATATATATATAGTTCAAAGTAATTTGAAAAGTTAAAGATGAAATCGGCAGTGGCGTGTAGCCAATAAAAATTCTTAGCTCACACAGAATAATATAAAATTGGATGATTTAAAATCGCAGAAAAAAATGCTATCACAATAACGGAAAGATGACTTCAATTGATTTTGATGGGAGCGGTGCCGAATTTCTTTTCCCGTCTGGAGTGATAATCATACTAACCACCTTGAATAAAACGGGGAATATCTGATTTGGTACAGGTTTTTTGTTTTCCTACAAGTAATTTTAATGGTCCGTTTAAAATACACGTTAACAGTGGTTAAGATTTTTTGATCTTAAGTCCCGATTTTTAATGATTTATAGATATGCCATTTCACGTTTGAAAATTTCATAAATTAAGTACTCAAAACAAAAGATGGTAAAAAAGTAGCTTCAATACATATGTGAGAGAGTTATCCAATACCTGACAATACTAGAATCTAGTTTAGTGTTAAGTGGTGTAAATTTGAGGTTCTATCTTCGAGTTCTCACTCTTGACAGATTCAAAATTTTGTGCATAGAAGTATCATAATAGATGAATAACGAGAACTGCGGTCAAGCTATATTATCCTGTTTCGATTTAAAACTAATGCCAGCTTCTGGTGGACTCTTCTTCTATTCCAGCCTCAATTCACAAATCAATGTTGGTGGTAAATATATGCGACATACTGCAATTAAAATTACGTAAAGTCCTCACCTCCCGTCAAACACTCAGAAAATCACTTTTGATTGCCTTTCAGACATTGGATCGATGATCGGCGTCCATAATTTCTGTACTCGGTTTGTTCACTTTTCGAAACCACAAACACGCCGCGCTAAAAAACGGCAAAAATGTTGCGCTAAAGGAACCGCAAAGAAACCTCAATCCGATTTTCTGGGATGAAGGATGACAATTCACAGAAAGAGTCTCGAAGCGCGGAACGTAAGCAAGCAATGACCAGGTTACAGGGTGATTCGAGAACACACAATTTTCTCTTTTGCATTACAAGCTACCCTGATTTCGCCGGAAAAACTCTCCTTCGGGTTTATCAGTTGGCGCAGGTACCTCACTGCTGGTTTTGACCCAACCAGCACTTCCGCTACTGAGAAGCCTTTCTCTGGTTATCTTCTTCTTAGTCAGGATGACCACCTCGGTTTTCTTCAGTACGAGGTGAACAGAGTTACATTCGCTCATTCGGAGAATTAGCGTACCTAGTCTAAGTTGCTAATATTTGACAGTACCTTCCGAAAGTAGCACTGCGATATCATCTACATAACTTAAGCACAATTCATTCTGTAGATCAAGCTTCAGTAGCACGTCATACGTCATGATCGAGAATGGAGGCCTAAGCTGTAATCGACGACCTTTCTTCGTATGGTAGAGCAGGCTACGGTCCTTGACATTCTGGAACATTAAGCTGACTTTTTTACGTTTCTAGAATATCCACCCATCTTGCGGGGCTAAAGGTATTTTGAAAGTCAACTGGCATGTGCCTCAGACCTTTAGACCGCACATACAACTTTCGCGATTGCGTGAATGGTGCACCTGTTCTGTAGCCACACTGCCTTGGAGACAGGTCTTCAGTAGCACAGATTGTGTCAATTAGTCTTTCTCCAGCATTTTCTCGATCGTGTCTCTGTCTAGCATACATAATTGACAATATTCTTCTTCTTCTTCGTAGCCCTACAGCCCCTTTCGGGCCTTCGCTTAGAGATAGTTAGAGTATCTTATTATCATGATCTAATGTATCGGCGCTCCCAAGGTGATATGATCATTATCACGCTTTTGCTGTGTGTGCGTCTACCCAGCTGCGACACGTTCTGATTTTTAAACCAGCACGTATCACAACTGAACAGGCTTATAGTCCGTCCGAAGAACCACTCGAATTAAATCTCGTTGACGCCAACGAAACTTGAACCAGAGACCTTCAGCTTACGGGCTTAGTGCTCTAACCACTAAGCCACGTGGAATACAATATGCAGTTGGCAATTTAGGATTCCCCATCGCCTTACTCATCTGCATGAGCCTCGACAGTTTTCAGCAGTAACGGAAACCCCCTTTATGCAGTCACATGTTGCGGAGCAGCAATTATGGGCAAAAGTAAAAGACAAATTGCAAAACCCCCCTTGAATCCCATTTAAACTTCAAAGACAAGACTGACTTCTTCAGTTCCATCCTCTACACTATTATTGCTGGAAAAGTCCCCTTATAGTGTTTGCTAAGTATTTCAATCGCTGCTTTTGGTTGATTTTAAAACTGAAAACAATCCTTAAATCTGCAGGCCCATGACATTGCGATGTAAATTTCATACCATAAAGAAGTAACGCAATAAATACCAATCAATAGCACTAACTCCACATCAAGTGTATAATGAAAAAATAAACCACCGAATGTTTTTGCTTCTAAAAAATTACTAAACTTTTAAACGTTTTCAAAACCTCTGATTGATCTCTACTCGCAAAAGAATCTGTGAAAATTCCAAAATCCTCGACTTTACATTTATTGAGACCTGCACATGCATAATTAACTATCGTAGAATGTTGTAAATTCCATGTAACCACACCATTTTCTACATATACCACCAACGGCAAAGTAGACAAAGTCGACAGTATCCACTATAAAATGTTTCGTCCTGTACGAGTGCAAGTCGACATCGAAACAACGCTTAAGTGCTAGTACTCCGGCGTGACTATTAATCGCTCAATTAAGGGCTTCTATGAGAAACAATCCACTGTCCTTCTATTCCTGCATTGAACCTTCGATTCATTGCGCTCATACATTGTTTTATGTATACTGGTCCATAAACGTATAATTGACTGGAAACGAAGATATGTGTTACACTATATTGATGCATATGGGAGATACATGAACATCTACTTCTATAGAGTAGAATGTCTAAAGAGAAATTTTACTCTTGGAATTTGTAATTTATGACCAATGTATTTTACTTTAAACGAAGTTTCGCAGGGTGAGTTTTAAAAAGTCAATGGCGGTTAATCGTCAGCCAACCGACAATCAGTTGTGGGATGCATTGACGCAGGATTGGAATTGTTTCAAAATGGACCCGCATGTTAAATTGATGAGCAGTGGGTGTTATGGTTGAAGATTTTAGAGATCTTATCTTAAGGATACTGATGACCTTTCATGAATGATTTGAATATATTTTAGTGCTGTATTTTTCACGATTTTAAATGGAAAACAGTTGTTCACACTTCCTTTCTGCAATAAGTATGTGTGAACATTCATATGAGCTCGTTTAAATTTTTTTAATTTTAATTCACGCCAGATAATACACCATGAAAATTCTTCATGTTGAACTTGTCCCTATTCTGAGTATCTCACCGTCACGGTGATGCAATCAAATATCATCCCTCACATGTGCACGGTGAAATCCTTAAATAAAGTGTCCGAATGCACGTCTGTCACCCTGAATACATTTCTTTCCCTCCATATGACTCTGATAACAGGCTGAACTCAACGATGACAACGCGGGGATATAGGAAATAGAAATTGTCCTCGAGTATACCACCAGAGGGGTAGTATTTCAACGTGTATCGCTGTTGGAGAAAGGCTGCTTGCCAATATGGATACACATGGACAGAATATGAACAAGGGTTGCGCAGACGCCTGGACTGATTGAATTTCATAGTCGAATGACAAGTTGATTTCAACGAATCTCTCCCTCGTTGATACTTGGATGAGGAAGCTGATGGTGAAGCGGAATTCTGAACAGTTGTACACTTTTATGCACGTAAATTGTGGATATTTAGAAAAACATGAACCCTTGGCTAAAGTAGTGGGTTTTTGGGATTTGGCTATGATGGAGTAACAGTGAATGTAATGAAATTTGTTCCTGTACAATTGGCTGAATAAATTTGTATAGTATAGTGTAACTAAGGGCGATATTCTGAACAAACAATTTTATTTAAAGATGATTGTGCAATGTTTTTTGTATTGTAAGTTCTTGGGTTTTATTTAGAGTTAAGTAAATTTTCAGAGGATACGTGCAGGAAATATTTTTTGGAAAAAAAAATCAAAAGAGCAATGGAAAGTTTTGATAAATTTCCAAGTTAAGTTCTAGAATGACATGTTCAGCAGGAGTACTGAAAGTAACCAAATGAGCCAGAAATTCGTGTTCTTCTCACTTAGTTCTATACAATTTGAAAAGTATCATCAATGAAGAATAATAATATAATCTGTTACTGGCTTCCTAATTTTGACTGTTATCAATAAATATATGTATCTCTTATCTGCCCGTCAGTACGTCACAGCAAGTTTTCATAGAAACTAGAGTCATCAAACCTTGTGAAGATCTCAGAAGTGGCTGATTAATGAAAGTTTTATCTTCTTTTTCGTAGCACTACAGCGCCTCTCGCGCCTTCACTTCCTTACATAAAGTGCCCCAATTGTCCCAGCCTATCGACAGTGTTCTACGATTTCGAAGTCCGAGCACCGATGAGCCGCGTTCGTCGACCGAATCTGACCAGTGTTTCCTCGATTTTCTCACTGGTCTCCACCCTTCAGTTCTCCCATTGAATACATTTTTTCTTATCCATTGATCGTCCATACGACTCAAATGGCCAGCCCATTGCAGCCTCCAGAGTCTTACAACCTTCGAGACCTCCGGTTCGACAAAAATTTCATACAGCTCATGGTTCTAACGAATTCTCAATTGGTCCCCATCTAGGCTCGCTACAATTTTTCGCGTCAGGACCCACCTCTCAAAGGCGTTCAATATATTGGCGGATACTTGGGTTAGGATTCATGTTTCCTTCTCATAGCATAGCACAAATCTTATTACAGATTTATATACTTGCATGGTGTCTATGCAGCTGGTCTTGAAGTTCGTTAATACTGAATAAAATATTTTATTTGTATGCCGTATTCTTCGGCGTGTTTCATTTCTTTCACTACCGTTTTTTGTTATTTTAGCGCCTACGTACATAGCTTCGCCTACATTTTTGATATTGTATTCGCCAAGCTATCTATTTTTTAGTCCGTCTGGAGCGGTGGGATAGGGCGCAGTCCGCTCGCGCAGCAGCTCCCAAGGTCGACCTCGGTGGCGGCATCCGTTTAAGCCTCTAATGCTGCTGTTGGACTATGAGCTCACACAGCTGTGATGGATATGAATTGAAAAATTAGATAATAATCACATGGTTGAGCGTGATATTGACCATTTCACCTTAAATTCCATTACGGTCATGGAATGAGATACCCTAACATTAAATCTTAACGCCAAGATTCGGATTATTAAGTTATATATTTTAGGTATTTCAAGTATTTTGCCTCAATTGCGTCATGAGTTTTGTTATTTTCGCATTGGCTTGCAGCTCTACTAGTTTCTACTTGCTTCAGGGTCGAGTATCAAGAAAATATATTTGGAGGCTGTTGACGACCATGACAAAATGTCAGTCGCAAAGGCTATCACGTGGGTCGATTTGTTGTTACCCCATACAATCGAGGATGTTTCGGCCGGAGGTCCTGCGGTCCCGGCACCGCCCGCCGAAGACGGGCGTGGACGTCCAATCGCTTTGGCCTGGACCTCATACTTGACCGCCCAGCGAGTAAAGTGGTTTGCGAACTTCATTCCGTGATAACTTCCACCTTCCGGCTAATGATACACTTTTGCGCTAACAATAACACTTCCCATTCAATGCTTGCACAGCATTTTTCTAATAAAAATCAATAAGCAAGCACTCAAAGGACCCTCTTCTACCCTGTTTCTTGGGTACCTCAACCACAAAAACCACTAATGTGAGTTGGCCTTCTTTTACCGGTTTGAATTTTAGGGAAATATCTCCTTAGCCAAACGTAAAAGGAGAAACACAGTATGGACTGCACCAAAAAAGAAAAGATGAAGAGGAAAGAAAATTTTTATAATTGTTGGCTTTAATTTAATATAAAAAAAGATCTTGAAGGTATAAAAACAAGAGTAAAAGGAAATATTAACTTAGAGATCCTATCAAAGAATTCGTAGCCTCTTGGAGAATGTGCTATGTCGGCGCAATGAAACAGTCATATCTCGTAGGTTCTCAAAAATTTATTTCGCTCGTAAGAGCCATTACGCACTGGCGAATGGTCGCTCAGCTACTTAAATATGGATGACTCGGAGACTAGCCGAGCGACTAAAGTTGTATTTCTTGCAGAATTGTATTGGACGGACGTGGAAGAAGTAGCATTAGCTTTGCTTATTTTAAATAAAAAAAAGAAGAAATAAATTTGGGTGCATCCTTTGCTGCAAGAGCGATGAATGAAAGGAATGTTTTTGTTTATTTTACGGTGGTATAAAGAAGTATCCATGTAAATTTTTTAATTACACAAAAACGTCAGTGCGTTCGTTTGATGAGCTATTATGTTGGCTGAAACCTTTCCTTTGTATTTGAGAGGTGAATGTCATTTACGCACAGAGTGTGGGACTCCTATGCTTGCAAGAAGGCGACTGAACTACCCATTAAACGCCTCGCCTGTCAACCTGAAAATCTAGCCTGGACCCGTTTGACACATTACTTCAGGCCAGGTCTCGTTTTGTTACGCCGTAAGGCGCCTTCAAGCTGAGGCACCCCTCTTCTAGCGGGAGGGGAGAAGGGAAGAGGAAGTGCCAGAAAAGTGATCCTCCAGCTCCAACGCCCCCGGCTGTAATGAGCCCCTTTTATCTTTAAGGATGGCCCGAACATAATGTGCCGCCTGGTTCAATTTGTCAATCGATTCGAGCATCACCGCAACTATATTATCCGGGGTGAGCTCTCCCGTCTCCCTGTAGAGTTCCCTTCGCAGCCTGACCCATTTCGACACGTAAAAAATGTGTGACAGGCATTGTCCTCCTCTCCTGGGCAAAACCGACAATCGGGGGGCCGTGACTTACCGATCTTGTGGAGGTAAGACTGAAAACACCCATGCCCGCTCAGTCTCACCATGCCTTCGATAAAGCCACGGTCTCACATCCGGGATGAGGCGCGCAGTCCACCTTCCCTTCGTGCAATTGACCCAAGACTGCTGCTAATCGTTGAGCGAGCGCTGTCTCTCCTCGCGGACAACCATCTCCCTCGCATCCTCGTTTCGGCGCAGGTAAATAGCGCGGCGATCTCTAGCAAGGAGGGCGACAGGTATCACGCCTGCAATAACTCTCACCGCCGAATCAGAGACTGTTGGATACGAAGATACCATTCTCTGTACTCATCTTCTCTGTACCTGTGCCAAACGTTTTCGGTATACCTCCTTGCTGAGGGCGTCGCCCCATACCTCTGCTCCGTACAGTAGCACTGACCCTACAGTACTCATCACGAGGCGTCTTCTTGATGGGCTGGGTTCCCCTACGTTGGCCATAAGTGGACTTAGAGCCGATATTCCCGATATTATCCCCTGACTCGCTCAGAGAAACTCATCTTCAAGTCGATCAGTAGCCCCAGGTACTTCACCGCTGGCTTCAATTCGATTCGTAAGTCGCCAATACTGATCATCCTTACTCTAGGGATTCTCTTTTTTGTCCAGATGACCATTTCGGTTTTCTCCAGTGCTAAACTGAGCCCGCGAGCAGTCATCCAGTCCCTCACTCGGCGCATTAGCATACCTAGCCTAAGTTGCGCTTGTTCAACGGTGCATCCAGCGACCAGAGCCGCAACATCATCCGCATAGCCGACCAAGCGCGACTCATCTGGCATCTCAAGTCTCAGTAGCCCATCGTAAGACACGTTCCACAGGTCCGGACAAAGGATAGATCCCTGGGCAACACCCGATATAATTTCCATCCTTCGTTCGCCCCGTGTCGTGTCGTAGAGCAGGCTTCGATCCTTTAGGTAGTTCCTCAAAAGCCGCATTAGATATTCTGGAACTTGAAAAGGGTTTTCCAGCTTATCCAGGATATCCACCCATCTAGCGGAGTTGAAGGCGTTCCTGACGTCGAGTGTCACCAACAGGATGATCCGTCGCTTGGTGCGACTATATGCCTCTGCCTTTTGGGCCGCGTTCACTACCTCTGCAATCGCAACAATGGTAGAACGTCCTGCTTTAAAGCCGTACTGCCGAGGAGATAGGTCCCCAGCAGCACGAATCGTGTCATTGAGTCTTCCCTTGATGAGTTTCTCTAGCACTTTCCCGACCGTGTCTAGCACGCATAACGGGCGGTATGCAGACGGCGATTCGGGACTTCCCTTCCCCTTGCTGATCAGCACGAGCCTCGCCACCTTCCATTATAAAAGCTAGGTCTTGCCAGCAGCCATCAGTTTGCGAAGGCATTTCCTGGCCGACTTATATGCTGCCACCCAGTTGCATGCCTCGTCACCGTTCCGCGCCCGTTGAGCCTCACGTCGAAGCTTGTGACACTCCCTTCTTTTTTCAGCGCCCCCGTGCCGGGGTTTTTGACGGGGCATAGAAGCGCAGCAAGCAGTCGTAATGATGCTCATAGTAGAGTTCACCACGTCTTGAGCTGCCAGTTCTTCCGTCCCCTCCGAAGCTCCCTGCAGCGGCTCACCTGCTGTGAGCACCTCGACGAACCTCTCGACGTCCATCCTTCCGATGTTTCATCCAGTTGTAGAAGGCCGAGAGCCCGGACGTCGAGAGACAGCATCACTTATCTCAAGTAGAATGCACTGATGATCACTGGCTGAGTAGTCCTCTAATACTTTCCAGTTGTATATCCTCCGTACTAAAGGCGAATGTCACGGCCGTAATGCTTCCCTCACAGCCAATACGGCGGAAAGTCGGCGTATTTCCAAAGTGTAGTACGATGAGGGGCGTCCTGGCCGATATTTCCCATTCGATTGCTTTAGCCTTGAAGTCGCCCCCAACGAGCACTTTACCCTCTGCGTTCGAGACAGCGCCCTCCAAAGCCTGAAGCTTAGGTACACACTAAAGAAGGGGGTCCCTGAGCACCGAACTCACACGAAACCATCCCCCCGTCCACAACTCTCCGCTTAAAAGTCACTGTTCCCAACCCAGATGGCGGCAGTACCAGTTTCATCAGAATACCATAATGCAGGACTTTTATTATTGTGTTGCTCACTCAGCAGCAAGAAGTCGGCTTTCATGTCCCTCGCAAACTGCTCAAGCAGATTTTTGGCGGTTGAACTGCGGTGTAGGTTTAGCTGCAGGATGCTGGTCATCGGAGTTCTGATTTTGCCTTGGCTAGGGCTTCCTAGATCACCTGGCATTTTCCTGATCCCAAGACGTGTCCAAAATCAGGTTTTGGGTCAGCATCCTTGCAAAGAATACAGTGTGCCTCCTTCGTACACTCTTTTCTTTTATGTCCCATTTCACCACATTTGTAACATACGAAACTCCTATCGGGTCCCTTGCATACTTGTGTGGTGTGACCATAGCCAAGGCATTTGAAACATTAAAGAGGCGTTGCTCTTTGCCGTATCCTATAGACAACCCACCCTATTCGTACTTTGCCCTTGTTCAGGAATTGTTCCGCGTCCTTTTCGGTCAAGTCAACTATGGCCATGCGTTGTCGCCTGTTGTGTTCTGGTGTCAGTCTCGCTTTGATCCTTCCCACGCTAAGGAACTCCCTTTTGATTGCCTCTTCTACCTCGGCCAGATCCGTCACGCAGTCAATGTCTCGTATTTCGATCGTTGCCATCGGCTCGAGCGGGGCTATAGTTGCGCTTTTTCCGAGGACTTTCTTTACTGCGTCACAGAATGCTTCTTTATTGCCGGCCTCTGCTCCAAATTCGACCAGTATGTGGCCCGACCGCGTTGGCCGTACTACTTTAATGGTAGTATTGGTGTCTTCAGGCCTTACGTTTCCCCTGATTTCCCGGAGTACCTCCGCGTAGGATCGGCCATCTTGGGGTTTTACGAGCAGTGCCTGCTGCCGGGGTCTTCGTCGCAGCTTCTGCCTCTCCTGTTTTGCATCAGGTCCTTTTTCTAACTGGGCGTCCGTGCGAACTTTACTTTCTGGTTATTTTTTGAAGGAGTTTCTTAGCGGCTTTCTTCGCTCCTTTTAGAAGCACTGTCTGGAACCCCTGATCTGGTGCTCCACGCCCATCAAGTGCCTCTTCCTTCCTTCTTTCATCCCGATCTCCTTCAATTGGGCTAGACGCCATTCTTTTATTGACTTTTCGTGGTGGAGCTATCTGCATGTCCCGTTTAGATTTCGCCCCAAGAGCCTCTTTATCCTTCTGTTCGTCTTCGGCCCTTAACTAGCTCCTCCGATAGTGCCCTATACGATCTAGGAGCTCCTCTAGTTCAAGGAGCCCCACCTTTGCTACTTCGCTGATTGCAGATTGTATTCTTTTCTGAAAATCTCCCGCTTTTCGGAGTAGCCTTTCTTCTTCGTATCGCTGGGCCGCAATTGTACCTTGCAACCATCCTTGGGAGAGGTTTTCGCGTTCCGTTTCCGAGTGCAGTACTTCCGCCACTCTTTCGACGTTGGCGGTGCAATCACGCGGTGTCTGGTCACTCGTTACTTTTCGTGCCGTAATCTCCTCGTTGGCTTCTAGATTTTTCGTTGCAATGTCGGGATTTGCGACCCTTGCATCGGTCGCTTCGGTAACGATCGCAGCAGTGACAATCGAATTTTCGTTTCTCTTTATATTATCTTCCAATGCTCGAACACCTGAAGTGTCCTGCAGAGTTTCCCGCTTTTCCTTAATAGGACGCTCTGGCGTTCGCATGATGTTTTTGCTGCGCCCGAACGCCGCAGGAATCTCAGTCTGAACCAGACTGTCTGTTGTTCTCCGTTTTTCGTCTGCCTTCACTGTTATTGTGTTATTCCTCGTTTTTGTCGTGGTTAGTACCGCTTTCGAGGTACTGTTAACATTGTGGCTGCAACCGCTGGTTGTGTCGTCGTTGTTATTATTTTTTGTTTCGTTTTTGGATGTCCCCCCTCGGAGCCGCTATCTCCGTTCGTGTGTGTAGTCGCCTTTTTGGTCCCATGGTTATCTTTGCAGAGCAGGGAGGCCATGCGAGGGTTTGCACAAGCCCTTATGGGGACAAGTGCTCAGAGGACCGAGGATGATTCTGCCGATGCGGTAGGTGCTTTAAGCAATATATCTTCGCTACCAGAGATCTTTATAACTGCTATGCATTTATTGTGATTGTTTGATAGTTTCTCCGTTATTATTTGTATTGCCTACAGGAGCACAATTGTTTAAATGGTGACGACTGTTCTTGTATCTACCATTACTTCTGTGAGTATTTCTCAATGATGAATATGATCGCCTTTGTATTGCATGATGATTTAAAACAAGTTCTGATTGCTGCTCGCTTGTTAAATCGGATAATGAGTATTATTTCTGTTATCGTTTGAATGATCTAAAGCTGTCACTGTAAAAGAACCCAACGTGAGCAAGGCTGAGCTGTTCGAGGGCTGCCAAACATGGACATAGTAAAGCAGCAGTTCAACATACGGGAGTGGTATCGTAGACGCTCTTCGTTTGGTTTCACTACTCCAATTTAGATTATATTAACTTAGATAAGTTACCAAACATCTACTTAATATTAACATTCTTCTCTAAAGCCTGATTACTATTCTGATTTCATTTCATATTCAACTTTGCGATGAGTGCATAAAATGCACTTGTCAAGTTTTCTCACTCAGTAAGACTCGAGCTTGCACTATTCGATCCACGTTAACTTGGTGATGCGTCACTGGTGGCGTTTGGATCGGCTGATATAAACTTTCTTGAATGGCCCGTAATATTGCATAGTAACGTATCGACAGGTAGTCTTCTTATGGCGTACTTCACAGCCAAATCAGCCCATCTCCCTGCTTAAGTGGGATATTTTTGTCAAACGCACCAGTGAGTTGGATATTGATGCGGACTTGTGAGGTTGCCGATGTCATCATCATTTTGATAAGATGGACTAATTTGGCTTAGATACCAAATTAAGGCATTATTTAGGATGGTAATTTACGATCAATACTATCGTATGCTTGCTTAAAGTAGCGAAAATCTCATAAATGTCTACGCTGAACTTCCAGTATTTCCCAAGTACCTGCGCAATTAGTCTATCGTCAGGCTACCTGCTCTAAAGCCACATTGATACTCTCCAATACCATTATTGGCGTTTGATCTGATTTTATTTTCAAAAAATCTTTGAAAATATTTTGTACGCCGTACAAAGGAGTGATAAGCCTCTTTAATTTCTACACTGTAGTTTGTCGCCTTTTCAGGATAGGGAATATAACTGATTGGCTCCACTCTTTCGGCTTATGTTCTTGTTGCCAAATTTGCTGGATGACTTTGTCGATCGTTTTCTGATCACCGCTGCCACCATATTTAATGAGCTCCACGGGAATGTCATCGATGACCCTTTATTATTCTTTTGGGCTTTGATGGTGCAACAAACTTCATCCTGAGTAGGTGGGGCCAATGGAAGCTCTCCGGGAATATCTATAGATATTCTGGAGCTGTGCGGAGAATCAAGGAGGTTGTTGAAATATGATGTCTATCTCTCCTTAATCCTGTTTTCGTCAGCGAT
Organism: Odontomyia ornata; assembly: GCA_963969285.1. NCBI lineage: Eukaryota > Metazoa > Arthropoda > Insecta > Diptera > Stratiomyidae > Odontomyia > Odontomyia ornata. The sequence goes on along the minus strand of OZ017740.1, from coordinate 29,127,406 downwards.
GATGTTGACATTACTATCAAGATAGAGCATCGCTTGAGCTGATAACCTCGTTTCAGGCTTTTCACTGCTTTGTATGCTTGTCTTCTGGTGCTGATCGCTAGACTTACCTCCATACTTCTGAATTGGTCGTCATAGTATTTTCTTTTCCTTATTCTAATTATCTTATTTGCTACTCTCCTGAGATTTTCATAGTATTCTCTCTTCATCCTATCTTAATAGTGTTTGTACCCTTAATTCTTGTTGTCTAATGCCTTCTGGCGCTCATCATCAAACTAGTGATTTCTTCTGTGCCGAGCTTGATGACCGATTGTCTGTTCTGTTACGAGCTGGTTGCACTTCTGCCAACTGCCCTCTGCTTGTTTTCAGCGATGTGTCTGATAGGATGGAAGCCAGCTGGTTGTCGAGTGCCTACATGAAATGTTTAGCCTGTGATATCCAGGTCATTTTATGTATGCGTCGATGTGAGAAGCAAGTCGAACGTATGAATTGATTTCTGCTACAAGTCAATCAGGCGCTGGCCGTTGTCATTTGTTTCATCGTGGAGGCTATATACGCCAGTCAATCCCCAATGAAGTAGATCATTGACAACATTAGCGTTGAGATCATACAAATGACACAAAAATAATTCTGAGGGAAAGTGCGGACCCAATGACGCTGAATACACGGAGCAGCCGCAAAGTGAGAACGTCCTTATACATAGTGTTCCAAACGAGTCGCCCCAAAAACAAATCCTGCTCCGACACCTGTTGTTACAGTGTAGTGTTTTGGCCTATCTTCGGAGTTTCACCAAAGTGCTCTGCGTATTTGCCTGCTAGCGTCACGAGGTAGAATGCAACTCCCAGTTCAAGAAGTTTTACTACTACACGTTTCTAGTTTACCGAGTTGAAAGCATTTGTGACGTCAAGTATGATTAGAGCTAAGTTTCTTTTAGTAAGTCAGCCCGTCATTATTTTCTACTGCTTTTGGGTAGACATAGTTTAGCGTTGGTCTACGTAGGCCACTCTATATTCTGACACCAGCACAAATTCATCCACCAGTCTCCGTCTCGTCCATAGAAATTGAGACATGAGCGCCTCTTTTCTAGACGTCAGCGGGTATTCCAAACATGGTAACTGAACCATAGGTAAGCGTAATGCTCTTAGTTTTACCCTTCGTAGTTTCATATTTTCTTCCATTCTACCCCTTAGATCAGTGGCGCTGCAGGGTAGGATCATCTCCCGTTTCTCCGCCCTTTGGCGATGAGAAGCTGTCAAGACCAAAGAGAATACTTGTTTTACCCAACAAAAAAGAAAGCGAAGGTTATTCTCTTCAAGTCTAATGGATTCATAAACCAACAAATATCAATTTGATTTAGAGACACTCCTTTGCACAATGTGATCAATTGGAGTCGAAATTTTTTCACACATTTCAAAAATTTTACTTGAAAAGATAGTGCTTAGAATGCTCAATTTAGAGTCAGTTGGAATATTCCGTATACTAACTAAATTCTTACTTTATTTTGAAAATTAATTTTAAATTCAATTCCAGTGCTCTCGTACTGCTATTGAACATTAATCCCTCTATCGTATCCTTAATAACAAACATCACTGTTTATGGTACACATAAGGACCCCAATATAGCATTCTAATCAAAAAGTCCTTTTTCCGACTGCCGTAGTATAGTGCATAGTGTACTAGACACAGCGTACGTACATTGGAGGGTTGTTTCTGATTCCATCGATTTTACGTTGCCATCGTTTCATTTCCACCCCTCAAGCAGAGTGTCGGCCGGCGCTCCGCAGACGGATTCGCCAGGCAGCAGTCAGCCAGTGTTTATAATCGTCTTCCGAGCAAAAACACAGTAACGTCATCGCGTCCCGTCGCGTCGGAGGTATATTGTCCTTTCGTCCATTCTTCGGTCGTGTGGTGAACGCGTGTTTTGATTTTTCCCAATAAGACTTTTGTGCGAGGACTTAAAAGATTTCCAATCGCTAAGAGTCCTTTCCGTGCATTCAGCTTAATCTGTTAAAACTGCATTCAGCGTAGAGTTCAATCAAAATTAGTATTATTAATTCTGCATAGAGTCCTTCGACCTTTGCCACCCCCCAGACTCATCCCCTAAGCTGCTGCCACCCACATATACACAACCGGGAAGAATCGAGTGACTGTTCGAAAATTCGCAAAAATCTTTCGAACTTCGACTTTTCGCGCAGAGAAATGACTACCCTTAGTTTTCGCGAAGTTTCAGTCTGGCCAGCTTTTCGAAATTCCTAGAAATCATCGGTCCCAACTAGAGTTGTGTCGTATTTGTGCTGAATATTCGTGCGGAGGATAGTCGATATCGACGGTTTGCTCGGATTTTTTTCTAAAGTTTTTCTCAAATTGGAAAAAATTCAGGAAATTATCAGAGAAAAACTTGAAAAATCGCTCGGCGACTTCGCGACTAACGCGTGGTGCAGCAGTGAGTGCATTTGAATTGTTTTTTGACCGGAAATCGAGTGAGATTTTGTGCGTACTCTCGCAAGGGTGGATTGGTCCGTGAAGTAACTAGTGCTGAGCGTGAAAATCCTTTTCCGTGATTTTCCAAAAGCGTTTCGAATTCCGTGTGGACGTGTTTTGGGAAGGTTTAGTGCAGAAAAAGGTTTGAAATAGAGAAAAGTGTGAAAAATTATCCGTAAAAGCTCAGTGTAACAAGTGCTGGTGAAGAAAATTTGCGAAGGTGAGGATCCAACAATTGGCGAGTCCTGTGGATATAAACCGACATAATGTACAAGAATCAGTGAATTGCTGGGCGTTTTATTTGTGGATTACCATGAAAGCAGACTAAGCGAAAATGTAAGGCTTTTAAGATTTAAAGGGATTCTGATTTGCGCTTCGGGGCAGGAAAACTTCCGACATGTTGTTTCCTTGATTAGATATTCATTCCGTGTCAACTTCCTTGCGAGTGCTCAGTTTGCAGGCGTTGAAGTTTGCGGGCTGCAGTTCCGAGGAATTTAAGGATTATTTTATTTGGCTGCATCCTGAAAAGTTTAGCAATATCATTCATTTTCCACCACGGCAGCATCCTAAGGAAATTCGCAATCCCCTGACTTTAAGGGCAACACACCTTACTCGCGCATACAGTCTCAGATAAAAAATCGATCAATTTCTTATCCATACACACGTAACCCGATGGCTGCCTGGCACTTGTTCGGCGTGTACATGAATGGTGTGGTGTTTGTATCCTTGCTTCGAACGGAGATTTCGGAGGCGGACTCCGACTGGCCCGCGAGGGGAGAGGCTCGAATTGGGGCTGCTCAGCCGCTACCATGTCCACGAGCTCGTGTCGTCTCCCCCAGAATACACACAGACACTGACACCCAAACTTATGCAAGGCGTAAGAAAAACGGCGAAGATGGAAAATTGCAAATGGTTTCCCATGAAAACAGAAGAGGATCAAGACGAAGACAATAATAGGAATTGTATGGGAAGCCGACGTCAAAGTGGGCCTAGGGGTTGAACGGCTCATTCCACCTTGAATGCTGAGTTATGCTCCGCGCTATGCTTGTCTCATGGCTGTAATTTGCATATTATATGATTGGCCCCCGTCCACAGGTTAGCGACTGCTAGCAATCTGTGTCCTTCCCTGTCAGTGGGTTCCTCGCGCCGCCACTACATGTGACCACCCGCCAGTCTGTTGTTGGCTCGACCGCCTAAACCTGGCGTAGTAGAGTGTGATTCAGCACGGAACCAGGAATTGTAACACTATAAATGTTTTTCTAGCTCATTCATTTGCAGGAAGATAGTAGTGAGACATACCAGTAAATGGCAGTGCTGGAATGGTGCGAGTATGTGGAAGAATCAGCCGTTCGAAATGCTTGCGGTTGTGCTCCCTTCTTCGGATGGCTTTAGGCTGAGGCTGAGAGTGTGATGGCGTGACGAGACAAGAAACGATGACCATAGAAATATTCTTGGTGGGATTCATGTGCAGTAGCACTAAATTTGAACGTCTGGGCTTGTTTATTGGACGCTTTTCCGTAAAAATCCTAAGAACGTCTGAAAGCAAAACTAATCGATTCCACTCCACTCTACTACAAGACGTTCTGCAATGGTAAATATGAAAGGAAGTTTCGTGAGGCCAACTTGCATTTGCGTTCACACTTTTTGATTCTCATTTTCTTAATTTATTCTTTGAATGGCGAATGCTTGACTTTAGCTTCTACGTTTCGTGGAGCTTAATTTATGCCGAATCAATTTGTCGCGGTGAGTTAATTAATTTTTCCGCGTCAACTTCTCCAATTTAAGTTTAGAACAAAGTTCTTGGGCAACAGAATGTTGGTAAACTTAATTGGGATAAATATTTCGAGAATCTTTTGACCCTTGGCAAAGTGTAATTGGAATGAACGAAAGCCAAAGAATTTTCAGTTTTCTATTACACCCTCAAAATATCCTAGTGATTGACATTGCCCGGTTAAGTTCGTGTTGCTGGAGACCTTACATCTCAGACACTTTGATACTTCGATTACATTAGTTTCCATGATGTACATTCTCTTTCATATGGAGTTGTAACATTGTTTGTTGGAATGATTTAAACTTTGATAGCTAGAAGTCGATTCAACCCTATCGGCTTTTGTTTCCAGTTCATTTGCTTTTAATCGATTGCTCTAGACAGTTTTGGGGTGGCTTGGGAGGGATTTTGTCATCCATTTGCATTTTTTTTTTTTTGTATGGATCGATTTTAGGAATGGGGCACATTTGCTAGCACGTGTTTGTCGCTACGGAGTTTGGGGGTTGAGAGTGAAAGCGCGAGAATTGGATGTGATTCTTACAAGTTTCTTATGTTGGGTGTTGCCTCTTAGACGAAATTTTGTTTGTATCTTTGTCTCAAGTATTTAATGGGGAGCCTTGTTAAATAAGAACAAGTCTCCAGAAGCTGCTCTGAACATGTCGCATGAATAATATGGGATCGTTACCAAGAAAAACTTTTTATTTCAAATTCATTTCGAGTGCAGGTATCATTTACTTTCAAAGTCTCAAATGGCAGTCGAATTAATATACATAGCACTCAAAATAACAGAAATTTTCTTCTGAACTCTAAAGTCAATTGCTATGCAATGCCTCTTAGTTGTGAATTTTCTTCATGAAAAGTATAAATAAGTCAACGAGGGTGGGACCTCTCGTTATGTAGATGCTTATCTAATTTAGGATCTAAAAAAAATTTATTTGACTGAAATGACTTTATTTACTTGAATCAGAAAAATAGGAATTCGATATTTCCTCCATCCCAAAAATTTTGTCCTTTTGTTTGACGGTAGTGGCTTACTATGTAGAATGCCTGAATTGAATCCTCATTCTGAAAGAATATCGCATCAATCATGACGACTGATTTCTCAATCGCCTAAACCTTGGTCCCCTCAAACCAATTTCAAATCAGGCATGCTGTTCATTCTACCAAGAGTTCTACTGCCTTTGATGTTCAGTTGAGACCTTCAGCTTGGACCTAATAGTACTTCTTATTTACAATTCAAAAACGAAATTAATATTGATCCTCTTTAGGTTTTAATTTTTTCTGTGTCTATTTTGATTTTTGGGTTTGCCTTTTAAAAATACAGATAATAAATCTACACTGTGGTATGTTCGGTCCTTAATGAAACTATTCAGGTAACGTGGTACTCGTAGCTTCGTAGTCAAAGTCAAAAACAGATAGCTGGATTATTTCCAGAAATTATTCACAATGCTCCCTACAACTATTGAGGCTGAAGATCTCCCAGTTTTACCACAAACCACAGATGAAGTGAAGGCAGCAGTACGGGACCTCAGAACAAATAAAGCTTCTGGAATAGATGAAATATGAGCTTAACTGCGCCAGAGATAGGTCCCTATCTCAGTAGCGGAGAACCGCTGACTAATATGTAGAATATAGTCAGAGAAGCAGTTACCAGAAGACTGCCTTCTTATAATGTTTTTCGTAATGATCGAAATCGCTTGAACGTTGGTAAGTCTGATGGTGGTCGTGTTCTAATTGGCGTTCATAGATTGATTCTAGGTGCCTACCCTTGCAATTTTCTTCCCCCTTCTCCTGTAGAATGCAAGTGTTTCAGTTCCCCTATCGTCTAATATTTCTTTATCAATTCTCACAGTCTATATCCCCCATGGTTGCTCTTTACATGTCTATGAAACATTCTTTTCGGAGATCACCTCCTTTATTTTCAACCACTTTCTTTCTTCTTTGCTTGTTATTTGTGGTGATTATATACTCCGAAATGCTATATGGGATGCATCATTTTCTGAAATTAGCTTAATTCACAATCAATCCATTTCCTTCTCTTCATTTCTCTCCTCCCAATTCAATAATGTTCCTAATATTAATAACAAAGCTTTAGATCTAGTCTTGTCTAACATTCCTAAATCATCCGTTTTTCTTTCTGCTTCACGAAATGAATACGTTAAACCTGATCCTCACCATCTTCCTCATCATTTTTCTATTTTCTTGCCTAGTAAAACTGCTCGGAATAAAATCTTCTTTCCCCGCTTTAATTTCGTGAGAGGCTGAACTAAACTCCATCAATTGGTTTTCCTTTTTCTGTAATTTAAATATTAATGATGCCTTACAAAAATTGTATAGCTTTCTTGAATCTCTGATCTCACGATATATGCCTGGCTGCTTTCGAAAGAGATCAAAAGATGCTCCTTGTCTAAAGAGCAAAGATTGCTGCCCGTACTAAGTATTGTCTTACGATATTGCGATTCATCTTCTTAGCTATAAAAATTTACGCAGAGAAAGTAAAAAATTGGTTACTATTGCCCAAAAAAGGTATATTGATTATGTTGAAGATTCAATTAGGACGAATCTGAGAAAACCTTTCGGGTCACACATCAATGGGCTTAAAAAATCTGGTGGTTTGCCGAATTCGATGCACTATAATGGGTTCTCCTGATCCAACCATATCGAGTTTTGTGAACTCTTTGCTCAACATTTTTCTTCATTTAATGGTACTTCAACTGCTGGAAATTCTGATCCTTCTATCGGTTTGTCCTTAAATTTTTCCTTTGCCTATGTGACGTAGAGCCATTACTTAAAGGCCTAGACAATAATATTGGCTGTGATTCGGATTATATTTTTACCAAATCTTTGTCATCTTCTCTGTGTATCCCCGTGTCCATTCTTTTCAATCGTAGTCTTTCTGTCAATGAATGTCCTGTTCCTTGGAAAAAAGCTAATATCTATTTACGATTTGCGAATTGGGTGGAAAGTCTTATATATCTAATTATCGCCCTAATTCCCTATCTCCCTACCTCCGTCATTTCGTAAGCTTTTGGAAAAAAATTGTATATGATCAGGTTTATCCCTTCTTATTTCTATCCTTTGCTAGTGAACAGCGTGGCTTTATCAAAGGTAGGCCCACTCTTAACAACTTAATTTCATTTTCAAATACTATTGCGTCAGTTTTCGATAAATCAAAGCAAGCAGACGTTATTTATACAATTTTTTAAGGCTTTCGATTCAGTGGATCATCTTATACTTGTTAAAAAACCAGGTGATCTTGGTGTGGGCTCTTCTTTTTGTCAATGGTTCCACTCGTACATTGTCTTGTTTTTCATGAAATTTTTGTTATCAGAGAGAGTACATCCTTTTGGCAGTCTGTTTTTCATTATTGTTCCTGTACCGTTGAACCCCCTCAAAAGTAATTCATTCAGGAGCTTTATTGTTGAAACATATTTGTCAAAATACAGATAATGACCGGGCACCAACGATTCAGTTAATCTGAGAATAGCTGCTTCCCGAGGCCATCCGGATTTGCTGCAACAAAAACGTTCCTTCCCACGGGATTGGGTTTGTTTGGACTATATTGTTCCAATTCGCATGTTCCAGCGAATGGATTCTTATTACATCCATTGAAACTTGCTCTGATCTCTTTTGAAGATGACAACCTTACAATGTTCTTTGAAAGAGAGGATAGACTTTCCATTCCATTCTCTTCATCGGTGACATCAACATCGCATACAACTTTCAGCCCCGTTCTGATGGTATAAAAACGGTGTCGGCTCATTGCATTGACAATTAAATTAATTCTCCACTTACGATTCCAATAGAGATCTATCATAAAATAGTTAATGGCAGCGATTACGAATGATATCCTAAGGGACACCGTCAGCTCCTCCAAAGTCAAATCCATGGACTTTCCTTTATTCAACACGTAAGCCTGATTAGTAGCCAATACCATTTTCTCCAAGATTTCATTATCAATTTAATCATCATAGTAATCAAACCATTCCATGCTAGAAAGGTCTCGCTCCACAAAATTAGGGCTTGACGGGAGGCTCATAATGTTTTGGATTGTTATTGCATAGCCCTTATCAACATTTATCTCTATTATGCTTTTGATCTCAGTTTGAGTGTTCGGCTAGGATCAGCTCCGCCTCCAATTATACTGTTAAACACCTTCATTCTGTAACTACCCCACCTTCAATGCTTTATGTTGATGCATTTGACCCTTTAACGGGCACAACGATCTAATTGGCAAAAATAAAACTAATGTTGTTTTTACTACATGGGCTGATAAGTTCCGAAATTTTTTATCACAGATTTGTATACTTGCAGCTGGCCTTCAAGATTGCCGAACTGAATAAAATATTTTATTTGCGAGCTGTATTCCTCGACGTCTTTCGTCTCTTCCATGAACGATTCTTATTTTGTTGCCTAAATATACAAATTTGCATGCATATTCGATACTGTATTCGTCAAGTGTGATATTTTGGGTATTTGAGGTATTCTTTCTCGACTGTGTCATGAGCTTAATTTCATTCTCATTGAATTGAAGCCCTACTAGTTTTACTTCGTTGCCCAGTTTCAGAAAGAGTTCTTTGGTGGCTGTTAATGACCGTGACAAAATGTTAATGTCATCCGCATAGGCTGCTACTTGGCTTGACTTCTATTATAACGCATCTCTTGTATCGACAGGTTGCTTTCTTATGATATATACCAGAGCCAAATTGAATAGCAATCGGGACAGCTCATCTCGCTGCCTTAGTCCGATATTTGTGCCAAAGGCGTCAGTGAGATGGTTACTAATGCGGACTTGGGAGGCTGTCGACGTGAACGTCATTTTGGTAAGACGGACTAGTTTGGCTGGGATACCAAACCAAAGCATTATTTGGTACAGAGTGTTACAATTAATACTGTCGTATGCTACTGTCGTAAAATTGGTTCATGTCTATGTTGAACTCCCAGCATTTCTCAAGTACCTGCTTGACAGTGAACAATTGGTCTTTTGTCGATCTACATGCTCTAAAGCGATGTTGATACTGCCCAATACACTGTTGGCGTATGATCCAATCATATTTTCTAAGATCTTTAAAAACACTTTATACGCCGTAAAAAGTCGCTTTTGTGAATACTCTTTCAGCATATACTCTTGTTGACAAATGTGCTGGATGGCTGGCTTTATGAACAATGCTGCCACCATATTTAATGAGCCCCACTGGAATCTCATCAGTGCCCTGGTTTCAGGTTTTTCATTACTTTGTATGCTTGTCTTGTGTTCTTGCTCTCTTGACTTGCATCGATATTTTTCAATTGGTGGTCATAGTATTTTCTTTTCATAATCCTAGTGATCTTGTTTGCTACTCTTCTGAGATGTGCTAAATTCTTCCTCCTGGTTTCCTACCTGAATATTGTTTGAATGCCAGATTCTTTTTAATGTAACGCATCCTGGCATTCGTCATCGAATCAGTCATTTCTTTTGCGCTGGGCTTGATAACCGATCGTCTGTTCTATCATGGTCTAAATTGCCGCTTTCACTTCCATCCATATCTCGTTGCTTGCTTTCAGCGATGTATCTGATAGAATGGGAGCTAGCTAGTTGTCGAGGGTCGCCGTGAAATTTTTGGCCATAGACACTTTCTGGAGCCCTTCCATGTCGAATTCACGTAGAAGGGTGGCCTTCGCCATATACGCCTTTGACATGCGACATTAATAGATTAGTTTGATCAAGTAATGAGCCGAGTTTGTTAAACTTTGTTGGATCAGAACATGATGTTGTGTGTTGTCATCCGGTAAGACCTAGATCATTTTGTGTATGCGTCGATGTGAGAAGCAAGTCGAATGTATAAATAGATTTCTGCTACATGCAAAGCCAATCACGCGCTGGCCGTTTTTATTTGTTTCATCGTGGAGACTATATCCTGCAGTTGTCTCTGATCCCCCGCTCATTGTTAACTTTAGTGTTGAAATCACCCAGAATTATTTTTGTGTCGTTTGTAGGCAATGAGTAGACTAGCCTTTCCAACTGATTGTAGAATGTTTTCCCGTCTTTTTTTTGGTCGAGGGCGTCCGGTGATACCCAGGTCATTTTATGTATGCATCGATGTAGGAAGCAAGTTGAACGTATGAATAAATTTCTGCTCCATCCGAAGACAATCAGGTGCTGACCGTTGTCATTTGTTGCATCGTGGAGGCCTTATCCTCCAGTCGTTCCCCAATGAGATACCTCATTGCTAACCTTAGTGTTGAAATCACCCAAAATTATTTTTGTGTGATTTGTGGACAATGAGTCGAATAATCTTTCCAGGTGATTGAAGAAGGTTTTCTACGATTCTTCTGTTGAGGCGTGTACGTTTATCAGTCCGATTTTGAAAACTTTCGCATTTATACGGAGCGCATATAGTCATTCATTAACAGCCTTAAAATCAATGATCGCTATAGGGAATAAAGCCCACACCGAATTCTCGCTTTTCAGTAGGCTGCCCACTTTTGAATATTGTGCACGATCTCATATCTTAAATATAGCTTTCAGCTCAATTCGTTTCCTGGATTTCCAGTACACTTAATTTATATTGACTGGCCTTTTGTAAGAGATCCTTAATATTGCCTGGGTTTTTCATTGACCCGCCATTCCTGGATCCAATGCCAATGTCTTTTTTTTTGGTTGTGAGTTATTTGCCGTACGTCGAATCTATTCCAAAGCTCTTTTGCAAGTTTCGAAACAATGTAGATTTTTCCAACTAGATGTCCCATTATTGGGGAACCAGTAAGTCCAATGTACGACCCCGAGACCATTTACTACGATTTGGTCTCCGCCCTCTAAAATATTACATTGATATTTGACGTTTCACGAAAATTGAGTTATACCACAGTTTGGATGTTAGTTTACCTAGTACTGTACTAGCAATCTAAGACAGATTGATTTTGTAGAAAGTTGATCTTACTTTTAACCAGAGATATTATACGTAGTTAGAGTATTTTATCCCTATTGCTGTATACTTGCGCATGCTGTTTTCATCACTTACTATGCGCTGGGATAGTTCTAAATACTTGGGCAAAAGTAGATCGACAATTAGAGAAGCTTCCAAAGTTTTCAAAGCAATAAGTTAAGCAATGCGTTTTGTAGGGAGGCATGGTTCATTAACTAATCATTTGTTTGACTGTTTGTGCAAAGAATTTTTTATCAAGCATTTATAAAAAATTGATTTCATTCTTCGCTACTTAAGAACTTTGTTGATTTAATATTAAAATGTATAGAATCCTTGTTTGCTTCTTTTGTCTACTTCATTTATGATATTTTTTTAAATTTTGGCTGGAGTGTGCATAAACAGATTGGAATGTGTAAATTGAAAGCATAGATTAGACATATACAAAAAGTAAGCTCCGCATCTCACCCCAATTTACCATATGATCCGTTTGCGCGGCTGTATCTGTTCAAGAAGAAGAACATTGTGTAAGGGCAAAAATTCTTCTACTTCTTCTTCTTCGTAGCACTACAGCTCCTCTCGGGCCTTTGCTTTCTGCAAATAGCGCCTCCAACTGTCTTGGTCCATTGACCGCGTCCTCCGATTTCGAAATCTGAGCAGCGATGAATTGTCTTCATCGACCGAGTCAGACCAGCATTTCCTCGGTTTCATCACTGGTCGCTGGGCTTCAGTTCTCCCAATGAATACCTTCTTGGGTATCCGTTATTCGTCCATACGATTCATGTGTTCATCCCATTGCTGCTTCCGCAGTCTCACAATCGTTGAGACCTCTGGCTCGTCAAAAATTTTACAAAGACCTAAAAAAGTGATTATCTTTACACTTCACGATATGTTCGAATCGCTCAATTTTCCGCCAATGCAATTTCGATGATTGAAATTACTGCCGGTGGAATTGAAAGGTGTGGTTGCATATTTTAAGTTAGTTTGTCAGCACATGCTTCATTTGAAGGCAGAACGTGAATATTATTGGGTGCACCAAAAATGCCCGATTATTACAACATTGATCGTACCATAATGGTGACATCATCGCCATACGCTACTAGTTACGCTACTAGTTTTGTGTGCGCTTGATCATTGATCGTACCATGATGGTGAAGTCATCGGCATACGCTACTAGTTTTGTGTGGACTTGAACAGTGGTATACCAGAAGTTTCAGTGGTTGCCTTCCTCCATATGCTTACTTTAAATTTGATTCCATTTTGAAGCTGTCGTAAGTATGCCGTTTATCTTGACTTGGGACTCTGTGTTTAGCATCGTGATCTTGGCCATGCAGACTCCAATGTCATGCATCATTTCGCACAGCTTATTTATGTCGAACTTTTCGCATACTTGCTTGAGGTCTACAAAAAGTTATTAGCACCACTTTACGAGCGTGCGCTTAACTGAGAATAATTGGTCTATTGGAGAACGCCCACCTTGAACGCCTCTTCGATACTCTCCTAAAATACTTTCATAGTACAGCTATAACTTTCCATGACCTTGGAGAGGACTTTTTGTGCAGGAAATAATATACTTTTTCGCTAGTCTCTAGGAATTGTTTTTCTGACCACATTCTGGATAGTAATCGATGGAAACGTTTACTTAAAATCTACCTTCCAACGAAAACTTTTTTGGGTACCCGTTGTTCATCCATACGATGCACATGGCCAACCATTGCAGCTTCCGCAGTCTTACAACCGCTGCGACCTCCGGCTCGTGATGGTTGTATCGAATTCGCCATTGGTCCCCGTCTAGTCTCGTTTCAATTATCCGCCTCAGGACCCGACCTTCAAAACCGTTCAATATTTAGTTTTGCGAACTTTATAATTCACAAATAATCCTGTTATAGACAAAGTTAAGCAAATTGTGCTCATATATATATATATATATATATATATATATATATATATATATATATATATATATATATATATACATATATATATATATATATATATATATATATATATATATATATATATATATATATATATATATATATATATATATATATACTGACTACCTAACTACAAAAGTTTCTTTGGCAAAAAATAATATCTCTTAGTTCTAATTCCCATCGTTTCGTGTTTGTAAACTTCATGTTTCATAATATTCTCCATATCCACCTAAACTATAAAATATCTGGAATATTTTTTCAACTCATGCCCGGCACTGCAATATGTAATTTTTGCATCCGAAAAATATGTAATTATTTTAATTAATACCATATAAGAATGAAAGTGTTAACCCTAAATCCAAAATTTTTTCACTTCATTATCTTTTCGAGGCTAATAAACACAATCTAGTAATTATTTTTAGTTGATCGTGCTTCACTGAATAAGAATAAAATTCTTATCCTCAGCATTGATGCCTGAGAATTTCGGACAAAATAATAGTTACTGTATTTCTTTTGAAGATAATGATATGCAATAAAAAACATACATACATATATGCGATGGAGAGCAGCCAATTATGGGCACTTGTTAAATACTAGAAAAATTGAATTTTTACGACATGTTATGAGTTAAAAAAAACTCAAAGATGAATTTCGTCGTAAAATGATGTTTCAAAACGTTATTAAAAAAATTACAAAACAATTGCAATTAACGCATATGAGAAGACTTGTCTAATTTAACTACGTGGTGATTAAAGCACCAAATTATGATTAATTGCAGATAATTACTTGTTTGAAAAGGTTAAAGTAGGTTCGTTTAGCAAAAGATATTTTTCTTGTTCGTCTTCAGAAAAGAAACAAATTAGTTTATGTTTCTTAATCGATTTAAATTTTGTAAGTAGTCATTTATCTCATAATCAGTTGATTAATAGTGTCACACGGTTGATGTATGTATACTGCTTGGAATCCTAAGCATGCATGTTGAACTAGAGGCAGGTTTTAACTCTTGTAAGATTTGTTTGACCTCGGAAATATAATGACCGTTGGAAGACATATTGCCAAAAGATCACTACTAAGTTTCATAGGAAACTTTTTGATAAGCAATAAATCGAGTCGTACAATGCCTTTTGGAAAGCAAACCTCGTTTTGTATATTGTGCGATAAAAATCTGCTATTTTGAGGATCCTGTTAACATTGGAAGGGAATGGAGGTATTTAAAAAAAAAAATTATTATTGATGTTAAGGTCTCAATTCCAAAATTTCTCGAACAATTGTCTCCGTCAAAACCCACATTTTTGCTCGTAATTTGATTCTTTTCAGCGGTTTGCTTAATCACTTCTCTGACATACTCGTAAATTCTACCAGTCTAACTCGTACGCCTGCGGTTGGGATGAAATATCGCACCACAAGTGGCATCATTCACCATGCCATGCACCATATTTGATATACTTGTTGTGCCAAAGACTGAAATTAGTCTAATATGTTTTTCACAAAATTTCCCCCAAACTTATCATTTTTGCCGCCTTATAACTTAAAAATGGTAGCATACAAGAACAAATTTTGATTAAAAAAAAGTAGTACACCTCCTTGTTTATGAAATATGCGCAAACAATGAAAACGAGGACTTACAATCTTATCAAATTTTGCAGCAAACACTGAGCAAAGGGACATTTAAGCTTTCTAAATTGCGCATTCCTGTCGGCTCACTTTTTGAGACGGGTAACGATGGGGCAAAAGCAAATACAACATCTTGCAGGATAAGCTATAATTATGATTTTAATCGATTTTTCTTTACAACGCACCGTTTCAGAGATATTTGACACCTCCTCCTCCCCGCATCATCGGGGCCACTAGGGCTACACTAAGCAGTGTGTACCTAACGCCGAACGAATCGATATCACATTTCCAAACCAAGCTTAATGCTTTGGAGGGTACTGTCTCGAACGCAGACGGTAACGTGCTTATTGGGGGAGACTTTAACGCTAACGCAATCGAATGGGATGTGCCTCAAACAGATCCGCTTAGAAATGGATCCTAGAAACGGTGGCCAGGACGGCGCTTGTCGTACTAACACCGGATGGCTGCGAAGGAACCATACCAGACGTGACATTTGCCTTGGACTCCCAGTACGGAGGAAACACAATTGGAGAGTATTAGAGGACTACTCAGCCAGTGGTCATCAGTGCATTCTGCTAAGGTCAGCGATGTTGTCGCCTGACGTCCGTGCTCTTGACTTTCCACAATTGGGCTGAACATTGAAAGCATGGACGTCGAGAGGTTCATCGAGGTGCTCACAGCAGGTGCTCCGCTACAGGGAAATTCGTAGAGGATGGAATTACTGGCAGCTCAAGACGCGGTGAACTCAGCTGTGGGCATCATCACGATTGTTTGCAATGCTTCTATGCCCCGTCGAAAACCCCGACACGGCAAGCTTCCTGTGTACCGGTGATCGAATCAAATCGCTTAAAAGCGACGGGAGTGTCACAAGCTTCGGCATGAGGCTCAATGGGAATGGAATCGTAACGAGGCACGCAACCGCGTAGCAACATATAAGAAGGTCAGGTAATGCCTTCGTAAATTGATTAACAACAGCAAGGCTCGCTACTGGCAAGATCTAGTGGACAATGTGAACAAAGATCTGTGGGACCTTGGCTACCAGCTAGTTATACGGAAGTTTGGTCCTCTACGAGCTCTCATCATGTCACTGCTAATTTCAGTCTAGATAGCGTGACATCGCCTACTCCTCAAGATTCTTGTGAAATCATCGAATCTTATTTTTCTTCCTTTTTTCGGCAGGGCTAAGCAACCTCCTTCCTTCAACCAATCTTCTTGCTCTTTTTCCTCTACAACTTTTCGCACAAACCCCTTGCAGGTTGAGTGCTCTTAAATAATGTTGACAACAGTACCAGTGGGGGCTGCGATGGCATTCCAAATTTTCTAGCAAAATCTATATCTTCTTCACTTAGTGTTCCCTTTTCAATTATTTTTAATTTGAGTTTATCCTGTGGGACTTTCCCCTCCCAATGAAAAATTGTCGATGGTTCTTCTTTCTTCAAATATGGTGATCATAATATCGTCTCAGACTGTCGTCCTATTTCTCTTCTTCCTTGTTATGGCAAAATCCTAGGAAAGATAGTTTTTGATGTACCCACTTATCCTCTCAACTTTAGCTGACCGAAGGCATGGTTTTGTCAGACACAGATTCATCCTGACAAGCTTACTTACTTCTACCCATTGTATTGCCGTTGCCCTTGATGAGCAATCACGAGTTGACGTTATTTTTACGGATTTCTCGAAAGCTTTTGATTCAGTGGATCACTCTCGCCTATTTGACAAACTTTAAGGGTTTAGTGTTCTTATTTGCCTCTATTCCTGACTTTTCTCCTGAACCGTTAATGTGTAGTCACTTTAAACTCTTGCTTCTCATCTTCTTATCACCCCAGCTTGGGAGTTCCGCAAGGTTCAATACTTGGCGCCATACTATTACTGCTTTTTGTTAATGATCTACCTTCTATTATCGCATCCCCTTGTCTCCTCTATGCCGATGCCTTAAAGATTTTTCGAGCTATTGACTCCCTCTTAGACCTTGATATCATTCAAACTGATCTTCAACTTCTTAGTGACTGTTGTGAATCAAACCATCTCTCCTTAAATATTTCCAAATGCCACCAGACGTCATTTTTTTTTGCAAAAACTTTCCTCTTCTCTCAACTTTTAGGCTTGTTGATATCCCTTTGAACACTGTAACTTCCTTTGAGGATCTTGGTGTGCTTTTCGATTGTAAACTGAAGTTTGATCTCCACATTGCTCTAATTATTAAGAGAGCCTCCCGCGCTGAACGGGGTTTATTTTACGATCCGCTTCGTCATTCGAACATATCACCTCCTGCATGTGTCATTACTTCTCACTAGTACGTAGTGATTTGGAGTACTGCTCCTAAATTTCGAGTCCGTATCACAGGAAGCACATCAAAGCTCTTGAGTCAGTTCAACGCAGGCTCACACGGTCGATGTGCTTCAAATTCAAGCTTCCTTACTTCCCTTATGATGACCGTCTACATATTTTGAACCTTCCAGACGATCTTTCCTTGACGAATATCTTTTGTTCAAGCTTCATCATAGCTTTTAACCTCAAAATGTATGGAGGCAATTTAATACATTCGACACTGTTCGCCATAATAGATCCTCGCTTCAATTTCATGTTCCGTGTGCACGTACTAACACCTTCCATTTTTCCTTACAATGCTTACCTCTTATGTACAACCAGGGAACTTTTGGCCCTCTACCAGAGTCTCTTGGCGTATTTAAAAGCTTTATGATGAATTAACTTTATAAATACTCCTATAATTGTTAATTTTTGATATCATTGAATTGTGGTCTTGTTTCTTTAATTTCTTCCATATTTTGTATTTATCAATTTAATTGGACTTCTAGTCTATAAATCGAATTTCAAATAAATAAATAAATAATGACGAAAGCCAACATGTGACAATGAGCTGCTCCCAAATGAATAGTAACAAGGTATTTTTTTTATCTGAAGCTCCCATGCATCACGACAAACGACTTGATTGTGAACTGAATCGCATTTTGCTGAAACGAAATATATTTTCTAACTCAGCAGTATGGCCTGAATTGCTAATAAAAAAAAACTCACACTGCTTCACGGCTCAGACTACTACGCTTTTTCGAGAGGCTTGGCCCAATGAAATTTCATGGGAAAGGACAAGACCGGGTCCATTGGATTTAATTGTCATTTCTTGTTCACTACATTGCTTTTGCTTGCTTTTATTGCAACTAGCCACTCGCAGGAGTGCCCCAAATTCATCTAGCCCCGTTGGATTAGTTCTGCTGCTTACCCTGAACACGTCTAGTTCAACATTGAAGCACCCAGTTTATCAGATAGTGTCATAACCTGTAAACAAGGAGGCCAACAACGCACTTCCTAAAGTCGCTATGGCAGGCGGCGGCAAAGATAGTGTGAATTAAAATGCTTTCTCTAAATACATTCCCACAAACAACACATTAAACGTACAGTATTCTACATAATACTCGCATTATATAAGTGATCGGAATTTTATTATATCATTGCTTACATGCAATAAGGCGGGCGGTATGTTTGTGCAAAATGCAATGCATCGAACCCATCGATTGATTCTCTGAACGCATTACCTCGGTCGCACGCAGACACGTTTCTCTGTTTTTGTGAGTCTGTGGTGAAACATAGGTCGCGGTGCTAATCAAATGTCCTGGTGAAAAACTGTAAAACTAATAGTGGTATAATAAAAGAAAATTTTGAACAAAATACATTTTTTTGTTTTTTTTTGGCTCAGTCACATTCATTGCAAACAATTTTTGTATATTTTTCTTATATATCACCCCTTTGTACACTTTGGAACGTGATTGAACAGTTTTGGGCTATTTACAACGAAAAACATATTCCACAAAGTGCTCTTGATACATTGGGAGACTTCCCTGTAGAACCCCTAAAAGTTTATTTTCTCTAAAAATTCTATGAGGCTGTAAGAAATTATAATCAATAACATGACACGGAACTTGTGATTTAACTTCTATATGAATCTTACTTATAAAATACACAATGATGCTTAAATCAAAGATGGATGTACGATACTTTGTCACCAGTTGCTGGACCAAGAATGATCATGAATCTTCTCCATTTTTTTCCGCGTTCCAACCAACTCCTTCTCAATTTCATCTCACCTTCGACGTTCGTTCCAACCGCATTGGTACACAACGTTCGTTTCCATCGCGCATGTACACATACCGTACAAAGTTAATTTCATCTAACCTTCGACGCTCGTTCCAACCGCACATGTACACCAAGTGTGGCGGACGACAGTCGTGCTACATCACTTCCTTCCAAAAGGTTTTGTCAATAGACAATTGTCACGAGATGATTCGATGGCGATTCCTGTAAAGGCTGCATCATGCGTTTGCTGGTCGATGAATCCCATCCGTGTAGTCTAGCCGGGCGCTAGAAACAATAGGCATTTGTGGTGAGACCTGCTGCAGAGGTAGGCGGGTGAAAAGATTTTGTGCCGAGCTGGCATAGCAGGCTCCTGCGTTGATGATGCCCCTCTGAAGTCGTTTCAGTTGTAGGCTTGCTGACCGCTGTCTTCAAAATTCCTGTTGCGGCATTGGTTTGACTGGTGATCTACTCTCTCTTGGGCTATGATACGATGTTTGCATCGGAACCTCTTGAAGATGATGTGTCGCTTGATTGGGAGTACACTCCATGAGCGCGGGCTTGAGTCGCTCTGTGGAGATGTGTGCGGCGCGCCCATAATTGTTGATAATGTAGAGCGCGCAAAATAGTCTCCTAAGGGCTTTATGAGGTCTCGAATACGAATTAAGGGTCGCTTTACTGCATCGTTCCTGAGAAATACATGCGAGCAATTAGCGACGCCCTTGTTGATATATGGCGCCCGAGAGTTGTGGTATGTCGTTGTGGTGGGACGAACCTGGTTCGTTATACGTCATTTGCTTGTGAACTTTTATACTTGAATGGCTAAATTATCGGAACCTTTTAACACTTCTGGAAACGTAAGTATTGTTCCATACAGCATTTCGGTGCAAGACGTTAACAGGTCCTCTTTGACGGTTCCACGTAAACCGAATAACACAGTAGGAAGCACTTCAAGCCAGGACTGATTTTGTTCGTGGCACATGCTTGCTGCTTTGAGCGAACGATGCCATCTTCCGATTATTCCATGGGACGCCGGATGGTAGGGTAACGTCCTGGTTCGATCGCATCCGATGAAGCGAGCTAACGCTTTGAATAGCAATGATTCGAATAATCGCGTGCCCTGATCCGCTGTTATCGTGAGTGGGACGCCAAACCGTGCAATCCAATTATTGTAGAATGCCTTGGCGACAGCTTCTGTCATTTGGTTGGCCAATGGGATTGCTTACATCCACCTGGAAAAGCGGTCGATTAAGGTAAGGCAATATTTCAATCCTTGGCATGGAATTAGCGGGACGACAATGTCTAGACGCACATGTTAAAAGTGCTCGTCTGGCATCGGAAGGTTTTGTATCGGATTTCTTTGATGTCATCCGATTTTTGATTTGGATGTGAAGGCTGTTGAAAAATGTCAAATATCACCATGCGTAATGGGTCTAGTACAAACGGGCCCGGATGAGGGAGTAAAATGTCAGTTTTGACTTCGGTATTGTCCCTAATGGTAACTGGTTTTAGTTGGAGCGCCGTGGAGTTGTTGAGAAAGAGTTCCTGCAGTTTGAGTGCAGTTAACGAAGTCGTTAATATCTATTGATGCCGGCATTGAAATTGCTTCAATCCGTGAAAGGGCATCTGCGACCTTATTGGACTCTCCTGGGATGTATCGTACGTCAGTGGGGGATTGAGACACGTAGCTCAAGTGTCAGAGTTGGCAATGTGATGCTTTGCTGAACGATAGTACGAAAGCGTGACTGAGTGGCTTATGGTCTGGCAGTATGTGAAACTTTTCATCTTCCAAATAATGGCGAAATCGGCGGATGCTGTTGTAAATGGCCAGCAGCTCGCGGTCGTTTACGCTTTATTTGGTTTCTGATTTTGAAAGCTTCCTTTGGTAGAACGCAATCGATAGCCATTATCCTATTTGCCTCTGCTTAAGCACTGCGCCGACCGCTATATCTGATGCATGTATAGTAAGCCTGAGCGGCTAGTTTGCTTGGAAGTGTGCTAATAGTCCAGCATCCGCCAAGCTATCTTTGCACAACTGGAAAGCTCTCTCTGTTACCAAGGGCCAGACAATTGAGGTCTTGTCGTTCTTCTTGACCGAAGTAAAATAGCCGTTCAATGATGCTTGAATACTGGTGGAAATTAATGATGCCTAAGAATCGACGAGCTCCTTAATCGTTGCTGGTTTGTTAAAGTTCCGCATCAGCTGGACACGTGACGATGGTGGCGCTATGCCACTCTCATTGATAGTATGTCCTGAATACTCGACTTCCTTAACTCGAAAAGTACACTTAGTCATATTGATTATCACTCCGTTCTTGGCGAGGCGGTCGAAAACCAGCCGCAGATGCTTAATATGTTGATCCTCAGATTCGAAACCTACCAGGATAAAGCCTATGTAGCAAATACAAAACTCAAGACCCTGGAGCGCCAGTTCCATGAAACGCTGCAATGATTGTATCGTATTGCGCAGGCCGATGGTCGTCGCCGTAAATTCATAAAGGCCGAATGGAGCTGTTACTGTGGTTTTCGGGATATCTTCTTCCTTATTGGGATCTGGTGGAAAGACTTAAGCAAATTGATTTTAGTGAAAATGCATTTACCGCCTAAATCAAACGTTATGTCCTGGATATGGCGCATTAGGTAGCTGTCTGGGATAGTGACGGCGTTTAATCGTCGGTAGTCCCCGCATGGGCGGCAAGAGCCATCCATCTTGCGGGCGAGGTGCAGGGAACTTGCCCAAGGGCTGTTTGACGGGCCCCATAATCCTTTATCCAATTCAAATGCGGCTTTCATGACTTCATATTTCTCCTGGTTCAGTCGCTCGGCTATGGGTGGACCGGTGGTAGTGATGTAGTGGCGGATCGAGTGATCTGTCACGTTCAGTTCCTCCTAATGCTAAATAACCAATTCATGAGTGAGCGTGTCATTCCGACCTTCAACTACAATTTTAGCGGAGTGGTGAGGCAGTTGTCAGTTTCTTATATCCACCAGCAAATCGTAATATTGAAGAAAATCTGCTCCTATGATCGGCTGTGAAACTTTCGCAATATAAAACTGCCATTAGAAACGGCGACGAAGTCCAAATGACATGTTTAGTATCTTCTTTCCTGTATGTGTCGATCCAGGAGCCGGTTGCTGCGGCCAATCTGAAGGTCCCCCGATTGCACTTCGCCCGAACCGCAGTTTTCGGGAGCACAGACATATCTGAACCAGTGTCGATTAAACATTTAATTCGTGAGGTGAGATCGAGTATTTCCAGGCGGTTTTTAAAAGTATAATTAGCTCTCGCCTGTTGAGCTAATGATCCGAGAAGTTTTCCGACCGCTCGGCCGGAAAACGGCATGCTTGCTGGCAGCGTCTAGCAGCCGGTCGGAAACGCGTGTAGTAAAAATAATAGTCGCCTTTTGTTCGCATGCTTTTGTATGGAGTGATGAGCGCCGACATTGGTTGCACGATAAACTTTCACCCCTTAATTCAGACTGGATCTTGTTCATCTCTGTTCGCATTTCCGACATTTAGACGTCGATGTCATCAACATGGGAAACTATGATAGGTTGTGCGTTATTTTGAGAGTGGATTTCAACCACTGTGTCGACTGCACCGTAGCTAACAATTCGGTCTTCAGTGCGGGAAGTCGTTGAAGCCACAAGGATTTCACCATGGCGTCAGATATGAAGTTTCTGGCAACCGATCGCCTTTGTGCTAGGAATTGAGACGGTCGTTGATCGTCCATCTCTAAGCCGTGTAACAATTGGCACATGCACTCGTGATCCTTAAGCGCGAAAACGGATAACAGTCGTGACTTAAGCGCATCGCATTTCCCTGTAGCAAGTGTTGATTCTATTACGTCGGCGATCTGGGTAATGATCGACACGTCCAACTCGGAGACTAATTTGTCGAAACGTGACATTTTGCTTGTGATTTTACTTGCGAGAAACTGTGCCTCCACTCGAGCAAACCACAATTCGGGTTTGTTTTGCCAGAATTGGGACAATTTGGACATGACCGCCTGAACTTCTGCTACCTCTCGTTGCAAACTCGTGTCGGCGGTCGCTTGACTATTTAAGTCGCTGTCTGCCGCGTGGAACTCCTCGTTCACCATATTGGCTTAATGGGGTCACCAATGTAAGAATTATACCCAATAATGTGACACGGAACTTGTGATTTAACTTCTATATTAATCTAACCAATAAAATACACGATGATACTTAAATCAAAGATTGATGTACGATGCTTTGTCTCCGTATTCTGGGCCAAGAATTATCATGAATCATCTCCAACCTTTTTCCGCGCCAACCAGCTCCTGAAATTTCATTTCACCTTCGACGTTCATTCCAACCGCAGTGGTACACACATACGTTCGTTCCAATCGCGCATGTGCACCGACCGTTAAAAGTCAATTTCATATAGGGTTCTCCAATATGAGGTGTTATTTTGATATTAAAAGAAAAATGCCATTTTTTAATATGATCGGATGTTTATTACATTATAAAGAGGAAAGTATGCCGTCAATGGTGGAAAATAACATCAGGCAAATGACCACCACGACACGCTTACAAGACCATATCCTTTTCATGAAATTGTCCATAACCAAATCGCGAAGTGGTTGCCCTATGTCCTCGATAGCCTCACGAATTCCATCTTTGAGGTCTTGAATCGACGCTGAGCTATTGGCGTAGACCTTCTCTGTCACGTTGCCCCAAAGGAAGAAGTCGCAAGGTGTTATATCACTAGATCTATTCAAAATAACACCTCTTATTGGAAAACCCTATATAACCTTCGACGCTCATCCCAACCGCGTTTTTCCGCACAACGTACCAAGTGTGGCGGATGACAGGCGTGCTACAAGGCCTGCACATCTGACTTTTCTTTAAGTTCGGCGACTGTAGCTTATATACAAGCAGTTGGGATTTTCAAAAAAAATACTTCTATAGATATATGAGTTCATTCAACTTCATAATCTCACCGACAATTTAATGGTGGATTCAATGTTCTACAGGAAATGTTTTTCTTTTGTAAAGAAATTTGACACCATTGCTTTCATTGTGCCTAAATAATGATGAAATTGCCCAATCCAAGTCTTCAATTTGTAAAAATCAAATTACAAACCAAACAAACACCATTCCATTGTGCCGCACTAAATGCACTTTTATTGCACATTTTCATTTAACAAATAGTCAAATATTTGCTCCCAACGCCAGAGTTAATTCACAGTTCAACTTCTTTGTTTCACCCTACCATTAAAAATCACCAAAAACGTGTACCCTACAGTCCGCATTACCAGGAATGAAATATTACATTAATTTCTCTAAAACAGAATCACCCCAAATCGCAGCCATGTGTGCATGTGCACTTTTGTCTAAAATGAACTTCTAACAATTGCCGACGCAACCCAAGCACCAAACCAGCCTAAGTAAAGCCGATTGAAAAGGTCACCGTACCACGCGTGTAGTCTATTCTATTGTCCTCTACTAAGGGTTGATGAAGGGTCATATGACATATTATAATACAAAAGGAACCGTTTCATACAGGATGGAAAATGTGATCATACTGGAATGGAGGAAGCGAGACAGAAGGATATATGAAGAGTTCAGTTTTTGAACAATTTTCATTATTGGGAGAAATTCTGAAATGCTTTCCGCTCTGAATTATTTCTTTCTTAAATTTCTTTTTGATAAAAATCATCACCAAATTGAGCTGAGTTTCGGTTGCCCTTACCAATTTCGTCTAATTGGGATGAGGCGCTAAATTCAGCGCCGCTTCAGACAGTGTTGAATAGAGGCCTTAATGGCAGGTTATGGGGATTATGAATAAGACGGCATAAATTAAACGGTTGATGAAGCTCTTCAGGGGTGTTTGCGTTGAGTTTTATATTAAATTTGAAGGTAGTATTTATATTAATTAATTCCGTCTGGACTCATCCCAAAATGGACTTATGAATTATGGATTTTTTCTTAAAGGGAGGCCAGGACGAAAATTTGGTAACACGAAATTGACTTTTGCAATATGTCCCCCCAGAGAATATCGTGAAGGTAAAAGATAAATAAAAACTAACGTGTTAAAATGTCTGCAAATTGCAATAGTCATTGCTTTTACAAATAAATGTAACATGGGAAACACACATAAAGCGACACAATCCACCATGAACTTGTTCACTAGACCTTGCATTGTATCCTGTCCCGTAACACCACCCTACATGTCTGGCACATTGTAAATGTCCTTTGTTATTGTTTGCACGTCTCCCTTGCGTTGAAATGGATTTAGCTTAAATAGGGGTTGAAATGAAATGAAAACGTCCGACGAGCAAAAAATCGAAGGAAGATACCCATTCCTCGCACATCATCCACATATGCTGACTCGCATTAACCATGAGCCATCATCCATCGCTCCCAATACAACACATCATTTTTCATTTATCCATCGCCAACATACCGATAGGCTGGGCAAGGTGGAAGGCTGATAGTTAAAGGTATCTTTTCATCTAACCCACAAAGCCCATGGATATGTCTAAACATCTCTGCACGAGACAACTCTTTCTTCTGCGCCATTCACCAAGAAAAAAATCAATTGAGTGGACTGACTGAGTAGGTTTCACTCCACTCCAGCAGTACAAGCCGCAAGTCGCTTGAGCATTTCCGAACTTGGCGTAGGGTTCATCTAGTCGAAGGTTGACCTTTTGTGTGTGGAAGGATCTTGTAGCATTGATAAGAATAATTTGGAAGAATTCCGGCATTGGTTGTCAGTCTCCGTATCTAATTCGATTTTGTCGAGAGAATAATGACTTTGCATTTTTTAGTAGCAGGCAAAATGACTTTCGAAAATGAAACTACTGACAGGCCGTTTGGGGTGCCTAATAAATGAAGTGATGAAGATTGGGTTTGTCTTGAGATGGAGCTGTTGGTCTTGAGGTGGAAATTCTTGTGATTCATCTTGTTATGGCCACAACCGACGGACAGAGCTACTTTACACAGGAGCATTTATCTTTTGTTCGCTTGAAATTCAATTGATAATAATTAGTCACAGTGTCGACAATGATGTAGTTAATGTACATGATATGGATGACTACACATACGGTACGAGTATGGTTACAGAATTCGTGGAAGCTAGTGATTTACTGAATGGTTATATCAGGGAAGGTTGTGTTAACATATTTCAATGAGAAACTTTTCTTAATTTATCTTCATGTCACTGCGACTCATTGTCTTGTAAAAGAAGAATAATTATTTAGTGGATTCGATAAACTTTTTCCGCTTGAAGTAAAATGAAAAGCTTAAAGTTTAAAATTGACCTCCTTCAAGAGGAACTTCATAATACGTTTCATGTGAATTCCTCTTGATCACATTACCAAAAATAATTGACATAGGAGAGGCATCTGGCTTGAGTGCCCACACAAAAGAATTTCACACATGTATGACTTTTAACTTTTCTCATTTTCAAATTCCAAGTTCAAAAAATTCCACGTTGGCAACAAGTAAACTTCGAACCGACATATTTTGCCATTGTGTAGGCCTTAGTAGTCCAATCGACAAATGCTTTAGGAAACTTTGCGTGCGTATCTTCTGGTGAAAAGTTCTTGTATTGAGTTTTCAGAAAAACAGATAATACATCTTACCTTTCTTCGTTAATTGTTGTCAATTTATTCGTGTGACTCGTAGCTGATGGTTTAATTCAAGACTAGCTGATCCGGCAAACTTCGTACCGCCTCAGAATCGATACTTGAAAATAACAAGTTAAAGTAGCAGGAGAGTACTCCTGCCAGAAAGGTTTTGTAAAACAAACTATATGTTCTGCATATAAAAACTTAAATAATATACAGATACCATAAATTGAGTTCGAAAAATTATTATGGTTTTTATTTTTTTAAGTTCGCCGCCATTTTGTTGCCAGTGTTTTGACGCCGTTGCTAATTAGTCATGATAACACATCAATATGACAAACCATTTCTAAAAAATGCTTATCAAAATTTCTACATATTTGTAGTGTCTAGGTCCGTTGCAAACGTGTTTCTCCTTAATATCACGTGTTAATGTGTGTTGTAATTCTTGAATATTCAATCGGATGTAACTTAGCTGTTTATTGTTCAATTAAAATTTATTATCAAAATGTTAGGGGACTAAGGACCAAATTAAATATTTTTAATACGTCTTGCTTTACCGCGTCGGATGATATCATCTGTGTTACAGAGACGTGGTTGAATGGAAGTATCCTTAATAACGATCTTCCGACTGAACACAATATCTTTAGACGGGATCGAGACATCACAGCTTCATCTAAAATGGATGGCGGGGGTGTCTTGATAGCTACTAAGAAGACTTTGTCAGCTTCAGCCTGTTCGAATTTCTCTCCATCTTCTCCTATAGAATGTATTCTTGTAAAAGTCCAAACCTCGCACAATAAGTTTCTTCTTGTTGCCTCTACTTACGTTCCTTGTAACTCTTCAATTCCTACATATGAAACCTTCTTTGATGAGCTTTCATCTTACATTGACTCCTTCTTCCCAGACTCCCCTTTATTAATTTGTGGAGATTTCAACTCGCCCTCGGTTTCTTGGTCATCTTTTCCTGCATCAGTTCCGTCTTCTACGAATAATCTATCCATCGTTCATTCCTCTTTTTTAAATCACTGCTCCCTCTCTCAATTTAATTCTGTACATAATGTTAACGACAAACTGCTGGATCTAGTGCTTTCCAACGTTTTCTCCTCTACATTTTCTTCATATAACAAGACTTCTATACCTTCCTCTTTTTCCGTATTACCTTCGCCTATTATCACCTCGATA
This sequence comes from Odontomyia ornata, assembly GCA_963969285.1. NCBI lineage: Eukaryota > Metazoa > Arthropoda > Insecta > Diptera > Stratiomyidae > Odontomyia > Odontomyia ornata. The sequence goes on along the minus strand of OZ017740.1, from coordinate 29,099,843 downwards.
GTCACGAATCCTCTTCAAGTTGAACTTATTATCAACTCTATTGATCCTAACGTTGGACCTGGGCCGGATGGCATTCCTAATTTCTTTATTAAAGCATTAGCATCTACCATTAGCTTTCCACTTTCATTGCTTTTCAATCTAAGTTTGACAACTGGTCACATGCCAGATTGCTGGAAGATTGCTAATGTTACTCCAATACACAAAAGTGGTGACCCGACCATGGTGGAGAATTACCGCCCTATCTCAAAACTTTCATTCTTTTCTAAAATTTTAGAACGAATTGTCCACCTAGAGCTCTATTCTTCTCTTTGTTCCCAAATAGCTCCTGAGCACCATGGTTTTGTGCCAAATCGTTCTACCATAACCAATCTCTTGGAACTTACTGACACTGTGGCGGTAGCCTTAAATGACAGTCTTCAAGTGGATACTATCTACACTGATTTCTCTAAGGCATTTGACACTGTCAACCATGACATTCTTATTTGCAAATTGCAGCATTATGGTGTGAGTGGCTCCGTTTTGTCATGGTTAACTTCATACCTAGCTTCTAGAACATGCCAAGTTATCATTGATGACTCGGTTTCTAAGTCATTTCATCCCTGCTCTGAAGTTCAACATGGCTCCATCTTAGGTCCGTTCCTTTTCACCATGTTTATCAATGATCTCCCATCAGTGTTTAACTCTTCCTGTCTCTTATTTGCGGATGATTTGAAGATCTACAGAGTAATCAACTCGTCTGCTGACTGTCATATTTCCAAAACGATCTGTTATCTCTGTCTTCTCTGTGTAAGGCTAACCTTTTGAATTTAAATGTACCAAAATGTTCATCAATGTTCATCAATATCCCATTCCTATTTACTGAATCAAACTCCTCTAACATTAGTGGATCAGGTGAAAGACTTAGAGGTTATCTTCGACCCAAAGCTCAAATTTAACCTTCACATTATAAACTTAGTCACTAAAGCTTCCCGTGTTTCGGGTTTTGTTCTTAGGCATACTTCTATTTTTTCTAACCCTAAGTCTGCTATCAAACTATTTATCTGTATCGTACGTTCTCTTCTTGAATACTGTTCTCAAATTTGGTCACCTTACAATGATTATCTGATGGTTCTCCTTGAATCTGTCCAGAGGAAGTTCACCCATTTTCTATTTTTCAAATTCAAAATCCCTTATGCGACCTACGAAAATCACCTGTCCTTCCTTCAGATTCCTTCTCTTGAAATTTGCAGATTGATACTCGATGAATGTCTTCTCTTTAAAATATGTAATCGCCTTACGGATACAAATCTTGATTCTCGAATTTATTATAGGCTAAATCTGGGCTCGGCTAGAAATGCTAGTATCTTTCTTGTACCTTTTGCTCGGATTAACCCGTTTCTCCACTGCTAAGGCTACCTCGCAATCATGATCGTCTACAAATTGGCCATTTTCCTCGTTCTCTTTATTTACTTAAACAAAAACTTTTTAGTTTACTAATTTGTTAATTTTGTGTGTTTCTTAGTATATACTTCTCCATTTGTATTAGAGGTAACTCTGTTAATGGCAACATAAATAAATAAATGAATATTGTAAAATTTTCAGAATACATACAATTGCTACCAAAAAACTTAAATTGTAGCTTTTGGGAAATTTAAGGGTCCCATTTTGATTTTATAGGCCAACATATAAAATTTATAAAATGTACTATTATTAACAAAGTTGATCGAATTTCGACTTCTGAGGTATTTGTTGCTCTTGTACTCCTTAAGTCTCACCTCTGTGATTTTTTTATAATTTTTCGGATCAAAGGTGTCCAATCGCGGTTAACACCAAATTTTCATACATTTCCCCTTCCCCTAAACCTCTCAAAGCAAAATTTGTCATTTTAATTTGGTATTTTGTGTGGTCTAGTGGCTAGAGCATGGACCCATAAGCCGAAGGTCCCAGGGGATTTTTCGGACAGACTATGAGTGTTCACTCAGTGGTAATATGTACTGATTTAATCAGATCATATCATAGCTGAGCAGGCACACGGGAGCATGGTATTGACCAAACCAACTTCCGAAAAAATCAATACGGTCACGAAAATGAGATAATCTAACTATCTCTAAGCGAAGGCCCGAGAGGGGCTATAGTGCTACAAAGAAGAAGGAGAAGAAGAAAGAAGACCTGCTTTGGAAAGCTCTAATCAAGACTTTTCATTGGATGCCCATATTGCCTTCATGCGATGCAATTTTTTTCAGCGGCCACTCCCCTATATGGGGAGACCCCCCTTAAGCACCTTATACATTTCTTTTTGTGGCGAAATTATGAACAGGGCGTCACCTTGCATCTACCTACAAAATCTTACGTTTCTAGCCTATATAGTTTGTGAGAAAAAGTGGTGTGACACACGGACGGACGGACGGACAGAAAGAACGCGATTTTAGTAAGGTTTTGTAAAATGATTTTACTCAGCATTCACAGCACCGCAATTTCCTTATAGAATGCCGGAGATATGGAATAATACCCGATTTCATCACAAGATAGACGACTAGTGTCTACAAAATTTTCAACGACAACCAAGGAAAACGAAATATGGAAATACAAGCAGAAAGTTTACACTCAAAAATGTTAAATACAGCGATAAATGTAAAAATTCTTTTGATAAGCAAATTGAAAGACACAATGTACGAATCAAAAGCAAAAATCCTGGACACAGCGGAAATGGTAGCAATTGATGTCATCCAGAAAACAGAAACTGAATGTGAACTGATCGCAGCAGAACTGAAGAAGACGCACGACCAAAAATTGAATGCACTAAAAAGGCTCGGAATCACATATGACGAATCTTAGTTCTGCAATAAAACAGACATCCAGTTTCCACAAGAGGTGAAAATAATTTTAGCACTAGGGAGACAATTTGCGGTAACATACAAAAGCACAGAGTTGTGAAAATAATAGCAGACGGCGAAGTAGCGATCCAGAAAATACAAAATGAAGAACGACAAAAATTAGCCAGAGTCAAATTTTGTAGTATACTGCACAATATACAAAGAGGGAGTGCCACAAAAATGAGAAAATTTATAAACCAGCTGAAGTCAAAAACCGAATACTTCCTAAGAAGACACACCGATATCACAATAACTACAGCGGACTAAGGAAATCGAACAGTCGCGATGTACAAAGCTGATCTCGAACGAAAAATGCGTGATATTGTAGATGATCGATCAACGTACAAAATAATCAGAATAAATCCGATCAACAAGCTACAACAGACCAACAACGAAATTGTGAGAAATATGCATCGACATGGAGAAATAGACGATATGATGAAATCGAAGCTCACAAATTACGCAGCATGGATACCAAGGATGTACGGAGTACCAAAAATACGCAAACCAGATTGCCCGACGGGAACAATAATGTTCAACTCAAACAGCCCGACTTACAACTTAGCACAGCACTTAGCGAACCACCTCAATATCCTGACAGTCGACTCTCCGTTCAACGTCAAGAATACAACGATGGGATGAAATACAAGACACCACAAACATCAGCAGAAGAAATTTCATGGAAGCTCTAAAATTTTGTATAATGGAACACAACATATTCAGCTGCAAAAATACACTTTACAAGCAGATATATGGTCTACCAATGGGAAGTCCGCTATCACCTATCATTGCAGACATCGTCATGGAGGATCTCCATCTCCAGCCAAAATTAATTACAAAATATGTCAACGATATCTTCGCAATACTAAAAAAACAAAAAACCGACAGTTTTTTGGAGCTTCGAAACAACTACCATCCAAAACGTCATGGAGGATCTCCTTAAGGAAACGCTGAGCAAAATCACAGTGCAGCCAAAATTAATTACAAAATATGTCAACGATATATTCGCAATACTAAAAAACAAAAAATCGACAGTTTTTTGGAGCTTCGAAACAACTACCATCCAAAACTACGCTTTACTATGGAGCTGGCAAATGACGGGAAACTAACATAATTGGACTCTCCGGGGACAAGAGTTGGCAACAACCTCAAAATGGATTGGTTTCGAAAAAACAACTGCGTCCGGTAGAGTACCTTACTTCACCCAAAACATCAAAAGCTGAATACCGCATATAACATGATACACCCATCCTTAACATATAAGTGACCATTGCTACCGGGGAAAAAACAAGAAAATAATAAAATCGATATTGTAAAGAACGGTTTTCCAATCAAACTCATCAACGGCCTCCTCCATAAGTATGACAGAATGGAAAACGAAAATACATCGGCACAGCAAACAGAAAGGCGTCCAATTTTCAAAACCATGGAATAAATCTCAGGCTTCCCCGAAAAATTCAAAAGCGCCATCAAGGGCTGCGCAGAAATACAAAAGGGATTCAAAATCAAAAATAAGCTGAGCTCAATATACACGGCAAGCAAGGACAAGATACCGCAAGACTACCGATCCAACATCATCTACAATCTGCAACAACTGCAATATGGTATAAATTGGAACAACGAAACAATGGATGAAAAATAGAATTGCAGGACACAAATCGTACCTAAGGAGCGATAACAACAACAAAACGGCACTGACAGCATATTGCGCACAACTGGGACTGGCACAACTGATTTTTCAAACACAACAATAATGGACGAGGAGCGCAATTACAAAAAAAGTTTGATTCTGGAGGTGCTAACCATAAAAACGACGGCAAATACAATGAAAAAAAAAACGGACACGGATGGAATTAGCGATGTGTACTGCGGCCTATTAGAAATTAAGTAATTAGGATAACTAAAAGTATTTAGTATTTATGAATGAAATGTAAACTCTGTGGAATTATTATCCTGAAGAAGACCACGAAAGTGGTTGAAACGTCGATTAAAGTATTATTTAATAACAAATTGTTTTTTGGTCGAAAAAGCTCGTGAGTTCATATAAGTAGATTTTTTATCTTTTTTCGCGGTGCGTAAATAATCAATGATGACGGTTTTTCGACGCGCGAACACGTGACGTACTCGTATAATTGTCCATGCGCGAAACTCCAAGTTGATTGCGCAGACCTCCAACGACTGGCTTTGCGGTTTATTTCTGGTCATTGGAAAACCAGACCAGATGCACGGGAAATTGTAGAAGCTTAACATCGAATGCTAAATCCGTTAAAATCATCGGTATACGCGGGATCAAGACATCCTTTTCTTTGTATTTTCTTTTTATGGTCGTTGCCTCGAAGACGTTATTCATTAGATTTTTCAAAGCCAGTCTCGTTTCATTGCACAGTCGAGGTTGATTAATGTCACGCAGCATGATGACCACTGATCCTATTTTTAATTGCAAATTGTAAGGTGGTATTGCAGGCGATTCCAGTAAATTCATAAACTCCGTGCGATGGTTGACTATGTCATCAACTTTCCCGGAAGGAAATGCCACATATCCTTAGGAAAAACTAATCAGCATTATACTCTGTGTATTTTCTCATGTTTAGCGCTTCCAGACTATCCTGTGTTTTCATCTTTTCCATTTAAACGCTATTATTTTGTTTTTTCCGACAAATATGTCTTTCACGAGTAAATTGCTCCCTTCTTCAGTGTCAATTGTTTTCTGAGATTACAAGGCCTTTTCGAGGATATTTATACTAACCAAACTCTAATTACCTAAAGGTTATTGCTTAAGGTCTAATTGCTATTGGGTTTTATTACCTTTACTTCTTAATATTATTCTTAGCTTAATTGTTTAGTCTTTTTTTATAAAGGTTAGCGGAAAATTAGAATTGGACATATACCGAAAAAATACAAGCACTCAAAGGACCGTACCAAGAACATCAAATGATGCATGCTCACAAAAATGGCATCTTTCCGAGCATTGATACATAGGATGCTGTCAGTACCACTGAGTATGGAAAACCGAATGAAGGAAACAAGTTATATCCTAGAAACATCGAAGAAAAACGGATATGAAGCGTTCACTATTTGTGTTGATGATCTGCAACGTGATTTTTGCGGTGATTTGATTTTGCTGATTTCTTTACGAAGCGATTCAATCATTGATTTAAGTGACTGTGTTTCATTAGCTGGTTTTTAAATTGCGATTATGTTGCTGCTGTAATTGCCCATTTTCATAATTTTGTCGGCTTGTGCTGTGCAGCAATCTAAGTTATCCTCCGCAATTGATACTACTGCTCGGATTGCCTCTGGAAAATAAGATAGCCAAAGTGTTTTTAATGCATCATCGTTTAATGCACCGTTGGAAAGATCTTTCATTTGACGGAGCAATTCGCTTGCATTCGTGAAGTAGTCGTCGTAATTTATGGTTTTCTGAATCGGTGGTCTTTTATAAATCGTGATTTGATCGCTTCACGTTTGTTTTCGTTAGAATAATGTCAGAAATATTGAGTAAGGTTGTACTGTCGAGTGATCCGACGACGGTCTCGTATTTTGTTAGATCTTTGCTGATGGAAACATTTTGAAATTGTGATTCCATTTATATGAAACGAAGGTCTGGATTACGCTTACAAAATGCTGGTAGTTTCATTCCCATTCGATGAATTTCACTTTGGTTGTTATAACCTCTATTGTTGGCCATCGTTGGGTTTGGTTGAATATTTGCAAAAAATTTGTTGAATAGGGTTGGACTTCATTTCATGGTGGCACCGGAAAACCATCTCATGAGTTTGATGTGACATTTGTATTTGACCGTTTTAAAAAAGCAATTCCAAAAAATTGCAACTTCAAAATTCATCAGAAAAACTAAGAATTGTTTTCCTACGATAAAACGTTACTTCAATGCCCCGTTTATAATGTTATTGAGTCTTTAATTCCACCGAATTTCCTGATGATGTCACGCACTGTTCGTAAGTAATGCTGAATACATTACGATCCGTTTGGACTTGCACTGTTTCCATGTAATAAACCGTTGTATGATGAAATTATATAAGTTACGATGAAATACATCGAAATATTGTGAAATACTTTACCGAACGAATTTTTACGATTTTCACTTTTTCCTTTGTACTAAAGGGTTTTCAAATAACATGTGTTATTTTGAATAGCCCGCTATTTCGGCAGATGTCACTTTTGAAGCTGTCATTTTTTGACATTTGACAAGTAGAAATGACGCCATTAATAAAAATGGAACGAAACACGCAAAATGGTGAAAATTTGACAGAGACGGTTCGTAAAATTCGACCATTTTTGGGTCGTCGTGAAGCACCTTGTCGGAGCGCAATACAGAAATTGGTGGAAAAATTCGAGCTGTTGGGACAACTTAGTGATGTGAAGAATAAAGCCCGTGCACGTCACTCAAGAACAGCCAAGAATATTGCTGTTGTAGCCGAAAGTGTTGAAGAAAACCCAGGTTTGTCCATTCCTCGTCGTTCTTTGGAATTAGGCATTCCACAATCGTCGTTACACCGTATTTTGCATAAAGATTTGTGTCTTAAGGCTTATAAAGTTCAGTTAACACAAGAACTTAAGCCGGTCGATCATCAACAACGTCGTGTCTTTGCTGATTGGGTCCTTGAAATGCCTGAAAATGATCCGGAATTCCATCGAAAAATCATCTGAGTGATAATGCCCATTTTCACCTCGGTGGCTTCATCAACAAGCAAAATTGTCGCATCTGGGGCTCGGAAAACCCAAGAGTTATTGTTGAAAAGCCTCTCTATCCTCAACGTGGGGTTTATGGTCCGGCGGAGTCATTGGACCTTACTTTTCGAAAATGAGGCTGGAGCATCAGTTATGCTGAATGGATTGCGCTATCGAGGGATGATTAATTATTTTTTATAGCCGGAATGGGATGGTATTGACCTGGACAACGTTTACTTTCAACAAGACTGCGCTACGTGCCACACAAGCAACGAAACCATTGATCTTTTACGGACCGTGTTATCTCTCGAAGAGGTGATCACAATTGGCCACCGGGATCTTGTGATTGAACACCTTGCGACCTCTTCCTTTGGGCCCATGCGAAAGAAAAGGTCTACGCCAACAGCCCAGCGTCGAGTCAAGACCTCAAAGATGGAATTCGTGAGGCTATCGAGGACATAGGGCAGCCACTTTGCGATTTGGGTATGGAAACTTTCATGAAAAGGATATGGTCCTGTAAGCATGGTTGTGGTGGTCATTTGCCTGATGTTACCTTCCACTATTAACCTTTTTATAATAAAGAAACACCCAATCATTTATATTAAAAAATGGCATTTTTCTTTTAATATCAAAATAACACCTCTTATTGGAAAACCCTTTACTTAGAGCTTCGTGCTCCCTGCAGTCCCCTTAACTCGTTGCTATTTTTGTGAATTTTAGACTGGCACCTCATGCGTGACAATGACTGGTTTGGTATTTTCAACAGGTTGAGTTGCTGGGACATGTCACTTGCTTCTTTGAGTGTTCTGTAAACTCTTATAAGAATCTGGAAGTGCATCTTTCTGAATTTCAATAAAATTTCTTGCTGAGACTTTCTCCGTGACTAATCTTCGTATTTGATTTGTTTGATAATAACCACTTTATTTCCCTTATCGGCGTTGAGGTGATATACCGGCGCCTTTTTTTAGATCACTAATTATTCGTTCATCGTTTGTTATTCGTCAATTCGCTGAAGATCTTTGGTCACTCTGTATGGTTCTCCGGATAACTTCTTCCCTACTCAAGCTAAATCTGCGCATTGCTGTTGCAATATTTACCACTAAATCATCCATGCATTTCCGGTGCTGCGTATGTTTCGCTCGATTTATTAATCACAAGATCATGTCTTGATGATACTGTTGATCTAGTTCTTACTTGACTAATATCTTCATCTATGGCGTGACTGTCGAAGCCAGGGCTTGGCCTTCAGGATTAATCTCCTCCAATCAGGGTTCTAGGATCTCGTTCGTCAGTTGATACCTCTCAGTAATTATCTGCTGTCAGCTTCTATCGTGTCTTCTTATCAACTCCTCGGTTCTCCCACTATATTTTTACCTAGTTTTCTACTCTTTAATGTTTTTTGGATAGTCAGTTTTCTCCTATATTTCTAGGCAGCCCGCCCATCGCAAACTGCGTAACTTTGCACAATCAGATAAAGGTGGTTCATCAAATAGTTCATACAACTCATCGTGGTAACGTAGTCTCATCTCAGTTTTATGTTTCACTTCGCCGTAAATTTTCTGAAGCACTTCCCGGTCAAATATGTCAACTGTCGTTTCGGATTCACTCTACTATATATTATAGCACAGGTTTAACTAATGAGGAGCTTATTTTGCATGTGTACAACTCTGAACCTTAGAATAGGAAGTACGGAGTAACAGGCTTTATTTGCAGCGTTTATGGGGCGTCTAACCTCATCCTTTTTGGCACATCTTCTAATTCGGTTGGCTCCAAGGTAGATGAAGTTATCCAAACTTCCAAAGCGATGGTCTCCTACCGTCAGGATTTGTCGGACTAGAGTGTTCTTTCTCGTTTGGTCATGAATTAAGTTTAAGGTTCATTAATCCGCGGGTCAATCCGGTTTGCTTCAGACACTAGGCTCAGAAATGCACCTTTAACATAGCATCTGAGATTGATCATGCCATAATATTAACGTCATCAACATATGATACCAATTATGTGGAATCGAACGTTAGTGTAGCAGAGGTTTCTGCTGATGTCTTCTTGATGACGTATTTCAGCGCAACATTAAAGCTTGCAAGTTTGAAGTCTTCAAAAAGTTGATGCACATCGGTGTTATATTCTCTGCATTTTTTGAGTACATGCTTAACCTGCCTTCCTGATACTCTCCTATAATACTTTCATAGTACGGCTTTAATTTTTTTCTATGATTTTTGGGCGCAATTTATAGAACGTACAAAGCAAAGCTATGCCTCTATAATTTTCACACCTCAAATTGCCTCTCTGTTTGTGTTTCGACAGTCCTCTATTTTCTTACTGCTCCTCTGACCATTTTCTGCATATAAGTCGATAGAGAAGGTCACTTTGATGGAAGCTAGTCTGGGTTCAAAATGCCGACGTTTGAAGAGAAAGTAATAAATTTAGCGAATTGAAAAGTAGTTTAAGTAAAAACTTCAACTACTTTTCAATTCAAATTGTTCCTCGTTAAACATAAAATTGATCCTCGTTAAAAAAAAACCAATTGATATTTTCCTATGTTTGAACTTTTAAACGAAAAATAAAAACCGTAAATCATGCTATAACAAGTAAAGTAGACAGAACTACGTTCATATGTGAAGGACAATTTTCATTATGCAAACACCAATAATGAATAAACTCACGAAAAGCTTTGAAGACATCTAACCATTGTTACACCAATTTAGCCATCCGCCATTTTAATCCACTATTACTAGCAACCATAGCCTGAATGAAAGATTAAATATGTTTTTGTTGATCCAATCAAATGTGTGGTGTCTAGTGCGATGGAAGGCCCGAATGATATACTTTGTATATCGCTCGGTGAATGGATTCTCAAAGATATTCATGATATACATTGTTACAAAAAAGTACCCAGAATTTGCAAATAAAATGCAAAATATTTAATTATTCATCAGTATTTATTTTGTCGCCTTCAAAGTAATCCCCATGAGATGCAATACATTTCCGCCAACGATTTTTCCAGTCCTCGAAACACTTTTCATGAGCACTTTCTGGGATAGCCTTCAGCTCCTTCAGCGAATTTTGTTTATCTCTTCGATCGACTAAAAACGGGTTCCACGGAGCGTCAATTTCAGTTTGGGGAACGAGAAAAAATCAAATGGAGCTATTTATTGCGTTTTTGGCCTTAAATTCGATCACAATCGTGGCTTGATGCGATGGTGCATTATCATCTCATTGGGACGAGTCGAGTAAGAACGCGTTTCATACTCAAAATATCCACCAAAATCATTCGAATGGACTCGCGAGAGATGTTGAGCTCTCTTGCCATCTCTTTAACACTTGCATGACGATTTTCAAGCACCATATCCTTCACTTTTTTAGTGTTTTCATCAGTTGAAGAGGTCGAAGGTCGTTCAGAACGAGGCATGTCTTCAACGATCTCTTGACCATCTTTGAAAGCTTTGTACCACTCGTAGGCTTGTGTTTATGATAAAACTTAATCAACCTAAGCCTTTTCCAACATTCGCAATGATTCCCCACATGAAATTTGGTTAGAAACGCAAAATTTGAGGCAAGTTCTTTGTCCGATATTTTTGTCCATTGTAAAAATCACAACGCACTACTGAGGTGTACCGACTTAAGCAGCTGCTGTAAACAAACTGGTTGACAGATCGCACTCATATTTGGCATAGTAATTAAGGACAGTCCAACCAACTTAACAAAATACATTTTTTTGAAATATTATTTACCCCGGGAATCTAAATTAAAATTTCCCGGTGCTTATTTGTCACAATATATATCCTTCCAGAGACCTTGAAGCAAATTCTAGCAAACCAATAGTGTCTGAGTCGATTAGAAGCGCATATTGTTCCACAGTCATGTATTGTGATTGTTGCATTATATGAAAATAATATATCACAGGAAAATTTAAACCACCATTAATTTGTTAAATACCATTCGATCCTTCTGAAATTTTCATTGCTTGGTGAGTCTCTATACGTCAAATTTCATTGAATGTAACGGTACTTTTTCGATTTATGTAAAGTTGATTAATCATACTATTACTGACCAAGTTGAGTGAATTTTGACTTCTGACTTATTTGTTGTTATTGTACTTAGAAAGGCTTGAAATGTGTCCAATTGCGAGGGGAGGTATACAAAAATTTGGTGCATTTCCTCTTCTCCTGCTCCCCTCAACTCTGATAAGATAATTTTAAAACCTGTTTTGAAAAGACCTCGTTAATACCTGCCTATGAAACTCTACTCGACTACCTATTGTGAAAATCAAATTTTTACCCCTAAAATTTCAAGAAATCATCACTTTCGACCTTTCCATAAAGTTTCATGGCTGTAGCTCCTATAGTTTCGGAGAAAACTGTTGTGACATGAAGATGGACGGACACACGGGTAGACGAACACAGGTCGTGATTTCAATAGGGTTTTGTATTTTAGTACAAAAACTTCAAAACAAATCAAGCATTGAAAATTGAATAAAACACAGTCGTCGGTAGCTAGACATAATACTAAACAGAACTTTGCAATGGAATTCGCGCTGTTGGTTTATAATTGTAAATCCTCATTTCGTAGTTATGAGTACCTCCAAATTATTTTGGCATATCTGTTTGATTGGTGTTTCTAGATTCAAAAGGTCAAATTGGAAAAAAAGCGCACATCTTTGGAGAATTTCCGGCAGCTCAAAAACAGGTTATAAATCCTGCCAGTCCTCATAAACACGACGCTGAGAAGCAGACATTGGGTTTAAACGATGATACCCCCCACGCGCACCTTCGATTCAAGTTCCAATTATTCCATCTCAAATCTTTAAAATGGGCACTTTTTGGTCCGAAGACGATTGGAACAACAGAATCAGGAAACTGGAGTCTACCAGTATCCTGGGAAATTTTTTACCTAAGGAAAGCTCCAACTAATCTCGATGCCATAGGATTGCAACGGACCTTGGAACAAGACCTTAAAATACAAGGCTGCAAAGTGGAGGACTTGCTGCATCGGAGTAAACGTCGACGCGCTTTCAAAGTGTTCATACCAAGCCGGTATGCATGGCTATCTACAAACTTGAGAGCCAAGAATTCCAAGTATATCTGGAATGGTATGGTTTTTAGCAAACGGCAAGCGACAAAAACATCAAAGAGCTTGGAATATCTAAGTAATTCTTCTAATATTTCTAATAATAATAAATTTAAGTTGAAGGAAGTATCGTGTAGCTTAAATATCAAAAATGCTAACATTAATGATAAGCTAATGTAGATGCCAATCAACCAAGCCCTTACTCCCCACCTAACTTCCCGAAGAATGATATCCTGGCACATCACTCAACCTCCCAAACACAAACTGATAGCAATATTAGAAGTTTGCAACCAGAAAGCTCCAATATTTTGAGCGAAGATTCTATTATCTCTCCTTCAACCTCTGAAAACAACAGAATGGCGGATAAATATCCTAATTTTGTACATCGTGGTGTACGAGTTTCTTCCTTACCATCTCCTGGATCGAATTCATTTTTGAATCCACTTATACCTACAGTAGTGAAAGCCATAATCAACTCCAGTAACGATATGCAAGGTAAATATCTCCTTTCCCGACTTAGAATTCATAAAATTTATGAAAATAGACATTTTCTGGCATACATGCACAGTGCTCCTGACACTACTTGCATTGATGGTAAAACCAAAACAAACATTCTGGTTATGATACAGCGGGAAGGCCTTCCCATAGATATTGGTATCCTCCGTAGGCTTTGTATTAGATACCACGAGGAATTAGGTGTAACATCAGCACAAACTAATAAAGATCTCGAAACTTACGGGTCGCATGTGAGCTCTAATTATATATCAGCACTACAAAGATCTAGAGAGCAACATCGGAAGTTTTTTCGTCCCCAATAACGCACTCTTTTACCACAATTGCGGTGGTATGAGAGGAAAAACTAATAAACTATATTTGGACGCCAAAACATGCCATTTTAATGTTCTTTTCTTAACTGAAACGTGGTTGAACGAGTCTTTTCTTAATGAGGAGATTCTCGATGAAAACTGGACTATTTTTAGAGACGACAGAGATTCTCATCACGTGGAGGTGGTGTCTTGATTGTAAGTCGTTTTTCAGTGAGTCCATAGATACAGTCTCTAACAATTCTTACCAGCACAAAATTGTCCGCATCGAAATGGCAAATGCGAACTGGTATATAGGGGCTTTTTACGAGTATATCCCTCCAAGATCTACTGAAGAAGTTTACAGTAGTGCGTGTGATGTAATTTCTTCATTAGGTGCTTCCACCAATGACAAAATTATCAGCACCGGGGATTTTAATCGACCAAATCTGACATTTATTGTCGATGAATCTGATAGTGGTCTACTCCCAGTCAATCTTCTCTACAGTATAGACTTCAACATTATTAGCACCCTGTATGGCAATGATTTGCAGCAAGTTGCTCCGACCCCCAACCTTCATGGTAATTGGTTAGATCTCGTATTTACTAATGCATATGACGAAGCTGTAGTGAACCCAACAAGCGATGCGGAACATTTATTTTCCAGTAGCCACCACCATTCCGCAATTTCAGTTGAATTAACTACTACGGATAGCGCATGCCATCTTTCGTACAATAATTGTATTGTATTTGACTTTCTCAATGCCGACTATGATAGCATTAACAAACATCTACACAATATTGACTGGACTGGTACGCTTTCAACGTTAGATACAAACGACGCTGTAGATTGTTTCTACAATATTTCCATAGACGCCGTTGAGAGATATGTACCCAAAATTAAAAAGAAAAATAAGCTCTCTGAGCCTTGGCTTGATGGCAATTTGCGTCACTTGCGAAATCAAAGGAATAAGCTCCACAAAATAATTCAGACAAAATCATACGTTAGCCAAGTAATTAAACATAAATATGAGGAGCTGAGAAGAGAGTTTCAACTCAAATCTCGGGAAGCATATAATTCGTATGTTAATACTATTGGTGAAAACATTATCCACAACCCAAAAAAGTTCTTTGACTTCGTTAATACTAAACGTAAGTCTCAAGGATTTCCCAATTCGATGGTGTATCAAGAATAAAACTCATGCAATCCCCATCAAATCTGCGAATTTTTTGCAACCCATTTCCAATCCGTATATTGTCCAACTAACTCTTCATCCTAAAGATCTTCTTCAGACATAAATTCAGCATCTCTCATCGAAGAACTTGGCATTTCCGAAGATAATATATCCAATGCAATAGAGACGCTTGATCTAAATAAAGGGTCTGGTCCTGATTTACTCCCTGCTCGCTTCTTGCTTCACTGTAAAGTGCAATTGATTCCACCTCTGCATATCATTGTTAATAAATCCCTCACTTCTGGAATTTTCCCATTGATTGAAATTCCACTTGATTTCAATTTATTAAAATAAAGACAAGGCGTTAGTTGAAAATTACAGAGGCATCGCAATACTATCAGTAATTCCTAAGCTTTTTGAAAAAATAGTCTGTTCAAAAATATCGCCCATCATTGAGCCTCGGCTGAACGACCAACAGCATGGTTTCCAAAAAAAAAAAAACACTCAACAGTTACAATTCTCTATGTGATGGTTTTTAGTTTCCTCTGTGAAATGGAAAAAAGCCATCAAATCGATGCAATTTACACCGACTTCAGTAAAGCGTTTGATCGTGTCAACCACAAAATCTTGAGAAAAAAAGTAAGAGTTTCGGTATCTGTGGCCCTTTGTTAGAATGGCTCGACTCGTATCTCAAAAATAGGACGCAAATTGTCAAATTTCAAGAGTTTTTGTCCAAAGAAATAAATGTCTTCTCCGGTGTATCTCAAAGCAGCCATCTCGGTCACATACTTTTTAACATCTTCATTTGGATCTCTTTGTTATCTCTCAAGATATTCAAGGTGGCAGCGTCTCCAAAGAATACGGAATTCCTTCAAAACAAGTTAACCTCTCTTTTAGAATGGTCAGGAAAAAACCTACTCTCCCTGAATTTCGAAAAATGTCAGATAATAAGTTTTTCCCGTAAAAAACTCTGTCCTTGCCGTCGATTATTATCTTGACTACCACAAACTTAAAGGAACGGACAGCGTTGAAGACCTCGGTGTTATTTTGGACAATAAATTACGTTTTAATCTGCATTATGATGAAGTCCTTGGTAGAGCCAATAAGCTCCTCGGCTTCATCAAGCGTCGATCCAAAGAATTTCAAAATATTTGGGTATCGAAGACAATATATCTCTCCTTAGCACGCCCCATTCTTGAATACGCAAGTCTTATTTGGGATCCTGTTTTCAACGTTCACATTGACCGACTCAGGTATGTTCAAAAACAGTTTATCTTATTTGCATTGAGATCGCTATATAATCCGAGGAATTTTGAAGTTCTACCCTCCTACGAGCTTAGGCTGCGAATTCTCAATATACCATCACTTGCTTCCCGTAGAACTTTGATAACTTGTTGTTTTGCTTTTGATGTCCTCAGAGGCTCGATTAAAATACCATTTTTAACTGATAGAATAAAAGTGCATGAGCCATTGCGAGTCACTAGGCATTCTCGTCAATTAGTTGAAGAGCGGCATAATACAATCTATGCAGATAATGAGCCGATAAACAGGTGTTGCAAAAAGTTTAACTCACTTAGTGCACATTACTTCCCAAATATTTCCAGAACCCATTTTAAAGCTCTATTATCAAGTGTCCTTTCATCTTAATTCCATCACGCATCCTACCCTCACAACATATTTTATTGTAATAGCAAATTGCAATTGTTGCAATTTTTATATTTATAAATTAATTCTAAATTGTACTATTAACAAATTATTGTGAATTTTTTATTATAAAGTTGATTTTTTATATTTCTTGTACCAGTGCCTTGCTTGGCTAAATAAATAAATATAAAAGGATGAAGTAGGGTTTTGATGCATCAATAAATGACAATGCATTGCCTTTGTGCAAAGTCAAATTTTTCGTGCCAAATCTCGAGGACCACGTTATTTCCGGTTGTAATATCAGCAAGATCCTTAGATGTATTTATGCTTTACCAAAACTCGTGCCAGTGCTCATATCATATAAATTAATTTTCTTGAATTTTTCATAAGACATTTTGAATTTCCCACAATTTAATTAGATTGCATTACAAAATACCTTAAATAGCTACAAAAACTTTGAATTCAAGTGATTTTCCAAAAAAATGTATTAACTAGAAAACACATTCGACCATCATCTCCATCAAAATATCGCGTGCATGAAATCTCTTTAATTAAGGTGTTTGCAATTATGCCTATCTGACAATCAAACATACCGAGATCATTTATTATCTCCACGAAGGTGATGATAATTTCCATCACTGAATGATATGTGATTATGTTCTGGTATGATGTGAACAGAAAATGTTGAAGCCAATCCCATTAGACCTTTCAGCGTTTTTACTTGAATTCCCAGCCAAAGTATGACCATACTCGTAGTTGCGAAGAAGCCACAAATATGTGTCGGCTTCTGGTTAAATTGAAACTGATACTTTTCTGCACGATTAAAAAACGTGTCCCGGATAAACTGATAATCATCACCTTCGTTTGGTGATTTTGATAGCAAATTAAGTAATTTGTTATGAATTTTACATGCCTCATATTAAGGATAAAAGGTGGATATGGCGTTATGCAAATTAGGATTGGATGGTTGCTGAAGAGGAAATTTGATCTCTTTTACTCGTATCGCGGATTTCAACACTTACTGCTTTTAACTGAAAGTTGAAAATGTACATTTTTGAAATGCAAACTATGATAACATTGTTAGTGAATCTAAGTAGAATCAATACCGACATTATGATAAATAACGAAGCACCTGAAAGTTCCAGAAGTTAATCAACTGTTTTCTTTTAATTGCAGGTCATGACTCTATACCTCCGCAACATCATCAGCCCCAACATTGCGGAAATGGATTCACACACCAAACTTCCGCCTTCACCTTATCAGCACATAATCCAATGATTCGGTTAATGTTCCGTTCGGTCGCGAGTAAGTTTCATAATCCGCTTAAAAGTGTAATCTCGAAGGGAAATCCTCACGTGCGTTTCGGAGTATAAACAAAAACTTTTAATTTATTCATTAGTGCATATGTGCACGTGTCGCGAATTCTAAGAACTGAATAGTGTAGTCGAACAAGGAAGACAACACGAAGCCATATCTTGGGAAGCACTCAACCAAAAAAATGTCTCGTCTCGCTGTAGCCGCCGCTAGTAACATGCAGCGGCACGCGAGCAAACCGTTAAGGAGCTGTAGCCGTGAAAGTAACTGCTCGTCCACAATATTTAGAAATTGTCGTAGTCGTAGTAGTTTTAAACGTACACTCGCCATGAATCTTTTGCTAGTAGTTGCGTGTGTTTTAGTCAATAACCATAATCTTATTCAAGTTAGTGCATATGATAGTCATGAGTCTCACCATCATCAGCAGCAGCATCATGTTAGCGCCCATCCGTACGCTGCCTCAGCACAGAATCAGAATACATTGTCTCTAGTCCTGCCTCACGACACATATCCTGGATTTAGTATTAAGAAATTCAGCACAGTTCCCGTGTCGAATGATACGATAAATGACAAGCTCAATCCTTTAAACTATCGCCTATTGGAAACCGGGTTTTCCAAGTTTTTCACTGTTTTGGAAGACGGAATGGTGATGACAACGGCTGATCTGACACCATTGGTGAATCGTCCTGTAAACCTTGTTGTTGTGGAGGAAACGCCTAATTCGACCGCCACCCATAAGTTGCAGTTGTATGTGATGAACCGAAACGATATGCTCAGGTTTCCAGGCGCTAGTTTAGATGTTGCTGGAGAAGTTAGAGAAAATCAACCAAGTGGCACCAAGGTTCGTGGTATTCCACTTCTGCAAGCTAATTCCGCCCATCAATTGAATTCGATAAAGTACACTATAATCGATGGAAACGACGATGATGCTTTCGCACTTCAGCAAAGTGGAACCAAGGAGCTGAAAAATTCAATTACTGTTCGTGCGGGAACTCAAGGAGGCGTTTATCTTGTAACGAACAAACCATTAGACAAGGAAATGAAATCTGATTATGATCTCTCGGTTCAGGCTTCTGACGAAGATGAACTAGACAAGGCAATATCAAGGATCGCAATATCTGTCATTGATGAAAATGACAATCGGCCTGTTTTTGTGACACCAGAGTATAAATTTTCGGTTGCTGGTAGTAAAGTGAAAGACCTAAATGGAAATTATACCGTCAATTGGCAGCGTTTCACTAGCATTGGAAAAGTTGAAGCCAAAGATGCTGATGGGGATAAGGTAGCCTACAAACTAATCACTCCAAGCAACAAGGTGATTATAGTACCACAAACTGGTGAACTAATGCTTGTCGATGAACCAGAGAAATCAGAACTTCTGCTTGAAGTTGAAGCTCACGATTTGCGTATACCAAGTATGTCCAGTGCCAAGCCGGCTAAAGTACTTGTTGAATTTGTTGCACCGGAACCGGTTCCGGTAATAATGCAACTAATCGATCATGATGCCGTTAATCAACACTCTCATCGTCGCGATAAAAGACGAGTTACGCGCGCGGTTCGTCCTACGAAACGTATCGAATTCACGGAAGCCGATGGAGATGTTGAAGGCAAAAGTGTATTTCAACTGGAGAAAGAAACGGATCGTGAGACATTTAAAATTCGTGATGAAAATCCATGGGTAACGGTTGAGCCAAATGGTGCTGTTCGTGTTAAAAAGAAGTGGGACTATGAAGAACTTGGACCAGAGAAAACCATTGATTTTTGGGTGATTATCACAAATATGGGACATAATGGTGAGTAGACTTTTTCGAATAATTTTTTCATTCATCACACTTTTTTAAACGTAAATAAAGTTTCATAAGTAAGTAGAAAATATGTTTGAACCAATGATTATCCTCAATCCAAAGAAATACTTGAAGGAACTACCATTTGACATATTTTGAGGTATTCAATTTCAGTAGCTAAACAGACTTAGTAGCAACTCCACAGATACGCTTCTTCAGAGGCCGACTTAAGCACACATGGGTGAACACGAGTAATTAGACACGACTTCTTATGATGGAAGTCTACTACCTGGAATTTGAACTGACCGATCCGCGTTATTTCCACAATCTCCTTGCATCTATAGTTTTGGCAGTTTGCAGCAAAGGTACCTATCCGCATTACATGCCTGCGAAACAAAGTATGCGTGGTTAAGATATACACTATTGTGTGGATTCCCTTTCATGTTTGGGAAGCTTCATGGTATGATCACTGTCAGAAGTTGTACAAAATTTTCTTTAGATTGCACATAAAGCATTGTTCTTTCAGGTCTCAATCGCGTCATTTAAAATTTTTTGCCTGGTTGTCAATTTAATCGAACGCATTAGAGCATCAATCGAAGAACTTAAAACAACCTTCAGCGAAAGCGTACCCGCTTCGGCTAGTTTTTCTGCTTCGCAGCTCTAGCACTCAAATAAACTGCCTCCTCACATGTCTCGATATCTCCTTAAGGGATGTACGGCATCTGAGGATAATCCTCGAGACGGTGTTAATTCTAGCAAGAGACCGGCTTTTAGTGAAAATACAAACACACACTTCCAATATCAGATTACATAGCCTTCAGTCGGTAGCTTCAATACAAAAATCAACATTTCCGCTTGGTAGACACTAATGGTAAGCCAAATCTCCATACTATTGTTTAGTTTGAAGCCATTGGCGTAAAATTCTACTGCATCTGTTTCTGGGAATATCTTACTATCCAATTATCCTTTGAGTTTTTTTTGTGGTAGAGAAGTGAAGGCAATTTATGCTTTAAGCCCACGGCTTTCAGGTGCGCTAGGCTTCTGAACAACTCCTATGTCAATTTGAGAGTTTAGTTTGGCACCGTTTAACATATTACTTCGAGCTATACTTTGTTTTGCTATGACTAGGGGCACTACCGAGTTACAGGAATTCTCTTTCTAGCCGAAAGGGAAAGGGCTTGCTAGAATAAATAAATAGTGTAAGTATCTCTCCGATTAGATTATCTAGAGAGAGGCCCCCTTTTTCTTTAAGAAATCATGGCGTTGCCTGTCCCATCTCCTGCATGCAAAAATGTGTGGCAGAGGCCATTTACATCTCCAGCACAAAACATGCAAACAGAAGACTCGAACTTACCAATTCTGTGCAGGTAGGACTGTGTCACCATGCCTGCGATCGAGCCAAGATCTTAGATCGGGGATGAGCCTTGCGGTCCATCTCTTTTTCATGTAGTTCACCCAGAATCGTTGCCAATTGCTGAATGGGCGTTGTCTCTTCTTTAGAGCCATAGACACTCTATTGCCCTCGTTCTTTACTTCCACCCTTCGTCCGCCTTCGTTCATTTCATAAAGCAGTCCATCAAATAGTCTCTATAATCTGCATCAAATATTTTGAAATTTTAAAAGGGTTACCCAACAGTTCTAAAATTTAGCCCATCTAAGGATTTAAAGGCATTCTTGTCATCAAGTGTAAGGAGTATATAAACCTGTCGAGTAGACTGGCTATGAGCTCACTCCCTCCGCAATCGCAAAAATGCCAGAGCGCTATGTTTCATATTGCTTGATACGCTTCTGGAGCACTTTATCAGTCATATTCTTAATACATAATGGGTAGTGTGCAGACAGTGGCTCAGTATTTCTCTTCTCTTAGCAAATCAGTCCGGGCTCCGCTACCTTCTAGCGCTCGGAGAAGACTCCATCACGCAGGCAAGCATTTAACCTTCTGAGCAGTAAGCCAGCAATGGTAGATAAGCTGCAGCACCTTACCTTGGATGCCATCTGCTCTTGTTATCTTTTTTGCCGGAGTCTTCAATCTGCCTAACTATTTCGCCTGCAATTTAAACACTCTACTGGCGAAAGATCACCCCTACAGCCAATCTCCACAAAAACTAAGTGCAAGTAAAACCACTATTAACACCGGAAATGTAGGTAAAGAATCTCTTTTCTTTGAAAACAAGTTGCGCCACACAAGTTGTACCACTACCACAACCCGTCAAAATTACCAGGGTTAACGGAAATTGCACTTCACCGTGAGCTGAGCTCCCCATGCAATATTTTTCTCCATCTAATAACTTTACCTTAATTAAATAGAGTAACATATTATGGTATTTATTCCAACAAAGATTCAAATATATTTCAACTAGTAAATTTTTTTAAAACTATAACCCAAATTATTGGAAAAAAAAATGAAAAAAAAAAACAAAAATCTAGGTCTATTTTACGTACGTTGGTGGCCCCATGTACTGAAAAGATTTCACCGGTGCCAAATGATTTAAAAGATCTACCCTATGAATTGGACATTGATTTCTCGTCGCAGCTGGAGAATCTCAAACTGAAGGCGGGTTTTAGGTGATATTTTTTATATTCTTTTGAAACTTAGGTTGGTTGTCATATTGTACAATTCGCGATTTGATGAAATGACTTCCCGCAGGTTTTGTATTCTGTAAGCCACTTGTTTACTCCAAACAATGATATTTCGTATCCTACTTTTTAACAACCTAACAAAACTACACAAATTCTTCTACATTTGTGAAAATTCATTTTCCCACTTCCAATCTAGTGATTATATACAAATTCTCTATTCAGCTGAAGTCATCGCTCAGCCCGTTTGGTCAATTCAATTAAGTCCTTCGATATTAAATTTTCTACTAGCTTGGGACGGGTTGTAGTCGCGGTGGTGCCTTATTCCTGGAAGGATGAAAAGATCTGGTGAAAATTCCCAAAGGTATCATCGCAGATCTCCAGTGCAATCTACTGGTGTTCACTAGCTGAGTAGTCCTTTAGAATTCACCCATTATATACTCTTGGTGCTAGGAATTCCGAACCGAATATCGCGTCCTGCGAAGCTCCAACGACGGAAATTAGGCATCTTACAAATATTCAGCATGATAAACGCTATTTTGATTGCCATTTCCAGGACTTTTTTTCCTCTTGGATCAAACTGCGGCGTACCCCATTCAATGGCTTGAACATTGAAGCTCACTCCAACGAAAGCTTGGTTACCTGCATTTAAGGTAACTTCCTTCTAAATACTGAGTTTGGCTCAAAAAGATGGCACTGGCTTGTTATGTGCAACTTAAAACCTACAGTTCCAGAACGCTGAACCCCATAAAATCATCATTTCGTCCATGGCTACTCGGAAGTTAGCGCTGTTCCGAACTCAAATTGAGGCCTTATTAGATTTTTCGGAGTACCATGCTATTGCAACCCAGCAGAATATCGACTTACATATCTCTCGTAAACTCCTGAAGCAAATCCTGGGTGTTTATGCTTAGTTGTAAGTTAACTTCCAGATACAGATTATTTCAGGACGTTTAAATTTTGGCAAGGACTTTTTGATCATCAAATTCAATGTGAGCGTCCTTGAAGGGAACACAGAGTCACCCAACCGTGTAATCTTTTGTTTTATGTTCCGTGCATAAAGTTTTGTATGGTGTGGCCGTATCCGAGGCACCTGAAGCAGCGTGCGGATACATATCTTCGCAATCCTACTCATAACCCAACCTCTTCTCGTTTTCGGCTCCTTAAGAATTTTTCCGGCGTTTTTTTCTATCAGATCAATGATCTTATGTTACCGCGTCATTCATACTTTTACCCCGCATGGACTAAAGAATTCCTTATTAGTGGCCTATTTCCGACTCCCAACATGCTTGCAACGCCGTCCCTTATGTTAAGATTGCCATAGGCTTCAGTGAGGTAAGTATTGTCTTCTCACCCAGGGTAATTTTGACCGCGTCACGGAAAGATTCCTAGTTTGCTTCTGCGAACTCCATAAGCAGTCCACCAAAGCTGGTTAGCCGCACTACTCTGAAGGCTGTTTCTGTGCCGTTCGCATTGACAGATCCTCTCACTTCCCACAGAATATCTGCGTGGGATCAACCTCTTTTCCGGTGCCCGTTTTGACTGCCTAGTTTGCTTCTGCGAACTCCATAAGCAGTCCACCAAAGCTGGGTAGCCGCACTACTCTGAAGGCTTTTTCTGTGCCGTTCGCATTGACAGATCCTCTCACTTCCCACAAAACATCTGCGTGGGATCTCCCGCCTGTTGGTTTCACAAGCAGTGTTTTCCTTAGGAATTGTTCCATGTCTCATTTTTTGGCTTGCATGTTGCCTCCCTATCTTTTTTGCGCCTCTTCTTCTGGTGAGGCTTATCTTCCTGCCCATTAATAATAGGCAGTGTTTGGCTGCTTTTTGGCTCTCATTGCTAGCACCGTCTAAAATGCCTCATCTAACGTTGCCTGCAGGCCCACCTTTTGACAGTTTTAGTCGTAGGCGCTACCGAGGCTTCCTCAAAAATCGCTGCCCTGAGTTTCACTCTGTTTTCAGCCGAATACGACGGTAGTGCCCAATATGGTCTAGGAGCACTTTTGAGTGTTACAGGTGGCTTTAATTTTGATAATCGTTTCTACTTTCTCCTAGTTTGGTCATTTTCTACCACAACTTCTTTTCCGGTGCCCGTTTTGACAGTGCCTTTATCTCCTGCACTTGGCTGTCTGATGTTTGCAAATATTTCTTGCTGCGCCCATGGTTATATTCGCAAAGCAGGAAGGCCATACGAGGGTGGCTACTAAGCCCTATAGGGATAGGTACTCAGACCCAGCCGAATGCGTATCGAGAGTCTGTCTAGACATAATCTACACCAATAACTTAATGGTGCGAAATCCGAACATACTCTAAGGCCTGTCAATGTTTTATCGGGGCGCAGATGGTATGATCGTTAGATTGAAGCCATTTATGTCCGAGTACTACCTCGACGTTACTATGCGGAGCTACTAGTTCCAATAATATTTTAGTGTCAGCCCTCTCGTGCGGCCCTGAAGAGGACTCCTCGTGAGTAGGCCTTCACTACTGACGTTCAGTCCTGATAAGGACTTTACTCTTTGGAAACGTCTTAAGTCGGCACTGCCAAGTAGTCCTGATAAGGACTCTTGGGTTTGGTTCCTGCGTCGTAAAGGTAATGAAGAATAAAACTCGGGTTTTATTTTACACACGAAAGCAGTTTTTATTTTACACAACAAGACAAGGATTGACTTTTAAGACAATCTGGAGAGCGTTGTAGCTTAACCAAAGCAATGAGACCTTTTGCGTTGAGCTCGTGCCGTCATATCAGATTATGAGAATCTAAAAGAACGGCACGAGTTATTTTCTACTTTCTGGCAGCGATATTGCAGATGCTGCTCAGCCGCGATGCGCTGCGAAAATCTGCCGCGGGAGCAGAATCTACTTGCGGCGAGAAGAAGTTGTTGAAGGTAGGGCGTCCCGTGCCGCCACAATATCATGTTTGTTAGCCCAAAATATCAAACTCAAATTCGTTGTTCAAATCGCAGTCCAGATATCCTTCAGGGTCATATTCCGGGGAGGAGTCTACCTGAAACCGTCACTTCTTTAGGCACGGAGGAGCGGCGCCCCCTAAAAAATACTCATGTGAGCCAGGATTCCCCCTACGCGAAGCATTAATGTCCTTGCTTCCTGAAATTGTGTTTTGGTAGTTAGCATCACCGCCAGTTATTATGTAGCATCTCCTGTTCCCACCTCTTTCAACTAATAACATCAGTTCTCTCATCAGAACTGCTTTATCAGACACCATGTAGGCAGAAACAATCACAATCTATCCCTTCTTACCCTCAATCATTGCTGCTGTAATTATATTTAAGAACAATGTTTAGGCTATTTTTCGCTAAAGTGGCAGACATTTTCTTGCATTCTACTTACCAGGATATTTTGCTATAACTTCAAAACGCTTGCCGCTTTATTTCCACCAAAGAAACCAATGTTCTTAGAATCAGCGCCACATCGTGTTTATCCTCTTTGAGGGTGAGAAGTAGTATAGCCAAACTGCGCTGAAGTGCTCTTTCTTTCGCAACAGAAGTTGTTACTAGATCGTTGCTCCAGTCGTTCCCCATCCCCATGCCTACGGACAGATATTCTGTCGTTTCCATAATGTCTTTCATTCCCAAATTCCATTCAACTTGTACGTCGATCAGAGTATACGTTCCCGTTCTTCTCATGTCACTTTTTAAAGCGAATGTAGATGAGTTCTTAACAGAGGATATTATTCAAATCGAAGATAGAGAATGTGTTCCTTCCCTTGATTTTTCTAGAGGATGAGCCCAAGGGCACCACGAACATTTGCACATTTTTTCATTTTCAACACCTTCCAGTTGTCCAGTCAGGATGTCTGTTCTGCCGATGCATAAGCCACTCTAGTTAGCACCTGAAACGGTATAGTTACCTCCACCATTAGGAAGGCTGGGATAATGAATGTATCAAGCAACTCCAGCTTGGCGCCTTCTCAAAGACTGTCCAATGTTGGGACCGCTCTGTTACAGAGTCTAGTGGCAGCTTATTTTGGCACGTGAGCATTTTGACGCCTCTGAGTCATCTCACTTTAGTGTTCTAAAGCACTGCTTCTAAGATTCTTGCATGTTCAGCGTTCCGTTTGCCCACCGTCATTCTTCAATGAGGGTCGCTGTGGTCTACAAGACCCAATAGAAGAGACTTTTTCAAGACAATTGCTACTATTTCCTTTTGATTACCACAGCAGTCGTCTCTTCTGGTACTGCCAGTGCGTACTCTACCTTTTTTGTACAGGAAAGTTGCTTCTCGCTCGATTTTTGTGGCTTTCCGCCAGTTTCTGAAGCATAATGTATTCAATTATCTTGCGAAATTGCTGTCAATAGCTACCTGAATCTTCAATTGAGCTCTGCTGCTCACTACGTTTACGACCAAGTTCAGATTATATATCTCCTTCGGAGTCACGTTCGTCCTGTTGGCAAGAGCTCTTTCATAATTCGGCACTGCGATTCTTTCTTGGAGCTTCAGATCCAAGGTCGAATTCCCGGTATCCTACTGCTTTTCAGGGGATGAAAGTAATCGCTTTTGTCTGAGATCATGTTGACGCTACGGAGACCCGAAGTTGCTTCAGTACCTGGTGCATCAATCATCTTCTTTGCCGTCTTTCGCTTATGTTTCCAGTTAGTAGTATGATCACTAGAGCAGTTTGGTCTCTTCTTTCGCCTAGCTATGCTGACAGAAGTATTTTTATTGGTAAATGTTGCAGAAATCATCGCCTAAGCCGACATTGTGTGGCCCTTAGTGACTAAGACAGCTTGGACACTCTCTGAGCTCTTTCCGATAGTTGATACCACTTTGGCTGCCGACACTATTGTGAAAATCCCCAGACGTGTTTTTCTTTTCTACTCCATCATCAGGTAATTTCTCCATGGGCTGGTTAAACGCTTATCGGTTGTAGAGAAGGAAAATCTCTAATACAGCAAAACCCTACTGCAGTGAAGGTGAAATGGGCAGCCGTTACAGTGGATGCTAAGCCCGAGAGATTTCGCATTTCCAGGTATACGTGACATATGGTCTTCCAGATTTACGCGAAGTAGACTTAAAACCTGCTTCTCGGAATTTCTTAGACAAGATTCTAGGCAAGGTACTAGTGAGTAATTGACTGGAATTTTAAGTCGCTTTTTCCTCCGATTAAAGGTGGAGGAAGCTTTCTATCTATTTTTTCTCCATAATTGGCTCTCTTGACCTTAAAATTTGTCCTCATCTGGACTTCAGACGCGGTTGAAGTGTAAGAGTCAGACTATTGTTTAACACGTTTTGACTTCATTTTTGCATGTTCATTGAACATAAGCCTGTGAGGTCCAAACTCAGATCCATTATGAGAGCTCAAATCTGATTTCGGTATATTCACTACAATTTTATCGCTAAATACACCTACAGCTCGGGCCATACATCTTTTTAAATTGACCCAGCTCCAAAAGTACATGTCTTTCAATCTTCTACCTTGAAAATGCTCATACGTATCCAAATATCTTTATCTCTATTTTTCGCCGAAATAAATTACATTCCAGTTCAGCAACATTCATAAAACGAACGCATCTACGAGTACAATCCTTTGCCTGATATCCATAGAATTACAAAAGATAGACCAAACACGTGGGAAGGATATGACACAGGGATTAACATTGTATGATTGTATAAATGAACATAGCAACGATGGTCTGGTAGATACTCGTATAAAGCATATTAGTGCGCAATGTGGAAGAACTCCGAGGAGAACTCACTACTACATGTCCTGAAAAACGAGACAATGCGCACGTTCCGTAACAAAATCTTTACTCCAATATAACATGTTTGACTGAACAAACTTTTAAGGGTGAAAAACATGAAGTATAGTCTACACGGTCTACACAATTACATTGTTTGGTATATTTTTCTTGGACTAGCATTTCTTTCTTATTTTAGGGGTTCATTTATGTTCCTGACAGATAACCGAAACAAATTGTGATGAGTGTAATTTTAGGAGATGATGAAGATACTTCGAAGGACCAGTAAATGCTGTGGGGGCTAGAAAGAAAGCGTAGGGTGTGTCATTTACATGGCATATGATTGTGAGTCATCGTGACATGAAAGAATTTCTTAGAAAATTTTAGTCATGTTTCTAATATTGTTCGATGTTTGTTGTGTTGGATGTCAGCTGAATTTTGGATGAAGCAAAATAATTAAACAATGGAAAATGTCGCACGGGCAAGAGGCAAATAATGAGTAAAATATTACTTCCTGCTTCACCATTCATTATTTACATATACATCGTTGATTTTATTTGTTTTTTCAAATGAAACAAATTCAAATAGACGATCAAAAATTTAAAGTAAATAATAAAATGCCATCTGGAAAAATATTCCAAACATTATGTTTCAAAAACATTTTCGAGGACGAAATTCGGAATATTTTCAGTGAAATGTTTATCTGATATCCGTTATATATCCGGCCAAACAGACCTTTTATGCAAACAATTCATTTAGTATTTAGATTTTTGTACTTACAAAACTCTATTGAATTTGTGACCTGTGTGTCCGTCCGTCTGTGCGTCACAGCTGTTTGTCTCGAAGACTACAAGAGCTAGAGTCATCAAATTTGGCATACTATATATATCAAAAGTGGTCGCCTTTTCAAAGTTTGGGCATCGAAAAAATTACAAGGGTTCTTCAGGGGTATTCCCATGTAGGGAGGTGTAACTCCAAACAATTCTTGTTACCGAAGATGGCGGCGTGGTGTATCAAATAAAAGATCGTGATGAAAGCTTTCCAAAACAGGTCGTAAAACAACAGTTTCTATATTGCAGGGGGAGGGGAAGAAAAGCGAAAATGTGTGCCCTCCCCGTCGTGATTGAACCCATTTAGCCCGAAAAATCTGGGGGAAAATCACAGAGGTAGTTCTTTATGAGTACGATAACAGCAGATACCTTCGAAGTTGAAATTCACACCAATTTGTGAATAGTAGCGTGATATGTTAATTTGACATTTTCTTCAATAAAATCGTGTAGGGACCCTTAGCTCTAACGAAATTAGATATTTAAATAGTTCAATATAAAGTCCTTATATTCTGTTAAGTTCATGAGAATCTAGCAACATTTAAAGAAGCTGTGACTCTCTAGAATTACAACAACTAAACACACGATTTTACAACTATGTGGACTTTATCGAACCAGGGACTATAATTTCCATACAAATTTTCAAATAAGATGAATCACATAAATATTTTGCGAATCCTTTCCAGTCAATTACAATTGTTGGGCTAGTACAAAATGGCGACCGTTTAGTTTTTTCTTGATGTGATTCAGTATTCTTGTCTGGATAGCTTGCATTAAGAACAAAGCCTTCTAACAGGAGCGTAGCTCTGTCTATCGAACTTTTTCATGACTAAAAAAGGATATTTCTTTGTGTCTTAGCTCAAACATATCACTGAAATACCAGGGTTTCCAGGATGAATTATTTTCTAATTATTATTTGTACAAGCTGTCGATTTTATAGCTTTCTGCTTCCTGGCCTGGTTGAGGGAAACATCAAATAGAAGGGGTACCGGTTAGTTCGTGCAGTTTTCCAACAGATGGCGTAACTTGATTTTTATTCCAGTGATTCACCTTTCCAAATATGTGCTGGAAAGCTACTGCCATATAGTTTCAGAATCAGTATGTGTCATTTAGCTGAAGCGTAAACAATAATACTTTTTTTACTCTGAAAATGTCGAATTTCGTGCCGTATTTTTGCGGAGAGTATTTCTTCATTGAAGAAAAAGGCTGCCGAAAGTCATCGTACTTTGGTGGAAGTGTATGGTGTGCATGCTCTAGCTGGGCGCTAAAAGTGGCAATTTTGACTTGGAGGACGATGAACGGCCCGGACAGCCAAAAAAGTTTGAAGATCACGAATTGGAGAGTTGCTCGACCAAGATCCATCCCAAACTTGCAAAATCACTTCGCGTCGCTCAACAAACCATTTCCGATCGTCTAAATGCAATTTTTCACAATAAAGCTTCAATTTTCAAAAAAAACCGCATGAATTAACCGGTACCCCTAATAAATAACCCCTGAGCAACTCCTGGAAGGATAGGATTCCTTGCACTTTAACATTTCAATCAGAATATTGTCAAGGAACCACTCCACGCGCTGAAGGACGGGTAAGAAGGATTAATAGATCAAGTAGAGTTAATATTAGTATAAACCATGTAATTATTACTGATATGTAAGGTTAGGGATTAAGCTAAAAGGAAGCAGCTATTCTTTACCATTGAATTTCAACTCCACTCCCACAACGAGAATTGGCAGGAAGTTTCGGGGCTAGGAAAGCGCCACCTCTCAAAGAACGATTCCGAGGTGCCGAAAGATATCCAACGCCAAGGTGTTACTATTTTGGTTCGATTTTCGAAGCATATTCTCGGGCACTCTAGTGCTTCATCGGCTTCTAGATGGTTAATGGATGGTTGGCTGATAAGTTAGTAGATATGCTCCGAATCGCCGAATCGCTAGTTGTTTCTCAGAAGTATTTACATAGTCCACTTATGAAAAAGGTTACAATCTTACAATCGCCACCTCTGGTAGAGGCGCGAGCATTTCCGATATTGGAATCAGAAGTTTTGACTATAATCATGCTATTATTGTTTTCGGTAGCTTGTATGGACTAGAATCAGTTCTTCAGAATGATGAAAATCTTTCTGTGGGCGATTCACAACTTTTATTTGATCAAAACATAAATGTTTTGCCGAAACAGGGATTGCGAACAGTACGCACAGAAGAGGCAATACATATTTCTTTGCAACATTACAGGAGAGACTCGATCCAAAAACGTCACCATCATAATTCAATCGCGCGCGTAAACACTCCACAAAGTATCAAAATAACAAATGACATTACAACCGAGACAAGTCGATATTGCTGTTATCGATAATGCAGATGATTGTACGCGAAAGAAAGATGGCCACCGAGAAAAACTGGGCTCGAATCCAAGGAAAACGCTGTAAGGTTGAGCAGCCGTGGTGGTTGTTGTGGCCTTGAACTCGGGCTCTTCACCTCAAGAAAAAGAGCCGTTGCGACAAGTTAATAAAAGAGCCAATGACGGCCAAAGTGGTCTCTTTTACGAATTATTTCGACGACATGAAGGACGATCTTGCTGCAAATAGGGTAATCACGAGTGTAATCATAGCCACCACGACCAGTAATCAACAGGCACGTGTATTAAGAGCAAACAACTATGATAACCGAATTGGACAGCAAACAGCGTTGGAGCTCTGTGCAAAAGCGGAAGAAATGGAGGAATCGGAAGCGTTAGATTTTATGAGCTGCAGCTTAACCAACATAAGAAATTTAAAGAAATCATAAGCTTGTGAATATTTACCCTTTGGAGGAAAATATTAAAAATACAATGATTGGATTATAATTTGGAATTTTTGTCTGCGATTTGTATTTTCAGCCAGTGGTGAAATCGCGCGTGGACCATGTAATGCTGGTGGAAGGCGCAAATAACGCCTGGAGTGGCAAGAATTTTTACCGTCGAGGATTCCGGATTGTATAGGTGGTGATTGTGTTGAGGGCTCAAGTTGGTTTTCGCGGAAGTGTTGGTAGGTGGCTCAACGAGCCGGAAAAGAACTATTAGTGGCTGGGGAATATAAGCCAATCAGGATAAGGTGAAGGCTTGGTGAGTGTGACATAACCCGGTGTCTTATAGTGTCCTAATCATTCCGGGAAGCCTCAAGCTCGCCAATTGGCTCTGGGGGCAGTTCAAAGGTTGGCGAGTGGCACCTTCCCACTCCGTCTCCATGGGATAACCGGGACCTCAAGGCCCCCAATCGGAATCGCTTGGAGTAACGTAACACACAATCGCGGAAAAATGGAGAATATTAAGCTGAAGAACAGATTTTCACTCTTTTGCATAGGATAGAATATTTGCAAACATCAAACAAAATATTCCTTCCTTTCTCTTTCCGTTGTAAAGATGATTGCACTCCTCAAGCAAAAGTCACTTTGTACCATTGAGTAAGATGAAGTATGTGGCCTCAGATAAGAGAGGGCCTCCGCGGGTCTCCATCAAAAACGACGACAAATATATGTTGAGCTCTATATATGTTGAGCTCTAGCTTGCTGTCTGATGCCGAATGATTTCTACTTATGATGTTAAACAAATAATTAACTGAATCAAAAAAACATAACCAACAGAAAAAAATCTACCCTAATTAGTTCCCACTTGCTTAAAAACCGATCGTAAGCCATTTAAATTCTAACTAAAAACCAATAATAAAAGACTGTGTATATAACAGTCAAATCCAGCAACGAGAACCCTAATGCAATTGTGCTTATGAAAAGGAAAAATACTTCCCTGCAATAAAAAGGCCCCTCGGCAATTCCAGCACCCCAGGTGCTAAAGCCAAACAAAATAAAATCACACCAATAATTTACTTCAACGAGCAAACGCATCATCAATCAAATTAACATCGAAGCCTGATATGTTTTGGGAATACGGTATTAACTGACGTCAAAGAAATTAAATAATAGAACGTCATAAGCTCACGGCTAGCAATCAGTGAGCTTCTGTTCGTGCTGGGCCACTTACATTTGCATATACACTAATAAGAAGCAAACAATTAGGGAGCGCAAAAATTAACTGAAGATCCATAATTTGTTCAGGAAAAGACAACTACAATAAGTGTCGTCAATAAACGTCACTTGAAAAATACGTGAAAAGCTCGATTTTATGCATCAGGCTCAAATTTTAATTTTTAGAAAATCGTGATGCAATAAAAAAAATGAAGTGAAAATGTAGAGGAAAACAGCCACCGAACGAATCTAAAAATCGAAACAAGAAATACTGTCCACGTGTCGTGCTGTCGAGAATATTGATTATTAGTTTTCATTAAGTTGCCAAATATTGCTCATATGATTATTTATTTAGTTAGAAGTATCCTGCCTTCATCTCATCTCTTTTCTCTTTCAACATTGACTGTCACATATCTTCTGTCGGCAGGAATTCTCTTGTTCAAAATAATGTTTGGCTGTACCGATCCACTGAAAATCTTCTGAGTGAATACGGTTACAATGCTAGTCGAAGCCAATGAAGACTTATCCTAAATCAGGCCTAAAATAGAGTGATATGTTTTCTCTAAATGCTGTTCAACACTGCAAGCTGACACTACGGGCAAGCTGCTTTATAATTCACCAGAACTAGAAGCGTATGCTGCGAATGCTAATCTCATGTTAAATTGATTTCACGAGCTATGGATGTCTTCGGCCTCAGTTTGAAGCGAAAAGAATCAGCCTTCTGGTTAATTAAACTGAAATTAAATTCATAACCCAGATAAAGCAAAACACATCACTAAATCTTAATAGGCCGGGCACAGAAGATAACGCAATCTGGCAAAATTTACACGCAGCAAATAAAGTATACTTATTAGGAGTTCTTTTCCTGAAGTCCAGGTATGCGCACAGGCAAAAAACTTCGCATATCGGACTATCCAGTAAACACCTCCCCTGTCAGTCTATAAACATAGCACGGAATCTTTTGACAAATAGCTCCGGACTACCCCTAGAGTAGTGCTTGGATTACAGGAATCATTTTTCTAGCAGTAAGGGAAAAACAGGAAGAAATTACTGGAAAGAAACCCTCTTCATCTTCAACGCCACACGGTCCCTTTTGTCAACTAATCCAAACATCTCTCCGGTTAAAGCTTTCGAGAGAGAGCTCACCAATTGCATTGGAGAGGACACCTTGCTACTTGTCCTGCTTTTTGCTCCTCTGCAAAATGTTACCAATCTTTTACAGGTAAGATTGAGAACATCTGGTCCTTCTCAAGACCAGAGTGAGGTACAAATTCGTCTTATCATAGCTTTGATTGACCCATGGCTTCACGTCAGGGATTTAGGTGCGCTGTTCATTTTTGCTTTATATCACTCTTCCAGGATTATTGCCAGCTCAGAGAGCCTTCCCTCTTCTCTTCCCTGTTCCCTACATTTCTATGCAGCTAGATATTTATCCACTCTCTAGCAAAGAGGGCATTACGTATCACCGTGGTTAACCTTGACTATATGCGTAACTTCCTCACTCTTTGAGAGTACACTGTTTGCATTTCTGTTTTTATTTTTCCCACATCATTTCTTCTTCTTCGTAGCGCTACAGCCCCTCTCGGGCCTTCACTCCGACTATCTCGGTCTATTTACCGCGTCCTCCAATTGCGAAATCCGAGCAGCGATGAACTGTCTTCGTCGACCGAGTCAGACCAGCGTTTCTTCGGTTTCCCCACTGGTCGCCAGCCTTCAATTCTCATAACAAATACCTTTTTGGATATCCTTTGTTCATCCATACGATTCATGTAGCCAGCTCATTGCAGCTTCCGCAGTCTTATAATCGTTGAGACCTCTAGCTCGTCAAAAATTTTATGCAGCTCATGGTTGTGTCGGATGCGCCCGTCAAGCCTTGCTTCCACTATTTGCTTTAGGACCCGTCTTTCGAAGGCTTTCAATATATTTGCGGATACTTAGGTTAGGGTCCATGCTTCACACCCACAGCATATCAATAGTCTTATTACAGATTTGTATATTTTGAACCTTGTTGTCCTGTGTATGCAGCTGGTCTTCAGGATTATCAAAACTGAATAAAATACTTTATTTGCGAGCTGTATTCTTCGGCGTATTTCGTCTGTTTCATTACCGGTTCTCGTTATTTTGGCGCCCAAATATACAAATTCGCCCAAATTTTCGATGTTGCATTCGCAAAGTCTGATATGTCAGCCATTTGAGATATTTTTCTTCGACTGCGTCATGAGCTTTGTTTTCTTCTCATGATTTGTAGCCCTACTAGTTTTGCGTCGCTGTCATGTTTCAGGAAGAGTTTTTTGGCGGTTTTTAGCAACCTTGACAAAATGTTGATGTCGCATAAGCTACCACTTGGATCGGCTTGTATTACGTATCTCTCGTATCGATACGTAGCTTTCTGATGACATGTTCCATTGAATAGCAATGGGCCCAGCCCATCTCCCAGTTTCAGTCCTACATTTGTGTCAAAGGCGTCGGTGAGTTGGTAATTGATGTGGACGTGGGATACCAGAGCCAAGCATCATTTGATGTGTCCAAAACCAACTGATGAATCTTGAAGCGGGGGCTCATCAGGAGGTGCGCCAACTGGTCATCTGATGTTCGAGCAGTAACTGTGGTGAGTACCGCTACCGTCTCTACGCGCGTCGGCTACAATGGTATTTTTTCCTGATGTATACTCCAATCGTGTGTATACTCCAATCGTGTATGCTTTGGCAGGGCGAGGCTGTGTCCGAGCGTTGTGTTAAGGCAAAGGTGAGTGGTCGATGGTCGGTGTAGACCGTAAAGTGCCCCCCGCCCCCAGAATGCACTGGAAAAACTTGATTGCAGTGAAGACTGCCAAAAGTTTGCGGCGGTAGGTGAAGTAGCGCTGCTTCGTCACGAGGGTATCCAAGTGCCGTCGTCTCTTTGGTAGTCCAAGGCTGCCCTGATGGCGGTGTTGGATAGGTCAGTGCGTAGTGCCAACTGATGCGTGGGTCAAAAAAATGCTGCTGTAGTTGCTGTGGCGATGCTTTGCTTGCAGTTTCCAAAAGCGGCTTCAGTGTCGGGTGTCCAAGTGATTTGCACAACCTTCCAGCAGCTCTGAAAGTGGTACTTGTAACTTGGCAGCATGTGATATGCAGCGGCTCTAGAAGTTGAGCATCCCAAGAAAACATCTCAACTGTGAGGAGTCAGCAGGTTTGGGAAAATCTCCGATAACTTCCGTCTTGGGGGCTGGTGGTCGGAAACGTGTCTCGCAGATGTAGTATCTGGCAAACATAACTTCGGGTAGACTGACCTGGCATTATTCCAGTTGGGCTAGAGCTTTGCAACTTGCAGTATGGAAAGAAGCTGCTCGAGGTGACGCTAGATGCGTACGATGTCGAGCTTTCTTAGCTGGTGTTTGAGTGTGTGCTGCATAGTTTGGGCTGCATTGCGTAGGCCGAGAGGTTTACCTACGATTTCAAATAGCCCGAAGGGCGTGGTGACTACCGTTTTGCAGATGTCTTCTTAGGCTGCCAGAATTTGATAAAAGGCCCGCTGAAGGTCAATGACCGAGAATACTGAACTGTTGGCCCTCTGTATAAGGTTCTCGATGATGGGCAATGGGTAGGTATCCGGACGGGTGTGGGCATTCAGTTGGCGATGATTCCCAGGAGCCCGCGAACGGCCACCGTCCTTTGGCACTATGTGTAGGAGACTGGCCCATTGGCTTGAAGAAGGTGCCTCGTCCTCACAAGAAGTAGAACTCTGTTTTCGCTGCAGAGATGCGATTTCCCACGAGGCGACGTGGTCTTGTGAAGACGGGTGGACCGTGCGCGATTATCTAGTGGTGAACGGGAAGGTCAGCGATCTAAGTCAACTCACTGAGTTCTAGAAGTGTATTTGCGTGTTTTAAGATGATCTGCTTGTATATTAATCCGATAGTGCCTTCCAGGGTCCACGGCGCTGATGCTGTGCACTGGTGGAGGATGAGGACTGTAGAAGCTAGTGCGGTCGTCCAAGAGGCGCCGATTTCGTAGGTCGATAACCAGGCCGCAATAGTTGAGTGCGTCGGCTCACAGAATGACCGTCTGGACGTCTAAGATAACGAAAGGCCAATGGCGTAACCCAAAGTCCAGCGTGAGTTGCTGGGTGCCAAAGGTGACGATAGGGGTACCATTGGCTGTATGTAACACGAGGCTCTACTTCCAAAGAGACCTGGCGAGGAGGTGCCTCGGAATGATGGAGAGAGCAGTACCGGAACGCACCAGAAAACGAGCTGTTGTGGTGCGGTCCGAGACACACAGGCGCTTTTCCGGGTGGTTGCCGGTGGGGTCCGCTGAGTACAGTGCCGGCAATCAGAGTTTTCCGAACGTCCGGTAGCGATGCTCTGAGCTGAAAATATGCAGGGCTGTTTGCAGGTATCGCGAGGGCTCCGTGTTTGCTGTGCTATCAGTAATATCTCGTATGTGGTTCGGGATCTGGAGTGATGTGGCGTTCTCTTCCTTGGCGGCCATCTCGTGACGAGGAGCGCCCACGTTGCATGTTGGCCTTGGTGAATGGTTGCTAGAGTACCTTGCAGGTCAAACCTGTCAACTGTGCGGTTGCCACCGCATGGCGGCTAGTTTGACTGCGACCTAGTCCGGGGAACTATTAAGGAGAAGCTAGATGAGGGTGTCGTAGAGTGCGTAGTTGCTTCTATGGGCGTGGCCATTACTGCGGGGCCCATGTGCTACTGCTTCGTCTGAAACCGCGCCGAGCTCCTTCAGCGTCAGGTTCCAAATCAACAGCAGCATGCGCCGCGACTGCTGTGGTAAAAGGTCGAGCTATTTGATTCGCAGTACATCGTCACTTACTCACGTCCCAGAAAGGGAGCGCATGGGACAGCCGCCTGTTCTCGAGCTCAACACCTGTGAGGAGCTTGTGTAGCTGGGCGTCGGGGGAATCCATCAAGCGGGAGATTATGGCCGCATTGAGGCTCCTGTCTTTGCCGACCTCCGGTGGCGTGCGGATGATGTCGTCCATCTCGGCGGTTGTGTCGTGGTCCAATGATAAGACCGTGAGGTGGTACCTGACTGAGTCTCTTGTAACCTGATGCACTTGGAATTGGGATTCAATCTGGAAGAACCACAGTTCCAGGCTAGCGTGCCAGAATGCTAGCAGTTTGCAGTAGCCGACACTGTTGAGCTGGTGGCTGCTGTTGGTTTAGTTGTCGGGCTTGATTTGCCAATGCTGGCTGGCTGTTGCTCCTGGGCGAACCAGAGCTCTGGGTTACGCAGCGAAGCATTGCGCGCAGCGTCATCGTCATCTCGCCCAAGCACCATGTTGGTTCTCGACTCGGGGTCACTACTTTAAGCATCAATTTTCCTCCTTAAGTAAAAAGTCAATTTTTCTCTTCAAGTACAAAGTCAATTTACTCTTTGGGAGTAAACTTCTACGCTATTATTTGGAGACCAGCTATTGGCTGAAGACGACTGATTTCTGTTTTGTTGATTTCCGCATACCGATTCCCTTACAGCCATTGATGATGATGAACTTGTAGTTGAAGCTTTGTTGTTGAAGACTTGCAGTTGAAGACTTTATTGGACGAAACTTGTTGTTGAGACTAATGTTTGCCTAGTTTATTTCATGTATATTGACTTACGAGAACTCAGAAGCAATTTCTCTCAAGTATAGTGACTGATGAGAATCTAGAAAAACGGCTCAAGCAAATTTTCCGATTTCTCGCGGTAAGTTTCCTGCACCGCTGATGTTTGAACGCAGCGGCAGGCGAAGATTTCTCGAGGGGCTAGGGTCTGCTTGCGTCGTGAAGAGTGCGCTCGCGCTGAGACATTCCGTGTCGCCACATATTCATTTGAATTTTCTTGTATTGTAACAACAATAACACTTCAATATGTAACCAGACTCGTATGTGTTTCCCATCGATTCAGACACTATGATTTTTTTTGAATTTTCATGAGGATTCTAGCAAATATTTATGATAATTTTTAAGGATTTTTCAATTAATCAACTGCCGTATGTATAGATGGTTTTATATAAAAGACAATCTATGGTTTAGTAGCTTGAAGTGTTGGTGAGAACTTCTTTCATAGTTTTTTAGGGTTTTGTACTAAAATACAAAACAATCACGACCTGTGTCCGTCTGTCCGTCCGTCCGTCCGTCCGTCTGTATGTCACAGCACTTTTTCTCCGAAACTATAGAGGCTACAGGCATGAAACTTTGTGGAAAGTTCAGAAGTGGTGACCTCTTGAAAGTTCAAGGGTGGAAAAATTTTTCAAAGTGGTTTAAGGGGGGTCTCCCCATATAGGGAGGTGACCCCTCAAAAAAAAATTTTCACCATTGGTGGTCATTGGAAAGGTCTTAATGAGATCTTTTCAAAACAAGTCTTAAAATTGCCTTATGAGTACCGAGGGGGGCAGGGGAAGGGGAAATGTACGAACTTTTCGCGTACCCCCCCCCCCCCCCTCGCGATTGGAAACCTTCCATCCGAAAATTCTGAAAAAAATTATGAATGTAGGCCTTTATGAGTACAACAACAACAAATACATGAGAAGTCGAAATTCGCTCAACTTTGTTAGTAATAGTATGATTTATCGATTTTATGTTTTCTTGAATAAAATGTAAACGGTACCCTTAAATTCAATAAAATTTAACAAACAGATTACTTTCTATAAGATTAATCTTTTCTGAAAGTTTCATAAAGATCCAATAGTATTTAACGAAGTTATAGCGATTTGAATTTTCCTGCATTACTGTGGAACAATATGCCCTGTATTACTATGGAAACATATGGCTATGGAGCCATGTGCGCTTTTTATCGATTTAGACACTACTGCTTGGCTAGGATTTGCATGAAAATTTCTGGAATCATAGGTATCATGAAAATGAGTACATACAATTGAAACAAGTCGAAGAGGCAGGAGAGAGCTCCTAGCAAAAGGGCTTTGTAACCATTCTAGGATTCGAAAAAATAGGCCATGAATCGATGATTACAGTACAGAGAAGTGGGCCCTGAAAAAAATTTCATGAAAGGTAGCCGATATGAATATCAACTGAATGTTCTTTATGAGAGCTTTTCAAAACAGTTCTTAAACTGACAGTTTTTGCTTCAGTGGGGCCAATGGGGGGGGGGGGGAGGTTGTTGTTGTAAAAACATGAAAAATGTGTTTCTAAAAAATCTGGAAAAATTATCAAGGGAGATATCTATGGGTATAACTTAAACAAATACCTCAGAAGTCAAAATTCTTTCAATTTTGTTAATAATAGTATGATCCTCGAATTTCACATTTTCTCCAATAAAATCGTCTTTGACATGTTTCTTGATTTTATTCGTTGCTGGTTACTGCATTTTGTAAGTTGAGTACAAAACCCTTCTGACATGAGCATAGGTCTATCTACCCAACTTGTTTTGACTAATTTAGTTTTTATTGAAACTGATGGCTGTGATCCCCATAATATTGATTGAATGTTTCTTCTCGAAGCATTTAATAAATAAATATTCAACCGCATAAAGTCATTATACATACATATAAGCGGGTGGCCGTTTTTTCATAAATCTTAATAACCGCCTATGTTACAAAGAAAATCCAACCGCTACATTCTAGCTTTGATGAATGTCCGCAAAAAACATAAGCAAAAAATCACTCACATCCTGCGGCATGCAAACAACAATTATTTTACAGCTTCAAGTATCGCAAAAACTCAAATACTCCCTCAACATCCTCATACGCTCCATTTCGCATCTTATGTCCCCCAAACGCATTTTCCGGTCTGAATTCAGCACATGCCGCATGGGGGGAGCGGACAAAGTCAGTGTTCACTGCACAGATGTTCCTTCTCCAGTAACTCGAAATTCCAAAAATAGAGACGTTTCAGAAATGCATCTCTGCATCTGTATCGAAGTGCGTTCAACATTTTCCTGAAAGTTCCATATGTGGATGATACTTGATGCATTCCGATTAATACGAACGATTCCAAGCAGGATCCGCTGTGGCTCCTCCGGCCAGGACCAGCACAAACAGAAATAGATTTAAATGTGGAGAATGTTTTGAAAATCTGTGGACTCGTCGAGTGAAAGGAGAATTTTCCTAAAATAAACGCTTCAAGCTGAAATCTAACATTTATGAGTTTTTATGGCTGCAACTTTGAATTGATGCAGTTGGCCTAGGGAATGTTTCGACGTGTGTTTGGACGGCTTAAAATGTAGCGTAGACACATCTGATAGGGTTAACCCATTGAGCTATTGCATATCCGTTGGTTTTTCATTTGATTCGTTTGAGTTCTATGTTTAGTATGGAAATGTGATTATTTTAGTACAAATTGAATGCTGCGTATTGCGGTCTTTTCCGCTACGCGAAAATGTTGCAGTTTGGATGAGTTATTCCCTACTATGAAATGTTGAAATCATTTCGGATTCCATTGATGCTGTTTGACTTTATTGCACTCATCGTAGAAAATTATTTTCCAGCTGAAATTT
Organism: Odontomyia ornata; assembly: GCA_963969285.1. Lineage (NCBI taxonomy): Eukaryota > Metazoa > Arthropoda > Insecta > Diptera > Stratiomyidae > Odontomyia > Odontomyia ornata. Next base: position 29,058,994 of record OZ017740.1, on the reverse strand, counting down.
AATTTTAAACAGTTTTCACAACTTCCTTATTTAATTTAACACAAACGAAATGAGCAAGCAAACTGGCTGGCTCTCTCATCAATCATAATTGATTTTTTCGCGAGTAACGACTTCAGCGGAAAATGATTACAGTTTGCTATCAAGCAGCAAAGCCACTTTAGCAAAAAAGCTTGGGTAAAAAGTTGAACAATGCGAAACCCTACCCTACCTATGTAAATTCCATTGATTCAATTCATTACACTCTTCAGATTTTAATGCAGTTTTTTCCCCATTTTTCCGGGATAAAAAACGATTTGGCGATGCGTATTGTTCGGCGGATTAATTAACGCAATTGGAGATATTACCACCCGTTGCTAGCAATCTGGCGGGCACGCTCGTGTGGATGATGGGAACAGTATTATTTCGCGTTAATGGATCTCACTCGGATGAAATTGCAATAAAATAATAGCACAAAGATACATTAATCCACCACCATCATCAAGTGACTGAGTAACTGCAACCAATTTACAATAGAACGCTTTCAATTGAAGGTTGTATCCGATATTCGCGGTATCTGGATGCGCACTACAGATTGGATAAGTGAAAAGCGATTGTGCGGTTAAAATAAAATTACATATTGAGCTCAGTGTGTACTTTTATTGTATGTTTGAATTGATTCTGAAACGACGAGAGTAATGAGTATCGAATGATACATTTTATATATGGAATTTCAGGCGTTTTCTCTTTCGCTGATAGTGACTGATCCATTCGTCGAAGGTAAAGTTATTTATTATTGTTGGAAGCTGGCTTGATGATGGTATAAGAATGGCAGAAACCACGAACTTTTTCACTGATTTCTTCATACAGAACAATGGAAGTCTTGATTTAAAGCTTAAACTTGCAAAATGAAGCTTAAAACTAGCAAAATGAATCTGCACCTCTTCGATGTTAGAAAGGTTTAGACCATACAAAGCAAACTTAATTGACAAAAAAAAAAATCATCAAAAAATTAAGAAACAATAAAAAGAAAAAATAATGTAATCTCAGGAAAACTTCATCAGCCTTAGAAACTTTGATTTGATTTCTCATAAATTTTATTGCAACTTTTTCATTATCAATATCATCATCAATCGAGCATCAGCATAGATTAATCCTTGACCTATGGAAAAACTTGTCTTCAATCACTGTAGTCCAGTAGAGCAAGGATAAGCTAACAGCTTCCACTGAGTCTTCCGACCGTTCCTTCTGTTCTCTTATTAGTTTTATATTTTTTGGGGTTATGTACAATCATTTCACAAACCTCTTTTATGCAAAGACGGTAGTTTTTGTAATAACGTACTTGCACTAAGTAAAAGAACACAATAATAATATACACAGAAAATCTTTGTTTCGCAGTTGTGACGCTTGGATGCTTCGCCTATGTTTCTGTCCTCTCAACTGCTATCTTAACTCGAATGCCTGGCGGTGAACACAAAGGTCGTGCTAATTGTTTTTTCTTTTTTTCGGGTGTAGAAACTATTCGCTTTGTTACGGTATCTGACAGAGCTTCGGTTTGCTGAGTAGTGGCGACGGTAATGAAGGCTGGCTTCAGTCGTTCGGTGGAGACGTTGATTTGCGTACCTTCGAAGTCAGTCGTAAACAGTACATCTGAAATTCGTTTGATCACTTTGCGTGGTCCTGAATACGGTTGACATAGCAATTTCCTTACGGCGTCAACTCTTAAGAAGACGTGGGTACATGAATTTAATTGATTATGTACGAAGGTCGTTCGAACATTGCGGTGGTTAATCGAAACAGGTCGCAATTCACGCATCTGCTATTTTAACATGGATACAAAAGCGTGCAGATCGAACAGATTGTCATCACTCACAAAAAATTCGGCAGGAAGTGTTAAAGTTGTTCCGTAAACGAGCTCCGCGCAACTTGCGGCTAGATCTTCCTTGTATGAGTTTCGGAGTCGTAGGAGATGCGAGGCCGGTTGGAATTCTGCTCATGGCATATGATGGCGGCTTTCAATCTGCGATGCCATCGCTCTACCAATCCATTTGATGCTGGGTGATACGGCGATTTTCGCGTACGCTCACATCCCAAAGTTTTGAAAAGAGGAAAAAAAAGCGCGGACTCAAATAGAGTTCCTTGGTCAGTTGTGATTATGTGCAACGCTCCAAATCTCGATACCCAGTTAGTGTAAAACGCACATGCGACAGTTTCAGCTGTTTAGTCGCAAACAAGAACTGCTTCTGGCCAGCGTGTAAATCGGTCAACCATCGTTATGCAGTAGCGATAACCGTTGGCTGTTATCAGTGGTCCGATGATATCAAGGTGCACTTGCTGGAATCGTTTGTCCGGTATCGAAAACTGCTGGGTATCGTTTCTTGTATGCCTCCCAATCTTTGACACGGTATACAAGTGCATGTGTAGGCTCGAATGTCTTTCTTCATGTCATGTCAAACAAACTTTCTTTGTACAGCTCGAAACATCGTGCGGGCTCCAGGGTGCGAGCATCTGTGGAAGGTGTTCATAACTCGATTAGGTAGAGTTGATGATACGTATGGCCGAATATTCGTCGTCGTCGACGTATCGCAATATAAACTTCCATATTCCTCTATACGTAGTGCATACAGCTTAAGGGAAGAATTATTTCCAGAGAGAAATGATTGACGTGCAGTGTCTTTATGTTGTTCATCTATCAGCTCTTGGTTGGTCAATGAAGATGGCAGATTGATCGCTTCGATTCTTGATAGCGTATCTGCTACAATATTTTCCTCTTCATTAACGTGGACGATTCGGGTACAAAATTCCGATACAAAGCTTAAGTGTCTAATTTGTCTCGGCGAAGATTTTTCTGTTTTTTGACTGAACGCATATATCAACGGTTTGTGGTCCGTTTTGATAACAAACTGGGTGCCTTCGAGCCAGTGTCGAAAGTGTTTTAAACTGCTGTAAATAGCCAACAGCTCTCGATCGTAAACGCTGTACTTTGCTTTAGCGTGATTCAGTTTTCGTTGAAAGTAAGCTAATGGTAGCCAACTGCCATTTACTTTTTGCTCTAATACTGATCTAATTGCAACATCAGATATGTCGGTGACAAGTTGTAATGGCATCGATGGAAAAAAACTAGCAATGTCTCCTTCGTAAGGCTTTCCTTACAATCGTTAATGGCTTTTATGGTTTCGTGTGACCGTTGAATAATGCATTTGTCGCCTTTTTTACGTTGCGGAGATATTGGTGGAGCGGTGCTTGTAGGTTGGCAGCATTACGGATGAATCTACTGTTAGACTGTTATTCGTAATTGAAAATCACGTATGGCTTGAACCTGCGAATCAGGTGGCGAAATGCCATTTTTATTTATTTGGTGCCTCAGGTACTCAATTTCTTCGACGCCAAAGACACATTTTGCAACGTTGATTATCACTCCGTAAGTTTTTAATCGTTCAAATACGATACAAAGATGGTCCATATGTTTTTCGATTGAGTTAGATGATACACAAAAGTCAAATCCGCGCAACACTTCGTCAACAAACCGTTGAAAGGTTTGGGCGGCATTCCGGAGGCCAAAGGTCATTGCTGTAAATTCAAATAGGCCAAATGGCGTTGTCACTGCCGTCTTTGGGACATCCTCATCCGCAACAGGAATCTGAAAGTTTGCTCGAAGCAAGTCTATTTTAGAAAATATACATTTGCCTGTGAGATCTGATGTAATGTCCTGAATGTGTCGCATGGGATAGCGATTGGGTATGGTAATTGCGTTTTGTTTACGATAATCTCCGCATGGGCTCATGCAATGGGCTAGCCCATGGGCTGTTCGATGAGCAACAATAGTTCTTATCCATCATGTACTAGAACTCTGTTTTATCTATTTTCAGCTTGTCTGGTAGTAGTCGTCTCGGGTGTTCTGCTACCGGGAGGCCAGTAGTGATGATATGGTGTCGTATAGAGTGCTGTGTAGTGTTCGCTAGAGCAGGATTCGTTACTTCTGGGAAAGATTTCGGTAATGCGTGGAACTGCGATTCTTCGATCAATGTAGACATAGATCTTGTGGGTAGAGTTGATAGGTTCCTGCTGTTGTAAGTTTCGTTTTCAAGTTTACAAGACGTCTGTTTGTAATATCCACAGAGAAGTCGTGTTTTTTTTAGAAAATCAGCACCTATAATTGGCTGTGCAACGTCTGCTATTATAAATGGCCACGTAAATTGTCGACGTAAATTGAGATTTGATTTGAGAAACTTTTCACCATAAGTGTCGATCGGAGATTTATTGGCCGCGTAAAGCTTAAATTCTGTTTTTGTGTTCTTTTTAAGCGATGGAAGTCGAGGTATGACTGACACGTCTGCTCCTGTGTCGGTTAGAAAATTAAGTTGTGTTAGTTTGTCAGTGACAAAAATACTGTTTGTTGCAGAGCGACTGCGAGCCGTCTCAACACGCAGGGCTCCTAGGCGTTTTCCGACATCGATATGGCCTGAAAGTTACTTGGTTTGGTAGAATGACGAGCGGCTTTTTCAAATTTTCAATGATAGAAGCAGATTTTTCTTTCGTTTTCTCGATTGCGAGAACGGCTTCGACTTCTAAAGTGTCGTGGTGATGTGAAGCGTCGAGCAGGTCGTATTCGTAATTGTTGGATTGATGCTTTTAATTCTCCGGTCTGTGTAACTAGCTCTGCAGTATTGGTCGAAATTCCTTTTGATATTTGGCAATCTGAGACTTCACAAATTTCGTTAGGCCTTTTGACATCTAGATCCTTTGTTTCCGCGAGAGTGAGAATCGATTGTACATCCACGGGCAGCCGTTGTAGCCAAAGTGATTTCAAAAATGATTCACTTGCCTTGCTTTTTGCAGCCAAACTCATATACCGTAGCAATTGTGACGGCTTGCTGTCACCTAATTCCATGCCGGTGAGACACATTTATAACGTTTACTTGCACTACATAAAAACACACAGAAAATTTTTGTTTCGCAGTTGTGACGCTTCGATGCTTCGCCTGTGTCTCTGTTCACTCAACTGCTATCGTAACTCGAATGCCTGGCGGTGAACACAATAACTATCTGTCATATGGGAAACGCTACAACTTTATTAAAATCGTGACCTTTCTGCTCGCCCGTCCATCCGTGCATCACAGCAAAGTTTTCCCACAAATTATATAAGATAGAATAACAAAACTGGTATTGATCATAATGTACTGTACAGCCGGTAGGGAGAACGAGAATAAAAAAAATTTGTTACGAGGTCCTGATCGAGTTTTGACATTTGGAGAACTAATCAGCTAGGCGAGTGAATTATTATCTAATTATGTAATTGTTCTGTGTCTTTAAATAAATTTTTGTTGTATATTCTACTTGTTTTTGTGGTTCCCACATTGGTGAGCGCCAGTGAAACGCAGGAGGAGTGGTACGATTACAAGCCGGATCCGGTCGCCTACGTTGCTGCAATTAAAACCCCGATATTTTGGAGGGAGTATTCTGCTTTGGCTGGCACAAATTGAAGCAATATTTACCGCCTCGAATACCAATGGCGACAACGCCAATTTAAGGCATGTGATTGCGAGCCTCTACACCCAGACTCTGCTATACCACAGAGAAATCGTAATGAATCCACCAGAAAATAACAGACATGAAATTAAAGCATAAGATCCTGCACTTATTCGGTGAGAAGGACGACGCATAATTATGCGGTGAATTTTTCGAAGAGAAGTCAACTCTTCTGTTGGAATGGCTTCGGGCTGCCTTACACAGCTATTTTCAAAACGGCTACCTGCAAGAACGTAGGAGCTTTTCGTCATGAGCAGTGCCGCAATTTTGAACGAGCTAGCAGACCAAGCCGATCGAACTCAGGTTCTCCATCAGACGAAAGTTTTCTCGAAATCGGTCGTCAACTGTGATAGTACCATGAAGGAGCAAGGCCAGTTTGATCCGGAAGGTTCGTAAGCCGCGGGGATGATCGGCCAAATCACTGTATTGGCAGGAGCAGTGAATGCATTGGCCGCATGTACGCTGATGCCTAGATTAAAAATAGAGACCGCTCAAAAATCGGTTTCTTGCACCGAAGTTTTGGCACCAGGGCCCAGAGGTGCGAAAGCGAGTGTGCGTTCTAGATGAATGAAGATTCAAAGTAGCCGACGTCCAAAAGCCAATCATAGGTGCCGATCTGTTGCAGCATTTCGGGATTGTTGTTGATATAAAAAACAAACGTCTATTGACAGCAGGCGTAAAGCTCGTTGTTGCGTACAGTCTTATAAGAAAACCATCATGAAAATGAGTTCCATCAGATCATCGGGCAGTTTCCAGAAGTCATAGAACATCAAGGATTCATTAAGAAGGGAAAACAAAGTATAGAGCTCCACATCCTTACCAGAGGACCCCCGATAGTAGAGCGAGCTCGCAGGCTCCTACCGGACATACTTCGCATAGCTCAGCAAGAGTTTGACTGCATAATGCAGTTGTATACTTGCCGACCGTCCAGTAGGGAATATGCGAGCCCCATACATCTCGTGCCCAAAAAGTCTGGAAAGTTGTGTGTGTGGCGGTTACAGACTCCTGAATTCGGTTACGCTTCTGGGCAAATCGCAGTGTGCTTTCACCACTCTTGATTTGATCCGCGCTTCTACAATCAAATCCCTGTAGCCGACGAGGAAATCGGCAAAACGGCAATGATCACACTGTTTGGCTCTTTCGAATTCCTAGCTATGATGTTCAGTCTACGGAACGCAAGCCAAACTTATCAGCAATTCATGAACAAAGTCTTGCTTGGTCTCTTGTTTGATAGATGCTATATTTATGATGATTTGATTTTTTCGAGGAGTGGCAAAGAGCATACAGAACACTTACAAAAAGTGTTGGAACAGCTAAAAGAAGGTGGGTTGTCAATCAACATAAAAACATGCCAACTAAGACAAGCAGAGGTAGAATACCTAGACCCCAGCATCTTCAACAAGGCCATGAAACCGTTGTCAAGTCAAATTCAGACGGTCCACAACGTAGAACAATTTACAAAATTGTGTGAATTGCGGAAGGTTTTTTGTTTTATAAACTTCTATCGGTGTTTTCTGACACGTGATTTAAAAAAGGCACCAATACACGCACTATTGGGAAATAGCCGAAAAAATATCAAGCATCCAGTTCCATCGATTGAAGACACCACGAAAACATTCAATGAATACAAGGCGGCTTTTGCCAGCATCCCTGCGATGGCACTCTATTTTGTCTCAGTCCCCAGGCTTCAAAGTCAAAGTCAAAGTCAAAGTCAAAAGCGCTTTATTTAATACTCATCGTTATAAATTTTAAAAGAATATAAAGCAAATTCCAAATAATAACAATCAAAAAACTTAATGGCCCAAATGGCTCTCTAAATTTGTACGTTATCATAAACTCATTTCATCAAAAAAAAAAACTATAGCAAATGCAATTAATTACGATTATTACATATTTTTACAATTCAATTGGAAAAAGGAGAAAAAACCAACCAACACTATCCAAAAATTATTTATAATTAATACACAACAGTGAAACTTTGATCCTACACCTAATATGTTGTAACTTATTTCTAATAAAATACAATCAAAAAAACTTTATCTTATACTAAAAATACTATAACAATGTTCCTAACCTAAGTGCTTAATCTTATCTCTAACGGAATATAGTAAACATTACATATACCTAATCTATACCTGATTTTAACAAAAATATATAACAATACTAAATGTAGCAATAATGAGCTGAAACTCTAGTTCTGCTGGTCCTCCTCAAAAAGTAGCGAAGAATACCGAGAAAGTTCCGCCGATTAATGTCTTCGGGCAAAGCCGAAAAGACATGGTTCGGCTGTTGGCAGCCGAAAACAAATTGACAAATTTCGAAATCAAACGAGTAAATTCTGAGAAGCTGTCAATTAGAACGAAATCACTGGTTGATTTCAAATCAGCGAAAGATGCTTTGAATTCTGGGGAGGTTCCGCACTTCACCTATACCCCCAAGAGCGAGAAGAACCAGACGTTCTTGCTGAAGGGCTTGGACTGCGGAGAAGATACCGTCGATCTTCTTCAGGTTCTCAAGGAAACGGCGCCACAAATCGAGTTTATCTCAGTGAAAACATTCGCGACAAGAAGGTCGACGGTAGAAAAAAAAAACTTACCACTTTATTTGGTACAAATAACAAATAAGAGCAGTCCAAGCGCTCTTCAGCAAATCAGGTATTTAAATTTTCGAGTGGTGAGGTGGGAACGCCTCCAGAAACGAGAAATCAACCAGTGCTATCGCTGCCAACGATTTGGGCATTCGGCTGCCAACTGCGCCATGCATTACCGATGCGTTAAATGCAAAGACGTGCATGCTCCCGGTGAGTGCAAATTGGCTCAGACGGAGCCAAAAGAGAAGTTATATTGTGTGAACTGCGGTGTTTTTGGTCACCCGGCATCATATCGAGGATGCTCCCGATATCAGGATGCAAGATTGAAATCTGCCCCAAAACAAACACAAATACACCGCAGTGTCTTAGCTCCGAACTTCGTCAAGCCCGGAGTATCATTTGCACTCGCCGCTAGAGGACCAGCAGAAAATGCGGAAAATAGGGTAAATAATGTAAGTGGCAATAATGAGCTGCTTCTCAAAATTTATCAACAATTAAATTCCTTATCAGAGCGAATCGATAAACAAGATTCGAAAATTAACATTGTTTTTCAGCGTTTAGGACTTTCAAATGGCTCAAAATAAGTTGTCATCCAGCCACATTCCCACGGATAGGATTCGTCTCATCTCGATCAACGTCAACTCCATTGTTACTTTACATCGGCGTGATTATCTCCTTGAATTCATTGCCAGACAAAAGCCTGACATCCTGCTTCTAACCGAAACCCACCTCAATTCATGGCACTTCATGACATTCAAGGATTTTGAATTCGTAAGAAACGATAGGGTAATAGGTGATGGGGGAGGTGGCACCGGGATATTGGTACGAAGACCCTATTGTTTCCAAAATATTGAAAAAGTCGAATTCAAAAGCTTTGAATCTCTTGAAGTGTCCGTTATCAAAATCTCACTGCCAGGTGGGGATAACCTCTTCGTTATCTCTGCCTATGCAACTGGTGGAACTGTTCTCAAGCTCAAGGAGGAACTCAATTCCTTGTTCGAAATACTCGAATTGAACAGGCTGCATAACTATTATATTCTTGCTGGTGACCTGAACGCCAAGCATACATCATGGCTGAACGCCACCAATAATCCAAGAGGTGTATTCCTGAAATCGTGGATAACAGAGAACCAAATTGAATACAGGTGCGATCTTTATGGGTCGGAGTTCCCAACATACCCTAGGACAAATTCATATTTGGACCTTTGCATTGCTGACGCAAGACTCGAATTCAACTTTAATAGTCCTCAACGGAAACTGCAGGTGCTTCCTTATGATAGCGACCATAACGCAATCGTAATGGAAATCAATCATCACAGGGATGATTTCTTCCTCATTCCAGTTCAACATGAAAATCATCGGTTGAATTTCAAAAAAACAGACTGGGGAAAGTTTCAAAAGAAGTTTAATCGGGAGTACCAGAAGCAATGTCCCCCTTCTGATGGCGGCAACTCTTGCTCAATGGTTCCTAATGACAGAAATCTAACTAACGATGAAATAGATGTCTATTTGTCGAAGTTAGAGATGCTGACGTTGGAAACGATTGAGAAAGTAGTTCCCAAGATTAAACATCGAAACAATATGGAAGGATATGAAACACCAACCATCGCAAGGTTGAAAAGATTGAAAAGCCTCCTTCTCACACGCGTCAACAATATTTATCGACGATTTTTGGACTACAACCATCCCTCGTTGTCTTTGTTGAAATTACATCTGAAGAATGTCCGGAACTTAATCCGGTCATACTTCAGGAGTGAGGTCAGCAATCAATGGGCGGAAAAATTGAGGGGTATTAGCCCACAGGACCCAGACGGCGTGTTCGCGAAAGTGAATAGCATATTCCGCAAGAAGTCTCGAGTGAAGGTATCGAATCTTGAAGTCACTAGTGATGAGATAAATCTTCTCGATAGGGCTGGTATCGAAATTGATAGTACGACTCCGGATAGAAATGGAAACAGGATCATTTATGAAGGATTGGATAAACTTGCCCTGATTGGAACACATTTTGAATTGGTTCATCTACCAAACCCTGAGAGAGGGAACGAAATTTTTGCAGAGGTCGTTGAAGCAAAAGTTTCCGACTTCAAATCAAGCTTGAACGGCCATTCAATTCTTCATTTCAATGAAACATTAACATCTGACCTCATACCGAGCTTGAATCTAATTGATTATTTTGTCAGCTATGAAGACTTGTGTTTCATATTTCGCAAGATAAACAACAAGAAATCATGTGGTAATGATGGTATTCCAAATGTAGTTCTCCGACATTTGCCTGAGGTTGCTATTAGGAACTATTGCATATTGTTCAACAACATGTTGAGCAATTCATATTTCCCAAATGAGTGGAAAAAGGCTAAGGTATTTCCGATCTTGAAGAAAGGAAAAGAATCTTCATGCCCGAAAAGCTATCGCCCAATCAGCTTGCTGCCTAACATCAGCAAGGTGTTTGAAGTCATACTCAACAGAGCATTAAACGCCCACATTGAGGAAAATGAGTTGATGCCGAATTGCCAATTTGGTTTTCGTGCCAGGCATTCGACCACACATGCAATAACGAAAGTAACCTCAGACATCTGTTGGAAACTAAATGATAGACAATGTGTTGGAGCATGTCTCATTGATATGGAGAAAGCCTTTGATACGGTATGGTTAGATGGACTTATTTTTAAACTTCTTCAGGACAAGTTCCCCATACACCTTGTCGCCATGATGTGTAATATGTTATACGGGAAATCGTTTGTTGTAACCGATGGAAATCTGACAACAATGCGCGAGTTCAAGGTCTTGAATGGTCTACAGCAGGGAACAGTTACTGCGCCTCTGCTCTTCTCAATCTTTATTCGCAAGCTATTGAACGGCTTTGATTTTAACGTCTCGCCAAAGCGATCATTGGTAGCGTTTGCTGATGATCTGATCATCTACACGGCTGACCGAAAAGCTACAATAGTTCAGAGCAATCTCCAAAAAATGTTCAATGATGTACAGCTGTACACTGACAATTGGCGAATGAAAATCAATGCGCAGAAGTGTGAAACAATCTTGTTTCGGACAACGCTGCAGGGGGTCAGTCAAGACCTGAAACGTAATCGGAAAGATTTCCACATCATGGCTGGCGAGGGTAGTTCAGAACGAATTCCACATAAATCCTGTGTTCGATACCTCGGTGTTTATCTCGATCAGTATCTGTACTATACTGAACATGTGAAAATCATGCTCAGTAAAGCACTTAAAGTAGTCATGGCCCTTCGAAAACTCTTTCATTCCAGATACATTGATCAAAAGGTCAAAATTATCTGTTACAAGACACTGGTTAGACCAGTTTTGACCTATGGATGTCAGATCTGGTACAACCAGAGTTCTAGTACTATGGAAAAATTAAGAGTTTTCGAAAGGAAATGTCTTCGTGCATGTACTGGTTTGTACAGAAAGCCTGAGACGGATTGGAAACATTATATATCGAATAGAAGAATTTATCAAACTGCTGAAGTGACTAGAGTCGATATCTTCATATTGAAGCTTCTTCGGAATCATATCGCAAGATCTGTGACTGTGAGTGAAAACCCTTGGATTTCACAGCCGTTCCACCCTACAGACGGGTATATAGCGACTTGCCTCGCTACTGGCTTCATTCCTCCAGAAGCATTCGTGTATTTGGACATGAATCGATATGTTTTTGATTCTGACGGCGTCCCAGTCATATATCACATATATCGACGGGCCACCGATAAGAAGATAAAATATCCTCCGAATTTGAGTTCACGAGACCAACGATTTCAATGGAGATACTCATTTGCTAGATTCGTTGAAGCTGATCGAGTTGAGACGGCGCAATCCAGGTATTGGTGGCTGAATGACAATGTCTAAATTTTTCGTGTTTGTTTTCAGTTTTGGTGTTTTTCGTTATTTAGTTTTTGAGTTTCAGCTCATTATTGCTACATTTAGTATTGTTATATATTTTTGTTAAAATCAGGTATAGGTTAGGTATATGTAATGTTTACTATATTCCGTTAGAAATAAGATTAAACACTTAGGTTAGGAACATTGTTATAGTATTTTTAGTATAAGATAAAGTTTTTTTGATTGTATTTTATTAGAAATAAGTTACAACATATTAGGTGTAGGATCAAAGTTTCACTGTTGTATATTAATTATTAATTAATTTTTGGATAGTGTTGGTTGGTTTTTTCTCCTTTTTCCAATTGAATTGTAAAAATATGTAATAATCGTAATTAATTGCATTTGCTATAGTTTTTTTTTTGATGAAATGAGTTTATGATAACGTACAAATTTAGAGAGCCATTTGGGCCATTAAGTTTTTTGATTGTTATTATTTGGAATTCGCTTTATATTCTTTTAAAATTTATAACGATGAGTATTAAATAAAGCGCTTTTGACTTTTGACTTTGACTTTATGAGCTGAAACTCAAAAACTAAATAACGAAAAACACCAAAACTGAAAACAAACACGAAAAATTTAGACATTGTCATTCAGCCACCAATACCTGGATTGCGCCGTCTCAACTCGATCAGCTTCAACGAATCTAGCAAATGAGTATCTCCATTGAAATCGTTGGTCTCGTGAACTCAAATTCGGAGGATATTTTATCTTCTTATCGGTGGCCCGTCGATATATGTGATATATGACTGGGACGCCGTCAGAATCAAAAACATATCCATTCATGTCCAAATACACGAATGCTTCTGGAGGAATGAAGCCAGTAGCGAGGCAAGTCGCTATATACCCGTCTGTAGGGTGGAACGGCTGTGAAATCCAAGGGTTTTCACTCACAGTCACAGATCTTGCGATATGATTCCGAAGAAGCTTCAATATGAAGATATCGACTCTAGTCACTTCAGCAGTTTGATAAATTCTTCTATTCGATATATAATGTTTCCAATCCGTCTCAGGCTTTCTGTACAAACCAGTACATGCACGAAGACATTTCCTTTCGAAAACTCTTAATTTTTCCATAGTACTAGCACTCTGGTTGTACCAGATCTGACATCCATAGGTCAAAACTGGTCTAACCAGTCTCTTGTAACAGATAATTTTGACCTTTTGATCAATGTATCTGGAATGATTTGGGGATTTGCGGCGTTCTGGAGCAACAGTCATTGCCTGCGGTACCCGTTATGATGTTACTGTAGAAAACTGAGAGGTCCTGAATCACGTTATAGTACGCACAATAGGAAGCTGTTAGCAATTTTTCAAGGTGCCAAACATTTTCGTTTCAACCAACGGTCTGAAAAGGCTTCCCCACGACTATTCCGTCAACTGGAATCTTTTTCAGAATTCACAACGGAGAATTCAAGAAGTATTATTATAACTTTTTTGTAGGATTGAATGAGATTAATATTTATATCTTTTGTTTTATTAAGTAGCCAGCACGGCATGTCAAATCAAGCCTAGTCAGTTTTGTAGTATCTTAGACCATCCATTTGACTGCAAATATCTTCTAACGATGGCAAATCTTTCTTCGTGAAAGCCTCAATTCAACGACAGCAAATATATTCTAACGATGATAAATCGTTTTTCGCAAAGGCCGTAAGTGGTGCCGTTGATTTCATCTGATGCGTATCAGTCTTCTTTCGATCCTGGGTATGTCAGTTTGGAGCACCAGAAGCGATCAAAACGGACCAGGGAACTTGACTCATATTTTGGGATGTAGTCGCACCCGGACAGCGCATTCCAACGGATTAGTTGAACAATATTTCTCTGCCAGCTATAATTGTTGTCGGTAGCCCAAAATAGCAAGTCAGTTCGTTTATCATTTTTATGACGGGGGATGTGGAAGTGAACAGCTTACACATAAACCTAATTTATAAAACCATTTACCGCAACGAGTGTATAGGCATTTCTACTAGCACTAACCAGAAATAGACCGTGATGCAAATCTCTTTCAACCTTTCCACCTGAGGCCGATATATTTCCTTTGAGGTAATGCCGCATCCGACGAAACCAAAAGTCGTTTTTTATCCGGCGTATGGTTTTCTGCACCGAGGGATGTCCAACGACGTCGTGACATATTTTCACGATTCGCCAACGCAGTGTCCTGGGCACTACCCATCATTATCCCTACGTCGTCTCTTAGAACAGCCTTCCCTGGTCAAATTTATAATCATTTCGAATTTGGGTTTCCTCCGTAGAATCTGTTGTTGACGTTAACTTTTCTAAAATAGTGACCTTTTCTGGATCTTGTCGCCGCATCGTGAGAAGGTAGTCCTCTGCTGAGAATTCAATTTTTCGAATACTTCTTCGTAGCACTATAGCCCCTCTCGGGCCTTCGCTTCCTGCAGCAAGCTTCTCCAACTGTCTCGGTCCACTGCCTGCGTCCTCCAATTTCGAAATCTGAGCAGCGATGAACTGTCTTCGTCGTCCGAGTCAGACCAGCGTTTCTTCGGTTTCCCCACTGGTCCCCGGCCTTCAGTTTTCCCCACGAATACCTTTTTGGTTATCCGTTGTTCGTCCATACGATTCATGTGTCCAGCCCATTGCAGCTTCCGGCTCGTCAAAAATTTCATACAGCTCATGGTTGTATCGAATTCGACATTGGTCCCCGTCTAGCTTCGCTCCGAATATTCGCCTCAGGACACGTCACTTAGAGGCGCTCAATATATTTGCGGATGATTGGGTTAGGGTTCATGTTTCACACCCATAGCATAACACAGGTCTTATCACAGATATGTATACTTGGAGCTTTGTTTTCCTGTGTATGCAGCTGGTCTTCAAGATCGTCAAAACTGAATAAAATATTTTATTTGCGAGTTGCATTCTTCGGCGTATTTCGTCTCTTTCATTGCCCGTTTTCGTTATTTTGGCGCCTAGATACACAAATTCGCTAACATTTTCGATACTGTATTCGCCAAGTGTGATATTTTGTGTATTTGAGTTATTTTTCCCAGACTGAGTCATGGGCTTCGCTTTATTTTCATTGCTTCGTGGCCCTACTAGTTTTGCTTGTCCAGTTTCAGGAAGAGTTCTTTGGCAGTTGTTAACGACTGTGACAAAATGTTGACGTCGTCCGCATAGGCTACTACTTGGCTCGAATTATAAAGCAAGGTACCTCGTGTATCGACAGGGATTTTTCTTATGACATACTCCAGAGCCGAATTGAATAGAAATGGGGCCAGCCCATCTCCCTGCTTCAGTCCGATATTTGTATCAAAGGCATCGGTGAGTTGGTTGGTCGACGTCATTTTCATTTCGGTAAGACGGACTAATTTGGCTGGGATGCCAAAGCAAAGCATTATCCGGCACAGTACGTTACGATCAATACTGTCGTATGCTTACTTGAAGTCACCGAAAATTTGCTGTACGCCTATGTTGAACTCGCAGCATTTTTCACGTACCTGCTTGATTGTATAATTGGTCTGTTATCCATCTACCTGCCCTAAAACCAGCTTGATACTCCCCAGTAATACTGTTGGCGTATGATCCGATTTTATTTTCTAAGATTTTAGAAAATATTTTGTACGCCGTGCAAAGTTGTGATATGCCTCTATAATTTTCGCACTGTAGCTTGTCACCTTCTTTGTGAATAGCTTTATTAACACTACTGCCACCATATTTGATGCGCTTTATTATTCATTTGGGCTTTTATGGCGGAACAAACTTCTTCCAGAGTTGGTGGGGCCAATGAAAGCTCTCCACAGACATCTATAGGCTCCGATGTTCTGGAGCTGTGCGGAGGATTAAGGAGGTTCTTGAAATATGATGCCCATCTTTCCTTAATCTTGATCATGATAGAGCGTGGTTTTGGGTTGATAACCACGTTTCAGTCTTCACTACTTTTTATTGCTTGGCTTGTGTTGTTGCTCGCTAAACTTACATCGATACTTCTCGATTGGCCGTCATATTATTTTCTTTTTTTAATCCTCCTCTTCTTAATCCTCCATCCTGTTAAATTTCTACTCCTAGCGAAAGTGTTCCTTGTAGGGGCTCACTACTGTAGGGGTTCACTGTGCGTTAAAATGCACAGGATTAATTATAACGGTTATTAACAAAAGACGTATTCCGAAGTAACAAAACTGTGTGCGTACACGATGACGATTAGTATCGGAGAGAGTGTGACGCAAAGATAAATCAAAAACTCTTCTTTTTTGCCGATCCATATAGCGCCTACATCCATGTTGTTGTTATGTTTTTACACTGCTCCCTCCTAAGTAGTTTTGACGGAAGATGATTTTAAAACCACGATAATATTTTTCAAACAGCAAATTGAACAACAACAACTGCTGCCTTTGATTTTGGTCCTAGATCCGTCCTCGGAACAATGCTTGGTTGTAATTGTTCAATTGACTCGGAGTTGTCAGCTGATTCAGACGAAAGTTTTAAGTGTGCTGGTTTCAGCCGGTTGATATTGACATTTGTTACTTTCCCATAGATATTGAGGTTAAAAACGTTGTCAAGAATTCCTTGCAACATTTAAAATGGTCCTTCGTATGGTGGTTCTAATGGCCTCTTCACTCTGTCGGCAAGAACGAAAACATGCGAGCAAGTTGAGAGGTCTTTTGGGGCGAATACTTTCCGCTTATCATGGTGTGTAATTGGTGTTACACGGATTAGCCTCCTATGCTTGCGAAATTTTTGAACAAATAATTTCGGGTCCGGCGGCATATCTGGGGACTTGCAGCGACGTGCGAATACCAACTCTGCAGAAATTGCGTGGAAATCCTCCTTCACGCTTGCGCGAAGGCCGAGTTACATGGTTTGAAAAATTTCCGCCCATTCTTGGTTATTATGGTGCATGATGGCAGCTTTCAGGGATCGATGCCACCGCTCAATCATTCAATTAGCTGCAGGGTGGTACGCTATCGTCTGAATCTTCTTGCAACTTACTAAATGAGTTAGCGACTGAAATATTCAAGACTCAAATTGAGATCCTTGATCCGATGCCAGTACAGCAGGAGCTCTGAATCGCGCTACCCAGTTAGTATAAAATTCAGTGGCTATTACGTCCGCTGTTATTGTTGGTATTGGAACTGTCGTTGGCCGTCGCGTGAGTCTATCTATCATTGTCAACACTTACGAGAAACCCTTGGATTGTGTCAGCGGTCCAACGATGTCGATGTGGACATGGCCAAATCTTCAGTCCAGCATTACATTATGCCCATGCGGAGCGCCCATTCAAAAATGTCCTTCGACATGCTAGGCCAAACATACTTCTTGCAAAATGTTATGCGTTAAATCGAATATCTTCTTTCTTAGTACCTTTGGGGCATATGGTCGAATTTCCTCAGTTGAGACATCGCAATAAATTAACGAGTTGTCTAATCTGATTTTCCGAAATTGGATGCTTGATTCAGCCCAAAATAGATTTTTTAGTTCTTCATCCTCCTCCTGAGCATTCACCAAATCCTCAACTCTAACCGTTAATGGCATAGCAATATTATGGGATAATGCATCTGCTGTCGCCTTTTCTTTTCCTGCGATGACGACGATGTTATTCGTGAAGTGCCCAATAAGGTCTAACTGCCTTCATAGCCGTGGAGACATTTTATCCTATTCCTGATTGAATGCATACGTGACCGGCTTATGGTTTGTCTTGATGATAATGGACGCGTCCTTCGATCATGTGTCAAAAATACTTTATGGCGCTTTAAATTGCTTGCAGTTCGCGGTCATATGTACTATATTGACACTGCGCTTTGCTGAATTTTTTTCGAAAAAAATCCTAGTGGTTCCCAAAGAGTATCGTTTAATTGCTCGAGTACTGCTCCCATTACCGTATCGGATGGATCACACTTTATTTCAAGCATAGCGTTTTCGATGGAATGGCACAATAATGTTGAATTGGCAATTTGACGCTTACAGTCCTTAAATGCTGATTCTGCTTGTGGAGTCCATGCTATTTGTCGCTTGTGTTTCTTTGTGGTTCCAACGAAATATTTTTGCAAAAAATTCAAAATCGCATCTACTCGGTTAGGAAGAGGTTTTATGCCTCGATTATTGATAAGATAGCCTAGATAGTTCACAGTTGGTTTTATGAATAACATGAATTGTTAAAATTAACGCTGGCTTTCCTTACCAGTGGTCCTTCTTTTCCAGAGACAGCGGGAGTGCAGGGTAAGTATGCCGAGGAGAGGGTAGGGTTTCAAAAACTCCGCTTAGGTCGGTTTTGCGTCGCGAGCGGTACGCGGTACCTTTGTTGGCTTTGTTTTTTATTAGCGTAGCTTTCGTCGGGTTCAAGTTAACGTAGTGTATTTTTCGGTACCGCGTCGGTAAAATTCGGGAGCGCGAAACGGAAATTAGATTTTTGTACTTTGACTGGATTAATGAAGAAATACGGAGTAACGTAAAGTAGGTTTCTTCTCCGTATGATTGTGTTTTCAACGCGTTTAAAACGGGCTTTTAATGATGGCTGAAAAATGTAATTGCGCGTAATCCATTTTAAGCCCCGCGACCGAAATCCTCTCCGATCTAGCTGGCCGACAATCAGCTCCGCGAAAATGGATTACGGTGCACGGATTGGTTAACCGGTTGGTACCAT
Organism: Odontomyia ornata; assembly: GCA_963969285.1. Taxonomy (NCBI): domain Eukaryota; kingdom Metazoa; phylum Arthropoda; class Insecta; order Diptera; family Stratiomyidae; genus Odontomyia; species Odontomyia ornata. The sequence continues at coordinate 29,040,409 of OZ017740.1, read as the reverse complement.
TCGTTGGCACGACTCAGACTTCCGACTTCGTTCGTGAGTTTAGACAGAAAATCATTACAACCCCCGGTCGTGGAGCGAGCTCGCTGGCTCTTACGAGACATACATCGCATAGCTCAGGAAAAGATTGACTGCATAATGCAGCTGGGTACTTGTCGACCGTCCAGTAGGACATATGCGAACCCAATGCACCTCGTTCCCAAAAAGTCTTGGAAGTGGTGTGTGTGTGGCGGGTATAGACTGCTGAATTCGGTTACGATTCCGGACAAATCGCCGATTCCGCACATGCTAATGCACTGTATGCTGACGGTGCAATTATTTTTACCACCCTTGATTTGACCCGCGTCTACAATCAAATCCCTGTAGCCAACGAGGAAATCGGCGCTATAAATTGCTTGCAGTTCGCGGTCATATGTACTATATTGACACTGCGCTTTGCTGAATTTTTTTCGAAAAAAATCCTAGGGTTCCCCAAGAGTATCGTTTAATTGCTCGAGTACTGCTCCCATTACCGTATCGGATGGATCACTCTTTATTTCAAGCATAGCGGTTTCGATGGGATGGCACAATAATGTTGAATTGGCAATTTGACGCTTACATTCCTTAAATGCTGATTCCGCTTGTGAAGTCCATACTATTGGTCGCTTGTGTGTGTTGTGGACTGGTGCTGCATTTTTTTGCGATTTTCTATAAAAGCTAATTGCTCCTAAAAGTCTCCGCAGTTTTGGAACGGCTGACGGCTTTTTAAATTTCAAAATCGCATCTCCTCGGTCAGGAAGAGTATTTATGCCTCGATTATTGATAAAATAGCCTAGATAGTTCACAGTTGGTACTCCAAACGTACATTTGCCTATGTTGATCGACCAACCACATTCTCTTAGCCGGCTTAACATAAGTTTTAAATGCTCACGAAGTTCATTTTGCGATTTGGAAGCGATGAGGATGTTATCGATGTACGCGTAACAGTAGTTTAGACCGCGTAGAGTGTAATCGATGTATCGTTGGAACGTTTGTGCGGTGTTGCAATGTCCAAACGTCATCACTTTAAACTCAAATAGTCCAAATGGACTATATGAGAGATTTGATTATAGGCTCTCATCTATGTCGAAAATACAATGCAACCGTTTAGGTTCTGGACGAAATCACTCAGGTGAGCGTCGGGGTATCGATCTGGGACTGTTATGGCATAGAGATGGCGATTATCCCCGCAAAGTTTCCATTGCCCACATTTCTTGGGAACCATATTTAATGGGCTTGCCCACGGGCAACTTTTCTCCCGTGGAAGATATTAATAAGGAATCAGGTTCAATTCTGTTTGTCATAAATTATAAGCCGGCGATTATCATGTAGTTGGTCGTCCTCGCTCGCTTCAACTCGGGACGACAAACTTAGTTTCCTGCATTGCCTTTTCCATTGACTGTCCACTGGCACGGTTGACGACAATTTCTTGCGCGTTGTCCGAAGCGCTTCTGGTAAAAGCAGAACGAGTCGTCTGATTTCGACTTTGAACGTTTCCTTATTCCTTTGAGATGTTGAAGCTGATCGGGATCGCTTCCGAAACTCCAGGTGTTCGAGACGGAATAATACCTGTTGTAATACTTCGCCATTTATATCTTCTTTTCTTTGGACAGATGCAACGGCCGGTGGTTGCTGCAATTCGAACATTAGACCAGCCATCTTTGTAAACCTGTCAATGTCGGGCTCGCTTAAAATTGTCAAAACAACTCGAATATTCTCAGGTAGCTGCTCCAAAAGAAGCGATCGCAGTATTGCGTCCGCTCTTCCTCTCCTGCTGTATTTCGGAAATGCTGAAGATCGTGTGATGGCTTCCTTCCGTCTAGATTTTGCTCTTGGAATAAACGTCTTAGCGTTGGTTCGCTAGATTCTGTGAACGTTGCTAGTACACGTATACGCTCATTGACAGCATTATACTTGGTTTCCTGCCACGGATTTCTCGCAATGGAAATAACATGCGGTAATATCTCCGGCTTGGCATACTATAGTGATACTTAAATTTAGTTTCATATTATGATGTCATTTGTGTGGAAAGTGGCTTCTACCTGCACGAACCAAAATTCCGGATCCAATTTGTAAAACGCAGGTAATTTGGTGATTCGAGATGCTTCCACAAACAGATTCGTAGTTGTCGAAGGCCTCGGCACGATGAGCGGTAACGTAGCACTTGGAACTTTTGATGTCTTCGGCGTATCTACGGAATTGTCCGCCCCGGTAGCCATTTTCATTATAAGCTGGCGCCACGCTATGAGCTTGCGTTTTTTTTTGCGTAAATGTTCAAACCGACAGGAAATCACATCGGCATTCTTTACGGGATCACTACTGTAGGAGTTCACTGTGTGTCCGTATAAATCACTGTGTGTCCGTATAAATCAAACTGCACAGGATCAATTATAAGGTTTATTAACAAAAAGACGTATTACGAAGTAACAGAAATGCATGCGTACACGATGGCGGTTAGAGCTTGAGAGAGGGTGACGCAAAGATAAATCAAAAACTCTTCTTGGTTGCCGACCCATATAGCGGCTACATTCGAATATCTATTGGTCAGCTGTCATCTTGCTACATCCATTGACCGCCAACACCATCTTTGTAGCTTAAATCGTTATACAATTATAAAGGCCGAGCTATAAAACGTTCGAGAAAAACATAATTTAATTTTGAAGTTGAGTGTTTTGCGTGTACGAACTGAAATAAAGGAAAGCTCAAAGACAGTTGAGGTCGACTAATTTCATTTTCGAAAAAAGCTGAGCACATATTAACATAGCTAATGATACATTTCTTCATCAGTAGGTATATGGAAACATTTTGGAACAATTCTGACCCGTAAATGTTCTATTGGCTAAATACCCCCCTCGTTAAATTTTTGCTTCACACGAATTATAGGTTTTTGTCACCCAATAACGTCAATTAATTTCTTAAAAGAGCTCTACCCACCTTCTCAAAATCTAGAACAATCAAATGAAAATAGAAAAAAAAAATTAAACACTTGTAATATTTCGTTCTGCATTTTGAATTTGAAAAGGAACATCAAGCGAAAAATGCTTGCCAACATATTCGTTTTTACTATTTCATCCTTGTAAAAAACATGTCATCTGAAGCAGACAATATAAACTGCAGAAAAAGAAAACGTCAAATAAAAGAAGAGAAAAAAACTGACTTTATACTAAGATATGGTACATGCAACGCTAAAATTCCATCCGCTTGCAAAACATCATTCAACCTTATTTTTCTTACTCAAACGGAAAAGAAAACTCTCACTATCCCGAGGGAAAGGTGTAGTATAAGTCATCAGGCTGCTGCAGCATGTATCATAGAATCTGGGTACATACTATTACTTTTGCTACGTAAGCATTCATCACGAACATTTTTCACAATGAATTTTCCAAGCGCATATTCATAACGTCAACGCCAACGACAGTGTCCTGTATAGTTGTCTTCTCTGTATATATACGAGTAAGTATGCTGTAGATATTTCGTAGGATGAAACGTTTCATATCACAGGTTGTCGTTTAAAAGATGACATCCGACTAACGTTCTAGCCATTCATTCCTATGTATTTCTGGCAAGAAGTATTCTATTCTGTGCTGGATACATCTCATCCTCCCTTAGTTAGCTACCGTCGGGACAGACATGCAATAAAAAGTCCTGAAACGAATTGACATACTTTACACTTAATTGGGAACAACCAATGAAAAAATGGAGTACATACGTACGTACACTTGCCAGAGGAAAATTAAAAGGAAAAGTCTAATTTAATATTTCATTTGATGCAGGAAGAGTTGAAGTGCATGAGTTTCATTTGTGAGTACGAGATAAGAGTCCTGTAGAAGTTTTTTTAGGTTGATAAACCCTTACAGATGCGGAGAATTTCGTTTTGCTGAGCAAACAGAATAAATTAGTGATTATCAGTAAATTGCAGTTCATATATTTAGTAGAAAATGTTGCCTAAAGCAGGAAATCAGCATTCAATCGTTTTCCTTTCAACTCCATAAATTCACAATTTAAATCTAAACAAGACTAACCTCAATGTCCGACCCATACTTAATTGTTATTTAAACGATCCTCTCAAAACAGTCTCTAGCTCTGCGTTTCACAATTGTGGTTTATTCAATATCCTTTGTATGCAATCCCTTGTAATATCCTCTCAGACGACTCAGCTCCAACCGCAACGGCCCCCAAACATTAATTGCTTACCATTCCGTCAGTTTATATTCAATTCAATCCTACTATTGTGAAATATACAAATCGTCAGCTATTGCAGGGCAGACAGCAACTGATGATTATCTGCCTCCTGCAAACGATATTCCCATAACAGTCATGCAACCGTCGCTTTTCACATCATTCCGCAGTAAACAATATATTCAATTGCTATTTGCTAGTTGCAGGCTAACACTATCCACCTATATGGGAGCTGATCCTCAAACAAAGCTCCCCTTGTCTAGCGTCCAAGTGCAACAATGCAACTCGGTATCCATGGAATGCATGTTGCACCCATCGGAATCCACGGGAGTGCAGCATCAAGGACTGCAGTGAATCTAAATTACGCGTAAAATGAAAATATGTATTTTCCGATTCGAGTGCTGAGAGACAAGTCAATTCGAATCCTGCTATGGATCTCCATCCTCATCATCGTCGTCGTCAGCGTCATCAACAGACGTTGGTTCAGATATTTTTCAAGTGACTTTTAAATTTGTTTAGTCACGACTCGACCGATTGGGATGAATAGGGCAGAAGATTGCGAGATGCTTTTATCTCTTCTTGTTATTCTTGAAAAGAACGATCCCGAGTATGAGGTTGTATAACAAGCACTTTTTCCACGATGTAATATGTCGAACATGATTCCATGGTGCTTAGATAGCCATGTTAGAATGCAGAATGGAGTCACTTGTACGGCTAGGATTGATAACATACACTTAATTGGAGCTATCAATACAAACCATAATAGGCACTCGAAAATGTCAAATTAGAAAAGATACTTGAAGAAGAACTGGATTAGAAACAATACCTAAGTTAGAACTATTGATTGGATGTACACCTCTTGGAAATTGAAAGTGTATCAAATTGCAGCACAGTGATGGTGGAAAGTTATTGGAGGCAAGGAATATTGAATTATGTAAGAGTTTTCTTTAAACTAAAATCATGATTTGTCAGCTTCTGCATATTCTCGGATCATATAATATTCGAAAGTATGAATGCTAGTAAGCGAAGGCCCGAAAGGGGCTGTAGTGCTACGAAAAAAAAGAATGATAGCATTAATTACTTCTGCGTAAAACATCAAACATGAGACATAGCAGAACGCTAGAACATTTAGTGCTCCGACATCCTTAGAATATTCTCATCCTTTGATTTCATACCTTACGGATTTCAAAATTTAAAAATACAATGGGAAAGCTACAAAGACCATATAAGTAACAATCATCACTCGATTCCCATAGATTCCTGAAGTTGATTTGTAGAAGCATGAATAATTTCTAGTATATTATACGAGTATTTTCACCCTCTTGCAAAAATGAAAATTATAGCTTTCCCATTTCTGGTTTAACGTACTCGCATTCAGTTTTAAAGCTTTGTTAAAATTTTTTCATAAAGACCTGCTAGTTTCGCGTTCCGTCTGTCCGTGCCTCACAGCAAGTTTCCTCAGAGACTATAGAAGCTAGAAAACTCAAACTTTGTGGAAAGGTCAGAAGTGATAACCCCTCAAAAATTTAGGTCTTATCAAGCATATTAAATTTTTTAAAGGGGATCTCCTGATGCTGAAGTGGCCCTTCAAATTTTTTTCATCATGTGTAGTCGGGTGGGTTACCAAATGAGAGGTGTTGATCAGCACTTTAAAAATCTAAATCAAAAACGGTATGTTATGTATGGGAGGGTGTATAGGGAGGCAAAATTTACGAAAAATTTGTGCTCCCTCTCGCAATCATACACATGTGAGCCAAAAACTCTGAAAAAATTACGGAGGTAGGTCGATTACAAGGGCAACATATACGTGAGAAATCATAATTCACTCAGCTTCTCTCTCTCTCGTCTCCCTGTAAAAGTCCCGTCGCAGCCGGTCCCACTTTTTGCACAAACAAAATGTGTGGCAGGCATCACCGTCCTCTTCTGGGCAAAATCGATTGTCGGAGGGCCATGACTTACCAATCTTGTTCAGGTAAAATACCCATGTCCGCTAAAAAGCTGGGTCAGATAGAAGTCCGTCTCACCATGCCTTCGATTAAGCTGCAGTATCAGATACAGGATGAGGCACGCAGTCCACCTTCCCTTCGTGCACTCCACGCAAGACTGCTGAAAATCGTTTAATGAGCGCTGTTCCTCCTCGCAAGCTGTTGTCTCCCTCGTATCCTCGTTCCGGCGCAGGGTAATAGCACAGCGTTCTCTAGCAAGGAGGGCAACAGGTATAACGCCTGCAATAACTCTCACTGCTGAATCAGAATCTATCGGATATGTGGATGAAATCCTCAGTACTCCTCTTCACAGTACTCCTCTTCCTCAGTACTCTACGTCACTCATCAAGAGGCGTCTTTTTGATAAGTTGGGTCCTCCTACTTTGGCTTTAAGTCGACGCAGAGTCGATACGCGCTAAGCAGCCTTCTCAGTCGTTGCCCTGATTTGCTTAGATAAATCCATCTTTGAGTCGATCAGTAACCCCAGGTACTCCACCGCTGGCATCGATTCAACTAGTATGTCTCGAATACTGATCATCCTTTCTCTAAGGATTCTGTTTTTTTATCAAGATGAGTACTTTGGTTTTCTCCAGTGCTCAACTGAACCCGCGAGGAGTCATCCAATCCCTCATTCAGCGCATCAGTTATTTGTTTTTGGAACTACCTTCATTATCTTTTCACCGATTATTTTCAGCTGCTCATCTTCAGCTATTCATTAATAGATTTAATCAACTGTTAATAAGCATATACCTTAAATGTGTAAATTCGCGAAAAACTACACAATTTTATGCAATATTCTCATTTAAAACGACCGCCATTTTGTTTTATGATTACGGATGTCACGCATTGAACGAATTCTCAAAGATATTCTTCAGGAATACTATATTATTCCTGAAACGTTCATGCAAATCCTAGCAAATCCGTAGTGTCTGAGTTGATTGCAAGTGCATATTGTCCCATAGCCATGAATAGTTGCTGGTGTAATATAGGAAAATTTAAAACACCATAACTCTGTTGAATATGGTTCGATCTTTCTGAAATTTTCAGTAATGATTGATTTTGTAAATTAACATTTATCTATAAAATTTTATTGAATTGGAGTGTGCCCTTACGACTATATTCAAGAAAGTGTAAAATTCATAAATTATACTCTTACTAACAAAGTTGAGTGGATTTCGACTTCTGACGTATTTGTTATTGTAGTAGTCCTAAAGGTCTATACTTATGATTTTTTCAGATTTTTTGGATTAAAGGTTTGCAATTGCGAGCGGGTACGCCTAAATTTCGTGCATTTCCCCCTCCTGCCTCTCTCGATACTGATGAAGTAATTTTAAAACCTGTTATAAAAAGCTCTCATCGAGACCTTGCATTTGATACCCTGCTTGAATAAATCACCCCTCTATATGCGGGGACCTTTTCAACTCTCTTTGAACATTTTTTTCACCCCAAAACTTTCTAGAAGACATAATTTCCAACTTTTCCACAAAGTTTCGGAGAAAAATTGCTGTCATAGCTTTTTAATGGATGGTTGTAAGTACAGGTAGTCGTCTCGAAAAAAGCAAACTTTGTCGCCTTCAAAATCCAAGGGCGATGGACTTTCTGCAATGAAAATTGACGGAGATGCAACCTCTCAAAGTTGAAATACTGACGGCTAACACTGTTCTAATACCTGTTTTGAAAAGTCCTCATCGAAACCTTTTGTTAGACATCCCATACGACCATCTTCGGCAAAAAAGTTTGTTAAGGCTCTCTCTCCGATATGGGGATCTTCCCCTAAAGGCCGTTCAAAAATTTATTGATACCCAAACTTTTAAGGAGTCATCAGCCGTCAAGAGTGTTTTCCCTACATCTAATATACACATATCTAAATTTTAAAGTCTAAATCCCCTTTAATTTCCCGCGATATAAGAGTGTTTCCCGCTAAATTTTCATACTGCTGAATGGAATTTAAACAGCTTCCCGTGTATTTGGATGGCAGCTACCAGATGTTTTCAAAGGTCTATAAATCGCCTTGCCCGAACAAGAGCTGCTTAGGAGTGTATCTGGGAAAGAGGGAATGGCGAGTCAACTGACTCGATCAGATCACGGGCTTTGAGAATTTTCGTTTCTTTTTTACCTGTTGAATTGATGAAAAAGAACCGAAAATTTATTAAATTTAAATTGCATCTGGAGTTTTGACGCAGTTTTTCTTCCGGTTTCGAATTGAAAAATTTACATATTTTAACTAAGTTTCTAATTACGCTGAAATTAATTTTATTGATTAAGTTTTTATAGAAAATACCCTGTTTGCTTAGTTTAACAATGAATTATTTTTGTTTGTAAATTTTAATGTTGATAATTTTTTTTTCACAATAATCCGTTTTTTATCCATATATTTATATTTCCTCCTCCTCTTCGCTTCCTGCAACAAGGCCTCCAGCTGTCTCGATCCATTCATCTCGTCCTCCAAATTCCGAAATCCGAGCAGCGATAAACTGCCTTCGTCAACCGAATCAGACCAGCGTTTCTTGGGCTTCCCTCCGGCCTTCAGTTCTCCCAACGAATACCTTTTTGGGTATCCGTTGTTCGACCATACGATTCATGTGGCCAGCCCATTGCACCTATCGCAGTCTTACAATCGTTGACACCTCCGACTCGCCGAAAATTTCATACAGCTCATAGTTGTATCGTATTCGCCATTGGTCCCCGTCTAGCTTCGCTCCGATTATTCGTCTCAGGACCCGTCGCTCAAGGCGTTTAATATATATGTTATGCGAATGCTTGGGTTAGGGTCCATATTTCACATCCATAGCATAACACAGGCTTTGTTTTATTCTCATTAGTATGTTTTGCTTCGCTGTCGAGTTTGAGGAAGAGTTCTTTGGTAGTTGTTAATGACCGTGACAGAATTTGATGTCGTCCGCTCAGGCTACTACTTGGCTCGACTTGTATAGTAATGCACCTCGTGTATCGACAGGTAGCTTCCTTATGACGTGCTCCAGAGCCAAATTGAATAGCAATGGGGTCAGTCTATCTCCCTGCTTGAGTCCAATATTTTTATCAAAGGCATCGAAGAGTTGGTTATTGATGTGGACTTGGGAGGTCGTCGACGTTATTGTCATTTTGGTAAGACGGACTAATTTGGCTGGGAGGCCAAAGCGAAATATTATTAGGTACAGTACGTTACGTTCAATACTGTTTTATGCTTGCTTAAAGTCAACGGAAATTTGGTGTACGTCTATTTTGAACTCCCAGCATTTTCCAAGTACCTGCATGAGAGTGAACAATTGGTATATTGTCGATCTACCCGCTCTGAAACAGCCCTGAGGCTCCCTAATAATACTGGCGTATGATCTGATTTTATTTTCTAAGATCTTTAAAAATATTTTGTACGCAGACAAAGTAATGATACGCCCTTATAATATTCGCTGTGTAGCTTGTCACATTTTTTTTTGGATAGGGAATAAATTGATTGGCTCCACTCTTTCGGTATATGTTCTTGTTTCCAAATGTACTGTATGACTTTTTGAATAGCTCTATGATGAGCTCCACTGGAATCTCATCGATACCCAGCGTTTTATTATTCTTTTGGGCTTTGATAGTGGAACAAACTTCATCCAGAGTAGGTGGGGCCAATGAAAGCTCTCTGCAGACATCTACAGGCTCCAATGTTCTGGGGCTGTGTGGAGGATTGAGGATGTTCTTGAAATATGATGCCCATCTTTGCTTACTCTTGGCTTCATTAGCGATGATATTGCCGATATCATAACGACAAAGCGTGGTTTTGGCTGATAACTACGTTTCAGGCTTTTCACTGCCTTGTGTGCTTGTCTTGTGTTATTGCCCGCTAGACTTACATTGTTGCTTCTCGATTGGTCGTCATAGTATTTTCTTTTCTTATTTCTGATTATCTTAGCTGTGTTTCTACCAACGTATTCTTTGTACGCCTGATTCTTTTTATCTAACGCCTTCTGGCACTCATCATCGTACCAACCATTTCTCTTGCGCCTGGCTTGATGTCCGATTATGTGTTCTGCCACGGTTTTAATATCCGCTTTGACTTCCATCCAGAACTAGTTGCCTGTTTTAGTGATGCATCCGATAAGATGGGAGCCAGCTATTTGTCGGAGGTCTCCGTGAAATTTTTGGCCACAAACGCTGTTTGGAGCCTTCCGATGTCAAATTTTTGTAGCGGGCTGGTCTTCGCCGAATATGCCTTTGACATACGACATCTATGGGTTAATTTGATCAAGTAATGATCTGCGTTACGATTTACTACTCGGTATGTACGGGCGTCAAGTGCGCTCGAGGCCCAACGTTGATGGATCAGAACAGGGTCGATCTGGTTTTGCGTGTTATCATCCAGTGATACTCAGGTCATTTTATGAATGCTTGTATGTGAGAAGCAAGTCGAACTTATGACTAGATTTCTGCTACATGCAAAGTCAATCAGGCGCTGGCCGTTGTTATATATTTGATCGTGGAGACTATATCCTCCAGTCATTCCCCGATGAGATATCTCATTGTTAGCCTTAGCGTTGAGATCACCTAGAATTATTTTTTTGCCGTTTATATATTTATATATTTTTTATATATCCGACCCTGTTGGAATTTCGCCAATTTAATTATTGAATTGATGCCTTGCTTACTACAATACTTCACGCAACGTTTTCAGTTAAGAAAGTGTGAATAAGGTGGTGCCAATGCATATCGACATTAAATTTTTCGCAGTATCGTCACAAGCAGAAAAGATACTTAGATGAATTGACATTTGAATTTTTTTATCTTTCAGTTAATTGTGCAGTAATTTGAGCCGAAAGCTATTAAGTTTATATATGAGAAATCTTGAAAAATTTCTTAATCGAAATTTACTTGTTTCGTTCGACGATAATCTGATTCAACTTGTGGTTCTGATATGAATTGATATATATCAACTAATCGCTTTGGAGGAGAACTGAAATCTATAATAATGATAAAATATTTTAAATTTATACAGATTGAATTGCTAAAAAAATGATTTGCCTTGAATATCTTCAAAATTCGGTCTTACGAGTATTATTCCGGAACGTCTACGGACATGGTAACCGCAAGGATAGTTGGATTTTCTTCCACATACTCAGCCATCGGGTTGTAGTTTTTTTTGAGCTGTACATGTACATGCAAACTCTCAGATATAACCAAATTTTTTCCTTCTTTTTCAGGTAAGCAACGCAAATGAAATTTTTTCTATTCTACGAATAGATTGTAGTACGCTTAAACTCTCTACTTTTCATTAAGAAAGGATTCTTAAGTTTATTTATGTTGGTATGCATAATATTTTTTCTTCCCTTGCCAGAAATCAATAAACCTCTTAATTCAAAATATCTATCAAAATATCACTAATTCTCCAAAGGCCATCACTCTTAGATACACACCACCGGTGATGGCGACCACCATGCACCACCATGCAGGAGAAATTTACCTTGAATATAACTTGCAGAAACAAAAACATATTGAGTTTGCATAAGTAGAAAAATTAAAAATTAACTCCCTCACCTCTGAGCATGGTGGTCGCCATCACCGGTGTGTATCTAAGAGTGATGGCCTGAGGAGAATTAGTGCACACGTCGAAACCACCTTCTTCTAACATTTTTCTTCTCTAATAATTTTTCAGAAAAATTATTATTCAAAATATACAACTCATTTATATGTAGCTGCAAACAATTCCATACAAAGTAATTTAAAAAGCTATCGGAGCCATCCGAAAGAGTGATCGATATCCGCGCGACGTTAGATAAGCTTCAAATGTAGAGCAAATTTGTCGTATAGATTTACATTAAGTTGATGTGAAAAGGGTGAAATGATCCAATTAAAAAAAGTTTAGCTAATAAAATAAATATAGTTAAATAAAGTTTAAAGTAAGACAGATTAATACAACAAAATCCAGCAGAAAAAAGTGAATTAAAACATGTAAGAAATAAAATGAGAGTCTCGATGACCGCTTGAAAAAATTGAGTGATAAGGAAACATTAATCACTATTTACAAAAAGTAATGTCTTTAGTTTATTTTTAAAAACAAAGTAGGATGTGGATAGAGAACAAAGCTCGAGGATGTTATGTTTTCTGATTATTCGCGGCATAATTGACTGAAAATATAAATCTGCCTAGGCGTACGGAACCAGAATGTTATTAGACCGACAAGGATGCGCATTCAGTCTGTAGTGCAAGTTTTCGCTTAGGGTGGAGGCAATTTGCTGGTGGTACAACTGATAGAAGAAATATTGATCTAAGAAGGTTCTACGGGACGACAGAGAAGGGAGACGAAGTATGGATGGACGACGCTCATAAGACTCATAGGCTAAGTTGAATTTGAAGAACACAATACGGGTAATCTTACGCTGAACAGCTTCTATAGAGCTCACAAGATATAAATGTCTAGGAGACCACACTACTGAGCAGTCCTCAAGAAGCGAGTGGACAAGACATGTGAACAAGCGAACAGCGGTAGCAATATTTGCAAACTTGTGCAAATGCCGCATGAGAAAACCCGAAACTTTTGATGCCTTGGTAATTATGCTAAAAATTTGGGCATCGAATTTAAGCTTTTTTTGTGGTAGGGAGGTGAATGCTATTTATGCACAGAGTGTGGGACTCCCATGCGCGACTGGATTACCCACTAAACACCTCCCCTGTCAACCTGAAAACCCAGCCTGGAACCGTTTGACAAATTACTTCGGGCCAGGTCTCGTTTTGTTACGCCGTGGGGCGCCTTCAAACTAGGGAAGCGATCCCCCAGCCCCAGTGCCCCCGGCTGCTGTGAGTCCCTTTTATATTTTAGGACTGCCCGAGCATAATGTACCACCTGGCGCCATTTGTCAACCGATTCGAGCATCACCGCAACTATATTATCCGGGGTGAGCTCTCCCGTCTCCCTGTAGAGTTCCCTTCGCAGCCTGACTCATTTGGTACACGCGAAAAATGTGTGACAGGCATTGTCCTCCTCTCCTGGAAAACCGACAATCGGGGGACCGCGACTTACCGATCTTATGCAGGTAAGACTAAAAACACCCATGCCCGCTCAAAAGCTGGGTCAGATAGAAGTCAGTCTCACCATGCCTTCGATTTAGCCACGGTCTCAGATCCGGGATGAGGCGCGCAGTCCACCTTCCCTTCGTGCAATTGACCCATCGAATTTAAGCTTGGGGTAAAACATTACACCAAGATCTTTACATGAGTCTGCAGAGGAGAGAACAACATCACGTAGGGTGTAATTGTAAGTTAAAGGAACAATTTTCAAAGTAAAAGTCGTTTTAAAACATTTGAAAACATTGATGCGAAGGGAGTTTACATTACACCAGTTATAGAGGTTAAAAGATCTTCAAGTGATCATCTTATTATCCAAAACACCTTGAAATCATCAGCATACAGGAGACAAGAAAAGGAAATTACAAAGGGAAAATCATTGATAAACAGTACGAAAAGAAGAGGTCCAAGGATTGACACTTGAGGGACGCCACATGTAGGATTGAAAGAAAAGGAGATTGTTCCATAGAGATTAACATGACATGAACGAGAGGATGGATCCGATGGAATACAAGAATGTAGGGAACCGGATATGCCAAGCAAAGCTAACTTTTGACATGGGAGAACACGGTTCACGGAGTCAAAAGCTTTGGAGAAGACCGTGAATATTGCATCAACTTGAAGCTGTTTATCTAAAGCTCTTGCAATATAACCTTCGAACTCAGCCAAGTTCGAGGAAGTTGAACGATCCTTCAAGAATCCATGTTGCTGTGGTGTGACAAATGAACTCAATGACTCAGGAAGCCTGTTGTGTACAAGTCATTCCAGCAGCTTAGAGAAACAGGAGAGGAGTGATATGGGACGATAGTTTGAGGCAGATGATGCGTCGCCGTTTTTAAAGATAGGAACAACATTTGCATCTTTCTAGTACGTTCGAAAGGTACCAGTACTAAGATTGTGATTCAATATAAGGGATAGAGGAAAATACAAAGAGGAACAAGGTGACTTCACAAATATATTAGGCAATCTATCAGGACCAGGACTAACATTCGGATCGAGCAAGTTAATAAGGGATTCAACTTCAGAAGGATCAGTGGAGTAGGAGGTACTTGATGCTGGATAAGTTTGAATTGAACTTATGTGGGAGTGTAGTATATCAGAAGAGAAAAAAGTAGACGAAAAATATCCGGCAAATAGGTTAGAAATATCCTGAGGGGAGGAGGTTTCAATGTTATTCCATTTTACAATATGCGGGAAGGAAGAGGAAGATTTAAAGGACCGGGTGTATGACCAAAAGGGTTTAGCGTTATTTGTCAGGTGGGAACTCTCTAAACTGCTATAATAGTTTTTCATGGCCGTTTTGAGCTCTGTTTTATCAAAAGAGCGCAGTCTACGAAAATTTTGTTTAGCATCAGCATTTCCGGTCAATTTATAGTGCCTTTGCCCCGTGTCTTCGGCTTTCAAGGCACGAAGAACTCTTCCAGTAATCCAAGGCTTCATTTTCGCTTTGTGAGGGAGCTTAGAGTGGAGTATAAAGAGCAATCAGATTTTTAAGGTAGCCGTAAAATTTGTTCAAATCACTATCACAGTCAAGACGAGTGAAGAAGGTGCACCAGTTGACCGAGTCCAGATTGGTTTTAATTGCCTTATAATTTGCTCTAAAGAAGTTGTAACGATAAACTGAGGCAATTCTCTGGGATTTTAGGGTGTCAACGTTTAATACTAGAGACAAAGGTGCATGATGAAGATCATGTTGAATATAAGGATGTAAAACAGGAGCTATTGATAGACACCCAGTTTGAACATTTGACATGACAAGGTCCAGAAGGCGACCATTAGGGTTACGGATATGATTAAACTGTGAAAAAGAACAAAGGGAAAGAAAGGAAGAAAGTAACAAAGAAGGACTATTTGTTGAGGAAATGCCAGGTGTTGTTAAGGGGTCCCATTCCACACAAATTATTATTTTAGAATGTGAATGATGAGCAAGAAGATAGGCAGAGAGTTCATCGAACAAGACTTCGCACACAGCTAAGGAAAAATTACAGGGAATATACACAGAGGAAATTAAAAGTGAGGAGTTATGAGGAAGAGGGAGTTTCACAATTACACACTCAACAGCACGAGCAAATTTGAAGTCAGCGGAAAGAAAACTATTAAGGGTTTTGCAGACTGCAACCAAGACGCCCCCACCTTCAGATTTATTAGTGATGTTAAGGTCACGGTCGCATCGGTAGACTAAATAATCAGGTAATATTTCCGCATTTGAAAAATTTTTGTTCAACCACGTTTCAGTTAAACAGATAACAGAATCGTTAGTTAATTGAGACACGAGTAATAAGTCCTCAAGTTTGGTTCTTAAGCCACGAACATTCTGGTAATAAATAGAAATATTTGAACGATTAGGAAGGGAAGAACTTCTTTCAGTGTTAGATGATCCTTGAAGGTTGTTGAGGCTGTTTGGAACCTGTATCGGAACGAAATCGCCGCTTAGGTTACCTTGTATCGAATGCTTTAACGAGTGTCCCCTTAAGCCAAAAATCAGGACGAAGTAGCACAGAAAGTTCAGCCGCAACTGTCAGCTTGAATGAACTTAAAACCTGGTCAGGAAGGTTGTCTTTTGTTGATTTTACGCACCTGAAAATACTAGGCACGTAACTAAGCTTCGATGTTACGTAGTTGGCAAGTGTATCCTTGGTTGTGGTGTGAGCGAACCTTGATATGAACAATTGTAGAGACGGAGAGACTGCTCGCAGTACTCCGTTATCAGCTAACACACTATCTATATAGTTTTGTGGTGCTGGAGACATAACGATATTTTGCTGAAGATTATTAGTCGTTGATTGTGTTTGGCACAGCTCGGATTGCGGCTGAATTTTTCGTTGCTGTTGAATAGGCAAGATAGACTGCGACTAGTTTGTTGCAGGTCCGTAGCTTTATTTATTGAAGCCAGAATTGATTCCTGACTACCTGCTTGCACTTCGCGTAAGAGGCTGCTGCTGCCCAAGAGGTGATACGGTAGAATTTTGTATAATGCAGTGACGGCGTGACGATACCAGCACATCATACACACTGGAAGAAAGTAACTGCGGGGACAGTAGAACATTTTGAGGTGTCGATGGTTGATGCGGAAACTGCTGTAGCTGATCCTCACTCTGCGGTAGACTCCGGAGCAATTGCTGCGGTTCCTGTTGTTGTAAAGCATGCTCAGGTTGCTGTTGTTGAAAAGCATGCTCATTTTCAGAGGGAATGATTTTAACGCCCTGTTCCAGTTGCTGGTTCATCCGACATGTCGACGATAATTCCGCCTGAGCAGTTGAAACGAGAGACGCTGAAGAAGTTTTAGTCTTCAAGTTTCATCTGCATTTTAAAAAAGGAGGTTGATAGGGACTTCACCAACAAAAATCACTCAAATCATGAATTCCCAAAAATATTTTCCCCTCTCTGTACGCCCCTCGGAGCAAAAAATGTCATTTGAAGACATGTTTTGAAAAGCTCTCATCTGGACCTTTCATTTGATACCCATATCGGTTACCTTTGATGAATTTTTTTTTCAGAGGCCTCTCGCCTTTATGGGAAGACCTCCATTAAATGCCTTAGAAAATGTTTTTGTAGTTGAACTTTAAAGAGAGCACCACTTCACACCCATTTACAAAATTTGATGTTTTTAGCTTATATGGTTTGCGAGAAAATTTGCTGTGACGGACGGGCGGACGGACACGACGCGATTTTAGTAGAGTTGTTAAAATTATTTTACAAAACCCGAAAAACGAATCGAACAAGTAACCTAATAGAAGTTTTCGTATTAAGACTACCTAGTATAAATTACATTCATTTTACCAGAGCATCAACTGCACTTTCCATCTTCGTCCTAAGGAAGATTTTTCCAGTATCATCATGGTACGGTGTGGTAAACTTCGCCTTACCTATCTCTTAGCATCTCGAAACCAATAACATCAGATAATTCTTGACATAGTGATAGGTAAAGAACAAATTCAAAAAAGACACAGGTAAAGAACTCGATCAATTCCCGAAGCAAAAAGCGAGTCAGAGAAACTTTTAAATGTTATTCCGCAGTTGTAGATACGAGTACTTGTACTTCGTTGGATAGCACCATCCCAGATGTTGTAGTCGCATTTTGGTGCTTGTCGATACTAGTAAATTACTTGTAATCTGAAATGACAAAGTAAAATAAATTGAGTTTAATTTACAAGTTTGATTATCCACTTTCGTTCCGGGATACTATCGCGTACAACCACCTTGTCTCGGAGTTTTGGGTTCGACAGGGTTGAATTGAACTAGATGTACTTGTCGTATGGTTGCCATTTAACCATACACTCGCAAAACATTGGCAATTTCTGATGTTATTGCCATCACCTGTGTCACGGCCATTACCTACTTTGATATGAAAATCGTGCATGGCATTGAGCAGGATGTGCGTCCTCTAAGAGAATTGATGCAGGTTTTATATGAGTACGTTGATAAAAACTGATTTCTGCTTTTCATGTTGATTTGGAAAAATCGGAATCACGGAACGATAGAATTGATTTGAAATCGTGAACATTTTTTATGAGTTTGAATTGAATTGAAAATAATTCTAGGAAAAACAAATAGAGAATGAAATGAATTCCTTGAAGTTAAACATGCATTATTGAATGCATTTGTAGTAACTTCTAGCACGTCCTTGGACAGCATTCCAGTGAAATCAGTAATCAATTTAATTGTTTTCAAAGGAATAGTCAAATTACAATAAGAATACAAACATCCATTGCCTGTGGCATTTATTGTGAAACATACCTCCGCAAATTCAAATTTTCAATCTGATTATTGCACCTCACAGTCAAATGGAAAAATATGCTCACTTCCTTGTGTTATATCTTAGATTTGTTTGTAATGCCTGAATTTAACGTGAACGAATAAGGACCAGCATATATAGTGGAATCATTCTAATAAGTGCTGCAAACTGTAAACAATTATGATTAAATTTGGTAATATTCGATTAATGTTTTAAGAATAATCCTTTATTACTTAATAACACAACTTAGGTGAATCGATTAACTCCAGCTTCAGAAAATTCGATATGTTTGACCAAAAGCTTCTCATTAAAGTCTTAATCATTAAAATCCATCTATTTCTGAATTTTTTAATGACAAATCATCTATCTATGACAAACTTACATAATTCTTTATTCAAATTACATTCAACACCCTCTCATCCCCAACCTCCTTGAAAATTTCTTAAAAACTCCTTAATCCATTCTTGTCAGCCGAAATGTGAACAAAAAAAAATCGAGTCCTATTAAAAATTTAACTAAACAATCTTGAAAATTCTAAATGACCGAAAACTATTATCCAACCGAGCAAGGACAATATCCACTTGAGTGCACCATTTGGTCAACACTCTTTAATGTGTTCCAGAAAGTAGAGTTGAGTTGAGAAAGGGAAAAGAAGGATATTATTCTCTAAAACTAATTCCAAGTTGGACGTCGAGTAGCAGCGGCATCAATATTTTTTCTTCTCGGATTATTTTTCACTTTATTTTCTGTAGCTGCTACCATTGCTGCTGCTTTTGTCGTTATGTAAGTGTGGAAAATATACATATAATGGAATGAATTTTCCGGAAGTGTTCTTAATGGACAACAGATGCCGTCATAGCCACAACACTTTTGTTAAAACTTGATCTTTTGTTAGAGTTTATTTGGTTGGAGGCAAGGAAGGAACAAGGATGGAGTGGGAAATTTAAGGGAATATGAAATAGGATATACTTGATAAGGTGGTATATAGATATGATAATCATAGCTAAGAAAAATGTCCTCAAACTAAATGCAATGAGAGTGTTATTCTGAAAGTTTTGGTTCGAATTGGAACATAATTTATGACTTACAAAAATTGAAAAAGTTCAGCTGGATGTAATTGTCTCCTCAGAGGATAAGTTGCGAAATAAATTCGGTTCTCTCTTGTATCTAATTTTGGTTCATTCCTTTCTTTTGTTGATTTTATGCGTCAACCAATCATTTGATCGAATGATATAGAATATTTCATCCCATTATAATTAATTGCGGCCATCAGCTACATCTGGATATTATTTAGAACGCAATGCACACACCATTTGGCTTTTCTCTAGCGTGAATTTTGGGTTATAGATGTATCATTGCTTGGGAGATGAAGATATTGTCGAAAATTCATCATTAACCGATGTGCCTGTCATTCTGAGGTTTTTGGCTGCACTTTTCTCGTCAATTGGAACGATTTGTCCGGGCTTTCAAGCCAAAAAATACGAGAAGGAGAGCACCCTCAATCCGTTTAGGAAATCATTATTTTTAAACAAATATCAATTTTGATAAATTTAGCTATTTTCCAAGAAACATCAACTCTGTAATTTAATGTATATCATTATAAGCACAAGACTCAGCTAGGCTTAGCTTCATCTTTGCGTAGAATGATGCGAAATTGTGGACTAGTCATCCCAACCCTTCGCGTACGGGTTGCGATGATTGGTCCACAATTCACCAAAGAAGAGAAACTTTTATTGCAATATTTTTGGCCACAATATGAGCACAAAATCATCTGCATTTTTCTATGGTAACACTTTCTTAATTTCGGCTAGAACAATTCGGCGCCTCAGGCGCACCCACAGCGTAGATTCGCTGTTGAGTGCAGTTTTCTTCATTGTCATCACTGGACTAAGCACGCTTTGGTTCGCATGGCATTGTTACACTACCAGTATTTCTTATGTATACTGGCATGAGCTGGGAACTTGATATGATGAGTGTCATGGCATCAATGCTCCCGGAGAGAGAGAGAGAGATCTCCCTGCATGAAACTTACCTGCTACTTCATACTTGTCAACCAGACCAGCAAAGACAAGCGTTTATTTGATGGCGAGATAGGATTATGGGGTTTGCCGAGATTGGCCTTGTTTGAGGACGCTAGCATTGCGGTGTCGTGGGGCGGGTTCTTTTCCCCAGCACAAGGGCCCATAACAAAAAATTTCGAATTCAATAATTTTTTCGATACAAATAAGTATCGACCGGAGTCGAGGCCGAGGTAACCTAGTAAAGGTTGAAGTTACTAAAGCAAATGGCAAAATGGGCCTGGCGAAAACAGACGGGACTTGGGAGGCCTTCGTCTTTACCGACGATACTTATGGCCCCCAAGTTAGAGTGGAGCATCCAGGTGGAAGCGGCCACCCTTTTATCCCCCCATCCGGATCAAGATCCAGTGTAGACATGGCCAGATGTTTTCCATTGGAATGAAAAACTCATGCAAACCTAGTTCACATAAACTTTTCCCTCAAATGAAACACATCTACGTCGCAATTTTATGTTAAAGTCTTATGTGATGGAACCACACAATACTATACCATAAATAGGCACGCGAATGGAAGGCCACTATACGCTTCAAGAGCACCTGTATGCGACTTTAAAAGGGGGTGAGCTCCCCCGATAACTAGCTCATTATAGTCGAGGGGCCAGCCAATGTGGTGGGTCCCATACCCGGTCAGGTTAAAAAAACCAAGAGGAAAGACCAACTTTTAGATTTAATCATAAAACATTTTTTTTATTCCTTGTTAATTCATCGGAAATTATTAAAAATGCGTTTCACTTTCAGTTACGATAAAACAAGAAAGGTATAAGAAATAAGATATAAATTTTATTAAAGATACAAGCGATTTAAATGAATAAATATTTTGCTGTATATACGAAAGTGCTACAAAGTAAAATCTACACTCCAGGGAAAATCCTACCTATATAATCTGTATTAATTTTAAAGTAACTAGTTGCATTGAGGTTGACCCCCAACTGAAATTCTTCTTGGCTTTAAACATTTGGTTCTAATAGCGATCAAAACGATTCACCCCTTCGTTGCACTTTGGGGTATTGGAATTTTTATTTTTCTCTTATTTCAGACAAAAAATTTGATGATTTTCTTTTTGAATATAAAATTAAAAAAAAGAGGAACAAAAAATCAAAACCTTAATAAACGATCAAAAAATAATAACATATGATTAATAATGCTTGTGTATTACTATAAAATTACTATCCTCAACGAGCGCTCGTAAATGGTGTGGGCAATGCAATATTTTGCTGAAATTCGATTAAAACTACACTGGCTCATTTGGGTTCACGAAAATTCGACTGTCTTAAGATTTTGATTTTCTGTTTCACAAATACCAAAAGAAATTACTCCACGGCACAACTAAGCGGAAAGCGGTAATAAAATTTATGTATGTCGTTTCAATACGTTTTGCAAATAAAGAAATTTTCCTCTCCTAAGACTAATCAGCGCTATACTCGTCAACTTCGTTTCCACAAAACCCATCGTGAAAGTGATCACCAAAAAGTTGAACATTTAAATACTGGCAATTGCTTGAGGCACATATGAATACAAATGTTCCACTGGAAGTTCGGATCACGTCGCCACATTTTTGTACTTGTTCGTCGTCCCCGTAATATCCATTAAGCCCTAATTCGTCCCAAAGAAAATATTACCGAAGCTAGTTGATTTCGTTTCATCACAGCTATTTCCAAATTTATCCGTCCTTATTGGGCAACTTCAGGCAAAGCGTTAATTAACAGCACCTTCTTCTGTTATTTAATTGTTTCGTTTTCCAAATTAAGATGAACTCATTTTTACCCTGATGCTAATTGTACGTTAACTCATGTTGAATTGTTTATGCGGAAATTTCTCGCGTCTGGACTGTATACAGGCCTGCAAAGGGAGAGATGCGTGGTTAATTGCTGATGGCTACGCGGCGTGTTACGCCATGCAACCGAAAGAGGTTCATGGCTTCAGCAATCACCTCACCCTTTGAAGTTTAAACGAGCCTGCTCCGTTCACGTACTGCTAGAACACTACTGCGTGCTTCGATAACCTGGTGCGTTTACACACTTCTGGAATGCTACCGATCGAGTTGGCCACGCGGCGTGAAACGTCAAAAGACTAGTCGAAGTTCTCGGCTCAAACCAGCACCTCACGCCTCATCATTGTAGTAATCGAGCAGTCGCCTAGGCAAACTGCTCAAAAAACATTCCCGGGCGAAAACACAATTTTTTTTTTTTTAATTACCTCCATTCCCTACCACTCTCTCCTAACTTTTTCTTCGTCGCACAACACTCGTGCGATCTGCATTCACATTACGTCGCTTCGTCCTTTGTGCCACCCAGACAATGTTTAATACATCGGTATAAGAGGGCATACATTTTACTTTGTGCTGCTCAAAAAATCCTTAAATATCATTTAATTTTTATTTAGAATTTAGGCATAAAACAGATTAAAAAATTTTAATATAAGAATATTAAATGAAAAATTGCAACAAAAATTCGATGATGGCAGGCCCCTTTGCAACGCAATTTAGAAAATGAATTGCGTTCTTATCTCGTCGGAAAGAAACCACCGTTGACTGCATGCAGAGGGCTCACCAAGTAAACCAGCGTTGCGGTATGGGAGTCTCGTCGAGATAAGCAAAGCGTTCGGATCAGCTGAGAAAAAGGAATTGTCGACGTCGTCGTATTCTGATACCGTACGCCGTCCAATGTGCTTAACTTGGAACAATTAATCATTAATCTCGTCCCGACTATATGAAAAAACCTCCACAAAGTGAAATAATCGTTTTCGAAGAGTTGAAGTTATCCTTGAGGTTGGGTAAAGTGAGGAAAAGGACGTATAAAAATGCATTGATAATGTCGCGTAATGTTTTAGACAACACGCGAGTTAAGTTTGATCTCAATATGCATCATCTTTCTTTGTATATAAATGAAATGCTAAAAGATGCTTGAGTGAAGTTGTAGAAAGTGATTAATGTGTATCAGTGAAAGTCATGTAATCGAATACTGATATACGTCCGTAGTTAATCTTGCAGTCAATATTCATTGATTTTTTCCGAATATCTCACGAAAGTCATTGGACCATAGGAGTAGTTAGGGAATCAAAAACTGTTCAAATTCAGGGATAAACTGTCCCATCCTAGGTGGGCTAAATGCATCGTAGTGCGTATGGCAAGGTTAATTTTGTGATCTATTTACATTGTGCCGTCCGCGAGGAGCAGTAAATACACCGAGACGTTTAATTGATTTCAATTAACGCTACCCACTACGCCCCAAAGCACAGAGACAGTCGGTCAATACGGAAAACACCATCGAGGAAAACGTGCATATGAGTGGAGTACATCGCGTTGCGGACTCCCTAGTCTATACACTTTTGTCTACCGCAGTCCTTACACACGTGAAGTTTAATTTACTTGCGTGTTAGCCCCACTTTTGCAAGACTGCACGATACAGTTCGTAGTGGCGTAAAACAAAATCTCATCGCAGCTTGAGAATCCGAGGCCCTCTTTTAGCGAAAACAAAGTTCCCCCTTATAACACCAACAACCACCGTTGTTCCTCCCTCGTCGCCAGCAAGTGTGAATGATCACTTGTCGGGTGTTATCTCTTGAACCGTTGAATTGTTAGTCGATTCAATTTTACGAATGTATTTCAAATTAATTCAACTTTGTTTTTGTGTTAATATTAAATAGCCTTGAGTGGACCCGGTATGATGAAGATGAGCGAATATAGTTTTTTGAGTTTACGCATTCTCTTGCTGCTCTTCGCTTTCTAAAAAGTGTTCATAACTTGTTAATATAACATCAGATTAATACTAATTAACATACCACCTTTAAGTGCAAAAAAAACCAGAAACCCAATAACAAAATAAAAAAACTCATACTTCTCGAAATTGGAAAACAACAAAAAAACCGTGTGTGCTGTCGAGACTGGAAAAGATGGAAACAAGGAGGGGGAATGTCCATGGAAGAGTTTTGCTGCTTCGGTGATATGCATTGTCGTATTTTTCCCATTTTAATTTGTCGTTCGCTGAGTGATGTAGAGTTTGTTTGTTTGGAAAAAAAAACAAAAAAAAATTAGTGTCCACAGGCCTTACCCACCCTGTCAACGAGCGCTCCTCGGAGGAGAATTGGGCAAGTACCCTTTTGTTTCTCTTTTCACATTTATTTATGAAAATTTTTTTCTTTCTCACATATATTTATGTAGTTTCTTTTCACATCTATTTATGTAATTTTTTTCCTCACATCAATTTATTTAAATTTTTTTCCACATTTATTATATAATTTTTCATCACATTTGTTGATATGATTTTTTTCTAAACCAGGTACGAGTAAATGAATAATAGTGTTTCTTTGATGTTTTATTGGTTTAAAGAATGTTACCCATACTGATGGAAAAAACGCATTTCGTTTATAAATTTTGCTGAAATAAAATGAAGAGGTAGTAAGGGACAAGTTTGGCTTTTTCATTTATTTGAAACTCGGGCTAGGTATGGGACCCGCTACTCATGAGCTAGGCATCGGGTGAGCTCTTTGCGTTGCGAATGTTCTCACAGGGTAGAGTGGCCTTCCGACCGAGTTTCCTGTTTATGTTAAAGTATTATGTGATTCCATCATATAAGATTTTAACATAAATTTGAAACATTGATGTTTTTCATTTAAAGGAAAAATTCATGCAAATTATGTTTGTATGAGTTTTTCATTTAAATGGAAAATATATGGCCACGTCTACAATGGATGTTGATCTGGGTGGGGGGTGCGAGGGGGTATCGCTTCCACCTGAATGCCACATTCTTATTTGGGGGCCGTAAGTATACATGGTAATGACGAGATCTCGAGTTTCGCTCGCTTTCGCCAAGCCCAGCTAGTCGTTTTGCTTTGGCAATCCATCCCTTTGGTAGGGTTACCTCGGCCTCAACACCGTTAAACCGAGTCGTTTTATCTCCTAATTCCTGAATGTGAAATTTTTTTTGCAGTGAGCTCATGTGCTGGCGAAAAGAACCCGCCCATGGCTCTGCAATGCTAGCCTGCTAACGCATTCACGCGTCCTCAGACAAGTCCTATTCCGGTGAGCACCAACACCTTCGCTCGCCGAGGCAGTAGACCATCGCTGCAGTCCTTTACGGACATTAATATACATACGATTCACATAATTTATTCACCTGAACTGCTTGGCTTGGATTTCAATGGTAAACTTGAATTAACTCGGGCTAAAACAACGCGTCGACCGCAATCCACTTGCATACAGAGTTGAATTGCAACGGATCTGCAAGTACTCAACCAAGAGCTTACATCTGGTCATGCAGTGAGCTTTTACTCTAATTTTCAACGAAAACTGCAGGAGACGCGAGCAACGTGGGTTCCCATTTCACAGAAGCTTTTCCTCCCCATTTCGCCTCGGTTGTACTAAACGGAGAGAGCCTTAAAGTGATATTATCTTAACGCACTAAGGGAAACAGACTATGCAGAAGAGAGAGAGAGAAAGCTTTTGTGTTGCTTGTCGTATGCAGCATTCTTTTCTGTTGACCTGTCGCCTGGCTGACACGCTCGCTTGCAAGATATGTTTTGCCGTTGTCCTTTTATCTTCTCTGCACTCCTTTTGCTTTCTGCTGGCTCATTCGGGCTTGCTCACGAGGTACATGCCGCTACCATCTCTTTACCTCCACCGTATGTTATATCTACTATATGAGGTAACACGGCTTGATCGCAACTTGATAACTCTTATCGTACGAATGAACGCAAAGTGGAAAGCGGCGTGATTGCCTCTTATACCTTTTAGCTTCGATACCAATAGTTCACGTGAGACATGAGGATGCGCGTTTGCATGTTCATGACAGCATACAAAAACCCTAAATTTCAGTTAAAGTACAAAGTCGCCGTAAATGAGAAGAAGCTGTAACCAGGCCAGCAATGCGACAATTTGCTGATGACAAGAAAATAACTCACGCGGAGAAAAACGAGCATGTTCGGAGGAAAAAGAACGAAGTTGCCAACTACGAAGTAACATAACCACTTTCGTTATTTTCTACGCATAATGCCTTATGCTTGGCAGTCATCACTTTCATTATTTGCAAGTAGATTTCTCGCGCTTTCTTCAACCAGTCAAACGTCGTAAAGAGTACTGAGATACGCGCCCTAATTAATGGACCGTATATGAAATGTTATTTTTCAATGAATCCATCACGGTTTTGATTGAACCTAACAAATGTGTTTTTGTGGTTGCGTGTCGACAAGGTGTTTTATGGGAAAACATGTTGATCCCAGTAGTCTAGAAACCAAAGTTGTTTGACAGCAACTGCAGGGGGATTCGCGACTATCAAAGAAGAACATTAACTAACAACAAACGAATGTTTTTTTGACAATTTTCAAACTGATTGGACTTTTTCAAACTGCTTCCCACACAGATAATTGAACAGGTGAAATTGCGAATCGGAAGTGAACTGACGTTGCGAATTGGAAGTGAATTGTAGTCAATTGTTTAGTGTATTTGATACCCACAGGCCAATTCTCTTTTTTATTGAAAACATGCCTGCCTACCTATTCCAGTTCTAGTTCTAGTAGTCAGCAGATGCCAACTTTATTGTTTTTTCCTTCCATGCAGATATCAGTCATTTTGCATCTCTTCTTGCAACTCCACAATCCAAAAACTGTACAATTCTTCTTTAAATAGTTGGATGATATTTGGAAATTATGCCATTACTTTGAAAAAAGTGACAACGTTTTTCTGCCAACTCAGCTTCATTAGTGAATCAAGAGATGGAAGAAGGCATTCAGCTGTCCTTAGTCCGCAAAAAGTAGATGATGACACATTCATTACAAAGTATTTGAAAGGGCGAATGGATAGTGTGTTCTATCCAGGGCCAGAAATTTACCACGGAAAGGAACCCAATGAGCTTCCGGATTGTGACATATCATACTATCTAACAGGAACACTCACCGTAACAGCAGCCTTTAAGGGCCCAGGTGAAGGTCTTCCAGGACATTTAAGCGTTTGGTCTGATATAATTTCATTGATACAAAGTATAACTAGGAATTGGAAGTTCGCGAAAGCTCAGTAAATCATCTTAAGATTAAATCCTATGCCACTAAGTATCGTTCTGATCAAAATGCAAATAAAACATCAACACGAGAAAGAAAGAAGTAGCTTGCAACAGTTGCAAAATGAAATGCATCATTTGAAGCAACACGCAATAGCTATTGAAACGGAGCAAAAACGCGCGCTAATGGCGGAAGAAAGAAATAAACAAGTTGTTTAGACAGACCTACGCTCATGTCAGAAGGGTTTTTTTCTCAACTTTCAAAATGCAGTAACCAGCAACGAATGAAATCAAGAAACATGTAAAAGAGGATTTTATTGGAGGAAATGTGAAATTCGAGGATCGTACGATTATTAACAGAGTTGAACGAACTTTGAGTTCTGAGGTATTTGTTATTGTTATGCCGATAAATATCTCCCTTAATAATTTTGTAAATTTTTTAGATCATTCCGTTCCATTCGCGAGGGGGGAAACACATTTTTCATGTATTACCCCCCTGTGCCTCACTGAAGCAAAAACGGTCAGTTTAAGAACTGTTTTGAAAAGCTCTCATATACAACTTTCATTTAATACTCATATTGGATACCTTTGATGAAATTTTTTTTTTCAGGGGCCACTCCCCTGTACTGTACTGGCTATTTTTTTCGAATCCTAGAATGGTTACAAAGCCCTTTTGCTAGGAGCTCTCTCCTGCCTCTTTGACTTGTTTTACCTATGAGTATTAGTTGTAGGTACTCATCTTCAGTCTTCCATTAAACTGAATCAAGTGTTCAAAGCATGCATCTTAAACGTTGAAGTAGGGGAAAAAAAACTCAAAATTATTCAATCTTCGCATTTAAAACAGCCAACATTTTGTTTTACGATTACTGATACCACTAACTGAACCGATTCTCAAAGATATTCATGATACCTATCATTCCTGACATTTCCATGGAAATCCTAGCCAAGCTGTAGTATCTAAGTCGGTAAAAAGCGTATATGTTTCCATATGTTTCCATAGTAATACAGCGCATATTGCTCCATAGTAATACAGGAAAATTTTAGTCGCTATAACTTTGTTTAAATACCATTCGATCTTTATGAAAATTTCAGAAAAGATCAATCTTATAAAAAGTCATCCGTGTGCTGAATTTTATTGAATTTAAGGGTACCGTTAAGATTTCATTCAAGAAAACAAAAATTCGATAAATGATATTATTACTAACAAAGTTGAGTGAATTTCAACTTCTCATGTATTTGTTGTTGTTGTACTCATAAAGGCCTACATTCAAGATTTTTTTTTCAGATTTTCCGATGAAAGGTGTCCAATCGCGAGGGAGGTACGCGAAAAGTTCGAATATTTTCCCTTCCCCTGTGCCCCTCGGTACCGATAAGGCAATTTTAAGACTTGTTTAGAAAATATCTCATTAAGTTCTTCCCAACGACACCCTACTCGACTACCAATGACGAAAATTTTTTTTTGAGGAGTCACCTCCCTATATCGGGAGACCCCCTTAAACCCCTTTGAAAAATTTTTTCACCCTTGAACTTTCAAGAAGTCTCCACTTCTGACCTTTCTACAAAGTTTCATGACTATAGCGTCTATAGCTTCGGAGAAAAAGTGCTGTGACATACAGACGGACGGACGGACAGACGGACACAAGCGTGATTGCAGTAGGGTTTTGTATTTTAGTACAAAATTCTAAAAATTAGCTGCTTTACATGAGGATCGTGTAACAAACATTAGAAGTCTCAGGCAACACGATCAGGAAAATATACAAAAATTGAAGGATAAAATAGCGCAACTGGCGACCTTTAAGGATATCGAAGATTCAAAAGCCTAAAAGCCCAGGTGTATCAGAGATTGTAGAAGATACTCAAAAATTGTGAAAATTGCTTTTGATTGAGAATGCACGCAGTCCAAATCCAATCGATATGAATCAACCTTTTAATAACGGTACTGATCACTCTTAATGCTTGGAGGACTACAGTAAAATGCAAGCGGAATAAGAGACAATGAAAATCGGGAACTGACAAACTCCATTAAAATTCAAAAGCAACACTTAAAAGCGCTTCAAGATAAAGTCAAAGTGCACAATCGTAACATTGATGAACGGGAATTAGAATTAAAGGTGCAAGCGGACCGCATCTTTCAAGCTGTGAAAGCTAAACGAAGCAAGTGGACAGATGCTTTTGAGGTATGTGAAAATGATGACAGGGCCAAACTGCATATTCTTGAACATCAACTTCAGAAACAAAGATCAAGATCCTTGCAGTTATTGGACGAAAAAATAGAATGAAATTCGTGCCCTCAAAACATCGTTTGAAATATTTGTTCCTCAACATCAATCAACAAAAGCTGCTGGAGAGCCAACTTGAAATGCAAAAAAGCATCAGCCTCATCTAAACGCTGTATTAAACTCGAATACGCCAACAATACCTTCAACAGTGAAAATTCTTGGGGAAGGGTGTCATCTATTGCATTATGTGAAAGGATGTTGAAATTGCTAATTTGCGTAAAAGCAACATTCTGCAGAAACAATTTTACGACAAGCAGCGCTCAAAGATAGAGTAATGAATTTAAAACAAGAAGTTGATAAGCTTGAACGGTGTATAACACGAGAAGGCGCTAATTTAGAATATTTGAATAATGTCGTTTGAGCTATCTATCATCGACCGGTAAAGGCGGAAAGAAACATACGTTGAATGCTATTGCCACAGTTCTACAATTCATGCCCGCTGAAATGAAAACTCTCCGCGGAGTAAACAAACAACCAACTGTCTTTTGGACGTCGTACTCTGCTGTGAATGGCCATAAGATGGCGGATCATGGAGACTCTCCACAATGATAACGTAGAAATGGCCACTGAAAAGGTTTGAGCCCGTGAATTCCAAAAAATATTTTTCTGCACGAATAACTTTTCCAAGCCAAGTGCATTAACCGCCGTCCAGTTGACCTCGAAATTAAAGCGGCGCTCCGTTAAGGAGCATTTATTTAAGGCCGGTTGGTCAGTGGAGCGGCCTCTTTTTTCCATCAATGTGTATCCTGGGAGGAAGCTGAAGGCGACCAGACCAATGTTTTAGAGCAGCGATACCGAAGGGGTAGTTACTACGCGGAACGTAGGGGTGCGTTGCAACAAGTGATTTCGCAACGGAGTTTTAAAATGGCTGGAAATTGGAGCAATGTGAAGATTTCAGCGAAGTGGAGCAGAAAGGGAGCTTATACTTCTAGCGGAAGCATCCTACAAAAGAAAGGGGCCCCCCAACTTCGAGAAGAAACTTAAGTTAAGTATTTTTCCTGATTCTGCTTGATTGTAATATTTTATTTTAGCTACGAGGTGTGCCAATTAAGTAATGAGACTGATTCCATGAAAACCGTATATTTAAAAACTATTCTATTACTCTACCATCCTCTTCAAATTAGTCCCCTTGGGCAGCTATACAATGATTCCAACGCGTTTTCCATGCTTCGTAACATTTCGGGAACGCTTCGACTGGGATGGCCGCGAGTACCCTCGTCACGGCCGCCTGCATGTTCGTAATCGATTCAAAATGGGTTCCTTAGACCACTAATTTTGTTCTAGGGAACAAAAAAAGTCACAGAGTGACATATAGGACGAATAGGGCGGCTGTTGTAACACGGCGACCTCTTTGGAGGCCAAATACTGAGACACGCAGAGAGCAGTGTAGTGTGGTTCTTTGGAACCATCTTCGCGCACATTTTTTTCATCCCAAAATCGTCGGTTAAAATTTGTCTGACTGTTCCACGGTTCATATCCAGTTCCAAGGCCAACATTCGAACAATTAAACGCCGATAGTCACGGATTAGGGTGCGCACACGCTGCTCATTCACGTCAGTGCGCACCTCGACTGGTCTCCCGCTCCGCGCCTCGTCCCCCACCCTTTCACGCCCCTCCTTAAATTCTTTATGCCATCGAAACACCTGGGCACGACTAAGAGCACCACCACCATGCAATTTCGCCCAACCCGGCGCAAAATTTTATCGTGACGCGTTGCTCTTGATTTCGTTTCTCCATTTTCGTGACGAGCACCACCAACAGACGTCTACTCAACACGACACAGCAGGCGAACTAAACAAGCCAGAGCAATGGTAAATATATCAATGGACAGGGGAAGGGGATTTCAATGTCGCGGCTTACCACAAGCGTGGCAATAAAATCAGTCTCATTACTTAATTGTCACACCTCGTATACGTGTTTTCGTGAAGTATATCAATATAACGTTTATTATTGAAATGAAAAAGAAAATTGTATTTTTTTTATTTGGTTTAAAGAAGTGTGCGCATGACACGAGTGGTTACGGATGATCCTTTTTGTTACAGTGAAGCGACACACGGGTGCGCTGAATGCAGGTTGCCTCAGGCGTCTAGGCCTTCTCGCGAGTTGTGGAAGTTGAGATACGGTTGCTCAGTAGTTAGTGCGGCAAAAGTTAGTGAAAGGAAGAAAATTTATTTTTCACGTGGTAAATTTAGAAGCGCCGTGCAGGTTCAGGCGTAGAAATCATACTCCGGCGTGCCGCAGTCTGGCTCGGCGGCCATACGGAGGTATTTTGGGAGCGACTGGCGCCCACGCCCATCCTTCGCCGGGTGACCTGGAGGCCGTAACCTCCAATCTGAATAACCCCAGTGAATGGGGGGTAGTATAGGTTGCTGGAGAAGAAAATCTGCACAATTGATTTTTTTTTCACTATTTTGGAATGTTTATGTGCAAAGTAGGGAGGATGATATTTGCATAGTTTGATTATATCCTCTTCAATAAACCTCTTCTATTTTAAGGAAGCAAACTTCAGTAATAATGTGCACGCAATTCTAAAGTGTATGTTACTATCTTCTTTTTTTTTCTTGTCCTAGGACAGTCTCTCATTTTCGCGTTATATAGTACATGCAACGCCCTAATACTTCTCAAGTTTCTTCGCCTACCATTCGAAACACACAAGTATAGTCTAGTTCACTCTTTTTTATTTAAAAAGATTTCTACGAACAGATTTAAATTGACTTAGTTTTGAAAACTACTTCACTCAGAGCTCTGCCAACAGCTCTGCCATTCACTTTAACCTCCAAACTTTTAGAAAAGTTTTCCTACGCGCTCGATCAACTTCCAATTTTTAATGGTCAATTAAAACTAAATATATATTTGAATTACCCATTTTCCTGTTTACCCACGAATTTAATAGATAAAGTTTACCTCTTTAAAAACATGGTAAAGTGTTTGCCATTTCATTAAAATGTTTTTCCATTTTTTCGATAGTTTATTTTTCTCCAAAGCTTTCATATCCTTTCGCTACATTTAGCCAAAGTGAAAAACTTTCGGGAGTAAATCATTTATGTAAAATTTAACTTCATGAAACTCGCAATATAACTTTAGTGAACCAAAAAAAAATTATTCATGTGTATGTTGTAGCACAGCCACGAATCAGCTTTAAGCAAACACACATAACATGTTTCGTCCTCATCATCTTCATCGCAGCTTCCCTCGCTAACGTCATCCTTCAAGCACATCCTTCGACTTAACAGAATAAAATGGTTGGAATTGTATTAGCGTTTCCGGACAAAAATCCAACAAAAGACCTAGAACTCGTCAACTACCACAAACCAAGCAGTGTAAGATAATCCTTGCAGCAACATAACACCAACCGAAGATTTCCAACTAGAATACGAAATATTTCGAGAGAAAAATCCTTTAAGTGCAGGACAAAAATAGCATGAAAGAAACGAACGAAGAAACCAACAAAACAAAAGAATTATACTTTATGATGATGTTTGTTCATTCGCAAGCCGTTTTTCATGTTTATATGTTTCCCGGTTTTTCCTGTGTTTTTCCGTTTTATTCATCCTTTCTTTTATTTGGGCTGTGTTACTTCCCTCCTTCGTACGTTCGCGCTGTGTAGCGAAATAAGCCGTGTCTATGTACGCCATTGAAATAATAATAAAACGGATAGCGATACGGAATAGCAAAGGGAGTAAAGGAAAGTTCACAGCCCTCGTTGGTTACAAACTTAGGAGGAACAGGCTGGGCGGAAGAGACTTTTTTGGGGTTCCATTTCACTGGAATGCTATTGTTGTCACGACGACGTCGTCGTCGTAGTCCTGACTAATGTTGGGTGGCTGTGTTACAATCGCACTTTCTTGTCGTTACCATACATCCTCGAGGAGAACAAGATGATATTGACGCGAATTTCTGTAGATCCTTGTGGTATGCTACGAGTGTTAGTCCTTTTATCTATGCAAGGAGAACGGCAAAAGAATGGAAAAAAGTTGAATGAGGAGTAGGTATTTCTTTCAAGCGACTTCCCAGCTTGTTGTTTGCTTGGCTGGCAGGATTTGATTCTATGCCGCCGAAGCTTGGCTTCCTGCCAATACTAACTTGTACTAAGCAAGCTTGAGAATAAGGATTCGTTGCAATGCGCTGCAATGTCACTCGCCGTAAATTGTTAAGATTCCAAACACTAACGAGAGAGCCAAGATGTGAAATGCATCGTCTTAGCAATAGGGAAGTGCTCTGTACCGTTAAGTCGTTAGGATGAATATTTAAAACACATAATTTTCAAGAGCTACGTTTAGAACAGCAGAATTTATGTTTAAGAATTTATAAGTTCATTAGGCTGAGTAGTATCTAGTTTAATAGAAATGCGGTTTGGCAGTCGTCATTAAGATCCTTTCTGCAGGATGGACGAATAAAGATAGAGTTTTGACTGCAGTGTTAATTGAACCCACGAACATTGAAAAGAATTCCAAATTATCTCAAAACCCGCATTTTATTCCGAAATTCATCGATTACTCTCGACTTTAAGCAAGGAAATACGTTTTTCTCGAGTTCACTGACATCTTAATGGAGAAAAAATCTACTTTCCATAGCTATAATTTTAACGCCTGCCGATTACTCAAAACAAAAGCTTAGTCGTTGCATAAACGTACAACTAACCTCTTTAGGATAGAACGAGCATTCAACATACTTGTACATTCTCTTCCTCCTTCAAAGAGCACAACACTATACAAAGAGCGTCCTGTTAAACGAAGTGGCATTTAAAAAGTTGTATTCTTCACTCAACTACACTAAGAAAATGATACTTGAGAAAATTGCCGGGTTGTTGGCAATTTTTTGAAATAAAAACGATAGGGAAAAAATCCTTTTCTTAGAAATTGTGACTATGATGGTGGATTTGTTCAAGAAAAAGGTTTTGGTTATGTTTTTAAGACTAATCAAGAGAATAATGCCAAGAGAAAAGCTTATAAATTTAAGTGCTTAAAATTCTTGGGACTAATTTTATCCTGGAACAGATTGTTCCCATTCTAGAGTATAATAATACGTTATAGTTAGGGTAAATACAGTTCCCGAAAGCGTTGCCGTATGTATTGCTGAGCATTAGGCGACCATAAAATTTGTAGCCTTACATGATCCATCTGCAAAAATCCTAGTAGCTCCTCAAATAACATGGCAGCGAGTGACTGCAAACCACTGATATTACTGATTCACTCTCATTTCATAGCCAATGAAAAATCATACATATTGCTAGTTCCCATACAGAACACCCCAAATCTTATCTATTCAGCTTTAACCACAAATATAAAAGAACTATAGTTGTCACAAAAGCTCTTAACTTCATAACAAAAGCCTTCAATGTAACATGATGTTATTATGGCGAAAACGCACTAAAAAGCAGTTAAAAGAGTTTCGTTGATCAGAATTTTTCAATGCTAACGGCTTCAATGTTTGTTTCAGCTGTATCTGATCATAATATTGGTTAGGATCTTAATGTTCTTCTTCTACTTCGTAGCATAACAGCCCCTTCCGGGCCTCCGTTCCTGCAATAAGTACCTCCAACTCTCTCGGGCGATGTCATACGCTTCAGGCTTGTTGCCGTCCTTAAACATTTAAATCTAGTTTTCTTAGACTAAAAAGACGTGACGTCGAGAGGAAGAAAACAAAACGCATGAGTCCTGAAAATGTTCTAACGACCTGGCCGCACGCACTGCAACAAATGCGTACCTATCCGAGGCGCCTCAAAAAATTCCCAAAGTCTCAAGGCAATCATTCATCTATCGATAGCTCAAGGGGAGAGATCTCCTATGGGAAGTTGGAAATGCGTTCTTGGTTTCAAGATGAAGCCGGTCAGGACGCACATCTCATGTATGTTACTCATGTTCAATTGTCGACGGCTGACAATGAAATCGACTCAGTGAAACACATAGGAATATGGTCGAGACAAATGCTTTGACACAGTTTTTTTAGGTACTCTCCCTTACAAACAACGCATTTTGTCCACCTTGCCGGAAGTATTTTTCATGCGGGTATGGAAGTATTCCTTGGCCAACTCGAACAGCCATGTGCGCACGAACTCCTCTACCTCGTCGTCGGTGTTGAATCTTTGACCTCCGAGGGCTTCTTTCGGTGGTTCAAACATGTGGTAGTCGCAGCGTGATAAATCCGGAATGTAGGGAGGGTGTTCCAGTACCTCCCACCCTAATCCCGATATTGTATCGAGCGTGAGACGCGCAACATGAGGGCGTGCGTTATCCTGGAGAAGAATCGCATTTTGTGCTGGAATGCTCCTCCGTTTCGAGTATTATTTTGGAATATTGAAGGTGTTCGTGGATAATAAAGTCTACACTGCCAATACTGATGCCGAGTTCAGCCGAAATGTCTCGAACATTCATCCAACGGCCCTCCAAAATGAGTTGTTCTACGCAGCTAATGTTGTCTGGTGTGATGCTGGTTCGCGGTCGACGATCATGCGGCTCATTCCTGACGGTTTCGCGACCATCCTTGAATGCTTTGGCCTATTTAAATACAGCAGCCTTACTCAGGCACTCACTAGCAAATTGATTTTGTAAACGCAGAAAAATTTCGGTGTTTTTAACGCCTTCCCACACTAAAAAACGAATGACAATACGTTGCGCAACGGCGATCGGCACTTGATGTTCACTCATAGTCGTAGCAGGCGCGTGAAACACGCAATCCTGATGAGAACTACGCCACACTATTGGTAAGGTACCCAGCTATTACATACTCAAGCCACGACCTTCAAAACATACATGCGCGCCATCTACAGCGCTTGTCTCCATCATATTTGAAGCACACTCGTACATTGAAATAATGTGTATCGTATACAAACTGAGCATGAAAATGTCGGACCATGCAGTCCTTAGACAGAGCTCAACTAACCTGAACGTTGAAAAGGTCGCAATCCTGTTTACGACTACGTCGCGTCCCCCCATTTTCAAATCGGAGTAGCGATGAACTGTCTTCGTCGAAATCAAGCCAGCATTTCCTCGGCTTCCCCACTGGAGTCCGCCCTTCAGTTCTCCCAACGAATATCTTCTTGGGTATCCGTTGTTCATCCATACGATTCATTTGGCCAACCCATTGCAGCTTTCGCAGTCTTACCAATCGCTGAAACCTCCGGCTCATCAACGATTTCAGACAACTCATGGTTGTATCGAATTCGCCATTAGTGCCTGTCTAGCTTCGCTCCGATTATTCGCCTCAGAACCCACCTTTCGAAAGCATTCAATATGTTTGCGGATGCTCGGGTTAGGGTGCATGTTTCATTTCCATAGCATGGCAAAGGTTTTATCACAGATTTGTGTGCTTGGAGCTTTGTTTTCCTGTGTATGCAGCTGATCCTCAAGATCGTCAAAACTGAACAATCATCATATACTTTTCCTCGACTGCGGCATCTGCTTTGTTTTAGCCGCAAGTCAAGTTTCAGGAAGAGTTCTTTGGTTGTTGTGAGCGACCGTGAGAAAATGTTGATGTCGCCCGCATAAGCTACCACTTGGCTTGACTTGTATATAGCTTACCTCTTGTATCGACAAGTAGCTTTCTGATGACATATTCCGGAGCTGAATTGAATAGCAATGGGATCAACCCATCTCCGTGCTTTGTTCCGATATTTACATCAAAGGCATCGGTGAGTTGGTTATTGATGTGGACTTGGGAGGTTGTCGACGTCATTGTCATTATGGTAAGATGCACTAATTTGGCTGGAATACGAAAGCAAAGTATTATTTGGTGCAATATGTTACGATAAATACTGTATTATGTTTTTTTAAAACTAACGAATGTATCATTATCATTACCTTTCGCGCGACAGCCTAAGCCGGGCCTTGGCCACCAGCATTAATCTCCTCCAATCATCACGGCCCCGGGGCCTGTTGTTCACTCCCAACAAGGATCTGCTGCCAGCTTCTTCATGTTTCACTTCCATATAACGCAGCTTATTTTGCCTGTGCGCAACTCTGGACCTTAGAATAGGAAGTGTAGTATTAATATGCTATTTTCTCGACATTTATGCAGTACCCAATCTCGCCCTTTTCAGTACCTCTTCTATTTAGCTTGTCTCCAAGATACACATAATTATCCTAACTTTCAAGGTTGTAGTCGCCTACGATTATGTTTTGTCGAACTGGAGTTTTCTTCCTCGTTTGAGTTATGAATTCAGTTTTCGTTTGATTAACTCGTAGGCCATTTCGGTTTGCTTCAGATTCTAGACTCAAAAATGTTCCTTTGTCATCTAAGATTGAATGTTCCATATTGTTGGTGTCATGAGCATATGCTACCAATTGAGCATTAGTGTTTCAGCTGATGTCTTTCTGATGAAGTATGCCAGCGCAATATTTAAGAGCATTAGGGCAAGACCATCCCCTCGTTCTCAGCCTGATTTCATTATGAAGCTGTCCGTTAGTTCACCGTTTATCTTGACCTGGGATTCTGTTTTTAGCATCTTGACTTTGACCATGGGGACTTGTTTTGTTGGGACACCAAAAACAAGCATTATTTTGTGCAGTAAATTTCTGTCGACGCTGTTGTATGCTTGCTTGAAGTCTTCATAGAGTTTTTGCACATCGATGTTATACGCCCATCACTTTTGGAGTACCTGCTTTCCTGAAAATATTTGGTCTATTGTAGACCGTCCACTTCTAAAGCCTCCCTAATATTCTCCTGAAGTACATTCATGGTATGGCCTTAATTTTCTTTCTATGATTTTGGAGAGCACTTTATAAGACGTACATAGCAGAGCGATGAATCTATAACGTTCACACCTTAAATTGTCCCCCTTTTTGTGAACAGTATATATTATACTTTTTTGGCCAATCCTCTGGTAGCATGGCCCCTGACCATATTTTGCATGATAGTCGATGCAAAAGGTTATTTCGATGGGGTCCCCCGCTCTGGAGCAGTTGTGCTGGTATTCCCTCTATTCCAGGGGCCTTATTTTTCCTTAGGGCTCATACTGCTGCCTGTATTTCGTCTCTGAATGGTACTGAGATCGGGACTTCTTGCTCTGCTTTTGGAATGCTCATAGCTTCAGTCATTGTTAGGAACGCTGTGAATACCTTCTGGTAATATTGCAGCCATATGATTTTAATTTTAACTAGGTTGCCTTGTGGCTCTTTGCAAAGATTTGTTTGTGTATTGAACCCGTCCCTTACTTGCTTGATAGAGGCATATGCCGATCTAACTTCATGTAGGGTCATGTTTTCGTTTAACGGTTGGATATTGGTGTTGATGGTCAGTCGGTTCTTTCTTCGGCACATTTTTTTGGGCTGACGTCCGAGGAGGAGGCCATTTTGAGAAATTATGAACTCGTTTTCTAACCCTAACATGGCCGTTTTATTCAACTCAACGTAATTTTAACAACAGCTCACAGATGTTTAACCAAATAAAAGCACAAAAACGGACTCTTACAATTTAATATGAAAAGCCCAATAAACATTTTTTATTGAGGAAAATATAAAATATTCTGATAATATTAAATTGAAAAAAAATATAAGAAAAAAGATCAAATCTTACACTCACTTCTTTCCCTGACGATCCCCGAGCGCTGGGTGACGGACAAAAAAAAAGAAGTTCGGGCCTCTGAAAATTGAAGTTACGTTGTTTGTTTAAAATTCAAACGTAAGAAGAATCGGAAGAAAAAAAATTTAACGGCCACTTTTCATCTTCGATAATGGTTTGGATCACTGACCCCCACATTCACTTCTTCCGTCGACTAACGATCACTTTTATTCTAAGTAAAATAGAAATGTAGCTTATGAATAACTAATTTTCAATTAATCGTTCAGTTTTAACAGATCAGGAACTCTGACACTGCGATCCTGCACCTTAAAATGAATTTGGTACTCTTCTTCCATTAATTGTTCACTGTGCATGAATTCACTCTAATGTTAACTGGCACATACCCTTATTAGTAGTTGCATTTTCCACGCCACGTTAGAAACTAGCCTTTACGCCCATGTTTAAACCGTCGCTTATTTTTATTTCACTTTTTTTAATTCACCAGATAAAATTTATTTCCCTCGCATGACCCCAAAACTTCCTTTCTTAAGCAAATTCACAAAAATTCTCCTTTTTATTTCGACTTTCACAAAAAAATCCCACACGACTTTTATTCACAAATAATTCCATAGAACTTAAGTCTATCTTTTTAAATCTAAGTTTATGCGGTCAAGAGCTCATCAGCCGGCAACTGCCGTTGCTGACGCATTCCGTTCAAAAAGGGCACAGCTAACGCTCCATAACAACAGTTTGGCTGGTTTTTCTCAGCTGTACACTTAGAGATATTCCGTGCCGTCGCCACGCCAGCAGCCAACTGATGGAAATTTGTTGTTCCCAACAACGACCCAATGCTCGCACCATAAAATAGTAATGCAAAAAGCATTATTGAATGTCGCGAACAAGTGTTTGTGGTTGTTATTGCCGCATATTGGAAAGAAATTACTCCCGGCTACAAAACCATTCATTAGTAACTTTTGGTTGCTTGAATTTTTAACCCTTGATAGTTAATGATGAAGCATTCAACCAGATGAGAATAAATAACCAATATGCAACAGTTGCTGGTCAAAACACATTCTTATCCCTTTCAACAGACGGTTGAAAATATTCTCGACAGACTGTTTTACATTTTGGTGCACTTTACTTCCTAAGGGACAAATGCAGATGCATACCCGCGCGGTAGATCCGTTAACGAACGAACTCAACGAAATCAAATTTTCAACTCCAAAACTGGTACACACAATCCGCAACATGCTTCGGTTATTGAATAAATTATGGTAAATATCCAAGCGATAATTTTTTCCAATAATAAGATTCATTTGGCAATATGAACGGAACTTTCTAACAAGCATACTGGTTTCTACACTGTAAAATTCAGTACGATCCCGAAAATATTTCAATTTGGGCACAACAACAAGCTTATACGGAATAATAGCTACGAACAGCATCCTTTCGCGCAAATCAAAATGAATTTCCTCCAAAAAACATCATCCCACAACGCCTTCACAACCGTCCATGCTCCCCGAAGTAACTATCGCCGTTCGCGCCTTAGCAACAACTCCTCGTTATTCGTTTCTTTCTTCTCGCTGGTTGCTCACCCCGCATCCCCGTTGCTCGCCGGAACGGGTTCTTTCCGATTTCATGGACCCGGCACTAGATGTTTACTTGCGGTAACCATTGGCGAGAAGATTGCATCCAAGTCCATTGTCTCTTGAAGAATTTTCCAAGATGCTATGAAAATAGCCTTGATATTTTCAAATGTTTCACAAACATAAACGGAACAGGCAGTGTTGGTGGGATCAAAAAGTTTTTCTATATACAATTCTCTCCATTGTCAAATATCGTTTTTAGTAGGCAAAACTGTACCAGTTCTTCTTGACATCGTATACTGAGCATAATCGAAATTACTATAGTGCCTCAAAAATTGCTATGTGAATTCGCCAATTGTGTGATTTGAGTTGCATACGGCTCAATTTCTTCGTTCACATCGACGAAGCCAAAATCATTAGACATAAGCAATATATAAAATTTCCCGGATACATCTCATGCAAATACGGCAAAACATGTGGATCGACAGCATATTGCAAGAAATCAATCAACATCAGTGCCAATAAGTAACTAGATATCGCCAGTCCAGCTGGATATGGCAGAGTAGCAGATGTGTATTTCGTATCCCAACATCGTTATTGAAATTTAAATCGACCTCAAGATTGAGTCGCGAAAACGCAATATGGATACTTTTGCTTCTATCAATTTTTTTAGTTTTTTTGGTCTGTTCACGAAAAGCTTTCAAAATATACAAATAAATGATGAAGTTAACAGAGGTAACTGCACTCAATGCGGATGTTGAATTGTTTTCAAATCCATCAATATCGAAATGCTTTCGAAAGGCCCACTTTGACGTAAAAAAAACATTCCAAGGGAACAGTGAACCATAGAAAGGCAATAATTGGATCTTCCGCATGCTGGTCATTACCTGAATTTTGTTTATCAGCTGTAGTCAATTCTAACGGCTCTACGTGATCAACTTCCATTCTCATCCTCTTCGTAAAGCGTGTGAGCTAATTTTGCGTACACCTTTCTCGGAACTAGTCTGATTTTAAGCACTACTAATCGCCTCTTTTAATTTACCTTCACATAACAGAACGTATGCGACCGGTTTCGCCTCTGAACAGCAATAAGGACTCTTTCCAATGATGGATCGAGTCATGGATTGTCAACACGTATGTATATTGATTTTATTTTGATGGGGGTTCTCTATTAAATCTTTATTTTGCGAATTGTGGTGAAATAAGACAGATAATTTTTGGCGGATTGCCTCTCATTTTTCTTTAAAAATAAACTATCGATAAGAATAATTAAAGATTGCTCAGAAAATATAGCAAAACTCCTGCATAATTTCGTTGTTACAAGATTCCCTTAAATTCTCCTCTACTTTTATTGTCCTTTTTGTGAAAATCCCTCGAGCAGTTTGCCTATTCGGGCTTACCGATTACTACAATAACTCATGTTAAAAATCAATGAGTAAACTGCATCGGAGTTAAACAAGGCGAAGTAGCAGGAGAGTGCTCTTGCCAGAAGGGTTTTATGAAGCTATTACTAAATCAAACAATATGTTCTGATTCGCAGGATTGGCAAAAAACGGTCGCCCTACCATGAAAATTGTATGAAAATGTTAATTTTAAATATCTCAGAAATAATAAACAGTCATTATGTTTTACAAATTCTGTCTTTCCATAGAACAAACATCACTATCCCTTCGCATCTTTTTTAACCTTCACTTGTACCGAATTATCAAGCTCTAGTAATTAGACTTAAAAATAAAACAATGGCTAGCCTTAGTGCCACATTACTATACTTACGTATTCGTACAACTGTTTTCATGTCGACAGGGCATTAATAATTCAAAATTATCAACAAACGCGATCTCTTTTCAGTGTATGTAATTATGAGTTGAAAATAGATGATGAATTTCGTCTGCAACGAACTGTATTCATTCATTCATATTCCCTCGTATGCATAGTCAAGCAGAAAGATTATCTTTAATCTAAAGCTCCAAAAAACTTTGTAAACCATGTACTCGTACATGAATGTCCGAAAAAGACTGAATAGCGTGGACATAATGAAGTGTTCGCTGGAGGGAATTATCTATTCATCTGACATGATTCCGTTTTATTTTGAATGGATTTCTCCCTGGGAAATAAATTCAAGGAGAAAATTCAAGAAGAAATATAGCAATTTTAGGGATTGCTCCAAAAAGGATGAAATTTGGGAACAGCTTTGAAATTAACTAAGAAATGACGCTTTACCTTAGAACTTATGAATTTTTTATTTCTAATTTTTTGAAGATGGATATTGCCACTAAATCCTTAAAAACGGGTTGTTAATAATTTCATGTGATTACTTAACAGACACTATTCAACATCTTTAAAACATAACGGAGCCGTTTTTTTCTCAAGATTAAAACCATTCAAAAAAGTAACCGAAAAAAGAAAATACTAAAGAAAAATTTTTGAAATTTCAATTTTTCATAAACTAAGCCTGAAGAAAATAACAAAGTGCTACACATAAGCAGATGATAATCTTAATCACCTTTCCTATCAAACATCTTTACAAATAATGATCTCACTGAAAAATTGCTGTTATTAAGAATAGCCTTGTTGGAATTTCAAAGAAAATTTTATCCAAATGTCTCCTAACTGAATTTTCCCATAGATATTCACAGTCCTAACATTCTATTCTACACTTTTCCACTCGTTCTACTAATAGCTTAGTTAATGGGTGTAATCCTAATTCCATTGATGAAAACACCAAACTACCATTTTCAACACACATAAAAGATTTGAACTCCGACCAAACAAAAAAAAAGTTTAAAATGAATTGAATAAATATTCAACACATATTTATTAAGTAAATGAGTTTAGTTGTAATTAAGATGTTCATTCCTTTAACGATATACGGGATTAAATGTCGATAACGCGACACACACACAAATACCCGCATAAATTATCAAAAAGTGCTACCAGAATGATTAATGGATTTGTAGATGGTTAAATGATTATAAGCTGGTTAGGCTACTATGCATGAATACTGTGTGTAGACTTGAAATGATTTTAATTGAATATTCATGACTTTGTTAAAATTTATTAGGGGTTAATTTATCAAAAGTGATATTTTATATATTATTTTGATGATTATTTCATTTTGATCATTTCAATTTGTGTCTCAAAGAATTATGGTTTGAACAGAGGCATAAGTGTTTCTTAAGAGGAAGATTTAAAACTTTAAATAACTTAAAGGGAGTGTGTATTTATTAGAGATGATTAAATAATATTCTATTTTTAGTCTGTTTAA
Organism: Odontomyia ornata; assembly: GCA_963969285.1. Lineage (NCBI taxonomy): Eukaryota > Metazoa > Arthropoda > Insecta > Diptera > Stratiomyidae > Odontomyia > Odontomyia ornata. Next base: position 28,996,760 of record OZ017740.1, on the reverse strand, counting down.
AGGAAGAAAAAACGTTAAAAATAAGAAAACATACTTCAAAACACTGTAGCAACCACGGAAGTCACCGCAGTTGCAGACATTAAGAATTAGCAGAGAGGTGTGTAGCCCGGGGTGGCATACTGAGGCCGGCTAGCGCTCAGTCGTGTCGTGGGTCTTCCGGGACACCCTCTGCTCGTGCTGAGCCACCTTACATACATAAATACTAGCACATAGGGAAAAGGACGGGAAAGGGAAGGTCATATTGAGAAATGAAAGTTTGTTGTCTTAACGAGACATGGCCGTTTTATTTAATTAAAAAAAGTAATTTACACAGCAAATTCAACAATTAAGAGATACCAATCAAAAACAAACAGACCCCTAAATATTTTTATTATGCAAATATATTAAATAAGATATTAATAAAAGAATAGCAAATTACAATAAACTGGAAAAATAGGTAATAGATAAAAGAATGTCCAAAAAAAAACAAGGAAAAATATTAATCATTGTATTTACTTACTCTCTTCTTTTTCTGTGGATCCTCGAGCGCTCAACGAAGGACACCGAAAACGAGAGGTGGGGTCACTGCAAATTTAATTGATTTTAACTTAAAACTCATTAGTTACAGATAAGCTTCATCTTAATATTTAATCCGCCCATGTAATTCCGTTAATTACCGCCTTAGTTTATATCGATAATTTCATTTACTTTTTCTTCCTCGTAAGTTATTCAATATTTCCGTTGGTTGTTAAATTTAAATCCACTAAGGAATTCTCACTTATTGCAAGAACAATCTTTTTTTGATACAAACTTTTGATTCCACACGTGAAAATTCACAATTCCTATCTTCACTGTAAGATCAGAAGGTGATCAACTGAATCACTTGGTACAATTCACACGATTTAATGATTGTTTTTAGTTTGTAGTGAATAAAGGATGTTCAATAAGTCCGTGAAGGACCGCAGCGATGTTCTGCTGCCTCGGCAGAGGAAGGTGTTGATTCCTGCCGAGAATGCCCTCGTCCGGAGACGCGTGAATGCGCTGGCAGGCTAGCATTGCGGTGTCGTGGGGCGGGTTCGTTTCCCCGGCAGGAGGACTCACTACAAAACATTTCGCATTCACGAATTGCTTGCAGAGATCAAGAGGACGACCGAAGTCGCAAATCTGTAGATAACCTCCACGAAGGAATTACGACTTGTTGCGAGAACAAGTGCAACCTGACAAGAAAGACTAATTTGGGGGTGACCTCGTCCTTACCCAAATACATTCAGGGCCCACAAATGAAAGAGGGGCAACCGGGTGGAGGTGGAGCCCCTTCATGCCCATCCAACCGGAATAAATCCAATGTTAAACTGTTGAAGTGGCCAGGTATTCCTCTTCTGAGTGGAAAACTCATACAACTTGAATTATATGAACTTTCCCATCAGAAGGGGAGTACCCCGGTGACCAATTTATGTCATAGAATTATACAATTGAATTGCATAACTCGATGCCATAAAAAGGCACTTGGCTTGGGCCACTCAACCCATAAAGTCTCCTGAAACAAAAGAGGAAATTACTCTGTACCCGGCGGCTGGCTCATATTTTGGGGTGGAAGCCTGCCACCGTACCGGGTCCTATACCCGATTGGAAAAGACCGGAAGGGAAAAGACCAATTTTTAGTTCAACAATTCATTTTTTTTTTTATTGTTTTGTTTCTCTTTAATTAATATTATATATTGTCGTGTAGATGTTACTCCTATTTTTCTTTTTATACCATGCTAAATTTCCAACTTATTCAAATTGACATTTTACAGAGAACCGCGTTTTCACAATTCAGCATCAATTTTGGCAACTAAGGAGGATATCTCCCACAATTTAACAGAATTATAAAGCATAGACAACAACATCGACTTATTCAATTATTCGTTATGGTAATGCTTTGTGCTTTGAGAAAAAAAAACAAAATTCATTTGATTCCACGAATTGTTCGAAGCGAACAGAGTCAAGCTTGGGATTGATATATGCGAATGCGAGGGTACGATTCCAATTGATTTGTAAGGAGTGTTAAGAAGTTTGTAAGCTACACTGTAATTGATCTGTCATTACTGCCCGATGGCACAATATGCAGCAAAAGTATTCATGAACGGGGAACAAATCAATTTGACTTATAACAAAGGCAAAGGATTCGGAGAACGTTACTTGAAAAATTTTAGCTCAATCTGAATTGAAATTTAGAACATTTAAGTGTTCAGGAGTTAATTCATGTGTAGCTGAAACTCTCACAATTCTCTATTATATATATATATATATATATATATATATATATATATATATATATATATATATATATATATATATATTTTTTTTTTTTTTTTTTTTATTTATAAATATTAATAAATATATAATATTATACTGATATTAAATAATTTTCGTAAATAAGGAATCTATATGTATTTTTTAATAAATAGGTAAATAATTAATATATATAATAAAAAGATATAAGTAAAAGGGGTACTTACAATACCTTTCCCTCGACGACGAGCGCTCGTTGACGATTTGGAGGTAAGCAAGTCCTGGAATTATTTTTTTTTTAATCGTATTAGTGTACCCGTTGTAACTTATGAGTCACGACTTCATTCTTTTGGTAGCGTAGATTCGCATTCGTATACCAAATATTAGTACACGAGTATGAGGGCATAGAATATATCCTAAGTGTGTATACAATCCTATAAAAATTTAGCTATCAAAGGGCGAATACAGGTAGACCTCTCTGAATATCACAACCGTATAGACTTCGAACGTGGTAATGCTCGCTGCTACTTATTCTACGGCTTTTAATGTTTAATACTCCTTTATATGCAATCCGTTGGTCAATATATGGATTGAGTGATTTGACTAATTCTTCCGGATCTAACTTTTCAGCTGATTTATCACTTTTTGTTGAACTATATTTGAATACACCATGCGCCTTTTTGCATCCAAACGGTGTGTTTTCCCAGAAACAGGGAGTACGGTCCCGCCGTTTCCCGGGTGTTAAGTACAAAAGAAATTTTTCCCTTTAATTATTTTTCATGCGAAAAAAAAAAAAAACGAGTGTCGCGATGAGGAAGGTGACTGAATGGTTACTCCTTGTTAAATTGAGTTGGTGCTGTGTGCCTGTGTCAGCGCTGCTTTTAGAGCCATAGCTCCTAGATTACTACAAGTTTTTTTTCCTCCACTTTTCGTACTCACTAATTAATTTTTCTTCTGTACAACATACACTAGGCCAAAACCGTTCTGCTACACAAATCTTTCATTCACTCTTCATCTTGTATCCAACGCAACTATTTTTTTTCCACTCTCAAAATTCAATTTTAGTTTAATTTGTTTAATTACTTCACTAAACTCCAAACAACTTTTATTCGCCGAATTTTCACAAAAAAACTTTCTCCGAAGCTGCCAAAGAATTCCACTCTCCTTCACAAGCCAAATATTCACTTCAATCCCTTTCCTATCCAAGTCCAATCTCCACTCTCCCCAATTCCTCACAACTTCATCCCGCATTTCACCTCTCCAAATCCCATTCCGCAATCCCTTTTCTCAATTACCGCTGCAGCATCTGGGTAACGTAATCGAAGTTCATTACACTTCGATTCCGCTACCCACACATTTTTTGTTCGTGTATCGACAATCACAATAGTATCCATTGACTTGCATATATGGCAATTTACATCCCCAAGAATCGCTTGATTGAATGTAAAGTGTCACACATACGAGTACATTACGAAAACTATTGATTTTGCCGATACCCCAAAAAGAATACTTCCGTGCGCCCGGGGAAACTTGAACTCAGGGTTCCAGCAGTCCCACGGTCGAAAACTCGCGACGTAACCAATGGAGCTATGCCTTATCGATCTCCCATTCATCAGATTAGCAACTTCAACGATGTATCTGGGCATGAGATTGAATTTTGTTAGTGAATCAGTGAATTCATTTTTGTTAGTATAAAAAAATAAAATTTGTTAGTGGGAATGGAATTAGTTAGTATTAAGGAAGGAATTAGGTTTTGTTAGGGAAAATGAATAGAATGAAATTTTGTTAGTGGGAATTAATAAATGGAACGTTGTTAGTGGGAAAATTGAAATTATTAGTATGTATTATTTTTTTCGTAGTTGTTAATAAGGAAAAAGGGTAGTATTGTGATGATGGGGGAGTAAAAATTAAAGGGAAAATGGAAAAATGTAAAAAAAAAATAAATAAATTTATAGAGGAAAAGGTAGAAGTGCCCAAAGGGAGGTGGAAATATTAAGGCGGCAGTTGAAGTTGCGAATGGGAGATAGTCGGTACGACGGTATTTGCAACAACACCCTGAAATGGATTTTTTCCGTTTAAGTTATTATTGATTAATAAAAGAAAATCGCTCAACTTCTCAAAACGAGAAACTAACTTGGTATCGATTCTTTGAAACTTTTTCATCCATTTCACGAAGTTCGAAGGCGGTTTGCTTTTTTTGAAAAGTTTTTTTTTATTTCATTATTTTTAGAGGCAATATTGAGCTCTTAGAATACGTTGACTGAGAATCATGCTAAATGTTTTTACCAAATGAATTTCTTCTAAATTAAGTGCAAAATTTACTGGTCCAAGATCAGAAATAATTTTGAGAAGCCCTAAACTTCTTCATAATTATATTCAAATTATCAAAATGAATACTTAAATCACATTGAAGTGTTTTACTGAGTAATAATTTTATGTGTATTTGATTACGTTTCGAATAATTATGGAATCTTCAAAAAATCGCTTTGTTCTGATTCGGCTATAACAATCATTTAATTATCAAAAAAAAAATACAGGAAACATTCATAATATTATTAGTTTGAAGTAATTTCGTGTGTTTAATTCATTAAAATTCATCTAGAAAACTCTTATATACTTTGATTCCTATGCCACTTAGTTTTTTCTTAAAAGTTCAAACAATCAAATACAATTTAAATATAAGAAATTTTAAAATATGTTTACAAGCCACAACATTTTCTGAGAATACGTTTTGCGAAACGTTTTCAATGTTTTAATTCATATAAAGGGAATCAAAGAATTTCTTTTCAAAATATAAATACTCCTGTCTACGGTGGTGAAATGACCTCAATGCAATTGTTGTCTTGTTTTTGAATTTTTTTTTTAAATTTATTTATTCTGTTAATTTTTTAAAAAATTATTCCCGCAGACGTATTCCGAAATATGTTAAACATCACTGTCTACAATTACAGCTGCAATTTTGTAAATATTTTTAATTTTATATTCGAGGTTGGTCCAGCAAACGCGATGTCAGGACGAGTAGCAACAGCTAAGTACATCAAACATCCTACAACCTCACGGCAAGGAGCAGATGTTCTAAAACCAATTTTCTCTTCCAAATGCACGTACTTGTCAATGGGCGTTGAAACAGCATTAGCTTCTGCCATTTTGAACTTCTGAAGAAGATTTCCCGCGTACACCTTCTACCTCAAACGGATTGAACCATCTTTTTCACGATCAATGAGCATATTCAGGAAACAGCCAAGCGGTTCACGTGTGATCTTGAACTCCATCTCCAGCTTCCTCAGAAAATCTTGAATCACATACTTCTGTGTTGTTGCAAGCAGGCCATCATCAACATAAAGGACAATGATCAGTTTATCTTCATCAGACATACAAAAGAAAAGACATGGATCAGCTTCACTCTGGACGAGACCAAACTTGATCAGAATCTCCTTGAATCGGTTGTTCCAGCACCTCGGAGATTGCTTCAGTCCATAGAGACTTCTAATCAGCTTGCACATACGACCAGAACCATCTTCAAAACCTTCAGGTTGATCCATGTATATTTCTTCATTTAAAACACCGTTTAGAAATGCCGTCTTCACATCAAATTGGGCCAACTCCAGAGTTTCCTTGGCAGCAACACTTAGAATCGCGCTGATAGTACCAAATCGAGCTACGGGACTGAAAGTTTCATGATAATCAATACCCTCTTGTTGACTATGACCCTTGGCAACCAGCCTAGCTTTGTAGCGACAAGCCTTCCCTTCCGCATCTCGTTTGATACGATAGACCCAGCGATTAGCAATTGGCTTCCTTCCAGGAGGTAGCACCGTTAAAACCCAAGTTGAATTTTCCTTCAGTGTTCTTTCATCGCAGCCTTCGAGTGTTCACGATTACCCGACTTCATGGCTTCTTTGTAGTCTCGAGGTTCTTCTAACTCTGTAAGAAACATTTCACTCAATTTTACAGGTTTCTGAAGTTTACTTCTATCTCCAAGACGTTGTTGAGTCGTATCTATTGCAGCCTTAGGAGTTTCTTCGATTTGCGGTTCAGCAGGAACGACTGGCAACACAGGATCCGGGACCTCAGGCACGTGCGGAGCATCAAGTGAGTTCAGGACTCTGGGAGAATTGCGGGGCTCGACAGGATCTTCAATTTCTTCAACAGGAAACAAAGCTAGAACTTTAGAGGAATGCTCTGGACCAAAAACTACCTCACGACTTCGCATCACCTGCTTCGTATCCTTCTTCCATACACAAAAGCCATCGATGTCTTCCGAGTACCCAACAAAAACTGCTTCGACGCCTTTAGCATCCCACTTCTTCCGACATTCTTTAGGCACCATCACCCAGCATGTGGTTCCAAAAATATGAAACCTGTTAAAATGAATACTCTTCTCAACGAACAACTCGTACGGAGTTTTGCTCTCTGCAGAGCTTGGACCAGTTCGGTTGAGAATGTAAACTGCAGCGTTAACAGCTTCAGCTCACAGAAACTTCGACAGATCCTTGCTAACTAGCATGGTTAGTGCTAGTTCACCAATTGTCCGGTTTGACCGTTCAGTACAACCGTTCTGCTGTGCCTAAATTTTCATTGCCCCATTGTGAGCATCAATCGCAGCCGCATTACCATTAGCCGCCAGCACCGAATGAACCAACTCTCCAATACTCACTTTTTATGCTCCTTCAGTTGCTCGCAATAAATTGCGCACCATGAACTTCCAAATATTCCAGTCTCCCGAGCCTTTTAACTTCTCAATACCTTGAAATCCCATGATTGCCAGTCACCGAAATTCCAGCAACTATCACCTTCAAGTTTCGAGAGAATCTCTCCAAAAAAACACTATTTATTTTGCTCAATCCACTTCCATCGAACTACGCTCTGCTACTATGTTATTGTTTTATAGTGAATAATATTATTTTAACAAGCCAACGTTTTAACACAATGTTTATTTACAGACAGATTGACAAAAGTGAACTTAGATTAAAGGAACATAATTTTGAATTCAAAATATCAACGTTTTACATCAATATTTTGTAAAGGGTTTTCCATTAAGGACATAACAATTTTATCTATTAATAAAACACACACATATTTTAGATATTGAGTTCATATTTATTGTGGCTGTTGTGCAAGCATTGCATTTTATGAATGAAATTCGATTTCATTCACATGACCACCACATGCTCGTTTACAGCGGTCGATTCTTTGGACCCAATCTGCCACCACTCTGGCACAAATTTCGAGGGAAACTTTGGCAATTTCACGTTGGATGTTGTTTTTGAGCTCGTCTAAAGTTTCTAAGATGTTGGAATGGACTAGTAACTTGATATAGCCCCATAAAAAGACATCCAATGGCGTTAGATCGCATGAACAACCGACCGGACCATTTCTCGAAATAACTCGTTTACCAAATTTTACTTTCAATAAATCGATTGTGTGCTGTGTGGCTAGTGGCACCGTGTTGTTGGAATCACTTATCTTTGATTTCAAGTTCATCCAATTCTGGCCATAAATAATCTTGCAACATAACACGATAGCGCTCTACATTGACGGTAACATGACGGTTGTTTTCATCGACAAAAAAATATGGCCCAATCACACCTTCGGCATGGAAACCGTACCAAACAACAATTTCTGCAGATGCACCGGTGTCTCAAGAAGCATATGTGGGTTTGTTGATAAACAATAACGCATGTTCTGCTTATTCACAAAGCCATTTTCTTCAAGCTTTGATAGAGCCCAATTGGAGAAGTTTCGGCGTTTCGAATGATCAAGTGACTTTAGTTCTTGAGTCAATTTGACCTTGTAACCATGAAGGCCACATATTTTCGCGAAACACCCCACAGTGTCGTTTGAACGATGCCCAATTCTTAAGAACGACGTGGAATCGATTGATATGGCTAATTTTGAATCAATGTACTTACGGTTGCGATATTTCCATCGCTTCGAGCAGTATGATTTTTTGGCACCGGAGCGTCCAATAGTAAAAATTTGGACTCGAACTTATCCACTATAGCATGAACAGCCTGTTGGGTTGGATGATTATTCTGGCTGAAAGTTAATGTGAGCGCTCTTAAAGTTGCGTCCACTCACTCAGAATTTCAGTAATAATATTAATAACTTCAAAAATTAGCTGGTTCGCGGACTATATTACCTATGATAAAAATATTGACTTCAACTCACATTTTGACATTAACAGTTCATTAAAAAGTTTCAGGGTGCGTTCATATAAAGATATAAAATTGTTATGTCCCCAATGAAAAACCCTATATATAACAGGCATCCTTTGCTTCCAAATTCCTTTCGTGCTTTATTTGTCTTATAAGGTTTAAGACAGTCCCAAGCCCTTTTGAGCAAGGACGATGTAACCCCTTGTTTCTCCAACCCAAAGCTTCCATGATTCCTCATCCTAAACCCCACGATTAAATGGTGGTAAACGGTCTCGGGGTTGCACATTGGGATTTCTAGTTCCCCAAAAATGGGACATTAAATGCCGAAAACTGCTAATAACTGTAAATACAACAACAGCTCTGCTTCTAAATCCTACTTACGCCACCTCTGTGGGGACGTAAGAGAGTGAAGGCGAGTCTTCCGCGCCTGATAACGGAATAGAAAAAATAACCATGCCGCCGGCATGAAGGTTGGGCGACGGACTAACTCCCCGTCCCAGGGAAACTCTACATTATTTCGAAACCTGCAGAAGGCCCTCGGAAAGGATTGGACTCACGGCAACGACCTCGCAAACGGCAAAAGGACTATGCCATTGGATCCCATAATGTCAAATTACTCAATTACCCTGGCACTGTTAAGGACTTTTTACAAGAGTCCAGTCAATATAAATTAAAAAGACTGGGAATCCTGGAAACGAACTGGACAGGAAATGATATTCATGACATGAGATCGCACACAATATTCAAAAGTGGGAAGCCTACTGAAAAACGAGAATTCAGAGTGGCTTTTATTGTGGATAGGGAGTTCAAATCGCACGTTATTGATTTTAAGACGAAGAAATGTAGTAAACGTTCTACAATTCTCTGGAAAGACTAGTCAGCTCATGGCCTGCAAACGACACAAAAATAATTCTGGGTGATTTCAACGCTAAGATTGTCAATGAGCTATCTGATCGGGGAATAACTGGATCCACGATGGAACAAATTACAACGGCCAGCGCCTGATTGACTTTGCATGTAGCAGAAATCTAGTTATTTGTTCCATTTGCTTCCCACATCGACGCATTCAGAAAATGATCTGGGTATCACCGCATGAAACACACAAAACCAGGTCGACCATGTTTTGATCCAACAACGTTGGACCTCAACCATACTTGACGTCCGTACATACCGAGGAGCCAATTGTAACTCAGATCATTACTTGATCAAATTAACCTATCGATGTTGTATGTCCAAGGCATATTCGGCGAAGACCAGTCTGCTCCAAAAATTAGACTTCGAAAGGCTCCAAATGGCGTTTGTTGCCGAAAATTTTACGGAGACCCTCGACAACCAGCTGGTTCCCATCTTATCAGACTTATTGCTAAAAACTAGAAACGAGCTCTGGATGGAAGTGAAAACGGCTATTAAGACCGTGGCAGAACATACAATCAGACATCAAGCTCGCCACAAGAGGAATGATTGGTTCGATGATGAGTGCCTGAATTTGTTAGACAAACATAATCAGGCATACAAAGAATACGTAGGTAGGCAACTCAGAACGTATCGAGAACACTATGAAAATCTCAGAATAGCAGCGAATAGGCTAATTAAAATTCAGAAAAGAAAATACTATGACGACCAATTGAGAAGAATCGATGTAAATTTAGCGTGTGACAACACGAGACATGCATACACATAGTGAAAAGCCTGAAACGTGTTTATCGGCCCAAAACCTCGCCCTGCCGTGATGACATCGGTAATATCATCGCTGATGAAGCCAAGATGAAGGAAAGATGGGCATCATATTTCAAGAACATCCTTAATTCTCTTCATAGCTCTAGACCATCGGAGCCTGTAGACGTTCGCGGAGAGCTTCCATTTCCCCCCCACAAACTCTTGGATGAAGTTTGTTTCTCCATCAAAGCCCAAAAGAATAATATAGCGCCGGGCATCGACCAGATTCCAGTGGAGCTCATCAAATATGGTGCTAGCGGTGTTCATAAAGCTTTTAACAAAGTCAGCCAGTACATTTGGAAACAAGAACATCTGCAGAAAAAGCTGAACCAATCAATTAAATTCCCTACCCACAAAAAAGGCAACAAGATACAGTGCGAAAATTATAGGGGCCTATCACTTATTTCTACGATGTAACAAATATTTTCAAAGATCTTGGAGTATTCAATCGGATCATACGCCAACAGTATTACTGGGAAATATCAAGGTAGTTTTAGAGCAGGTAGATTGACATTAGAACAATTGTTCACAATCAAACAGTTACATGAAAAATTCTGGGAGTTCAACATAGACGTGCACCAAATTTTCATTGACTTTAATTCAAATTACTATATAAGTCGAACCAATTGGTAGCCATTCTGTCACGGCAATTAAATACTGCCAAAGAACTCTTCCTGAAACTTGACAGCGAGCAAAATTAGTTGGGCTACAAATCAATGAAAATGAAACAAAACTTATAATGCAGTCGAGGAAAAATACCTCCAATACTCAAAAAATCACACTTGGCGAATACAGTATCGAAAATGTTAGCGAATTTGTGTATTTAGGCGCCAAAATAACCAAAACGGGCAATGAAAGAGACGAAATACGCCGAAGAATACAGCTCACAAATAAAATATTTTATTCAGTATTGACGATCTTGAAGTCCAGCTGCATACACAGGAAAACAAAGCTTCAAGTATACAAATCTGTGATAAGACCTGTGTTATGCTATGGGTGTGAAACATAGACCCTAACCCAAGCATCCGCAAATATATTGAACGTCTTTGAGCGATGGGTCCTGAGGCGAATAATCGGAGCCAAGTTACTCTGGGACCAATGGCGAATTCGATACAACCATGAGCTGTATGAACTTTTTGGCAAACAGGAGGTCTCAACGATTGTATGACTGCGGAAGCTGTTATGGGCTGGACGAATGAATCGTATGGACGAACAACGGATACCCAAGAAGGTATTCACTGGCAGAATTGAAGGCCAGAGAGAACCGAGGAAACGCTGGTCTGACTCGGTCGACGAAGACAGTTCATCGCTGCTCGGATTTCGAAATTGGCGGACGCGGTCAATGGACCGAGACAGTTGGAGGCGCTATTTGCAGGAAGCGAAGGCCCGAGAAGGGCTGATGTGCTACGAGGAAGAAGAAGTTCCCTTCAACAAATAAGGTACTTGAATTTCATAGTGGGGGGGGGGTAAGAACGCCTTCAGAAAAAATTTGTGAACCAATGTTATCGGTGTCAAGATTAGGTTATTCGGCTACCAACTGCGCCCTGCAAAATCGGAGCGTCATGCCCCGATGAGTGAAAATTGGCTCCGACGAATCTTAAAGAAAAATTGTACCGCGTCAACTGCGGTGTATATGTTCATTTAGCGTCATATAGAGGATGCCATCGATACCAAGATGCAAAAGTTAAATTTTCCCAAAAACAAACATCAATACTTCAATTCAAACACATGAATTGAACAGGTTTCATAGTTATTATATTCTTGTCGCTGACCTGAATGCCCGCGATACATCATAGTTGAATGCCAGCGATAATCTAAGAGGTTTATTCCTGAAATTGTGGATAACAGAGCACCAAACTGAATACAGGTGCAATCCATAAGGGTCGGAGCTCACAACATACTCTAGTGCAAGAGTGGGATTCAACTTTAATAGTCCTCAACGAAACTGCTGGTACTTTCTTATGATAGCGACCATAATGCAATCGTAATGGAATTCAATCATCAAAGGGATGATATCTTCCTTATTCCAGTTCAACATGAAAATCGTCGGTTGGATTTAAAAAAAACGGATTAGGGAAAGTTTCAAAAAAAGTTTGATCGGGATTACCAGAAGCAATGTCCTTCTAACGATGACAACTCTTGCTCAATGGTTCCTAATGACAGGAATCGAACTAACGCTGAAATAGATCTCTATTTATCGAAATTGGAGAAGCTGACGTTGAAAGTAGTTCCCAGATTAAGAATGGAAACAATATGGAAGAATATGAAACAACAACCACCGAAAAAATTGAAAAGATTGAAGAGCCTTCTTCTCACACGCGTCAACAATATTTATCGACGATTTTTGGACTACAACCATCCATCGTTGGCTTTGTTGAAATTACATCTGAAAAATGTCCAGAACTCACTCCGTTCATACTTCAGGAGTGAGGTCAGCAATCACTGGTATTAGCCTACACGACCCAGATTATGTTTTTACGAAAGAAGCCTGGAGTGAAGGTATCGAATCTTGGAGTTGCTAGCAATGCAATAAATCTTCTCGATAGGGCTGGTGTCAAAATCGATAGCAAGACTCCGGATGGAAATGGAAATAAAATTATATATCATAGACTGCAGAAAGTTACCCTGATTGAAACGCATTTTAATCTGTGCTATATTAATCCATAGGTGCCTCCTTTGCATGCTCTTCACAGTCCACTAAGGACTAAGCAACCTTTGGTACCAAAACCTGATCATTTTTGCTACAAATAGGCGGCACCTCCTACGTATGGAGGCTAAAATCCCATTTTGGCAGCCGCTAAACCCCAGGTTTTAGGTGCTATCGCCCCACCTAGACTTTTATTTGTAGCTTACCTCACTTATTAAACGTCTTTTGAAGATGAAGCTTCTAACCTTTGCCATAATATAACGAGTGATTCTAAATTTTATGTGATAAGCTGTGATAACTTGACAAGAAGCATCGTGGCCGATAGAGTGGTTTCTTTCTGTTGTTTTACAGTTCCAGATGATTACGATGAAATATTGAGCTCAAACAACTGGCATCGGGAAGCCCTTATTAAACACACTATGTCATCAAGGAGAAGCGATTTCCCTCAACCTGCAAATATTCTACTTCTTCTTCTTCTCCTGTTTTTTCGTAGGAGCAAGGCCACCCTTGGGCTTTAAGTCCTGAAAAATGCACCTCCAACTTTCTCGGTCCAGCGACCGCGTCTCCTAGTTTTGATCTGTCTTTGTTAACCGAGTTAGACCAGCGTTTCCAAGGTTTTCTCACAGGCCTCCGCCCTTGAGTTCTCCCATCGAAACACTTTTTGGGTATCCGTTGTTCGTCCATACGATTTCTGTGGCAAGCCGATTGCAGCCTCCACAGTATGAAAATATTTGAGACCTCCGGCTCGTCAAAAATTTTACGGAGCTCATGGTTGTACTGACCACCGATCCCCCTCCATCTTTGCTCCAATTATTCGTCTCAGGACTTTTTCTCGAAAGTGTTTAATATGTTTGCAGATGCTTGGAATTGGGTCCATGCTTCACATCCATAGCATAAGTTTAATCACAGATTTTTATACTTGGAGCGTTGCTTTCCTGCATTTGCAGCTAGTTTCACTATCGTCAGAGTCGAATGAAATATTTTATTTGTATGTTGTATTCTTCGGTGTATTTCGTTTTTTTTAGTACCGATTCTCATTATTTTGGCGTCTGACAGCCCAGCCGTTAACGTCCGTAACAAAATGTTAATGTCGTCCATATAAGCTACCGCTTGGCTCGACCGGAAAGATAACATACGGGCTATATCGGCAAGTAGCGTCCTCCAGAGCGAACGTGAACCGCAATGGGGCCAGTCCATCTCCCTGCTTAAGTCCGATATTTATGTCAAAGGCGTCGGTGAGTTGCTTATTATCGTGGAATTGTCGACGTTATTGTTGTCTGATAACATGGATTAATTTGGCTGGGACAGCAAAGCAATGCATTATTTGGTACAGTGGGTTACGATCGATACTATTGTATGTTTGCTTAAAGGCAACGAAAATTTGATATACGTCTATGCCAAATTTTTAGCATTTCTCAAGTACTTGCTTGACTGTAAACAATTGGTCTATCGTCGATCTACCTAATATGAAGCCACCTTGGTGCATGAAAATATTTTATACGCCTTACAAAGTGGTGATATGCCTCAATAGTGTTTGCACTGTAGCTAGAGAATATCATTGATTGGCTTCTCTCGTCGGGCGTATGCGCTTGATGCAAAATGTGCTAGATGACTTTATATATGGCTTTCTGAACACCGCTGCCACCATATTGTATGAGCTCCAATAGAATTTCGTCTATGGCTGGCGCAGTATTTTTCTTTTAAGCTTTTATTGTGGGTCAAGCTTCATTCAGAGTAGGGCCAATCAAAACTCTCCGGGAATATCTATAGGCTCCGATGTACTGGAGCCTTGCGGGGGATGAAGGAAGTTCTTGAAATGTGATCCCCATATTTCCTTAAACCTGTTTTCATCAGCGATGATGTTGCCGATGTCATCTCAACAGAGCGTGGTTTTGGGCTAATTACCCAACTTTTTCCAGTTTTTCACTACTTTGTATGTTTGTCTGGTGTTGTTGCTCGCTATACTTACGTCGATGCTTCTCAATACGCGGTCATAATGTTTTTTTTTCTTAATTCCAATTATCTTATTTGCTACTCTTCTGAGATTTTCATATTTTCTCTTTTTCCTGACTCTCCTACCTACCTCGTCATCGAACCAATTATATCCTCATTCAGATCAGTTATATCTTTCCACCTTTCCACCCGTCTGTTCGTCCGTCTTCGTGTGACAGCAGTTTTCTTAGAAACGAAAGCAGTAATGAACACCAAGTTTGGTAGATAGATCGAAAAGGCTGGCTGCTTCAAAGTTGAGAGTGAAAAAAAATTTCCAACGTGGGCGCTTTATAAAAAGGAAGAGCACCCTTAAAATTTTTTTACCGAGAATAGTTGTGTGGGGTGTCAAATGAAAGGTCTTCATGATCGCTTTGGAAGCTGAATCCTAAACCGTGCAACCATCTTCATGGAGTGTAGCGGTGAAAAATGTACTAAATATTTGTGTTGCTACCTTGCAACCAGAAAAATCTGTCAAAATCAACAACAAATACCTTGGAAGTCAAAATAGACTCAACTGTAGTTTTTCTAATAAAATCGTATGGGCAAAATGATTAACAACAGCAAGGCTTGCTGCTGGCAAGATCTAGTAGATAACATGAATAAGGATCCGTGGGGCCATGGCTACAAGCTAGTTATGTGGAACTTGGTGCCCTACGGATGGCTTGCATACATAAAGTAGGAACGATGGGCGAGATTTCCATGTTGACGCTTCCAAGGTGAAACAGCGCTCGAGTGCCCACTCTTCACAAAGCCGGAATTGAAAGAGGCAGTCGCATCATTGAAAGCAAGGAAGATTCGAGGCCCAGATGGTGTTCTAGTTGAGGTATTGCAACTTGTCCATCACCATTGTCCTGACTGGCTACTCAGCACATTCAAAGCCTGCTTACGGGATGGAGTTATCTCGGTACAATAGAAGGTGGCGTGGCTCGTGCTGATCAGCAAGGGGAAAGGTAATTTCGGATCAGCATCTGCATACCGCCGGTTATGTATGCTAGACACTCCTAGGAAAGTGACAGGGAAACTCATCAAGGGAAGACTTACTGATGCAATTCGTGCTGCTGGGAACCTATCTCCTCGGCAGTACGGCTTTAGAACAGGATGCTCCACTATCGATGCGATTGTAGAGATAGTGAGCGTAGTCCAAAAGGCAGAGTCATATAGCCATACTAGCGACGGATCGTTCTGTTGTTGTCATTCGACATTAGGAACGCCTTCAACTGCGTTATATGGGTAGCGCTAGAAAGCCGAATATTCTGGAGATGCTGGAAAACCCTTTTTAAGTTGCAAAACATCTGATGCGGCTACTGAGGGACTACTTGAAGGTACGAAGCTTGCTTTACGACACGACACAGGGCCAACGAAGGATGGATATTACATCGGGTGTTGTCCAGGGATCTATCCTTGATCCAGACCTGTGGAACGTGTCTTACGACGGCCTACTGAAACTGGAGATGCCAGATGAATCGTGCTTGATCGGCTATGCGAACAATATTGTGGCTGTGCGTGCTGAGCGCATTGTTGGATATGAACAACTTAGGCTAGGTATGCAAATGCGCCAAGTGAGACCGGATGACTCTCATGAGTTCAGTGCAGCAATGAAGAAAACCGAAATAGTCATCTTGACAAAAAAAGTCCCTAAAGTAAGGACGATCATTATTGAAGGTATACTAATCGAATTGAAGCCAGCGGTGAAGTATCTGGGACTACTGATCAACTCGAAGATGAGTTTCTCTGAGCAAATCAAGGCAACATCTGAGATGGCTGCTTCGGGAGTATCGGCTCTGAGTCGACTTATGACCAACTTGGGGGTGACCCAATCCATTAAAAAGACGCCTCATGATAAGTACCGTGCGGTCAGTGCTACTGTACCGAGTAGAGATATGGGGCGACGCTCTCTGTAAGGAGGTGTACTGGAAACGCTTGGTACAGGTACAGAGAAGAGAAGCACTGAGGATTGCATCTTCGTATCCAAAAGTCTCTGATTCAGCAGTGACAATTAATGCAGGCGCAATACATATTGCCGCCCTTGCTAAAGAGCGCCACGCTATTTACCTACACCGAAGTAGGGACGCTGGGGAGACTATTGCTTGCGAGGAAACACAGTGCTCACTTAACGATTGGCAGCAGTCTTGGGTGGATTGCTTGAAGAGAAGGTGTACCACGAGGCTCACCCTGAATCCAAGACCGTGGTTGAATAGAAGGCACGGTGAGACTGATTCCATCTGACCCAACTTTTGAGCGGGTATGGGTGTTTTCAGTCTTACCTGTAGAAGATTGGTAATTCATGGTCCCCTAACAGCCAGCTTTGCTCAGGAGAGAAAGGCGATGCCGGTATACCTTTTTTGGGTGCAAAAAATGAGACAGGCTGCGACGGGACCTAGACAGGAAGACGAGAGAGCTCACCCGGATAGTATAGTCGCGGGGATGCTTGGATCGGTTGACTAATTGAGCCATGTGGCACATTATGTTCGGGCAGTCCTTAGTGATGAAAGAGAGTTCGAGCAGCCGGGGATGCTGGGGGCGAAATCTGTTGTGTTGCAATTCCACTTCTTTCCTGCCTTCCCGTTTCCTCAGCTTGAAAGCGCCTCACGGCGTATAAAACGAGGCCTGGCCCGAGGTAGTGTGTCAAACGGTTCCAGGCTGTGTCCTCAGGTTGAGGGAAGGTGTTTAGTGGATAGTTCAGTCGGTTGCGAGCATTGGGGCCCCACCCTCAATGCGCATGTGGCTTTCACCTTCTAACCACAAAAAAACCTAAAGATCAATAAAATCGATTCATATATGCGAATGCTGTTATCATTTGAACTTTTCCAATTGCAACAGGAAAGAAATAGAGTTTTGGTAAAATATGCGCTTTGTGGATCTAGACGCTGCAGTTCGGGTTGAGTCTTCTCGAAATTTTCAAATAAGAAGAATAACATAAATATTATTAAGATCCCGTTCAGACAGTGATATTTCTTTTATGGTTACAAAACGGAGGTCGGTTGAAATGGATTAACAATGATTTTTCTTTGAACATAATATTTGGTTTGGTGATGTCTAATCATACATTGAGTATAAAGCCCTTTTGACAGGATTTGTTAACTTATGAGATCTAACAAGATTTCAGAGGATATATGATTAAGCAATTTCATGCCTATACCTAGAAGTGTAACTGCTCCCAGCATTTTATGATACATAATCCCTAAAACATTTGTTAAATATTTCTTTGAAGACTTTTTCCATCCATCTGTTCAACTCTCTTTCTGTATTTCTAGTTCTCCAAACTTTTGAAAATCTGCACCTGCATAAGAAAATCTCATTCCCCGGTTACATTTTGCCGGGAAATGAAAATTGTTACCGGGGAGAAACTTTTCAACACTATGCCCAAGTGATGGTGTTTGGAAAAGTATTCACTCTTGGATGCCAATTTAATTTTTTCCTTCTTTCCTCCCGTCGTAACTGCCATTTTTTGGCCTGAATGATGAATGAGAGGATGCATGTAGATGTGTAAGT
The DNA here is from genome assembly GCA_963969285.1 of Odontomyia ornata. Taxonomy (NCBI): domain Eukaryota; kingdom Metazoa; phylum Arthropoda; class Insecta; order Diptera; family Stratiomyidae; genus Odontomyia; species Odontomyia ornata. The sequence continues at coordinate 28,978,502 of OZ017740.1, read as the reverse complement.
GAATGGAGCTGACGAATGCAAAAATCAACGCTCTCTGCAATGTTGGTGGGAAGACTGCAATTTCCTTATGCGCGAATACTCAAGTAGGACTGCGGAGCTGGTCCTATACGTTCGATCCATATAACGTACGAGTATACGAATGTGTAAAAATGGAACTTGGATTGGCTTTGGTCGATGTAATCCAACTACCCTTCTCGCTAGGCAAGAAATTGCATTATAAGAAAAAGCCTTTAACTTGTCCTAGTTGGGGATGTTTGAATAGGCCATTGAAAAATTGGATTTTATGCGTCACTAGAAGATTTATGGGTGCACTTTTCGGTATAGATGATTGCAGAGCTTTTTATTCGAAGGATCTACTTCTCTGCAAAGATTTCAAAAACTTTTCATTTGGAATTAATTTTTTATTTGCAACTTTTTTTCAGTGCATTAGAGATGGAGTGACTTCTTCCATTTACTGAATAAGCATCAATTATTGTGGTAATATGTATTCAGGTTAATATGAAAACCCTCGAGTGGTAATTTCTGCATACATCAACCTACAATGGCCTAGAGTTTTTCAACAAATTAAGTTCAGATGCTATTTCCAGATATATCCACCCTTGTACAATTCGTTTAGTGGCCATAACAATACATCTTAATAACACGTCTGGCCATCGGTACGCAAGTCCTTTCTCTTCCACTTTCCAATGATAAGACACAAGCACAAGGGACGCTTCTTCGTGGGAGATATCAACGGGGGAATTGATTCCCGTTTCGGTGATTTTTCTTAATTCCATTTATAATAGTCATCCGATGGCCCCATACATATTACATTCAGGAAGATCTTGCAAAAATACGAAATCGCTGTTTCACTTGTTAGCACTCAAGGAGATGAGCAGGAAAATCGATACTTAACGAAATGGCTTGTAATGTCGGTATCCTTACCAGTCTTCGCTCATGTTAGCACCCGCAACTACCACCACGAGTCTCACAAAAGCCGCCATCACCGTCATTCGTTTGTTGCCAACGATATATTATCGAAATCCCTCGGGATTTTGTCGGAGTTTTCAACATCAGATGCTCTTCAGTATGCTGCCATGTCTCGTCTTATGAAAACTTTATGCTGTGTCTTGAATCCTTAATGCTCCGGTTCTCAACATATCCAATCATATCGAAATTTATACAAACCTACATCTTACTACATGACCATAATGAAAAATTGTACACACATCCCAACGATTGCTTAATGGTTTTACTGCATTTACTCATTCATTGGAGGATAAAAAGAGGAGGAGCAAGGGGAGCTGGTTGGTAAGGTATCGGACACGGAGAACTTCTATACCAAATCCCTCTTGAGAAGATAAATTTTTGCCAATAATGACTTAAAGTTCAGTATGGCAGCATCCTCGCAATTTATAACATTTCGAGAGTGGAATGTACCAGAGAACCCTCTGCATCAGTGAGATAAATCTATAAGGATACGTCTTTATGGTTATTGCATTTCTCTTTTTTTTGACGTCAGATGGGTGGGTGGAAATGGCGCCAATAAATCGTTATTGTTTAGAATCAAAAATCAATATGTCGATATGGGGGAAATTAAGTTATCGATGGAAATAATGAAAGGGAGTGATTTTAGACTGGATGATTTTATTTTTCCTCTTCCAATCATTGTAATGTTGGTAGAGTAAATGGAAGTAACTTTCTCATCCTGGAGGGCTTGGACTTTTATCGCTGCTAAAATTTTCTGACAGACAGGGGGCGAATAATCGAATCAAAGGTCGATGGGGAGCAATGGCAAATCAATCTAACCATGAGCTGTATGCAATTTTTAACGAGCCGGAAGTCTCAACGATTGTAAAACTGCTATGGGCCGACTACGTGAATTATATAGACAAACAGCGGATACCCAAAAAGGTATTCCTTGGGAGAACTAAAAAACGCAGACCTGTGCGGAAACCGATGAAACTCTGGCCTGACTCAGTCGATAAAGACAGTTCATCGATGCCCAAATTTCGAAATTGGAGAATGCGGTCGATGGACCGATACAGTTCGAGGCATTTCTTTCAGGAAGTGAAGGCCCGAAAGGTCCTGTAGTACTACAAAAAGAAAGAAGAATGCCATTTTTAGACATTAGTTTTAATATATTTTTTATGTTATAATCTTTGTAATCAAAAAATTTGCATGCTTTTTTCCTATCAGGGCAGTATGAACTGAAACAGGGTATCAATGTATCCTTGCATTTTTCTTCTTCTTCATAGCACTATAGCCCCTCTTAATACTTCGCTTCCTGCAACAATCGTCTACAACTGTTTCGGTCCATTGACAGCGTGCTCCAATTTTGAAATATGAGCGACGATGAACTGTCAGACCAGCGTTTCCTCAGTTTTCCCACTGATCTCCGGCCTTCAGTTGGTCCATACGATTTACCTGGCTAGCCTATTGCAGCTTCCGCAGTTTTACAATCGTTGAGACCTCAGGTTTGTCAAAACTTTCATACAGCTCAAAGTTGTATCGAAATCGCCATCGGTCCCCTTCTAGTATCGGTCCTATTATCCGCCTAAGAACCTGCTGCTCAAGGGCGTTCAATATGCTTGCGGATGCTTCGGTCCATGTCTCACACCCATAGCATAATACATCCATAGCATAACACAGGTCTTATCACAGATTTGTAAACGTGGAGCTTCGTTTTCCTGTGCATACAGCTAGTCTGCAAAATCGTTAAAACTATATAAAAAATTTTATCTGCGAGCCATATTCTTAGGCGTATTTCGTCTCTTTCATTAGCATTTCTAGTTATTTGGGCGCCGAAATATACAAATTCGTCTATATTTTCGATATTTTGTTTGCCAAGTGTGATATTTTGAGTATTTGAGGTATTCTTTCTTGACTGCATCATGAAGTTTGTTTTATTCTCATTGATTTGTAGCCCTAATAGTATTGATTCTCTGCCGAGTTTCAGGAAAAGTTATGTAGCAGTTGTTAACGACCGCGATCAAATGTTGATGTCGTCCGCACTACTTGGCTTGTCTTGTATAATAATGTACCTCTTTTATCTACAGGTAGCTTTCTAATGACGTTGTTACTCCTCAAGATATTTCTCGGGAGCCAATATTGCACCCAAAAGAAATTAGGGTGCTCCGGCGGGGCTTACGGACCCGGTTCAGCTTGTCCGAAGACGGGTGTGGGGCACCACTCGCTTGTCCAACAAAGCCCCAATAAGCCGCCAAGCGAGAATACGGCTTGCCGGTTTCTTGTTCTCACAGCACGAACAAAACAACTTGACTACTACACTTCCTTGGAACTCCCGCACGATCGGACAAGAGTTGGTTTCCACGCTATGCATCTCGTACACACTTTCCTCGGAACCTCCTAACTACGGAACAGACGCTATTTTTCACCCTATCCGACTCTTCTATGTTTCCCTGGATTTATAACGAACACCCGCTCACTCGCCCATTTTTTCCTTATTACGATTATAGGGCGTGCAAAAAAACTATCCCTAAAATTTGCTACCCTTTATACACCACCCCCGAACACTGACACCAAACTTCCTATTATTTTCTATGTAAACACCACCCCGGAACACTGACACTAAACTTTCGATATTTTTTTCCTTTTTGCGCGATTGATCACACAAGCCGCACTCGTTACAACCTGAAACTCAACTTTAATTAAATTCTTAAAAGAAAATTTAATTTTTTTCCTGAAATTTTAACTTTAATTACACAGATTAAACTTCACATATACAAATCCATTACTTATTCAATTTGCGCAAAGTAACCAATTAATTTAAAATGCCAACCTCAATCATACCAAAAGAAGAAATTTTTAAGAAGGAAAACTTACTGACTTCGCGTTTTAAAGGAGCCCCTTCTCCGCTGCCTCCGTTGTCGTTATTCCTCCTGATTCGCCACTTGTTGTTCGAAATACCTCCTCGTCGCTTTTCTTCGTCTTATTTGCGTCACCACTTGCTATCACCGCTTTTCCAAAAATCCACCGACACTTGTCGCTTAACTTTTCATTGTTTTCGCCAAGCCCAAGAGGAAAAAGAGGAGGCGCGTCATTCGTCGCGCTCTTTTATAATCTCCCTTTAATGGCAAATGTATCGCTCTCCGACCCAGTTCTTTGTCTCGGGTCAGCCACGTCTTCGGAGTGGTTCTTTTTATTCCACCTTCAATCACTCTGGTGGCGATCACTTTAATCACGGCTGAATCGGCTGAACATCTTCTCTGACAGTTTGTACTGTCAGCTCGGATTGTAAATGGAAGTAGAATTGATCGAATTGGAAACAGATGTGAAGAAGTGAATTTTAAACAGAAATGGAATGTTATTTATCGTCGGCGTTAATCAAGTGCAATCCTTTGTCGTTACTAAAGTGTCTGGAGTCGTGTGGGTTATTCTTGGGTCGGCATTGCCGCAAACCATGTTTTCTCCCCGAAAGGTTTGCAAGTGAGTTTTCTTAGTAAGTGTTCTGAAAAACGGTAACAATTCGATTAATTTAGGTCATGGAATCGGAGTTTTATATCTCCAAAACATCAATTTATCGCATTTTAACCGATAATTTAGGCTTACGAAAGGTCTTTGAACGTTTTCTTTCGCACAAGTTAACTGATGACCAAAAATCCAACATTCGAAAGACATTATTAAAGAGGCGAGAAAATACGAAAATGTCCTTTACAACATTCTAACTGGTAATGAAACGTGGTGTTTCTAATATGAACTCGAAATCAAGTGTCAAAGTGCCGAACGGAAGGCCCCAGACGAGCCACCACCCAAAAAATCAGGCTTGAAGAAGTCAAAAATCAAGTCGATGCTGATTTGTTTTTACGATTCCAGGTGAATAGTCCACAATGAGTTCGTGCCAACGGGTCAAAGCGTCAATGCAATTTTCTATCGTGGCGTTTTGAAGCGTTTGTTGCATCGCACTCGTCGAATTCAGCCTAAATACCGCGAAGGAGGAAGCTGGCGCTTATTGCATGATAATGTACCATCTCACCGATCTACTCTTGTGACTGATTTTTTGACTAGAAATCGTATTTCAACCATAAATCACTCACCGTATTCGCCTGATATGCCTCCCTGTGACTTCTACCTATTCGGAAAATTGCATTTGGCCATGAAAGGGAAAGGCTTTGCGTCCGTAGAGGGCATCCAAAAGGCTTGTACCGACATCCTGAAGGACATTCCGGTTAATGACCTGAAACACTCTTTCGAAGAACTTTTGGATCGCGCAAAACAGTGTATCGAGGCCGGAGGAGACTATTTTGAATAAATAAACTTGAATTTATCTGAATAAAGCCACTGTCGATTCTATTTTGGCTCAGTTTCGTTTATTTTCGAACGCCCCTTGCAGCTATTGAGCGGGTAGGGATGTTTTCAGTTATATTTACCAATCTTATGTAAGTTGCAATCCCCATACTGTAGGTTTTGTGCAAAGGAGAACGACGATGCCTGTCTCACATTTTTTGGGTGCAACAATGGAATAGGCTGCGCTGGCAACTCTACAGAAAAGCAAGAGAGCTCTCTCTGGATATAATAATCGGAGAGATGCTTCGATCAGTTGACAAATGGGACTGTGTGGTACATCATGTTCAGGCACTTTTCTAGTAATCACGCTGCTTCCCTTCTCTCGCTATAGAAGAGGGTTCCTCCCAACTTGGTGGCGTCTCACGCCGTAGCAAAGTCAGGCTTTTTTGAGGTAGGGAGGTGAATGAAAGTTAGGCTTAGCGTTAAGTAATATATCAAACGATCCTAGGATAGGCTTTCACGTTGGCAGGGGAGATGTTTAGTGAATAGTAATCCAGATGCCTTGCGCACGTGGGAACTTCATATTCAGGGGGTAAATAGCCTTCATTCACCTCACAACCAAAAACAGAAAATAAAATAAGAACTACAAACGAAAATTATATCCTTTAGCTGTAGCGTGATCCAAACGTATCAAACTGTTAAACCGGTGAACGAATTTGAGACAAAAGTTCGTTGTTGCCATTTATTCCCTATCATCATCATAGTGAAGAACATCTCGTGTCTAGGGACAAAAAAAATTAAAAATTTGTAGAAACATGAAAGTCCTTTGAAAGTCTATATAATATTCATTCAATTTTTATCAGCGCTTTAATCCTATAAATACCATTCCGAAAATGCTAAGAAAGTGTGGAAAACAAAACAAAAAAAACTTTCTGTAAACTCCAGCCTGTAATTGGATACTTTCTATAAAGGCAAACTAAATCTACACATGCCAAAGTATTGTACCATATCATAAATCTATCAACAAAATTACTATTCGAAGCCCAATCCTGTAACATAATAAAACCCATCCACCCTTCAATATTTTGTCCTAGCATATAATCTACTCCTATATTGTGGACATGCATGCAAGTCGAAGTCTAATTCATTGTGAAAATCTATTCATCGATTGAATAGCGTTGCGTAACGGAATATTCACCCCTAGTTCATTTCGGCTAACGACTTTTCCTTACATGTTCACCTTCCCACATATTTATATTCAAACGTGCCAAGTACCTTCGTGACCATGTTCTCCGTTTGGTTACTGCAATATCGGCAAAATTACTCAGGAACATTATGCACCATGAACTTTGTAATAGGTGAGGGTTGGCTGTTTGTAGACATACGAGTTCGAGCACTCATATGTTTGCATGTTACGTTGCATACCAGAGAAATTTATTTTCATTACGTTACAGTATTTCAATTCACTGGAAACATTTGTAAATCGATCACTAGCCAGGTGTATGGTAGATAGAGTTGCTAGATGGGAAGGACTAGACTTGAGCTTTGCTATTGAGGGAGAATAAGGATCCCTTTTTCACTTTTGATGAAATCATTTACTTGGAAAGTTTAAAGAATATTAATTACGAAGAAGGAAGAGTAGAACTAGCCTTAACAGCAGATTTCTAAACCAATTAATTTTCTCTCCTCCCGGCAACACTAGCAAAGCGATGGTCATTTATTCACTGTAACTACCTTAGATTCCTTACTACCCTTCATTCTACCTCGATAGCCTCCTCTATCACTTAGTTCATGTGCAGGACTACCACGAAAGGTCGCCATCAGTCAGAATAAATTTTGCGAAATAGACTGGGGAGCAAGTGAAATACCTTGGCCAGGTGAAAAATGTTGCTTTCCTTCAACGAAACCTTGCTTATGCAATTCACGCTCCTGCACACATGTCCTACATGCACAGAGAGGAAGACTTAAATTACAACTAATGTACATCCATCTAAACATTCCGTGATACCTGTAGGTGTGCAGTTCACGTAAAATTGACCTTTTCCAACACTTGATTGCCCGCCCAGCATGCTCGCTAGGAAGATTCAATTATTTGATATCAGCAAATGTGGTCGACCAAATTAATCAACAGGGGAGACTTTTTAATTCACTTAAAGTGACTCTCTGGCTATTTGCTTTTTATGACATGTAAGTGCCGCCCTTACACATATGAAGTTCATGTAGAGTTTTTGGGGGATTCTTTGTCGTACTCTCTCTATGTTTTGAAACGTGCGTGATGACGTGAAGTAAATTGTCGTACTCGAACACTTTAGGGTAATGGGAAACAATTGAAGTTAGCATTGTTGCGTAGATTGAAACGATTAAATATATTGGCTTGGAATGTTCCCAGGCAGTGATTCGGTGGAGTGAAAAAAATATATCATTGTGTACTTAATACCCTGAAATAGACGAAATACTTTAGTTCTGAAATAAATGAAACAAAAAGATTCATCACTAACATCCGATAAAATTTTCATTTTTTCAAATGGTCATTTGCTCAGTTACGATAACAAATTCAGCATGCCCTAACAGATTTATTGCCCTTTTGACCACCTTGCAGCTTCCAGACCTGCTAATCAGAACGTCTCAGCTAGGCTTACTCTCTTTGGGGAAGAATGTCTTTTCTGCCCCAAAACAAAGCTCGCCACAGCAAGTTAGTCTGATTTTTTACCGGGTGCAACTGTAAATATTCGATTTCTAAGTTTTACGCTTTCCTAAACCAATCAATTCCTGGGTTCACTTCTGACCTTCTGCAAAATAAGCAGTCAAAACCTCTTCGGCTGACTTTTGAAGCATATCGTGCTTCAGGAGAAAGTTTAACAAATATGGTCCTGTTGAAGCGCTCAGTGATTATTATGTATTCAGTTTGATTGCTAAAGCTAAAATTAAGCGAGCCTTAAATTACTTTTATCATTTTGTAAAGCATCAATGCTGACAGCAGATCCCTACTTGGGATTTCCAATTGGCGAAAGAGGTCACAGAAGCGTAACGATTGGAGGCGAAGGTTCAATATATGATGATGAATATGTTTCCACCTGTCAACATAAACCATTTGGATCTCTGTACCCAAATAGGTAGATAGAATGTCCGTAAAGGACTGCAGCAATAGTCTGCTGCCTCTGCGAAAGAGGTAGTTGAGATCCGCCGAAATTGGCTTTGTCTGCGGACGCGTCGCGGTGTCATGGGACGGGATCTTTTCCTCAGGACAAGGACTGACTACAAAAAATTTTCGCATCCTCGAATTTCTAGGGTCAAAGAAATATCGACCGAAGTCGAGAAGGAGGTAACCTACTAAGGGTCAAAGAATATTGCTGACTCAGAAGGCAAACTGGACCTGGAGAAAACAGACGGACTAAAATTACTTCGTCGTTATTGATGAGACATGGCCCACAAATAAGAGTGGGGAATTCAGATGGTAGCGGTGCCCCCTCACATCCTCCCAACTGGATCAGGATCCAAATGTAAGTGTGGCCATATTTTTCATTTAAGTGAAAAACTCATACAAACTTAATTTAAATGAATATTTCCTTTAAATGAAAAATATAAACGTGGCAAATTTATAGTATGTCATAGTATTATGTGAGGGAATTACATAACACTATGCCATAAATATGCACGCGAGCGGAGGGCCATCTTACCCGGCAAGGGACTCTTGCCGGGTAAGATGGCCCTCCATCCCTCCAACAAAAGAAATGAAAGAGTACACCCGGTGGCTAGCCCATTTTGGCGGAGGAGCCTGCCATCGATGCGGATCATATACCCGGTCAGGTTGAAAAGACCGAGTTTTAAGTTTCAACAATCCATTTTTATTTCTTTAGAAACCGATGCTAAACAATAATACATAATTGCGTGTTTTTCTTTGTCCTCTTCCTTTATTTTAAATACTCAAAACATTATTACTTACATGAATGTGAAATATAATCGTGATTATGCACGATAAAAGAAAAAACATTTTTCTTACTTAAAATATAAAGTGTAACAGATTATCACCTAAAGCAAAACTCAATGTGTTTTGAAAAAGATATTTCTAATGTTTAAATAATCATTGGTATTTAAATATAAGGAAGTGAACAGTTTGCAATGTTTTCCTTTCACTAATTCAAATGAAACGTTTATTATTATGAAGATAACTAAAATCTAAAATAGTAAAACAATAAAAATATCGAGAAAAATAAAATTTCCTCCTTCTTTCTACCTTTTTTAGGGTTTTGTAAAATAATTTTACAAAACCCTACTAAAATCGCGTCCTGTCTGTCCGTCAGTCCGTCTGTCTGTCCGTCCGTCCGTCCGTCCGTCCGTCCGTCCGTCCGTCCGTGTGTCACAGCAGTTTTTCTCGGAAACTACTTAAGCTAGAAACATCAAATTTAGTATGTAGGCGTAAAGTGGTGCTCTCCTCAAACTTCAACTACAAAAAAATTTTACAAGGTATTTAAGGGGGGTCTCCCCATATAGGGGAGTGACCCCCGAAAAAAATTTCATTGAAAGTAGCCGATATGGGTATCAAATGAAAGGTCTTGATGAGAACTTTTCAAAATAGATCTTATTTTGGCAAAGTTTGCTTCGAAGGGCGCACAGGGAGGGGAAATACACGAAAAATTTGTGTCCCCCCCTCGCGATTGGACACCTGTGATCCGAAAAATCTGAAAAAAATCAGGAATGTAGGCCTTGGTGAGTACAACAACAACAAATACGTTAGAAGTCGCAATTCACTCAACTTTGTTAGTAATAGTATGATTTATCGATTTTATGTTTTCTTGAATAAAATCTTAAAGGTACCCTTAAATTCAATGAAATTCAGTACGGAGATGTCTATTTAAAGATTGAATAATATTTAGCGAAGTTATAGCGGTTTGAATTATCCTGTATTACTATGGAACCATATGCGCTGCATTTATTACTATGGCAACATATGGCTATGGAACAACATGCGCTTTTTACCGACTCAGACACTACAGTTTTGCTAGGATTTGCATGAAAATTTCAGGAATGATAGGTGTCATGTAGATCTTTGAGAATCGATTCAGCTAGTGGTATCAGTAATCGTAAAACAAAATAGTGGCTGTTTTAAATGCGAAGATTGGATAATTTTGAGGTATTTTTTCCCAACTTCAACGTGTAAGGTGCATGCTTTGAACACTTGATTCAATTTAATGAATGACTGAAGATAAGTACTAACAATTAATGCTCATAAGTGAAACAAGTCAAGGAGGCGGGAGAGAGCTCCTAGCAAAAGGGCTTTGTAACCATTCTAGGATCCGAAAAAATTGTCCATGAATCGATGATAACCGTACAGGAGAATAGCCCCTGAAAAAAATTCATCAAACGTAGCCGATATGAGTATGAGATGAACGTTTTCATGGGAGCATTTAAAAACAGTTCTTAAACTGTCAGTTTTTGCTTCCGTGGGGGCACATGGGGGAAATACATGAAAAATCTGTTTCCTCCCTCGCGAATGGACATCTGAAATAATTATCAAGGGAGATATTTATGAGTATAACAATAACAAAAAAATCAGAAGTCGAAATTCGTTCAACTTTGTTAATAATAGTATGATCTTCGTATTTCATATTTTCTCCAATAAAATCGTCTTTGACATGTATCTTGATTTGATTCGATCTGGTGACTGCATTTTGTAAATTGAATACAAAACCCTTCTGACATGAGCGTAGGTCTGTTTACCCAACTTGTTTTTCTTTAAGAATTAAATAGTCCACGAGACTTCAGCTATTACATCACGGATGCTCTTAGCATTTGCCTATTACATCACAGATGCTCTTAGTGACTGGGATTTCAAGGTTTAACGCATCAGTGAGTGCTTGGGCACCACCCTTCCATTCATGCTTTTTAACTGTGGGCACCGTGATTAAATTTGTAACCAAATCAGTTAGTTGACCGCGCATCGACAAATATTCAATTAAAGGTCGAGCATGCTCACGCTCTTCACTGACAGCCTTGAAGAATGTTTCCGCAAAACCTGGACCGTTAACGGTATCAGGCGAGAAATAAGCTCCCATGGACCAGTACGTAAATGACGCATCAATTCCTTTTTGAATTTGTGTTCTCATGGAGTTGATGTACTGAGTAGTCTGTTCAAGCTACTCAGTTGTAAGGTCCGGAGTTGCAACGCTACTTAGTGGAGGTTGATTGACGGGAAAACATAGTTTCAATATAAGCAAACATAATTATCGTGGCTAAACGGTTTCACATGATTTCCACTTACGCGCCAAAAAAATTATCGATCAAATATCATTTTTTTTGATTCGCTGATTATCTTTAGATAAATTCTCAAGCACTCCGTTCATTAAATTGAAAAAGTATACGCTTCTACATGAAAAATGACACATGCACTAATACTCAAATAAGTTTCAGTCTTTGGAAAAGATATAATTTGCAATATTTAATGTTCTTGAAATGCCAACCGTATTTCAATGTCCTCTTTGTACTATAAATTTGATTTTTCCTCAGAAGACTTTGTAAGCAGCTTGCACTAGTTGTTAATTTAAAATTCTCAACAAATTTGTTCAAATTGAGATAAATTATTTATATTCATATCAACTTAGTGCTCCGCACTCTAGGGTAAAACGAATAAGACTGTCTATTTAAGCTGTTTGTGTACATACTTTTTTTAATTTGACGCCATACTTTTTTTTACTTTGGCACGGTTTTCGCGACATACTTTTTTTATTTTGGCACGCTTTTCGTTAACTCAGCGAGTTAAGTTCGTATTTTCTCTTTCTCATCACTGACACATGCATTAACATTCATAGAATGCAGCATCAACCTGTCGTGATATCGTACCTCATTTTCAAACACGAAAACCTGGGCAATATTTTTGACCTACACTGAACTCCCTATAACACACTTGCGCAATACATTCAACGTTGACCACGTTAATCAACTTCGTGACCAATAGACACACGCACACAAATATTAACAATTTTCTTTTACTTCCTCACTGCAATATTTGCTTACACAACGACGCCACCAACTTTTACACACGTTGTTTTGCTTATGAAACTGATGTCGAGGTTTTTCATGGAATTTCCCAACCAAGTAAACAAGTAGATTTTATTAATATCCAAACGCGTCTCGTTGCCGTTCCGCGGTCGTCGCTATGCTCACGGGCACACACTGACTACCCGGTAAACAATACAATCATGCAAAACTTGGCACTCAATAAGGTATGTGGGGCTCTTCGAGACAAGGTCTCTTCGCATTCCATAACCAATTCCTGCTCAAGTTTTCACGAGACTCCGTCGTCAAAGCGATATCCAATATCGTTGCTTGTGCGACGTCGACAATGAGAATATCTATGGAATGCATCGCGTGAATTCCGGACGATTACGAATCCGACAAATTCGTCACACCAAACCACAAAACTCACTTTTCCCGAAGAAAACGAGAATTGCGGCTGCATTCAAATTGAAGTTTGGGATTATTGGGCCGCTGCTACTGCCGTTTGTTGTCTTCGTCTGTCGTCACACACTTTAATTTCCTCCACGAACATTCAATGACTCCACAGCACATTTCGTGGAAGCCCACACTAATCAATTAGCACTGCTCATGCACTTTCCCACAGGCAATTGCGCGCGTAGTAATCACTTAATGACCGAGGAAATATCACGCTACAAAACAAAACTATCTCAAACGGTTGTCTACCAGATGATCCCGTCTTATCGAACAAAAGTTCGCCAATCTGGAAACCATAAGACTCTTGCGACCCTAATTCAAATCGATATACTGTTCCCCATCTTTTCAACTTTTATCCGATCTTTAACTTTTGTTACCTAAAGGTTACGGTGTCATATTGACTCAGTCATTTGCAGCATCTACAAACGCATGTAAAATAAATTTTCTATGCACATTGTTATTAATTCATTTATAATGCACAGAAATCAAGCAAAAAGAAACAAATGTTTTAAATTAATTTCCCCTATTTTATTAAAAATTACACTTTTTATATTAAAACTTATAAAAAAACACTATTATTTCTTTTTAAAACCATCTTAACCCTTTCACTACCGAGCTATAAGCAATAAAATTTGAACGACGCCAAATGAATTTTTATCAAGATGGTACATTCCAAAACCCAAATGTACTACTCGCAAAATGCTCTTCTTCTTCTTTGTAACACTACAGCCCCTTTCGGGCCATCGCTTAGAGATGGTTAGAGTATCTCATTCTCATGAAAGTTTTGATTTGTTTTTTTTCGGAAGTTGGTTTGGTCATTATCATGCTCCCGTGTGCTTGCTCAGCTATGATATGATCTGATTTTTCAGTACATATCACCACTAAGTGAACACTCATAGTCTGTCCGAAAAATCCCCTGAACTAAATCACGTTGCACCCAACGAAATCCGAACCTGGGACCTTCGGCTTATGCGTTCATGCTCGAACCACTAGACCACACAGACTATCGTTCGTGCTCGAACCACTAGACCACACAGACAAAATGTTACCCCTATCAATAAAGGAGCATAATCCTGAAATAATGTATCCCATTGGTAGTGTTGTTTGGGACTAGGCATCCCACAGAGTAGATTCAAAATGAAAACATAGATTTACATTTACCCGATGAATTTATTAATTCGTAGTTTTTAGTGATTTTACAAAACCCTACTAAAATCGCATCCCGTCTGTCCGTCCGTCCACGTGTCACAGCTATTTTTCTCGCAAACTACTTGAGCTAGTGGCGCTCTCTTCAAAATTCAACTGCAAAAAAATGTTTACAAGGTATTTAAGGGGGGTTATTTCGAATTTATAAGTAAGGCTTATCTATCGTATGACGAAATATCTAGTTCTATCACACAAGACTCTAATGGGAGCAATATATCACTTTTAGTGGGAGTTGTACGTTTGCTGCTCATATACCGTGTCGTTTTTGGAAAACCTACGTACGTTTGGCCGTTTTTGGTACATCTCCAGTTGAGCAACTTTAGTGTAGACATTCCTATGCTTTCTAAAACTACCAAAAAAAACAATATCATCATCATATATTTTGCGACAGCCCAAGCCGAGCCTTGGCCTCCAAGATTAATCTCCTCCAATCATCAAGGTTCTGCGATCTCGTTTGCCAGTTAATCACACCCAACAGGGATCTCCTACAATCTTTAAACGTGCTTTCTCATCGAGTTCCCGGTCTTCCATCAGGACGCCTACCTTGTGCTCTACCCATTGCAATTTGCGTAACTTGACGCAAGCGGATACAGGTGGATCGTCAAATAATTCGTACGACTTATCGCTGTAACGTACTGTCCTCTATGTTAATTGTTTTACTGGGCCGTAAATTTTTTGGAGCATTTTGCGTTCAAATATGTCCACTGCCTTTTAGGATTCGCTCGCTAGGGTCCATGCTTCACTTCCATGTAACAGCACAGGTTTGACTAGTGCTTTGTAGATACGAAGCTTATTTTGCATGTGCGAAACTCTGGACCTTAGAGTGAGAAGTATGGAGTAATTGGCTTTATTCGTGGCGTCCAATATCGATCCTTTTCGGCACCTCTCCTATTCGGGTTGGGTCCAAGGTAGATCAAGTACTTCAGACTTTCAAGGTTATAGTCTCTTCCGGTCAGGATATGTCGAGCTTGAATATTCTTTCTCGTTTGGGTCATGAATATAGTTTTAGTTCCAATAACTCTTAGGCGAATTTGGTTTGCTTCAAATACTAGACTGAGAAATCCTCCTTCGGCATCTGAAATTCAGTATGGCATACTATTGACCTCGCCAGCATATGCTACCAATTGTGTGAATTTGAACGTTAGTGTACCAGAGGTATGAGCTGTTACCTTCATGATTGCGTGTTCCAGCACACTCTCAAAGAGTATTTGGGCAAGCCCATCCCCTTGTTTTAAGCCTGATCTCATTTCAAAGATAGCTCGCCATTTATCTTGACCTGCGACTTCGTGTTTAACATCGTAACTTTGATCATGTAGACTAGTTTTGTTGGTAGGCCAAACTCAAGCATTAATTTGTACAGAGCATTTCTGTCGAGACTGCTATGCTAGCTTGAAGTGCACAAAGAGTTGGTGGACATTGACATTGCACTCCCAATACTTCTCGAGCTCATGCTTAAGGAGAATATTTGGTCTTTTGTAGTCCACCCACTTCGAAAGCCTCTCTGATGCTCTCCCTGAATGCGATTTTTGAGGGCTCTTTAAAAGACATACACAGCATAGTGATGCCTAGATAACATTCACACGCTAGGTTGCCTTGCTTTTTGCGTACATGAAAAATTATGCTTTTTCGCCTGTCCTCTGGTAACTGCTCCTCAGACCATATTCTGCATGTTAGTCAGTTAGCTTATTTAGATGGAGATACCCTTCTCTAACAGTTCTGCTGGTATTCCATACATTTCAGAAGCCTTGTTTTTTCTGAGGTTACGCACTGCTGTCTGTACTTCGTCTTCGGTAGGCGTAGAAACTGAGGAGAATGCAATATGTGACATCGAATTGTGAATTTCCAAAGCTGCGCTCTGTTGTTCCTTCGTTCTTCGCCTTCCGGGACTAGGACTTACACACAACGGCAAGTAGCTTTTATAATGAAATTCACCCTTGGAAATGTCCGCAATAAGCTCATTACAAACGAATGTGCTAGATAACCGGTGGAGATTATTGAGGATCTTTTTACTTGAAGGACTGACGCTAACAGAAGGCATATAATCTCTACCAATATTAGTGTTTGAACCATGTTTCAATGTTTTCGTTGAGCTCATTATTCTCGAGCTACTTGTCATAGAGCTATCCACTCGTTTAGCAATATCACATGTTTTGGAGGCACCGGGTAGCCGTTTGATTGCTGTAGCAGGTGCAGTGGTCGACAATCCTCATACGCACCCGACCCTGCATCGTTAGCTATTGCATCAGTCATTGGATTGTCTTGGCTAAGAGAACTACTTTCCTTCATTTCACGTGTGCGAATGGAAGACCTTTACGGTCACTTTATTATTTTCTATTTCTCTTTTTGAAAATGCATCATGGTATACTATCAAAAGATAAATTTGTCGAGGCGCTAGAAAGAAATGTAAAAGCACCAAATGATAATTCCAAAATATCTTTGGGTCCGGGTATAGTTTCTGACTGTTTCATTTTGAGTCGACTCACTTGAACGCTTTCTTCTTCTTCTACCTTGCGCTGTAACCCCTCTAAGGCCTTTGCTTGCTGCAACAAGCCCCTCCAACTGTCTCGGTCCATTGACAGTATCCTCCAATTTCAAAACCCGAGCAGCGATGAACTGTCTTCGTCGACCGATTCAGACCAGTGTGTCCTTGGTTTCCCCACTTCAGTTCTCCCAACGAATACATTTTTGGGTATCCGTTCTTTGTACATATGATTCACGTGGCCAGCACATTGTAGCTTCCACAGGCTTACAATCGTTGAGACCTTCAGCTCGTCAAAAATTTCACAGCCTGAGGATCCTTCTTTCAATAGTGATCAATATGTCCGCGGTTGCTCGGGTTATGGTTCACGTTTCACCCCCATTGCATAGCACAGGACTAATCACAGGTTTGTATACTTGGAACTTTTTTTTCCTGTGTATGCAGCTGTCTTCAAAATCGCTAAAGCTGAATTAAATATTTTAAGTTGCGAGCTGTATTCTTGGGAATATTTCGTATCTTTCGTTAGTATTATTAGTTATTTTGGCACCTAAATCCAAAAATTTACCCACATTTTCGATATTTTACTCACCAAGTATGATATTTAGGGTCTTTGGGTTATTTTTCCTCGATTGCGTCATGTGCTTTGTTTCATTCTTATTGATTTGTGGCCCTACGAGTTTTGGTTCGCTGTCGAGTTTAAGGAAGAGTTCTTTGGCAGTATTTAATAATTGTAGCAGAATGTTTATGTCGTCTGCATAGGCTACCACCTTGCTGGACTTGTATTGTATAGTAACCTACCTCTGGCATCGAAAAATAGCTTTCTTATAACGCATTGTAGCAAATTTCGACGTTCCGATATGCTCCCATTCGCAACTTCAAATCGCAGCCGTAATATCTCCACCTTCCTTTGGGTACTTATACCTTTTCCTCTGTATATTTTTTTATTTTTAACTAACATTTTACCAATTTCCCTATAATTTTTATTTCCCCATCATCTCAATCCTACCCTCTTACCCTATTTTTAATTACAAAAACTAGTGATATAATAATAATCTTAATTTTCCCTCTAACAACACTCCATTCATTACTTCCTATTAACGAAATTTCATTTGATACCTTTTCTCTAACAAACCTAATTCCTTTGTTTAACTAATTTTATTCATTAGCTCCCACTAGCAAATTTCATTTTTCATACTAACAAATTTCATCTCAATGCCCATTAAGAAAGGGGCATAGTTGAAGTTGCTAATCCAATGAATGGGAAATCAACAGAAGGTAATTCCGTTGGTAGCGTCATGGATTCTCAACCGGGCGTCCGCTGGGACGCTGGGTTCAAGTTCCCCGACCACAGGAAAACACTATTTTTGATATATCGGCAAAAGCAATTGTTTGCATCTACTGAAACGCTATCTTGGTTATCCAAATCGTCATATATGCAAAATGGAAATTGTTGCGTTTGTCAATATGAAAAAGATGTGTGGGTTGCGGAATCGAAGTGTATTGAACTTTATTACGTTACCCAAATGCGGCAGCGGTAACTGGGAATGAAAGAATTGCGGGATTGAGGAGTGAAATTCTTGATTTTGGAAAGGCTGTCAGTATTTGACTCTGAGATAAGGGGGATTGTTTTTGGCGTTTGGGTAGAAAAGATTCGGTATTCGGTTTAAAGAAGAAGAGAAAGTGCTTTGGCAGTGTCGAGATAAAGGCTAATTTTGAATTTGTTTGGATTCAGTTACGAACGTGTCAATTGGAATATCAAAAGTTGGTGGAAGAAGCTCGGAAGTAAGAAAAAAATAAGTTCCGCGAATGGTTAAAGGTAGTAAAATTTTGCTTGTGGCATAGAAGTTAAGTGCGGATTTTAGATGAAAAGTAAAGGCCAGAGGCCTGCACATAACCCCAATTTTTTGCGTTATGATCAACGTATTAAGAGAAAGAAAAACTTAGTTTAATGGAGTGAACCGAAAATAAAAATAATGACGGCTTAAATATATTCCGGCATAACCCAAACCCAAAGATTGTGTGGAAAGTAAAATGATGAAACTTATATTGTGGATTCGAATTTTAATTGTTGCAGAGGACAGTTAAAAGTGTAACAGAAAAGGGTCATGATTTAATAAACTAAACACGAGAAGGAAAAAAAAGGAAGAGGAAAGTTTTCTGAGAAATACTTTGTCTTATCTATGAATTGGTGAAAAATTCAATTTTTGAATTATTTTATTGGATGAAATTGAAAGGAAGAGGATGTATCCAGTGTCTTGGTGAAAAGTGGCCGTTCCGTGTTTTCATTTTGAATTTTTGTTAACATTTATTTTCAAATTGAAGATTGGATTTCAGGTGCCCCGAATTCATTTTTTTGTTCTTCGCCGAGCGCTCAGAGCTCAACAAGGAAAATGATTAATTATTTGTATTTGCTTTTTATATTACCGTTAGTTCATGTTTTCAAATTACTTTATTTGTTTCTTTTTTATAAAGTTTTTTTAACGGATTTTTCTTACATAAGAATTTTTTTGTGAATTAAATAAAATGGCCATGTCTCGTTAAGATAATAATTTTTCATTTCTTAAAATGACCTCCCTCCTTCCTGTCCTTGTCTGACCGTGTAAAACCGCAATTGTCACAGTGTTTCAGAGCCAAATTGAACAGTAATATGCCCAGCCCGTCTCCCTGCTTTAGTCCGATATTTGTGTCAAAGGCATCGGTGAATTGGTTATTGATGCGGGCTTGGGACGTTGTCCACCTTACTGTCATTTTGGTAAAAGGGACTACTTTGGCTGGGATACCAAAGCGAAGCATTATTTGCCAAAGTATGTTACAATCAATACTGTCGTGTCCTTGCTTAATATCTACGAAAATTTGACGTTTGTCTATGTTGAGCTCCCAGCATTTTTCAAGTACCTATTTGACAGTGAACAATTGGTCTATCGTCGATCTACCTTCTTGTACCACCTCAATACTACCCAATAATACTGTTGGCGTATGATCTAAGATCTTCCGATCGTCTGTTCTTCCACAGTCTTAATTGCCGCTTTCATTTCCACCTATAACTCGATGCTTATTTTCAGCGATGTACTCGTATCTGATAGAATGGAAGCTAGCTGGTTGTCGAGGGCCTCCATGAATTTTTTTGCCACAGACGCTGTTTGGAGCCTTTTGATATCGAATTTTTGTAGCGTGCTGGTCTTCGCCGAATACGTCTTTAACATACGACATCGATAAGTTAATTTGATCAAATGACCCGAGTTACAAATGACTCCTCGGTATGTACGGACGTCAAGTATGCTTGAGGCCCAACGTGGTTGGATCAGAACATGGTCGATCTGGTTTTGTGTGTTGCCATTCGGTGATACTCAGGTCAGTTTATGAATGCGTCGATGAGGGAAGCAAATTTTACATATAACTAGATTTCTGCTGCAGCCTAAATTTTGAAATATTTACCGGTTTTCAGTACAAAGTGAATTTATTCCGCAACTTCCCTTTCATTCATTAATATTCATGTCTAAAATATATCTGCCATAGATATTTTTTGATTTTTTAAACGTACCAATGTACTCGCGACAGATATGGTTTCATAATTTTGTACCTGTAGAAGATATACGAGTAATTTTACTTTCAGTGCAGATGTTATCTAATTTGGACCAAATAAAAAAATTTAATAAGAGGACAGGCTTTCTGAAATTGCTTTACTTATCGCAAACGAATGCTTTTTGAGGGAATATGTACTACTTTATGCATTTGATGTTATTTTTGGAAAGCTGACAAGCCTTGCATTTTTAAGTGAGCAGACGCATTTCACGTCCTTTGAGTTATCTTTAGTGTCAGCAGCAAAAATGTTGCGACAAACAAAATAATTGACTACCACTTTGCATCATCCAAATTTTTTCTGCATTTCCTTGTATGCCCTATTTAGTTGATGTCCAAAACAGAATCCAATTTTTTAAATGTTCGTCTGTGTCTCCGATCTTATCCCGACACGTATACTCATATGTGGTAACGTAAAGAGAAATTGATAATCCTTTTTCACTTGTCACCATTCCTTTTCACCATTATCTCATTTAAATTAACAGAAAATCTCATTATTTAACTCTTTCGCAGCCATAATACCTGTATATCACATACGAGAATACTTGCATACTCCAAAATATAAACACATTTGCGTCTATCCTGTTGAAAGGAATAATTTGATTTTCTCCGTGAATAAAAGGGAATGATAGTATGAGAAAGTATTGAATGTATGATGGATTGTTAGAAATGACTAGGGTTGGGAAGAGTCTTCCACGGGAAGAAGTATTAAGAATATGATGTTTAAATAGCTTTTTGTCGTGAAGGAATGCATTATTGTTCACTAATATTCAGTGGAGTCCTAAGCTTATTGGGTAAGTCGCATGCTGACACCTCAAGCGATAAGTATTTTTTTTTTTAGAATGAAAACAATTTGCTTTGAAATTTTGTCTAAAAAAAGTTTTTATCGAGTACTATGAGACCTGTGCGACTGCACATGAACGCATATTGAACAAACTATTAGAAAGAAGTTCACACGGAAGAATAATTTTTGTAAGATAGTCATCATATAATGAAGGGCCTCACACCTCTATGACAGTAATGGCTTCGCTCTTTTGTCACTAGTAGAAGTATTCGTTTAAACAAAATAACTTTTATGAATGAGGTTATTGAATTAAACAAATTGAAGTATCAGGAAAGCCCTCCTTTCTGGAAAATTCTACAATATAACGAATTAAATAGATCAAACAATACCTTCATAATATCTACAAATTAGTTCATACATAGATTCCTTAAATCGAGTAAAAAAATAATATGCAGTTTTCATGTTTAGAATTATAATTTCACATTATTGTAGTGAATTTTCTTCTAAATTTACACTTAGACCTTTACTTGAGCGTTAACTTCATAGTGTAAATTGAATAACTGCCATGAAAAGAATCCGCCGTTGAAGCGGGAAGATGTCGTGGAGGGTAACAGAGCATGTCAGCAACGAACCTGAAACCTGACTCCAATCATCCTCACCCTCAGCAACACAGGTTAACAACTAGCGTTCACATTTCTCATCCTCGGTAAAGATGTAAGTAGCACTATCAGTAGCAACTATATATGGTGGAAGACCCCGGCATTGTGCATTGCACTCGCCCTAGTAGCCCCGCGCCATATTTATTCATCCACTACAATTGTCGTCCGAAATCAGCGACCTAAGTACCAAAGCCGGTAACGTACTGCAGAACGAGAAAAACAGAAAAATCAACTGTAACTTGCTATAATTGTCGAAAAGACAGCCATTTGTCACTGTGGTAAAACAAATCATGTCTCGTCACAATGTAAAAGTAGACAGGTTAAACGAACCAACGCAGAAACGCTAACGAAGTTAGTACAAACAAACGGCAAATAAAATTCAGCGTGTATCGATTTAGGGAGTGGTTCAGCCTTGATTAAAAAATGAGACGTACCAGAAGGTGTTCAGGCCAAATAGGTAGTCAAAGAAATGAAAGAGTTTGCTGGTGGCTTTGCGTTAGGTTCCAAATAGCTAGATGCCCTAATGGTTATCGAACTTTTCACTTGGGATTGCTGAAATTTTGATGCAACGAAGGCAGATTAAAGATTTGAGGCCTGTGCATAACTTCAGTTGAATGTACGAGTATATATTGGGCAAACACATGAAGGTTGTCGTTATTGTTGCTACAATGTAGCAACAACGAGGTTGAGCAAGCCATTACACCCCTGGGTGGTACATTGGTGGCTGTGACTTGGCGAATATGATTTTGAACTAGTCCATAGAAAAGCTGCATGCTGATACTTTAAGCCTACAACCGTTCCATCCAGCACAGAAGCTCAATCGGTAGCTGATAGCCTTTTTCAGATCCAGATAGGTGAAAGTGATTGGTTACTGACGATGCAGAGACAACAAACTAAACCGCAGAATATTATTACGATCGGCACATGTAAAATAGTTGAAAATTTATTACTATATACGAGAAGGACAATTATTCCGAAAGACGACAGAAGGCAACAGATAGGTTGTGCCAAGTGAAAAGATACGTGAAGAGTCTATCATCCTTTTCCTGGCCTGCTTCTCAGTACGTTCAATGCTTGCTTACGTGAAAGGGTCTTTCCGGAGCGCTGATAGGTTGATAGGACCGTGCTGATCAACAAGTGGAAGGGAACTCTGAGTCGCCGTCCGCATAACGGCTATTATGTATGATGGTCACAGCTGGAAAAGTGCTCGGGAAACTCATCAAGAGAAGACTCGCTGACGCGATCTATGCTGCCGGGCACATACCTACACGGCAGTACATCCTTAGAGTAAGTCGGTCCACCATTGAAGTGATTTAACAGGTCGTGTCATTCAACGGATAGTATTTTCAGTGACACTGTATGTTAAGAGTGGCTTCAATTTTGCTAGGCGGCCGGATACCCTGGAAGAGTTGGAAAATGTTGTTTAAAGTTACAGAATATTTTATGTGGATTCTGAGATAATATTTGACGCATGCTCTATCACATGATTAGTAACTGTTAATTTTCAGAAGAAGCAAAATCATGTAAAATTAATGTTTTGGCTCATAAAAAAGGCCATAAAATCAAGCTGCAAAGAAATGATTGCTTTTAACTGCATTTTAACCACAATTACTCATCTTATTGTCTACTTCTAAGTGCCAGCGCGTTCTTCACCATAAATACCATTGGTTACTTGGAAGTGCTAATTGGAGCTATTTGATATGATCATTTGTAGATAGTTACGGTCAGTCAATCAAAGTATATATTACATTAATAACATTACACCTCACTTATGCTTTACCAAACAGGGCTAATCTAAAAGCAGTCATCAATTTTCTCGATTACTGTGGAGTCATATTGTCTTTTTCCATATGGGATTTTTGTTCCTCCATAGGACGCCTCCTCAAGTGGTAGAAAGAGGGTGCCCTAATCGGCTAGCCGACGGATGTATGGGAAGTAAAATATCTCTCGCGGACCCAAAATCCGACTAAATTGAAGCGCTGAAAACGTTCCACTTAGTATCTACCTGTAATGGAACCAGGACATCCGCCTCGAGTTGGATTGCAAAAACAGCAGTGACTATCGCAACTTATAAAAGAGAATTCTTTCGGAACTTTGAATGTTAGATCATTGAACAGACGAAGAGCATTGCAATACCTCCTGGATGAAATAAAGATATATAAAATCAACATCCTTGCGAAATTAGATGGCATGGTGATGATACATTTGATGTGCGATTGTGCATCGTGTTTAAAAGCAAAAAATCGCACGGACGCTGTGAGTTTGGAGTGGGTTTCATTGTTAACAGCACATTTAAACAAATTATCATTGACTTCAAGTCCGTTAAAGAAAGGAACTGTGCAATTCGAATCAACATCCAATTCTTTAATGTCTGGCTGGTCAATTGTCACGCACTGACAGAAGACAAGGAGGTAGCAATCAAGAGCGAATTTTAAAGCATTGTGGAGCGCACTGCCGATGCGTTGCCGTCAAATGGCATTAAAATTGTCCTGGATGACTTCAGTGGAAAAACGAGCGAATCAACGAGCAACCGGAGGGCACAGTCTTCATGCAGAGACCAGCAACAATGAACAACGCTTTAAATACTTCACTACCTTCAGTAAGCTCCACATATTTCCCGTATAGAAACATTCATAAGAGAACTTGGGCATCCCTAGACGGGCGCACATTCAACCAGATCGACCATATTCTCATACAAAAAATTCTCGATACGCGCTTGTTCCGCGGTGCTGTCTGTGATTATATGGTACAAGGTGCTGTCTGTGATTATATGGCTCAAGTGCATATCCAAGAGCTGTAAGCAAGGAGCATCAGTTACCCAAAGGTAGCAAATATAGAAGCACTGGAAACCCGCATCTATATATACTGGAGGCGGGAGAAAATAGTGATGATATCCAAACCATGTGGAAGACAGTAAGAGAACCGGCACCAGAAGCGGCTGGAGAGTAGGATCGACTGGTATGAGAAAGAATGCAAGAAAGTTGTTGAAAAAGGAAGCTATTCACAGCGTCCCCAACAACTACTGAAGCTTTGAACGTTCCAGAAGCAGAACAAGAGGTCCAAGTCTCACCACCATCCATACAAAAAGTACAGAAAGCAGAAAGTGACCTAAGTAAAGGTATAGCTCCTTGAGTTGACAGAATAGCAGCAGAACTGCTCCAAAAGGAGCGCCCATCTAAGTTGCCTTCTCCATTGACTAATATACAGAAAATGGTCAGAGAAGCACTTACTTGATGACTGGTGAGAAAGTATAATATGTCCTGTATTCAAAAAGGGGGACAACATAAAGTGTGAAAATTATAGAGGCATAGGTCTGCTATGTTTGTCTCATAAAGTGCTTTCCAAAATCATAGAAAGAAAATTAAAACCGTACTATGAAATTATTATAGAAGAGTATCAGGGAGGCTTTCGAAGTGGATGGTCAATATATATTCTCAGTTAAGCACGTGCTCGAAAGGTTCTAAGGATATAACGTCGACGTGCACCAAATCTTTTTGTATTTCAAGCAAGTAAAAGACAGTGGAAACAGAAATGTGCTGTATAAAATAATGCATATGGTCAAAGTCACGATGCTAAACACTGAGTGCCAGGTCAAAGTAGATGGTAAATTAATGGGTAGCTTCGTAATGTAATCAGGCCCAAAACAAAGGAATGAGCTTGTGCCAACTGTTTTTCGTAATGCGCTGGAACACTTGGTCAAGAAGACATCAGCTGAAGCCTCTGGTATACGAATGTTCAAGTCCACACAATTGGTAACGTATGCTGATGATTATTATCGCACGTTCAATCTCAGATGCCAGAAGAGCTTTTCTGAGCCTAAAACCTCTGGCCATCCGAATAGACTATGAGTTGATCAAACGAAAACTGAATTGAAGAATAAATTTCCATTCCAACAAAACCTGACTGTAGGAGACTATAACCTTGAAATCGTGGATAATTTGATCTGCTTTGGACCCAACCTGAATAGAAGAGGCGCCGAAAAAAAATGAGATTGGACGCCAAAAAAATGAAGCAAACATAGCCTACAACTCTGTCCTTCTCATTCTAAGGTCCAGAGTTACACAGACAAAATAAGCTAACTTGTGCTGTTATATGGAAGTGAAACATGAACCCTGACGACCGAGTCTGAAAATACAGTGGAAACATTTGAACTCAAAGTGCTCCATCAAATCGACATCCCATTGAAACAAGGAACAGAGTGGAGACAACGCTGTATCAACTATTTGACGAAACATCTGTATCTGCGTGTGTAAGGTTATACAAATTGCAATGGGCGGACCATGCAAAGAGAATGCTAGGAAACCGGCTACCGATAAGAATATTAAAGGCAAAAGCACAAAGTAAACGTCCAGTGAGAAGACCGAGAACTCGATAGAAATACATAATAGAAACTGATAGCAGATCCTTGATGGCAGTGATTAACTGACAAATTAGGTCGCAGATGCGTCATGATTGGAGGATATGAATCCTGGAAGCCAACGCTGGGTGTTCACAATCACGCCATAGATGATGATGAATATTGTCTTTTGGCTAGTATGTAATTGAGTGACGATGTATTTACTCTAGATAAGAGTCCTGTTTATTAAAGTTCACGCCGCAAACTACTCGATAAATCAGCCAGTGCACCCGTAAACGCATATGCTATTTTGGCCGGTAATATTGTGCCACAAACTTTCGTCATAACCCGCGTAGCAATGACCGGCAGATATCTTTCATCCCTACACCATTTCAATTAGCTGGCAATTGTTGGAATGACAGATATCTGCTACTACTCACCATTTGACGGCGGCAAATTGAAACGTTTATTTCGGCCACTGAACTGCGGCTTGACGTCGGAAGTGCATGAGCGTGACTGAGGGCTAGCCACCAACTCTGGGTGAAGTTTGCTCTACCATCAAAGAACAAAAGAATAATAAAGTGAAGGGCATCGATCAGATTCCAATGAAGCTCATCAAATATGGTGGCAGCAGTGTTCAGAAATCCATCCATAAAATCATCCAGCACTTTTTGCAACAAGAACATTTGCCAAACGAGTGAAGCCAATCAATTATTTCCCTATCCACAAAAAAGGTGACAAGCGAATACTATGGCGGTATACCATTACTTTGAACAGCGTATAAAATATTTTCAAAGATCTTGGTAAATAAAATTGGATCATATGCCTATAGTATTATTGGGGAGTATCAAGGTGGTTTTAGAGCAGGGAGATCGTCAGTAGACCAATTGTTCACTGTAAGCAAGTACTTGAAAAATGTTGGGAATTCAACACAGACGTATATCCAATTTTCGTCGACTTCAAGCGAACATAAGACAGTCTTGATCGTAACGTTCTGTACCAAATGATGCTTCGCTTTGACATTCTAGCCAAATTAGGCTGTCTTGCCAAAATGACAATGACGTCGACGACTTCCCAAGTCCGCATCAATAACCAACTCACCGATGCCTTTGACACAAATTTCGGACTAAAGCAGGGAAATGGGCTGGCCTCATTACTATTCAGTTTGGCTCTGGAGTACGTCATAAGAACACTACCTTTTAATAGACGAGGTACATTGCTATGCAAGTCGAGCCAAGTAGTAGCCTATCCGGACGACAACAATATTTTGCCACGGTCGTTAAAAACTGCCAAAGAACTCTTCCTGAAATTCGACAGCGAAGCAAAACTAGTAATGCTACAAATCAATGAAAATAAAACAAAGCTCATGACGCTGTCGAGGAATAATGCCTAAAATATCGCACTTGGCGAATACAATATTGAAAATGACAGCAAGTTTATGTATTTAGGCGCCAAAATAAAGAGAGCCGCTACTGAAAGAGAAGTACTACGCTGAAGAATACAGTTCGCAAATAAAATATTTTATTCATTTTTGACGATCTTAAAGATCAGCTGCATCCACAGAAAAACAAAGCTCCAAGTATACAAATCTGTGCATAGATCTGTGTTATGCTATGGGTGTGAAACATGGACCTTAACCCAAGCATCCGCAAATAAAGGGTTTTCCAATAAGAGGTGTTATTTTGAATAGCCCGCTATTTCGGTAGATATCACTTTTGAAGCTGTCATTTTTTGACATTTGACAAGTAAAAACTACGCCATTACGATACACGCTTCAACACCGCATTAAAATTATTAAAATTCACTAAAAAATGGTGAAAATTTCGTAAATTTTTGGGTCGTCGTGAAGCACCTTGTCGGACCGCAAAACAGAAATTGGTGGAAAAATTCGAGCTGTTGGGACAGCTTAGTGATGTGGAGAATAAAACCCGTGCACGCCACTCAAGAACAGCCGAGAATATTGCTGTTGTAGCCGAAAGTGTTGAAGAAAACCCGGGTTTGTCCATTCCTCGTCGTTCTTTGGAATTGGGCATTCCAAAAACGTCATTACACTTTGCATAAAGTTTTGGGTCTTAAGGCTTAGAAAGTTCGGTGAACACAAGAACTCAAGCCGATCGATCATCAACAACGTCGTGTCTTTGCTGATTGGGTCCTTGAAATGCATGAAAATGATCTGGAATTCCATCGGAAAATCATCTTGAGCGATGAGGCTTCGTCAACAAGCAAAAATGTCGAGTTATTGTTGAAAAGCCTCTCTATCCTCAACGTGTAACTGTTTGGTGCGGTTTATGGCCTGGCGGAGTCATTTAACCTTCCTTTTTCGAAAATGAGCAACAGTTACGGTGAATGGATTGTGCTATCGAGTGATGATTAATGTTTTTTATGGCCGGAGTTGAATGGTATTGATCTGGACAGCGTTTACTTTCAACAAGATGGCGCTACGTGCCACACAAGCAACGAAACCATTGATCTTTTACGGGAAAAGTTTCTGGACCGTGTTTTCCCTCGAAGAGGTGAATACAATTGGCCACCGTGGTCTTGTGATTTAACACCTTGCGGCTTCTTCCTTTGGGGCCACGTGAAAGAGAAGGTCTACGCCAGCAGTCCAGTTCAAGACCTCAAAGATGGAATTCGTGAGGCTATCGAGGACATAGGGCAGCCACTTTGCGATTTGGTTATGGAAAATTTCATGAAAAGGATATGGTCCTGTAAGCGTGGCCGTGGTGGCCTGATGTTATTTTCCACTATTAACGGCATGCGTTCCTCTATATAATGAAATAAACATCCGATCATTTATATTTAAAAATGTCATTTTTCTTTCAACATCAAAATAACACCTCTTATTGGGAAACCCTGTAGACGACTAATTGGTCAGTGATTATCATTACAATTGATTTGAGATTCGTGACAGTTTTGCCAAGTGCCTCTGCCTTCGAGCTGCTTCTTGTGGGTAGTTTATTGGGACGATGGACATTGAAATTTTTGTCGGAGTGCTCACGGTTGCTAACCCGCTTGTGGGAGATTCACCGTAGTGGGGAGGAAGACTTTGTGAACTCAACTGTGAGTATCTGTGTGTTTGCGATTCTTCTTCTGCCCATCAGAGTCCTCGGTACGGCGAGCCATCAGTATGCTGGTGATTAATTAAGGGAGTGTAGAGGCTTTATAGGCGGAAATCAGAAAGAGGCATGCACCCAGTAAGCAGCACACATATCAGCCAGGAAATGTCTTGACAGATTGATTTACAGCACTGAAGCTCTTTGTAAGTAATATAAAATCAGGTGGATTATGTGGAACAGGAATCTAATGCGTCTTGCCTAAAAGCTAGTCATGCGCAGGCATGGTATCTTACGAGCTGCTAAACTTTAAGCAGAAAAGATGAATGAAATATTGCAGGCTCTTTTTCCGTCCTTCTGTTGATGCCATTCACGACAATACACAAGTGGAATGCAAGCCTTTGACACTCATACATCTGGGCAAAGCAGTCCTGTCATGGAAGGCAAGGAAGACTCCAGGGCCAGATGGCGCTTCAGCTGAGGCTCTGTAGCTAGCCTATTTTAGTGAAGAGGGTAGATAAAAATGTCCGCAAAGGACTGCAGCGATGGTCTGCTACCTCGGCGAAAGAGGATGGTGGGATCCGCTGAGATTGGCCTTGTCGGAGGACGTGTAAATGCACAGGCAGGCTAGCATTGCGGTGTCGTGGGGCTGGTTCTTTTCCTCAGCATAAGACCCACTACAAAAAAATTTCGCTTTAACGAATGGAAACGAGCTAATGCGGATCGACTGGTGTCGAGGCTGAGGTAACCTACTAAGGGTGGAATTGCTTATAGCCAGTAACAAACTGTGCCGAGAGAAAACAGATGGACTTGAGCAAACTTTCTCATTACCAACGATACTTATGGCCTCCAAGTAAGAGTGAGGCATCTGGGTGGAGGCGGTGCCCCCTCGCACCTCCCCACCGAACCAAGATCGAAACGTTAGCGTGGCCATATTTTCTATTTAAGTGAAAAAGTCATACAAACTTAATTTGAATTAATTTTTCCTTTAAATGAAAAATATAAACGTGGCAAATTTATGTCATAGCATTATGTGACGGAATCACATAGCCCTATGCCATATCGCAGGCGAGCGGAGAGCCACCTTACCCTGGAAGAGCACCTGTAACGCTTCAAAAGGGGGTAAGCTCGCCCGATGGCTAGCTCATTATAGTGGAGAGGCCAGCAACCGCGGCGGGTCCCATACCCAGTCAGGCTCGAAATTCGAATGGAAAGACCGAATTTTTTTGTTTAATAATTCATTATTCTTCCTTTATTACTTCTTTTCATACAGTCGAAAATTTTTGTAGTAAATTAATTGAGGAGGTATTAACAACTTTTCACTAGCCGCGTTTCATTTCAATTAATTTACAAATTCTCAAAGCTAGTGCAAACATTTTTGAAACACGTAAACACGTACAAACAACCATTCCAAGTCCTTAATATATTCAATCACGTAATTCTTATCATATGAATATTTTAAATTTGTAATATTTAAGTAATAAATAAACATTAAATTAAAAGGCTACGCACCAGCATCCTCGACGAGCGCCCGTTGACAGTGTGGAGGTGAATTGATTGATTCCTCCTTTACTGTTAGTTAAAAATTATTATTATTTTCCTTTTTTTACCGAATTAAACTTATTTTTCTTACCTCGAATAAAAGTAAAAGAATGCAGTATGTGGTGCCAGATTCTTTCTCTGCTTCAGAAAAATAATCTTGAAGTGTCGTTATTGTTGGTTCGAATATATGCCTTTCAATATGACCATCAAGTCCACTTGGAACTCTTGTATGAAATTTGACGGATATTCCTTCACGGTAATGAAGGAACACTTTAGTGCAATCCGACTGCAGAGCGTTGCTTTGTGACGTTTTCATACGCGAAACCGAATATTGCTCGTGACCTTGAATAAACGGAAACCGACATTCCCCTTTAATAACAGCTGTCAGGTCTGTTTTAACATAAAACTGCGAACACTGATGAGAACGGGGCGGTTAATTCACTGATCTATCCTTTCACTGCTTTGCAGGGTTAATATACCGATCCAACATTAAAATTAGTGCTACATTACGCCAATTTGATACAGTGGCTGCTATATGTAAAGAAGTTTGCAGCCCATCCGACCTTGCATTCACATGGGCTCCGTGTTGAAGCAAGATCGTCACACACTCTGCATTATTCCACTTGCAAGCTGAATGCAGTGGAATTCACTTTAATTCAGTCTGAGCGTTTGGATTCGCTTTGAATTTCGGCAGCAGTTCAACAATTTCTACAAAGTTGTTGTATCAGACCCTTGGCGACGGTGTGTAACCGTCTTAATCGATTGAATTTACACTTTACAACGGCTATTTTCCCTTCGTTAGCCGCCTATCGAATTTCACCGTCTAAAGATTCCACTTTATTCCGGAAATTTTCACCCAGTTCATGAATTGAACATCCACTTCATTCACAAGCCAATATGGAAAACACTCAAGGTCATAATAATTCAGAAGGCAAGGGGGCACTTTTTCACAGATCACCAATTTGATGTCCTTGACATCCACACGGTTGCATCAATAAAACCCAAAACACTCTCGTATACACAGAGTATTAAATGTTGTCTCGTCATTTAAATTTCGCCCATCATAGACAAATCCATCGATACGATAATATTTGCGAATTTGCACGTGTAAATCTCGATCAGATGCCGAGTTTGAAACAAAAACTGAAACTTTCCGCGAGATGCCCCTCCGACAATTTTACGAGAAACAACCACGAAATGACAAATGTATTTCTTAGAAATGCGGTTTTCACGAACCGCTAATGTGCATCCAGTTAGCGGATTTTCCTTTTTCTTTCGCGGCGTCCGCGCTGTGTGGCGATTTCAAGCAGACTCCCCTGTTTCGTTGTCAGCCGTCCCTTGCTGTATCTGTCACACCGGGACTCAACGAGTAACCGTTCATTCGGCTGCACAACTTGCCTTCGCCAATGCAATACGTGCATTTGCAGTGGGAAAACGTATTCCCATGTCTGAATTTCAATTAAAGATTTAAGTTATTAAATAAAAAAATTGAAATATATAAAAATTTGAATAATTGTAGAAAAAGGATATAAGGAATATAATTATAAAGAAAGATTTAAATTTAATATGGGGAAAAAATATAATATTAAAATTTATATTTATAATAAAAAATTAGAATAATTAAATTTATCCAATCTGCAATTAAAATATGGATCAGAGTTATGCCGGTTTTCGAGCAGTTTGCTTAGGCGACTGCTCGATTACTACTCTATCATCCTTGTCCTGGCCTGCTTCTTAGTACGTTCAATACTTGCTTACATGAAGGGGTCTTTCCGGAGCGCTGATAGGTAGATAGGACCATGCTGATCAAAAAGTGGAAGGAACTTCTGAAAACCGCCGTCCGCATAACGCCTTTTATGTATGATGAATAAAGTGAAGAAACTAAAGATTTTGCTAGAAAATTTGGAATGCTGTCAGGGCCCCGCCGGTATTGTTGTCAAGATTATTTAAGAGCAGTTCAACCTGCAAGGGGTTTGTACGAAAATTAGTAGAGGAAAAGGGCAAGAAGATTGATTCAAGAAATGGGAAGACTTAGCTCAACTGAAAACGGTACAAAAATAAGAAGCGAAGGGTTCACAAGATTCTTGAGGAGCAGACGCCATCAAGACTGGGATTATATTTCTTGGATATGGCACGATGCTCTTTGAATTTAGTCAGGTCGATTGGAAGAGCACTGAATAAGAGTTTTTTGTCGGCAATTACAGTGGCAACATCTGAATTAAACCAAGGGGCATATTTAGGCTGCCTTGATGGAAACACAGGAGTGAATTGCGGCGTTAAGGACGAAAAAAACATATAGAGCTTATTAACACAGTCTTCGATGTAGAAGCTGCTGAAGAAGGAATACCAAATCTCGGCTTTAAGGCTAGCTTCCATGCTCGATAAATCCGCTTTTCAAAAATTAAATCGAGGAGGCGAAGAATTCCTCAAAGAATGAAAAGGTGTAATAGCAAGCTCAATGGAGAGTGGTGGATGGTGGGGATCGAGTTTGATAAATTGAAGTCACCACTGAAATTGATATCACCGCAGAAATTGAAGTCACCACAGAACAATATAGAGATAGATGGGAAGCGATTATTAATGTATTTGACGGAACACCTGTATCTATTCGCGTAAAGTTACGCAAATTATAATAAGCACAAGTTACGCGTGCAGCGGGAAGACCGGAAACTCGATGGGAAGACACAATAGAAGCTGAGAAGAGATTCTTGATGGGAGGGATCAACTGGCAAATGAGGTCGCAAAAGCATGATGATTGGAGGATATCAATCCTGGAGAAGTCCCGGCATGGGCTATCGCGATATAGATGATGATGAATATTGTCTTTTGGCTGGTTTGTAATCGAGTAAGGGTGTTTTTGTCCTAGATAAGAGTCCTTTTCTTTGATTTTTTCGCTTCTCAATTGATTCCTGCATTCATTGATACATTTTTCGCATTCAATTGAGCTGCTGAGTTATCAAGCTCGACTCCCAATATTTTTATCCAATAGGACTACTAACAGCTTTAATTCTGGTGAAGTTAGTGAACATAGCGTCAATTTCAAAATGCGCTCCGTACTTTTTTAGCATTAAAGACTGATAGTTAAATATTGGACTATCTAAAAAGCATTGCAGATTTTAAACTACTCTCTTAAAGGGAAGTGCGCAATGCTACGAACCCTTTCGAAAGAATATGTACTTAGTACTAGAAATTAAATTTATTGAAAAGACGCAAACAGCAAAACAAGATTCTCCATATAAATCTGGCTTCGTGTATCTCAGGAAATATGTTTCATTCAATTATTTCTTTTTTTCCTACAGACCCTTTAACTTTTCTTTTTTATTGCTTTTCGGGCCTTGCGTATGTTTTTTTGTGAAGATGCGTTCTGACTATCTTTAGCCATTTTAAGCTTGTTCAGAGGGATATTTGTTAGGGTGGTTCTTTATATAAAGCAGCCAACCAAATATAAAATAAATAATCATCAGAACGAAGTTAAGATGGCTAAAGAAACCGAACGCTTCCTCCAAAAAAACCAGCAATGTAGGATGGATAGTAAAAAAGAGAAAAAAAAAACTTCTTTAACGGTATACTCACAGATACATTTACATACAATGAATACGTGAACATTTATCGATACCACATCCTATCACGAAACTTATTAACAAGGAGTGAAGAAGGGCTCTCCTAACTAGATAAAGGATACAATACCAAATATCTCTGACTATGAATATTCTAGAATAGATGAGTCGACCATTTGTCTAGTTTCCTCCAATAAACAGCACGAGGTTCTACTGTATAAGGGGGATAATAAACACAATTTTCCTTTATGTAACAGGGAAAATATGGTGGAGCCATCAAGCGTCATAACACGAAGCACCTGTTAATCGTAATGAGATTTTTTCTCTGAATAATAGATTAAGTCGGTAATGGGTTTTTCTTTCGCTGATTTCCTACGTTACGAGATGATGTTCATCTTATTCCTTATTTGTTTTTGTGTCGAGGAAAATGTTGTTTTTCGCATTCAATCATTCTTCTTGTTTTTCTCATTGCTGATCCTGCGAACAAGCAATTTGTTGATGGACTAACGACAGGATAATTTTTTCACCAATCACCTGAATATGAGCACGACAAGGGTGGTTATAAAATTACATCACATTTAGCGAAATTGGAAGTCATCAGCGAACATGAACTTGTCGATTTTATCTGATATCTTGCATTCCCCTGTGAAATCAAACGATTTATTCCGCTTCATGGACTAATTTGCTTGAAAACATCTCGTCCTTTGAGAATGCATTTAACGATGGCATGCTAATGTTCGCGTTTAACGTTTAGCGGGAAGGGAGCAAAAGGACTAGTGCTCGTATGTGCTTTGCATAATGTGGATCATACATCTTATCAGTGCCAAACGCATACATTGATGATTTCCGGCGAATTGATTTGGGAAATTCAACCTAATTTTCTTAATATGACGCTGCTGAGTGGGTTGATCTCTCTTCGCGGTTTCTTGATGATTGTCGAGAAACTGCTTATTAATTCATTCGTGCAAATTAGCGAGAATTTACTAATTAGGCATATTTACATTATTCTCATAAAGCGAAGAATAATTAAGTGCCTGGTCGAGTTGTAGCAGATATTCTAATTGATTGTAATTTTAAGATGTTTACGAGATGTTTACGAGTATGTTCCAAGTTTTCAAAAAGAGCGCATATGAGTGAAAATATTACACGTGAATAATACAAAATTAGAAATCAATTCTGAGCAAAAATAGTTTTTATAGAAAAAAATAACAAATATTTAAAAATCGAAACTCTTTTGTATATGATCAAGCTAACTCATAAACGTGTCAGCGAAAGAAATAAAAATGCTGGCTAATAGATATTTTTCATCTTATGTATTCATAAAGGCTTTATTATGTTCAGATATTAAACGCTTTATAAAAGCGCGAAAATTCAAAATTGAATGAATCGAATGACCACACAAAGTCTGAATGAAAATCGAGATAATATAATTCTATTTATTTCATCATTGAAATTTCTTTTATTAACAAATTTATCTTTTCTTTCAGGTAAGCAATTTCGGTCTCGCGACTATTGATAAGCAAACTAATCAACGCTGAATAAGTTTCATCGGAATTGAGTCATTCTTGACTCAGATCTTTTGTTCGATGAAATATTAGATTTGCTGAAAATTTTTTGCATATAATTTTCAGTCGGTTTGTATGGCAATAAATGAAACTGAAACCTTTTGTTATTTAAACCATCAAGCGGTGGTATGCTTTGTTACGAAATTTTTTGAGGCAAAATTAACGATCTGTTAAATATTTATAAAGATACTATCAAAGACGTTAAGAATTTAACGTTTGATCTAATCTCAATTGAATATTTGTAGGATGACACAGAAAAGATATTTTTGAAACAGCCTACAGGTTGCTAATTATGATGATTAGGACTAAATTAATTATGATAGTGGGCTTTGAAAGATACAGATCTTCTTATATATATTATGATTTATGAATTTTCATTCGTATTCAAATAGAAAAATCTGGCGAATATGAATCTCTAATAGAACCAGTAGCATGCCAGGGCTCTATTATTATCGTAAACAGCATGCGGTTGAAAAATTCAACTTGTATACCCATTATGATATCATAATGGGTATACAAGATGAGAAATCGTCGACTTTTGTTTGATGGCATGCTGACCTAGGAAGCTCGTTTGATTTTAAGTCAAACATTTTTTGACGGTCGAGCTATGAATAAAAACTAAAAAATTCGTTGTCTGTAAAGTGAGTTTATGGGCGATAATTTTACGTGATAGCGTCATAAGAAAGTATTAATGAAAAATTTCATACTTTTATAAATTGAGTTGAATTATTATCGCTGAATTATCATTATTTTGTATAATACAAGGAAGGAATAATTGAAAATAACAATTTTTTGAATAATCAAAGAACATTTCTGTGAGCTACTGTTGCAATTGTTTTCACAACCATTAAGAACATTAACAAACGTATGTACTCGAAAATCCGCCAAGCATGATCAACATCTGAAAGTGAGTCACTGCCCATTCATTAAGCTGCTCGAATATTCCAGGCAATTCGCCAATGTACGAGAAATGGATTGAATGACTAGAGACCCTATATAAAGGCGAGCTGAATGAATGGGGGGATCATTACAACCGCGACGGTAAAAACTGTGATAGTGTGGAGTGCGAATTAAAAGCGATATGGATTGTGGAGTGATAAACAGTTGAAATGAAAATTAATAGACAAGTTGTGAAATAGTTAAATGAGTGATTGTGCATTTTTAGTAAAAAAGCTCTTTTAATTGAATTTAAAAACATTGCGTTTTCACTTTCCCGGAACATTAAAACTATTGGCCGCGAACCATAACACGCGACAGTGGCATCAGAACTGGGATAGAAAATTTTGGAAGTGAAAACGTTTAAACAATTTTAAAGTGCACAATGGTGAAAATAAACGTGGAAACTGGTGGAAAAATAGCCGAAATAATAAAAATGCCAGGAAACTTTCATCTAAAAATTGATCAATTGACCATATCGCAGCTCAAGGAGGAGTTGGAACAGCGAAATCTGGCCACACAAGGTACAAAGCCCATACTGATTGCACGCTTGCGTGACGCGATTGAGTTGGAACGCGTGAATCTGGATTTGGGTGAGCTCTCAGATGCGAAAAAAGGCGCAGAAGGTGAAGAAGTAGCAACACCAAAATCAAAGGGACCAGAAAATGCGCTAATGCAAATGTTAATGCTGATGTCACCCAGTCTAATTGCGAAGCTAGATGAACAATCAGCGAAGATAAATGAATAGTCATCTAGTCTAACGGTGAAGCTAGATGAACAATCAGCGAAGCTAAGTGAACAATCAGCGAAGCTAAGTGAACAATCAGCAAAGCTAGACCAACAAGCAATCGAAATCAAGGCAGACATCACACAGAAGCTGGAGAAACAGTCAACCGAAATAAAAGCGGAGCTCTGTAGTCTCAACAACCAAATTAAATGCGTCGAGGAAAAGGGATACCAGATCGAGGAGAGAATGAACCATGAGATGGAAAAAGTGAAAAAGGACTTGGAAGCAGCGAAGGCAGTAGTAACCACCTCACCAGCTCCGCTTCTAACCGCAGCACAAAGCACATCCAGAAACGTGCAAGCGCCAATATTCGATGGGCAAACGGTCTGGAGTATTTACAAAAACCAGTTTGAAGCCGCCGCTCGGATAAATCACTGGAATGAGCAGGAACGAGCAACTGCATTGATCCTTGCCCTAAGAGGCCCAGCTGCCGAGCTTTTGCAGACGATTCCCGTTGAGTTGCACTCAAACCCGGCTGCTATAATGAATGCGCTTGACATGCGTTATGGAGACGATCATCTAA
This sequence comes from Odontomyia ornata, assembly GCA_963969285.1. Lineage (NCBI taxonomy): Eukaryota > Metazoa > Arthropoda > Insecta > Diptera > Stratiomyidae > Odontomyia > Odontomyia ornata. Next base: position 28,940,821 of record OZ017740.1, on the reverse strand, counting down.
AGCAGATTTATCGGTCGTAGCTACGGCATCGGATGCAGAAGTCTGGCGAAACCTTACAGCAGCTAGCACAAGACATTGAGCGACTGGCACTTTTGGCTAACCAGGCTTATGACCCAGAAGATGACGCAGAAACAGAAGCATTCATCAGTGCATTAAAAGACCAGAAATTGCAACAAGCCGTGCGCTTAGCTCAAAAGCAAACAGTTAAGGATGCATTGGCTTATAGTCTGAACTTTGAGGCAGCGAAAAATGTGAGCCGTACCACAGCCCGGGTTCGCGAGGTAGTGACAGACGAGTGCAGGTGTGAGCGCGTGAAAATTGAGCGAGAGCCGCAGGAAAATGGTGCGCCTAGATGCTGGAATGGCGGAGAGAAGGGGCACCTGCAGAGAGACTGCAAGAAGTGAAGGAAACCGAGCTGTTGTCCAGGGTGTGATGATAGGAGAAAATCTAGACCGAGTCAGGAGCCCAGAATAGAAGCCCTTCTAACTGAGGGGTCGGGAAACATGTAAGAGCCAACTTCGTGGGGCAGAGGTTGGCTAGGAGGATCGACGTCCCCAGCACCACCATCACCGTGTAAAGACTACATTGTAGAGAAGCGGACTTATGCCTTTCGGGTCAAGTTGGCGGAGAACATTGCACCATAACAATCGACACTGGTGTAACCCGATCGATTATCCGACCAGACCATGTGAGGCAACAACTAAATCACAAGGGCAGGATTTTCTCACTACGGACAGCTACCGGAGAAACTGCACCTGTCCACGGAGAGGTCAACCTCCAGATACAGCTGGGAGACCTTACGTTCCGACATAATTTTCTGGTCGCGAGCATTATGGATGACTGCATTCTCGGAATGGATTTTCTGCGACCACATGGAATCACGTTGGATTTCGGCAAACGGGTATTGCAATGGCAGAATGTTGAAGTATTGATGGAGGATCCCAGGGTCCAAATTCCCAAGATGAATTTAGTAGTATGTATCGACACTGATGTACCGAATTCTTCCGAAAGCATTGTATGGGCCAAGCTTGATGGTGATTCTGGAGACCACCGATCTTATCTGATAGAGCCAACGAAAACGTCCGCATTGCGCAGTTTGATTGCAGGACGAAGCCCTGTAAGATCTATAAGGAACTGATCAGTGCCGGTTAGAGTCCTTAACACTGCAGACTCAACCACGAGCATCAAAATGGGAGAAGTCATCGGAAGCTGCCAGCCTGTTTCCACCATCACCTCTTTGGAAGCCACTCACGATCATCATTGGAAAAGGAGGCAAGACGCAGACAAAGCCCGGGAATCCACGTCTGCAATATTGAAGCAGGTCAAATTGCCAGTGCAACTATTCAAGCGAGCCTCTGATCTGGTCACCAAGTACAGTGCCATCTTCTCAACAAGCCCGGATGACCAAGGCCGAACGAGTATGGTAACACAAGTCATAGATACACAGGGAGCCAAGCCAATTCGACAAGCACCGAGACGTCTCCCTATAGCCAAACAAGGAGAAGTGAGCGCACTGATCTTGGACATGGAAAAACAAGGTATTCTCGAACCTTCTGTCGCGCCAGTAGTTCTAGTAAAGAAAAAGGATGGTAGCACTCATTTTTGTGTCGACTATAGGCAGCTTAACGACGTCACCAAGAAAGATAGCTACCTGCTTCCACGCATCGATGATATCATGGACACTTTGGCCTCAAGAGTGGCTACTGGCAGGTAGAAATCGACAAGAAGGACCGAGACAAGACCGCATTTTCAGTTGGGACCGTATTGTGGCGATTTGTGGTGATGCCATTTTGGCTTTGCGATGCTCCAATCACTTTCGAACGCCTAATGGAATACGTGCTACAAGGCCTAACCTGGAAGACCTGCTTGGTGTACGTATATGACATCATTGTCATCGGGAGAACGTTCGAAGAGCATGTGAGGAACTTAGAAGAGGTGTTCTCCCGTTTGCGACTGGCGAATCTGAAAGTTAGTCCCAACAAGTGTGCCCTTTTCGTAGCTGAAGTAAAATACCTGGGACACATGGTATTAGCAGAAGGGGTCAAAACAGACCCTGAGAAAATTGAAGCCGTGAAAAGCTGGCCAACACCAAACAACAAGCGCCAACTACGAAGTTTTCTGGGTCTGGCAGCCTACTATCGAAGATTCGTCGAATACTTTGCCAAAATAGCTAAGTGCCTCCATCAGCTACCCGAGAAAAATCGTCCGTATGTCTGGAATGACCAATTTCAGGTAGCCTTTGAGACTTTGAAGGAGAAGCTGTGTGAATCACCTGTGCTGGCATATCCAAAATCCGGAAAAATGTTTGTAGTTGACACCGATGTTATCATCGGCGGTATTTGAGCTGTAATCTCCCGGCAGATCGATGGCGAAGAAAGAGTCCTCTTGTGTTACAGTCGAGTTCTTTCAAAAAGTGAGAGGAACTACTGCGTGACCAGGAAGGAGCTATTGGCTATAATAGAGGCCATCAAGCAGTTTCACAAGTACCTATATGGCCAGAAATTTGTTCTTCGGACGAATCATGCATCACTGAGATGGCTGCTCAACTTCAAAAACCCCGAGGGACAAGCTGCGAGATGGATCGAAAGATTGCAGTCATACGACTACGAAATTGTTCATCGGAAGGGCGGAGTTCATGGAAATGGTGTAGCCCTATCTCGTCGGCCATGTCCAGGTAACTGCAAGCTTTGCCGATGGATTGAGGAAAAGGAACCGCCCGTTGATCTGCGATTGATAACGGCCGAATCCGATTAAGGTTGGTCATCGGAGGAGATTCGAAATGCCCAGTTAACCGATGATCGGGTCATTGCTCGTACGGAAGGAGACAACTGGGCGACCTGAGTGGAAGGACGTTTCGATGCACGGTGCCACCCGGAAAAGCTATTGGGCACAATGGAGCTCCCTTCAGGTGGAGGATGGCGTACTCAAGCGGAAATGGGAAACGGCGGATGGCAGCTGCTATAGGATGCAAACTATACTTTCCAAAAGCCGTATCCACGATGTGGTTAAGGAGATGCACGAATGATCCTCAGGAGGCCACCTTGGTGTTAACAAGACCTTAGCGAAATTGCGGGAAAGGTTTTACTGGCTCCATGCTCGAGAAGACGGAGAGGACTGGTGCCGTCGATGTACGATTTGCGCCTCCTCCGTCAAAGGTCCAAAGCGACGACTGAGAGGACAAATGCAAACCTATAACGTAGACGTGCCATTGAAAGGATTGCTGCTGACATCGCAGGACCCTTTCCTGAATCCGAATGGGGAAATCGATGTACGCTGGTTGTGGCCGATTATTTCATTAAGTGGGGCGACGTCTACCCCATTCATAACCAGGAAGCAACTACTGTAGCCGAACAGCTAGTATTAATTCGGATCAAGGCTGAGACTTTGAGTCACTAGTTTCTGGGAAATGTGCGAGCTACTGGGAATACGGAAAACGAGGACAACACCGCTACATCCCCAATCCGATGGAATGGTCGAACGTTTCGACAGCACGCTAAATAAACATCTGGCCAAGATGGTTGACGAGAACCAAAAGTACTGGGACCGACATATCCCACTTTTTTTGATGGCGTACAGAGCTGTTGAACATGCATCGACGGGCCAAACCCCAGCCAAAGTCATTTTTGGAAAGAATATTCGTCTGTCGGCTGATATCAAGTTCGGAACACCCTCTGAGAAACCCCAAACAATCTCGGAGTACGCAAGTGAGCTAAGGCAACGGTTGAACCAGATATATCGGACAGTGCGAAAATACCTCAAATCGGCTACTGACCGCATGAAGACCAGGTATGGTCAAAAGGCAAATTCTACTGGCTTCCAGCAAGATGACTTAGTGTGGCTATATAACCCACAACGGCGAAAGGGTAGGTCTCCAAAGTTGCAGCATAATTAGAAGCGACCATACGGAGTTACAAAGCGAATCATCGACGTTGTATACCGCATACAAGAACACCGTAAGCCAAAAGCCAAAATGAGAATCGTGCACCTGGACCGTCTTGCCCCATATTACATCCAGGGAGAATTGACTATAACTGGCGACTCATCTTTTCGGGGTGAAAAGGACTGAGGTGGGGGAGTGTTACATGTCCAAATAATCCTGCGAGCTACTGTCGCAATCGTTTGCACAACCATTAAGAACATTAACAAACGAATGTACTCGAAAATCTGCCAAGCATGATCAACATCTGAAAGTGAGTCACTGCTCATTCATTAAGCTACTCGAATATTGCAGGCAATTCGCCAATGTACGAGAAATGGATTGAATGACTAGAGACCCTATATAAAGGCGAGCTGAATGAATGGGGGGATTCTTTACAACCGCGATATAGTAAACTGCGATAGTGTGAAGTGCGAAGTAAAAAGCGATATTGAAGTGATAAACAGTTGAAATAAAAATTCAAAGATAATTTGTGAATAGTGAAATGAGTGATTGTGCATTTTTAGTAAATAAGCTCTTTTAATTTAATTTTAAAGACATTGCGCTTTCACTTTCCCGGAACATTAAAATTATTGGCCGCGAACCATAACACGCGACAATATATATGAGATTATATCGGTGATCAAAGTCTTAAAATGCAAGAATTAATTACCTATTTTCGCCGCAAATGTTGTTGTAAAAAGCAACGGAAACCACATCAACTTTTCACTTGACTTTATAAATAGTTGACAAAACAGTTCACGTTAAGGTTGTGTGCTGCCGCCGTTTCTCTTCTACTCGGACGCATTCACGCGTCCTCAGACAAGGCCAATTCTGGCGAGCACCAATATCTTTGCTGGCTGAGGCAGCAGATCATCTTTGCAGTCCCTTACGGACATTATTAGCACCGTGTAAACACTACATACTGTCAACATTTCAGGCAAACCTGACTTGTAGTTTTGTTTTGACCGCGTGTGGAAGCGGCCGAATTGCAGAAAAAAGGCCTCATTTGGCGAAAAAAAGTACTCTTTTTTGTACCGCGATAAGGTAATTTTCTTACCGCCCAATTCACAATTTAGTACTTTACTTAATGTGCGGGAAGCAAAGCTATATTCCTAGTGCAGTACTAAAACTATTCTAACTCCTTTAAGTCGATATAAAACACCAGAGTGTGCAGGAAGCAAAGCTGTATTTCTAGTGCAGTACTAGAAATATTTCGAATCCTTGATGTCATAGCAAAATACCAGAGTAAATAAAATAAACTTTGCTTAATGCTGAAAAAACTACAACTCAATTTATTTCCCAAAAGCTTAAGTTTAAATAAATCATTTTCTTATTCTAAAATTGCTTACTCTAAAATTCATAACAAAATTATATTCCTATAGAAACAAAGATTGCAACCCAAGTTTCACTAAATTTTTTGCGACTCAAGAAATTCTACTCGGTACATAATTCTGCGGAACTCAACCGGACAAACATTCCCATGTAAATTAAATGCGCTCAAGTTACAATTCCTGCTCGCGGGCGAGTGAGTGATGTGATATATGATGTATATGAATTTTTAATTCATCTGAACTTAACTCATCGGGCAAAAAATTACCTTGGATATTCTTACTTTCGCTACCGTAAGCGAACATCCTCCCCCCCTTTGAACGAATTGTTCAAAGATAGATTTCTGGATTCACCTGGAATCCCTCAGCATTCGCCTTGCGTGGTGCGGGTAGTAGGTCACGGTTGCGTGTAGGCCGCCTCCTGGTAAATTTCCACACAAAGTACAATAAACAGACCACCGAAATTGATAAGCCCAAGTATCCAATGGTGAAATGATGCACGTGAGTTGACTTGCTCGTTGGGAATTCCGTTTCGGCGGCTCGCAGCTTGTTGATGCTCTGTTGTAGTGTTTTAATGTCGTTTTCTAAATTGTCCTCGTACGTGGCCGCATACGTCTGTTATTGAAATTTTTGGTGAACTCGATGAGGTCGAAAATATTTTGCGAAGGAATGATGGACGTTCTTATCATCGTGGGATGTACTTTGCTCGTGTGTAATGTTGTAATTTCGTCTTTGATGCTGCATCCGCGGGTTACGTTGATAATCCCCGATGCGGATAGCACGCAAGTTGAGATTGTCGCTCAACAAATGATGTTGATGCTCGCAGGTTGTTTTGTTGCGTACTTCCAGTGATTTGGATTCAAGAGCTGGGTCCATCTTACGGTTTCCTTTGTTTTGATGACTTCACAGCTGGAAATGTTGCCTGATTTAGTTAAGATTGCCATTTCGCAGTGGTTGATACCAGATCCCCATCGATGCATTGGATGCCGTAGTTTGCAGATGAATTCGGAATAGTCAACAGGAAAACATTTTGAGATTGCCAGTTCGGACATTCGGTAAAATTAATCTCGATGTTGGTTTACTAGTAGAATTTGTGTTGATGGAATAACGGCGAGAAATGTTTCATTAGCTAATATTGGTACTGGAACGATGCGCAAAGTTTCAAAAATTTCTTTTGATAGAAGTGGAAGCTTTATTCGGAAAATGATTTTCCGCCTAACATTCTGCTTTCTGTGGACATTATTCCGTATGATTTTGCTAAGTGTCCATGATCTCCAGGTACTCGCAAAGTTGGTGGGAGGTGCTCTGGCTTCTGGTTTCGTAGCTGTCTTGGCTTTATTACTTGTAGATTGACTTTGCACTTCTAGAAGCGTCGATTTTGTGGTATCATCAGTATTAACCGAATTGCTAGAGTTTGAAGTGTTGAGCGTCTGGTTGAGGTATTCTTCTAGTTCATTTACCCGTCTTTCAACTGCTTTATGCGACTCTTTCATGATATTTGTAGTGCAATCGGTTATGGATGTTTGATTTTTCAGTAGTTCTAGCAGTATCTCTCATTTTGTTGAAGAAAGCTTATCGCCTCTGACATTTTTTCCGCATATTCATCATCCGAAATGCCGAGCGGTATTACCGAATATAACGGGCTATCCATTTCGTGGTTGGGAAAGTATAACCCTGCCATTTGACATCTGTTAGAATTAAATGTCATTCAAAGCGTGTTTTTTTTAGTTGAAGGTTTGCCATTTAGAAATATGGATCGTTTAACAGTCGGAGAATGCGTTAAAATTATTAAATTTTACTATAAAAATGGTGATTCTGCTGTATCAACATTTAGGGCTTTACGAGCCGATTGCGGCCGACATAATCGGCCTACACAGCAAACCATTTCGAACACAGGAGAGAAAATTTGAAGAGACTGGATCGGATTTTGATATTGCAAGGCCTGTGCATCATCGCAACATTCATTCTGCTGAAAATATCGCTGTCGTTGCTCAAAGTGTGGAGGAAGACCCAAATTTTTCGATTCCTCGACGTGCTCAACATTTGGGCTTGTCTTACGGCTCATTGTGGCGGATTTGCATCTCCATCCGTACAAAATCCAACTCACTCAAGACCATACACAACGCAGAATGTATGCGAATTGAGTGATTGAACAAGCCATTGATAAAAATTTTTCGAACAATATTTTCTTTAGCGATGAGGCTCATTTTTCGCTCAGTTGTTACGTAAATAAACAGAATTGCCGCATATGGGGTCCTCAAGATCCTCAAGTGATCGCAGAAAGGCCTTTGCATCCGGAAAAAGTGACCGTTTGGCGTTCATTATGATCTGGTGGTATTATTGGTCCGTATTTTTTGAAAACGATCAAGGAAGAGCCATTACAGTCAACTCTGACCACTATGGACGGATGTTAACCGATTATTTTGGGAGAGAAATTGAAGATTATGATTTGGAGAACATGTGGTTCCAACAGGACGGAGCCACAAGCCACACAACACAGGCTAATCGAGCACTTTTGCAGGAGTAATTTCCTGGACGCGTAATTTTGAGATTTAGTGATGTCGATTGGCCCGCAAGATCCTGCGATCTAACACCTTTGGACTTCTTTTCACGGGGCTATGTGAAAGATCGTGTTTACGCGAACAATCCTCAAAATCTTGAGCAATTGAAAACCAATATTCGTGAAATTACGGCCGAGATATTGCCAGAAATGTGCCGAAAAGTCATTGAAAATGACCTCAATAGGATTGAGGCATGTAAAAGGTTCCGTGGAGAACATTTGAATGATGTTGTATTTCACATATAATGGCAAGGTTCCATCTATATATTGAGTAAAAAATTTCGTTTCCATTTGAATATTTTATGTGTTTTCTTTAGCTTTACTTTCCCAAGCGTAAAATGGGTAACCCTATATTGAGAGGGGATCATTTCCTTCAATCATGGCCTTGTTGACGCAGTAACTCGTTGTTCTCTGTGAATTCCATAACCGTGTTTGTAAATTGAGCTAACTTTGGTGCACAGTAATGCTTATTTACTATTTTCCTACAGAGATGATCTAGGTTTTCAATCCCTTTATTTACAGTGGCTAGCTCCTTCCAGTAGTTAGTCATGTTGTAGTAAATAACTAAATCTCATTCGTCGGATGACAAGTGAGTGAAACCCATTCGTTCAAAATATAAGCCAGGTGCTGATTTGAACGGTAATATTGTTGCCTGATTCTTTCCTAGCACCGGCAAGACAAGGCATGTGAATAATAATAGGCTGATTGGGAGCTGACTTCGGCGCGGTTTTTTGGAAGAAAGTGGCTCTTCGGTTGGGGGTGAACTTGTTGTTTTGTCTGTATTTGTTTGCATCGTTGAGTGTAGGGACGCTATACTGGTGACATTTTCTTCATTGGTTTCATCCTTCGCTTCTGCGTCAACCTTTATTGGTAGTGGAGCAAGATTGTGGATTGCCCTTTTGAGAACACCTGTAGCCGCTTTTACGATTGCAACTCGGACTAAACCATCATTTCCATTTATAGTCTCCAGTATGCGACCAAGAGGCCATTGCATGGTCGGATGATTGCTGTCCTTTATTACAACCATCATACCAGGCTGAGCGTCTGGCATTGTTGCTTCCATTCGGTTAGATACTGCAGCTCGGTTAAATATTCTTTGAACCATCGCTGCCAGAATTGATTCTTGAGGTGAAGAGTGCGCTTCCAGTGTAGATCTACTCGCTGTGGGTTTTCAGTGAATTCGGCAGTGCTGGTTAACGGTTCGCCTATTAAAAAATGTCCTGGAGTCAGCGCAGTCAGGTCGTTCGGATCCGAAGTCATAGGCGTGATATGTCGTGAATTGAGTATCGGTTCTACTTGCACTATAACCGTCTCCAACTCCTCATATGTTAGCGAATTGTTGTTTAGGCTGCAAGGAAGCAAGTTTTTGGCAGTCTTGATGGCTGCCCACTACACACTTTAGATTCCATAATGCTTGAAGAAATATTTTGGCTTCGGTCACCACTGGGCTCTTTACTCCTAATGGATCGAAGAGATGCGCAATGTCAGAGGACCCTGTTCTTTTGGTCACTTTACCGTCGCTGGGCTAGATTGTTTTTTCGCAGAAGTTGTCCTCTTGGGGAAGCCAGATTATGCCCAACGTCTTTACATAGTAGCGGTCTTTGCCGTTTTTGTTGAAATGAACTGCTTGGTCCTCTTTGAGAATGCCCTGAAGTAGCCAACTATGGTTTGCACACCACTTCCGAAATTTGAACTCTCTTGATTGAAGCAATTCCTTTAGTTGCCTTTGTACTGTGAGGACTTCCGTTAGACTGTTAGCTTACGCCATGACGTCATCGTTGTGAATATTATTCCTTATCGTTTGCAAATATAATGGTGCTGGTGTTTTAGCTTGCGCAGTTATTCGTCTGAGGCATGTTATGGCTAAGTATGGAGCCGTTGTAATACCGTTTGTCACCGTAGTTAGTTGGTAATACTTAACTGGTTCTCTGAATGATCTCTCTAAAATATGAATTGGAATTTCATATCTTCATATACGTATACGTTTTCGCTGAAGTATTACCTCTAGCAGTTTAGTCGTGGTACTTTCTGGTCTCATGACACAGTGGCGCGGCAAGAAGTAATGGGGTGTAGGTACCTGATGAATATTGACCTCTTCCATGTGTCCCAACTGACGGTGTTACTTCATGAAGTCGCTGTACTGTTGTTTCAGCGACTCATTCTTGTTCGATTTGCGTTCCAAAGCCAGAAAACGTTTATATGCTGTCTCTTTGGACAACAACCAAAGGCCTTTCATGAATGGTAATTTTACAACAAATCGTCCATTTTGTTTTTACGAAGTGTTCTTCACAACCTTTTTCTTGCTGCGTAAGGTTCGAGCCTCGCTCCACTTCGTCCAGTTTCCAGAACTCTTGCACCCTTTCATGAAGTTCGCCGCAATCATGACTGTAGATGCCGCAGCTAAATGTGTGGATGTCCAACTTTGCCACTCGACCGGAGATGATCCATTCGAACACGGTATTCTGTAGGCTTATTAATTTTTTCCTCAATTGTATTTGCCCAACCGAAAGTATTGGCAAAAAGTTTTCTGCTCCAATGAGAATATCTGTTTGACTATGGTGATTGAACGGAGGATCCGCAAGCGGCATACTCTGGGGAATAGGCTATGATACGATGTCAATGAATTCTGACGGCTGATAAGTTGTAATATGCGGTAGAACAAAGGCTTCGATTCTGACTGAGAATCCAGTTGTCCTGGACCGTATCGCAAAATTTATCCTGCATTGAGCCTTTTGAATTCCTTGTCCAATCCCTTGAACACACAATGCTTCGGGAACTTCCTTCAAACCAAGCCGCCTGACCAGGTCTTTAGTGATGAAATTTAATTGAGACGCGGAGTCAAGAACAGTCCGACATTCAAGCTCTTGACCATCCACAGTCAATACCGTGACGAATAAAATGCTCAGCAAGATGTTGTTCCTCCGTGTGTTGTTGGTTTTCGCTGCTAGGCTCGTTAAGTTTGATGGCATTGACGAGGTAAAATAGAGCTTGACTTGTTACCCTGATTGTCGATGTGCAATACTGTATTACGCCGTTGCGAACACTTCTTGCAGCCTCGGAGCGAACACTGCTGACTATTACGGTCCGCCCTCAAACAGTTGTAACACATATTATTTTTCTTCACAGTCTGGAGACGAACCTTTGGCATTTGATTCAGGAAAGTTTTGCAAGAATATAGTGGATGCGATCTTTTGCTCACTATGTATGGGCCTTGGATGACGTCACTAGCGAGGCAGGCTTAGCTTGTTTTTGCTTTAGAGATGGCGAGCCTCCTTTGCCGAGAGTTTCAAGGCTTTGAAAACGATTTTCCAGAAATGATAGAAAATGCTTAGCTGCAGGGGCTCTGCCAACGATAGATCATACAACATATGTGTAGTATGGTCCAACCTTTTCACCAGTACATGTAGTAGTATTGGATCCTAGGCCTCGATTAAAATGCCCACACTCTTGAGTCCCAGTAGACATTCATTGGTTATGTCATGTAGATTTCTAACTGATGATGCAGATTCAACAGAACTCGATGGTTGAGAAAGAAGTTTGTTGAGAAGATGTGTCACTAGCAACCTTTTGTTGTCATATCTCTCTTTAACTATATTTCATGTATCTAAATAATTCTCGCTAGAAACTGGCAAATTCTGCACTATTCGTTTTGCTTCGCCTCATAGGTTTCTATGCAGATTATGCATTTTTTTGCGCATTTCCTATTGCACGGTTGTAGATCAGTTGCAGGTACAAATCATGAAATTGAGTCCACTACAAGTAATCACCGTCAAAGGTCGGTAGTACGATTTTTGGCAATTGAACTCTGGTATCCTTTGGTTGCAGCAGTAGATTGTCGTTTCTCCCTTCAGTGCTTCTCATCCGTTCTTGCAGTGTGATTATTGTCCCTTGAGTCCAGCAGTGAAGTTCTTGGCAGATTTCAGTGGTTTGTTCCCATATTGCCTGATCGTTCTCTGCCAGTTCATTCACGCATCTTTGTAATAAGTTGACCTTAAGTGTGTAGTACTCGGCAGAATGTTCACTACTAGCCTTGTGTTCAATGTCTTGAATGAAGTAGGTAAGGGTCCTCATTAAGATCTTTTGCTTCCGGATCGTTCTTGGTAGAAAATCCCTTTCTTCTGCGTCATCGCCTTTGAGTTTGAAATCTGTATGACGTTTTCTTGTGGCAGATATATCTCCAGATTTGGTTGCAGGTGATGATGCTATGGGGTTGTCGTTAGAAGAAGTTCCCTCCACTTTTCTCCTCATGTAATCTAGTGCAGAAATGAGCTTCTCGTACACTTTCCAAATTTCGTAGTAGTAATTGTTGGCAAAGTACGGAAGATCTGGCGCGGTCACTTCAAATGTTTTCAATTGTTCGTGCACTTGATCAAACTCGGATCAGTACCCTTCTGACAAACCCAGTCTCCTGTCTACGTACTCCTTGGTTTTTCTAGACACTGAATCCTCCCTGAAGTTTATCAGCAGTTGTTCCAGTTTGCTCCCCAGCCTGGATGTAGCCGTCAACTTCTCCATTGTAGGGCTTGTTCAAATGCTTCGATTGATTTGCAACGAACGGCTTCGCTCTATTATCCTCACTCTGGATTACGTCGGGGTCACCAATGTTTTTGTACGGCGATAAGGTAATTTTCTTACCGCCCAATCCACAATTAAGTACTTTGATAAATGTTCAGGAAGCAAAGATATATCTGTAGTGCAGTACTAGAAATATTCTAACTCTTTCTACCACGACAACGCACCGGCTTACATCTCCGCCATCACCACGGCAAAATTGGTCGAATTAGGCTACGAACTACTCCCCATGCACTGTCATCTCCAGGTTGGGCCCGTGCTACTTTTTTTTATTTCCAAACTTGAAAAGTCAATCACAGGCAGAAATTTGAATCGAATGAAAAAGTTATCGCCACAACGGAGGCCTACTTTGCTCACCTTGAAAAAACGCATTTTTCAGACGGGTTAAAGAAATTGGAGCACCCTGGGTCAAGTGTATCGAGCTAAGAAGAGATCATGTTGAGAAATAAATAGCCGCTTTTCGAAAGCTTTCGTTTTTCTTTTGTAAGCCAAGTACTTATTGGACCCTAATACACTATTTAAGAATATTTTAAAAATGTTTTTATAGCGATAAATGATGTACTTATAATAGTTATATTAAGGTTTACATAAATCTTTGTACAGGTATTCTGAATTTGCATAGCTAATTGTTTTTAAAATTAGCGAAAGTCACAATTGAAAAGAAAAAACCAATAGAAATGAAAAGTTACAAAAATTGGAATACCATTAAAAATAACTTTCACCGTTGGACAGGATCGGGAACGAGGAATCTTCGCTTACCCAGCCTTCAGGCTGTGGATTTTTCTTTGTTGTAGGGACTCTTTCCGGGTTATAGAGTCCTTGCATGCGGACGTGGCCATCGGGACCCGGGCTCGAGGGTGCTCCAACCTTACCAGGATGCGTCATCGTTCAAGACGAGGTTGCACGCCTGTTTGCATGCGAGAGAATAAGCACACTAGGTAGAAAAACAATAATAACCTTAATTCTTGCCTAGGCCATTCTTTTGCTTTTACAAACCCCTTTAATCGTGTGTGCGAAATAATTTGTAGTGTGCCTTGACGCTGGGGAAAAGATCCGCAAATGCTAGCCTGCCAGCACATACACGCGTTCCTAGGTGTGGTCGCTTCCAGTGAGTACCCAAACTTGGCTCGCTGAGGTAGCATAACACCGCTGCAGTCCTTTGCGGATTTCTACTGCAGACGCCACAGAGGGGTATTTGATCCGAAAAGGTGGTCAAAACTCATAAAATTTAAAATTTCAATTACAGTTATCTCGTACAAGACTATCAACCAGTTATTGTTTGAACGCGTTGGTAATTGGACTATTGTTCTTCAAAGTATTTTGTGAAAAACATATACGGGATTTATTGTTTTTATTGCGGAAATGTGAAAATTTTAAATTTTTTTGGAATGGACGCTATTGAACAAACTAAATATTGTTTTGTGATTTCGGATTATATCGTTTTGTATCCACAGAAGTTAAAATTTTCTAGACTACCTTCAATTTACCCAACGAGTCCCAGCGTTCTTTCTTCTGACAATAATTAGTTCCATTAGTCGTTATAGTAACATTATAAGGATTTTGGTGCCACTTAGGGCGATGTTTTAATTGCATCAACTTTTTTACTAGGGTTAAATTTTATATGCGTTCTATATCATTCATTGTCGCATTTTGTGGTTGTATGTCCATCCGGAGTTATAATTTTGACGTGTCACAACATTTTTATGATGGGCAAAGATTGTAGTGAAGGTAATTTTGTAGAAAAAAACGAATAAGTTGGAGCAAGCGCTCATAAATAGATTCAATTTTCCCGAAGAAAAGAAAAACAAGAATTCATTGACAAACTGATGTTGTCGATAAAGTCACGATAGAAAGCCGCAAGAATGACTGAAAAAAAATTTGCAAACCAACCATGAGTGGTTGCAAAATACCATAACAATACCAGTTTAAAAAATTTGCAAATTTATCGGAACGCAGCAAACGTCGTAAAACAGAGCAATTAAGGAAGGAAAAAGCAGCCACTGAGCTGTTATGTGCTGTTCAAATGAATATTCGTCTATCGGGAAACACGGGCAGTTCATCTGCAGTCAAAGATGTAATGAGGTCCCCCCAAAAAGGAGGTAAATATAGAAAAGTAGTGCAAGAAAGCAGGGTTTACACCTTTCACGCTTACTCAAGCCTTGTCAATTTTTGTGGAAGCATCACTGAAAAGAAGACAATACGGAAAACTGTATCCTTGCTATACTATCCTGCAAAAAGCTAAAAAGGAATGCCACCCGAGTCAAGATTCATTTCGAGTGAATGCTATTTGTGCGGATTATTGTTATACTTCAGTCAAAACTCACTTCTTTGAAGTTAATTCACAAATGGGGTTTTGATGGATCACAGCAAACCCAATACAAACAAAGATTTGAAAATTTTACAGACTCAGACTCTAGCATTTTGCAGTCATCCTTAGTGGCTCTTCGATTTTGTAATGTTAATGAAAAAATCATTTGGCAAAACCCCACACCCTCGTCTCCACGTTTTTTTAAGGCCAATGAAAATAACGTTCATACACGAGCACAACGATGTGACTAATGAGGAAATCAATTATTTTAACGAAAAAATTAAATGTTTGCAACTTACTATAATAAGAAAAGGTAATTTCAATGCAACGATCACTCAAAAGATGCTCTTTACTATGGTAGATGGAAAGGGTTCAACTATGAGGTGCTATATTTGTAAAGCCACTTCGAAAGAATTCAATGATTTACCAAAAGCAAGATCAGTTGAACCAACCAATTTGAATTTTGGTCTGTCTATCATGCACGCAAGGATACGATTTTTCGAACACTTCTTCGTCCTTCCTATAAAACTCCGATTTAGAAATGGCAAATTGGAGCGGAAGCGGAGAAGAAATCCAAGAACAATTTAAAAATGAACTCGCTTTTTTGTAGATGTTCCAAAGCCGGGTAATGAAGCAAGTAATGACGGATCGTTTTGCCATTCAAAAATTTTGTTTTTCCTTAATTAGATTCATTATTTTGTAAGCTTGAATAGCCAAGTGTAACCGTTACCTGGGTCGCCGTTCCAAATGTCCTGCGTCTTTCGATTGAATATCTCCAAACTTTCTGCTACATCGAGCTTCCACCCGTTTGTAATCGTTTTCAGCATGTTCACGTTGTCCGTAGTGATGTCATGTTTTTCAAGGACTACTATATATGCTCCGCCACATTTGATTTGAAGTTTTTTGTATCCTGCTTTTTATTTTTATTGACTGCTTCCCTTAAGTGTTCGTTCCATCTGACGCTTAGTGATTTCCTTGTTTGTCCAATATAACATCCATTACATTCCGTACACGATACCTTGTAGACTCCGCTCCGTTCCATTTTGGGTATGGGGTCCTTGGTTAATCCTAGCAAGTTCTGCAGTTTTGTGGCCCGGCTCGTATAAACTAGGTCGATGTCTACGTTTTTCATAGCCCTCTTCATTGTTTCTGTCCTTGAGTCAAAAGTCACAACCAACCTCTTCCGTTGCTCGACTTCCGCTGTTAGCGTTGTGAACTTTTTGTTGAAGATCTCCTTCGTTCGTTTGGCTATCAATTTGGTGATTTCATCCGCAGGGTATCCATAACACTCGGCTTACCTATAAATGTGGGACGTTTCTTATTTTTCAGGCCTTCCTTATTCAATGGAAGCATGAGCATTCAATTCACAAGCCAGCTAATATAAATATCGCCCATTTTTACTGTTGGCAATGGTTTAAAGTCAAAGGAATTATCCAACGGACACCATGCGGATAATTCCTTTCACTTCGAACCATTGTCAACAGCAAAAATGGGCGATATTTATATCAGCTGGCTTGTGAATTGAATGCTCACGCTTCCATTGAATAATGAAGGCCTGAAAAATAAGAAATGTCCCACACTTATAGGTTAGCCGAGTGGAATGGATACCCTACGTCCTTGAAAAACATCACATCACTGCGGACAACGTGAGCATGCTGAAAACGATAACAAACGGGTGGAAGCTCGATGTAGCAGAAAGTTTGGAGATATTCAATCGAAAGAGGCAGGACATTCGGAACGGCGACCCAGGTAACGGATACACCTGGCTATTCAAGCTTATAAAATAATGAATGTAATGAAGTAGTAATAAGAAAAAATAAAATGTTTGAATGGTGAAAGGATCAGGTAATTATAGATTAAGTAAAAGAACTTTGAGGGATTAGAGACATGTTAGGTGTAATTAGAGATTCATTTTAATAGTTTGAAGGGTTTAGTATAAATATTAGGACACTTGTAGTTTAGGGAATAGTAGTACTGGGGAAGAATTTACTTTCTTTTAGTTTTTTATATTACCGACAATTTGGCCAACATTACTCCAGAAAATTTTGCAGAGAGCAAAGTTATATGAATGTGATCAGTGGCCTATTCTTGACGTTCGACCCATATTTAAGTAGTATAGGGCAAAAAGCACCGAAAAAATTCAAACCTTTTACTCAAGCTGCTCTGCAAATCCTAATGCCTTGGGAAACTGACCCAAATAATGAACCAGTGCTCTATTCCCAAGCAGTTCCAAGTGATTCCGTCGAAACTTCAGATGAAGAAGCATGGGATACCGCTTGAGACTAATTTTTGTATTTTTGTTCCGTAGATTTGGATAAATAAATGTTTAATTTCATATATTTGTAGGAATGAAAAACATTTGTGCGCGTAATAGGTACGTAATTTATTAATAAAGTATACTGATACAGAAACGGTTTGCAAAGAATATCAAATAATTTAGCTTTCACATGTGTTCCGTCCTTTGCAGAGCTCGTCGTACCGAGAACGTCTCGTCTCCTATCCACTCCAACTCGTCTACCCTTTTTCCCAACCAAATAAACAAAATCACGAGCGTTCTATTTACTGTTATCTGAACTCGTTTCAAACACGTATTCGCAGTCTAAATTTTCATAGGGTGATTCCAAAATGCGTAGCTAATTTGAATTGGAATTTTTTCATTTGAAGAAGAAACAAAATAGTATATTCCCACATTCGGCCATTTTGTACATTGTATCGCCCCGATACACACTAGCTGTCACTTTATTCCTCATTTTCATATTCTCCGGTAGGCTGTTTAAATTCTTCATCGTTGAGTTCTATTTCCGAGTAATCAGTCTCGTAGTCAGGATCTTGTTGAGCTGGCCATGGCTTCATATGATCAGCTGAAGCACTTGTACAAATAGGTCCTTCATGCTCACCTATTTTTTCAACTCGATATCTATTATTTCTCATAACCGAAGTTATTTTGTACGAACCCAAAAACTTAGGATGAAATTTGAGTCCCGCTCCAAACTGTGTTCTCTGGATTACTACAATATCGTCAACTTTGTAATTATTTGCTTTCTTGCGTCTCTTATTGAAAGTCTTTCTGTTTTCTTCTTGAATCTTATTTATATATTTTTTGGCTTCTTCTCGCAGTTCATTACGTTGTTGATCAAATGATCCAATAATTTCCTCATCAATGATCTCTCTGAGGCGAATATCTTCTTTCAGTTTCATAGGAACTCCAACTAAAAGTTCGAATGGAGTTTTTCCAATACTTCTATTAAATGACGAATTGATATATTGCTGTACTACATCGACATACTCATGCCACTCAGCTGGTTTTGGAATTGACAGCTGCGTTAACATCGAAATGACCACCCGATTTACTCTCCCAATTTGACCATTTCCTCTCGGAACTCCTGATTTTCTGTTTGTCGCAGTATGCTTTAAAAGCATTAGACGTAAACGCCGTTCCTCTATCTGATATTATTTGTCTTGGATTACCGAATGTTACTGCTTGTTTACTTAATCGAGCCATCACCTCTTCAGTTGTCGTCGATTTCGTGGTATAGAGCCAAGTGTATTTCGTAAACGCGTCAATCACCGCAAATAAATGATTATAGCTCTTTTTAGTGAAAGGCATCGGCCCTAGATGATCAATGTTATATGTATCTAGTGGTTTTTCACCTTTATCAATCGGATTTAGAAATCCCTCTGGTTTCCCTGTCTTTCTTTCAGCTAGAAGACACTTGACACAGTTTTTTATAAACTTTTCAAATTTTCCTTGCATTTTCGGAAACCAAAATTCTTGTTTAATAATATACTCAGTTTTTCTCAGCCCAAAATGCCCTTTTTCGTGCGCTTTTCGTATCACCTCTAGTTGCATCGACCTTGGAACCACGAGAAGAACATCTCTATCAACTCTAGATACAAAACACCTTTCTTCAATAGGAACTCCGTCTTTTCTTCGCGTTCAATACATCCGATGACCTGTCGATGCGTCAGACTTCCTTTTGAGCCTTTTGGATTTGCAGAACAAATACGTCTCGACCTTCCTGCACCAACAGAACATCTATAGGATTTCTGCTCAGAGCGTCAGTGTGCTTCATTGACTTGCCTGGACGATGCTCGATAGAATACTGGCATTCTTCAATTAATAGAGCCCAATGAGCCACACGTAAACTTGTATCTTTCTTTGACATAGTCAAAGCAAATGCACGACAGTCCGTCACTATTTTCAATGGAATGCCCAAGAGATAGATTCTAAATTTTTTGAGCGATTTGATCACTGCCAAGACTTCTAATTCATAACTTGTGTATTTCTCTTCCGTCGGAGTAGTTTTCCAGCTAGCGTAATAAATAGGATGCAGCATACCATCTTCACTATCTATCTGCATTAGAATTGCTCCCAAGCCTAACATGCACGCGTCAGTATGAAGTTAAATCTCTGCTCCAACACGATACAGTTTCAGCACTGGTTTTTCCATCAACGCATTTTTTAAACGATTAAAAGCACTACGTTGTTCGGCACCAAATTTAAATTTAACACTGTTTCTCAGTAGTTGAGATAAAGGTATCGCAACCACCGCAAACTGGGGAATAACTTTCCGAAAATATCCAGTTAAACACAGGAAACTTTGCACTTTTCTTACTGTTTTAGGTTCTGGAAAACGTGCTACAGCTAATGTCGTTTTATCTGAAGGTTGGATTGAACCCTTTTCAACAATGTATCCTAAATATTCGACACGTTTTACCAATAATTCAGATTTTCCCCAGTTGATAACCAATCCATATTTACTCGCGCTTTCTAATACACATTTTAGTTTCTCCAGATTCTCAGCTTCATCTCGTGCAGGTATAATTAAATCGTCAAGATATGTCAGCACTGTTCCGTCGTTAATTAAATCTCTAAAGACTGCTCTAATATGTCGTTGAAAAACTGCCGGCGAATTAGAGAGCCCGAATGGAACTCTTAGAAATTCGTATTGACCATCAGGGGTCACGAATGATGTATATTTAATACTCGACTCCTCCATTGGCACATGAAAGAAACCATCTTTGAGATCAAGTGTGCTGAATACAGCTGCATCTTGAAGTCTATCAAGTTGATCTTCAATTAAAGGTAAAGGGTATTGATCCCTAAAAATTTTCTTATTGAGCAATCTATAGTCGAAGCAAAGTCTTAGTTCACAATTTTTCTTTTCAATCAGTACAATCGGACTGGCATATTATGATACACTCCGGTTCACGATTTCGTCTTTTATCCACTGATCAATAATTTTATTCACTTCACGTCGCTGTGATTCAGATAATTTTCGCGGATTTTGATGAACAGAATGTTCGTCTTGCAATATTATGCGCATTTTAGCGCCACTGTCTGCTATTTTCTCGGGTTTATAGTTTTCAACTAACTGCCGCACTACTTCTTCAATCTCTGGGTCCACTAAATTTCCAACAGAAGCTTGAATCTCGTTTGTATCTTCAGGAAAATCTACGTCTACCGTCGCTATTTCCTTCCAGTCAACATTGCTCGCTTCAGACAATGGAAAATCAATTTGTGAGTCGTCTTCTTCGATCTTAGTCAACGTCGCTTGTCTTTTCTTCAAAGTGATCTCAGCCTGATCGAATAATTCGCCACCAATGATCAAATCGTGCCCTGTGTAATCATCAGGAACCACATCAAAATTGAAAACAAACGATATGTCATCTATTGTTATTTCTGCATCAAATCATCCCAACGTTTTTCCACCCGTCGCGTTTTCTTTTGTAACTTTGGTGCACCTAGCTGAACGTACAAGGTTGATCGCACGAAATGTAAATCATTCCCCGAACCGATTATCGCGTCTATGTCTTTTCCAAGAATGTTTACAGTTTTATATGTTTTCTTGTCACTGACACCAGCTAAATCACAGCGAGGTTTAGCTCCACTTGAACTATTGTTATCATTGTCTTTCACGCACTTACTCGCAACGTGTCCAAACTCTCTGCATTTAAAGCAATATGTCCCCTTCGACTTATTAGGACGATCAGCACTCACATGGTTTTTATCGGAACAGTTATAACACCTTTTAATTGACTTGTCATGTTGTTCTCCCTTTGCTTGACTATTAGCGCGTTTGGATTTGTCTTGTTATTTATGTTTATTTCTATTGTTGCTACGTCCCTGCATCATTTCATACTGCCCAAATTTTGTTCTAAGACTTTTTATCGTTTTAGCCCCATACAAGATAGTTTTGTTGGCCTCGTCATCTTGTATCCCATCAACAATATATTGTATTTTAGCCTCTAGTTCAATATTAGCATGACTAGCAATCTCCAGCATCCGATAAATATATTCCTGGTATAACTCCTAAGGTTTTTTCTTGCTAATACTCAATTGTCTATGAACCTGTTTACTATTAACGGTCTTAGCAAACTCTTCTTTGAGCGCTTTTTTAATTGACTTCCACGTTTTTGTACTGCATTCATAATTTATAAACAATTTTGCAGAGCCCTTCAACAATCTTTTTCCATAAATTACTTTCTGCGGATTAGTCCAATCACACATCTCTGCTGTGTCTTCAAAATTTTTAATCCACCGATAAACATTTTCATTTCCGACACCAATAAATGACTTGAGCGCATCTTCAACGTCTTTGAATGTTAACACCGGTTGGTTGTAGCGGCCAGTAGACTTTTGTTTTTTCTTCTTCACCTCATGTCGTCGTTCTTGTTCATCGCCATCACTATCGCTATCGCTGTCGCTTTCTTCGTTGTCATCGTCATCTTGATTATGATCATCCTCTTCTAGTGCTGCCTTTAGTCTATTTCGTAGTACAGGTTTATTTCCGGTTAACTTTAACCCTATACCACGCAAGTTCTCTTTTAATTTATCTTTCGATAGTGAATCCACATCTATTTCATCATCGTCTTCGTCGTCATCATCACTCCCTTTGCCGCCGTCGCCACGATCCCCGTCTCCATTCTCAGAATCTCGGGTATTTAGATTACTCTTACTACGCTGATTTTGGTTACTTTGCGATCCTGAGACTCCATCTGCTGACTTTGCCAAGGCTTTCCTTAATCGCCCAGTAAGCACAGCCCTTCCACCACTCAATGGCAGATTCAACACTTCTAACCTTTTCCTCAACTCTTCAGATTCCATAGAATCCACGTCTAGATCAACACTACTTGGTACAGTCGCCATCGTGCTTCCGAACAAAAAACAGGTCTCAAAGTGAACAGCTTGTATATCACTCGATAAAACTATCACTAGGCCGTCTGCCGTTAAACAGTTTTTTTTCGTTTAGCACGTCTATCTCAACACTCTGTAACTCGGCACTCAATGTATTCAATCGTCCTCGCGTCTTTTCTTAGTACTGCACTCTCACAAGTCTACGTTGTGAAACTATCTCCATTCGTGTATACTTATTAATTTCACTCTCTACCCGAACCGCTAACGTGGCTTTCATCCCGGTTGAGCCCTCACTTTGTAGGAATGAATAAAACCTTTGCGCGCGTAATAGGTATGTAATTTATTAATTAATATACTGATACAGAAACGGTTTGCAAAGAATATCAAATAATTTAGCTTTCACATGTGTTTCGTCCTTTGCAGAGCTCGTCGTAACAAGAACGTCTCGTCTCCTATCCACTCCAACTCGTCTACCCCTTTTCCAAACCAAATAAACAAAATTACGAGCGATCTATTCACTGTTATCTGAACTCGTTTCAAACACGTATTTGCAGTCAACTAAATTTTCATAGGGTGATTCCAAAATGTGTAGCTAATTTGAATTGGATTTTTTCATTTGAAGAAGAAACTAAATAGTATATTCCCACATATTCATGCATTTTTGTAATCTAATAATAATAATTTAACGTCTGAGTGATCAGCATTTCAAAAGATTATCGCAGATCATCTTATTTCATCAAAATAAATCAAAAAATCAAGTGAAATAATTGTAGCCATCTTTTTGGGTCAAAAACCCTTCTGAGCGACGATTCGATTTTAGTCACCTGAAGACCAAAATAGAGCTTGAAAGTTTATACAAAACAAATGAATCAAATTTGATTACAGATGAATCAAATTCGTCACATAAATGATACTTCCACTGCAACTGAAAATCTTCCTAACTTATCGATGCTTTCCTTAATACAAACTTAAAGCGTTTCAAAAATTTCATGTACTCCAAAGTGCCTTCAACAAAAACTAAAGCTTTATTTGTTCAAATTCGATTTAAATCTCTGTAAAGGACATATTTCCCTCGAACTTCATTTCATATTGTCAACAATGCTCTACTCAATGATGATGGAAAATCCAATTTCACGGCATCTTTCCATACACTATTTCTAGTTTAGCATTTACATTGAATAGGTGAATAGGGCAATGATATTACCTTCATATATATGCTATCTAATATCCCAGCCATATCTACACGTACACACATCCCCAAGCACATAAGTAACTCTGTCACTAGCACCATTACGGTAGAATGTAGAATATCTTTACTAACAGAACGAACGCGAAAAAGTATCTTCGGAAAATTCCTTGGAGATATTCAATACAAAGCTTTATGGTAAACTATTTCCATCTTGACTTCGATACACCTGTCTTGAACATATTGTTGTTGTTTGCTGTTATCGTTCTTGCACCTTACTCGAGTTCCTTCTTCTGCTTCTTATTTAAGATCATCACTATCGCAGCAACAGCAAACAAAACGACAAAACGGCCAAACGACAAGGAAGGCTTTGCAAACATTCTATAATCTATATACGTTACTGAAATTGGATATGCCATTTGTAAATTGTTGTACAAGTTGTATCTTGGCTTCATATTGGATTGTTCAATGGTCGCTTCTCCGTCTTCATGGTATTGTAGAATTTCTTAAGAGTTAAGAAGCGACAATAACGCGACGTGGATCGTGATGCAACTGACCTTATTCATTGTGACGATATTAATCCGGATCAAATTTCATATGTAGTAAATATGGATCAAAAAGTAATTGCTGATTTGTTGTGATGTAATTAATATCGGGTGAGTTGGAGATGAAGTGACCAACAATTTAAGTTTTTAGAGGAAAGATTGTAAGAAAGATGTCGGTTTCCATTTCAAAGATGATTTAAAATCGGCGTAAGAAGGAAGAAGGACTGTATTATTCTTCTAACTTAACCTAACGTCTTGATAGTTATCGAATGAAATAAAAGCTAGAAACCTTTGCTCGGAAAAGTTATCGGAAGCAATAAAACGTAAAAGGAAAAAGTGCATTACCTCCCTCATCCATCTTCCATCTGGTCTCTGCAAGTTCCACTCTCGACGTAAAACATACAAAGTCATTTCGTTGGGAATTCACATCAACCTCTTCCAAGGAATCCTTTTAGTTTCTCTTTAATATTTAACACTGCAGAGCACAGATGAGAGCTTTTATAGCTACAATTACTGCACTCTCCACTCAATATTAACTTTTTATATGAATAGTAGCCATAAAAGAAAGTTCAACAAAATGTGGAAATTTATTGACCAAAACTAGTAAAGGCGAAGCAAATGATCAAGATCCTTTTTACTCCGAACACCTGATGTACTTTGAATCCGGCAAAATGCTTAAAAGAATCTCCAAAATGAACTTTTAATACGATTTTACAGGGAAATTCAATTTTACTAAAAATCAAAAAGGAAAACTTTGCAACTGAGCCTTTCACACAGTCTTCCATATTTAATTTTCACTTAAGATTTTCCTTGACTCTCGAAAAACCGTTTATGAAAGGAAATCACAAGAATATACAAAATATATACTTACAATTTAATTTTCTTCTCTACACTTTTTTCTTTGTGATCAAGTTTTTCTTTGTTGAAACCTCACCCCCAAACCGCCCTTACTACTCTCAGATACGGAAAACAAAGTTCTACACAATGTTATGAATTCAAAGATGTTGCTTTACATATTTAAAGGTAGAACGATGTGGAGTAGGGCAGGGATTGTGGCTCCTGCAGAGTCCTTTTGTGTAGACTATTCAGTTTTAAATAGCCGTAAACTTTATTCTTCTTTATTTTTCCTCGACGAAAGAAAGGGCGGGGTGGAAATAAAGGAAAACAAACAGTTTGAAGAAGTTTTGTGGTCAGAAAATTAAGTACTGGGGTCGTAAAAGTGAATTTATATTGTGTTATGGCATTTTATAGCTTTGGGTGTGTGCGTGTTGAATAGTAGGTGAGAGTATATGAAAAGTTGGTAGAACTACCAACTTATTAAGTTTTTGATGATGTGCCTTTTTACGATTCTTTTGTTTGATTATGAAAATCTTTTATGAAAGTACAGATGTGTGAGCTCATTTGAAAGAATTGTGGTTTAAATTAAAGGGTTTTATTACTATTTGTCATGAAGTTTAAGGGTCAATGGGTATTTCATATGCAGATTTTATTGAATGTGCTTGCAGGGTCTAATTCGCAAATTTCAGGGATATGAAAAGCTTTTGAATTAGTAAATAGTTTTAATCTGTTAAGTTTCTGTTTCAAACGTCACAAAATTAAAACGAACTTAGCAGTCTAACAGAATAATAATTTAATTTTCTGGCTACGGGTCACCATTCTAGTCCTTCCAAATAATAACAACGACGATGCAACCAGCGGCTGCAGCCAAGATGTTAACAGTACATCGAGAGCGGTACTAACGATGACAAAAACGACGAATGATACAATGACAGTGGAGACGGACGAAAAACGGAGATTAGCGGAAAGTCTGGTCCAGACTGAGATTCCTGCGGCGTTCGGGCGCAGCAAAAAAATGATGCGAACGCCAGAGCCTCCTATAAAGGAAAAGCGGGAAACTCTGCAGGATGCTTCAGGTGTTCGAGCGGCGGAAGAAAATATAAGGAACATCGAGAATTCGATGGTCACTCCTGCGATCTTTACCAAAGCGACCGATGCAAGGGTCGTAAATCCCGACATAATAAAGAACCATCGTGAAGCTAACGACGAGATTACGGCAAAAAAGAAACGAGTGACCAGACAAATAAAGCGACGTTGTGTGATTGCAAGAAACTCCTTCACAAGTGCCAGAAGGTAAAGTTCGCACGGACTGATGCAAGCTGATGCAAAACAGAAGCCCCGACGAAGACCCCAAGATGGCCGATCCTACCCGGAGATGCTGCGGGACATCAGGGGAAACGTAAGGCTCGAAGACACCAACACTACCATTAAAGCAGTAGGGCCAACGCGGTCGGGCCACATACTTGTCGGACTCGGAGCAGAGACCAACAATAAAAAATCATTCTGCGACGCAGTAAAGAAAATCCTCGGCAAAAGCGCCACTACAGTCTCGCTCGAGCCGATGGCAACGATCGAAATAAGAGACATTATCTGCATCACGGATCTGGCTGAGGTAGAAGAGGCCCTCAAAAGGGAGTTCCCTAGCGTGGGAAGGGCCAAAGCGAGACTGACACCAGAAAACAATAGGGGACAACGCATGGCCATAGTTGACTTGACCGAAAAGTATGCCGAACAATTCCTGAACAAAGGCAAAGTACGAATAGGGTGGGTTCTCTGTAGGAAAGGGCGAAGAGCAACGCCTCTTCAATGTTTCAAATGCCTTGGCTGTGGTCACACCACACAAATATGCAAAGGACCCGATAGGAGTTCCCTATGTTACAAATGCTGTGAAATGGGACATAAAAGAAAAGAGTGTACGAAGGAGGCAAACTATATTCTTTGCAATGATGCTGATCCACGACCTGATTTTGGACACGTGTTGGGATCAGGAAAACGCCGGGCTTACCAGAAAGCCCTAGCCAAGGCAAAATCAGAACTTCGATGACCCGCATCTGCAGCTAAACCTACACCGCAGTTCAACCGCCCAAAATCTGCTTGAGCAGTTTGCGAGGGACATGAAAGCCGACTTCTTGCTGACAACACCATGATAAAAGTCTTGCATTATGGTATCCTGACGAAACTGGTACTGCCGCCATCTGGATTCGGAACGGTGATTTCCAAGCGGAGAGCTGTGGGCATGGGGATGGTTTCGTGTGGATTTCTTGCTCTGGAAGGCGCTGTCTTGAACGCAGAGGGCTATGTGTTCGTTGGGGGAGACTTCAACGCTATAGCAATCGAATGGGGCATGCCTCAAACAGATCCGTGGGGAAAACGAATCCTGAAAATGGCGGCCAGGGCGGCGCTCGTCATACTAAACACCGGAAATAGGCCGACTTACCTCAGAATTGGCTGTGAGGGAACCATACCGGACGTGACATTTGCCTCGGAGTCCTTAGTACGGAGGCTACACAATTGGAAAGTATTAGAGGACTATCCAGCCAGTGCATTTTGCTTGAGATCAGTGATGTTGTCTCCCGACGTCCGTGCTCTCGGCCTTCTACAACTGGATGGAACATCGGAACGATGGGCGACGAGATGTTCGTCGAGGTGCTCAAAGCAGGTGAGCCGCTGCAGGGATCTTCGGAGGGGACGGAAGAACTGGCAGCTCAAGACGTGGTGAACTCAACTATGAGCATAATTACGACTGTTTGCAACGCTTCTATGCCCCGTCAAAAACCCCAGCATGACAAACCCCCAGTGTACTGGTGGTTAACTGAAATCCCTGAAAAGCGAAGGGAGCGTCACAAGCTTCGACGTGAGGCTCTACGGGCTCGGAACCGTGATGGGACATGCGACCTCGTGGCAGCATATAAGTTGGCCAGGAAATGCCTTCGCAAATTGATTAACAATAACAAGGCTCGCTGCTGGCAAGACCTAGTGGACAATGTGAACAAGGATCTGTGGGGCCTTGGCTACAGGCTAGTTATGCGGAAGGTTGCCGCCCTACAGAAGCTTTACATACATGATGTGGAAAAGATGGATGAGATAATGGGGGACTCGTCCCCGCCCATCCCGTCCATGTTGCCGCCGTCCATGGTGAAACAGCAGTCGAGTGTACACTCTTCGAGGAGGCAAGCCTTTCATTGAAAGCGAGGAAGGCTCCAGGTCCAGATGGTGTTCTGTCTGAGGTGTTGCGGCTTGTCTATCACCATTGTCCGGACATGCTGCTCAGCACATTCAACGCATACCTACGGGATGGGGTTTTCCCGGTGCGATGGAAGGTGGCGAGGCTCGTGCTGATCATCAAGCGGAAGGGAAATTCCGCATTGCCATCTGCATACCGCTCGTTACGCATGCTAGACACGGCTGCGAAAGTACAAGAAAAACTCATCAAGGGAAGACTCACTGACGCGTTTCGTGCTGCAAGACGTTCTACTATCGATGCGATTGCAGAGGTTGTGAGTGCGATATGAAAGGTAGAGGCAGACATAATCATGCCAAGCGACGGATCGTCCTGTTTGTGACACTAGACGTCAGGAGCACCTTCAACTCCGCTAGATGGGTGGACATTCTGGATTTGCTGGAAAACCCTTTTCAAGAATATCTAATGCGGCTTTTGAGTGGCTACCTTAAAAGACCGAAGCCTGCTCTACGACGCAACACAAGGCTCAAGGATCTACCTTTGGTCCAGACTTATGGAACGTGTCCTACGACGGGCTACTGAGACTGGAGATGCCAGATTAGCCGCACTTGATCGGCTATGTGGATGATGTTGCGGCTCTCGTCGCTGGACGCACCGTTGAACAAGCGCAACTTAGGCTAGGTATGCTAATACGTCGAGTGAGAGACTGGATGACTGCTCGGGGGTCAGTTTAGCACCGAAGAATCCCTAGAGTAAAGAAAATTTATTCCAGATTCAACATTCGTATTGTAATCCCTGATACCAGCGGTACATAACTGGAGAGTCCTAGAAAACTACTTAGCCAGTAATTACCAATACATAGCACTTGAGATTAACGATGGTTCTTCTCGGGGTACATATGCTCAGTTTTCCAGTTTCGCGTCGAATAGCAAAAAGACATATGTTAAAAGGTTTTTTGGCATGTTCATCGCTCCAGTATCAATGGTGGAGAACTAGCAGCCCTGGACGCGGTGAATTCAAGTATGAGTATTATCACGTTTACCTGTGAGTCTTCTATGCCTATACTGGTGGTCATCTGAAGTAGCTGAACAGCGAAGTGAATTTCACAAGCTCCGACGGGAGACCCAGCAGGCATGAACAAGGCTCACTAGGTATAAGCCGACCGGAAAGCACCTTCGGTAACTTATCAACAATAGCAAGACCAGCTGCTGGCAAAATCTAGTGGACGACATGAACAAAGATCCATAGTACCTAGGCTACAAGCTGGTCATACCGAAGCTCGGACCCCAACGTTTGCCCTGTGCATACGAGGCGGAAAATATGGAGGTGGTTGTGCGGGCTCTTATATTTACCCACCCCGTTCTTGTTGAAGCGAGTCCCAATATAACTGCAGTGCATTTCCCACTCTTTACGAAGACCGAATCGGAGGAAACAGTTTTGTCCATGATGATAAAAAAGGGCTCAGTCCCAGATTGGATTCCAGCTGAGGTACTGCAGATGATCAATCACTGTTGCCCTGACTTGCTTCTTGGTACCTTCAACGGTTGTCTATGTTAAGGAATATCCTCAGAATACTGAAAAGTAGTGAGGCTCATACTGATCAGTAAAGGAAAGGAAAAATTCTTAGTTATCGTCTGCATACCCTACATAGTGTATGCTAGACATGGTCAGGAAAGAGCTTGAAAATGCATCAGGGGAAGGCTCGTTGACGTGATTTATGCAGCTGGTTACCTATTCTGACGGCAGTATGCCTTTAAAGGAGGTCATTCCACCAGCTACGCTATCGGAAAAGTAATTAGCACGGTCCAGCGCGCAGAAGCAAAACGCAATTCTACCTGACGGGTTGCCGTGCTGATCACTCTTGACGTCAGAAATGTTTTCAATTCCGCTAAATGGACGGATATTTTGGCAGCACTGGAGAATCCTTTTCAAGTACCAGAATATCAGATGTTGATTTTAGGGGACTATCTGACGGATCGTAGTCTGCTCGATGACACGAAAGAAGGTCGGCGCAGGATGAAAATTACATCAGATGTCATCAGGGCTCTATCATTGATCCTGACTTGTGAAGCGTCCTGTATGATGGACTCCTGAAGCTGGAGCTGTCAGATGAGTTACGCTTGATTGGCTATGCAGATGATGTTGCGTTGCTGGATGTACGGTCGAACATGCTCAACATAGCCTTGATACGCTAATGAGCCGAGTGAGATTGGATGCTGCTCACGGCTTCAGCCTTGTACTGGCGAAAGCGATGTCGTCATCCTGACAAAGAAAAGAGTTTCCAGAGTCAGGACTATCAGTATAGGAAGAATGCTGTTAGGATCAAAACCAGTAGTGAAATCCTTGGGTATACTAGTAGACTCAAAAATGAGCTTTTCCGAGCAAATCGGCCAATAGCTTGTAAAGCGGCAAGGAGAGTAAGGCAGCAATATAAAAAAAATGCATTTTTTTTATCAACCCAAGGTTGGACTTGGAAGCAGCAATGATGGTAACAGTGCTAGAAAGTTTTTTGAAAACACAGAAGTTTCTGCTGCAAATTCAGTGGTGGACTATAATTTCATAACAAAATGCTACATCACCCTGTAAGTGACGGTTTAAACGACTCATACAGTACACAACGTGTTGATTGGGCGCCACTTCCGATTGGGTTAATATCTGAAGACGCCCAAAAAGCACGAAATAAAGATGTAAAAAAATTACAGAGAACATTTACCCCGAAAACCCTCGAGATCAGCAATTATTCATCGCCTCTTTTTCACTTCTGCGTCGTACATTTCTAGCATGAGGAAAATTCATCCAAAAATAGGTAAACGCTTATCTGTTGAGACTGTACGGTTGTTACTCTGGGCGGATATTTCGTCTAAACATTGTGAATCAGGTGAAGATGAACAATCTGCTAAAGAAAGTGATTGATTTCCGAAAATGTATTTTTTAAAGCGGCTGTGGAGCGATTTTTGTATTTTTTTTTTTATTATAATAAGTATCTTAAATCATTTTTTTTGGCTTTTTTACAAAATATACACGTAGATATCATAAACACCAGGACTAAAAACTTTGTGTAAATTAATGTCCTTATCGAAAACAAGGCTGATTTTCTTTCTATTGTAGGATTCTAGATTCGTGATCAGCGAATTCAAAAACCCAGACAAACTAGACTTCGTTCAAATTAGATGCATCTTCCTGCCATTTTGTATCAGCTAGTTAGTTTTTGGCAAGTTAAACAGTTTTTGAGGTTGGTTACTATGAATATGTTATTAAGAGTTACCACTCTCAAAAACTGTAAGACGCCAAATTTCATTTAAATTAGATGCATTTTTCGGAAACTCATCCAGCATTTTGTATCTGCTATTTTTTTAGAAAAACTGCCGCAAGATTTAAAATCAGCGTGCTAAAATCCTTAGTATACTAAATTTTGGTGTAAATAGGTGCATTTTTCAGAATTTCATCCGCCATTTCGTTTTTGGAAAATTTAATCTCATGTTCATAATCAGCTAGCTCAAAAACCCCTACCTGCGAAATTTCATTTGCATATGACAACAAATTCTATTTTTGTCCAAATATTTGAGGCCATTGCCCTCCTCCTCCTATACTGAAGTGAACCTTAAATTTTTTTCTATCAAAGGCAGTCGAGTGGGGTATCAAACGTAGGGTTTTTATAAGTACAATGTCAATCAGTACTTCAGCAGTCAAAATGAACTCAATTTTTAATCGCAACCCCCATGCGACACAATCTCGCGAAGCAATTGCTAGATTGTGAGGATGAGAATTTGCCGTTACCGCCACGCAGAGGCTCGTCGAGAGAGGCGGTAAAGGCATACGGGGGATAACATTGAGTGTCGCTCCACTAACATCGCATTTTTGATGGTAAGAAGGTTTTCGCGTTACCTGGGGGAATTAAATCACATGGAGCAGTTCTGCTCACTTGTATTTCTGTGCGGGACTTGAAAACGTAAAGCAAGAATAAAAGATTGCCCAACGGTTGCAAGGGATCATGCAAGGGAACTGTTATAATTTTGGTGATTTCGCATTCACCGGTAGCGAAACATTCTGGGTGATGCTTTGCGATTAAACATTTTTTTTGCGTTACGGTGCTTACTGACATTTTGGGAGAGTAAACCGCGATTAGTGGGAATCCGATTTTGAATGTAGAATGAAAAACACGCGCTTTCTTCACTCCTTGATTGAAAATGCGGGACTCGCAGTTTGTAGGATAAGCGGGATGACCGTCGCGATTGTGGTGGAGTTTAGAAGGAGCCCAAAGCGAATCTATTTTGAGAAAAAGTGAATCATGCAATACAATTCTTTTCGCGTATAGTGGATATTGCAAAACAAAATATATACTCAGGTGTAACTTGAAGTGCTAAAATAAACGTCTCTGCTTTTATTCGTGAGAAATGTACAAGTTTCTAAGTGAATCTTCACGATTTCATTGTCAACAATCTTGTAGTAAATTCAATTTTTTGAAACAATGCAGAAATAGCGATACGGATATTTAAATTAAATTGGATTCATGTTGCCCTTGCAAACGTCGCGCACCAATAAAAAGAGTGTGAAACAGGGTTTTCTATTGACGTGTTCCCATCCATACCCGTGGATTATATTTTTTCTTGATTTTCAATCAACTCGGCAATTTCTCTGATTCTATTCAAATACGACCTGCCAGCCGAAACTGCTAAAACTGAATCAGTGTAACTAATTTCGACGCTTGAATTACACGAAGAATTCTTATTATTTAAATTTTAATTGAGTTGCAGGCCCTTATCCCCCAACCACTAGCTCTCGTCGGAGAAGTGGGTAAGTCCCCTTACTGATTTACTACATTTTTTACACACCGTCGAATCCACACATCGTCTTCAAATAATTCGTGAATGCGAAATTTTTTTGTAATGGTGCCCTTGTGCTGGGGAAAAGAACTCGCCCCACGACACCGCAATGCTAGCCTGCCAGCCCATTCACGCGCCCTCAGACAAGACCACTTCCGGCGAGCACTAATATCTTCGCTCTCTGAGGCAGCGGACCATCGCAGCAGTCCTTCATAGACATTTCTTTCTTTCAGTCACTACATAAACAGACTGGTTAGTTTTTGCTAACAATTTTCCATTTGGAATTATTTTGACGGATTTCTTTTAAAGGAGTCACGATTTGTATAATGTTTTATTGGTTTAACTTCCAGTAATTAGTCATCATTAGTCTTTTTCATTATTTGCAAGTGAGAAAAATTTCAGGAATAATTTTTTGATCATTTAAATTTACATTCTAGGCGATGAAAAATAATTTTCTATTGTCGTTGTACCCTTAATTCTTTCCAAAAATGTATAACAAAGTTCAATTTCGAACGCCTTAAAATAGATAAATCCTCACCTATTGAATCTACTATACGTGATGAAGCCAATAGATACTTGTATAACACACATGTAGTCACAGTTGAGCGAGCCGTAACTCACACCGAAGACAAGTTTCCCAGACATACTTCCAATTAAATTCGTGTGGTTGTGATATATTGTCCCAGTTAACGAACCGAAAAAAGACCTGAAAACCTGTGACCGGTATCCTAATGATTGTGCAAAAACGATATCTTCTTCAAAATAACACTTAGAGAAGCCGCGACAGATTAATTTAAAACCTCATTTGTTTTGATTCTCATTTACCTTCTTTTTAACGATCTAATATGTAAATTTCTTCTGTTTTAGCATTTATTTCAGCATATTTAGGAATTTTTAATTGATTGAAATTGATATAGTAGTAGGCGGTGAATTTTTTTGTAACCGGTTCAAAATATGCATGAGAATAGTATATTTTATTGATTTTATGCGATATTGATAATGAAAATAGATAAAAAGTTGATTATGTTACGTCATGAGTTAACAATCATTTGTTTTGTCATAAAATCAATATTAAAGTTTATACTCATGATATACATTTTTGGCTCCTGAATTCCTTAATAATCAATATTTTGTTTCAGATAAGTTATTTCATTGTTACTGATACATTTTCTGTACGGGATTAAACAAAAAATTCATAGCATTGTGCCTGCAGTAGATTTCTATGAAATGTTCGAAAGAACTTCACATTCGTTTCAACGCACGACCATTCTCAGAAGCTTTCAAATAAGGTATACATGTCTTGCTTCTGCTGCTCAAAATTTCCTTCTGAGAGCAAACTGAGAATTTCTGTTAACTTAACTCTTGAATAATTTCAATTAATAGGACAATGTCTATAGAACTTTCCTATGAGAGTCCTATCATAGATGAAAATGCCTTTTTAATGAAATTTTAATGGAAAAGCAACTTGCAAGGAAGCAGCAAATCCATTGCAAATAGATTCTATCCCATTTCATGGTCTGTGTAATTGATATAAAAGAGAAATTCCATTTTCTTCAAGATGAAATCACAAAGAGCTCATTTCTGCAAGATTGTATGGCTGAAGAAGGAAAGAAGGAATGTGGAATACGTAACCATCTGTGCGATGCTTTCTACCTTTTAAGAATTTTCGGCTCTAGAGGTCCCCCAAAATGTGTGCTTAATCACAATCGAAAGGCAAGATTGGTTACATGTAGTGATTGTACTTAAAAAGTTAGAAAAGTCATCCATGTATGGATGCAGCTTTATTAATGAAGATTAAGGTTTAACTCTAAAGGTGGGTTAGGAATATCAATGCATAAAATGTGTCTTGGATCTGCTGTTGGCATTGTTTATATTCTAATTATTATTATTATTAATATTTATTCACTCAATACTAATTAATTCAAATTCACTCTTTGGATGAAATCGAATTCGCATGTCATGGATCGAAAAGAAGATGCGATAACACTGAGTCATGAGACATTTTAGCTAGCCCTAACCTAAATGATGCACTTCAGGCACGTCACATTCAAATGTTTGACTTTCCTGGTGGTTGTTATATGTATAGTCGATTATCTTACTACCTTAGCATAGTTTTCACAATTTTTCTGCATATTTGACCTAGCTGCGTAGATTTTCGTAGCTCTAATGAAAACTATATATCTAAGTCAAGTTCCGCAGTTTTATTTCAGTTTTTTCTCAATATAGTTTCCGACAATTTGAAAACAGAAAAGTTTCTAGCCGGCATGGCATATGTATGAAGTTTTTCTATGTTTCTTTTTATACCATAAGTAAAAATTTTTGAATGTGTTGAGACGATCACCCTCAGGTTCTTCCTCTGTACGAAATATTGCAGCTATACCAAGAGTGCAAATGAGGAGACCTTTGAGTTCTAGAGACATTTGTGGAACTGTTATACGTCTTTCGAGATGAGGTAGAACTAGACGTTTCGCAACATTTTTCATAAAAATCATTCTATCTTTTGTTTGTGATTGAACAGCAAGAACGCATTTACAACTGCAATATCTACTAGCCTATAAAATGAAACCATTGGTCGAAGAGTTCTAAAACGATATTATCTCTGGAATGAAACATAAGATTTTGTAGATAGATGCAAAGTGACGCCCTCTTCAAAGTTTCACCACAATAAGAAATTTATAATATGTTTGACGGGGGTCTCCCCGTATAGGGGAACGGCCCTAAAAAAAAATGTCATCGCATGTAGACAATATGGGTATCAACTGAAAGTTGTTGATGAGAACTTTTCAAAACAGATCTTAAAATGACAAATTTCGCTTTGACGGGTGCAAGGGAAGGGGAAATGCACGAACATTTTGTGTCCCCCTCGATATTTTATTTGCAAACTGTATTCTTCGGCGTATTTCGTCTCTTTCTTTACCCTTTTTCGTTATTATGGCGCCTTAATACACAAATTCGCCCACATTTTCAATACTGTATTTGCCAAGTGTGATATTTTGTGTATTTTAAGTATTTTTCCTCGACTGCGTCATGCGCATAGTTTTGCTTCGCTATCGAGTTTCAGGAAGAAGTCTTTGACAGTTGTAAATAACCGTGTCAAAGTGTTGATGTCGTCTGCATAGGCTATTACTTGGCTCAACTTGTATAGTTATGTATCTCGTGTATCGACAGGCCAGCCCATCTTCCTGCTTTCGTCCGATATTTATGTCGAAGGCATCGGTGAGTTGGTTATTGATGTGGACTTGGGAATTTATCAACGGCATTGTCTTTTTGGTAAGACGGACTAATTTGGCTTGGATGCCGAAGCAAAGCATTATTTGGTACAGTGCGTTACGATCAATACTGTCGTTTGCTTGCTTAAAGTCAAGGAAATATCTGATGTAGGTCTATGTTGAAGTCCCAGCACTTTTCAAGTTTCTGCTTGATTGAGAACAATCGGTCTATTGTCAATGTACCTGCTCTAAAACAACCACCTTGATACCCCCCAGTAATACTGTTGACGTATGATCCGACTTTATTTTCTTAGATTTTTGAAAATATTTTGTTCGCCGTACAAAGTAGTGATATGCCTCTATAATTTTCGCACTGCAGCTTGTCACCTTTTGTGTGGATAGTGAATATAATTAATTGGCTCCACTCTTTTGGCATATCTTCTTGTTGCCAAATGTGCTGGATGACTTTGTGAATAGCTTGATGAACACTACTGCCACCATATTTGATGAACTCCACTGGAATCTCATCGATGCCCGGCACTTTATTATTCTTTTGGGCTTTGATGATGGAACATACTTCATCCAAAATTGATGGCTGATGGGGCCAATGGAAGCTCTCCGGAAACGTCTATAGACGTCGATGTTCTGGAGCTATGTGGAAGATTAGAGAGGTTCTTGAAATATGTTTCCCATCTTTCGTTACTCTTGGTTTCATCAGCGGTGATATTGCTGACATCATCACGACAGAGCAAGGTTTTGGGCTGGTAACCAAGTTTCAGGTTGTTCACTACTTTGTATGCTTGCCTTGTGTTGTTCCTTGCTAAACTTACTTCTATACTTCTCAATTGGTCGTCATAATAATTATTTTATTCGGTACTCTTCGTAGATTTTCGTAGTGTTCCCTCTTCGTCCTGGTTTTCCTACCTTAGACATTACAGCTCTGAAAATATATCGGCAAGTAACATCGGTTACAAAAAGAGCATTAAAATCATCAACATTCGATTTGAGAACCGCACTGCATACCAATAATCTTTCAAAAGCGCTAAACTCAATCTCATCTAGGTCTTCTAGGTATCACGACATTATGTACGGGCGTACGGGTGATTTGTTGCTGGGGGTTATCTTGCCCATTTCATACTTTTTCATAAAAAATACCTTCTAGTCTTCTAAAATTTTACAGGAACTTTTATTTGAAGTCAAGCATCCCGCAGTTGAAGAGCGTTCATTACAATTCCTTTTATCGCTTGCACAAATAAAATCAAAATGCAAAAACTTGCACATACTCTGACGCTACATCTGACAGGCGCAGTGAAGTCAATATATATTTAACTCAAAGACATATAAACAAATGGACGAGCTACGAGAATCTGTGTACTCGTCCATGTGAGAAGCAAATTCGCCACATAAATAAGTTATAAATAACTTACGCTCTCGAAACTATATGATTCCCTCTGCTTCTCCTTCCCCTTTTTTTCCAGACACCCGCGCACACCAACGAAATTTCATTTCACGTGCACACGATCGGGCTTTCGTTATCATTCGGAAAACAGTTTGAGTACAAACAAACGACTCTCACCGAAAACTCGAACGTCAAAGCAAAAGAAAATCGAAAAGAGCGCGAAACACGCGGGAAAACTCATGTGTCAAAGCGCATGGAAATTTCGTAAATTTTTAACGAAAACAGTGAATTAAAGTTCCGTTTACAGACGCGCAATCTTTAAAATTAAAAACTTTTTAAATGTGAACGTGTTTTGCCGTGAATAGAGTGCTAAAACAAAA
Organism: Odontomyia ornata; assembly: GCA_963969285.1. NCBI lineage: Eukaryota > Metazoa > Arthropoda > Insecta > Diptera > Stratiomyidae > Odontomyia > Odontomyia ornata. The sequence goes on along the minus strand of OZ017740.1, from coordinate 28,903,436 downwards.
GCATATCACTTCAAACCTCAACTTCACACAACTTTAGCGAAGGTTGCCAATTGCTTCGGCTCTCACGACGGGTTGCGGATCCAGTACTCTCTATATCTATGATTTAACAGCTTGAGACGCTTACACATGCACTCACTCCCACTGCTCGCATATCATTGGACCCTAAGAAGGTACAGGAAATATCAAGTTTGTGCATGTGCAATACAAAAAGATATAATCAATCAAAATTTTTTGCAAAATACGCCACAGTGTCGTTTAAGCGATTCCCAATTCTTGAGAACGACGTGGAATTGACTGATTTGCCTCATTTTGAATCGATAAACTTACAGCTGCGATATTTCCTTCGCTCCGAGCGGTACGACGTCTTTTTGGCACCGGAACGTCCAATGGTGAAATGGTGGACTCGAACTTATCCACGATAGTACGCACAGCCTGTCAGGCGGGACAATTACTACGGCCGAAATTTGGAGTAAGCGCCCTTAAAATTGCGACCACCGACTCGGAATTTGGTAGTAATTTTTAATAATTTCAAAACGGAGCTGGTTCGTGAACTATATCACATTGAAATGTTGACATTAACTAATGTTTTGACGTTAACAGTTCTTCAAAAAAGTATAAGGGTGCATTCATAAAAAGATACAAAATTGTTGTGTCCCTAACGGAAAATCCATACCGTTTTGCTTTTTTTGGTGGGACGGTGCAATTTTCGTTTTGTTGCCACCAATCATAGAATTGAATTAAGATTCCAAGAGTTTGTCAATGAAATTCCTCTGACATGTCCTCTCGGATTTAACTGTCAAATAAAGATATGTAAAGTCAATTTTACTGTTTGCAACACGGGTAGGTGTTGCAGGTGACGACGCCGAACAATGTCGTTTTTGAAGATGATGTAAACGATGAAGATTTGGATGATGATCACGATGACGACTAGAGTATTCACCTGAGTTCTTACTAATACATCAGCACATTAAAATCTAGCAGAACAGTTCTAGCAAATTTTATCTGATACATTGGGTCACGTGAATTTAGACGAATATTTCGTTCCAACAGGAAACCAAATTTGGCGTTCTTCCGCGAGGTGGCGTGTTCATTTGAAGACAGGTGCACCGTGTGTTACTATTTGGTGATGAACGGGTAGGTAGGTAGGGTTTTATGGGTATATTCCCGTATTTTGCTATGATCTGCTGGTACGGGTCTCCGACAGAACGCACCAAGTTTGAGGCTTTAACCAAAGCGCTTATACTTATGCTTTGAACAGGTGGAGCATGGCCGAGGACGCAGGCTATTTAGAGATTCATACCATCATTCAAGAGGCGTCAGTTTCGAAGTTCAGTATGAGCTGCTGGATGCCTAAATTGACTATTAGCACAACATTGGCTGCTTGCAACACGAGGCTCTGCTTTTGAAGAGGCCTGGCGATGAGGTGCCTTGGAATGATGGAGCAGAGCCGGATTGCGATGAGAGGCATACAGGTATTTTTCTTAGATGTTGCTTAGCGATCTTAGTTTTCTGAGTGCCCAGTGGCGGTGTGAACTGAAAATGTGCAAGGCTGCTTGCATCGGATTGCTAGAGCTGCATGTTAGCTGTGATACCAGCAATATCCCGTGCGTGATTCTGGTCCTGGGGTGATATAACGTGCTCGTCGTCGGGGGTCTCGTGATGAGGAGCATTCACGCTGCGAGGTTACTGGACCGCCTCTTGGGTCAAACTGCTCACTTGGGCTGATCTGATCGGGAGAACTGCCTGTTGGAGAGAGGCCAGATGAGGGTGTTTTAGAGCGCGTACCTATTACTGCCAGGCCAATGCCATGCGCCGCCTCGGCTGCGGCAGTAGATCGAGGAATTTGATCGAGCACCATGCTGTTGCTCCACTGTAAATTTAATTTTACTCTTTTTAATTATGAGACTATTTTACTGTTTGTTCGCATCATGGATAGGTAATGATGAAGTCGATGATGATCACGATGACGACCAGAGTATTCGCCTGGTTTCCTCGGAGTACATCGGCTCAAGCAAATTTTAATTTTTGCGAAGGAAGTTGCTTGCGCGACTAGTATGCGAGTCAGTCCGGCAAAGAAAAATTTGTCGAGGGATGAGGACCTGCTTGCGCCGTAAAGGATGCTCCGACATCGGGGCGTTCCATACCACCGCAGTTCTATTATGACTTTTGATAATAACTCGTTAAGGCAATTGATATTATTATTATGTAAATATACGATGAGTTTTTTATCACTACGGTGTCAATGGGCCATAGAGCACAACTAACAAATGTAAGATTTGGACCGTCATCCTCTCCAGGCTTTGACATTGATCGGTCTGACATAGCTCACATCCGTATGTGTGAATCATTTCAACGTATAAATTCACAGAAAAGCAGTTCGCTCATCAATTTCTATACACAATTACGTTTTATGCTCAATACTCACCAAAAATTCATTATGATTATTTGAAGTGTGTAAGAGTTAGCTGCATTTTGCTAGATTATGAAACGTAGAGAAGAATGCTTCTTGGAGTGATTTCAGAGAAAGTTTCCTTATACCTGAGTTTTAAAAAGTTTGGTTAAGCTAGTTGAAAAAAATGTTATGTTTTTTCGAACGTGAGATTCAAGGGATTCATTCGGTGATTTTTTCTAATTTTTACAAATATGTATACAATTCATGAAGTGCTTAGCCTAACAATATTCGTACAGGTTGTAATTCAGGACTTAGGAGTTTAATAATTATTTACTTTACTTAGTTTACAATATTAATTTTTTCGAAAAAAGAAAACTTTAAAATGTTGACACCCACAGCATTATCAAACATTAATCAATTTTAAAAGAAATCAGTTGTAAAATTCATTAGCTGTAACAAATGCAGTTTTAAAAATTGATTTCCTTAAGATTAAGTACATTACTTGCTTAAGACTACCTTAAAAACTACTCGTTCGCTGCATCCATTGAACGGTTATCCATCGCTGCCCTGACTACTTTCGCCTTATGTTTCACGGCTTTGCTGATTCTACTAGCTGTTCCCTATATGATTTGATTGGCTCCGTTGCTGCCTCCTAGTACAGCGTCTCGTTAGGATAAGACCGTCCGTACTCCCATCTGCATAGGCCTCTGTAAGCCCGAAGGATTTTTCGCTCCAATAGTCCTATCTTGTCCCTATTTGTTTTCGGAGCTCCTTTCTATATAATCACCGTATATGTGATGATCGGACAACTCAAGGTTTTATAGATCAAAACCATGACTTGCTTGCTCGTTGTTGACTGTTTCCAGAAAAGAGGTATGAGGAAATGGTACGCGAAGTCACGTTATTCAAAATATTATCAAAGTGAGTACTGAAGGTAGTCTTCCTATCGAAAATTACCTTTAAGTGCTTCGTTGGCCTTGAGCAGTGTACCATCTGCCCAGTCAACTTAATTCTCGAGTCACAGACGCCTCTTGCACTTAATTCACTTTTTTGCATTCACCTTGATTCCCCATTTCCATTAGTATGCAGTAAGAGATTCCAAGTATTTCTAGAGCTTCATTTTAGCAAAGCGCAAAAGCGGCTTGGAATACGGCCATAACATCTACCGTGGAGTGGGCTTTTTGGACAACAACTTGTCTTTCCGGCACAATTCTTGCCCCCACAATAGAATATTTTAATGTTTCAGCAACCGCGAGAAATGGAATTTGACCCGGCCCTTTTTGGTTCAACCGGGCCTGACCTGCGAATTTAAGCGAGACTGAGAAGGACAAATCAACTAAAATATGGTGATATGAAAATTTACGGAACATACCTATTGAGCATGCACACTTCTGCCGTACAATAAATGCCGTTTTTTCTTCTAACCTCAATTAGAGTACATACCAAGAGCATAAACATAAGGGCCTCTAAACTAGAATTGAATGCAATATATTAACTGAAATAAAATAAAAGCAGTTTCTTCTTCCAACCTCAATTAGGATACTTAACACACAAGCATAAGGGCACCCAAACTAGAACCGAATTGAATATTTTAACGTTTCAACACCGGCCAAAAATGTAATTTGATCAGGGCCGTTTTTGGTTCAACCGGACCCTACCTGCAAAGTTAAGCGGGGCTAAGAAGGACAAATGAACTTAAATATATTGATATGAAAATTTACGGAACATACCTATTGTGCATGCACACTTCTTCTTCTGACCGCAATTAGAGTATATACGAAGAGCATAAACGTAAGGGGCCCTAAACTATTGTAGAATCAAATAGAATATATTAACTTTTTCAAAACCCGCCAAAAATGGAATTTCACCCAGACCCTTTGTGATTCACCAGGGCTCTTCCTGTGAATTTTAGCAGGACTAAGGGTCCAAACAAATATCATAGGATAAACATTTTTTCCGAAGATCTTAAGGTTGCCTCCCCATGTAAGGATCTGATCTGTTGTTTATAGTTAAGTTAAAGTTTTTCTGCAAATTGGCGACTCCATGAAAAATCAGAAAAAAAGTTAGTTTCAAGTATTTATGTAGCCGCATCAGTGTCGAGAAATTTTATCTCAAATTGCCGTAAAAACAATGGTAAACCGTAAGAATTCAAAGGACTCTTTTCAATATGTTACAAATCATCTCAAGTTTGCAAATATATTTCCGCTAATTGAACAACTGGCTTTAACAATACCTTACCGTTTTTGGCAAAAAGTAATAAAATATATTTCAGTTGAATATATTAGAAAGCTTACTTTTATTATTTTGCTTGCCATACATAGAATCATAATTAAAATTTGGTGCCTTCTAATGAATAATTTTTTAATGGAATCCTGAAAATTTTCATTTATTCATCACATTTGATAAAGCCAAGCCCTTTTTCCGAGTTGGGCCCCTCTGAGAAAACGACTTCACCTCTGGACTACGTCAGTACTGCCCGACTTCTTGGGTATTGCAAATATTTTTGCGCATTTCTATTGTTAATGCAATTATGCAGAAGATCAGGGAGAACAAAAAAAAATATGGGGAAGCCTTTTAAGCATATGATTGGATCAGATTTCATCAGCCCCTGATGCTGAATCAGAGAATCTGGTCAAGCACAATTGGTCACGGTCCTTGTCGAAATTCGTTCTGGTGCTGCTCACTAACGAAGTAACGGGAAAGTCCTTACTTGTTTTCTCTCCTTGAAGAACTTTCGCAAAATGTTTTGCAATACAGTCATCCATTTGCCATCCATGAACATGGACCCATCATAACTGCAGACCCCGGGCAGCCTTTTTCTGCCAGTTAACCTATTGATTGAATACAAGGACCTGGTTTAATACTCTCTCTCGAGATCTTTCGGTTTAGAGACATAATCACTAGATTTATACGTCCATACTTCCAGTTAATCATATTTAAATGGTGCTGATAGCCGGCACGTCTACGATGAAGTTCCAATATGTCTTTTGGTAAATTTTGATAAAGGTAATCTGTCAAGGATTTCTTAATGGAGGTTATTAAGATGACCGCATCCGGGGTTGAATTTATATAAGCGACTCTCTCATCGATTTCAGAAATAGAAAAGTTTTTCGATCTATTGATCAAAATGTCAAGAACTCCACCCTCGCAATTCCTCCAACGGTGGGAAAGATTTATCAGGTTGGCAGACACGATAAAGAAGTCAATAAAAGACGAGCTTCGGCGGAAGGTAGGCTCTTTTGGAGCAATCAATATGACATCCTTATTTGATTGAACCCAGTTAGAGATAGCTGTTCCATAGCCATTAGATGCAATATTTTCCCATGAGGGTAGCTTCACATTGACATCACTTCCGATGGAACAGTGATTGCGTTTTTTTTGCACAGAGTAAGCACTGCTTTCAAGTTTTCAATGAGTTCCCTCACTGGATATCCATGTCGAAAATAGATCTCCACAAATGCAAAAGTGCACCCTCTCAGCATGGGGCTCATTATATCTACTTCAAAAAATTTCAGACATAGAAGACAGTGCCTTTGGACTTTCAGGTGATCTTTGTGACCCATTTCAACTCTAAGCATTTCCTCTGAATCATCACGCCTGATAGTTTTGTATTTTCCCAGATGTACCCTGTGTCCTTTCTTTGAAACTAGTTCTCGATAGAAACAAGAAGTGTGGTCTATGTTCAAGTTTCCTGAACAGAATTCCTTTCATTGCGTGGAGCTAGTGAACATATATGTTGAAGATAGTTTAATGGAACTCCTCACGACACCATAGTATACTTTGAAGGCAGACTCTAAATATGGAGCTTTTTTTGCACTAGGATTAGTGAGTTTTTTAAAGTGGGTTTTTTTTATAGTTAGGGACAAATGAGTCCCCTTTTTTGTATGAGTGTGAACAAATTATACCCGAAAAATCATTTCGCGACTGTTGTGGTTGCTGCATTGGCTGATGTTTGGGTTGCCACACAAGCTGAGGTGTAGATTGCTTCTTTGCACCTAGAGTACGAGACCCCTTCTCGTACAGTATTTTTAAAGAGGCAGTGATGAAATTCCTGGTTTACTTTATTCTCTTCTGGAGACTCTTCCTCCTCTTCTCAACTTCTTTTGCTTTAGGAAAGCCTCTGAAACTCACGGGGTATCTCTTAGCATTGCAGTTGACATAGAATATCTTTTCTTTTTCTCGTCCTTTGAGATTGGACATTGCATCAGCTGGTGTTGCTTGTCACATTTTAAGCATCTAACTTCAAGCCCGCAGTTAGAAGCGATGTCTTTGGCAATTTTTTGAAAATGTTCCCATTGCATCTCCTGACACAGTAGGAGCTTTATGTACATCGCTTTCTTCACTTCAATGTCTGGTTTGAACTAGACTAAGAAAGAGGAAAACATCCTTTTTTCCTTCTAGAGGTTATCGTCGAGAACCTCTTAACTGGTAAGATATCTTCTCCAAGATTCTCCTTCAGCTCAGCCACGACAACATTCTCGTCGTACGAACTGTTCACGCCTTTGAGTAGGAGAGTCAATTTTCTCTCTCCTGGTAGACTGTACGTACGGGTTAAAGCACTGGCTATTTTGTATTTCATCGCCACAAACAAAACTTTTTTGCCTCTGTCGAAAGCTATTTTCTTACATATACATATGTTGGTGAATTGTTTTGAAATCGTCTATACGTTCGTTGAGACATTTATTTCTCTGATCTCTTAATGTAGTAAGAATTGTTACTAAAGTTTGTGGGTAGATAAGAAAAAATCTTGTGAATATAAGTTCATGGTGGCTAGGCCGCTTGAGCATAGCGTTGATGTGTTAGAGCATTACATTCCTGAATGTCCCCATAAGAAAAGTTTGCAAATTGTATACAGCTTCGAGTTGAATAGATCTAATTTTGAATAAAAGCACGGTGCCTTAGATTTTTAAATACACTGCTAGGCTCGCGTCAATTTCGGCTGGGAGCTAATCTGCCGACCGTAAGTGATAATATCCGCATCATCCACTGATCCTGAATGACACCCAGATTTGCTTCTTATCATTGGTTAGCGGTTCGCATTAAAATTTCTTTGAAGAAAATTGGGTCTTACATTCAAGAAAGAGGGGCCTAAAACCATCTCTCCAATGCGAAACGTTTGAATCATCGACGCTGAATATTGGAACTCTTTAGTCTCCCCATGCCTGAGTCAGCATCGTCGGGACTGCCATGTTAATAGTGCTAATACACGGCCGGATTTGGTCCGGGCGGACCACCGGATTTGGTCCGCTCCGTACCAAATCCGGTCGTCTGGAGAGCAGTCCACGGACCAAAAGTGAGTCCGATCGAGTTCGATAAATTTTCCACCGGACCAAATCCGATTCAGTTCGCTCCGGAATAAATCTGCGTGTGTGGACAGAACGGCCGGACAAATCGCAATCAGTTGTGGCGATGTAGCAACAATTACTGCTGCCGCAAAAGCGATTTAATGTTTGTTGAACATAATCGATGCCACTTCGTTTGCCATCTTCGCGTACCAAAAACTGAAGAACGACTGGCTGGTCCGATCGTGTGTTGCAAAAGAGCGGACCGAACCTCAATAGGTCCGGCCGGACCAAATCTGGTCGTCTGTTACGGTTTTAAGAGCGGACGAACAGACAGACAGATGCACGAATGAAAAGAAAGACAGTAAGTGGAGGTAAATTAAAAAAAGCAACAGTGAAGGTAAATTAAAAAAAGTACCCTGACAAGGGAGAAGCCAGTCACCTCGCCCGAAACTGCTTGTTTTCAGGGCAAAATTGGTGTTAGAATAGAGACAGTTACCGATCAAGTTTTCGTAATTTAGGTAGAGATCAGTGGTTCACTTTCAATATCCTTATCTTCTTCTTCTTAGCACTTAGCCCCTCTCGGGCCTTCGCTTCCTGCAAACAGCGCCGCCAACTGTCTCGGTTCATTGACCGCGTCTTCCAATTCCGATATCCGAGCAGCGATGAACTGTCTTCGTCGACCGAGTCGGTTTCCCCACTGGCCTCCGGCCTTCAGTTCTCCCAACGAATACCTTCTTGGGTATCCATTGTCCGCTAGCCTTATATTTGACACCATGTCTACTCTTACCTGTGCCCTTGTGATTTTCAGAGAAGAAACGGAGTTTTTTTTATTTGTTTGATGTTTGCATTCGTCTCAAGTTTTCATGTCCACAAATCTTGTCGACACGAAATTTTTGTATATTTGCAGAGTAGCTTGATGGATACTCATTAAACAATTTTTAGTAGCATAAAGTACGTGTGATAAATATTTTAAAGTGTAGCTTCATGATGTGATAAGAACTCACCCCATATGAGTTAGCTGAGCTCGATTTTCTTTATAGCTCGCTGACCCCTGAGCCACATCATTGGCACCCATGTTCTGCACGTACTTAAGCACTCCCTGAAAAATTCACTGTATGCTTTTTCGAATTTTTAACTATGCTCTTCTTATTTTGTATTATAAGTAGAGTGAAATCATGGTATCAAACATTAAACATTGCAATAATGTTTTCTTTTTCTTCAATGGAAATTTGATCAATTTTTTTCCATGAAAAAAAAAAAAAACAAAAATACTGATTTGAAAGAATAAAATAAAAATCTTTCAAAATACTCACACGAGACTTGCTAACAAACTACCGATACTTTATCTGCAGCTATGAGAAAGTAATCAAATGTTTCACTTATTTATTGTCTGATCCATCTAGAGACGATTATGTCTTATAAAAGCGTAACAAATTCGACAAGCCAATCTTTCGTAGCTCATTTCAATCTTTTTGTTCTGATCCAATTTGTAGTTGACACAAGAAACATTTTTGAATTTAAGTCTTAACAAAAGCCATGAAAAATGATACCAAAGGCTATTGTTTGTATTGTACGCGTATTATCATTTTCGATGGGTCGTTAGTAGTTTAACGTATAGCTAAAAAAGGCGTGGAAAGCCAGAAGACATTGTTAAAGATTCAAATTTTAATCAAGATAAAAGAATGTTTAGATACATTTCAAGGTAAAAAGATTTTAGTAAATACAAAAATTTGAGCTTAGTTTAATACCAATCTTTTAGGAAGATTCGAATTGTTTTTAATACAACTTAAATAATTGAATTAGATTTATGTACGCACTTGTGGTAGAGTGGATACAATCAGTTAAAAGCGTTTTAATTGCAAGGACTTGTTTAACTCGAGGATAATATCCTTGTTTCAACCTCAAAATCAAATTAAATACATTTTCTCTCATGTTATTTTGGCCTTGAACATTTCAACACGTGCAACAATATCAATTCAATTAGAGTTCAATTAGATACGACAAAACAAATGAACTCTATCCTGTTTGAATGTATCCTCGTTGACCAAAGAATATCTGCGAAATTCGTAATAGTCCGCACACATTTATTCATTCATTCTCCATGTTTACTCAATTATTCCACGTTCAAACGTATCGAAAATTGACCATTAAATGTAAGGATTGTTCAGCACACACTTCAACATTTTCGATAAACCTTTTCTACACATATTTCTACATACTCCTCCCCCTCCTTCCGACAGGGTTTCTCTTAATATTGCACAGTGAAGTAACCATTCCGACCAATGTAAACATTTCAATACAATTTGGTTATGAGCTTTTGCCATCCGGACAAAGTAATGGTCTGATTGTTTTAGCTTCTTGCAAATAAAAAAGGATATCGATTGAGACGGTGCGAGATGTGATGTCTGGGAGGAAGCGCCATCTTGGTTACTCACGTTTTAACTAAACTAACGTCGACTACATTGTACTTGATATGAATTGGGTATCTATGCTTTTCATACGTGTTCGGCTTCAACAGCAAGGATATGGATCTAACCGTATGAAATTCTCTCGATGAAGTCCTGAATAAGACATTGTCTATGTACTTAATAATTCAAAGAAGTAAAACAATTTTAGGCTGACTTTGATATTGTTAAGAAGAGCTACGTTATGATTTCAGATTGTGTATTGAGCCGAGTTGAATATCCTTGGAATATGAAATGGAGAAAATTTGCAATTGATTAGGATCTTAATTGGTTATTTCGAAGAAAAAATAAGTTTGGATTGTTTTGATTGCAGAATGTATTTGAGAATGATTGTTAAATACAAACATAGCATATGCAATGAATTTTCTAGTTCTTTCGTGGGAGATGATTCTTTCTTTTACATCCTTTTCCTAAGGTTGCGATTCTTTTTGAATATTTGATTGTAATTTGATCTTATTCTCAAAGCTTGAAAAAATGTTGTGGAATTAAGACAGTGCATACTGCAGGCATTGAATGAAAACGAGATAGCATACTACAATACATAGTAAATAAGTATTGCACAATGCAAAAATAACGTTCCAAAGCGTTCTTTTTGGTTAACATCATATGCAGGTGATAGGGTAGACTTTTTCCTTCTGCACTCCAACATTCAAAAGACCTTTTAAATGAAAGAAGCCACTTAAAAAGTCCTTAAATGTAGACTTGACGATGAAATTTTCAACCTAACACCCGACAATTTATCCTCTCTACACATGTACGAGCACATTTCACATTATTCTGTGATACATCTGATTCTTTGCATGGCTTTATCTGGTTTTATCTCGAGATGTATGAGGACATTGCAAAAGCGAAAGATATCGTCAGAACTCACTTAACAGCAGTGCTAAAGTCTAATATTGTATGGTTGGCAACGTCGGAAATGTATTCTCTCCATTATGCTGTTATTGCAACTCAAAAAAGGCTTTTTTGCGTTTACTTCGTTCAATGGGGCTAGTACTCAGGCTTTTGGCTTACACATTTTCATACATAATGTACTCGCAAGGACTCACGAGTACGTACTACGCGTGATATTATGAACTTGCTAAACCTTGTCGCACCTATCACATGACTACAGGATGATTTTTGCGCTCATGTTATACGACACATATCCGCAAGATTGCAGGGAGATTATGAACTTTTGTTTTACTACCACTTCAGGCTCCGTACCGTCCTACACTTTATGCAGATCAAGTACAAGCGTTGTGCTGTGAATTAAATGTCTCAATGATCAGATGAAGTAGAAATATCCTTGCGCTGCTTTGTACAGCTATACTCGTATTATTGATTTTCGTGAATAAAAATGTTTATGACTGTAACCAAGTCCCAAAACAAGATCCCATCTTGGCAAAAGCTGGTTGCATTTAAAAGTTTACTGCTCATCCTCACCAATAACTCACAACCCGAGTACCCAACTGCGGCACGTCCATCGCCATCATCATAAACTTCAAATATAAAATTCATAAACTCAAGTATCTCTCGAAAATTTCTTGCTACTACTCCTGAAAGACTAAGATGGAAATCGATTCAATTCTCTACTTCGAGTACCGGTAGTGGCAGGAGCAGCAGCAGATGGTGAAGGATAGTACGTACGTAAAATGTTCAGGCACACAACGCCTAAATGACCTAAATTGCAATTTCATGAATATTCAGTTTGACTTTTAAATATTTCCTTTCTACTTCATGCTATTATCCTGAAACAGTACATGCTGAATATGAACCTATTCAACTGGTAAATTGCATCATTAATTTTTTTCTAAAAATCATGAATATTTATAATCATATAAGGATGGAATTGGTTCGATTGAATTTTGATAGGGCTCAAGTAGAATTGTGAAAATTGCATAAGGAAGCTTTTTCATGATAAATTCAAGAAGAGTTGAATCTAACCACAATTTACTGAAATCTATAGTTATTTAATAGGGAGAGTGAAAAACGGTGGGTTGATTCACAGCATTTCAATTTTTGTGATATGTTATTATTATTATTTCTTTGCTGCGTTATACCTTAATGAATCTCGTCGTATTACGATATGAGGTGCCTTCGAGCTGGGGAATCCCTTTCCTAGCGGGAGGGGAGAGGGGAAAAGGACGTGCCAGAAAAGCGAGGCTGTTGTGAGTTCCTCTTTTATTTTAGGACTGCCCGAGCATAATGTGCCACCTGGTTCCATTTGTCAACCGATTCGAGCATCACTGCAACGATATTATCCAGGGTGAGCTCTCCCATCTCCCTGTAGAGTTCCCCTCGCAGCCTGACCCATTTCGTACACGCAAAAAATGTGTGACAGGCATTGTCCTCCTCTCCTGGGCGAAACCGACTATCGGGAGACCGTGACTTACCGATCTTGTGCAGGTAAGACTGAAAATACCCATGCCCGCTCAAAAGCTGGGTCAGATAGAAGTCAGTCTCACTATGCCTTCGATTAAGCCACGGTTTCACATCCGGGATGAGGTGCGCAGTCCACCTTCCCTTCGTGCAATTCACCAAGACTGCTGCCAATCGTTGAGCGAGCGTTGTCTCTCCTCGCGGACAACCATCTCCCTCGCATCCACGTTTTGGCGCAGGTAAATAGCGCGGCGCTCTCTAGCAAGGAAGGCGACAGGTATCACGCCTGCAATAACTCTCACCGCTGAGTCAGAGACTGTTGGATACGAAGATGCAATTCTCAGTGCTCCTCTTCTTTGTATCTGTGCCAAGTGGTTTCGGTATACCTCCTTGCTGAGAGCGCCGCCCCATGCCTCTGCTCCGTACAGTAGCACTGACCCCTACAGCACTCATCAAGAGGCGTCTTCTTGATGGGGTGGGTCGCCTTACGTTGGCCATAAGTCGACTCAGAGCCGATATTCCCGAAGAAGCCTTCTCAGCCATTTCCCTGATTTGCTCAGAGAAACTCATCTCCGAGTCGATCACCGCTGGCTTCGATTCGATTCGTAAGTCGCCAATACTGATCATCCTTACTCTAAGGATTCTTTTTTTTTTGTCAAAATAACCACTTAGGTTTTCTCCAGTGCCAAACTGAGCCCGCGGGCAGTCATTCAGTCCCTCATTCGGCGCGTTAGCATACCTAGCCTAAGTTGCGCTTGTTCAACGGTGCGTCCGGCGCCCAGAGCCGCAACATCATCCGCAAAGCCGACCAAACGTAACTCATCTGGCATCTCAAGTCTCAGTAGCTCATCGTAAGACACGTTCCACAGGTCCGGACCAAGGATAGATACCTGGGCAACACCCGATGTAATTCCCATCCTTCGTTGGCCCTGTGTCCTTTAGGTAGTTCCTCAAAAGCCGCATTAGATATTCTAGAACTTGAAAAGAGTTTTCCAGCGTAACCAGAATATCCCCCCATCTAGCGGAGTTGAAGGCATTCCTGATGTCGAGTGTCACCAACAGGACGATCCGTCGCTTGGTGCGACTATATGCCTCTGCCTTTTGGACCGCGTTCACCACCTCTGCAATCGCATCAATGGTAGAACGTCCTGCTCTGAAGCCGTACTGCCGAGGGGATAAGTCCCCAGCAGCACGAATCGGGTACAGTACGTTGCAATGAATACTGTTGTATGCTTGCTTAAAGTCAACGAACATTTTGTGTGCGTCTATGTTGAACTCTCAGCATTTTTCAAGTAGCTGCTTGACTGTGAACAATTGGTCTATTGCCGATCTACCTGCTTTAAAACCATTTTGATACTTCCCAATAATCTTCTTCTTCTTCTTTGTAGCACTACAGCCCCTCTCGGGCCTTCGCTTAGACATAGTTAGAGTGTCTCATTTTCATGACCGTATTGATTTTTTCGGAAGTTGGTTTGGTCAGTAACATGCTCTCGTGTGCCGGCTCAGCTATGATATGATCCGATTAAACCAGTACATGTCACCACTGAGTAAACACTCGTAGTCTGTCCGAAAAATCTCCTGAACTAAATCAAGTTGCTCCCAACGAGATTTGAATCTGAGACCTTCGGCTTCTGCGTTCATGCTCTAACCACTAGACCACACAGACTATACTCCCCGATAATACTGTTGGTGTATGATCCGATTATATTTTCTAAGAATTTAGAAAAATATTTTGCACGCTGTACAAAGTAGTAATATGCCTATATAATTTTCGCACTGTAGCTTGTCACCTTTTCTGTGGATAGGGAATATAATTGATTGGCTCTACTCTTTCGGCATATGTTCTTGTTGTCAAATGTACTGGATGACTGTGAATGGCTTGATGAACACAACTGCCTCCATATTTGATGAGCTCCACTGGAATCTCATCCATGCCCGGCGCTTTATTATTCTTTTGGGTTTTGATGAAACAAACTTCATCCAGAGTTTGTGGGGTCGATGGAAGCTCTCCGCAGACATCTATAGGCTCCGATGTTCTGAAGCTGTGGGGAGGATTAAGGAGGTTCTTAAAGTGTGATGCCCATCTTTCCGTTTCGTCAGCGATGATATTGGCAATGTTATCACGACAGAGTGTGGTTTTGGGCTTATCACCACATTTCAGGCTTTTCACTGTTCTGCCGCTTTCACTGCCATCCAGAGCTCATTGCTCGTCTTTAACGATGAGTCTGATAAGATGGAAGCTTGCTGGTTGTCGAGAGTCTCCGTGATATTTTTGGCTACAGACGCGGTTGGGAGCCTTTCGATGTCAAATTTTGTAGCGGGCTGGTCTTCGTCGAATATGCCTTTGACATACGATATCGATAGGTTAATTTGATCAAGTGGTTGACTGAGTTACAATTGGCTCTTCAGTATGTATGGACATCAAGTATGTTCGAGGCCCAACGTTGTTGGATCAGAACATGATTGAGGTTATTTTATGAATGTGTTGATATGGGAAGCAAGTCGAACTTGTAACGATTTCCACTACACCCAAAGTCAATCAGGAGCTGGCCATTGTCATTTGTTTCATCGTGAAGCCTTTACTCTCCTAAATTACTCCTTATTTTATTTTGGAAATGGCGATATGAGTTATTTTATTTTTTATAAAAGGTCTGTTGAAAAATGTAAGTCATATTGTGAGCACCACGGCGAATTTTATCTGTAGTTTTTTATGATTTTTAGCTTTTAAAGTTTTTGCGATTGCGCATGCGTTTATCTTACGTGTGCGCCTCAATTTTGTAAATGAAGGGATTCGCTTGACGTCCATCGTCCGAGCAACAACAGATTAACGATTACCCTTGTTATTTTTTTCGAATAAATTGATTTTTTTTATTTCCCATTCTAAGGCACAACTTGTTTTTATTCCTCTTTCTAAAATCATTTTGCAACATCTGGCGACCGAGACAGGACAAGTTAAGTATTGTTGCAAAGAAAATTCTCGGTTAGTGTGGAGCTGTATCAATTCGTGAAAAACAATGGACGATATCAAGAAAGTTCGAAAAGTGCAGAGTTAAGCATCTACAAGAGGGCAAACTGAACGCTGAAATGGAAAACGAAAATCCATCAGCCGATGTTGTAACGGCGCAGTTTGCAATACTCTCAGAAAAACCTTTTAAGCTTGACGAAACAAAGAAGAAGCTCTTTGAACACATGATAAAAGCGGATAGCTCTGATGCGGACTTTGAGACAGGAGAAATAAGCGCTGATGAATATAAAAGTAGATTTCAAGTGGCAAAAGCTGCATTCAATCGATTATCCACACCGTTAATCCCAGAAAATGGTGGAAATAATTCGACAGTGACCTTTCCACAAGGAAATGCTTAAAAATTTAGACTACCAAAACTCGAGCTGAAGCGCTTCAACGGAGATCCAAAACATTGGAGCATGTTTGAGAAAGTGCACTAATTCGAACCGAAGATAAGTTCCAATATTTGATCCCATCGATGTGTGAGGAATCAGAAGCGAGCGAAGTTGTGAGTAGTTACCTGCCGACGGTGCCAAACTGCAGGAAAGCAGTTGAAAGTTTGAAAAAAAAATTCGGACGGGACGAAATTTACGTTTGGGAATTATTGAAACTCGTGCTCAGCAAGTCGAAAGGTAATTTAACACAGATTTACAAGTTGGAAACGGATTTGAAAGCTCTTGAATCATTAGGTGTCACCACGGAAATGTTCACCGCAATGACATTTTCTCTCGTCGAAACTTCTCTACCCCGAGAGACTTTGCGGGCCTAGCAACGCCAAAAGACTAGACTTGATAATGTCCAAGATCGATTGAAAGCTTGGAATCAGAAGTGCAAAACGAAGAGAGAATTTCATTAGCGATAAACAGATTCGACGAACAAAAACCAAGTCACAACAACAGCAAAAGTATGAAGAAAAACAGAAATGTGAGAGAAACTTCAATACCAATTGCAGCTGCTTTTTTGACATCGAACCAAACAAACAAAATTCCGAGTAAGTGTAATTTTTGCGGGAGAATCACGACAGCGATTCGTGTGAAGAAGCAAAAAAGTTGAGTTTGAGTGCAAGACAAGACATTGTGAAAGACAAAAAAGCCTGTTTTGCGTGTTTGAAATTGAACCTCAGCTCCAATAAGTGTCGTTCTAGAATACAGTGTGCCTGGTGTGGTAAAAAGCATGGTATGTTGATGTGTCGGGAAGTGACCGAAAATGATAGCGATCAGACCGTGGGCGAAATCTAGACAAGGACAAAAATCTCTCTCCCGCCAACGTAACCATTCAAGACCCCCAAGTTTATTTGCAGATGCTACGCGTCAAGTTGAAAGGGCCGACGGGAGAACGAATTGCTCGCGCGGTCATTGACACTGGGTCGCATAAATCGTACGTATTGGCCAGTTTTATCAAAAAATTACGTTTCAAAACTATTGGTGAAAAGAAAATGGTGCATTTATTGTTTGGTGGGGGGATTTCAGAACCCCGACAACACCGAGTGTCACGCATCACACTAAGTAAACTTGATGGTACTTTCAGTTGTACTCTTACGGCATTCCACGAGGAAATCATTTGTCAGAATATTGGGGCATATGAAGGAGGAATCTACTTACCTGACACTGGCAAGACACCGAACCTATAGCTATGTTGATAGGCACGGACGCGGTCGGGCGACTGTACACAGGTAAAATTGTTCTGTACATAGTTAAAATTGTAAGACCGCTGTTGAAGCCCTCCTTGGCTGGACTATAATGGGAAAATATTCAACAAATTTTTCGGAACGCCAAGATGCGGCTCTTACAGTTATTTCGATGTTTGCTAGGGAAGCAGATATTACGGATTTATGGAGACTTGATACGCTGGGAATTACGGATTCAGCTGAGAGAGTTTCAAAGGAAAATTATGTCGCTCACGCAAAGGCAAATTTTTTATCCACCACTCGGATCACTCAAGAAGGGTGCTACGAAGTGGCACTTCCCTGGAAGGAGGAGCCCCCTCGACTCGCAGATAATCGTTTTATAGTTGAAAACAGATAAATTAATCTGACCAATATATTGAAAAAAAAAAACACTTGTTTGAGAAGCACGACGATTTATTAACACTTTGGGAAAAAGACGGCATTATCGAAGATGTGCCTAGTGATCAGTTATCAGATCATGATTATTATTTGTCACATCGTCATGTTCTAAAAATTAGTAGCACTATACCGGTTCGACCAGTATTCGCCGCTTCCGCGAAAACGAAAGACGGACATTTCAACACCGTCGAGTTGTTTTCGTGTTGACCGGTAGCCCATTTCTGCTAGGAGCAACAATCGATTGTCCACGAACATTGAAAGATCAGAGTTGATCGAGAAAATACGCGACTCATCCTACGTCGATAATTGTGTCACGAGCGTAAAATGGGAAAAAGAGACCCTGTATTTCCAAGGCGAAACTACACGGATCATGAAACGAGCCTATTTTGACCTCCGAAGGTGGGAGATGACGCACGATAATGGCAAATTTGACAATAATGCCGTACTCGGAGTACAAAGATACATTGGCACTTGATATAACAATAACAGAAAAATGACCAGAAAAAATTACAAAACGTTTTGTTTTATCCGCGGCGTATAAAGTTTTCGATACACTCGGTTGGGCCATGCCCACATTGCTACTTCCGAAAATATTTCTCCATAATTTATGGGGAATCAAAGAATTAAATTGGGACGATGAGATCCTAGATGACTACCAAAAACAGTTTCAAGCCTGGTACGATAAAATTCCTGAACTTCAAGATCTGAGTGTTCCACGGTGGATTTTCGAAGAAACACGTGACAAAGTAACGTTTCAAATGTTTGTCGACGCAAGCAAAGCCGCATACGTGGCTGCACTTATTGTTCGAGTGGAAGGAGAAAATGAAACGTCCGTTCATCTGGTACAAGCGAAATCACGTGTTAAGCTAGGAGAAGATATTTCGATCCCACACATGGAACTCTTGGCAGCAATGCTTGAAGCACGCTTGATGCAATGCACAACCGATTCGTTCAAAATTAAAGAAGGTAGAGGTAATTTTTTGGATGGATTCGTCAAATTTTTTGTCCTAGATTCGTCGTAATGGTCAGTGGGCAGTTTTTGTGTGGAATAGAATAACAGAAATACGAGCGACAAGAGGGTGTACAACCAGACAGCTCATGAATTCCAAATGGTGGGAGGGACCTCTCCCTTAAACCATCGTCTATAAGGTATCGGGTACTACATGTTGACTTCCCTTCCGATGTTGGATCGTAAAGTTAAACGCCCGTAATTTAAGGTTCATCTTGCCAGACACCAACGTAAGTCATCATCATCAACCGCTGCAGTAACGCATGATCCGTAGCGATTACAAAAAGGTGCCCTTTGATATATGCGTGAAAAAGCTTCACCGCCAACACTGCTGTCAGACATTCCTGCTCAGAAACAGTGTAGTTCTGTTGGGCTGGGTTCAGCTTGTGGGACATGAAAGCTATAGGTATTTCCGCGCCATATTCCATATCTGGACTAAGACTGCTTCTACTCCGTGTTGACTCGCATCACAATGGATTGAAAATAGTTTGTTAAAGTCTGGGCTATCCAGCACAGAGGCTGTTGTCAAGTTCTTCTTTAGCTCTTCAAAGCCACGCAAGGCGGGCTCTTCCCAGATGAACATCCGTCCTGTTGAGAGTTCTCGCACCATTCAATTTCTTAATCTATTAGTCAGACGGTCCATATTCTGCAATCTGCCTGCATCTAAGTTTTCATATCCATTTAAATAAACGTTGTGTTTTTGTTAAACGCTTGTTTTTACTGCGCATACCCAACGGGCTATGGATCAAGTGCAGTAGTGAAACCTGAGAAGAAATCATATAGTGAAATTGTTCGAATAATAAAAACTGTATCGCAAAATTATGATTGACAAAATCGTTTTGTGAACGATGGCTGTTTGAGGTGACTATGTGCCTTACGGGACTCAAAAATAGCCAGAGGAAGGTAAACTGAAGGATCGAGAAGCATGCACAAAAAGGATACGAAAGCAGTTCGTATTTTGTCTACCGGTTTGTGTGATGACGATCACTCGATAATTTGAGACTGTATCACTTCGAATCAAGTCTGGTGTAAAATAAAATCCATGTACAAACATAAAACTGAATTGAACAAATACATCCTGAATCAATCGTTCACAGCCTAAAATTCAACGAGTCACCGTCAGTTGGCAAATTTTGCTCGGAGATTGCAGTCTTGAAACAACGACTAAAATTGGTTAGTGAAGAGCTAACGGATTCCCCAATGGTTGGAAAATTGCTAACGGAATTACCATTGAAGTTTGCCACATTTCGAGACTCGTACCTTATTCAGTTAGCAACTGGTGTACCTCTCACGTTCGAAAAAACGAAGGAGCAGCTGTTGCTAATTGAAAGAATGACGATTAAAACAGAATTATATGAATTTGGAGAAGCATAAGTGGCGAAATGTGACAAAATTGAAAAGCTAAAAAGCGAAAAGAACAGTAGCCGTCGCAATTCTGAAAATATTAAATGCTTTTACTGTCAGAAAATCGGTAATTTTTGGAGTCAGTATCGTGAGTTCAAAGCCAACAAGAAAAGAGGAAAGATCACAACGCAATGCAGTAGTGGTAGTGTATTTGTCAATGTTGCCATTATTATTGCAAACAAGTACGTTCCGATATCTAGTGAGTGGATTGTTGATATCTAGTGAGTGGATTGTTGATTGAGGTGCATCCTACCACATGACGAACAATAAATAAATGTTTGGTGCTGTTTTGAACCGATTTTGCTTAGTGTCGTTCATCAGTTTGAGTTGTTTTTTTTTTTGTTGGCCAAGGCACTATCAACATCAACATTGCATAAAAGATTAAAAACATTATCATGCAACACTAGAAGTGTGTAGCTATCAAACTTTATAATAAACCTGTTGTTAAAGTAGCAAACTTTACTGCTTTTACCTTCATATTTTGATTGTTTTCCCTAATTTATCGAAACAAAAAGATTGAGCATACTCCCCATATCTTTAGAGAAACTAGTCCAAACTCAATAATTGCCCATAATAACAGTTTCAGTCCCACTGAAAAGTTTCTTTCTATGTCCAATATATCCGCAAATATTTCAATCATAAGCTTTTAATCTCATTGAATCAACAAGGAAATCACTTTTCCACAACACCGAAAAGCAACAAA
This sequence comes from Odontomyia ornata, assembly GCA_963969285.1. Lineage (NCBI taxonomy): Eukaryota > Metazoa > Arthropoda > Insecta > Diptera > Stratiomyidae > Odontomyia > Odontomyia ornata. The sequence continues at coordinate 28,882,748 of OZ017740.1, read as the reverse complement.
GCCCTAGTCACCTAGCAACGCAATCACTCAGCACTTAACGATGTAATCTCTATTAGTCATTGCTTACACCTCCCAACTCCTATCTTCAGCCCTTACCACTTCTTGAGCTTCAACCAAACTTATCAGATCCTTCGAAAGTCTTTATTTAACCGCCGCTGTCACGTCAAGAGATTAGAAATCCTTGGAGTCTTTACTCTTTGCTTTCCTTATGTACAATTCTTCTTACATCTCATCCATTTTCCTTTCATTTTCTCTTGAAATCTAAATCTATGGATCCAACATCTTTACTTGAGGAACGATGGGTTTTTTTTCCAGTCGTTGTCGTTGCTGCTGTCGTCAATCGAATAAAGTATTCCATCCTCATCCTTTTTAAGCGTCTGGTTGATAAGTTTCCTAGGAGGTTTCACATCACCGGGCGCGCGAGAATCATTCGTCGACCAAAGACTAAACTGCGTCCTATCAACCTCACACCATCGTCCTTTTTGCACTTGGATTGCAAAAACGGATATTTTATTTTTCGCAAACGTTTTTGAGACTCCACCAACCATAAGTATTCGCCAATTTCTCAGTGAAGTCTCATTGGATTTGCGGAGATGTGGACTATTTGCTTTTTAAGACACTTCCTTTTTCAAAGAGACATTCTTTTTTAGCCAAAGAAGTATGAGAATTCTCACAACACCAGATCAGGTACTTAAAGATCGATTTGTAAGATATGGAGGAATGAGTGAGTGGTTGCATTTCGATGGTGGAATTTATTTCACTTGGTTTGTTTGCGAGTATTTTTATGTTTTCTATGGAACGCATTTTTCCTTGTTGTTAAGATTCCGGTTTGTTGTGATTTTTTTAAACGTCGATTGACATGTTGGATATTCCTTGCAAAGATGAGTTTCGTCTTGAAGATTTCCGTCTTTTAAGGATTTTTCTTTTGGTGCAGTTCAGGAAGCTTCCGTTCTACAATATTATCAAATAATGGCCTTTTTTCAAGACAAACTGGTGTGTAATGTCTTTTCGTGTAATTTCAATTCTCCTTTCCGGTTCGGCGAGGTTAAACGATTATTTTCCTTCTTATGAGTTAGTCAGAATATATTAATTTTTATATTATAGGCATTAAATTCTGTGTTCGCGCCCCTATAAGCTAGAATATTGGGGACTACCAGTATATTGAACAAATCGTTGGTTCATTTATCTGACCATTCAGCATGCAGGATGTTTTCACTGATGATCAGTCAATTTATTCCCTTGGGAGATTGATGTTCTCTGAGATTCCCATTGCTCACTCCGTTGTAACCAACCAGTGACTTCATTACAAAAATGTTGCCATCCACCAGTGCCGGATGTTCTGGTCGAGGCCTACGGACCCGAAAAGCTCAGATTCATCGCACCAGCACTGTCCGTTTGCTTTCACCAATTCGGGGGAAAAAAAACTCGTTCCACTCCACATCAGCCTAGTGTGAAAACTTCAATCCTTTTCCACATTCCACTCCGAGTCTGAAGATCCCAACTGCTTTACATCTGTGTCCAAACATTCTAACTCGAATTCGAATTTCCTATCACCAATGCATCAAGTTCGAAGACTCAAACTCCTTTTCATCAACAATATCATAGTTCTCCTTTTATGTTATGAGTCAACCTGCTAGCTTCTTAGCTTGTTCGATGCTTTTCGCGCAGCTCAGCTCAACTTTCAACGTTTCCTTACCCTTTACCCTCGCTTGAAGCTAGGAGCTCTTAGTCTGATCGTCTGAAATTTCGCAGATATACTGAGGCACATCCGCTTGGCGGTGTTTCAACCCTGGCACAGTATCAGGCATAGTTCACTTAGATCAATATCACCAACTTCAAAAGAAATTTTCCTAAAGGCTCGGGGGTGAACAGTTCCAGCCATAGTGCACACCGTCAAAAAAAAAAGAGACGGGAGTCTTACTCCCATGAAAAACTAGTATTCCTAGCAAGATGATTAGGAATAAGAGGACTAGTACTGTTCATAAGAGGGTTTAGGGAGATAAAAGAAATACTAAGAATATAAACTTTTGGGCTCAAAATATGAAAAATCTGCATAACAATCACAATCGACCTTAAGATGAGAGTGGTAGCACTAAGCAGCCTCCTAACGTTGCTAAAACGATGGGCAAACCCCAAGTGGCGTGCTGTTTCAAGGCCGTTGTTAGCTGACTTGCTATAAAGGAGTACGCCACGATCGCAATAGACCACCTGCGGGTCGCCACAAGGGATGGAGTCTCTGTTTGGAGTAGGTTATTTACGGTAGCATGGCAGGGCGTTGAGGGCAGAATTCCAGAGATAATCGCAAACCATTTTTCGTAGAACCCGGCAAGCTCAAATTTTACTGTAGTTCCAGTGAAGTCACCAGAAATTTTTGCGTCAACAAATGCAGGACCCAGGCTATTTTGGAGTTCGGCATTAAAAAGAAGCTGATTCTGGCTACGGAAATTCTCTACTGTAACTGGCCCAGTCATGAAGGTAGAAATTTGAACAGTTTTTGCAGGGTCTGTGCATCAACAATCCAAATATACCCATGGATGGTTAGGTAGTCCTTAAAAGTGGAGAAGCCCCAGTTCCAGCCTCACGATAAAAGAGGAGAGTCCAGAAGTTCTTCAGAGGGTATGGTGTGACATAAGCACGCCAAAATCAAAATATCATCCTCAAATCTAAAAGATCAGGAGCATATTGAGGTAACAAACGGATCGCTGAAGGATATAAGGACTGACCAACATTGACCGAGTTTTGTTGAAAATCATACAGATTAACTAATGGCCTTCAAACGTACTGGAAAGTATCCAAAGATCTTTCTTAGGGGAGATATCATTGGCCTCGCTTTAATATAGGAGCCTAGGTTAGAGACTCATCTAGAAAATGACTCCTTGACAAAAATTATAACACTTTTTAAAATACAGGCCCTCTGATCTGCAAGCCCAGGGCTTACATCTTGAACAAGAAGAACATGAACGCTTTTTAATGCTTTGTCCCAATCTTCGATTTAATAGCGACCTATCGGCCCGTCTGCTCGTCCCTCTGTGTGACACAGCAGTCTTTCCTAAAAACCATAGCAGTTACAATCACCAAATCAGGTTAGCATATCAGAAAGGGTGGCCTCTTGAAGGTTTGTGTATGAACAAATTTTTTTAAAGTTCTTAATTGGGTGTACCCATATAGGGAGGTCTTGTTTTTTACCAATGATAGTCATGTGGGATATCAAATGAAAGGTATTGATTTCGATTCTTTAAGTCATCTTTAGAGAGACTGAAGACGACCCAAAGAAAACGCGTCTACTCACATAACAAAGCAAGACCCGACGGTTTTTCAAGGAAAAAAACAAAATCTTTGACTTTCGTTTTTTCCACTTTATTAGCCATCAACTCACGCTATCATCTAGTACCGAGTATCTTTAAACGGTTGTGGATCCAAGAAGTAACTGAAGCATAAACAGAAAAGCGTATCAACAAGGATAGTGCTGCATTTCAGTAAAACATTTGGTACGTTGGCGGTTGGTTAGCCTAAAATGGTGTCGTGGATGTACACAGTAGTAGTGTGTGCGCTCCTTACTTATAGATCACTAGTTTGTTGGTGTAGGCAAGAACTATTTATCAACAAACCTTACACGGATGCTAAGAATTGGCACTTTAGGAGTTGCGTGAGCATTATGCATAACTCCTGTAAATACTTAAACCACACTTCTGTGTCTCTTTCTCATTGACCTTTCCATTAAAAACATCGCAACGTAAAGTGCACTTAGACTGAAGGAGCCTGGATGCTGGCTGGCCAAGTCCTACGTTAACACTGCTATCTTAGACTATTTGCCAAAGGAAGTGATCTGGACGGCATCTGATAATACGATTTCTAATCTGCGTGTTTCGAAGCAGTGCCTAAAATGGTGTCCTGGATGTAAACAATAGCGGTAAAGACTGAAGATGGCTCAATAGAGTCAAAACGCGTCTGCTAAACCAACAAAGCAAAGCCAGAAGGCTTTTTAAGGAAAAAGAGAATTGGCCTGCGGATATCATATAAACAAAATTATGTTGAATTTATTTGTTGCCACTGGTTAGACAACTAGTATTGAAATAACTTTTTCAATTAAATTAACTGGGCGCAATCTATGCACTAGGGATTCAAAACTTGATAAGGGTGCGTCGTTTATGTACATAGCCCAGCATACGTAGAGGACAAAAACCCACTAGCTGGCCCAGTATGTTCCTCCAGAGTCCTAACTCGTAGCCATTCGATATTTCTGCCACAGCACTGTCTATCGTGGCGGAAGCAATAATTTTTATTTACCATACATTTGTAATGAGTGAAGAAAAATCAATAATTTTCCTTTTCTAGCAGTATTGAATTGCTAAAGCATATGCATTTCTAGTGTAAGATGATTCCGGCATTAGTGACTGAATCCTTCAACTGTGAGGATTCAGTGCAGATGGCCTTATGTCACTACAGCTACTCTTTGTATTTTTGAAGCATTCACACAGCTACTCCTATGTTCAACCATATCAGTAGTATAGTCCTTGCTCAATTGCGCTGCTGATTTTAGTGAGTTATTGAATTTTTCCCTCGTTTGCTTATTTACTCAGTTACGCCGGGTGTCAGTACGTTGGCCCGTTCTTTGGCTCGGATGAGTGTGACTCAGGTTTTCTCTTGCTGCCTTATTGTTCAGAGGTTGTAGATATTACCTGTGTCTTTGGCACGCCCCTTTTGCAATTCCTACGACTAAGTACGTCAGGTTTAATTTTGTTTTTGCCACACTGAGCCCTTTTTTTAGCGGATTATTTCGTCCTTTCCGTTGTCTTAGGGGTTGAAATGGTTTAATTCTGTAAGCTCTACCTATATTTGGTAAACATACTTCAGTATTAGGACTGTTTTTGTAAAGATTTTCTCTTAGTATGTTCGTCTGAAATTTCCTGAAAGAAATCGAAACCGACCTTTGAACGGTTAAAAATGTGAAGTCCCGATACGTACCAGCGGACTGTACCCTAAAAGCCAACACGCGAGTAGACTAAACTTGGATACGTGTATCAGCCACCGATCAAACGCCCATTTAAAACGCGTTCAAAAATTTCCGAAAAAAAATTTTTTTGCCATTACTTTACCCTAGCCCTTGCGATGTTTCTCCCAAATTCAATCAAATTCGTGCGTTCTCGATCTTAATATCGACGCGATGCCAGACATAAGCTGCTCTTATTCTCTCCAAAATACTCTATGCTCGAAAAAATATACCAAACACAAGTTATGGCACCGGCTACCTGAACCGAATAACCGAACCGATCAGTTGTAGTGAATTAGGAGTTTTCATAAGTCCGTAAAGGACTGCAGCGATGGTCTGCTGCCTCGGCAGAGGAAGATGGAGGTATCTGCCGAGAATGCCCTCGTCCGGAGACGCGTGAATGCGCTGGCAGGCTAGCATTGCGGTGTCGTGGGGCGGGTTCGTTTCCCCGGCACGAGGACTCACTACAAAACAATTTCGCATTCACGAATTTGTCGATAGCTCAAGAGGCGACTGAAGTCGCAAAAACTGTAGATAACCTCACCGAAGGAGATGTACTTGTTACAAGAACAAGTGAAACCTGAGAAGAAAGGCGAACTTTGGGTGACCTCGCCGTTACCCAAAGAAGTTCATGGCCCACAAATGAAAGAGGGGCAACCGGGTGGTGGTGGAGCCCCTTCGTACCCACCCAACCGGAATAAATCCAAAGATAGCTTGTTGAAGTGGCCAGGTATTCCTCTTCTGAGTGGAAAACTCATACAACTTGAATTGTATGAACCTTCCCATCAGAAGGGGAGTACCCCGGTGACCAATTTATGTCATAGAATTATACAATTGGATTGCATAAATCTATGCCATAAAAAGGCACTCTGCTTGGGCCACTCAACCCATGACGTCACCTGAAACAGAAAAAGGAATTAGTTTGTACCCGGTGGCTGGCTCATATTTTGAGGTGGAAGTTGATTGTTTCGGTACGAATTCAGTTGTCTGAACATGATGCTGTTGTTGATGTTGTTGTTGGAAGAGTTGCTGTTGAGTTAAAATTTGCCGCGTTTAGTTGATAATGTTGGGATCGTTGATTTATTGGCGCATAATTGCCTTCGTGCAGGGTTGAATTAGGCGTAATTAAGTGGAAGAAAAATCGGAAGAATTAGACAGGCACACGTTAATCACCGACAAACAAAAAATTTTTAATTAATATTATGGTTGGAATGGGTAAAATTTGACAAATTTTAAGGGGTTTAAATGATACAATGATCAAAAATAGATCAAATTAAATCAATTTAGAGTCAAATTTCCTTTGAGAATAAATTTATTCAATTAAATTCAATTTTTTTCATTATTTTGCCCTTCTATATTTACTTTCATATATTTTTATTGAACCTTTTGCTTATTTGGTTCTTGTTGGTTCTTTATAGTATTTCAACGTTATGTCGAAAAAATGTATTTTCTTTTGTGTACTCCTCTTGCTTCCTTTAATTAAAAATTAATATCTGTGTTTAAACTTACTTACTTAGCCCACGTTGTTAGAATAGTAATATTTATCGTAGTAGCAGTGTTAATATTTTTAGTAGACATGCATTTAAATCTCTATTTTGTCTTCTTGGTATATCTGAAGAAAATTTCTGTATCAAAATGATATATACTCGTGTGAAAGAGAAGATACTAAGAGTAAATACTTTTTGAATAACCTATTAAATTAAAAAAATGTTTAGTACAATGGTGCCAGTCTCCTTAGTGAAAGAACTACTTATTCTTCACCCGGACCATCTTGGCTATCAACATGATAGCACGTTTTCTTGCCCCGATGGAGACCAGCTTTTCCAGCATAAGAGGGTTGATGCCATTAAAACTGCGGTTTCGTAATGGATGACGGACACTCCCCAGGAGCTGCCACAGTCCATCAACCACGGGGCAGCTCGACCGCATGGTCCACAGTTTTGCTGGCACCAGTCTTCATAGGGCCAGGAAAACGTGCTATCATGTTGATAGCCAGGTGGCCCGGGTAGAGAACAAGTGGTTCTTTTTCTTAGAAGACTTATACCATTTTACTAAACATTTTTGAGTTGTTAATCACAACCTATTGTGGAAGCCTTGAGCTCGATATAAGTTGCATGTTGGGCGGGTTCCCACATGCATCTAAAGGATTCAATTTACACCTTTGGGACTATGCGATCGAGCCACCCCGTAGATAATGGACCGTGGCAGCACCTATTTTAAGTATGCTGATGGAATAAATCGACTGAATAAGGCAACGTTGTTCAATCAGTGCTTATTCAAGGCAACCTCATTTTTTTCAAAAATTGAACTGCAGTGCTGGTTTACCTGCTTAACAAACCAATGACATAACCACTCTTCGTTGAAGATGTTCGAGTGTCGGGGTTCGGCAGTGTTTTTGGATGGGTCTCCATTATATCACAAGCTGAAGTTCTTTCATTAGTTGAATTAACTCCCGGTTTGACAAATTCGACGAACTTATGCTTCGCCCATTTAGCGGCAAGTACGTGCCCAACTCAGTTTCTCATTGATTTGTCATTTCTTTCGCTCAAAATATTCCCCACGTTGTTAGAATAAATTGAAGCAAACCTGCACGCTAGTCACCATAGAAACAGATTAGTAAAATCGTGGCCTAGTTGATTTTTGAAATGTAAATACAATATATTAACTTAACTAAATCAAAAGAACTTTAACTACGACGGTAGGCAAAAGTTGAAACTAGTACTCAAAACGGTCAACTTATGCACCGTATAATAATCCCCAAAAAAAGATAGGTGTTATGACTAACGTCATGAGACGCGAAGCAGACTGTTGCCCGCGAGGAGAGACAGTGCTCACTCAACGATTGGCAGCAGTCTTGAAGGGAAGGTAGACTGCGTGCCTCATTCTGGATGTGAGACCGTGGCTAAATCGAAGGCATGGGGAGACAGACTTTTATTTGACCCAGCTTTTGAGCGGGCATCGGTGTTTTCAGTCTTACCAGCGCAAGATTGGTTAGTTACGGTCTCCCGATAGTCGGTTTTGCCCAGGAGAAGAAGACCATGCCTACCACACATTTTTTGCGTTCATAGGCTACGGCGAGCCCTCTACAGGGAGACGGGAGAGCTCACACTGGATAGTATAGTCGCGGTGATGCTTGAATCGGTTGATAAATGGAACCATGTGGCACATTATGTTCAGGCAATCCTAAAAGATAAAAGGGACTCACAGCAGCCGGGGACGTCGGGGCTGCGGGATCACTTATCCAGCAATTTCTCTTCTCCTCCCGCCGGAGGAGGGATCTCTAACTTGAAGATGCCACACGGCGTAATAAAACGAGGCCTGGCCCGAAGTAATGTGTCAGACGTTTCCAGGCTTGGTTCTCGGTTTGACAGGGGAGGTGTTTAGAGGGTAGTCCAGTCGCCTGTGAGCATGAAAGCTTCACACTCAGCGGGTGAAGGGCATTCACCTCCCATCCACAAAAAAACGTGAGGGAAATCGTCAATAGGCGATGGCTAGGGCCGGATTTCAGGTTGATTCGTGCACACACATTTTTCGTGGCGCAATTTTTATTCCAAAAGAAGAAATTAATTTATCTTAATTGCTTTTATTACATTTTTCCCATTAGTCTTTAGTGTTGCCCAAATGCAAGACCAAGACGAGACAAAGCCAGTCCTGGCATTGGTCTTGCATCAAAACATCTGGTCTTCGTCTTGGTATTGCGCTCTCAGTCTTGGTCTTGGACTCGGTCCTGCAGCAAGAGTCTCGCAAGCCTTGCAATCACCTTTTAGCATATTCTTTTTTACTAAACACGTTTGTTGATAACTCAGAACAACACAACAGAGTAGGTATGCCTTAAGCTTCAGTTGACATAGACATAAGAAAGGCCAACAAATTATTAAAACTAACTTGTCTATATTTTAAAGATATTGTAAAAATTGAAAACGATGGACTTTTATCTTATGTGGATTAGAATAGTTGTAAAAAAAAGACAATCCATTCAGTTTATCATTTATTTAAAGAAAAAATACAACCCAAACTATTTTGCAGTAAGATAACTTTGACGAGCTGTTACTTTAAATTGATCCTTTTGACTAAGAATTGATACAAAGTAACCATTTGATTGATTCATCACTTAACATATTTCTATGTTTTCTAATTACTGATGCTGCTTTAGAAAAGAGTCTCTCAGCAGTTACTAAAGTCACGAGTCATCTTGGATAAAATCGAATATTCCTTCTCATGCGTCCTCCACCACTTTAAAATGTCTTCCGAGCTAGTGGCTCTCGGTTTACTCAGATATTCCTTAAATTGGTCGATAACTATGCCACGGAGCCCAGAACCTGATGACGTAGAAGAGCGTGCATATCGTTTCTCAAAGTCAATTACGTCTTCATCATATTCACATACTTTCCTTTCGTTTCTCGCCAAATCTGGAGATGTAGGTACCTACTGTAGACTTTGATATTCTTTATAAAGTTCATTAAATCTGCGCAGGCTTACTGGTTTAATTTGTTTCCCCATAATGTGATATTTAAAGTTTGAGCTTTGTGTATTGGGTCTAATATTAATGTGGTACAGTAAATTCAGTTACTCTTCCGAAAATGCTTAAGCATTTTATTTCGGGCTGCTTTGAAACCCAGAATGAGCCTTTTATTCACTTCGGCTTGGCCACGTTTCTCATTTAATTGTTTTACCGTAGATTCAATTTTGTCTATCAAGAGATTGAATGCTACAATTATAAATGGTAATGTAACATATTTTCCTCCACCAAGTTTCGTTGATAAAAGTTTACTAGGAACTTGTATATTTTTTCAAGTATTTGCCATTCAATTTCTATGATTTGAAAATCGTTCGATTAGGTGACAGAAGCGCTATAGCATTACAAAATTGGAATGCTAAGCTGCGGTGCAGAGCGTTAAGAGATTCAGGGCATATATCGAAGGGTTGCCCTTCACCATCATAACCGACCATGCCAGTCTTAAATGGCTAATGCAGCAGTTGGACCTTTCTTGTCGATTGGCTCGCTGGAGTCTGAAATTACAAGGGTTCAATTTCCAAATTGAACACCGGAAAGGTGCCCTTAACGTTGTTCCCGATGCGTTATCAAGAACATGCTCGAAGAACGAGCGGGTGAACTCGATTATTCCCTGCCTCCCGGAGCACGGACACATTGGTGGTTCAATCCCGGAGTCTGCGTTTCAGGAGCCCGAGTATGAGCATCTCAAGGAGCAAATCTTGAAACAACCCGATCAGTTTCAGAATTTGCATTTGCAGTACTGGTTCTCCTGTAACGTCGACTACTGATGTTCCCAGAACAAAACTATGGGTTCCTGAGGGTCACCAACTCTCAAAACTGAAGTTTTGCAAGGTATTATTATTGGCCTCGTTTGCGTCAAGATGTGACTCAGCACATCAAGAATTGCCTGATATGCAAACATATCAAACCGGCAAATTCCATACTGAGATCCCCTATGGGGGCATCACGAGACTCTGAACGACCTATGCAGCGCCTGTTTGTGGACTTCATGGGCCCATATCCTCGTTCAAGATCAGGGAATACCCAATCGTTTGTGGTCCTGGATCATTACACAAAGTTCAAATGACTCAAGTCCATGACGAAAGCCACTGCGGAGTCAGTCGTGCGATATTTGGAGCGGAAATCTTTTTGACCTTTGGAGTGCCTGAATGGCTACACTCTGACAATGGGGTACAGTTCACCTCCAAGGTATTCAGCAAGCTTATGAATGACTCTGGAGTGCATCATTGCTTCACCCCATATCACTCACTGCAGGCGAATGCCTCAGAGAGGTCAAACCAGTCGACACTGAGCGCTATTAGAGCCTACATAGGGTCTGATCATGGCAAGTGGGACGAGAATCTTCCAGCCTCATGTTTTGCTTTCCGCAAGGTGATTCATGAGTCCACGGGATATTCGCCCTACTTTCTCATGTTCGGGTACCACCCTATCCAACATGGTTCTGAGTACGCCCTCCTCAGAAGCCTTAATGCCTTTGAGGATGGTGAGGTACAGCTAAGTGCAAACAGTGATCGACTGCGAGCTGTACAGGACCAAGTCAGATGCAAATTGCAAGAAGCCTACCAAAAGGGAGCTCAACGCTACAACCTTCGTGTTCGTCCTCGTGAGCTATTTCAGGGTCAAAAGGTTTGCGTGCGTAATTTCACTGTGAGCAATGCCGCAGATCGCTTTGCTGCCAAATTCGCTACACGATTCACTCCTGCAGTGGTCCGTCGCCGTATTGGGCAAGTGGCATACGAGGTTGAGGATGAATCCGGTAAGCTGCTTGGGATCTTTCACGCTAAAGACATCCGATCCGATTCATAATTACCCCTGCCGACATATTTTGTTTGCCCGGCTGAATGAGACACTCAGGGTCTGGGTCGTCCCCACGATTGTTGTGAATTCCGCCGTACCAACTTCCTCCCATTCGCAATTTCAATTGCCGCCGTAACATCTCCATCTTCCTTCGTGCATTTATACCTTTTTCCCTGATATTTATTTAATTTTATTAAAATTTTTCCAATTTCCCTATAATTTTTACTTTCCCATCATCACAATCCTACCCTTTTCCCTTGTTTCCAACTGAAATAATATAATATATACTAATAATTTCAATTTTCCCACTAACAACATTCCATTGATTAATTCCCACTAACAAAACTTCATTCAATACCTTTTCCCTAACAAAACCTAATTCCTTTCCTTCATACTAACTAATTCTATTCACTAGTTCCCACTAACAAATTTTATTTTTTATACTAACAAAAATTAATTCACGTTCCCCTACTAACAAAAGAGGGAGTGTGTCAATGGTGTCAGTGGTTTGGTTTGGCTTAATGACACAAAGTGATTAGCGGTCGTGAAAGTGCATAGAATACTTAGAAACGACGTGCAATTTATTGTATTAGAAGTGCAGCAAAGATTTGGCGATTCGAGCGGGTCTCGTAGATAATGAACAAATCCGTTTAAAATTACGAAAAAGTGGAAGGTGTTTAAATACATTAACGAGAAAATTCCTTTGTTTAATGTGGATAAAGCTGGTTGTGTCTCTTCGTGGAGTGACAATGATTCGGATCTCTGAACATTTTAGAACTAAAACAACTCGTTATCAAACGGCCCTTAGCAATAAACAATATCAGTAACCGAGTTAAATTAATTTATTAATGTTTTTCAATATTTTTGGTAGTTGCCCAGTTCCCCTTCTGTTGCAGAGCGCTCCGCAGCCGAAAAAAAGGGTGAGTAGTTTTTAATTCTGTTTTTTTTTTCTTTCTCGGTTTCTCTTATGATATTATAAAGTGAATTCATTAATTGATTGTTTTCTTGGTGTAAATTTTAGTAGCAGCATTAATGGAAAGTAAATTTTCATTTATTTTTATCTTTGAATCAAATTAAAATTTGTAAAAAGAAGAAAGCGGGCCTATAGAATTGATTTTTTTTTTGTTTGATAAATTTGTGCCTTGTAAACTAGTTGAAGAGAAAAATATAAGACATGAAGTGCTAAAATAATTATTTTTCATTTCTCAATGTGACCTCTCCTTTCTCATCCTTCTCCCTTTGTGCTAGTTTTTATGTAAGGTGGCTCAGCACTAGCAGAGGGTGTCCCGGAAGTCCCACGACACGACTGAGCGCTAGCCGGCCTCAGTATGCCACCTCGGGCTACACATCCCTCTGCTAATTCTTAATGTCTGCAACTGCGGTGACTTCCGTGGTTGCAACAGTGCACAATATGTTAATGCCAGCTCTCACCTCTAAACTATATCCAATCATATGATGGTTGGAATTCCATCTCGTTGGACAGTCAAGTGTAGGATTCAGATTTGTTAGCACTCCAGCTGCTTCATAAGCAGACTGGAACTTCCTCTTCAATATCTCACTTCTCTTTAATTTACTTGAAATACTGCCTAATTTTGTAATAACTGTACGAGAGTCAGCAATATTTGGCACTTAAACAGTCTAGAATTCGTAACATAATTTCCTTTAAAACAACAAGTAAACAAAAACATCGTGTTTTCGAATGAATTTCATCAAATAACATTAAGTAGTTAAATAAATACTTTTATAAATATATCAAATTTTCAAAGACATCTTTGACATTTTTAAACTAATTTCCTCACTTTACTTTCATTTCAGCTGGCCTTAAATACACCGACAACCAGCGTGTCATTATTCACGTTAAGGATGTCAACGATGAGCCACCCTATTTTATAAATCGTCCACTACCCATGCAAGCTGTTGTTCAATTAAATGCGCCACCAAATACGCCCGTATTCACATTACAAGCACGCGATCCGGATACCGATCATAATATTCATTATTTTATCGTGCGTGATCGAACGGGTGGTCGCTTTGAAGTGGATGAACGATCAGGTGTTGTGCGTACGCGCGGCACTGATTTATTTCAATTGGATATGGAGTATGTGCTGTATGTAAAAGCTGAGGATCAAAATGGAAAAGTTGACGATCGACGATTCCAAAGCACACCTGAGGAACGTTTGTCAATTGTCGGTGGTAAACGGGCACCGCAATTTTATATGCCGAGCTACGAAGCCGAAATACCGGAAAACCAAAAGAAAGATTCAGAGTAAGTTGAAGATATTAATTTTTTTGATTAGAGTATAAGCCTTAGACAATAATAAGTTATTACAGATCTTAGTAGATATCACTTGAGATAAAAGACAATAAATCTTCATGTATCTTTTGTGGGTGAAAAATGGTTCAAGGACCAAGAGCGCTTATTCATTATTATTTTCGTTACGTTTCGTATTTATTATTTTTGTACATCCTTAAGAGCTCTTAACATCATACATCCCATTGAAAATTTGTATCCACTTGTTGCGCGTTTTCTCACGAGCCCGAATTGCGGTATCAGATAAATGAACATCAATTTGTAGTGCAAGTCTTTTTATTGGGTCGTAAAATATTATGAGCTACGAGAACTTTCATAATATTATGGATACAGGTGTGGATATCCTTATTGGAAAAGGTCGCATCGTCCCTAGGTAGTGGTAAAACTTTTTGCTGAGCACTTCAGGGATTATTCTTAAGTACCGAAAATGTAAAAAAATTCTCCATTGCATAGTTTATACCTTGGGTTGAAACTAAGTAAATACTTGTATCTTTCAAACATATTGATATGATAGAATACCACTCACAGCTCCTAATAAATAAACTGCCAAGCAACAAGGATTTGCTGAAAGTTCACAAAATTAGCATTCTGCACACGACACATCTCCATTAATATTTGACAAAAGTAGGATTAGTGACGAGGCCAATTTCCTTTTCGTACCTTTCTTGCAAGAAATGCTTCTTGATGAAATAATTGATGTGACTTGCCTAGACTGAAAACATTTAAACTTTGAAATTTGAGTGGCAGTTGATGGTCATAGCTGAAGACTAAAAATAGCATGAAACAACATTCAACTTTTGATATCTAAGGCCAAATTTATTTTTGATAAGGTTTTGAATTATCACCTGTAAGTTTAAGTGCTTTTTAATTGAAATTAGTTGTACAATGAATTAGTGCGGAAAAATCAAGAAAATGAATGGAAAATTGGGAAAGGTCTCTTGGGAATTTAAATTAATTCTAATTTTTTTTTCGGTTATTCCATTTAGGTATTTAATATCTTTCACGAGAAAGTGGATATTCTTCTGCGTTTATGAGTTTGAGAATACCAAGCGTTTTTTTTATTCATCATTAAAAAACCAAACGCAAGTAGTCCAGACGATCGAAAAGATCATCTTTTGTAGTAAAAGGTAGCTCTTGTAACATGTTGAGCGTTGCTTTTTAAGTCCTCTCTTCTTTTTCTTATTTGTAGCACTATAGCCGCTCTGGGACCTTCGGTTCTTGTAACAAGCACCTCCAAATGTCTTGGTCCATTGACCGCGTCCTCCAATTTTGAAATCCGAGCAGCGATGAACTGTCTTCATCGACCGAGTCAGACCATTGGCCTCCGCCCTTCAGTTCTCACATCAAATACTTTTTTGGGTATCTATTGTTCGTCCATACGATTCTCGTGGCCAGCTCATTGCAGCTTCCGCAGCTCTACGGTTCGTCAAAAGTTTGGTACAAATCATGATTGTATCAAATTCGCCATTGGCGTTCAATATATTTTCGGATGCTTGGGTTAGGGTCTACGTTTTACTTTCATAGCATAGCACAGGTCTTACCACAGATTTGTAAACAGCTGGTATTCAGTTTTGCCAAACTGAATAAAATAACTTTACAAGCTGTATTCTTCAGCGTATTTCGTCTCTTTCATTACCGGTGCTCGTTATTTTGGTGCCTAAATACACAAATTCGCCTACATACGAGTACTATGTTCGCCAAGTGTGATTTTTTGGGCATTTGATGTATTTTTTCTTGACTGCGTCATGAGCTTTCTTTTATTCTCATTGATTTGTAGCCCCACTAATTTTGCTTCTCTGTCGAGTCTCAAGAAAAATTATTTGGTGTCGTCTGCATAGGCTCAACTTGTATTATAACGTACCCTTGTATTAACAGATTGCTTTCTTATGACATATTCCAGAGCCAAATTGAATAGCAATGGGGCCAGCCCATCTCCCTCCCTTAGTTCGGCATTTGTGTCAAAGGCGTTGTTGATTTGGTTATTGATGCAGACTTGAGAGGCTGTCGACGTCATTTTCATTTTGGAAGACGGACTAATTTAGCCAGGATACCAAAGCAAAGCATCATTTGGCACAGTACGTTATGATCAATACTGCCACATGCTTGCTTAAAGTCAACGAAAATTTGGTGCACGTTTTTGCTGAACTCCAAGCATTTTTCAAGTACCTGCTTCACAGTGAACAATTGGTTTCTTGTCGATCTACATGCTCTAAAGCCACCTTGATACTTCTCAATGATACTGCTGGCACATTATCTGACTTTATTTTGTAAGATGTTTGAAAATATTTTGCACGCCGTACAAAATAGTGATATGCCTCGATAGTTTTCGCCCTGAAGCTTGTCACCTTTTGTGGTTGAGAATATAATTAATTAACTCCATTCGTTCGGCATATGTTCTTGTTGCCAAATATGTTGGTAACTTTCTGAATACCACTGCCACCATTTTTAATAAGCTCCACTGGAATGTCATCGATACCGGCATTTTATTATTTTTTTGGGCTTTAATGGTAGAAAAACTTCATTTAGAGTTGTTGGGGTCAATGGAAGCTCTCCTAAAATATCTATAGGCTCCGATGTTGTGGAGCTTGGCGGAATTATTAGAACGTTCTTTTAATATGATATCCATCTTTCCTTAATCCAGTTTTCATAAGCGATGATGTTGCTGATGTCATCACGACATAGCATGGCCTTCAGCTAATAACAACGTTTCAGGCTTTTCACTACTTTTTATGCTTCTCTTGTGGTTTTCATTGCCAGACTTATATACATCAATACTTCTCAATTGGTCGTCGCAGTATTTTCTTATCTTAATTCTAATAATCTTATTCGCTACTCTTCTGAGATTTTCTTATTTTTCTTTCTTTGTCCTGATTTTCCTGTCTACGTATTCCTCGTATGTCTAGTTCTTTTTGTTTAACGCATTTTGGCATTCGTCATCGAACCAATCATATCCTTTGTACCGGGCTTGATGTTCGATTGTTTTCTTCCACGGTCTTTATTGCCCCTTGCACTTCCACTCATAGCTCGTTGCTTGTTTTCAGCGATGTATTGATAAGATGTAAGCTGGCTGTCTCCGTGAAATTTTTGCCCACAGAAAACGTTTGGAGCCTTTTGATGTCAAATTTTCGTAGCGGACTAGTCCTCGCCGAATATACCTTTGACATACGACATCGATAGATTATTTTGATCGAGTAATGATCCGAGTTATAGTTGGCTCCTCGGTATGTACGAACGTTAAGTATGCTCGAGGCCCAATGTTGTTGGATTGAAACATGGTCGATTTGTTTTTGAGTATTGCCATCGGGTGATACACAAGTCATTTTATGTATACGCCAATGTGGGAAACTATTGGAACGTATTAGTAGATTTCTACTACATGCAAAGTCAACTAGGCGCCGCTAGTTGTTATTTGTTTTATCGTGGAGGCCGACCTTAGCTTTGAAATCACCCAGAATTATTTTTGTATCGTTGGTAGAACTTTTCATTGGTTTCTCCGTGCTTTTCTTCGTTCGGGGCGTGTACGTTTATCTGCCAAATTTTGAAGAATTACGCTTTCATACGGATCGCACACAATCGTCAGTCTTCTCTACATGCTCCTAGTTAACTGACAATGTAACTTTTATCCGCTTGTCAGCCTTTCGATAGTACCCTCAAAATGCCCAACCGAAAATGTCCCCTGGTTGCGTATAGGGTAAGCCGTGGTTATTGGCTGGCCGAGAAGTGATACTCTTAGGGATGACTGATGTCAATACAAATACGTGAGTGCCAAGGAACTTCACTGTGATATGACGATATAAAGGGTTTTGCATTAGGGACATAACAATTTCGTATCTTTATATGAACGCACCATTAAACTTATTTAATGAACTGTTAATTTCAAAACGTTAGTTAAAGTCAACATTTTCATCATGATAAAGTTTACGAACCAGCAATTGGGCTCTGGCAAAGCTTGAAGAAAATGAAGGATTTCATCGAAAAATCATCTTCAGCGTTGAAGCTCATTTCTCGCTCAATGGCTTTGTTAATAAGCAAAATATGCATTATTGGTCAGTAATAAACTCACGATTCTCATGGTGGAGGTATGATTTGGCTGCATTTTTTCGTGGATGAAAATGACCCTCATGTTACCATCAATGGAGGGCGCTATCGTGTTATGTTGGAAGATTATTTGTGGCCAAAATTCGTTGAACTTGCATCAACAGTATTTGGTTTCAACAAGACGGTGTCACTATCCACACAGCTTGCCTTACAATCGATTTATTGAAATTTATTTATTTATATCCTTAGTGGAAAACCCTATATAGTACATAGAGTCTTCGACATCCATGTAACCTGACAGTACGTAAAACACTATGGGATGGAATGCAGATAAAAAGCAAACAAAGGAGAGGCGAGGAGAATGAACTTGCAATGCAAGAGGGCTGGATATTCAGTTTATGTTGTCATCAAGAAAATGAAATATTGTAGAAGTGGTGAGCTTAGTCTCGATAACAAATACATTTACAAGAAAAAATTAACCTGAAATAGAGAAACCGTTCAGACGAGACAGTCGTTGGTTTGAACACAAAAAAAAAACAAAGAAATGAGGAGGAAAAAAGTCAGCAGACCCCGTAAAAACAAGTTCCGAAGTCAGTGCAGTCTACATTGTAATCAGCAGTAAAGCCAACAATAACGGTGACACCATTGAAAATTGACGCGTAATGGATAAATAAGAACGAAAAGAAAACTAATTAGATAGACCTGCTGGACATTATTACTGCATTTTGGCGCAGCAAAAGAACCATGTGCCTGGAGCGCCCCGTACGATTGGCGCAATCTGCAGCGGTAAGACAAATGGTAACAGAGCACCGAGGACTGGACCAGCGCAAGCTCACACTGGTGCATGATCTTACTCTCAACGCTACTGGAAAAACTGAGGCATAGGATGCAAATTTCGAGAGCTTCCCTCCAGGTGAGACGCTAGGTTGCCCGGTTGCTCTTTAATGTTCCAGAGAAATACGAAAGACGGGCATGGTTCCGAAGGGAATAAAAGCCAGCTGCAATTTTCAAAAGAGCGTAAAGATGTTATAATCAGCTTTTGAAGAGCGTTAGACTGTATGGATGTATTTAAATCTTTGGTGTACATCTATATCTCATGTGCCTCCTCCTTTCTAATCAATTATCGCACTTTCACTGAGTTCACTAACTTTCATGAGCAACTCCTATGATTGTTTTTTCACTGAGCTCATTGATCTCATCATCAAAGCCTTTTTCTTTAGTTTCATCATCTTTGGTGACATTAATATGCCTTTTGTTGAATTGGGCGACTAGATTTCATTCAATCATCTCTACTATGAGCTCTCCCTGCTTTTTTCTCCTTATATGTCTCTCTATTCACTTTCTCAATTGAAGAAAGCTCCAAATAATAATAATAAATTACTGGATCTTCTCTTAACACATAATCCTACTGCTGCCTCATCCGTCTCTCAATCCTCCACTCGGTACGTCACTCCTCGACGTACGTACTTATTCTATTCCTCGCTTATTCTACTACTCGACGTGAACTTTTACCTACCCTCGTAAGATAAAACTTCTAGAGAGCTAATTGCCTGATATTAGTATTGAGCGCAAAAGGATTGATTGCAATTAGTTTCTCCATCACGCAGATTGCAATAAAGCTGTAAATGGCTTCTATGAAATCCTGGAAAAACTAATCTTCAAACATACGCCTCTTTGTACACTACTTGGTAAGAAGAGTCCGGGTTGGTACAATGCCGAGTAGTTAAAAAAGCTACATATGAAATACCTCCTAGCCCACTAGAAGTAATTAAATTTCAAAACCACACCTTGGACTAGTAATCTCCCAAGAACGTCGTAAGAGTGGAAATATAGTCATTAAATATGCTATGCAATCATACTATAATGGAATTCGAGCTTCTTTTCTTTCAGCGATCCTTAATCTTTCAGGTCGTATGTGCGCCCTCAAAGTCTCTGCCAATAACCCTGATGTCATTATCCTAAATAATAGGCCAGTCTTTGACGGCCAGTCTATTTGCATTCTTTTGCTGCCTCTTCTTCTTCCTCAGCTCGATTTTCTCTCAATATTTATGTTTCTCGATATCCTGACCCCGTCCTATGCTCTCTCTTTACTTTCCTGTCCGAAATCGAAAGTATATCCAGACCTTTAGCATGGAAGTCCTGGCCATGATAGAATCGCAAATTATTTTATCAAATCTTTATCTTTACTCTTTAACAACAGTCTATCCGAGACAAATGGAACCAGGTGGCACATTATGTTCGGGTAGTCCTTAAAGATAAAAGGGACTCACAGCAGCCGGGGCTGTTGGGGCTAGGGGATCGCTTGACTGGCACTTCCTCCTCCCCTCTCCCCTTCTGCTAGAAGAGCGATCCCCTAGCTTGAATGCGCCTCACGGCGTAACAAAACGAGGCCTGGCCCGAAGTAATGTATCAAACAGTTTCAGGCTAGGTTCTCAGGTTGACAGTGGAGGTGTCTAGTGGGTAGTCTGGTCGCCTTTTTGCGAACATGGGAGTCCTACACTCTGTGCGTAAATGGGCATTCACCTCCCTACCGCAAAAAAAGTCTATCCGCTGGAGTTTCAGCGAATATCCACCTTATTCACAAATCTAGAGATCTGAGTTATTCCCCTAACTGTTGGCCTATCTCTTTGCTCTCTGGGCTCGGTCAACTGATTGAACCAATTGTGAATACTAAGATGCATTAATCCTTGCATAATGAACTTACTAAAAAGCAACACAGCTTTGTGAAAGGGACGTCTAAAGTTCATAACTTTTTGGAATTTCCAGACACCGTTGCTCATTCACTCAATAAGAGCAAACAAGAAGACAACCTCTACACTGATATTTCGAAAGCTTTTGGCAAGGTAGACCATGCTCTTCTAATAAATAAAATTCAGCTTCGTATGTCCGGTCCTCTCATTTCTGGGATTAAATCTTATTTACCAAGCCATTTCTGTTCTATTACTTAGTGCTATTTTTAACGTAATTTTTTTTCAATTTTTTCAATCATCTAGCGTCCCTCACGGCTCCATTTTGAGTTCGTTGGGAGAACTGAAAGCCGAAGACCAGTGGGAATCGAGGAAACGCTGGCCTGACTCGGTCGACGAGAACAGTTCAACGCTGCTCGGATTTAGAAATTGGATGACGTGGTCAATGGAACGAGACAGTTGGAGGCGCTATTTGCAGGAAGTGAAGGCCCGAGAGGGGCTGTAATACTAAGAAGAAGAAGAAGCATTCAATACTAGGGATACTGACTGCGTCACGGAAGCGACGGAGTTTGAACACGCCAGTTTCCTGGCTTAACTGCCAAATTCGAAATTTTAAGGATACTTCAATGATTTTTCGATCTGATTGGTACTAAAATCAGATTTTTCAAGCCACATGGAGCCTTCAATTGCCTACAATGATGCTCTTGCTGGATCTTAATTGAAAAGCAACTAATAAATAGTATCTACAAAGTCGACTTTGATTCTTTCAAAACTGGATTCACCCCTGAAATACGATCGCCATAGGCATAATTCTTCGTTCCAATATAATTTGCAGTTTGGTCGGGGCAAGGTATTTATATAAATAGTCCTTGAGTATCTTTAGATTATGCAGTTGAGTAAATCAATTTGTGGTTTATGTGCATGGAAAACTACTTGGAACCAATTTCCCCAAAAAATTTTATTGCATTTTGTACTCATTCAAGTTGCGAAAACGATTATGAAATGCTGAAAAGTTTGGCTGGTGAGGTCCTATATAAGCTTGCTTTTGCCCTATACACTCGTAAATTGTTCATTTTGCTCCAATATGTAAGGAAAATGTGGGGCCAGAAATGTATGAGCACAAAACCTTCTCCTAGCCTATAAAAGGTGACTTTGGTCACTGAAAAGAGGCTCGAAATTTTGACTCAGATGGTGTTAAACCAGAGCCTACCAAGAAAATAGCAGATTCAGTGCATGGTCATTGTGAACCCTCCTGAAAAGAAAATAGCACTAAACCTTAGCAAGTGCTAAATAAGAATCCGCTGGGTTATGTGTAGGATGTGGTGAAGAGCACTACCTCATCTCTGTTTAAGAGCCTTTGCCACGGTCGAATCGCAAAAAGATGTAAGAGGCTTCAATGCTACAAGTGTGGGTGAACGGGGCACAAAATGAAGCAATGCATGGGCATTAGAGATCGTATCCTCTAGAAGGACGCTGGCACGTCTCAGGGACAGCAAAGTATCAGGTCTTTAAGTAAGCCCTAGCCAAGGCCGAAGCAGTATTGCAATGATCCGTTTCTTGAAAGTAACCTTATACTGCAATACAGCTGTCTAAATTTTGCAAGAGCAGTTCGCAAATGAAATGAAAGCCAGCTGGCTGCATCATGATAAGAATTTATCAGCATGGTCCCAATAGACCTAGTACTGCCGCCTCATCTAATTTTGAGACAGCCCTCATTAGCGCTTTGAACCACAGGTAGAAGGGATAGCTTTGCATGGGTTTGGTGCATGCAAAAAACACTCTTTTGTGTGCATCTATCGCTAAGTGAACCTTTACCGTCCTTCAGGCCAGAGTCAATGTAGTATGGCATGACATTATGCTCTCGTTAAGGGAGACATCTCTCGTTAAGGGAGACATCTCTCGTTAAGGGAGACATCAATACAAAAGCCATTGAATGGGCATGCCTCAGTCAGATCCTAAAGGAAAGCTAGTTTTGCAGACGACAGCCAGAACTGGCCTTGTTTTCCGAGACCCAAAATATCCTTTCCTTCCCATTTCGTTTTCGAAGCTCCATTCCAGATCATCACCGCATTTTTGATGATGAAACTAATGAGTGTTTTGAAGGCCAGGACATTGACGCGCAGCCTTGCTGTAGATTGACTCCTAAAAAGAGCAATAAGATGGTATGCATAAGTAATTTTTTTCTAAACCTTGTCAACGTGAGCACTGAAATTACGTTTCCTATCTGAAACTATCTTCAACTGCTTCATTTACCTAGAGTAGTGTTACATCTGCACATTTAAGATAATCCTCAAGTACGAGATGCCTCTTGCACGACGACTAAAGTTTTTCTGAGAATTCAAGTGTTTCTTGAGCCCTATCTTAGCGAAGCATAAATTGCGTTCAGATGACCCCACTAATAAATCGTGGTTATGGTAACCTAAATTTGCTCGAGACGCTAGAGTTGAATATATTAAAACGAAATGGGCCTAATATAGAACTCTGTGAGACCCCCGAATCAACACAAATTGAGTCTGAATCAGCTCTAACAGCTACCGCAAAGGCAGGTTTTCCCTCATGAAACTACCTATAATTTTCATAATATGAGCTGGAAAACATAAATTGATTATTTAGTAGAGTAGATCCACACAAAGTCAATGTCTCTTTCTACATTCATCAGCTACAATAAGCTTATCGTTGTGTCAACTTTTCATCATATTGGATTGGAACACGGGCAGAGCATATCGTGGAGTGGGCTTTTCGAAGCCAAATTGTATTTCCGGCACAATTCAGCAGAGAATCGTATGATGCCTTCAAATACAGGGTTTTCCAATAAGAGGTGTTATTTTGATATTAAAAGAAAAATGCTATTTTTCAATATAAATGATCGGATGTTTATTTCATTATAAAGAGGAAGGTATGCTGTTTATAGTGAAAAATAACATCAGGCAAATGACCACAGGACCATATCCTTTTCATGAAATTTTCCATAACTAAATCGCAAAGTGGCTGCACTATGTCCTCGATAGCCTCACCAATTCCATCTTTGAGGTTTTGAATCGACGCTGGGCTATTAGCGTAGACCTTTTCTTTCACATGGCCCCATAAGAAGAAGTCACAATGTGTTAAATCACAAGATCTCGGTGGCCAATTGTGATCACCTCTTCGAGAGATAAAACGGTCCGAAAACTTTTCCCGTAAAAGATCAATGGTTTTGTTGCTTGTCAGGCACGTAGCGCCGTCTTGTTGAAAGTGAACGTTGTCCAGATCAATACCATCCAATTCCGGCCATAAAAAATTATGAATCATCTCTCGATAGCGCAATCTTCAGCCTCATTTTCGAAAAAGTAAGGTCCAATGACTTCGCCTAACCTTAAACCGCACCAAACAGTCACACGTTGAGGATAGAGAGACTTTTCAACTATAATTCTTGGGTTTTCCGAGCCCCAGATGCGGCAATTTTGCTTGTTCACGAAGCCACCGAGGTGGAAATGGTTCTTATCACTCAAGATGATTTTTCGATGGAATTCCGGATCATTTTCATGCATTTCAAGGACCCAATCTGCAAAGACACGACGTTGTTGATGATCGACCGGCTGGAGTTCTTGTGTAACTGAACTTTATAAGCCTTAGACCCAAATCTTTATGCAAAATACGGTGTAATGACGTTTTTGGAATGCCTAATTCCAAAGAACAACGAGGAATGGACAAACCTGGGTTTTCTTCAACTATAGCAGCAATACTCTCGGCTGTTCTTGAGTGAGGTGCACAGGTTTTATTCTCCACATCACTAAGTTGTCCCAACAGCTCGAATTTTTCCACCAATTTCTGTATTGCGGCCCAACAAGGTGCTTCACGACGACCCAAAAATGTTCGAGTTTTACGAACCGTCTCTGCAAAATTTTCTCCATTTTTATAGTGAATTTTAATAATTGCAATGCGTTGTTGAAGCGTGTATCGTTCAATTTTTATTGATGGCGTAGTTTCTACTTGTCAAATGTCAAAAAATGACAGCTTCAAAAGTGATATCTACCGAAATAGCGGGCTATTCAAAATAACACCTCTTATTGGGAAACCCTTTAGTATTCTAATTTACTAAATTTTTTACTTAAAACATTTATTTTGCTTTCGAAAGATTGGGTAGAGGCCTTTCGTTTTACTAGGAGTTATAATTACCAAAGGAAAATGAGGAGTGTTAAGCTACTAACGTCGCACATTTTCACACATACCACGTCTTGTAGTGAAAAAGTTTCGCGTTGGGTAGGTCTGCAGAACCCTCACGCAAGGTCTAAAAGGTACCGGCAGCCACAACGCCTATAAAACAATCAAGGTAGACAATGGCAGCAAACGTGCTTTGAAAATTGGTTGAATTGCTATCAGCGATTGACTACTAGCACTTTGTACACATGGTTTTATCACGACGATGGCTGAATCGATCACATAATGGAACCGAGAAAAACTCCGTGAATCAACTTGACGGAAGGCAGCATGAAAAACTGGCAGAAAATACACATAATACTTGCGGGCGCACGGGGACGAGGATGTCAGTAATTTCACGATAATTTACTCACTGGATAAGTGGCTTTTCAGTGTCAAAGATCTGTCATCTAACCCTTGTCAGCTAGTTAGCAAATTGTGTAGAGATGACAGATCTCTGTCAGGTATTGCTTCAAAATATCGGAGGTTATTACACCTCGGTGTGCACGAATAATGTTTATGGCAGATGTTCTAGCATATTTTTGACTGGACCAGCAAGATCTCCTCTTGCCTGGAAGCATTGCTTGACTAGGGATAACTAAATAAGGGTTATGCTCTGACATTTCTGCAGGCTCTGAGGATTAAGCTGAAAAGAATCTTTTTCGCACAAAACATCCCTTAACTGCTCTATTGTCTCATTATTGATGAATTCACGCTCATAGTCACTCTGTTAATTTTCTTCGATCAAATGATCTAGCTCGCTATTAATTTTCCAACATGCATTCCAATCGCTCTTCTCTGCTCTGCTCAATATGGCACATATTTCACTCTTCGTCAATAATTTCCTGCTTATCACAATTATTGCATCAAGAATTTCCGCTAAAACCTTAAAAGGTACGCAAAAGATAATCATATGCCTCACGAGCGCACCATATGCTTATAACTACTGAACTGTATGCACCACACCGTTAAAACAGCCACGCCAAGAGAGCTAAGATCACTGACTGAGTTGGTTATGAAGCCCGAGTTTTGGACATAATAATGTACAGAAAAAGGTAGTCAAGGCTATCTCGATTATCTGCAAAGATGTTTCTAATAGTTCTTGGAACTTTATCAAATTCATATGCACGAGATATATTGTTATTTGAGTTTTCATTCAATATCTTTTAATATTATTAGAATAGACCTTTATTTTTACTACACCACACTCGGAAAAGCTCAACAAATAAATTTTTGAAAACACCAAAACCAACCTTAATAATTCCTGTACAACCTTAATGCTCATCCGATTTCAATATTGTATTTCTGAAGAATTATGCAGTCTTCATCCTTTCACATTTTGAAATTCTACATTTAGAAATTTTTCAAGGCTTCAATATAAAATATTTTCTATATTGTTACGTTGGCTTACGAATATACATAACAAAGAATCGATTAGCATAGAAATGTTTTGATGAACAATATTTTCCGGACGAATTTGCTTGGAAGCAGAATATCTTTAGATATGATACGAAATCCTCAAATAAAATATACATACGTAGGAGTGTGTTTATCTAAAAATAAAATACTTCTAATTGAGTTGCATGTATGGAACGTAATTCCTAAGAAATGAATTATTAAAAACCTTATCCGCAAATAAACTCAATCTCCTTGTTCATAAATACCGATACCAATCTTAAACTTTTCATTTTATTACCCAACAATCTCCCCCTAAAACTCCCAAAATTTATGATTTCTCTTTGCTACTCAATGTCACTCTAATGGCTGAATCCTTTCAAAAGTCCCTCATTTGATTTCATGATTAGGCAACGTTTGCATGTTACCGAGAAAACATAAAACTTGAGCACTCCAACGTAGTGACATGTTCATTATCAAGACATTAAATTATTTGTGTTACTAGCAATAATTTTCATTGTAACATTACTATTATCCACATTGTTAATGTTTTCCGTTTTCCATAACATTTTTCCAGCATTATTTCGGTGAAAGCGAAATCATTTGCCGATCGTGAAATTCGCTACACACTCAAGGCGCAAGGACAGGGCGCGGGAACATTCAACATTGGCCCGACTTCTGGAATTGTTAAATTGGCTAAAGAATTGGATTTTGAAGATTTAAGACAGCCACATGTGTATTCGTTAGTTGTAACGGCAACTGAGGATTCTGGCGGATTTTCAACGTCGGTAGAGGTAAGGATATAATTTAGTTTGTTTTGATTTTTAAAGCCAGAGCTTTTGCTCTTTAATGTCGGAATTTTTCCGTTTTATTATTTCGCTTGAATGGTAAATTCATGATGAATGAGGACGTGAAATGTTACATTGTGGGAGCACAGTTTGTTTGCGCTCAAAGATAAATTATACATACACGTGTCAATGTTCGAGCGACTCCCACACCTGCCAGGACTTTTGTATGACTTCATGGATATTGACTCCAAGACAAATTGTTTGCCATCATTTCTCAAGAAAACATCCGGCGTGGAATATACTTTTGCAAAATGTTCATCCCACACTTCTGTCAGGACTTTCATTTGTTATTATTATTTATTGAGAGCAAATACGCCAAACGTTTAATTAGATACTTCTTGCGCACTGCTCATCCTTTTTCTCTCCTTTTCAGCTTACGATACGTGTAACTGATGTAAACGACAATGCTCCGAAATTCGAACTGCCTGATTATCAAGCACACAACGTTGACGAGGATATTCCTCTTGGTACCAGTATCCTCAAAGTGAAAGCAATGGATGCTGATTCAGGAGCAAACGCTGAAATAGAATATCTCGTCTCGGACGACCATTTCGCTGTCGATTCCAATGGCAATATTGTGAATAACAAACAATTGGATGCAGATAATAATAATGCCTACTATGAATTTATTGTTACGGCCAAGGATAAGGGTGAGCCGTCGAAAACGGGCACGGCCACAGTGAGGGTGTATACGAAAAATAAAAACGACGAGGAGCCGAAATTTTCGCAGCAGGTATATACTCCGAACGTGGATGAGAATGCTGGGCCCAATACGCTTGTTACAACGGTTGTCGCCTCCGATAAGGATGGTGACAATGTCCGTTTCGGATTCGTAGGTGGCGGAACGAGCTCTGGTCAATTTGTCATTGAGGATATTACGGGCGTAATTCGTTTGCACAGCAAAGCAATTTCATTGGACCGTGACAAGTACGAGTTGAACGTGACCGCCATGGATGACGGATCCTGTTGCGTAAATGGCGAATCCACAATACACACGTCGACAGCTGTCGTTGTTGTGTTCATTACCGACGTTAATGACAACAAACCTGTGTTCAAGGATTGCGGAACGTACTATCCGAAAGTCGAGGAAGGTGCTCCCAATGGAAGTCCTGTGATCAAAGTACAAGCGACTGATGAGGACAAGGGTGTGAATGGACAGGTGAGTGACAAATAGATGAATTGGAATTTCTTTTGTTCATGAATACTTTATTCATAAGGAAATTGTATCTTTTATAATACGTCTTGAAATAATTGGGCATTGGGAAGAAAATTGAAAAAAGTATATTTTGTATTAAGTACAAATTTCACTAAGAAAGTTTAATCCTTTAGGTTTATTTCAGTTAGAAACTGATTGAAAAATGGATTCGTCAGAGAATTTCCCTAAAACGAGAAGAAGGGACTTCGAAAAACAAGAAAATTATTTGTACGTAGCAACCAAATTGGGCATTAATAATTTTTCTGACAAATTATGAGAGAAGGAAAATGTTGGAAGAAGGGGTTTCGACATGTGTAATAACAGGCTCCCTGTCCAATTTACTCGTATCACAAATGAAAAATGACGCATTTTTTGTACCAAGTACTACTGTGACCAAAAAAATGGGGTGATATTTGAATTTAAACTGCGCGCGACGAAGGACTTGAAGAATTTGTTTTTAGGTTGGTAGTACTGTCAGTGACACCTATGTCAAATTTACATGTCAAAATATTCATTAGCGTTTGAGATATGCGTCGTTTCCGGGATGGCCTTCAGTTCCGTCTTCCCTGCGGCTTGAATCTCCTCTATCGTATCAAAACAGTGTTCCCGGAGCCGTATTTTGAGCTTGATGAACAGCCAAACGTCGCACGGCGCCAGATCAGATGAATACGGTGGTTGTGGAACGATATGGGTTGAGTTTTTGGCGAAATGGTCACGAATTACGAGTGCAGTATTGGATGGTGCATTAGCGTGGTGTAAAAACCAAGAATTGCTTTTCCACAATTCCGGCCTTTTTAGGCGGATAGCGTTACGCAAACGACGCATAACGTTCAAATAATATTCCTCGTTGACTGTTTGGCCCGGCGGAAGGAATTCATAATGCACAACACCACGATAATCGAAGAAGAGAAGAGGTTGATGGTCGCCCAGGACGCTTTTCGTCTTCGACACGTTCACGGCCGGCTTTGAACTCACTATATCACTTGTAAACATTTTTTTTAGACATAGCCTCATCACCAAAGGCTTCCTGCACATCCTCAACGTATCCGCAGCAGGAAATTGATTCCGCAATCAAAATTTAATGCAAATTCAACAAATTTCGACATCGCAAAGAACGAAAAACTCACTTTTAGCAGCTCACAAAATGACGCATATCTCAAACACTAACGAATATTTTGCTATGTAAATTTGACATAGATGTCACTGACAGTACTACCAACCTATAAAAAAAATTCTCCAAATCCTTCGACGCGCGCAGTTTAAACTCAAATGTACCTTTATTTTTTGGACACAGTAGTATACTAAGTCCGTGTATCATGTGTGAGCAAAATTATAGGTGACTTTAAACGCTTATTTTTAATGGACGCAGCAGTGCAAATTCAATTTTTGATTTAGGGACGCACAGGGTACCTCGTCTACTCTGGAAATAAAATAAAAAATCATGGTGATTTGTGTCTGAGTTTTTTTTCAGATGCATTGATATTTTCTTACTGTAGTTTGTAAGCAAAATAAAAATTAAGTATTTATTTAACACACTAACAAAAAATAAAGCAGAAATAAAAAAAATTTCTACAGCTTAATGTGAACGTCATTGTAACCCTGCAAACAATAGTTTTTCCATATTCCAGGCATTCTGTGTTCACTTGTTTGACTTTTAAAGGATTCCCTTCCTGTTTTTTCACACACCTTCTTTCCTGTTTTTTCACAACACAACGACGTCGTATGAGTTTACCATCCCGCCGTGGTATTTCGGAAAGGTGATGTCGTCCTGGTGGTGCTGTTGGTAAGGTTGATGTTCTTGCCGGTTGTTTTTTCTCAACTACTTCGTCAAACCAATGAAAAATCAAAGCCTCTTGAATCTCCAAAATACTAACAGAAGATCCAGTAGCCTCATGAAAAATCACTCGGGTATTGATAAGTGCTACTTGGAAGAATAAATCAACTGCAACTTTTTTATATCATGGCATACGTTTTTTTTAGCGGTGGGTAGTAGCTACCCAGCTGATCGGCGACATCAATCCCTTTTTTTGCTACATTGTAATCTGTAACCATATTTGGTTTTGATGATTTCCCTCTGACATCATCTTGGGTTTTGATGATGTCATTCCGTTGTCGTGGCACGTCGATACCATCAAGACGTCTCGCTTCTTATGCCACTTTAAAACAGTCACAAAACAATCCATCTTTCTTACCACGACATCGCCACGTTAGAGATTTTTCTGTATGACTACTTCAGGAACATTTCTCTTGTTTATTTCGCAAAGCTCCGCATAAGTCTGTGTTGTTATCTTTTAAATATTTTGAAATGGCAATGGTAGTAATTCTCTGCTACAATCAGTATCCCTTCATTTAGAAGTGGCAAACATAATTTCATCTCAATAGATCCATGTTTGTCAAGACCTTCTGTAATAGTTCATGATCTCGACTGTATTGCATAAGATCATGTGTAACAGTTGATAAAACACATTTTATAAATTTTTATCCCATATTTATGGGTTTTTGGCGGATTAAAGCACTTTATTCGCAGCGAACCTTATTGGTTGATTTACGATTTTTCAACAATTGTATCACCTTGTACATACAATTCACGAAACTTGATTATCAGTTGATCTACGAGTGGCTGGAATCGGTTAAAAACATCATCTTTATCAGGCTGCACATCTGCAAAATACCAGCAATATAGTATGGTACTAAATCTATTGTAAGAAAAATATATTTTGTGGATGAAAGGAGTATAATACAAATGGCCCATTCTTCTATAATGTTCAATAGAATGTTTCTCATCTATTCCCATATAAAGTTTTACTGCGAAAAATTTCTTCATTTCGTTTTTGTCAACGTCAACCCAACGTGATGCTCTCAAAAATTGATTTGGGCGTGTATGCTTAAGCAGCTCAGCGTATGCATTTGGTTTTTCGATCATATTTTCAATAACATCGTCAACTATGTTATGAAGTAGTCGACTACTTTTGCAATAGTGACAGCACCTTGTTCATTTGAAATAGCCTGTATATTTTGAATTTCGAAATTACCTCTAAAAGCTTGTCTTCCAATCGGAAGAATATGTTCCACTCATTGCTCATATTCTGTATGATCATCACGCTGACACTGACTACACGTATATAATCACCAAATTCTTGTGGATCATGCTTGAACTCGCACTCAGATACACTCGGCCGACGACGTTCCACTTCGGACCTCTGATTGATCATAGAATTAATGTCAAATAAAGGCTGCGATGGGTTTCTTACCGGTGATTCGTCTCGGCGCCGACGTATTGATAGACTCGACACTTCTCGTTCAACATTACTTATCGGCGTTTCTTGATCCTCCTCTTCAGTTGCGCACTTCTCATCTGGTTGATACATTTCATCACTGCCATCACTGATATCACTTTCCTCTAACGCTCGCTGTATCTCTTCATCCGTTAACTTTTCCCGAGAACACATTTGTTTCGCTAACGTAGTGTTCAAATAATGAACTAAACTTTCCAAAGTAACTCAGTCTTGCAAATTCAAAATATGTCAATCATATGTAAATACGATAAAAAGGGCATATAAGGCTAAAATATATAACGCTGCGCTCGTGTATCATACATTTTTTCAACCCTCTCGCGTAGCTTAAATTTGTCCAAGTACCTTGAAAATATATTCACTCCCTCTAAAAACACTAGTGAAAATCAAATCAAGAAAAAAAAAAACTGCAGGATGTGTGACATTTCAATGTCACCATTGAATGGGGACAGGAAACCTGATAATTCTCATCAGGCCACATTTCGAAACCACCTTCTTCTAAAAATTTTTTCCTCTAAATTATTAATACAACTCAATTATGTAGCTTCATACAAACTATTTTCATAAGCAATTTGAAACTATCGGAGCCATCCGAAAAACGAGATTGATCCTACACGATGCAAACAGCCAAGTCTAGAGAAAATTAACGTATAGATTTATATTAAAATTCGTGTAAAAAGGGTCAAATTACCAATTAAAAGTTCAGCATTGATTAATTTTTAGACTTGTTGAAAAGTGACTCTAGGGTTCGTCAAGGAAAGACAGCACAAAAATAGTCCAAACGATCTAAAATCTTTCAGTAAATCAGCCTTTCAAGATCTTTATTCGGGGATTTTTCGAATTTTTAAGTATATACCATTCATAAATCAGCTCAAAACTAAATATGAGACTATGACAAAGAAACTTGACAAACTGATAAAGAAACAAAACACAACGACCACATCAACGAACTTTTATTGAAACTGAAACATGACTTATATAACACAAACCGCAACAAAGACATAGAACAACTTGTAATCGACACCGAATCAGCCATTAACAAACTGGTGCAGGAATAACAGACATATGCAAGACACACTGCAGTAGATAAACTACAAAAAATACACGCCAGCCTAAGCTAAACGAATTTTCACGAAGACCATAAGACATTAAGCCAAATTCAGATAAAGCTTATAGATATCCTACTAACCATGACAAAGGCTAATAAAGAACATACACCGGTGATCCTAAAAACAATAGACTACGTACAATAAACAGATTTCATTAACGCCCTCGGATACAAACTGGTAAGCAAAGACCCCACTAATAAGTTCCAAGCAGACTTACGTACTGCTATTATACAATCACTACTAGCCATTCTTGCTAACACCAAGCACCGCTGCATAAATCCAAATCCATCGAAACCACCCTTAAAGGATAATCTAAGATCCACAAGCCCAATAACCCTATCCGGCCTGTCGTCAGTTACCCCCCAGCTCTTGCATACCAATGAGCACGCTACTTGGCAACGATAATGGTTGATGTCATGCCCCTTGACAATAAATGCACATTAAACAACAGCCGTTATCTAACGAACTCTATCATCTCTTTAACATTAACTAACACTTGTCGGCTTTAATCACTAGACATCACGAACGTCTATACATCTACACTTGCTGACGAAACACTGATCATTCTAAAAGAAAAACGTTCATTCAACAACAGCCGACGATTTACAGATCAACTACTCAATCTCATAAAGACCACGATCCAGCAGAACTATTGTAAGTTCAATAACAACACATACATTGCCAAGGACGGTCTGGATGTGGCGCATCCAATGTCGTCAATAATGTCAGAAATATTCTTACAATCTTTGGAAAAAATTTTTATACCCAAAATTGTCCAAAGATTCAATGTAATATTTTACAGAAGATATGTGGATGACTGTTTTGTCGTTATTGTCCTACAAGAAAATAAGCAAGATGAACTCCTTACCGATATGAATGAAATACATCCGAATATAAATTTCACTGTGGAAGAAGAAACAAACGGACAACTCAACTATATTGACCTAACTGTGATACACAAACAAACACGATGAGAACTACAAAATATACAGAAAACCAACCACAACTGATCATACTGTACACGTAACATCTAACCACTCTGCACAACATAATCTAGTAGCATACAAATCAATGGTGCATAGACTTCACTCCATCCCCATGACTCCTACTAATTACTCTAATGAACTAAACAACGTTTACAGAATAGCCAAATATCCGCAATGAGCCAACACATTAAGATTAAGAAATGGCTTTGCACTGGACATTGGAATATCGCGAGACTTCACACAAAACGTTCGGTTGGGTGTCCTACAACAACAAACCAGTCCTCTTCCTTATAGGAAACATCTTCATTGATATTCCTATGCAGGAAAAGAAAATTACAAACTGGAAAGCGTTTAAAGCCGCATTGACCAATAAAACTAATTTTCAATCACCTGAAATGGCCGACGAAATTGACAACATCATTGAGAACGTAACTCAGAAAAGTTTACAGGCAAAAGAGGACCATACGGTCATAACTCCGAGAAGGGAAACGAACCCCTATGAACTCCCTCAGAACATCAAACAACTGATAAGGAGAAGGAATCAAGTTCGGAGGAAAGCTAGGCTACGCATTAACGCTACTCGGATGACAAATGATCAAATAAGGCTATTCCGAAACAAGCAATGGGAGAGGTTTTTTCAGAGTCTCGAGCCTAGGTGTGTAGTTTCTGTAGAATGTTCAAATACTTTCGGATAAACAGCGAAATCGTGGTACCGCCCATTCATCGTCCAAATGGGATGCAATCCTTCCATGCGGATAAGGCTGAAGCATTTGTAGATTCTCTGGAAGTGAAATTCCGTGAAAATTCCTCAGATGAGGAGGGCTTTGAAACTGAGGAAAGAATTGATTCTTCTGGCAAAAGGCTCCTGCTAGATATAGCAGCAGGATTGAACAAACGGACTTAGACGAAATCAAAAACATTATGCAGACACTCAATGAACATAAAGCACCTGGATATGAGACTATTACAAAAAAAAAATGATTTTTTGGCTACCGGACAGTATTTTACAAACATTCACTGACATTATTAATGCGATATTCCGTTTGCGAAAGTATCCCAAAATACGGGAATCAGCGG
This sequence comes from Odontomyia ornata, assembly GCA_963969285.1. Taxonomy (NCBI): domain Eukaryota; kingdom Metazoa; phylum Arthropoda; class Insecta; order Diptera; family Stratiomyidae; genus Odontomyia; species Odontomyia ornata. The sequence goes on along the minus strand of OZ017740.1, from coordinate 28,848,330 downwards.
TTAATATAATTTTCCCGAAACCTCGAAAGGACACAATTTCCACAGAACTGGAGACCTATCTGTCTCCTCTCATCGCTGTCGAAAATTGCGGAAAGGTGATACTGCATCGACTTAATGAGGTTATATCCGACAAAGATATGATACCGGAAGTAAAATATGGCTTCAAAGCGAAATACTCTGCTGAACTCCAGTTAGTTAGAGAGGTCCAACACATCAGAACAGGCTTAAATTAAATTAAATTCAACAGGCCTTGTTATGTTTGACACAGCTAAGGCCTTTTGTAAAGTCTGGCATGCAGGATTTATCTTCGAAATGCATCAATTCAATATGTCACTGCAGCTCACTCAAATTATTGTCTCCATTTCTGAACGCAGAACATTCCGTGTCAGAATTGACCCTTTAAGTTTATGACACCTGTATACAGTTATTTATTACAGCACGACACGCAAGAATCATCACTTCAAATTTGCAACGATCAATAAATAAAATTAGGAGTAATTCTGGCAAAACACAGGTCCTACTCATCACAAGGAAAATACTACAATCTCCACAGAGACTTATCGTTGACAATGAAACAATAGACTGGACAACAACGGCTAAATTTCTTGGACTTATATTCGACACATGGAAACAAACGAGTCCACTGCACTGGGCTTCTCTCCTCTTTAAACCCACTCATTTAATCCAAAAGACTTACCCTTAAAATTCGATTGCTCGATTGCCGACGCTACTGTACTGTATCAGACGACAAATACCAACAAAAAAGCACTCCAGTCCTTTCAAAATAGAATTGTTAGAAAAACCTTAAGAGTTTCATGGTATCTTAGAAAAACTGACCTAAGAATAGAGACAGTTGAAAAACAAATATGTGTGTGACAAAGCACTGAAACTCTTTGAATTAAGATTCCCAAATATCCGCCAAAGAACTTTGTAAAAATTATTTCTTAATTTCTTCTCTCAGGAAGATAGATGGGTACTTTAGTACTCACAGATATGAGGGAGCTAAGATGCTAAATCGCACTAACTCCACACAAACACACACACACTCACACACTCACACACACACTCACACACTCACAACATTAGAATAGTTGAAAGGAATATCGAATAAATAATAGTTGAATAATGACGGACTTAAAATTGATCCCTGTGAAACTCCGGATCAAAAATAAATTAAAGATGAATAGGAACTTTCAACTTTAACGAACATAACTCTGTTTTTAAGAAAAGCAATAATAATGCAACTATTTGGGATAGGGCAATTATTATGCAAAAGTTTATAAGCTAGACATTCACCAAAACCGATTCAAATCCTCAGCAAGGTCGATAGTACACGGAGCTGTAACTTCGTTGTTTCTAAGATCAGAGTAAATTTTGTTCTGAACATATAGTATGGTATGTTCGGCGAAGAGTTTTTCTCTAAATCCAAATTGATGTTTTGGAATAAATGGTTTAGAGATAATATTAAATGAACGAAGCATAATTTTTGCAAGAATTTCGTCTGAATTCGAAAGTGGGGAGATAGGACTAAATTTATTGATATCACCACCGGAATCTTTTTTGGCAGTGGCAGCAAAATGGCAGTTTTGCAAGCTGTAGAAAAACAACTATTATTCATACAATTATTAGCAATTACCACAAGAGATTGATAGAAAGAGAGAGAGGGACAAAGAGTTACAAGGCTTTGCGATAACAAAATTTGAAATTCCATCGGGACTAAAAGATTTTTTCCTATTCAAACCCAGTATAATGCTGCTCACTTAATCAATACTAGTAAAAAATTCACGATTGTTTGAGCAAGTGGGATGTGATGATCGATTTATTCTCCTTCCTCTTGTTCGTAGAACTACAACTCCTCCCAGACCTTCGCCTCCTGCATCAAGCGCTTCCAACTGTCCCAGTCCATTGACCGCGTCCTCCAATTTTAAAAGCTGAGCAGCGATGAACTGTCTTCGTTGACCGAGTCAAACCAGCGTTTCCCGGCTTCTCTTCTGTCTCCGTCTTTCAATTTTTCCAACTTGAATGTTCCTTCATTCTTGACTTTTCTGGTAGGTAAATCAAATTTTTTCGTGGTGAGTGCACACGCTAAGCATGCAGTTGTAATTTTTATTTGTAACTCAAAATTTCCATCATTAACCACAATTTTCTCCCTGAATGCATTAATTTTTCAATCAAATCATAGATTAGATAGTATTCGCATATCTATCCGTCTGTTTCAGAACCATACCAAATCTATCAATGCCTGCATCAACAAGCTTTGCTGCAACCACGGAAGTCACCACGGTTGCAGATATTAATATTTAGCAGAGGATTATCTATCCCCCGGGGTAGTATTTTGAGGCAGGCTAGCGCTCAGTAGTCTAGTAGGTCTTCCGGGAAACCCTCTGCCCATGCCGGGGCAACTCGCACACAACAACTTACATAAAATGGAAGGAAAGAAAAACGGAGACCATATTGAGAAATGAAACAAAAAGAAAATTAGCCAATCATGGCTGGTTTATTGAACAAAAAGAATGCAACACACTACAATTGCAATCGCAAATAAAACTTTGCAAAACAAAATCCTTTGACAAAAAAGGAAAATAATTGCAATTACTATTTTTAAATTCAAAAAAGCAGTTGCTTTAACTTCAATTGCTAGAAAAAATTATAAAAAAAAAGAAATAATTACTCATCTTTTTCCGAATCCTGCAAGCACTCGCCTACTGGAAAAAGGAGTACTTGTAAATTGATTCTACGTGAAATATACTCCAAATAGCCACTTTAATCTTTCATATCCTCGGTAAAGAACGAAGCTGGTAGTCAATTATTTTATTTATTTGATATTCGTAGGCCAATTCTCTTCTTTCTTGAAAAGTCGTTGGGCTTCTTTTAGTGAGCAGACGCGGTTGGACTTCTTTGAGTCATCCTCAGTGTCCAAGTCCGTATTTGTTGAGCCGTTAGTGCATCATAATAATGTTTTTTATTCTCGGATGCTTACTCGATTTTTATCTAAAGTTAATCAATCGTTTATTTATTAGATCACTGGTTATTTCAATCAATCCATACAACTCTTAATTGCAAATGAATTGAATCAATTCACAAATCACCGAATCAAACAATACTGCAGTTTTCGGATTTAAAGTTTTGAACTCCAAAAAAGACTATGGAGATAGCTCATATCCTTTTAAGTGTACTTAATGCCAAAGCAATTATAAAAATTTCACTTTTATCTGCCACGTTGATACACTTTTACATTGTGTGCATGCAAGATTATCCCCTTCTTGTGGTTACGTGTATCGGTGGGAACAAATTTTTTCACTTAATGGGCTTTCAAATGGTAATACAATTCTTATTCCAACTATAAATTAATTTTTAACACCTTAATAACAAGCGAGCACTTATAAAAATTCACTTGAATTTGAAATCTGTTCCCTTTTCCTTAGACAGAAATATGCTTTAACTGCGATCCAGCCACCAAAAATTCACAAAGAAATTCACATATTCTATCCCGTTGTAGAGTAAAATTATAAGTTTAATCACACAATAACAAAGAAAAAACGCTTTCTCATCTCTTTTCCGACTTTCACCTAATTATTCTCCCACTGTCATCCCCTGACTAGCCGTCGAATAATCGACTGTCGCTACCATCTGACTGATTCTGCAACCCTTTCTTCTCCCAATTATCCGCTACCGTTCAGAGTTAACGTAATTGAAGTTGATTGCACTTTAATCCCGTTCCTTCGGTTAATCTTTCAAATTTTCACCAAATACAATATTTCTAATTGCATATATGGTGATTTGCATATAACCATGATAATGCAAATCATCATCTACTCAGAAATATTTGCATTTGATGAAATTAAAAAGATTTTTGCTCGTGGGATAATCCAGTGGGCTACCACCCACCTACGCAACCGTTGATGTTGAGACGGTGAATATTCGCATCCTTTGCTGACATTCCCTTCGTCCCTCACAGATTGAACGATCAAGTTCCAATTGATGTCAAGCGTTAAAATGCTTGCATCAATTCTATTATTATGGGCGATTTGTTATACGCTTACTGGTGCAAGCATCATAAAAGGAGTAGGAGATATAATAAATTTACGATTGCTGTCCCATTGCCACGATTAAATAAGAACAACTCATATTCTGGGAAAGCAATAGAACTTACTAGTGAAAAGAGGGAAATTTGAAATAAAATACAAAAGAAAACAAAATTGAAATTTACTTAAGAAAAAGGAATAGTCTGATTTTCATTAACACTGTGACTTCAATCATCATTTCTGTCTATAGGTGACTGGTCCATAGTCGTCTCTAAAAGCGATAATGTGCTAAATTGTTTCCTTGATTCACGATACGTGACAAAAATACTATTTTCGCTAGTCTACATTTGAATTTCAATATTTGTTATGCATTATGCAAATATCCCCTAACTTTAATATCACGATACAAAGTCGCGTTTAACGAATGTACCAGCACAAGCCTGAAGCGTAAACCTATGCACCTCACCTTAAAGATAAGGCCCAAACTCCCTCAGGAGGGATGCACTTAATACACTGATTGGTGCTAATACATTCCTAGCCACAAAAACTACAAACTAGGGGGTGACAGCTACCTGTCATGCACTTAACCCTTAGCTTGTGGTATAAATTAAACTTCTGCTCAGGTTTCCCTGGTATCCTCACCCTCAATCTTGCATCGTAATTGCACGTAAAAAACCAAATTTGTGCTGGATTTCAACCTATCTGTTAAGTTTCACCTTTTTAAGTCTGAGTTCCTATATTTGTAAATTTTTTTTTGTAAGATTTCTTAAACATATATATACATATATATATATATATATATATATATATATATATATATATATATATATATATATATATATATATATATATATATATATATATATATACATGAAAACTTAATAAAAAAGAACAAATATAAATCAACTCTAGCTGTATAATAACGCGACAATCTACTGACTGTTTTCAAAATTGAACAATTTGTCGTAAATTCCTCCTACAATAACATCCACAGAGTATCTAGCGCTTATTTTTCCGCTCTTGATGTATTAAAAATACTCCCGGGAGCAACAAATCGGACGAGAGGTTCAATTTGTCAATCTGTTACGATAAAAGCATTTGCATGCTTAAAGAATATTGATGGGATTCGTTGGGACAAGGTTAGTAGTAGATAAATTTTGAATGTACTTACCCATGAACACTCGTATGTGTACGTACTCGTATTTAAGTCGTGAAAGATTGGAAGGCGTAGTGAAAAAGGCATCAGATACTTTGTTTACTTGGGCTAATCTAAATTTAATGGACACGTGAATGGAAAAATACACCTTGTAGCAATGTTTGTTGGTAAATGTCAGGGTTTGATGAAAGTGGGTTTCCTTGGTTTTTTCTTGTGCCATTAATATCCTTATTTGGGGCATTTTTATAGAATATATTTAAGTAATTTGTAGGCACAGCTTTTTAATGAAAATATGTGTATTTCGCTCTGAAATCGACTTTAAAGTATAGTTGACAAATACACCATTAAACTAATCCTAAATCTAAACAAATATGTCCATCTTTATAAAATTCTTGATGAATTCTCTCTCATCATCGACTGACAATTATAACTTTAATTGAATCATTCATCAAAATCTCGAACAGTTCAAAGATACCCGGCGGAGTATATTCAATAACGTACAAACATCCACAGACTTTCGTTCAAACATTTAAGCTTTTGTTTGCTTTAATTTCTATCATTGTTGATATAATTCATTCTTTGTTTTTCTTAATCATCCACATACGGACTTCATGGCAAGTACTCGTAACATGTATCTGCAATTTATCTTTTCTGCTTATGAGTTGCCGACAGATATGACGGAAATACAGCGAATAAGTTCTTACTAAAATACGCACTAAGTATCAGCAGAATCTGGTGGCTTCACTGCAACCTACATAAATCATATTTCTTCAGTATCGAATGACGGGCTAGCGGATGGACTGAAAAAGATACTTTTTCGTTTAAGTCTTTAGGGACCTTATGTTTTTCTGAAATCACTATGGGTTGTTTCAAATGTTAGAAAGCTTTAGTCACTTGGGAAATTAATTCAAATTTGAAGGAGTGATGATGATATTAAGTAATCTGATGCTTTTGTTTTTTCATCAAGTTAATTGAGCTTTGATATTTTTTCACTAAGTGCCTTGAACTCCCTCCTCCCAAGCTGTAAGAAAGTTTTTTTTTATTTTCTAGATTTTCTATATATCTGGCTTATAGTAATGTGTTACTTCAGCACATTTTGGTTATAAATTAGCACATTTTGGTTATAAAATCTGTTGAAAATAATAAACTTCAAATTGCAAACGACGAAATTGGCGAATATGGTAAAGAAAAAATTTAAATTTAAAGTAAGTTATTGTTCAACTTTCATTAAAAGTTAATCATGTCCAAGATGGAGCTGTTTGTTAGCAACAACTACTTTGACTGGATCGAAGAGCTTCATGCAGCCAGCTCATACATATATATAATGCTCTTTTACTTAAATTTGAGTCTACAGTTCATACTTACACGATCACCTACCACCATTAGTGTAAAAATTTTCCCATAGAGGAATCCAACCTATTCGTTACAAAAATCATGTTACTTTCAAAGCATGGACCGAAGTATTTAAATGGTTTCAAGTTAGGATCGTTGATAAAATATAGATATACTCGTACAATATTAAAGTATCGATACTTTTAACATATAAAATGATACTGTATACATCGCCGATATTTTGTTAGGTGATACATCTTAATATCGATGTTAAAATTCCAATATTGGTACCGATAAATTTTATATTTGAAATACATTAAATTGTGCATTAGCAATCATTTATTACTATTAACATTGACTCAGCAAACTGATTATAAAGGGTTTTCCAATAAGAGGTGTTATTTTGATAATAAAAGAAAAATACCATTTTTTAATATAAATAATCGGATGTTTATTTCATTATAAAGAGGAAGATATGCCGTTAATAGTTTGAAATAACATCAGGCAAATGACCACCACGACCATGCTTACAGGACCATATCCTTTTCATGAAATTTTCCATGACCAAATCGCAAAGTGCCTGCCCTATGTCCTCGATAGCCTCACGAATTCCATCTTTGAGGTCTTGAATCGACGCTGGGCTGTTGGCATAGACCTTTTCTTTCACGTGGCCCCAAAGGAGTACATCGCAAGGTGTTAAATCACAAGATCTCGATGGCCAATTGTGATCACCTCTTCGAGAGAAAACACGGTCCGAAAACTTTTCCCATAAAAGATCAATGGTTTCGTTGCTTATGTGGGACGTAGCGCCGTCTTGTTGAAAGCAAACGTTGTCCAGATCAATATGATCCAATTCCGGCCATAACAAATCATTTATCATATTTCGATAGCGCAATCCATTCACCGTAACTATTGATCCAGCCCCATTTTCGAAAAAGTAAGGTCCAATGACTCCGCCGGGTCATAAACCGCACCAAACAGTCACGCGTTGAGGATAGACCGGCTTTTCAACAATAACTCTTGGGTTTTCCGAGCCCCAGATGCGACAATTTTGCTTGTTGACGAAGCCACCTAGGTGGAAATGGGCCTCATCACTCAAGATGATTTTTCGATGGAATTCCGGATGATTTGCATGTATTTCAAGGACCCAATCAGCAAAGACACGACGTTATTGATAATCGACCGGATTGGGTTCTTGTGGTAACTGTATTTTATAAGCCTTAAGACCCAAATCTTCATGCACGTTTGTGGAATGCCTAATTCCAGAAAACGACGAGGAATGGCCAAACCTAGGTTTTCTCCAACACTTTCGGCTACATCAGCAATATTCTCGGCTGTTCTTGAGTCACGTGCACGGGTTTTATTCTTCACATCACTAAGTTGTCCCCAGCTCGAATTTTCCCACCAATTTCTGTATTGCGGTCCGACAAGGTGCTTCACGACGACCCAAAAATGTTCGAACCGTCTCTGCCAAATTTTCACCATTGTTATAGTGAATTTTAATAATTTCAATGCGTTGTTGAAGCGTGTGTCGTTCCATTTTTAGGGTTTTGTACTAAAATACAAAACCCTATTGCAATCACGACCTGTGTCCGTCTGTCCGTCTGTCCGTCCGTCCGTCCGTCCGTCCGTCCGTCCGTCCGTCCGTCCGTCCGTCCGTCTGTATGTCACAGCACTTTTTCTCCGAAACTATAGAAGCTACAGCCATGAAACTTCGTGAAAAGGTCAGAAGTGGTGACCTCTTGAAAGTTCAATGGTGGAAAAATTTTTCAAAGGGGTTTAAGGGGGGTCTCCCCATATAGGGAAGTGACTCCCCAAAAAAAAATTTCACCATTGGTAGTCGAGTAGGGTGTCATTGGAAAGGTCTCAACGAGATCTTTTCAAAACAAGTCTTAAAATTGCCTTATAAGTACCGAGGGGGGCAGGGGAAGGGGAAATGTACGAACTTTTCGCGTACCCCCCCTCGCGATTGGACACCTTCCATCCGAAAAATCTGAAAAAAATCATGGATGTAGGCCTTTGTGAGTACAACAACAACAAATACATGAGAAGTCGAAATTCACTCAATTTTGTTAGTAATAGTATGATTTATTGGTTTTATGTTTTCTTGAATAAAATCTAGACGGTACCCTTAAATTCAATAAAATTTAGCACACAGATGACTATTTATAAGATTGATCTTTTCTGAAAGTTTCATAAAGATCGAACAGTATTTAACGAAGTTATAGCAATTTGAATTTTCCTGCATTACTATGGAACAATATGCCCTGTATTACTATGGAAACATATGGCTATGGAAACATATGGCTATGGAGCCATATGCGCTTTTTACCGACTTAGAAACTACAGCTTTGCTAGGATTTGCATGAAAATTTCAGGAATGATAGGTATCATGAAGATGAGTACATACAATTGAAACAAGTCGGAAAGGCAGGAGAGAGCTCCTAGCAAAAGGGCTTTGGAAACATTCTAAGATTCTAAAAAACAGGCCATGAATCAATGATTACAGTACAGAGGAGTGGCCCCTGAAAAAAAATTTCATGAAAGGTAGCCGATATGAGTATCAACTGAAAGTTCTCTATGAGAGCTTTTCAAAACAGTTCTTGAACTGACAGTTTTTGCTTCTGTGTGGGCATAGGGGGGAAATACATGAAAAATGTGTTTCCTCCCTTGCGAATGGACACTCATGATCTTAAAAAATCTGAAATAATTATCAAGGAAGATATTTGTGGGTATAACTATAACAAATACCTCAGAAATCAAAATTCTTTCAACTTTGCTAATAATAGGATCCTCGAACATGACGAGTTTCTTGATTTTATTCGTTACTGGTTAGTGCATTTTGTAAGTTGAGTACAAAACCCTTCTGACATGAGCATAGGTCTGTCTACCCAACTTGTTAATCAATGGCGTAGTTTCTACTTGTCAAATGTCAAAAAATGACAGCTTCAAAAGTGACATCCACCGAAATAGCGGGCTATTCAAAATAACAATCCTTATTGGAAAACCCTTTAAATCAGTCGTGGAAGAATAAATAACTACAGTTCAAGAGTTTACTGCATATCCAAACATCTTGTTAGAAGATAGTTGTTGTGAAAGTTCTCTGGTCTTAAAAAATACAGTTTCAGGTCGAAACGTTTTCCTCAAGCTACTTGCCGTCATAGTATGACTCGTCAGTTTGATATGAGTCTATTGCATCGATTTACTTCACACATGAATTCTTGTGACCCAAATACGCAGATTTAAATTAAATAAATGAATTTTAAAATGTTGAGTTACTTTCTAGGGTGAAGGAGGGGAGTAGGAAAGAAATTCGTAAAGCGTACCATATGATATCAAATAAAAAATACTGCTGTGAGGGCCTCAATTTTTCTTTTAATGCTTTCAAATTAAAGTAAACCCATGATAATGACCCATATTCTCCCCTCCCTTTTCTCGGAAACTTCTGTGCATCAAATTTTGAAAAACTACAGAAATTAGTTCCTTATTCATAGATTATAGAAAATTTATCAGAAGTCCATAGTCTTAATACAACCCTATAAATTCTTCAGCCTTCTTCTTCTTCGTTCCACATCAGCCCCTCTCGACCCTTCACTTTCTGTAAAAAGAGCCTCCAAATAGCTCGGACCGTTTCATCCAATTTCGAAATTCAAGCACCGATGAACTCCCTTCGCCGGCCGAGTCAGACTATTATTTCCTCGGTTTCTCCACTGGTCGCCGCCATTCAGTTCTCTCAACGAATACCTTTTTGGCTATCCGTTGTTCGTCCATACGATTCACGTAGTCTGCCCACTACAGCTTCCGTAGTCTTATAATCATTGAGACCTCCGGCTCATCCAAAAATTTCATACAGCTCATGGTTATATCGAATTTGTCAGTTGGCCCCATCTAGCCTCATTCCGAAGGTGTCCAATATGTGTGCGGATGCTTAGGTTATGGTCTATGTTTTACACACATAGTATAGCACATTTGCGTTTCGTGCTCCTTTAAATCTGATTATTTTAGTTATTTCGATCGGTAGTGTGCAGTGATTTACTGAACAAGTGAAGTAAGAGCTGATTATTTTGTGATTTTCTTTATTCTTGGAAAACTTGGCTTTCTTAAGCTCAGCTTTTTATGTTCATGATAGTTAATGATTAAAGTGCCATCTATCGTGATTTAGACTGTACGTTTTTGTACTTTACGGAGTTAGCTGAGACATACACCCATTTTACGTTTTTTTATTGTCTTCATATACAGACATATATATGTATATAAAGACAATGGTTTTTCATTCATTTTCTGTCAATTGACTCTAGTGCCATATTGAGTAGAATACCCTCTCAATCTTTTATTCTAGTGTAGACTTCTCCCTATAAAAGAGCTAAGCTAATCTCCCAGCCTTGGAGTTTATTCTTGTTTGATAAAAGTTACTATTCGCAATGGCATATTGTTCTGCTAAACTATGCAATGATAAAGCCAATAAAAAGCCATTGATAACTTGTTATGGCTTCTGTGGGCTGCCTTTTCATGCCAAATGTATAATCCTTTCTGTACCAAGGTCGATTCCGGTCTTCATTGGTTCTGCGAGAATTGCCGAAATCACTCTATTTCTACATACGTTAATAGACTTCGTGCTGCTGAATCGACCACAGACTCACTACTGGACGCATTTAAAAATCTTAATTGAAAGCTGGAATTTGCTATGTCTGATACTCCCAAACTACTTAAAGTTGCTGACGTGGAACAGTCCACGGCATCGCCACAACTTCTTGAATTGGCTTCTGTATGTGATACTACTCCTGCTTGTGCAATTATTACCACAAGAAGTATGGCTTCCATTCAAACTCAGCGTCGGACGTCTCATCACAATCAATCTTTAATATTTCTTCAAAAGTCTCAACAAAATAAAAGCTCATTTGAATCTATACGAGAACAAGAGAGACAGTGCGAATCTACTGATGATGAGGATCCTCTCTTAATTGTGTCACCGCCTTTTCGAGTTTTTGTCTCGCGTGTTGGCCCTTCAACTTCTACTGACCAAACATTAAACTTTATTCGTCAGAAGCTGCGTAGAACACCGTCTATTCTCATTTGTAGGAAATTAACGGCTGAAAAACGGTACTTATCTTCTTTAAAAATTGACATCCCCGCGGACGCCTTTGTCATTCTGAAATCGGAGTTCTGGCCTAGTGTAGTCTTTGTGAAGGAGTTTGTTCCTGATAAAAGAAAATTTTGGAAGCGAAGAACACAAATAATCTCGGTCGATTAATAGTTTTAACAATATTAAACATTTGAAATGCTTCTTCCAGAATGTTAGAGGACTTCGAACCAATCTTCCAGATTTTTTAAAGGGCCTGTCCTTTTGCAGATGATGACATTTTTTTGTGTTTCGGAATCCTGGCTGAATGATTTGGTAAGTGACCTTGATTTGTCTGCTGTACATAATATCTTCCATCGTGATCGCGATTCTAGTGTGTCTTCTAAGTCAGGCGGTATTGGAGCTCTTATTGGTGTCAATTGTTATTTTTTTTTCTACTGCCTGTTGTGACTTTCTGTCCTCACCCCGATTGAATGTACTTTAGTGAGAATTTTAATTAGCCCGGGTTGTTACTCTTTACTGTCCTCCATTTATATTCCTTGCAATGCCCAATTGAACATATCTTCTTCTTAGCACTACAGCTCTCGCTTCCTGCAAATAGCGCCCCCAACTGTCTCGGTCCATTGACCACCTCCTCCAATTTCAAAATCCGAGCAGCGATGAACTGTCTTCATCGACCGAGTCGGACCAGCGTTTTCTCGGTTTCCCCACTGGTCTATCCGTTGTTCGTATCCGTTGTTCGTCCATACGATTCATGTGGCCATCCCATTGCAACTTCCGCAGCCTTGCAATCGTTGAGACCTACAGTTCGTCAAAAATTTCATACAGCTCATGGTTGTATAGAATTCGCCATTGGTCTCCGTCTAGCTTCACTCATCAGGACTCGTCGCTCAAAGGCGTTCAATATATTTGCGAATGCTTGGGTTAGGGTGCATGTTTCACACCCATAGCATAACACAAGTCTTATCATACATTTGCATACTTGGAGCTTTGTTTTCCTGTGTATGTAGCTAGTCTTCAAGATCGTCAAAACTCAATAAAATATTTTATGTGCGAGCTGTATTCATCGGCGTATTTTACCTCTTTCATTACTGAGTCTCCTTATTTTGGCGCCTAAATACACATATTTGCTCACACTTTCGATATTGTATTCGCCAAGTGTGATATTTTGTGTGCTTGTTTCTTTTCCCTTGACTGCGTCATGAGCTTTGTTTTATTTTCATTTATTTGTAGTCCTACTAGTTTTACTTCGATATCAAGTTTAAGGGAGAATTCTTTGGCAGTTGTCAATGACCGTGAAAAAATGTTGATTTCATCCGCATAGGCTACTACTAGACTCGACTTGTATGGTAATTTACCTCGCGTATCGACAGGTAGCTTCCTTATGACGTACTCAAGAGTCAAATTGAAGAGCAATGGGGCCAGCTCATCTCCCTGCTTCAGTCCGATATTTGTGTCAAAGGCATCGGTGAGTCAGGCATTGTCATTTTGGTAAGACGGACTAATTTGGCTGGGATGCCAAAGCAAAGCATTATTTGGTACAGTACGTTACGATCAATACTGTCGTATGCTTGTTCAAAGTTAACAAAAATTTGGTGTACGTCTTATGTTGAACTCCCAGCATTATTCAAGCATCTGCTTGACTGCGAACAATTGGTCTGTTGTCGATCCACCTGCTCTAAAACCACCTTGATACTCCCCAATAATACTGTTGGCACTAATCTAATTTGATTTCGTACAAAGTAGTGATATGCCTCTATAATTTTCGCGCTGTAGCTTGCCTCCTTTTTTGTGGATAGAGAATATAATTTCTTGGCTCGACTTTATGAAGACTGCTGCCACCGTATTTGATGAGCGCCACTGGAATCTCATCAATGCCCGGCGCTGTATTATTCTTTTGGGCTTTGATGATGGAACACACTTTATTCAGAGTTGGTGGGGCCAATAGAAGAAGAGGATTAAGGATGTTCTTGAAATATGATGTGCATCTTTCCTAATCTTGATTTCATCAGCGATGATATTACCGATGTCATCACAACAGAGCGTGGTTTTGGGCTGATAACCACGTTCCAGGCTTTTCACTTCTTCGTATGCTTGTCTTGTGTTGCTGCTCACTAAACTCATATTTATACTTCTCAATTGGTCATCATAGTATTTTATTTTCTTAATTCTAGTTATCTTATTCGCTACTTTTCTTAGATTTTCATAGTGTTCTCTCTTCGTCCTGGTTTATCTACCTATGAAATCCTTGTATGCTTGATTCTTTTTGTATAAAGTACGCTAGCACTCTTCATCGAACCATTCATTTCTCTTGCGCCGGGCTTGATCTCCGATCGTCTGTTCTGCCATGGTCTTAATAGCCAACTTTGCTTCCATCCAGAGGTTGTTGTTTGTCTTTAACGATGCGTCTGATAAGATGGGAGCCAGCTGGTTATCGAGGGTTTCGCGAAATTTTCGGTCACATACGAAATTTGGAGCCTTTCGATGTCAATTTTTTTTAGCGGACTAGTCTTCACTGAATATGGTCTTTGACATACGACCTCAATAGGTTAATTTGATCAAGTAATGATCTGAGTTAAAATTGGCTCCTTGGTGTGTACGGACGTCAAGTATGCTCGAGGCTCATCGTTGTTGGATTAGAGCATGGTCGATCTGGTTTTCTGTGTTGCCATCCGGTGATACCCAGGTCATTAATGCATGCGTCGATGTAGAAAGCAAGTCGAACGTATGACAAGAATTCTGCTACATGCGAAGTAGTGGAGGCTATATCCTCCAGTCGTCCCTGATGAGATAGCTCATTGCCAATCTTAGCGTTGCAATCACCCAGAATTATTTTTGTGTCGTTTGTAGGCAATGAGTTTTTCCAGGTGATAGTGGAGCGTTTCCTTCGTTTCTTCTCCCTTTTCTTCGGCCGGGGCGTAAACATTGACTGTCTTAAAATCAATAACATGTGATTTAAACTCCCTATCCACAATGAAGACCACTTTGAATTCTCGTTTTCCAGTAGAATTCCCACTTTTGAATATTGTGTGCGATCTCATGTCTTGAATGTCGTTTCCAGTCCAGTTCGTTTTCTGGATTGCCAGTATTTTTAATTGATATTGACTGGTCTGTTGTAAAAGATCCTTAACAGCGCCAGGGTAATTGAGTGATCTGACATTCAAGGATCCAATGCGATAGTCTTTTTTTCGTTTGCGGGGTCGTTGCCATGAGTCCAATCTATTCCGAGGCCCATCTGCAGGTTTCGGAACAATTTAAGGTTTTCCATTGCCAGGGAGTTAGCCCGTCGCCCAACCTTCATTCCGGCGGCATGGTTATTACGTCAATTCCGTTATCAGGTGCGGAAGATTCGCCTTCACCCTCTTACGTCCCCACAATGGAAGTGTAAATAGGACTTAGTATCAGAGCTGTAGATGTTTTAACATTCAGTTATTAGCATATCTCAGCATTTAATGTCCCATTGGTGGGGAACCAATGAACCCAATGTGTGACCCCGAGAGCATTTACTACCATCTAATTGAGGGGCTTGGGATGAGGAATCATGGATGCTATGGGTTGGGGAAACAAGGGGTTCCCTCCCCGTCTATGGCGGAGTTGGTTATCAGTTCAGTTGTTCTTGAAAAGAAAACGAGCAACGAGCTATGGGTGATAGTGAAAGCGACAATTAAGAGCGTAGCAGAACAGACGATCGAACATCAAGCCCGGCGCAAAAAAAATTAATGGTTCGATGATAAGTGCCAGAATGCGTTAAACAAAGAGAATTAAGCTTACGAAGAATATTCAGGTTGGAAAACCAGGAAAAGGGAGAACACTAGGAACATCTCAGAAGGCTAGCGAATTAGATAATCAGAATTAAGAAAAAAATACTTTGACAACCAATTGAGAAGCATCGATGTAGGTCTAGCGAGCAATAGCACAAGACAAGTATTCAAAGTAGTGAAAAGCCCGAAACGTGGCGATCAGCCCAAGACCACGTTCTGCCGTGATGACATCAGCAACGTCATGGCTGATGAAAACAGGATTATGGAAAGATGGGCATCAGATTTTAAGAACTTGCTTAATCCTCCGTACAGCGTGCATGGCTACATGAATCGTATGGACGAACAACGGATACCCAAAAAGGTATTCGGTGCGAAAACTGAAGGGTGGAGACCAGTGGCGAAACCGAGAAAAAGCTAGTCTGACTCGATCGACGGAGACAGTTCATCACTGCTCGGATTTCGAAGTTGGAGGACGCGGTCAATGGACCGAGACAGGTGAACGCGCTTGTTGAAGGAAGCGAAGGCCCGAAAGGGGACTGTAGCTCCACAGAAGGAGAAGTTTTTGAAACAATTTTTTATACTCTGGAAGTTACAATAAAATCAGAGCGTATTTACAAATTTATAGCAAATAGAATTTATGCCGATTTCTATTATTTAGACTTTCGATCGAACCAGACTCTACACTTTTGATTGGATTTACTCCAAGTTGTCATTATTGTTGCCTGCATATCATATATTGAGTACAAAGCTCTTCTGAAATTAGGGTAGCTCTGTTTTGGCAAATTGTTGACATTAATACACCGTTACAACTCCCTCATGATCAAAATGCACAAATTCAGAATTTTAATTGCAATTTAAGTAATTGATCCAGTATTCCACCTAAAACCCGCTACATATTTCACAAAGCCAACTTAATGTCCATTTACTGCATTCACGATTCCATTTCTTAGTACATAATTTAACATAATGACTTTTCCACAAATGATTCACCACCATTCGAATGTAGTGTGGAGATAGCAATAAATTGGTATGATTAATACCGCCCATAAGTAATTCTTATCTTCCGAATTGAATATTGAATTAATTGCTGAAGCAATTAAAAGACTTGCGCTACGCTTTCGTGTCACCCAAAGTGAATAAGACTGGTAATAATTGCGTTGAGAACTGTATTTATGGTAATTGTTACAAATTAGCAGTATCAAATGGAAATCATTTCAAATAAATTTCGATGGAAAACAGGGAGCGAAGCTGGCGACAGTTATAGGTTGAAAAATACTAATAAATGTTCGCTGAGGGAATGGTTATGGGCGGAACTTTGCTATTGTTTGTTAAAGGATAATGAACTGAATACTGTTCAGGGGAGTGGTGAAGGAAAACTAGACTAAGTACTCAGCGCTGCGTTTGTTTACTCCATTAATTTTTTATTGGTTTCAGTCACTAAGGATTGAGTTGATTCATGCCGGGAAAACGCTAATCACTTTCATGCAAATATCGATTTAATAATTCCCCAGCACTTCAAACTATCGTTCAGCACTTTCAATTGATAACCAATTGAAATACTTTGCAAATGAACAATCATTTCAACTAATTCTAAAAATTTGCTTGACCCAATTTCCTTTCAATTCAATTTATCATTTTGCATTCAGTTCAAGGACTAAATCAAATAACGAAGTGCAGTATGTACTAATTAACCAAAAATATACTCATTATTTTTCATTTAACGAAATTTCAGATTATCTTTTGAATCATGGAGTACTGGGGAGTGTACACTAACAGTGGTGTGGTGGTGATGGCGTGAGATAATTCAACAATTCCGAATGATTCTCTGGAGCGAATAAACTTCGTGCATGGAGGGAGTATCCTTGCCATGATTTCGACAATGCAATTCCTTATCTGACATACCGATAGAGATTTGTAGTTGAAGCTCTCTCACTTATGCAAACAAATCGAAACTAATTAACTTGACATATTATCCTGGGAACTGACGGAGAAAAGCTTGCCAGCGATTATAATTGGTTGACATAGCAAATAGCTAATTGTATTATTCGCTGATCGTAGGAGAAGTTTGTATGAGATTTGATGTTCAAAACTTGGGTCTTAAGTTGCTATGAATTGAATATTTTCAAATGTTTTTGATGGTAATAAGAGTGGTTTAGACATTAGCGTGTTCATACGTTAGCTGAAGAAATATTTTTTTATAGTCAAAAACTGTGCAGGAAGTCTGTAAAGTGCGCTGTAGATAAAGCAAAACAAGTCTTAACAGCTTGAGTGATTATTCATGAGAGAGATAATTTATTGAACGTTCTTACTGATTGTAACATAGGTATGAGTGCGTTTGCGTAAGCATCGACGATCGTGACCCTTGACAGTTTTGAAAATATGTGTCGTTTACACTTTCCCTTACGATGTATTCCTTTAAATTTAAAAACCAACATAAGGTTGCACCGATCCGAAAATCGCATTGCTAATTCTAACAGTTTCGAAACAATATTTGCACCATAGTACATTCACATAGTATCCACACATTCCATTGACCTTGTGTTGCCCACTTTCTGGATTTTCCCAGAGACCGGTCAGCTGAGCCGGGGTACGTCAGCTGAGCAGAGGCCTGTCGCTTTCAAAAAATAAAATAATAAAAATAAAATTTCCAACGCAATTGCTCTTTTACGCATTTTAGAACATAGGAGTGCAGCCAGATCCTAATAAAAAATGAAAAGATTGCAAAGAACGAATTGCTTTTTCTGAAAAGTTATTAATTTTTTGAGATATGGTAATCCTGAAGTCTCTCATCGAAGCACATGTTTATATTCGCGCCAATCCTCGCGTCAGCATTTACCAAAGACATATAAATAGATGGACGAGCAATGAGAATCTGTGTACTCATCTATGTGGGAAGCAAGTGGCACCCTCGAAACTATGTGATTCCCTCTACTTCTCCTTTTCCTTTGTTTCCCGAGAGCTTTTTCTTTCTCTTCAGAAGAATCAATTCCCTCACTCTTCAGAAAAATCGCTATCTTCACTGACACCCGCCGCACATCTACAAAATTTCATTTCACGTGCACACGATCGCGTCTTCGTTATCATTCGTTAAACAGTTTAAGTACAACACAACAATCGTTCTTTCACAGAAAACTCGTACGTCAAAGCTGATGAAAATTCATTGAGGCTAGAAAACTCATGTGTCAAAGCTGATGGCAAATTCGTAAGTTTTTAATAAAAAAAGAGAACTTGTGCCGATTTCGTACACGCGATCTTAAAAACCAAAAACTTTATAAATGTGAACGTATTTCGGAGTAAAGTGCAAAAACAAAAACACATTACTTCAAACCTTAACTTCAGACAACTTTAGCGAAGGTTGCCAATTGCTTCGGCTCTCGTGACCGGTTGCAGATCCAGTACTCTTTATATTTATGGCATTTACCTACCTGCCTGCTGCCGAGGATTTATGGTTCGCTCTTCGGCTTGTTCTCTGATTTTTCCGGAGGGTAAATTGAGTGTATATACTATGCGAATATACTATGATCTGCACTTATCAGACTGCCGTATTAAGAGATTCACAATCACTTTGGCTTTACTTATATTTGTTCTATGCACATACATCGATCGAACTTATTGCTACTTTTATTTTCCATCGTATGAAAAAAATTAGCTAGAGAGGCCAGCTTCAATACGTACGACGATTTGTCCAATTTATACCCGAGTAGAAATTCAATTCAGGCAGTCATTAGTCCCTAATTAGGCATGCCTAAGCGAGCATTAGGGGTTACACATTAGGCTCTAATGTCGAACGTAACGCATTACCCCTTACTGCCTAAATTATTCCTAATTTAAGCTGTGATGGGGCTTTCCTAAGCAGTTCCTAATTTAGCAAGTGACGGGGCTTGCCTAAATAGTTCTTAATTTTACCAGTGATGCGGCTTGCCTAAATACTTCCTAGGCCGTGATGGGGTTTGCCTAAACACAAACAACTTCCTTTCCAGAATCAACACATTAAATACAAATTCGTTCATACATTTTTCAAGAAAATCCACATTTACGATAAACCTATATATACATATAGAACCTCAACAATCCGGCAATTAAATATTTTGATTCAAGTGAGGCATGTCGAATTAGGGCCCCATTACGCCCGCATTAGGCATGCCTAACTTGGGGAAAAGGGATCAACTCCTCATCACATACGAGTTTAAAAGTATTTAAAGCTAGTCATTCTCATCTTCTACATATAATTGTAATTTATTACCACGAAATTTTATTTTGTTGGATTTTACACAAGCAATTGTCTGTTTAGGAACTGTTTAAGCAAGCCCCATTACCGCCTAAATTAGAAACTGTTTAGGCAAGCCTCATCACAGCCTAAATTAGGAATTCTTTAGGTAAGGCCCCATCACCGCCCAAATTGAAATTGTTTTATAACGTGAAGAAAATTGTAAATATTTAAATTCTTACCAAGGATTAAAGGATTGTTTGTTTTTTACCCTTAAAAAATTTTTGTTTAGGAAAAGTTTAGGCAAATCTCATCACCGCCTAGATATGGAAATATTTAGGCATGCCCCATCACTGCTTAAATTAAGAACTGTTTAGGCAAGTCCCATCACCGTCTAAATTGAAACTTTACTTGTAAAATGAAGAAAATGGTTGCCCAGGAAAAGGATTTTTGTTATCGAACCGTAAAACGATCATTTAGTTCTTATGAAACTATCGAAAAATAATTGAAATTATCGTAAAACGATCGTAGTATGCCAAACTATGACATAATCATTGTGCTTGATGAATTTCCTAAAACCATGGTTTTTGACGAATGCTCGTAAAACTATCATTTTTGACGAATGTTTTTAAAATGCTTAGTTCTTACTAAGAAAAGTTAGTGTTGTGTACATTTTCGACAACAAAGATTTTCTATTTAGGAACCCCATCAGTGCCTAAAGACGTTGTGTTTAGGAACTGCTGGGGTAATGCGTTACGTTCGGCATTAAGGCCTAATGGGGGTTTCCTAAACATTTCCTAAACAGAACAAGTTTAGACATGCCTAATTAGGCATGCCTTACTTAGCATGCTCCATTAGGCCCACATTAGGCATGCCTAAACTGACAAAAATGAAAAATCACTTATTTCACCTTAAATTGCAAAATTTTCATTTGATCATTTTTGTCGTTCTCCACGTTGCACTAAAATGTGAAATTTTTCCCGCATTAGACATGCCTAACTTAAGCATGCTGCGGTAAGCCCATATTAGGCATCCCTAAATTAGGCAGGCCCTGCTGTTTCCGCATTATGCCCTAATGCCCGTTTAGGCATGCCTAAACTGATTTCTACTCAATTCCACGGTTTAATCTGGCATCTAATGCTTCGGGCTGAGCCGTGTCTATTTCTTCTTTCAACCTAACATTCAGTAAGGTTGCAATATCCATCTGCTGAATGATTAGATCGAGCTTGGTCGGTATTCCACGTTCCATTCTTAGCGATGAATATTCGCCCTGCATGGCTTTATGCTACAGCCTTTGATCGTTTTTTTCCATC
Organism: Odontomyia ornata; assembly: GCA_963969285.1. Lineage (NCBI taxonomy): Eukaryota > Metazoa > Arthropoda > Insecta > Diptera > Stratiomyidae > Odontomyia > Odontomyia ornata. The sequence goes on along the minus strand of OZ017740.1, from coordinate 28,827,456 downwards.
GCTTCATCAACGGTGGTTTGATCAGTTGAATCTGATGTTACTGAAATCATTTCGTAATTTTGTCTGTTTCACATCGTGACTGACGTGAAACTATTGTCTTATTCATTAGTGAAGCATCAAGATCTGTTTCCGAATTGATGTCATTTGGATTGTACGAATATTTATGGCTTGACCACCATTCATAGTCTGAGCTGGTTTGACCACCGTTCACGGACTATTCTAAAGGATCAGCTTCACCTTCTTTCACATTTTCAAAGCCTTTGTAAAAAAGTTTTTACAAATTTTTTGCCACTCCTGGAGGGTTTGATACCCATCCAAATTTCTTTCAGTGTTTGTTGTTTGTGTGACATGGGACAAGATTTACAAAATAAACAGCTGTGTTTGCTATTTGAGCCCAAAAATGCAAATGTAAGCCACTTTTACTATAGTGGCAAATCACTACTTTGTACGGCGTACAAAATATTTTCAAATATCATAGAAAAAAAAATCAGATCATGCGCCAACAGTATTATTAGGGAGTATCAAGGTGGCTTCAGAGCAAGTCGATCGGCGATGGACCTATTGTTCACAGTCACAGTTTTTGAGAAATGCTGGGAGGTCAACATCTTCAAGCAAGCATACCACAGTATCGATCGCAACATACTGTACCATCTAATTCTTTGTTCTGCTACCCCAGCTAAATAAGTCCGTCTTACCGAAATAACAATGACGTCAACAACCTCCCAAGTCCCAATTAATAACCAACTCACCGTCGCCTTTGACACATATATTGGACTAAAGGAGAAGAGATAACCTAGCTCATTGCTATTGGATTTGGCTCTAGAATATGTCATAAGAAAGCTACCTATGGACATAAGAAGTATGTTACTATACATGTCGAGCCAAGTGGTAGCTTATGCGGATGACTTCAACATTTTGTCGCGGTCGTTAACAACCGGCAAAGAACTTTTCCTGAAAACCGACAGCGAAGCGAAACTAGTAGGGCTACAAATCAATGAAAATAGTACAAAGCTCATGACGTAGTCAAAGAAAAATACCTCGAATGCTCAAAATATCACATTTGGTGGATACAATTTCGAAAATGTGGGTATATTTGTGTATTTAGGCGTCAAAATAACGAGAACCGCTAATAAAAGAGCTCTCATTTTGCTCAGTTTTGAGATCGTTTTTCTTCTTTATTTTTTGTTGACAGGTGAATGCCATGTACGAATTTAGTGTGGGACTCACATGCTCGCAAGCGACTAGGCTATCCACTAAACACCTCCCATGTCAACCTGAAAACCCAGTCTGAAACTGTTTGTCACATTACTTTTGGTACGCGTTCATGCTGGGGGATCCCTTTTCTAGCGGGAGGGGAGGAGCTAAAAGAAATTGTCAGACAAGCGATCCCCCAGCCCCAGCGTCCTTGGCTGCAGTGAGTCTCTTTTATCTTTTAGTACTGCTCGACCATAATTCGCGGTATGGTTCCATTTGTCAACTTTCCAAGCATCATCGCGACTATACAAGCCGGAGCCTATCCCATTTCGTGCACGCAAGAAATTTGTGGCTGGCATTCTCTTCCTTTCCTGCGCGAAACCGACAATCGGGAGACCGTGACTTACCAACCTTTTGCAGGTAAGATTGAAAACACCCATGCCCGCTCAAAAGCTGGATCAGATAGGATTCAGCCTCATCATGCCTTTGATCAAGTCATGGTCTCACATCAAAGACGAGGCGCGCAGTCCACCTTCCCTTCGTGAAACTCACCCAAGACTGCTGCCAATCGTTGAGTGAGCGCATCTTCCTCTTATTCTCGCTTCGACGGAAATGAAACAGCGCGGCGCTCTTTAGCAAAGACGGCAAGTGGTATCACGCATGTAATAACCCTCACCGCAGAATCAGATGCTATCTGATATGACAGTCTCTGACCGGGTTTTGACGATCTTGAAGACCAGCTGCATATACAGGAAAACAAAGTTCCAAGTACACAAATTTGTTATGTGCCCGTGTTATGCTATGGGTGTGAAACATGGACCCAAACCTCAGCATTCGCAAACATATTGAATGCCTAAGAGACACGGGTCTTGAGGTTACTAATCGAAACCTTCCGATTCTCACTCCAACAAGACTACTGTTATACGGACCAATGCACACACCTTCAGTCAAGTCATTACAATGGAGAAAGCTAAGTTTATCTTCAAATGTCTAATTTCCGGTGAATCGGAATGCAACCCCTTTATAAAAGTATCACAAATAAATCCATATAATTCAAGAAACGCCAACAATTTTGCAATACCTTACGCTAGAACTGATCGACTAAAGAACGATGCAACGAATGATGCTCTGCGTATATACAACAATCTTCCAGAAACAGTGAAAAACGTATGTATACTCATTATTGGTTTTTAAGAAAAGACTTAAAGAACATCTAATAAATTCAAATTAATGATGAGTCCGGAGGATTGAAAATGCAGTATCTTAGGGCATTTTAGACCCTAACGTCGAGATACTTAAAGACAGCTAGGTTTTATAATTTCACGAATCGGACTAGACTTGCAGGAAAGGAGTACTTCACAGCATTTAGTGTGGCCCTTATACCGATGTTTTAGCATTGCCTGGAGGCACACGTAGGAATTGACGACGTGTGAAGTGCAGATCGCACGAGCGTTGTGCGACGATGAAAGAGTGATGGAGAGAGTGGTAGGGAATGGAGGTATTTAAAAAATAAAATAAAAATCAAGCTGTATGAAATTTTAGACGAGCAGAAGGTCTCAACGATTGTAAGACGACGGGAGCTCCAATGAGCTGGCCACGTGAATCGTATGGACGATGAAATGATACCGAAAGAGGTACTCACTGGGAGCACTGAAGGGCGGAGACCAGTGGAGAAACCGAGGAAACAATAATTGGAGGTGCTTGTTGCAGGAGTCGAGGGCCCAAGAGGGGCTGTAGGGCTACGAAGAAGAAATTGAAGCCACTTTCAAACAGCACGCAATGTGTGCAACCCAAAATTGTGTAATTCATTTGTTCTGACACCCCATTTCATTCTGAAAGAAGTGGCACTGTTCTTTGATGTTGCCATTGTCCATTTGTAAGATTTGGATCTTTCGCGAGGTTTGATTTTCAACGAATTGACTTTGATAAATGCATTGAACACTTGTCCTTTGCTTCTCAACAGAATCAAGAACACTTTTCTACTGGAATTATCGATAAAAATTATAAAAAATCGCGCATTACTTGACAATTTGTTTGTAAAAGGACTAAACTTGTCCGAATGCACAGAATCCGAAGCGCATGCCACACGATTATCATTAGCTTGGTAACGTTTGCAAGTCTGCTTGCCCTCAGTGCAAACAATGCACTTTTGGTCTGATTCGCTGATGAAACTTAAAGAGATCATAGTCACAAATACACCCCAGTCGTCGATGCCATAGCTCTTGATCACTTTTTACTAGATTGGCTATTAGGTAAATTTCTCGAGAGAAATTTACCTATTGCGGAAAGTACCTTATGTTTATATATATATATATATATATATATATATATATATATATATATATATATATATATATGTATATATATGTATATATACATATATATATATACATATATATATATATATATATATATATATATATATATATATATATATATATATATATATATATATCTTCTTCTAAGCACTACAGCCCCTCTCGAGCCTTCGCTTCCTGCAAATAGGGCCTCCAACTATCTCGGTCCATTGACCGCGTCCTCCAATTTCGAAATCCGAGCAGCGATGAATTGTCTTCGTCGACCGAGTCAGACCAGCGTTTCCTCGGTTTCCCCACTGCTCTCCAGCCTTCAGTTCTCCCAACGAATTCCCGTTTTGGGTATCGGTTGTTCGTCCATACGAGCTAAGTGGCTAGCCCGTTGCAGCTTCCGCAGTCTTACAATCGTTGAGACCTCCGGTTCGTCAAAAATTTCATACAGCTTATTGTGTTATCGAATTCGCCATTGGTCCGCGTCTATCTTCGCTCCGATTATTCGCTCTAGGACCCGTCGCTCAAAAGCGATCAATATATTTACGGATGCTTGGTTTCGGGTGCATTTTTTACACCCATAGCGTAACACAGGTCTTATCACAGATTTATATACGTGGAGCTTTGTTTTCCTGTGCATGCAGCTGGGCTTCAAGATCTCAAAACTGAATAAAGTATTTTATTTACGTCTTCGGCCTATTTCGTCTCTTTCATTTCCCGTTTTCGTTATTTTGGCGCCTAAATACAGGAATTCGCTGACATTTTCGATACTGTATTCACCAAGTGTGATATTTTGTGTATTTGAGGTATTTTTCCTCGACTGCGTCATGAGCTTTGTTTTATTTTCATTGATTGGTAGCCCTAGTAGTTTTGCTTCGCTGTCGAGTTTCAGAAAGAGTTCTTTGGCAGTTGTTAATGACTGTGACAAAATGTTGATGTCGTGCGTATAAGCTACTACTTGGCTCGACTTGTATGGTGATGTACCTCACGTATCGATAGGGTGCTTGCTTATGACGTACTCTAGAGCCAAATTGAATAGCATTCGAGCCATCTCCCTGCTTTACTCCTATTTGCAAAAAGTTGCACTCCCACCGCAATGGGGTCAAAATAACAGTGTCTGGAAAAACGAGAACATTAAGATCGTGCTCGATGTCTTGAAATTTTAACTTCTTGTCACGGTACAGTAAGTAAAGATTTGATTTGCGCTTACTCCCGAAAAGCCTGGTTTCAAATCGGATAGCAAAATCCTCTCGGATAGCTGGTATTGTTTCAAGAAGCTGATTAGGCTTCCGGTATAAAAAATCACGGGAATATTGGTCATTACTTGTCTTGTGACATTCAATTCAACGGAGAAATTCAACATCTGCAAAGCAGTTAAACCTCTAGCCAAAGCGGAGGCTTCTTCAGCATCCGAACAAACTTCATCCTTCATCGATTGGTCTTTTGTGATTGTTTCAATACATCGTTTACGCGGGCATTCGTTGGGTATGTATCCCATTTTGTGGCAGGTAAAACAGGAACCTTCGGAATCCTTAAATCTGTTTCATTGCGTGGCACAATTGCCGCGAATGCTGCCATTATAGTATCGGGGCAGCTGTTTTCCTACGGTTGCGGGAGATGGTAAATCTGATGGTACTGGCACCTAGTGTGTTTGCTGACGGGTTAGCTGCTATATCATGAACGTGATGTCGAAAACGTGGTGGATTTCCGGCCACAGAGTGACCTGCAGATGATTTAAAAGAGTTTTCAATTGTTCCGATGACTAGGCCCCATAGAATATCTGCACATTGCTTGATCGAATCGAGTCCATCTATGATCGATTGGACAATATCGAGCTCTGTCCTGCATACATAGCACGTTTTGATGAATAGAGTCATCATGTCATAGGCGTCTGCAGCTCAACTGCTCATATATTTCTCTACGGAAAAATTTGTAATCAAACTCACGTACAAGGTTGTCGTGGAATTCATTTCATTATCGCATGGCAACACTCCTCGAAAATATGTTAACCATCGGGTGCAAGACAGTTTGCATGTATCATCAACCCTCAATAAATTTGTGGCATCTTCAAAATTGCTAATTCTCTTCCTCACTCCATAGGTATTATCTCCAGAATAATGCAGTATTTCATCAAATTCAAACATGTTCACATATCGGCCCTGTGTAACGTTTGGTAGATTCAGACGATCTTCTAACGCTTGTACTTCGCCGCGGAAAGCTAGCAATTTCCAGTGTTTCCAAAGAATATCAATCTCTTGGTGGATCTCTGCTTCTTTTGTGCTGACTGACATGGTGTGGCTCTCAACATATAGTCCTTCCTTGTGGATTTCACAGTTCTCCTCTCCTCGGTGTTCTTTTGTCTGCGCTATGGTGCTCGTCATCCTGGTCGGCATCACGGTGTTCATCATTACGGTCCGCATCATATTGCTCGTTTTCAATGTCTCCATTATGGAATCCGCTGTCTCAGGCGACTTCACCAGGCCGTTGCTCGAGTACTTTTCTTTAGTACAACGCTCTAAGATTCGCAACAGTCGCATTTTGCGGAAGTAAGATGGTCGCTCCTTCCAACGCGGCAACCAACTAGGAATGGTTCATACAATTCATCGTCTTGTTTGATAGCGCGAATGCAGCCACTCGATTTGATTTTATTTTCTTTTCTGAGAATCTCACAATAAATCGTTTCAATTGATCCCCTTCAAATTTATAAATTGTAAAACTGAAGAGCCCTATGAGAGGACGGAGATTTGCAACGATTGAGGAGATAAAGACTACATCGCTTAAGAGCTCAAGGCTATACCGAAAAGTGCTTCGGAAATTAGAAAAAGCGTTGGCATAAGTGTATTGATTACTTTGAAGCGGACAACATAATATAAGTATTGACGAGTAAATAAATATTTTGCCACGACGGTTGTGCCAAGGGTATTGATTGCTTTGAAGGGGACAACATAAATATGGACGACTAAATAAATATTTTTTCCTAAAGATACAAAGTCACTTTAGTTTCCATGAATCGAACTCGGAAAACTTATATATGGTTATTATGTATTTTGATTTGACGCCATTTTATTTTCTGTGCGCTGATCTCAATCTTTTAGTAGTCATGATAACATATCTGTGTTACAAAATATTTCTAAAATTTTCATCAAAATCCTTACACATCTGTAGTTTCTGGGTCCTTTGCGAACGTGTATTTCAACTATATTACGTGTAATTTTTGATGTGTTTGATAAATTTTCAATCGGCACTTGGCTCTTTATGGGTCGATTTTATTGAAACTTTCAGAATGCATGCGTTATACATACACACTTTCAGCTTTCGATAGTATAGATAAAAACGTAAAATTCGTGAAATGTTCTATTAACGAATTTGACGAAGTTTGGTATTTGTTACCCTTGTATTCATAAAGACTTGTTTTCATGATTTTTTTCAGACTTTTCTGTCGAAAGAAGAAGTCTTTCGTGTATTCCCCCTCACCCTATAACCCCCCATGCAAATGCTTTTAGTTTAAGACTTGTTTTGAAAAGTTCTCATCATTACCTTTCATTCACATTGGCTACTTTTGCTTAAAAAATGTCTCAAGGGCCACATCCTTACATGGGGAAACCCCTCCTTAAATGCCTTAAAGTGATATTTGTACTGCAGCTTTTGAGAAGGCACCACTTTTGACCTATACAAAAAATTTCATTACTTTAGCTTATTAGTCCAGTCAATGAGGGCAAAAATAGGGTATTACCTCCGCATTTCTTCCTAAAGCAACGATTTTGATGAAATTTTGGGAATGAGTTCTACGTACCTACTCCTTCAAAGTCTACCCTATGCCGATATATGCTATAGTTTTCTAGTGGTGAAAACTGCCCCTTATTGTCAAAATTGCATGAAACTTGTTATAACGTAAATCAAAGTGCCTTTTAGGCTTTAAAAACGTTTCATTAAGTTAAATAAAGATCTTCCTATTCCTACAGGCATTATTATTGGATGGCTGAATAATTTAACCCCTATAAACCACCCCCGTTTATAAAAAAATGTGTAAAAAACGTAATTTATTAATATTTTCAGTTAATTTAATATCTAATTTAAATTAATTTTATATCTGTATGTGGAACATTATTATTATTTTCTATTTTTTAACCCTTAAAAATATCTTTAACCCTTATAAACCACCCTCCCTTTTATAAATAAAGGTGTAAAAAAGGAATTTATTGATATTTTCAAATAATTTAATGTATATTTAAACTAATTTTGTACCTGTACTTAATGTCTTCATTATTATTATTATTTTTTCTTCAATTTTTCAATACTTAAAAGCATCCGTTATCCATATAAAATAAAAATTGGAAATTGGAAAAAAAATTGTTTGGTTTTTTTACAATCACTTCCTTCATTTCAAAGATGCCATATCCATTGAAAAACCATTTTAAAAGGAATTTCAAAAGCTACAAAATCATGATTACATTATTTCAAACCCTTCAGTTTTAAAAGGTATAGGGTTAAAGGGCACAAGAACGTTGGTACTCGCGCTATCTACTCAACTAATAGTGTCAATATCTCCGTCAGTTTTTATGCTACAGAAATAAAAAACAATTTAAAATTTTTGTTGAAAAAAAAAACAAAACATTTTTGTACTAAATAATTTTTTAACGTATCTCCTATCATTTTTGAGTTACATGAAGAAAAGATCGGATTTTTTTCAAAAAGTATAAATTTTAAACTAATCAAACTTTTTGAGCAACACTCAAATAAAAGGTATTGTAGAAGGAAAACGATGTATTTCACTTCTGAGTTAATTATTCTGTTCATTTTTTCTTTAAAAATTTGAGAGGTCAGTCTTTTTTGAATCCCTCAAAAAACGGAACAAGAATTCAACGAAATTTTTAAGAAAGCATTCCATCATTTTTAATCGCACCGAAGATATTTTCTTCAAAAAACGAAAAATACAATCTAAAAAGCCAGCTAAACCATTAGTTTAGCTAGCTTTTTACAGCAGAATTCGTAACACCGAATCAAGAACAGAAGTTCAAAATGTAAATGGATTAGTTATGAATTTATCTCAGGCGACATTACAAGAAGATGAACTGGAATTGTTAAATCCTGGCCTCAATTTCTCAGTCAAGCCTTTATCACCACCTGTAATTGACATAATTGCAGATATTGAATCTGCAATCCAGTGCAAACCAATAGACATCAAAAATAAAATCAGGGAAAAAGCAACGCGCATCATCGGTGAAGCTAAACAAGATGCTGTTAACAACAAACCAGACACAAAAACAATTAAATGGAATCGCGCCTTTAAATCACTAAAACAACGCGATGTATTCTATATGAAATTAGACAAAGGAAACAAGGTGGTCATAATTAACAAAAAGGACTATGATGAACGCATGATGAAGTGAATTCCTGAGGATAAATTTGCGGTCTGTCCTTGTCCTCTCAATAAAATGGTGAAAGATGCTATGTCCATCATATATACCTTACACTCTGTTTTCAACATAAATAAACATTATTTAAGAGTATCTAATCCACAAGTTCCATTGATGTATGGCCTCCCGAAGATTCATAAGAGAGGAGATTAAATGAGGAAAATCGTTTCGTGTGTCAACTCACCCCTCTCTAAATTGACAAAATGGATAGTCAATGAAATGGAACAATTTGGCAACCTTGAAGGGTTCTCCGTTAAGAACTCTTATGATTTTGTCGGCAGGGCGAGTGACGTAGATATCGAGGAAGACGAACGGTTAGTTTCTTTCGACGTCACAGCTCTTTACCCCAGCGTCCCGGTTCATTTAGCCATCGAAGCGATAAGAGATCACCTCTCAAAAAGCAACATCTCCGCCGAACATATAGACGCATACATACGCTGCATCGAGGCATGTATGAAATATAATTGCTTTGAATTTAGAGGAAAATATTATTCGAGTGACTTTGGATGTAGTATGGGGAACAGTTTGTCACCATTTATAGCCGAAGCCTTCATGTCCAGATTAGAAAAAGAAATGAAATCTGAAGGCATCTTACTAAGGATTTGGTGGCGCTATGTAGATGATGAAAATGAAGAACAAACGCTGCCCTTTCTAAATCTTAATATTACGCGTGACGGCTGAAAAAATTAAATTTTCGATACATAGAAAATCAACAACATATAGATATTTCACCAAAAATTCATTTTGTTCGCATCAAAACAAGATCTCAGCGTTTAAATCGATGATATATCGTATGTGTCGATTGCCCTTATGACTGGCAGACTATAGTAATGAATATGAGCATATCGTGCATTTACCTAAAATGAATGGATACGATAAAGCGCTAATGGACAAATTGATTGCCAAATGCATGCAAATGAAAAGAGAAAGAGCTTGAACCCTTTTCAACCAAAACCGCACAGCAAACCATAACGAATCGCGTGTAACCTTGGCATATGTCCATATGATTTCCAACCCAGCACAGCGAATCTGAAGATTGTACATAACAGCACCCGCAAGCTTTGCTCATTACTTGGTTCTACGAAAGATCCAATTGCACAGAATGTGATAAAAAATATATTGGACAAACCAAACGTGCTGTTGAAATTCTCCTGAAGGATCATGAACGATACATAAAAAACAAATGCATTAACAAAAGGATTCCTGCACATGCATTGGATTTAAACAACACAGGAAGACACTACACGGGATCGCTTATAAATAATTTTAAATTACTAAAAATAGTAACTAATCCGCGTATGAGTCGTTATTCATGCATATAACGGATAATCTAATTAATATCGACGATAGCCCAATAAATTCAAGTTTATTTCAACTGGTTAAATAATGTGTTAACGGTTACTTATTTTGCATCGATTATTATATATAACACATAACAGGACAGTAATTTTATATTGACGATAGTCTGATAACAGAATTTTGCATTTTTATTTAATCCGACCAAATTATATAGAACCAATAAGCCGTTAATTGTTAATTATTAATTGTTTTATTCGGTAGTTTCATTAGTAGTTTCGCACATAGCGCTGAAGATGGTCGGCAATACCGACCAAAATGCATCCGTGTGTGTTGTAGAATAAAAAATCGTTTTTACCATCAAATTCTTGATTTTTATTCTAAATCAATATTTGTGGTCCCTAAGGGAATTGTAACTTTATTTCATTAATCTAAAACGACCTCTAAGTGTTCATATCGAACAGATTAAAGTGTTGGAAAATGTCTCTGAATGAATCCCTCATAGTTAAAACGGAATCATGCTCAATTTAAAGGTTTTTTTTCAGTACTACAAAAAATGTTATCAGCATTATACCCGTAAAATCGGTCGTTTTCCTGTTATTTTAAGTTGAATGCATCGATTTGAGCATTCACAAAAAACAAAGTCTCCTTTCGTCAACTATTTCTCGATTTGTATTGTACCTAGGATATTTCTAAACAAGTTGGGTAGACAGACCTATGCTCATGTCAGAAGGGTTTTGTACTCAACTTACAAAATGCAGTAACGAGCAACGAATAAAATCAAGAAACATGTCAAAGACGATTTAATTGGAGAAAATGTGAAATTCGAGGATCATACTATTATTAACAAAGTTGAACGAATTTTGACTTCTGAGGTATTTGTTATAGTTCTACCCATAAATATCTCCTTTGATATTTTTTTCAGATTTTTTAGATCACTGGTGTCCATTCGCGAGGGAGGAAACACATTTTTCATGTATTTCCCCCCCTGTGCTCCCACTGCAGCAAAAACTGTCAGTTTAAGAACTGTTTTGAAAAGGTCCATAGAGAACTGTCAGTTGATACTCATATCGGCTACCTTTCATGAAATTTTTTTTCAGGGGCCACTCCTCTGTACTGTAATCATCGATTCATGGCCTATTTTTCCGAATCCTAGAATGGTTACAAAGCCCTTTTGCTAGGAGCTCTCTCCTGCCTCTTCGACTTGTTTCAATTGTATGTACTCATCTTCATGATACCTATCACTCCTGAAATTTTCATGCAAATTCTAGCAAAGCTGTAGTGTCTAAGTCGGTAAAAAGCGCATATGGCTCCATAGCAATATGTTCCCATAGTAATACAGGGCGTATTGCTGCATAGTAATACACAAAAATTCAAATCGCTATAACTTCGGTAAATACTATTCGATCTTTATGAAACTTTGCGAAAAGATCAATCTTGTAAATAGTCAACTCTTTGCTAAAATTTATTGAGTTTAAGGGTACCGTTTAGATTTTATTCAAGAAAACACAAAATCGATAAATCATACTATTACTAACAAAGTTGAGTGAATTTCGACTTCTCATGTATTTGTTGTTGTTGTACTCATTAAAGCCTACATTCATGATTTTTTTCAAATTTTTAAGATGGAAGGTGTCCAATCGCGAGGGGGGGTACGCGAAAAGTTCGTACATTTCCCCTTCCCCTGCCCCCCTCGGTACTTATAAGACAATTTTAAGACTTTTTTTGAAAAGATTTCATTGAGACCTTTACAATGACACCCTACTTATATGGGGAGACCCCCCTTAAACGCCTTTGAAAAATTTTCCACCCTTGAACTTTCAAGAGGTCACCACTTCTGACCTTTCTACAAAGTTTCATGGCTGTAGCTCTTATAGTTTCGGAGAAAAAGTGCTGTGACATACAGACGGACGGACGGACGGACGGACGGACGGACGGACGGACGGACGGACAGACGGACAGACGGACACAGGTCGTGATTGCAATAGGGTTTTGTATTTTAGTACAAAACCCTAAAAAACGAATCTCTTTGTTTTTTTATAAGCTACAATTATGTTTCCAACGTTTTTTGTTTTTCGTTAGATGCATAATTTTTGAGTTATTCGTAAAATACTACTAAAAAAGTGTCATTTTGCAATGAAAATGGCAAGTTTACAATTTTGAATAACTCAAACAGTACTGAGTTTTCGAAAAAAATTATGCAACATTTTTTGCTTGAAATTTGGTCTTCTATCGACTCCCGGGGTTATTTTGACCAACAATTTTCCATCCCCGATAGGAGGTCGGAACCACCCCCAAGATAAAAAATCCCCGTTGGCAGCACCAGCCGGAAAGGTAAATTTCTCGTATGTAGCGTAAGGTTTCGAAAAAAATTGGCTTATCTACTACTGGACTTCATATTGCAATTTTTGTAGCACTACATGGGTATTTATTAACAGAAAGGATCTGCCGCCGTTCGTATTTGGAGACCCTTCATAGAGGCGCAAATATTTTGCTAATTAAATTGAGTTGCACACGTATGGATCACATATTGAAAATCGTCGAGTAATAAATTGCTATAAACATATTTATACTCGTTTCGCTCTTCTCACATTTGCTGTTTATACATTTGACAGTGGTTATCGAACAAAGCTGATAACTTTTTGGCTTAAATAGCTCAAATAGTTAATTCCAAAAGATTTCCATAAAAGTTTAATCAGCACTTGCATTGCCATTAATATATACATTTTCGATTCTTTTCTGAGCCATCAGGGGCCGTTATTTTGAATTTTTATTGAAAACGGCTGCTAAAATTATTAAGCTGTAAATTTTCGAATTTTTTATTTGTCATCCGATTAGCATAATTAAATTAAATTAACTTGCCTTAATAACTTATAATTTCAAGTTTTATCGGAATCTATCGAGAAACTTGGCTGCTAGAGGGCTACAGAAATAAAAAAAATGTTTATGTCACCCCCCTGTATGGGGAGACCCCTTAAACACTTTAAAATATGTTCTTACACTGCAAATTCCAAGAGGCACTACTTTTGACCTACGTAGAAAATGTCCTCATTCTAGCTCATGTGGTTTGCGAAAAACCTTTGACACACGAACAAACGGACGGACGGACATTTTGAATGCATGCATTTGACTTTGGACAATTTTAAATCTCTGTGGGCTAGGACCTCATCAATTAATGTGCCAAATCTCGTTCAAATCGGAGTTTCACTCTAGACAGGGCAAAATAATTCAATTTTTAGTGAAAATGGCAGCTTAAAAATATTGTTTTAAATTTTCGACTTTTTTATTTTTCATTCAATTTTAATAATTTTCTGCAGAATACAAGAACATAGTACAGCGATCCATAATCTCAAGTTTCATCAAAATCCGCTGGAAAATGTGACCGCTAGAGGGATACAAAAACCTGAAAAAAACGCATATTTAAAACGCCGCCATTTTGAAATTTGCACATGCATGATTCCCAAAATATCAGAAACTGTAGATCTAAGTAATGCCTATCTTGAAACCAAGTTTCATATAAATCAGATAATTGCGACTTTTAGAAGCCTTTGAAGTTTTGAGTTTCAACTGGCCGCCATTTTGTTTTTTATGACCTTACCTCCAAATTTTTCACGCAATACTTTAGATACTCATAATTTCTATCTGAATGCCGAATTTCATGAAAATCTGTTGAAAGCTTTGACCACTATTACAACAACAAAATTTTGCACATACATCAGTGAACCTTTGTACCACATTTCATCCAAATCGGAGCTATACTTTGGTCAGAACAGAAATCACGATTTTTCGCCTAAAATCGCCGCCATTTTGTTTTTGCCCAATCGATATAGCTGGTTCACAAACTTAACCGAGATATAAACCTAATTCACCTTTCCTGAAAATTTGGTGAAAATCGGAGCAAAATTGGTCACAAATTTCGTTATATCCCATATATGTATATATATATATATATATATATATATATATATATATATATATATATATATATATATATATATATATATATATATATATATATATATATATATTGTCGCGTGTTTTCGGTTCGCGGCCAATAATTTTAATGTTCCGGGAAAGTGAAAACGCAATGTCTTTTAATTTAAGTTAAAAGAGTTTATTTAATTACAAAAGTGCACAATGATCAATTTAACACCTTCACTAATTTGAATTTTCACTATGAAAAATCTAACACTTGTCCATAAATTTCTTATCGCAATTGTCTTCTAAATCACTTCACTATTACGAAAATCACTTTTCTACTACTCGAATAATATCCCTTCCCACACACTATCGCAGTTCTTATCGCGGTCAAATGAATGATCCCCCCTTCATTCAGCTCGCCTTTATATAGGGTCTCTACCTATTCACCCATTTCTCGTACATTGGCGAATGTTTTACCGAGAGGTACCTAGTAGATTCGAGCAAATTAATGAATGGAGTGACGTCACTTGCGGTTGTTGATCATGCTTGTTGGGTTCGAGTAAATTCATTTGTTGACGTTCTTAATGATTATGAAAACAATTGCGACAGTAGCTCGCAGAATTATTTGTACATGAAATTATTTGTACATGTAACACTGCCCCCACCTCAGTTCTTTTCGCCCCGAAAAGATGTGTCGCTATTTGTAGTCAATTCTCCCTGGGTGTAATATGGGGCAAGACGGTCCAGATGCACGATTTTCATTTTAGCTCTCGGCTTACGATGTTCCTGTATTCGGTATACGACGTCGTTGATTCGCTTTGTAACTCGGTATGGTCCCTCCCAATTATGTTGCAACTTTGGAGACCTACCCTTTCGCCGTTGCGGGTTATATAGCCACACCAAGTCATCTTGCTGGAAGCCAGTAGAATTAGCCTTTAGATCATACCTGGTCTTCATGCGGTCAGTAGCCGATTCGAGGTGTTTTCGCACTGTCCGATGTATCTGGTTCAACCGTTGTCTTAGATCACTTGCGTACTCCGAGACCGTTTGGGGTTTCTCAGGGGGTGTTCCGAACTTTATATCGGCTGGCAAACGAATAGTCTTTCCAAAAATGACTTTGGCTGGGGCTTGGCCCGTCGATGCATGTTCAGCGGCTCTATACGCCTTTAAAAATAGTGGGATATGTCGGTCCCAGTCCCTTTGGTTCTCGTCAACCATTTTGGCCAGGTGTTTATTGAGCGTGCCGTTGAAACGTTCGACCATTCCATCGGATTGGGGATGCAGCGGTGTTGTCCTCGTTTTCCGTATTCCGAGCAGCTCGCACATTTCGCCAAAAACTAGTGACTCAAAGTTTCGGCCTTGATCCGAATGTAGTTCGCCAGGTATGCCGTACGTACTGACCCAATTCAACACTAGCTGTTCGGCTACAGTAGTTGCTTCCTGGTTGGGAATGGGGTAGACCTCGGGCCACTTGCTGAAATAATCGGCTACAACCAGCGTGTATCGATTTCCCCATTCAGATTCAGGAAAGGGTCCTGCGATGTCAACAGCAATCCTTTCAAACGGTACCCCCACGTTATAGGTTTGCATTTGTCCTCTCAGTCGTCGCTTTGGGCCTTTGACGGAAGAGCAAATTGTGCATCTCCGACACCAGTCCCCTACATCTTCTCGAGCGTGGAGCCAGTAGAACCTTTCCCGCAATTTCGCTAAGGTCTTGTTAACACCAAGGTGGCCTCCCGAGGATCCTTCATGCATTTCCTTAACCACATCGTGGATTCGGCGTTTGGGTAGTATAGTTTGCATCCTATAGGAGCTGCCATCCACCGTTTCCCATTTCCGCTTGAGTATGCCACCCTCTACCTGAAGGGAGTTCCATTGTGCCCAATAGCTTTTCAGGGTTGCGCCATGCGTTGAAACGTCTTTCCACTCAGGTCGCCCAGTCGTCTCCTTCCATACGAGCAATGGTCCGACGCCTTCATCGGCTAGCTGGGCATTTCGAATCTCCTCCGATGACCAACCTTCATCGAATTCAGCCGTTATCAGTCGCAGATCAACGGGCGGTTCCTTTTCCTCAATCCGTCGGCAATGCTTGCAGTTAGCTGGACATGGGCGACGAGATAGGGCGTCAACATTTTTATGAACTCCGCCCTTTCGATGAACAATTTCTTAGTCGTATGACTGCAATCTTTCGATCCATCTCGCAACTTGTCCCTCGGGGTTTTTGAAGTTAAGTAGCCATCTCAGCGATGCATGGTCCGTTCGAAGAATAAATTTCTGCCCATATAGGTACTTGTGGAACTACTTGGTGGCCTCTATTATAGCCAATAGCTCCTTCCTGGTCACACAGTAGTTCCTCTCATTTTTTGAAATAACTTGACTGTAATACGAGAGGAGTCGTTCTTCGCCATTGATCTGCTGGGAGAGTACAGCTCCAATACCGCCGTTGCTTGCATCGGTGTCAACTACAAACATTTTTCCGGGTTTCGGATACGCCAGTACGGGTGATTCACATAGCTTCTCCTTCAGGGTCTCAAAGGCTGTCTGGCATTGTTCATTCCAGACATACGGACGATTTTGCTCGGTTAGCTGATGGAGACACTTAGCTATTTTGGCAAAGTCTTTGACGAATCTTCGATAGTAGGTTGCCAGACCCAGGAAACTTCGTAGTTGGCGCTTGTTGTTCGGTGTTGGCCAGCTTTTCACGGCTTCAATTTTCTCAGGGTCTGTTTTGACCCCTTCTGCTGATACGACGTGTCCCAGGTATTTTACTTCAGCTGCGAAAAGGGTACACTTGTCGGGACTAAGTTTCGAATTCGCCAGTCGCAATCAGGAGAAAACCTCTTCTAAGTTCCGCACATGCTCTTCGAACGTTCTCCCGATGACGATGATGTCATCTAGGTACACCAAGCAGGTTTTCCAGGTCAGGCTTCGTAGCACGTATTCCATCAAGCGATCGAAAGTGGCTGGAGCATTGCAAAGCCCAAACGGCATCACCACAAATTGCCACAATCCGGTCCCAACTGAAAATGCGGTTTTCTCTCGGTCCTTCTTGTCAATTTCTACCTGCCAGTAGCCACTCTTGAGATCGAGTGTAGAAAACCATTTTGCATCGGCTAAAGTGTCCATGATGTCATCGATGCGTGGGAGCGGGTAACTATCTTTCTTAGTGACGTCGTTAAGCTGCCTATAGTCGACACAAAAGCGAGTGCTACCATTCTTTTTCTTTACTAGAACTACAGGCGCGGCCCCTGGACTTACAGAAGGTTCAATAATGCCTTGTTTTTCCATGTCCGAGATCAGTGCGCTGACTTCTCCTTGTTTGGCTATAGGGAGACGTCTTGGTGCTTGTCGAATTGGCTTGGCTCCCTGTGTATCTATGACGTGAGTTACCAAACTCGTTCGGCCTTGGTCATCCGGGCTTGTTGAGAAGATGTCACTGTACTTGGTGACCAGATCAGAGGCTCGTTTGAATAGCTGCACCGGCAATTTGACTTGCTTCAATATTGTAGACGTGGATTCCCGGGCTTTGTCTGTGTCTTGCCTCCTTTTCCAATGATGGTTGTGAGTAGCTTCCAAAGAGGTGATGGTGGAAACAGGCTGGCAGCTGCCGATGACTTCTCCCGCTTTGATGCTCGTGGTTGAGTCTGCGGTGTTAAGGACTCTAACCGGCACATATCCGTTCCTTAAAGATCTTACAAGGCTTCGTCCTACAATCAAACTGCGCAATGCGGATGTCTTCGTTGGCTCTATCAGATAAGATCGGTGGTCTCCAGAATCACCATCAAGCTTGGCCCATACAATGCTTTCGGAAGAATTCGGTACATCAGTGTCAGTACATACCACTACATTCATCTTGGGGATTTGGACGCTGGGATCCTCCATCAGTACTTCGACATTCTGCCATTTCAATACACGTTTGCCCAAGTCCAACGTGATTCCATGTGGTCGCAGAAAATCCATTCCGAGAATGCAGTCATCCATAATGTTCGCGACTAGAAAATTATGTCGGAACACAAGGTCTCCCAACTGTATCTGGAGGTTGACCTCTCCACGAACAGGTGCAGTTTCTCCCGTAGCTGTCCGTAGTGAGAAAATTCTGCCCTTGTGAAGCTGTTGCTGTCTAACTAGGTCTGGTCGGATAATCGATCGGGTTGCACCAGTGTCGATTGTTATGGTGCAGTGTTCTCCGTCAATTTGACCCGGAATGCATAAGTCCGCTTCTCCACGATGTAGTCTTGACATGGTGATGGTGTTGCTGGGGACGTCGATCCTCCTAGCCAACCTCTGCCCCACGAAGTTGGCTCTTACATGTTTCCCGACCCCTCTGTTTGAAGGGCTTCCATTCTGGGCTCCTGACTCGGTCTGGATCTCCTCCTAGCTGCACACCCTGGACAATAGCTCGGTTTTCTTCGCTTCTTGCAGTCTCTTTGCAAGTGCCCCTTCTCTCCGCAATTCAAGCATCTAGGCGCACCATTTACATGCGGGTCTGGCTCAATTTCCACGCGTTCACATCTGCACTCGTCTGTCACTACTTCACGAACCCGGGCAGTGGTACGAGTCACATTTTTCGCTGCCTCAAAGTTCAGACTGTAAGCCAATGCGTCCTTAACCGTTTGCTTTTGAGCTAAACGCACGGCTTGTTGCAATTCTGGGTCCTTCAGTGCGCTGATGAATGCTTCTGTCGCTGCATCATCTCGATGTTCTGGGTCGTAGGCTGGGTAAGCCAAAAGTGCTAGTCGCTCAATGTCTTGGGCTAGCTGCTGCAAGCTTTCACCAGTCTTCTGCACCCGATGCCTTAGCTGTGACCGATAAATCTGCTTTAGATGATCGTCTCCATAACGCATGTCGAGCGCATTCATTATAGCATTCGGGTTTGAGTGCAACTTAACGGGGATCGTCTGCAACAGCTCGGCAGCTGAGCCTCTTAGAGCAAGAATCATTGCAGTAGCTCGTTCCTGCTCATTCCAGTGATTTGCCCTTGCGGCAGCTTCAAACTGGGTCTTGTAAATACTCCAGACCGTTTGCCCATCGAATATTGGTGCTTGCACATTTATGGATGTGCTTTGCGCTGCGGTTAGAGCTGGTGAGGTGGTTACTACTGCCTTCGCTGCTTCCAATTCCTTTTTCATGTTTTTCATCTCATGGTTGATTCTCTCCTCGACCTGGCTGATCTCATGGTTGACTCTCTCCTCGACCTGGTATACCTTTTCCTCGACGCATTTAATTTGGTTGTTGAGACTACTGAGCTCTGCTTTTATTTCGGTAGACTGTTTTTCCAAATCTGCCTTCAAATCAGTTGACTGTTTCTCCAGCTTCTGTGGGATGTCTGCCTTGATTTCGATCGCTTGTTGATCCAGCTTCGCTGTTAAATTGGATGACTGTTCAATGAGCTTCGTTGATTGTTCATCTAGCTTCGCAGTCAGACTGGATGACATAACCGTTAACATTTGCATCAGCGCATTTTCTGGCTCCTTTGATTTTGGTGTTTCTACTTCTCCGCCTTCTGCGCCTTTTTCCGCATCTGAGAGCTCACCCGAATCCAGATTCACACCTTCCGATTGAATCGCGTCACGCAAGCGTGCAATCAGTATGGCCTTTGTACCTTGTGTGGCCAGATTTTGTTGTTCCAACTCCTCTTTGAGCTCCGATATGCTCAATTGATTAATTTTTAAATGCAAATTTCCTGGCATTTTTATTGTTTTCGGCTATTTTTCCGCGTTAACTTTCACAATTGTGCACTTTAAAATTGTTTAAACGTTTTCACTTCCAAAATTTTAATCTCACTTCTCGACACCACTGTCGCGTGTTTTCGGTTTGCGGCCAATAATTTTAATGTTCCGGGGAAGTGAAAACGCAATGTCTTTTAAATTAGCTTAAAAGAGTTTATTCAATCAATCACAAAAATGCACAATTACTTATTTTAGTACTTCACAATTTTAATTTTCACTAAGTCTATAAATTTGTCATTCAACTGTCCACTTAAAATCACTTCGCACTCAAACAATCAATCGTCTTTACTTCGCGTTCCACTATATCGCAATCTTCTATCGCGGTTGTAATGAATGATCCCCCCATTCATTCAGCTCGCCTTTATATAGGGTCTCTACCTATTCACCCATTTCTCGTACATTGGCGAATATTCTACCGAGAGGTACCTGGTAGATTCGAGCAAATTAATGAATGGAGTGACGTCACTTGCAGATGTTGATCATGCTTGTTGGGTTCTCGTGGGTTCGAGTAAATTCATTTGGTGACGTTCTTAATGATTATGAAAACAATTGCGACAGCAGCTCGCAGAATTATTTGTACATGTAATTATTTGTACATGTAACAATATTATAAACATTTATCGTAAATACTACAAAAAAAACTCAACAATAATTTTTCTTATTTTAGGTCAAATATTCCATCGTCCAACAACCGAACCAAAAAGGCACAAAATTTACCGTCGACGAAGAAACGGGCGAAGTTTCCACCAATAAAGTGTTCGATCGTGAAGGTGATGATGGAAAATTCGTTTCAGTAACGGTGAAAGCCACCGATCAGGGCGAACCCAGCTTAGAAGGTGTTTGCTCCTTCACTGTTGAAATTACAGATGTCAACGACAACCCACCGCTATTCGATCGACAAGTACGCATTTTCATATCAAGGTCCGAATATCCGTAACTAATTGCATCCTCCTTTGCAGAAATACGTTGAAAATGTTAAACAAGATGCAAGCATAGGTACAAATATTCTTCGAGTATCAGCTTCGGATGAAGATGCTGACAATAATGGAGCTATCGTGTATAGTTTAAGTGCACCATACAATCCAAACGATTTAGAATATTTCGATATTCAAGCTGAATCGGGATGGATTGTATTGAAAAAACCGTTGGACGTAAGTAGATCCTTTTTAATTCATAGCTTTTAAGAATTAAAATGAATGAATCACAATTCGTGTTTTACTAATTTTATCTTTCACTAACATGAATTTGATTCATGCGATTATCGTTTTCATCTGCATTAACAATTATTCTCATTAATTCATAATTTTGAAGAAATAACATCAACTTAATTTTATTTTTAGCTTTGATTTACATTAATTTTTTCTTGTGTTTTCTTTTTCGATTGAATGAGTGAATGAACGGTAATGGCTGATTGGAAAACTAAATATACATATTTCTCGTTATAATGGAATGCGTGTTGAGATAATGATTAGCTTTTAATCTTTAATCAATTTATAGGTGTTTTTCATTAATTTAGGAGGTAATAAATTATTTGATATTAGCATTTAATCTAAAACGATGTCCGTGCAAGTACAACGTGGCTGCTGCAGACAAACAATCAATTGCATTAATGAGAATTTTTTTCGTTTTCCGTTAAACTAAATTCGTACATTTGAAATAATATTTACATATTGACACGATTTATCTATCACTAAATCAAATATGTTGTTTTATTTTAATCGTTAGTTGTATTTATGTATCTCAGTTATTTATTTAAATAGTCGTAAGCCAATTTAATAAATAGTTTTAAGATGATAACTAGCAGATTTCATCGTGATTCCCAACGAGATGCGAAGGATTATAAGAGAAGGCATTAATTTATTCTAATAATTGGAGAAATATGTAGTGCTAACTGAGATTTAGGGAAAGAAAATGTTAAATATAATAATACATTTTTCAGTTCCTTTTCAGCGCACATTTATCTTTAATTTGTTATTGATTATTAAATTTATAGATTTACTGAAATATTTAGTGAAAAACTAATAAAGGAAGAAATATATTATTTGAAAAATATGAGGATGGTAAACTAGATCTCATAAAAATTATTAAAATAGAAAATCGGCGAGTTAATAGATATGTAACTGTAGTAAAGTTATATTTTTTGGTTATTTCGGGCGCACCATTCATTTATGCTTAAGTTTGACTAGTTTCCATTAATTTTGAGTTTACGTTTTAATATACATGTATGATTTTATTAATTCTTGTAATATTCTGAGTATTTTCTTTCTAAATGAAACAACCCACTCAACATTTCGACGATTTGTAAAAAAATTACAAGGTTTTAATATTACTTTTTCAGTTTTTCTCAACAATTTACCTGTGCAGTTAAAGGAAATTTTTGAGTTCAAAATTTTATATTGCTTGATATAAAGTCAAAGATTAAATGTTAATGTGCAATGACGGAGATTTTATAGTAAATTTCTATACTTTTCTAACCCATCTGCAAAACCACCATTTTTATAAAACTTGATTAGGCCCTACTTAAACCAGTTCTTACACTTATGATACATTTATTCGTCATCATTTATGGTATGGCTCCCATTCGGGCCTTCGCCTCCAGTAGTAGTCGACTTCAATCATCACGGCTCCCATTGCGATTTGCGTAACATTGCGCTACGGGATATAATTGGTTCCTCAAATAATACATACAACTCATTCTTGTAGCGTAGTTTCCACTCTGTTCTTTGTTTCACTGGGCCGCAAATTTTTCAGGAGTATTTTGCGTTCAAATATTGGATACTCTAAAAAGCATTGTCTTTTTTAAGTCATTTTTCGATTGAATATTTCTTTTATTTAAAATGGATTTTATTTAAGTACATGCTATCCATTATTATCTATGACCTTTTGCCATTTTTTGGCTAGAGCCATTATTCCATCTGTGTCGAACGTCTGTGGTTTATCGGCGAAAAACTTGGTCAAGTGATTTTCACAGTCCCTTTTTGAAGTAAATTTCTTTTCATTAAGGAAGTTTTGCAGATAGCGAAACAAATGGTAGTCTGATGGTGCAAGGTCTGGACTATATGGTGGATGTATCAAAACTTCCCAGCCAAACTCTGAATTTTTGCCGGGTCATCAAAGAAGTGGTGTGGTCTGGCATTGTCATGATGGAAGACAACGCCCTTTTTATTGATCAATTCTGGATGGTTTTTTGAATTGCTTGTTGCAATCTGGTTAATTGCTGACAGTACAGAGCCAAGTTGAGTATATGGCCAAATTTTAGCACCTCATGATAAACAATTCCCTTATAATCCCACCATACACACATCATAACCTTATTTGGTGTCAATCCTGGCTTTGAAGTCATTTGAGACGATTCACCTTTTTTGACCATGATCTTTTTTGAACGACATTTTCGTATCTAACCCACTTTTCATCGTCCGCAATGATTTGCTTCAAAAATCGCTCGATTACGTTGCGTTTTATTAGCATTTCGCAAATGGAAATTCGGTCGATCAAATTTTTTTGTGTTAATTCCTTCCAAATGGTTCAAAACTGTTTCGTGATAGATATTCAGTTCCTTAGCAATGTCATGGCTGCTTATGTGTCGGTCTATTTAAATTTTTTGTAAGATTTCATCGACTTTTTCAGTGATTGGTCGAACTGAGCGAGGTGCATCTTTAACATCAAAATTTCCAGAACGAAAGCGAGCGAATCATCCCTTAGCTGTGGCTTTTGATTAAGTATCTTGACCTTAGACATACAAATTTTTTCACGAGCCTGCGATGCATTCTCATCTTGCTCGTAGTGATATTGTAAAATATAACGAATTTTTTCAGAAATTTCACTCATTTTTAAATTACAACTTTTGACACGAATGACGAAATACCAAACTGTCGATATGAAAATTGTAGACTGGAATGCCACCTTTCAAACGCATGTCAGTTCAACTCAATCTGATTAGTATTGCCCGATATATGACAACGAACACCATCTAGTGTCAAAAAAGGCTCAATAGTTTTTAGATTATCCAATACTTCCACGGCCGTTTCGGATTCGCCTGTCAGAGTCCATGTTTCACCTGAGGACTACTCTGGACTTTAGAATGAAAATGGCGTATAAGATAGACAAAATTATCTACACTTTCAAGGTTTATAGTCTCCTATAGTCAGAATTTGTCCGGCTGGAATGTTCTTCCTCGTTTGAGTCATGAATTCAGTTTACGTTTCATTAACTCGTAAGGCTTTTTGGTTTGCTTCAGACTCTAGAGTGAGAAATGCTCCTTTGGCATCTGGGATTGGCCGTGCCATAATTTTGATAATTTTGACATAATCAACATATGCTCCCAATTGTGTGGACTTGAATATTAGGTACCAGAGATTTCAAGTGTTGTGATTCTGATGATGCGTTCCAGCGTGATATTGAAGAGTATTGAAGCAAGTCCATCCTCTTGTGTTAAACCTGATTCCTTTATAAAGCTATCCGTTAGTTCGCCGTTAACCTTGACCTGGGATTTTGAGTTTAGAATCGTAGCTTTGACCATATGAACTAGTTTTGTTGGGATGTCAAAGTCAAGAAGTATTTGTACAGCGCATATCTGTCAAAACCTCTCATACATATGTTGCTTGAATACTACCAACAATTTAGTGCACGTCGTTGTTATATCCCCAACTCTTTTCGAGCACCTGCCTAACAGAATATTTGATCTTTTGTAGACTGTCCACTTCGAAAGCTTACTTGATGATCCTTTGATACTTTCATATAACGGCCTTCATTTTCTTTCTATTATTTTGCAGAGCACTTTATAAGATGTACACAGCATAGCGATGCCTCTATAATTTTAATACCTGAACTTGTCTCCCTTTTTGTGTACAGGACATGTTATACTTCTTCCCCAGTCTTCTGTGAACTGCTACTCTGACTATATTCTGCATATTAGTTGCTCGAGAAGGTTGCTTAGATGGATACCTCCTCTTTGGGATAGTTTTGCTGGTATTATTTCTATTCCCGGAGCCTGATTTCTCCTGAGGTCATCTACTGCTGCCTGCGCTTCGTCTCTGGTTGGGGGTGGGACTAGGGCCTCCTGCTATGCTTTTAGTATGTTCACAGCTTCTAGTAGTTGCTGCGGGTACTGTGAATGTATGGGTTGCTTATTATTGCTTCTTGTGGAAAGACTTGTGTTATTTGAAGTCGTATAAGTTGTCTCCCATTTTGTGTACAGAACATATACTTCTTCCCAAGGCTTCTGTTAACTGCTGCTCTGACTATATTCTGCATATTAGTCGCTAGACAAGGTTGCTTAGATAGAGACCTCCTCTCTGGAGTAATTTTGATAGTATTCTATCTATTCTAGGAGCCTTATTTCTCCTGAGGTCACCTATTGTTGCCTGTACTACAAGGTGGGTTCCAAAATAAACAAGACTGAGCTAAAACAGAAACGACAGGAGCTATGTTCTGATAAATTCGAGTTTATTTATTCAAAATAGTCTCCTCCGGCCTCGATACACTGTTTTGCGCGAACCAAAAGCGTTTCGAAAGAGTGTTTCAGGTCATTAACTGGAATGTCCTTCAGGATGCCGGTACAAGCGTTTTCCCTTCATGGCCAAGTGCAATTTTGCGAATAGGTAGAAGTCACAGGGAGCCATATCAGGCGAATGCGGTGAGTGATTGATGGTTAAAATGCAATTTCTAGTCAAAAAATCAGTCACAAGAGTGGATTTTTATAACAAAAGTCTCGTTTATTTTGAAACAAAACGTGCACAGACCTTTCGTTAGCCCAAATGATCGGTTAAAATGCGATAAATCGATGTTTTTGAGAAATTCAACGCCGATTCAAGCACAAGTTCGATGGAGTTTTCGGCGATCACTGATTTTGGGCGGCCTTTATGTTCATCGTCATTTATGTCCTCACGACCATCTCTGAAACGTGTAAACCACTTATGAGCTCTGACACGAGATGGACAATCATCCCCATAAACTTTTTTTACCAATTTAAATGTTTCTGTAAATGTTTTACCGATTTTAAAACAAAATTTGATATTAGCTCTTTGTTCGAAACACCGATTACACAAACATACTCTCACTTTAGACGCAATAACTTCGCTTCCACTGAGCCGAACGTCACCAAACTTTCACTGGAAGTCAGGGAGGGATGTAACTTACCAACGCATTATCTCCTTCACAGATGGCGCCACCAAAAAAAATGTATGACAAGGCTCGTTTATTTTGGAACCCTCCTTGTACGTCTCTGGTTGGTAGTGAGACTGGAGCCTCCTGCTATGCTTCTGGAATGTTCACAACTTGTGCTCTGAATAACTTCCGGTAATCCGGTAATATTGCAGCCCTCTGTTTATGGGTTGCCTATTATTCCTCCTTGTGGATAGACTTATTTGTGAGTTGAAGCCGTCTCTGATTTCATGTGGAGTCATTTTTATGTTTATCTGTTGGATCTTGGTGTTGATCGTTCGTCGTTTCTTTCTTCGGCAAGCTTTTTTAGCTTGCCATCGGAGGGTCTTATAGTGTTCTTCTTTGGCCCGAGCTGGTCCCTGGATGCATTCTTTGTTTTGCTTGTTCCTTTTTTCAATCGCTTCCTTACATTCTTCGTGATACCAGTCATTCCTACTTCTCGTTGGTCGATGCCTCGCCTCGAAACCTCTTCGGCCGCTCCAGTCACCGCATCTCCTACCCTGCCCCACATGGGCTGGATGTTATTACTACTTTCTCCCGCCTGTCGAAATATGTTGATGCAATTTTCCAACGCTGACATGCACGAGTATGTTAACGTTGATTTAGCTTGTATGTCTGATACCTGGGAGTAAATGATTTGCCTTGTTTGTATCTCCTGTAGATACGGCATCGGAACTTGATTTTTAAAAGGTAAAGGACTGAAACGCAAGTGGTGCCATGGAACGAGCGCGTGTCAAGGATGCTAATGTAGTCGATTTCGTTGAATGTGCAGCCATCTACGGATGCCCACGTGCTCTTGTGTATGGGCCAGTGCGAAAAATTTGTGGAATTTAATGTGAAGCCTCTCTAAGTAGCGAAGTCTATCAGGCGTTGTCCGTTGTCGCAGGTCTCAGCATGGAGGCAGTTGTTCATCTATGCGCTGTTTCTTAGCCAATTTTTGCACTGGAATTACTCAGAATAGTTTTAATGTCATTTGATTTTAATGCATCGACAGAGCGGTCTAGCGTATTGTAACGCGCGTGACATTTGGCTAGCCGGACATGAAAGAATTTGGTCTAATGTTAATCGGGAAGATCTTTTTGTTGACGGGCCTGAACTTGGTGATAATTTATTTAAATGTGCTGTCAACAAAGAAAGAATGAAAGCCATTCCGAACTGACGGCTTCCTTGCAATTTCCCACTTTTAAACACGGTGTGCGTTTGCATGTCAAATATGTCTTCACCATGCCATCTGGTTACTTGCACAGAAGTTGCCGCAGTGCAACTGGTCTGTTCTATGTATTGTAGGACTATAGCTCCTTTCGGGCCTTTGCTTAGAGATAGATAGAGTATCTCATTGACATGATCGAATGGGTCGGTACTCAACAAGGTGATATTGTCAGTATCACGCTTTGGGCGTCTGTTCTTATTTTTTTAAACCAGCACGTATAACTGAACGAGCTTATAGTCCGTCCGAAGCGACGTTCGAACTAGATCTCATTACCGCCAAGGAGAGTCGATCCAGCAACCTTCGGCTTACGGGATGAGTGCTCTAACAACTACACCATAAGACTACTGCATCTGGTCTGTTAAATGATCTTATATTCCAAGCTCTAAAAGTATAGTCCCTAATACGTTGCTGTTTATCCAACCCGATTCGAGGTTGATGTCCTGGTTGCATGTCATGTAAATACTAAGTCGATAGGCGATTTTTGATCCGCGAATGGCATTTAATTTCCCAAATACCCATAAGCAAGCTGATCAGGAAACCGTCAATCCGCCGATTGAGGAGCGGCTAATGTGTGACCGAAAGTCCCACGGAAACCTTTCTAGTGAATAGGGAATGTTATATGGGGTTCTCCAATAAGAGGTGTTATTTTGAATAGATCTTGTGATTTAACACCTTGCGACTTCTTCTTTTGGGGCCACGTACAAGTGAAGGTCTACGCCATTAGTCCAGCGTCGATGCAAGACCTCAAAGATGGAATTCGTGAGGCTATCGAGGACATAGGGTAGCCACTTTGCGATTTGGTCATGGAAATTTCATGAAAAGGTTATGGTCCTGTAAGCGTGGTCGTGGTGGTCATTTGCCTGATGTTATTTTTCTTTATTAACGGCATACCTTCCTCTTTATAATGGAAAAAAAATCCGATCATTTATATTAAAAAATGGCATTTTTCTCTTAATACCAAAATAATACCTCTTCTTGGAAAACCCTGTAGATTAGCTTTATTTGCTCAGAGTTCGTTCCTGTTGCAAAGTGTGCTAAATGGCTTTCTGAACACTGCTGCCACCATGAGTTCCAATGCTTGCAAGCGACTGGATCACCCTTTAGACAGATCCTCTGTCTACCTGGGAACCTAGCCTGGAAATTCGAACCATGTCCCGTTTTGCTACGCCGTGAGGTACATTCTAGCTTGGCAATGAAGGTGACTTGTTAGATATGTGATCTTCCAGCCACGATATTTCTGGCTGTTGTGAGTCCTTTTTATTGATTAGGACATCCAGAACATGATGTGCCCCATGGTTCCATTTGCTATCCGATCTAAGCATAACGTTGATTATATTATCCGGGTGAACTCTCTTGTTTTCCAATAGAGGTCGTCTCGCAGCTTGTTCCATTTTGTGCATGCAAAAAAAGTATGATAAGTATCGTTTCCTTCTCCAGGGAAAAAATCTATATTCGGATGACCGTGACTTCCAATCTTGTGCTGATAAAAATGAAATCAACCACGCTTGCTGAAAAGCTGAGTCGAATAAAAGTCAGTCTCACCATGCCTTCAATTCAGCCACGGTCTCAAATCTGAGAGGAGCTGCGCGGTCCACCTCCTCTTCGTGCAATTCACCTACCACTGCTGCCAATGTTTAAGCGCTGTTTCTCCTCCCGGGTCATTGTCTCTCTCGTGCCCTCGTTCCCACACAGATAAATAGGGCGGTGCTCTCTAGCAAAGAGCAGGCATCACACCTGCAATAACTCTCACCGCCAATTCAGGGACTGTTATATAAAGATGCAATACTTAGCTCTCCGCTTCTCTGTTCCTGTGCCAAGCGTTCTTGGTTCACCTCTTAATTGATAGCATCGGCCCATATTCCGCTCCGAACAGTATCACTGACCCTACGGAGTTCATCAATCATTCTTTGAGGACTTTATGGCCGAACAAACTTTCTCCAGAGTTGATGGGGCCAACGGAAATTCTCCGGAAATATCTATAGGCTCTGTATCCTGGAGCTATGTGGGGGATAAAGAAGGTTCTTCTTGCCGATATCATAACGACTATGTGTGGTCTTGAGCCGATAACCTCGTTTCAAGCTTTTCACTGCCTGTAGGCTTGCCTGGTGTTGTTGCTCGCTAGATTTACATCATCATCATCTATGGTGCGATAGCCCAAGCTGGGCCTTGACCTCAAGGATTAATCTACTCTAATCATCACGGTTCTTCGATCTGGTTCGCCAGTTGCTCACTCCCAGTAAGGATTTGTTGTCAGCTTATATTGTGTCTTCTCATCGAGTCCTCGGTCTTACTGCCGGACGTCTGCCTTGGTCTCTAACCTTCAATGTTCTTTTAGGCAGCTGTTGGAATTTAGTCTCAACTCAGTTCCTTATTTCATTGGACCATAGCTTTGCAATAAAATATATATATCCACTGCCTTTCCGGATTCGCTCAATGTGGTCCATACTTCACGTCCAGATGACAGCACAGGTTTAACTAGTGATTTATAAATATGAAGCTTCTTTTGCCTGTGCACAAATGTGGACTTTAGAATTGGCAGTACGGAGTAATAGGCTCCCATCTCGTCTATTTTGGTGCCCTTTCTATTCAGGTTGGTCTCAAGATATACAAGATTATCCACACTTTCAAGGTCATAGTCTCCTACCGTTGTCGAAATGGAGTGTTCCTCCTGGTTTGAGCTAGAAATTTAGTTTTCGTTTCATCAACTTGTAGTCCACTTCGATTTGCTTTAGATTTTAGGCTGAGAATTGGTCCTCTAGCATCTGAGATTAAACGTGCCATAATACGAAGGTCATCAGCATCTATTACCAATCGTGTGGATTTGAACATTAGTGTACCCGAGATTTCAACTGATGTCTTCCTGATCACGTGTTCCCGTGCAATGTTAGAGAGCATTGGGGTAAGCCAATCCCCTTGTTTTAAGCCTTCCAATCAGGTGTTCTACTAGGGGCTTGTATGGCTCTTTCACTTCCACCCACAGCTC
The DNA here is from genome assembly GCA_963969285.1 of Odontomyia ornata. NCBI lineage: Eukaryota > Metazoa > Arthropoda > Insecta > Diptera > Stratiomyidae > Odontomyia > Odontomyia ornata. Next base: position 28,797,238 of record OZ017740.1, on the reverse strand, counting down.
GTTGCTTATTTTCAGCGATGTTTCTGATAGAATGGGAGCCAGCTAGTAATTGAGGGTCTCCGCGAAATTTTTCGCTAAAGACGTCATTTGGAGCCTGTCGATGTTGAATGTTTGTAGAGGACTGCTCTTTGCTGAATATGCCTTTGACGTTCGGCATCGATAGGTTAATTTGACATACGGCATCGATATGTGAATTTGATCAAGTAATGGATCGAGCTACAATTGGCTTCTCGGTATGCACGGACATCAAGTATACTCGAAGCCAATCTTTATTGGATCAGAACATGGTGGATCCTGTTTTAGGTGTTATCATCCGGTGATATCTAGATCATCCGTCGATTTAAGGAGCAAGTTGAACGTATGACTCGATTCCTGCTGCAAAGTCAATCAGGCGCTGGCGGTTGTCATTTGTTTCATCGCAAAAAATATATTTCCAGTCGTTCCCCGATGCTATAGCTCATTGCCAATCTTACCCTTGAGGTCATCCGAAATTATTTTTGTATCGTTTGAAGGCAATGTGTCGAACAGTTTTTTTATATGATTGTGAAATATTTCCTTTATTTCTTCGTCCTTTTCTTCCGTCGGAGAGTGTACGTTTATTAACCGAATTTTGAAGAATTTGGCTTTGCTACGGATCGCATTCAGTTGTTTGCAGACTGCCAAAGGCCACCCCGAATTCACGCTTCCTTCTTTTGAATATTGTGTCTTCAATATCGCTTCCAATCCAGTTTGTCTCCTCGGCTGCCAGTACGTTTAATTTATATTGACTGGTCTGTTGCAAAAGGTCCTAAACAGCGCCAGGGTTGTTCAGCAATCTGAAATTCCAGGATCCAATGCCATAGTCTTTTTTTCGATTGCAAGATCGTTGCCATATGTCTAATCCATTCCGAGACTTCTTTGCAGGTTTCGAATCAATGTATGATTTTCCAGGGAAAGGGAGGTAGCCTGTTACCAAACCTCCATTCCGGCGGCATGGTTATTACTTTCGATTCCGTTATCAGGCGTCGAAGACTCGCCTCATCCTCTTGTGTCAGCCTTTTACAATAGTAACAGTTACCAGCGAGTCAAACAAGGAAGTTTAAGTAGGGTTTGATAGCAGAGCTGTAGGTGTATTTATAGTTATTGGTAACTCTCGGCATTTATTGCCCCAACATCGGGGAACCAGTTAAACCAATGTGCGACTTCGAGATCGGTTACTACCTTTTGGTCACCTACTACCTTCCTACAAAAGAAGTAGTTTTAATTGTTTTCAATATTTGCTGCGGAAATTAAAAAAAATATATTGTTAACAATTTAAAAATGGTTAAGTGTCCGTAATGACAACACAAATCTGATAGATGAATGAAAAATAAAATTTCCTTAAACTGCACAATGGTAAATATGATTCTTGTTTCCTTGTCATTTTATCGTTTTTCGCATTTTTACTCTATTAAATATCTTATATTATTCATAAATTTAGCGCCATTTGTTTTTAATAATTTTTAAGAGATTTACTTATGATTTTATAAGTTATAATATTTTATTACCATCGAAACGTCGAAAATTTTATTTAGGATTCGTCATGTGAAACTTTTTTCCGGGAATCCTAAGCTTCTTCGAAAACTTTAAAAACAACAGAGTCAAAAATTTTTTGAATGTGGCATAGAATTAGTAAAGATCACATGTTAAAGGTGATTGAACACCTCTTTGTTGAATACACAAAATAAATTTTAATTTTTGTAATGGCAACGAGATGGAATAATTTTTTGACACTAAGAAGAAACTTCAGCTAAACCACTTATCTTAACGAAGAAAAATGGTCTTGTATGCAGATATTAAATGCTTTTCAGGATGGCACATTAAAATTTTTTAGATATATATTTGCATTTATTCAATCTTTAAATATATTTTTTCCGTTGTGTTATAATGCAACTTATAGACTAGTCACATTATTTTTGTTAATTTTCTTATAGGATGTAGGTGTACCATAAATAATGTATGTCTAAGAATGAAAGTACACATTTTTTGTAAATTTAAATATTTTGTAATACAAAACAGACATTTTTTCAAACTCTGTATAGAACATTTTTGTTGGTGTTGTGGTAAATTAAATGTTCAAATTTTTTTTAACATCTTAAATCTTTTTTGTACGTTGTTGCTCGTTAATGGAGGATGTCGTCGTTTAAATGATGATCAGAAGTAGTTGAAAAAAAATTAATGAAAAAATACGATCATATTGAGATATTTTGCATTTTGTTCTGAGTACTCATTTCAAGGATCACATCCTACTATGAACATTAATAGACATTGCAAAGTGACATTTTCGCATCATGTTTGGGGCGCTACGTATTTTAATAAGCTCTAATAAGAATCCATCCCGTCAATGTTTCGAACAAAGCCTTCAATTGAATGGCTTGAAAAGTCAATTGAAATGTATACGATTTGGAAACGAACATCGAATTTTTGAGCGTCGTTTCTGTCTCGCCTTGAATGAAGAATCTAAGAAAAACGTCGAAGTAAAACCTCACAAACAAATGGCGATCAAACAAGAATTTTGTTCTTTAGGAAAAAGATTTTTGTTATATGTATCTTTTGAATCGGTTGATTTTAGATTAATTTAATGATTTATTTTTGTATTAAGTTTTTTTTTGCAGAATAAATTTTGTTTGAAAACTTTCGAAACGATAACGCATACTGTGTAAATGAATAGAAAATCGTCTCTGCCATTTGATTTTTAAAATGGAAATACGAGTATATCAGAAATCATTTTTAATACTTTCTTGAAGTTTAGCTCAATAATAATTGATCGTAGGAAATTTTGAGTGTCTATCACACGATCAGTTAAATTTTTTATAAATATCAGTTCAGGTTAAATTTAAGGATTTAATTTAAGATATTAATTAACTTTCCGTTGTGGGTTATGCATGTGTGGTTTGGTTGCTTCTTTGTTTGGTTCAGGAGTAATTTTTTTTTTGTTATAAAAATTGAAACAAAATTGCTTGAAGTTATTGAGACTGAAATATTGAAAAAAATAAGTAAAATGAAAAAAAAACTTTAAGTAATTTTGCATCAACTAGACTAATTTTCTGTTTTGTTAAGTTTTATCTGTAAATTATTATTTCAATTTTGGTTAATGATTTCATTAAGTGCACCACATTTTGTTTTGTTTCGTGTCTTGGCTATAATCAAATAGGAAAATTGGAAATTAAAAGTATTTAACATATAGTACGATAAATTTATATAGTACGTTAATTGCTATATCTTGGGAGAAAAAAAATATAATTGTTTCTTCAAATATTTCTCATCAACGACTGCATGATACATAAACTCTTTCGGATACAATATTCAATTCAGGGATGCTACCCTGTAAGTAAATTCGCATACGTTATCGAATAAAATTGTAGGTATAGATTATTGCTAGAAAAATTTTTATTCATTTATACCTCAGAACGATTAATAACTAAACATTTCATTATAAATTAAAATAAGCAACCTTAATTCGGGCAACTGTGGTAGCCAAATATATGGGTAAAAGAATATACTTTGGATGGTATAATAAGTATATGGCTAATACTTCTTTGCTTATTTTCGTAGCTTTCTAACAAAATGAATATTATAATCTCAAAATAAGGCTAATACAATAAATAAGTGACTTGATTTACGAATATGTAAAGTAGGAACTTTAACTTGAAAGATACATTTTAAGTTGCTAAAATTTATCGTTAATTTCATATATTTTCAAGTAATTTTATTGCATAAGAAATAGCGTTCTTGTGATGTCAAAGGAGCAAACTAGAAGATTTAGTAGTATAATGATAAATGTTTTTTTATATATTTTTGTGTAAACTCTCTAGAACATTTTCTTTAGAGATCCATATGGGAACGATTCAAGTGTATAAAATAGTTGATAAAAATTGCAATTCTCGAGATAAAATATTAGGCCTACTTCAATGATTTTTACATCTAACTGATGCTGCTAAACTGAAACATTTAAATTAAAAAAATCTCAAATAAGCCTTATGTTGGACTCAAAACGAATTGCCAATTGTCCATTAAGTCCTAACATGTATGCCTAATGATACGTGTCAGATTTATGAACAAAAGCCAATTTTGAGCCTATGAAGTGCAAAGTATAAAACTTACGTCATCATCATTTATGGCGTAGCTCCAATTTGGGCCTTCGCCTTCGATCGTAGCGGTTCTGCGACCTCGTTCGTGAATTGGAAATGCCGTACAGGAATTTGATTGTATCTTCCCATCGTTTCCTCCATTTCCTTAATGGAACTCTCCCTTGCACTCTACCCATCAAAGTCCATCTGGGAAGCTCGTGCTCTCCCATTATCTCCACATGTCCTGCCCATTGCATTTTGCATAGCTTTACACATCCGTCTACATGCGGGTCGTCATAAAAATTATTCGTCGTCGTTGTAACGAAGGCTCTACTCTACTACATGCTGTATAAGGCCATACACTCGTATTCTCCTGAAAATTCTGCGTTTGAAAACGTTCAGAGCCTTTTTGGAAAGATCAGTAAGAGTCCATACAGCAGCACAGAGCTTATTAGTAAACGTTTCTGGATCTTTGCATAGAAAGCACTAAGAAGTAGGTTTTGTTTGCTGCGTTTATCCTTTTCCATATTTCATTCTTTTCTATACCTTTTCTATTAAGGCTCCTTAGTATGGAAAGCTATCCGAACTTTCCAGCTTTAAGTCTCCTAAGGTCAGGATTTGCCGTACAGGCATGTCTTTTCTTGTTTGGGTCATAAATTTAGCTTTAGTTTCATTGACCAAATGGCCGACTTTATTCGCTTCTAACTCCAGCCGTATGAACGCTGCCTTGCATCTGGAATTGATCTGAACATTATGTTAACGACATTGGCATACGCTAATAGTTGCGCGGACTTGTAGAGTAGCGCACGCATGGTGTCTTCTTTCCTTTTCGCAACAGCCTTTTACAGAGCAATATGGAACAACATAGGGGCAAACCCATTCCCTGTTTTAGGTCCGTGTTTGCTGGGAAGCTTTCAGTCATATCTCCTTTAACTTTGATCTAGAGTCGGTGGCTAGCATTGTAACCTTAGTCATGTGGACGAGTTTAGTTGGGATGCCAAAGTCAAGCATTATTTTGTACAGAACATTTTTGTCATCACTATGGTATGCGTGCTTGAAGTCTACGAAGAGCTGGTGTATGTCGATATTATATTCCCAATGCTTTTCGAGGACCAGTCTTATTGGAAATATCTGGTCAATCGTAGATCATCCACTTCGAAAACCACCTTGGTATTCTTCAAAAATATTTTCACAATAGGGGTTCAGTCTTCGTTTAGTGACTTTAAGTAGCACTTTACACTGTTAAGTAAGAGCGTGTCCAGCATAACTTTAAAACAGTTTATTTAACAACAGTTTTTGACTTATACATACATCAGATACATTCTGAGGTAACGCGCTTTCAGTTTAATAGCGAGTCCAATCACCACCAGCATCAATTATTGCTTGTCATCTCCGAGGCATACTTTCCACTAAATTTTCAGCGTATTCGAGGTGAAGCGCCTTCGAATTTGTCGGGAGAGCTGCTTCAAAGTGTAAACACGTTTTCCACGGAGCTTCTGCTTGATTTAAGCCCAGACCTTTTCGATAGAATTTGCATCAGGTGATTGCGAAGGCCAATCAAGCGTCACAATGCATTTTTCCCGTTTGACCACGTGGTCGTTTGGCCACGTGAAGTTCAGACAAGAGTCGTTTTTTAACGGTACTCCGCCATTTTACATTGTGTGCGCACAGATGTTTCGGGATGGCAACGTGTGATAACCTACGATCTTTTTGCTTCAATTTCGCTTGTCCTTGACGTAACGACAAGCCAGGATTGCGCGAAAACAAAGCTACGATTCGCTTTACGTCCTTTTTGTTCACTTTTCCGACCGAACCACGATTTGGAAGGTCATCGACGGGTCTTGACTCTTTAAATCATTGAATCCACTTTTTTACAAACGATACAGACTTTTTAATGTATTTAGCCGCCAGTACTTAGTTCATTTTTGGTTCTTAAGGGTGTATGCAAAGCAACACGGCCTCGAAGCGCTTTGCGTAAATGGCACTCATCGCGACTTTAGTGTTTTCCCGACGGAAGATTGACTTCGACTGAAATTTTTTTTTCAAAGCGCCAAAAACAGAGGCTCTCTCTACTGGCCAAAAAAATTTGAAGTCGATATCACTTACCGATCGCAAGCTATGCTGGATACGCTAACTTACTTAAAAGACTGTATATGATGCTATCTATCATTAATTTTCACAGCGAAACCTGTCTCCCTTTTTATTCAGGGAGCTTATGATACTTTTCCTCTTTACACGTCTTACATCTTAACAGACGAATGAGGCTGTGTATGTTAGGTGTGGTCCTCCGGCTTGGAGCAATTCTGTCGGTATTCTATCAATCTTGGGAGCTTTCTTCTTTTTAAGACCAGAAATGGCTGCCTGTACACCTTCTGATGTTGGTAGCGTTGCCAGAACATCTTCTTCAACCCTTGGGCATGCTCACAGTTTCGATAGATGTCGTGGGTGATGTGAGAAGCTTCTGGAAATATTGCTTTCGCCTAGTTTTTATGTAATTTATATTTTCATCTCATTTAGTAGTAGTTGCAGCGCACCTGGCATATACAAAGATAGCAAGTTCTATGTTCCATGTTACCCTATCTAATCCGTGGCTGACTTACTGATTTCATGACAAGAAAGTACTGAGTGACTCCAGTCGGTTTTTGGTCCACGGATGGTATTTTATCTCCCACCTACTCAGCAGATGGCCGGTTAGGTTGTTTTTTTATCCGCCACCAGCGGGCGCGACCGATGGGGGGCCGAAAACACTGCACGTACAAAATAACATTTTGCTATGCTTTTGTAAATTAAAATTGATAAGAGGGTTTCTTGCAACGCAAAATGGATCAAATTTTTTCAGTCTAATTACCGTGAAATTTCACCTTCCATTTTACAACCCTGAATCATTTTGTCCATCAACACAAGTGAGCAATGTGTTTAACATTTCAAAATTGTTTTTTTCATCACTCTACGACAAAGTTTACATATGCTATTAATTGCTGGAATCATTTTCCTTTCAAGCTTGAATATTCATCCACTCTCATGCATCATGAAATCTCAAGTTGATTGAAAGTGAATAATTTATTGAGTGAAAAGTTCAGAACTACCGTCCTTCTGAAATGTATATCAGCAGTAAATAATGCTTAAAAAACTGAAATTCGGCACATCAAATGATAAGCTTATGAGCTCAATATTTGAAGGATGGCACACAAAAAAAAGCGAACAAACTATTTCACAGAAAATTTGTTGCGATTTAATTTTGGTATTCATATAATTTCCAATAAAATTCACTGCTATCAAGATATCCTATAAAAACTGAGAAATCGGCGTTTGCGTCTCCTAAATTGTATGTTTTCTCAGGTTTGTATATATATCTAGAAAGTAGTAAATGTGAACACATAGGATTTCCATTAAGCATTTCCTATCTTTAAATTTGACTGAAAAAAACTGTCCGTCAGAAATCATGGAAATTTTCTATTTATTTATTGAGAAGGTCCATGTATGCCATTACGTATGGAATATAATATCATTCAATGTCCGCCGCGATTTGGTTGGGTGGCACGCATCCGTAACGTCTGCTCACAAAATCAAGCAAGACCCGATGGCTTTTAAAGAAAATAATTTTCCATAACACTGGCACATAAATCAAGTTGAATTTGATCACTGGGCCAGGCCAGACGTAGGCGTAAACAGGATTGCGACCCCTTTCAACATTCAGGTTAACTGAACCCTATCTGAGGTTCGATACACATTTTTTCGATATGTATTACTGAATCCATTTTATCGTCAGCCGTCGACGAGTGACATACATGAGATGTACATCCTGACCATTTTCATCCTGAGACCTTTCCTCTTGAGCTATTGATAGATGAATGATTGTCTTGAGACTTTGGAAAATTTCCAGGACTCATGCGTCATGTTTTCTTCCTCTTGACGTCGCGCCCTTCTCGTCTAAGAAAACTAGATTTACCTGTTTCAAGCCGGCAACACGCTAAAGCGTCTGACCTCGCCCAATAGTATTGATTATGTGGATTATTGGCATAGGCCTGACTGAAGAAAACCCCACAAGAAGAAGTCTGACGTTATCAAATCGCACGATCTCGGTGACCAATTCAAATCGCCTCTGTGTGAGATAATTATGTTCGGAAATCGCCCGGGCAAAATGTCCATTGTGGCTCGGGCTGTGTGGTACGTAGCGCCATCCTGTTGAAACCGGATATCACTGGTGTCCATATAATCCATTTAGGAAAAAAAAATTGTTATGTTACTCGAACAGAAGATTCACTTTCATGAAACAATTTAATAGTTTGCACATGTTCTTGTACACTATAAATTTTCATGTTGATTTAACAAGCCAGACTAATTAAATGCAAGTCAATTAGACACATGAAAAGGGTGTTTTTTAGAGGTATAGAACGTTAAGTTAGCAACACAATTTAAAGCTACCTATGGTGTGACAGTTGTCATGCGTTTTATGGTTAGTTTGGTTTTCCATCTTATCACTACTAGCTTTAAGGGAAAGTGGCATATATTTTCGGTATATATTTTGTTTGACTGCATATTCAAATGGTGGAATTTAAAGGATTTTTTTAAGAGGCATAGAACTTTAAAAAAGCAACACATTTCAATGTTACGTATGGTGTGACAACTATCATGCTTTTTATGGTTATTTTGTCTTGCCATTTTATCATGAACAGGATGGAATGGAAGACAACATTCGCCGCATAATTGGCGGGATATGGCCCCAATTATTGGTTAAGGTTGTCAAAAATTGGACCTCTCCTTTAGACTTCCTCCGTGCCAATCGTGGCGCTCGCATGCCCGAAATCATATTCTAATAAAAATGACAAGAAATTATCATGAAACTCAAAATAATTTCTCCGAATTTTATTTCATTCCAAACTTTTAAACCTCTAAAAAACCCTAAATACTTTCAATAATATGGCCATAATCACCTGTCAAAGTTTTAATTTGAACCTTGCCAAATTTTTGCTATAACAAACCATATCCAAGATTAAAAAAAAACTTTATTAGACGTATTTCAGGGCAACTCCTCCAAGCCTTTGGAATTATGATAAAATCATAACTTCATTTCCATGAGTATGGCAGAAAACAAGTCTAAATTAAAGTTGATTTTTTAAAGATATTCACAACATATTTAAAAACGTTAATAAGCAACGAATTACTTAAAAAATGAATTCATTTTTGACTTGCGCTAGATGAAGCGTATTTAAAAGATATCAAAGGAAACATATCCAGCTATGAATTAAATATTTTATTTGAAAACCTTCGAAATGGCTCAAAAGTAGGAAAATCGCATGTTAAATATTGAAGCAGAACTACGTTGAATAGCTGGTCCAGCAGCGAAAAGCATTGTTACCGTATTAAGTTTTAACAGATGTGGCGATGAATAGTATTGCAGCGATCATACATTATTAAATACAACTGAAGCAAACATCCAAGGTGAAAAAATTATATTCTACAGCTTAGCATAGTATATCATGAGCCTTATACAGTTATAAGCCATGCAAATGAAAGCTCTACTACTACTCTGATCACATGTAGGTTTACTTTTTTCGCAAGTTTATATGGCAATATGTTCCGGCGAAAACTCGAGATTTTGTGGGACTTCAACGGCGAAATAAAGACTATCCATGAAAAATATAGTAGTTCTCCTTATGAATTGAAGTGTTTCAGCTCTTACATTCGTTCAATATTTAATGTGACCGATATTGAAATTAATAGGAGTTTGTTTACTTCCTCCTTCCTAGTAAAAGGAGTTGGACATGTGTTTTATTTAGCTGTTCTAAAAAGTATAGGGGTACAGTTTTTTAAGCATGTAAAGAGTATTTTTTGTCGTTTTTTTGTGAATTATGATATACATTACGCCATAAAAGCATGTTCAATTATAGAGAGCTTTGCATTTCGAGGCCTTTTGCCCAAATAGACTGAAAGCTCTATAGAGCTTGCCATACATAGGCTGACTACTAGAAATGTAAATTTCCCCTGGAGAGCTTGTACTGTAAAATCTTTAATTGGAACCCATCTGACGTATTTATTAACACCGTGGCAATAGTATGGCAATTGGTGCCATCTTGTTAGAACCATGTCGTCAAGGCCACGAGCTTAAAATTTAGTCATCAAACGGTCCGTTATCTTGGCGCAATAACGGTCGCCGTTCACAGCAACATTCTGGTTGGCTTCTGTTTTAAAGAAATATAGACCGATTACTTTACCGATCCATAAACTACATTAAACAGTTGTTTTGACTGGATACAATGGCAATTATTGAACCTGTTTGGGTTGTTTATTACTCCAAATACGGGCATTTTGTTTATTCACGTACCCATTAAGCCAGAAATGAGCCTCAGCGGAGAACAAATTTTATTTCAAAAACAGTGGATCTTCTCCAAGCTCATCAAGAACACAACGACTGGAATGGTGACAATTCAGAAGGTCAGGCAGCCTCAGTTCTTGTACTAGTTCTATTTTGTATGCTTTTAAACCAAGATCTTTACCTAAAATACGCCAGGTCTTCGCATACGAAAAGCGCAGCTGTTGAGAATGGCGAGGAATTGATTCATCATGGTTTTTGTGTGCACTTTTCGCTATCACCGCTAAATTTTTTTCACTACATTCTAGATGCATTCTATTTGGTCTCGTATTATCCCGTAATAAAAATTGAGTTTCTAACTTGCTGATTGTGTAGCGAATTGTGCAATCGGCAGGCCGATTATGTGGATCATAAGTTGCTCTAAGCACACGAAACACATTTTTTGTAGAACACCATTTTCCGTAATATAGCTGAATAGTTTCTAGGCGCTGTGCTGGGCTAAGTTTTTCCATGATAAAATGCCAAATAATACTGAAAAAATACGATGTCATTTGATTCGACGTATATGCGATCTGCTATTAAATCCCCACCTAAAAAAGCACTTCTAAACAAATCATCCGTTTTTATACCTTAGTTTTTACCATGTAAAGTTTACAATTTACATGTTTTTGTTTTTGGGGTTGAAAGGAATCATTTTGGATATTACAGATTTGTTCAGATTACTATTAATATAGTAGAAACATACCAAGGTGGCAACATTTAATATATTCCCATATGTAGGTAGATGGCTTACATGGCACACTTCTCCCATTGCATTTAAACACATAAGCGCCCATTGTGATATAACAATTAATAAATTTACAAACATTTTGGATGCAAGTATAGGCCAACCTTAACTCTCACCTCGACATAGCACGTCAAGTATATTTTGAGATTGCCAACTATTTACCAAGAGTAATTCTCGCTCAATAATTATTTATATTCCATGACCCCTATTTCTGGTTTTATTTTTATCTTCAAGTCTTCTTTCAATATTCGTTAGCCACCTACACTATAGCTTCCTAATATCTATCGGATGGCCTACTGACCACTTGCTGGAATTTTTCACGTAAGTGTTTGAGCACAGGAGCTTTCGATCTTGGAGCAGGCTTGTTTCCATAGTAACATATGAACCAGACTTCGAGACACTTTCCCTAAAGTTTTTAAAAAAAGGTGAATCTCAAACCTTTCTGGTTAGTTGAGCAGAATTCTCCACTTGTTAGGCTTTTACTCTGCCGCGCATATTTTTCCTACAATGATATTCAGCTAATCAAGGCACTCTTTAATCGATAACCGCGTCTTTACGTCTAGCAAAGATATCAAGATATATTAGAGATGAACTGAGACAATCCATTCTTATTTTAACAATGTCTGAACGCTCGAATAAGGTATAAAGAGTTGTCTCTTTTTCTCTTCGCATATTCGATATCGGCATGAATATCTAACAGATATTCAGTTGCATCACAGTTGCCTAGTAAATCAGCAGTTCGAGTTTATAATTACTTCTTCCTCTATGTCGCTACAGTCAAAATCGCATCTTGGCTTACAGCGTACTTCGCTTCCTGTATTTTCGATTTATTTACCATATCCTTCAGTGTGAAATGCTTGCCAGCACTCTGATGTATGCATACGTGGTACCCTAGTCTTCAGCATATGTATCAAAATTTGTGGCTCGTTGAAAAGGCTATGAATCTAATTGTTTCAATTTTGCTTGCTTCAAGGGGGCCCAATTTTATTTTGAGGAACTGATAGTCCAGCAGCATCTATAAGCTTCTCCGATGTCTTCTCCAGCGTTCAGTTTTCGAACCTTGAATGTCATGTGGACCTTATCCAAATTATGCAAATTTAGTATTTGCATTCTCAATGCAATTGTTTACATGGTATCAGAGACAGAACTGAAAATTTGGTTTTTTTGACTAGAGATATGTGCCAATTAATCTCGTGTTTCTCACTACCAACCTTGGAAAGTTTAATCCTTAAGATACAATATTATCTACCAACTTAAAGTCGAAATCATTAAATGTGACACATTGCCGGTTTTGATATTATGGTCTTAATTAGGTGGACTAATTTTGATGGGACTACTACGTCAATGCGTAGATACAAATGGGTATTATGATCGAAATACTCATAAATTTTGTTAGAAATCGTCAAAATATGAAACTTGCATCGATGTTATATTACCGACGTTTTCCGAGAAGATGACTGTAACTGTCATGCAAATAGACTTCCTTGATAAGTTTGCGAAATTAAGAGCAAGGCTTCGAGTTGAATGCCCACGGCAATTAAAAGAGGCACGATCGAACCATTTTCCGAATACACGTCGCGCCTTAACGCCTACAGCAACTAGTAGTTGTGATGCTGTTTGAACATAGCCCTAGGCATGTATGTGATGCTCCCAGTTGATCATGAATGGCTGAGTTCAAACGCTATAGCTAACAGGTTTGAGACGTCTATCAACTAACCGGTTTGCTAAACTTTTCCTCAGCTCTATACGGCACAATGTTAAACATATGCTTATTTTCTATACGATATCCATATGTGCGTTTCACTAGACCGATCTCATTGCCAGTCATCGGCAAGTGTATGTATGTACGTGAGCAGTGTACAAGAGGTGTGCATCCTAACCGGTTTCATTCAAAAACTAAGATCGCATTTCCAATCTTCCATACGAGATCTCGATAACTGAATGATTGCCCTGAAACTTAGGAAAATTTCTGAGGCGCACCTGATGGGTATTCATTTGTTACAGAACCTATGCGCCTTCTTCTCTATCTCTTGACGTCGCATCCTTTTCATCTAAAAAAAACTAGACTTGGCTGTTTGAGGAAGGTAACAAGCTGGTGCGTGTAGTCTAGCCCAATCAATCATAATGTGTTTTGTAAATGTTTTTGTGGCAAGAAAAATCGTAAAACCCCTATGGGCGCTTGCATATAAACACGTGCAACTCCGAATACTGTTTTTAAGAGAGACTAAAGAATCTTTATAGGTGCCCAGCCTTAGTAACTAGCGATAAAAAATATAATATCTCCACATTGATTAGCAACCACTCTAGACAATTACCTAGTTTCCTCAGTAAACGCGACGTGGCAACGGCAGAACCACGAAAATCTGCGAAAGATCTTTGAAAAATTAGAAAGAAATTTCTGTTAGGCCTCTGATGACAATAGATGCAGCTTAGTGAGAGGAATTGCTTATTCTGGGTAATTGGTTTTTGAGAAATGAAGGGATGGTGTTTTAAATACATATTTTATATGTACATATAAACGTGGTGCGAAGTTATTTTATTTGTACTTGCTTTTTCATCGCCATTGCTGCCACCGCTTTAAAATCATGTGGTGACACAGCGAACCACATTTTAAGTATAATATGTGAAATTAAATATTTTTGTTGTCCCTAATTTCCACGAAAAATAAGCCCATACCGCACAAATGTCCATAATAAACACGATTCCTTCACCCAAAGCTCAAAAATTCCTCTTCCAGAAACTCTACTATAATGGAAGCCTTGTGTGCGGATACATTGTCGTAATGCAGTAGAAGGGACTAACCCTTGAGCTTCGAGTGCTATAATCTAAATGTGGCGAAGACAATCATTCTCATACCATTCAACATAGACCACTTGTATATGACGTGTGTTCAAAGCCGCAGAGGTGAGATAAAAAAAAATTAGCTGCCATAATCTTCCCAGAGCTCCAACTTCATCCTTCTTTAATGGGTGGTTCCTCCTCTGGAAAGCACCACACAGAAGACTGTCCCTTCGCTTTAGGGTTATAATTGTAAACTAATGTTTCATCACACCAAATGATATTGTATGTGTTGCTGGACTGCCTTTCATTGTATTTTTGTAGCATAAAATGATACCAGTGCACTCCCGCTTCCTTTTGACTTCATATCAGAGAACGTAGCACTCAATGGGCACATCTTTGGTAAGGCATAAGTGATTGTAAATGATGGCCTGCACCCAGTATTTAGAGTCCCTTCAATGTCACAAAACGTAAGATCTGGATCTTCTTTGATCATTTCCCGCACAGCATCAGTGTTTTCCTATGTCCCAGCAGTTGTTGGGTGACTGGGACGAGGTTCATCCTCAATTGATTGATTGACACCTTGAAACCTATGAAACCAATTTCCGATGTTGGCCCTAGAAGGAAAAGCCTCACCAAAAAGACGCAACAAAGAAAAATGGCATTTTCTGGCACTTGCCTTCGGTTTATAATCATCAAAAATCATTGTGGGAACGTCGCGGTACGCCATATCAATTTTGCACCGTATCTGACAGAATCACTGCTAGGAAAGATTGCGCGCGCATGTTCCAAGGTTTTTTGAATGAAAACAATCCCATTGTCTGCATAATTATGGTTAACGGACAGCTAAAAACTTTCGGCATAGCCTCCGCAAACTGCTCAAAAGTCACGTAATTTTTTGAGAAAAATGTTTTCGGAGCATCTAGTCTGTTTGTGAGGTGATATACGAGTAGCGTGAGCTGCATGGTCGCTAAAGATGAGCAGTTGTAACTTCTCTCTTTAGGGCTATCCGAAGAAAAAGAAATTTGAACACTCCTTCATCTACCAAAGTTAAGGAAGCAAATTATTGATGAAGCGAACGCCATACTTCGCGATATATGTGAACAATCTGTTGAAAAAGTAAATACATTTCTTCTTTGCAAACCCCGATTTCCTTTTTATAACTACTCAAAACTGCTTAATTTACTCCTCCGCACCCTGTATTTTCTGTGTAAGCATAAAGGAAATTAAAACGAAAAAATAGTAAGCCGTACCATTAAATAGTTAAAATCTTGCTGGCAACTCATTATAGAAGATACTTTATAAACCGGACAGCAATCGATATTTTCCACTCTAAGGACGGGAGGGGTAAACATTTATTAATTCATATTTTTTCGGTGTATGTGTGTTTTGCTAATTGTTCACAAGTAGGGACAAGCACCATACTAAAGGAGACCAATGTCGCATTTCCAATATCCCATATGAACCTTCCCCTTGAATTATCGTCACAACGAATTCTAAGAGATTGCTACATCCTAAAATATACGAAACGTTGCCTACCCTGTCAAGGTATTAACACAGTTTTCCCAATCTTAACTGAGTTGCATACTTTAGATTTTAACCCTAATATCAAACAATCTTTGTGCTGCTAGAATATTGTTTAAAATTTAGAAAAAATTTTTTTTTTACCATAACTATGCCACCCGTGACAGTGGTCGTGTCCATCTAAACAGGCTAATTTTCAAGTTTTTTGTCAAAAATTGGAAGAGTGTCGCTTGCCAGTATCTCTACTTTAACCTGGGGTTGTATCTAACGTTAAAGCCCATGTGGAAAGAAATGCGTTTTTCATCATTGAATTATACAATGAATAATTTGACACTAACATTGATGAATATTCTCAGAGAAGTTCATCAGGACTACATGGTAAAGTGATAATGCCACTGAAAAAAATATAGGAGTCAGATTCCTTAAAAAACCAAGTTTTTTGAGTAATATTGCTACAAAGTATACAAAAGATACGTTATATGTTTGCAATCACCTTACAATTAAACGTATTTAGGTGGCCATATCCTTCAAGAGAAAACGTTATTTTACATACATTCACCAAGTGAGCTCTCTGATAAAATAAATTAGCACTACACCCCCCTCGGGCCTTCGTTTCCTGAAACAAACGCCTCCAACTATCTTGGTCCATTGACCGTGTCCTCCAATTTTGCGTGTCAGACCAGCGTTTTCTCGGTTTCCCTACAGGTCTCCGGCCTTAAGCTCGAATACCTTTTTGGGTATCCATTGTTTGTCCATACGATTCCCAAAGCCAGCCCATTACAGCTTCCGTAATCTTATAATCGTTGAGATCTCTGGCTCGTTGAAAATTTCATACAGCTCATGGTTGTATCGAATTTGTCATTGGTCCCCGTCTAGTTTCGCTCCAATTATCCGCCTCAGGGTCCGTCTTTCTAAGGCATTCCATATGCTTGCGGATGCTTGGGTTAGGTTCCAAATTTCGCACCCATAGCATAGCACAGGTCTTTATCTATATATTCTTCTGAAATTCCAAACTTAAAATGTCTTTAATGAGAATTTCTGTACAATGTACCTTCACTTTATTTTTTTTTGGTAAATTTAATTTTTTGTTAAAGCTAGTGGGACTATTTGAGCACAGGTTGTATCGATGATCGCGTTATCTCTTATTTTAGTGTCACAATGTTAAGGCAAATCTTCCGCATTTCACCAATTTAAAAATATTGTTGAAACACGAAGAGCCGTTCTTCTTTTTAAATAGACCAGCATGTTGGGAAGTGTGAATCTATTTTTCTTTAAGTAGGGAAACATTCAAAAGGCAGTATGTACGGCCCTACAACACCAATTTAAATCTAAGTACATCGTCGTGTGAGACTCCTACCCACTAAAACTCCACTTGACTTGTCCGTCAAAAATGTCAAGGGATGAGCACCCAAAAGTGTGAAAGATATCAATTGCAAGGTTACACTCATTCTATCTCTCCCACGTAAAGTGGTAGTCATCCTATGCTATCTCACTCAATTCAAGTGGCCTACCATCATAACTCGTGTCGGTATCAACGCCAACAAATTCTTGGTTAGACCCATCCCGACAAGTAAATGACAGATCGCAGAGACCACACACCTCGCCAAGAGCTGATACTGAAGGAAAAATGTAATTGACTTCTGTCAACATTAAAGTGGTCGGCAAGATTAGATACTAAGTTGATATTTCCGCCAGAGTTCCCTACACTTCTTTTTCGTGAGTTATAGAACGAACCTGCTATACTTATCTCTTGTGAATCTATAACATACAATGAGCCCTCATATGAACTAAGAGATCTCGTTTTCTCAAGCCATAAATGGTTCGGATTTTTGGCTCCATTATCTTAGTGAATTCTTCACGTGATTGTGGTTGAAATCGCAATCGCGTGAACCATTCACTAAGATTTCGCACACAGCGTTGTAATGTGAAAAATGCCCGCCGTGCGTACGAAGGCATGT
This sequence comes from Odontomyia ornata, assembly GCA_963969285.1. Taxonomy (NCBI): domain Eukaryota; kingdom Metazoa; phylum Arthropoda; class Insecta; order Diptera; family Stratiomyidae; genus Odontomyia; species Odontomyia ornata. Next base: position 28,779,790 of record OZ017740.1, on the reverse strand, counting down.
TTGAATGACATGTGGCATTGTTTCAGTCATAAAGCACCAGCTCTGTATTTGGCCTTATAATCTGGTTTGCAAACACCGGCAGCCGTTATTATGTGAGTTTGGAAGACAATTGATCCAGACATTATCATGAACGTAGTTCGTGCCAGGTATCATATGGCTCCGTTGGTCAATCCAAGTATTTGAGATGTTCAACACTCTGGTTTCTTTTGACTCTCGCCCATCGATGGAACTGTTAAGGCGTTCATTCCATCATAATTTGATTGATTTTGCCGCGTGTTGGTTTTAACTGCCTAGCTCATCTGTTTCCACAACCTTGCAACCTATGCATACGTGAGTATATGAGACATACAATCGTCGCTTCATCCGATGGTATTCCAACATTACCGTCATAGATAGAAACTTAAAAATATGGATTGAGGTCATCATGCCAGAGTCAGAGCCATGATTGAATAGCTTCGCGGACTTCCCAGTCAAGGGCTCTTAGTTTCCCTAGAGTCAACTCTGCCAACCCTACCATGATAAAAACGTGGAACTAAGAAACTGTACAAGATCGTTAAGCGCTATTTGGGCTTTATTGGCGCCTTTGTTATATTACTCAACTCCTTATTGAGAGAACTTACTGCCTTCTTAGGATCCATTGATTTAAAACCGGCACCTGGGCGCCTCCACTCTGTTGAGGGCATTAGTTGTTTAATACATGGCCCTCCAGATAGATGGTATTTCTGACGAGCGTAAATCTTATACGTTTTCTGCTTGCACGCAGGAATAACTGATAGCCTAACATTTCTCGATCCCAGTTCTGCTTTTCGAATTAATCTGCTCATGCCAGCCTTTGTAGAGAAAATATGGAGTTCATCATCAGCATATCCAATTGAATTTACTAAGGTCCCTTTCAAGTCGCATCTGATTACAAGTGGGAACTTTCCTCAAACTTTGTCCAATACAAGGCAAAAGAGAGACGAAGACAAAATACCATCCCGACGAACTTGTAAAACTTACCGGCTCCGGTCTATAGTCCTCAAGTTCCAGCAATATTTGACTTCCAACATAAGTAGTCGAGATGTAATTGATCAATTTAAACATATTGGTTTTTAAATAATGAAATTTATTTAGCTCCTAATTTCCTTTTCTAGAAAGTAGTCCAACCAAAAAGCACGATGTAAATTGTAAATAAAACAAAAAGTTTTCAGAGAATTATGTTAATATTTTTTATCATAATAAAGGGTCTACTACAATTATGTGTAAAACAAAATATCGCCCAAATGCTCGAAACAGCTACGGTGGCATACTTCTATCCGATCGTCCATACTTTCAATGACTCTGAGACATAATTGAGGTTCAATGTCGTTAATGTGCTGAATTATCTCATCCTTTAGCTCTTGAATTGTTCTTGGCTTATTGACGTACACTTTTTCTTTTGAATATTCCCAGAAAAAAGAGTCCAACGGTGTCAAATCAAATGATCGTGGCGGCCAATTAACATCGTCACAACGTGAGATAACACGGCCATTGACTTTGTCGCGCGAAAGAGTCATTGTTTCGTTGCCTGTGTGGCAAGTGGCACCATCCTGTTGGAACCACTTATCGTCTAGGTCCATAACCTCAATATCTGGCGAACATCATTCACGGTAACTGCTTGACCATCCTGATTTTCAAAGAAATACGGCCCGATGATGCCACCAGCCCATAAACCGCACCAAACAGTCACTCTTTGTAGATGCATCGGCTTTTCAACAATTACTCTTGGATTCTCATTTGTCCAAATGCGGCAATTCTGCTAGTTAGCGAATCCACTGAGGTGAAAGTGCGCCTTGTCGCTGAAGATAATTTTCTTTGTATAGTCACCATTCCCTTCTGTCTATTCAGGTAACCATTCGGCGTATTGCCGACGCTTGACTTGGTTAGTAGGCTTCAGCTCTTGAGTCAATTGAACCTTGTCAGCGTGTAAATTCAAATCTTAATTCAAAATTTGCATCAGAGATGTTCGTGAGATGTTCGATTGTTGGGCACAAAGACTAGTCGAGGTCGACGGCTTCTCTGCCACACTATCGCGAACAACAGCAATGTTTTCCGCAGAACGAACTGAGCGAGCATGCACAGGTGATTTCACATTTTCTACGGACCCAGTTTGCTGAAATTTGCGCACAATTCTCCCGATTGTGGACACAATTGGTCGATTATGCTGACCAAAATATCACGAAGTGCACGAAATGCATTTTGATTTGAACGCCCATATTCATAAAAGGCTTCAACAACTTTAACGCGCTACTCAATTGTGTACCTTCCCATGGTTGAATTTGTCAAACACTGAAGCAAAGAAATGTCAAATGAAGTTGAGCTTGACGTTAAGGTGTGACTTACAATTAACATCGTGCATTACTCGTCTGGTTGGACCACTCTTTACATATAATTATGCCCCTTTCATTTTACTTGTGGCAATTAGAAATTGTTCCCACGTCTGAGCTTGAAAATTTGCTTACTCGAGCAGGAATAAAAGGGACAGATGGTGCAGATAAAACTGGTCCTCAATATTCTTTCATTTGTTATAGACCTCCCCTCCTCCAATCCCTAAACAAACGACCTTAACTGACTAAGAGCTGGGGAAATGATACTATATAGCCCACTCTATGTAACGAGCAAGAAGCAAATGGTTTGCCTTCCCCAGGTCTCAAAGATAATCTGAGTATTGCCCCAGGAGAGATAATATGTGATGACAAGGTGGAGTCGTACTCAGAACTGACGTTTGAATCATTTGGATTTCTATTACTTTGGCTCGCATCTTATGCTGTGGGTCGAAGGTCTTCAATGGCGTTAGCAAGGAGTCCCTTATATGTAGTATTAGGGCACATGCCTTATATAGCCTCGAGTGATCACCCACTCTCAGCACTCACTTTTAGTAAGTGTTTTTTCATAAATCTAACGCCACTCAGAGTAGCAATTGCTTCCTCTTTCGCCATTTTTCTCTGTTTCTCAAGTGATCACTCCTTCTTAACCCTTGTCACGTATCCACTTACTTCGGATGTTGCTGCCCAGGTGTTGAAAGTTCTTCCACAATCGGGACATTAAACTAAACTCTCTCGTCAATACGATGTATCGACGATGAATTAGAGGAGAATAGTGAGGATGATTATCTAGTAGGATGATTAGTTTGCCTTTTAACTGTGCACGGGGGTTGTGAAGGACCAGGACTCCAAGCTATCCTGGAGATTAATGTTTTCTTCCTTTTTCCTTTAGTGCCCCCACAGTATAAGGGATCGCGAGTTTGGCAAGCTTCCTTTCCCCGAGGGACAAATTCCAAGGTTTCTTCTTCGTGACACACAAAGGTAGAAGACAAGCATATGGTGAAAAACATGGACAAGCACATGAAGCAAGACCTCATGGTAGTGCGGGGCTGAATTCAACACGTACTGTTGAAACTTAATTAGTGGCTGACTTCCTGAGACGTTATGCTGCCACCAACCCTCCAAGATGGTAACTTTCCTTAGAAACAACGTTCCTTCACGTACATTTACTAAGTGACTTCTTAGGCGAAATAAACAATTATGTTTATATCAACGGAACTTTATGTATTTATTCCTCTAAAATTCCAAACTTTGTCTACCAACAGATTTTCTGTAGAGTGTACCTTCACTATATTTATGGTTCATTTGAGCTATTTTTAAAGCTAGTAAGAATATTTCAGTGCAAGATTCATCAATATAATTAAACTATTAAATAGATCTCATTTGATTCTGACAGTTGATAGGGCTAATCTTCCAAACTTTATAAACATTGTTGAAAAACGAAGAGCCTATCGTCTTTTAAAGTAAACCAGCATATTGGAAAATGTGGGCCCACCATAATTGCATTACTAAAGGTCATAAACTCAGCGAGGACCTCAAAGACTACAAACCACGCAATCAATTTCGGTCTGATACACATCCTTTCAGGAAATATTATAAACTCCTCAACTCTGTAAGGCTATTGTATTATTGTAGTATCATAACCATCCGAGGGCGGCTCAATAAGTGCCCGTGTTAGATATGAGGACACCATTTTTTCTAAAAAAACTTTTTTATTTTTCAACATAGTCCCCTTTTAGAAAGATACACTTCTCCCAACATACCTGTCATTTTTTTGTACCCCTTCAAAAAATAGGATTCATCGAACTCTCCAAAATACGCCTCTGTCTCGACGATGACTTTCTTATTTGAGCTAAATTTTTTTCCCGTGAGCCATTTTTTCATGTGAGGGAACAAGAAAATGTCGCAGGGAGCCAAATCAGGTGAATACGGGGGGTGTGGCAGCAATTTGTAACGCAATTCATGCAGTTTGGCGGTGACAACTCCGGATGAATTTGCTGGTGCGTTGCCATGGTGAAATAGCACCTTCTTTTTCGCCACATGCGGCTGTGTCTATTTCTATGTTTTGTCGAAGCGGTCCAATAACTAACTATAGTAGTGTTCAGTGATCGTTCTTCTAGAAAATCCATGAGGATGACGCGGTTCGCATCCCGAAAAATCGTCGCCACGACCTATCTGGCCGATGGGACCGTCATCGCCTACTTTGGAGCAGGTTCACCGGGAAAAATGCATTGTTTTGATTGTTGCTTAGTTTCTGGTGTGCAATGATGAATCAAGGTTTCATCAACGGTAATAACTCGATGCAAAAACTCCTTCGGGTCTCGTTTAAATTGCTCCAAACACTGCTTCAAAGTTAACAGCCCCATCCGCATGTTAGCCACCGTGGGGAATCGCGGCATCCATCGAGCCAACAATTTTTTCATCGCCAACTTACCGGCTTCTGCTACTTTGCGCACTTTCGTTTGTCGATCAGCGAGAATCATGTCGTAGACTTTTTCAATGCCGGGCGTCCTAGTCGCTCCTCATCAAAGCGGACGATCGCCCACGTTTAAATTTGTTGAACCAATATCTAACGATGGTCATAAATGGCAAAGTGTCCCCATGAACAGCATCCAACTTTGCTTTTATCTCCTCGTATATTTTGCCATTTAAAAACAAAAAGCGAATTACCGAACGATACTGCTCTTTATCCATCTTAGCGAAAATCATGAAATACGTCTTACTCGGAAACCTGCCAAATCCAAACTAACCTATCAATCAGTCTGAAATTTGTTTTATCGTCATTTGATAGATGGCAGCATTTGATAATAATACCAACTCCCCTCAGGAACGCCCTCTGTCGTCAAGCACGAGTACTTATTGAACCGCCTCCGTAGAATATAAGCTGCACTTATGGTGGAATTTTAGAATGGTATTGGTATGCTTCAAAGCCAGCCTAAAATTTTCAGGCTACAACTTCCTGTACAAGATGGTTTAGCATCTATGTACCTGGTGAAAAAAATATTTTCTGACTCATTCTGCAGTCAAATGATGCCCAGGTTTTATGTCATCTCAAACAGTTTTTTAGCAATTTCACTTGAAATAAACCTTAAATATTTTTTTGTGAATTCAAACCTTATAATTATCAGGTGTAATTGTCTTATTTATGGAAAAGAAAACCTTTCCAGCTTTACACATTCTCTCATGAAGATCTTAAACTATTCCAATGTCTACATAGTGAAAGATCTGTGCATATATGTAATTGAATAGTGGAATTTCTAAAGTTTATCTTTTGAGAAAGTAGAATTGTCCAATGTAAAATTTCCAGACAAAAGAGAACGGTAGCTTCCTCTATCAAATAGAGTTTTGTTAAAAATAGAAAAATAATATGTAATGTCCGTTCAGGTGAAATAAGTTCTCTCTCAGTGACATACGAGGGGCTTTCAAATATAAACGAGCCTTCTGCTCTACATTTAACAGCAAAACACACTTTATAGTTATTTTTCTACATAAGACTAGTTACCGTCCTTAGTAATGTATTTTCTCACAGGTAGTTGGTTCATGCCCTTTTCGAAGAATGCCTTTGGGCGGGTATCCAACCAATTGCGCACAAACTTTTTAATCTGTTGATCGTGCGCCAAACGCTCTTTTTGGAGTGCTTCCTTGAGAGGCCTAAACATATGGAAATCACGATATACAAGGTGCTTTCCAAAATAAACGAGACTGAGCTAAAATAGAAACGACAGAAGCTTTGTTCTGATAAATTCGAGGTTATTGATTCAAAATAGTCTTCTCCGGCTTCAATACACTGTTTTGCGCGACCAAAAAGCTTTTCGAAAGAGTGTTTCAGGTCACTGAGCGGAATGTCCTTCAGGATGTCGGTACAAGCCTTTTGGATGCCCTCTACGGACGCAAAGCGTTTTCCTTTCATGGCCAAATGCAATTTCCCGAATAGGTAGAAACCTTCTGGAGCCATATCAGGCGAATAGAGTGAGTGATTGATGTTCAAAATGCGATTTCTAGTCAAAAAATTAGTATCAAGGGTGGATCGATGAGATGGTGCAGTATCATGCAATAAGCGCCAGCTTCTTCTTTCGCGGTATTCAGGCCGAATTCGACGAATGCGATGCAACAAACGCTTCAAAACGCCAAGAAAGAAAACTGCATTGACCGTTTGGCCCATATACACGAACTTCTTGCGGACAATTCCCTTGGAATCGTTAAAACAAATGAGCATCGACTTGATTTTTGACTTCTGCAAACGCGATTTTTTGGGTGGTGGCTCGTTTGGGGCCTTTCATTCATTTAATCACCAGTTACAATGTTATAAAGGAAGCTCTCATCTTTTCTTGCCTCTTTAATGATGTATTTCTAATGTTGAATTCTGAGCAATTTTTAGTCATCAGTTAACTTGTGTGGAACAAAACGTGCACAGACCTTTCGTAAGCCCAAATGGTCGGTTAAAATGCGATAAATCGACGTTTTGGAGATATTCAACTCCGATTCCATGAATTTTAACAATGGTTTCGGCTCATTTTTGATAAATTCATGCACAATTTCGATGGAGTTTTCAGTGATCACTGATTTTGGGCAGTCATTTAACTCCTCACGACCATCTCTGAATCGTGTAAACCACTCATGAACTCTGGCACGAGATAAAAAATCATCGCCATAAACTTTTTCCATCAATTTAAATGTTTCGGTAAACGTTTTACCGATTTTAAAACAAAATTTGATATTAGCTCTTTGTTCAAAACTCACTTTTGTACCGATGACACAAACATACTGTCACTTTAGACGTTAAAACTTCGCTTCCACTGATCTGAATGTCACCAAACTACTACTGCTACTTTCCAACGCACAGATTCATGGATGGCACCACCAAAACAATTTATGACAAAAGTCTCGTTTATTTTGGAAAATTTGTTAAAGGTGAGGGTTGTAAGGAGGATGATGATTGTCGTACAAGAGCAGGATGTCTCGGACAGGTTGACTGTTTTGTTCGTGAAGGAAATCAACAAGTGAAACTCCTTGAGAGTCCCAAAAAAAAACCATTGACATCACCCTACTTGGCCCTGGCTCCCCTTTTTCTGCGCTTCGTAGATACCCTTTTCGACTCTGGTGTGTAGTGCTTTCATTGGTGGCCATGAAGTTGCACCGGTTCTGAATTTTGGCTGATTTATTGACTTCGTTCGTTAAAAATTTAGTATAATGCATTGGGCAATTGGCTAAACAAACCGGTCGGGCGCCCAGCTTGGCTTTGAGTCATCTGAACGGGTTTTCCCCTACCCTGCCTTATGCTTCACCTATCTTCGACATGCTTTCTAAGTCCTCAAAATTAAAAGGCTCGTTTATATTTGAATACCCCTCAGATTTGAAAGGTTTTCAGTGCCTCATTTTAGGTCAATATGAACGTTTTCTTCACTACCTTATTCATTCCAAACCTTCATGCACTTTTTCAATTCTCTTCTTCTTCTTCTTCCTAGCACTACAAACCCTCTCGTGCCGTCGCTTCCTCCGAATAGCGCCTCCAACTGTCTCAGTCCATTGACCGCGTCTTCCAATTTTGAAATCCGAGCAGGGATGAACTGTCTTCGTCGACTGAGTTAGACCAGCGTTTTCTTAGTTTCCCCACTGGTCTCCGGCCTTCAGTTCTCCTAACGTTGTCCGTCTATACGATTCATGTGTCCAGCCCATTGCAGCTTCCACAGTCTTACAATCGTTGAGACCTCCGGTTTTTCAAAAATTTCATACAGCTCATAGTTGTATCGGATTTCAATTCTCTTAAGTGTTTAGAATTTAGGCAGATAAATTAATAAATTTATTTAAAATTTAGTTTGACTGTTAAAAAGGTTAAAAATATCAATTCTTAAGTTTTCATCAAAAGCAATGTGGTGTGACAAAAACAATGTTGTATGAAATGAATTCGCTACCTCAACTTAAAAGTAGCAAAAGATTTACCTTTCAACGATTAGGCATTTCTGTGGAATAAATAACGACAAGGATTCGCTATTTTGCACCTAAAGAATACGAGTATACAGATAGTTTGTTAAATATTCTTTTGACTCTAGTTTGCTCTTTTGATTCATCATATTATGTAACAACGGCTGTTTTTTTAACATTAGGTTAACAATGTCAGGAAATTTGCTTTGTTTCCCCTAACTTTGCCTTCAGTTTTGTTTGACCGATTTGTATTTTAATTAAATAATGATTTCAAGTATTTTCATGATCCAGCTAGATATAAGTATATAAATTTAGACTAGAAATCCTGTAACCAGTAAATTACTCTGCAATTTCAACATTTCCTGTTAAGAAAATTTCGAATATCAAAAATTGACGAATTTGCTTTTCCCATCACGAATGAACCATTTATATTATGAATTAGGAAAAAATCATAAATTTATAAAAGAATTAATATTTTCTGATTTCATTAAATTTAACTATTTTAATTTTTTCATTTACTTTCATTTTACTTAATCAATACGCCATGACTCTTCAAATCGCAATTGACGAAAATAAATAAAATACGAAACGACTATCGAATCGAATAACGCTCTGAAAATCGGAAAATATGGTTCAATGAAACAAATGATTGAAAATATTCGAATATTCAACGAATTTGAAACAATTGAATATGAAATAGCGAGACAGATATCGATTAAAAGTTCATGCATCCGATAAAGGTGATCCGGTGTCGTCGACCGATGTTGATGTAGAGCTGGACGTTGTCGATAGAAATAATAAACCGCCAATATGGGAAAAGAACGTGTATGGCCCCATTTACATTAAAGAAAATGTCACTGTCAGTACGGTTGTAACATCGGTTAAGGCAAGGTTGGTATCTATACTAAGCACATACACACTAAATTTCATACATTTTATCCGTACTCATTTATACCAGTTTCCCGAAAGGTGTCTATGATTTCTTATACATGTTTTCTCCACTTGATTTTCACATATGGTGAGGGTATTGGCTAAGGAACAGTTCTCACTCTGCTCCCAGTAGTTGGGACACAGTAGCATTTCGCCGTAGGTTTTTGTCATTGCTGCAATTCACAATAGTAAGCGGCAAAATAAAAATTTTTGAATTGCTGGTGAATTTTATTCCTAGAGGAAAATTGATGGTTTTTGAATTTTGACTAATGAAATTGTTATCTATTTTTGAATAATATTATGCTAACCGAAACATAAAACGCACTACTTGCATTCAAATGAATTTTTGATGCAACGTACTTGTAACATTGGACAAGGTAATTTACATATTTCTTACTAAATGCACCTCCCTATTTGTGTATGGTAATGAAATTGAATTCGCTATTAATATGGGTTTGAGCTAACTTTTTCTGATTAAATACAAGTCGGTATAGCTATCAGGACTATTTTTTTGTATCCAAAAGTTATCTCAATCCCGCGTAGTGCTAGTTTACATATTGTATAGTGTGCTAACTTGATAATCTCTTAATTTTAAGTACCAACTAATGCATCATTGCACAATTAATGATATTACGTAAAAATATAGCACCATCTTATTTTGTATATAAAATTATTAGTAACAATCCACCAACACTATAAATATTTTAATGTAATCATGATTAATTAAGAAGCGGCTTGGGATCGGATCGAAACTGCCACCGACTTGATGGGAATGCAACTTAATGAAATTCTGCAGTTCGAATTCATCGACTTTACTTGAATAACAACAAAAAAAAGATTTTTTCATATTTTTAAATTCAATATGTACAAAAAAAAAACAATCAAAAATTTTTGCGAGTGATGAGTGTGATAATGAAATTCATTTTTTCTCTACTATTTTCATTTCATCAGTTTTGTACTTTTGCGTTTGTTTTTGGTTCAACATTTTTCCACTCAAAGCTGAGAATTTTTTCCAACTCTTTCATTATGGGATATGGGTTCATACTAATTTTTGCTTTTAACGTCTCTTTATTAAAATGATATTGAAACGAATAACATCATCTAAACTTTTGTTGTTTCAATCGAAATTGCTGTGAAACAAAAATCTCAAGTGAAAAATTTGTTTTTTGTCATTTTTTCAATTTCTGCAAACGCACGCGAATGCACATTTTACCTGATAACGTATTCTGAACGTGTGTGCATGGAAATCTTGGATTGCAACATCACCATAACATAACATTGCGTTTGACGAATTCAAACATGAAAAATACAATTTGTCAACTGTCGCTGCCTGGTGAAAAATAATAAAACACTCTTGAAAAAATGGAAATGACGGTTTGGATGTACGTTATGTAAAAACTGAATAAATGAATGGACATTCACGAAACAAAACTAACTTGAATGGAATGGCATTTATTGTTTTGATATGACAAAATAACAATTACAAAAAACACATGCACCCATTGTGGACAAAATAAAATAATATTAACAAAAACAACATACTCTTCATATGTGTTGCCATTATTTTCGTCCAAATTCAAACCGAAAAACATCGAAATCTGAAACTTCTAAAAAAATTAATCAAAAATAAAATAACACAATGAAATATGCAACAATTCAACTGACTCCGAAAAAAAATTTTTTTCATTGCGACAAAATAAATACTGAAATTAAAAACAACATGCATATGAAAATGAATATGAAATAAAATGAAACGACATCGAAATGAAAAAAAAAATTGTAAAATTCATTGAAATACATCCTTATGCATGATGTAGCGTGAAACATACAAATTAGAGGCAATGGCACAAGATAAAGGATACCCACCCCTGTCACGAACGGTTGAAGTACAAATCGATGTGGTTGATAGGGCCAACAATCCACCCGTGTGGGATCATAACGTATATGGACCGATTTATGTGAAGGAAAACATGCCAGTCGGTGGAAAAGTAGTCTCGATCAAAGCCAGGTCTGTGTTTGATTAACGCAAAAAAAAAAAAATTACAAACATATCGTATTTATTTTTCTTTTATGTTCTTTTTTGTCAAGTATTTGGTTTAAAATATTTTTAACTTTTTAATCAAGCCGGAATGATGAGTTTCATGTTTGGAGAGTATGATTCATGAGAGGATTATGATTTGGGCTTTTTAATTCTTTTCTACTGGTGATACTTTGTTTGAACACATTTTGATTGGGGTTTTGTGTTAATAAGCGTAATACTGTGTGTGGTGTGTTTTTTCAGACGAAATTTGAGTCAGTGGCTTGTATTAGTAGGTAATATGAGCGGATATAAATACATTCACTGGAAACATAAATCTGTTGAAACGATTCTTTTTACATGATTTTCCAGTATTCAAAAAGTATATCTTAATTCGTAGAAATCGTTTTTCATGGTCATATATTTTGATTAAGCGTAACATATATACGTTAAATGCTTGTTATCCCAACCCATTTGATGCAGAACATTTTTTATAGGATTTAATTATTATGTTCATGAAAATCGTTCTTATTATAGATTGTTTCCTGATAAAGAAGATGTTTTATTCTTTTTCCAAATATTCAGGCAGGTATAAATAAATATAGGCCAAGTTTAGTCAAAAATACTATCTAATATCTTTTTGAAATAGCGTCTACATTTATAATTCCCTTTGAAGAGAAAAAAAGGCAACAGAAGGCCATTCTAAGATGGTAGCAAGGCACATGAGACTTTTACTTTAAGGCAGTATTCTGTAACAAAACACTTAAGATGATATTTCTTAGAACGTTAACTCAAAAATGTAGTGTCTGTATTTAACTGCAGCGATGGTCTGTTGCCTCGGTGAGCGGGTATGTTGGTGCTCGCCGGAATTGGCCGTGTCTGAGGACACGTGAATGCGCTGGCAGGCTAGCATTGCGGTGTCGAGGGCGGGCTCTTTTCGCCAGCACAATAGCCCACTATAAAAAAAATCACGAATTTGTGGATAAGACACTCGGTTCGACGGTTTCGAGGCCTAAGTAACCTAGTAAAGGATGTGTTTTGCCAAAGCAAACGACTAACTGGGCCTGACGAAAGCAAGCGAGACTTGAGAAGATCTCGTCTTTACTAAAGATAATTATGGCCCCCAAATAAGGTTGGGTATCCAGGTGGAAGCGGTGCCCCCCCCCCCCACATTCTCCCCCATCCGTATCAAGATCCACTGTAGACGTCACCAGATTTGTTCCATTTAAATGAAAATCTCATACAAACATAATTCCCACAAATGAAAAACATCAACGTTTCAGATTTATGTTATAGTCTTATATAGTAGAATCACATAATACTATACATAAAAAAGAACGCAAGCGGAAGCCCACTCTACCCTGCGAGAGCACCAGAAACGCAAAAAGAAGGGGTGAGCTCACACGATGGCTAACTAATGAGTGAAGGGGCCAGCTAACGTGGCGGTTCGATTTGATTTATCTATTCATTTTTTTTTATAAAATAATATACGCATTAATAATTTACTTCTTTTCATACAATTTGCGACGTAGATAACAATCTAAATATTTCCTTCTTATCTTCTTCTTCGCTTACTAATATCCTTCAAAAGTTCAACAGACTTCGAAACTTAAATGAGGTCCACGCAATTCTTTATTATCATCATTATGTAAGCAAAAATTTTATACATAATGAACGTTTTACTCGTTTGCATACTCAAGAAGATCAAGAAAATTATATTAGGGATATCCTCTGGGATATTGCACTTTCATTTCTCTAGCTTTAAACTCGTATGAGTCACTCTCTGAGAGTGCAGTTCGCCACATAGATCTACATGCATGGGTCATATAGTAAACTTATTTATGTAATAAACCAATTTTGATAAATAAGAAAATCAATAAAATATATAATTTATGAAAAAAAAAAAAATATATATATATATGCATATAATATACAATAATTCAAGCAGTATAAAAAAACGGGTACTTATCCAATCCTCCTCCGGCGAGCACTCGTAGATGGGGTGGGTAGGCCTGTGGATACTTAAAACTCTTCCTTTTTATTTTATTTTGTAGTTTAGACATTTAATTTTAGCAATTATCATTTATGTTGATTCACATTGCACATATTATAACTCGAAAAAAAGACATATAATCGCCCTTTTTTTAAAAACTTTACAAACAAATAAAAAACCCATTCAGTTAGCTCAGCGGTTGTATTTCGTATTCTTTTGTTAGTTTTTTCTCTCCATCTCTTCTTCTTTCTATTACTTATCCCTGTACAATTCAATTCGGATTACAGCGGTAGAATGGTTCATGCACTGACTTATAGTTGTTACACAAGCATTAACTAGTGGTTTTTATACAAACTAGATTTTGATTACAGCTCGGCTAAACCGACTAGTTAGTCGACCTCGACTAATTATCAAAATACGAATAAATCTGAAGTGACCATTTGGGCTTTCTCTCTCTTTTCTGATGTTACAATATGAAAAGCAAATTTAAAGTGACAATTCGGTTTCAAAAGGGTTTGTGTAGCTTTAGATCTTCGGTAGTTTGTGGTCCAAATCCCTGCATATGTGGTCCAAATCCCTACATATTCGCAAGGATTCTACAATTCCAACTTAGTCAGTTGACAATTTTCGATGTCTTTAATAACGTATTGGTCATTTGATAATATTTTGTGTATATGATACGGTCCGCGCTACTTAGGGATGAGTTTCTGTGTTTTTTTATTTAGTTATTCTTATTTTCGATGTTGGTGGCCGTGCCTGATTGAGACATCAAGTGTCTTCCGTTTGTTTATGTTTATTTTCTCCAGCAGTTGATGATATGGAATGTGGGAAGATGTAAGCTTACTACGTAAATGTCCATCCATTGAATAATTCTATCCATTGAAAGACTCTATCAATGCCAGAGACTGTGTAGTAGATGTTCATGAAACAACGAACGATGGGATACTTGAGCACGATAAATTCACCAATCGTCCTTCAGTCAACAAGATGATTCCTTTACCCTCCGGCCAATCAATTTGGTCTGCTTGCGATCGAACGGGAGTTCGTAAACTATTCTCATCGATTTCGGTATTTGAGTGCCCCATGTTGTCGTCTATACACCCATTCTTCATTTGTCCATATGATCACAAATTACAACATTTTGATTACCGGTGGCGGTCACAACAATGTCTACATTTCGAGTAACTTCATTAAGTTTCGCCGCACGAAATCCGTCCATGCTGGCCTGAAGAGCGCAGGTAGGGTCAATTTCAATAAACACGGTGCATCCCAATCCTTCCAATACTTGTGCGCATCCTTTTCCAACTTCACCATATCCGCAAATGACTTTTTGCTTCCCGCCAAACATAACTTCTGTTGAACGCTTTCAATTATCAATAATAGACTCTTTGCAACTATACAAACTATCAAATTTTATTTTAGTGACGGAGTCATTACTGCGACTGTTAACTTCTCAGATTCTGATAGCTGGTACACTCTATGTACCCCAGTGATGCTTCCCTCTACCATGTCTTTAACCATTTTAAATATGGCTCGATATTTCTTCAACGTTAACTGTGTTGCATCGCCTCCATCATCCAAAATCATGTTTGGTAGCCAATTTTCAGCATTTACACATTTTTCGTTCCACCACGAAAAATCTCCTTCGGTCTCACCACGCCATGCGAATATCGGATAATCTGCTTCAGCCAATGCCGCAGCAACTTCATTCTGTGTCGAGTATATATTACAAGCTGCCCATAGAATCGTTGCATCTAATTCAACCAAAGTCTCGATTGAACCTGCCGTATGTGCATTGATATGTGTACCGCCAACGATTCGTGCATTTTTCAACGGTTTGTCTTCGGAGGCAAACTTTCGCAAAACCATTATTCCGGGCATTTCTTGTTCAGCTACCTTCCTAACTTACATACTATGTTTACTCTTAATATTAATAATGATAACAACATGTTTCTATTTACTAAGTTTCCAATAGTATTTGGCTCGGGTAATTCTGGTAAACTTGTTGCAGAGGCAAGTGCTGAGGTCTAGTAGGAATTTGTCCGTGGCAAACTCTACCTAGCTCTTGTTGTTCTGATTTCTGTTGTTCTCATACTTTAGCATGTGTTATTGTCAAAATTTCTCTCCCTCAAAGTAGAGGGTTCTTGATTTCGTCGACGTTTAATGAGAATTACTTTCAGTCAACTGGCTAGATTTCTTTAGAGGTCTAAATTGTCAGGCTAAATTTTACATACATATTTATAGTCTTATTCGCTGTTTTAGGTCTCTTCAAACATCTCGTAAAGCAAATCAAGAACCTTGGTTTACAAAGCGAGTGCTTAGTGCCCTACGAGCAAAAGATAAGGCACATCGTGTCTTTAAAACACTCATCACTATTGAAGCAAGATTTAATTTTAGCAGGCTGCGTGCTATTGCCAAAAAAGAGATCAAATATGCTCTGAAGACTTATTTCAGTAGTCTGGCTAGTAATAGAAAGCCTTTCTGGTCTTATATTAGGTCGCTGAAATCTTCTTCTTCCAGTCCTAGTATGGTCCGTTGGAATGGTGCAGAGGTTTCTTCTCCTCAAGAAGTTACTGACTCATTTGACCAAATTTTCTCTTCGACTTTTTCTCCTCCAGTTGCAGTTGTGCATTCTTACCTATTCATCTTCCATTCCTAATTTCCTTTATTTGTACAGATGCATCTGAAGTCGAATCTTTGATAAATGCTCTTGATCCTAATATCAACACTGGACCGGATGGTTTGCCAAACATATTTGTAAAGTCGTTAGCCTCATCGCTTAGTTTTCCTTTATCTCTCCTCTTCAATCTCAGTTTGAGTACTGGTACTTTCCCTAACCATTGGAAAACAGCTAATATTGTGCCTATTTTTAAAAGTGTTGATCCTACGTCAGTTTCCAATTATCGTCCTATTTCCTTAATTTCCTGCATTCCAAAGTTACTTGAACGACTGGTTCATATTCGACTCTCAAACTTATTAGCTCCTATTATTGCTTCAAAGCAGCATGGCCTCCTCAAAGGATACTCCAGTATCTGTAATTTAATGGAGTTCACAAACAGTATTGTAAGAGCTTTGGATAACCAACTGCAAGTTGTTGTGATCTTCACAGATTTTCCAAGGCCTTTGATACTGTGAATCATTTACTTCTTTGTCGTAAGCTTGAAGCTCTTGGCATCTCGGCTGCTCTTTTATCTTGGATGTCATCTTATCTATCATGTCGTCCTTTTCGCGTAAGTCTCTTCGTTTGGTGTTCTACAAGGTTCAATTCTTGGGGCTCTTCTCTTTCTGTTGTTCATAAATCTTCCCTTGGTAATTAATTCCTCTTGCCTCTTGTATGCTGATGACTTTAAAGTATTTCGAGCAATCAAATCCCATTTAGACTGTCAGCTCCTCCAAACTGATCTGAATGCTCTAAATAAGTGGTGTGCTTCATACTATTTATGTCTTAAAATTACTAAATGTCATAAAATAACTTTTTCTCTCAAGGACTCTCCTGTCAATTTTAATTATATATTAAATGATACTTTGCTCTCTGAAGTGTTCAGTCATAAAGACCTTGGAGTAACTTTTGATTCAAAACTCAAATTTGATGCACATATTTGAAATGTGATTACTAAGGCGTCCAAAATTTCCGGGTTCATTCTTAGGCGTGTACATATATACACATACATATATTCAATAGCATCTCTTCTTCTACCCGCCTATTTATTTGTCTTTTTCGCCCTTTGCTTGAATACTGTTCTGTTATCTGGCCCCCTCGATATTCCTATCTCCTGTCTTCATTAGAAACTGTCCAAAGAAAGTTTACGCGTTTTCTTTTCCTGAAGTTTAATTTGCCGTATCAGCCCTATGAAAGTCGTTTATCCTTCCTATCTCT
Source organism: Odontomyia ornata (assembly GCA_963969285.1). NCBI lineage: Eukaryota > Metazoa > Arthropoda > Insecta > Diptera > Stratiomyidae > Odontomyia > Odontomyia ornata. The sequence continues at coordinate 28,762,709 of OZ017740.1, read as the reverse complement.
TCCATCACTAATACCCTGACGAACTTATTTGCACCAATGTTTTTCTGTATAAACTCTGCTACCATCATGTCCCGCTAAATATTTTTCTGAGCTGCGTTTCCGACAAACATCCCGTTCTTCTCGGATGAGCTCTTATTTCGCTACCTCATATGCTAGAATTGATTTATATTTCCATTCACCAATTTTAAGAATCGTAAGAAATCATAATAGTATCGAGCTTGGTCCTTTCCCCTCTTCTTACATAGCATTTAAGAAAGAACTAAGAGACTTACTACTGGTTTAACTTACAACTTATTTATTATTTTTCCATTTAAATATTGCTGCTTTTATTCTTTGGATTCCATTTTGTGATTAGATTATTCAGTCTGTTATATGGAATAAATAAATATATCTGAAACCATTTGACACATTACTTCGGGCCAGGTCTTGTTTTGCTATGCCATGAGGTGCCTTTTAGCTGGGGAATCATTCCTCTATCCCGTGGGGAGGGAGCAAGGGGAATTGCCAGACAAGCGCTCATCAGGTTCCGATATTTTCGGCTACTGTGAGTCCTTTTATCTTTTAGGACTGCCCAAACATAATGCCCCACATGCTTCCATTTGTCAGCCGATCCAAGTATCACCGCGACAATATCCGGGGTGAGCTCTTTCGTATCCCTGCAGAGTTTCCGGCGTAGCCTGTCCCATGTTATGCACCGCAAAAATGTGTGACAGGCATCGTCTTCCTCTTCTCGGCAAAATTTACAGCCCTCCCGGCCCGTCACTTACGAATCGTGTGTAAGTAAGACTGAAAACACCCATGCCCGCTCAAAAGCTGGGTCAGATATAAGTCAGTCTCACCATATCTTCGATTTAGCCATGGCCTCAAATCCAGGATGAGCTGTCCAGTCCTCCTTCCCTCCGTAAAATTCACCCAAGATTGCTGCCAATTGTTGAGTGAGGGCTGTCTCTCCACGCAGGCAACCGTCTCCCACGCGGCCTAGCTTCGATGCAGGTAAATAGCGCGGTGCTCTCTAGCAAGAAGGACAACTGATATCACATCTGTCATAACTCTCACCGCCAAATCAGAGACTGTCGGATATGAAGTGCTCCTCTTTTCTGCCCCTTTTCCAGGCGTTTTCGATGCACCTCCTTACTGAGTGCGTTGCCCCATAATTCTGCTTCGCGCAGTAACATTGACCCTACGGCATTCATCAAGAGTTGTCTTCTTGATGGGCTGGGTCACCACACATTGGCCATATGTCGACTCAGAGTCAATACCCTCGAAGCAGCCTTCTCAGCCGTTGCCCTTAGTTGCTCAGAGAAAGTCTTCTTAGAGTTGATCAGTAACCCCAGGTACTTCACTGCTGGCTTCGATTCGATTAGTATATCTCCAATACTGATCGTTCTTACTGTAGGGACTCTTTTTTTTGTAAAGATGATCACTTCGATTATCTCCAGTACTAGACTAAACCCGGAAGCAGTCATCCAGTCTCTCTCTTGCCGCATTAGCATATCTAGCCTAAGATGCGCTTGTTCAACGGTGCGTCCAGTGACTAGAGCCGCAACATCATTTGATAGCTGATCAAGCACGGCTCATCTGGTCTGGACCAAGGATAGATCCCTAGGCAATACCCGCTGTAACTTTCATCCTTCGTTGGTCCTGTGTCATGTTATAGAGCAGGTTTCTGTTCTTCAGGTCGAGGGTCTGACGGATCAGATATTCTGGAACTTGAAAAGGGGTTTCCAGCGTATCCAGAATATCTACCCATCTAGTGCTACGAGTTTACAGACGATACTTAGAATTTGTAGCATTCGATCAAAACCTAGAGCTACATTAGTCGCAGATGATCGTGGTCTCCAACTTACTATTCTGCGAAATCGCTGTCTCAACGTAGTTCAAGTTCAACAAAGTCAAAGTGACGTATGCTAAGTGGTCATAATTTCAGATACGGTCAGAAAAAGACATTTCGAACCGAACCTGACTCCAAAAAGAGCTGTAACAGGCCCAGGATTAGCGGTAGCCCATCGTCGAGCACGACTTAAGTTTGTGTAAGAGCATAGGGATTGGACGCTAGAGCAATGGGGTAGTGTACTCGTCACTGATGAGAACAGAGTGAGCCTACATAGAACTGATCGTTGTCAGAGAGTATATAGTTGCTTATAGAGGAGGATCTGTAACGGTCTAGGGCGGCATCTCCGTAACCGCATGTACAGCGTTAGTTTTCGTTGAACCGACGGCCCGTGTACTTGGGTTGACTTTGCATCGATATGTTACTAAAGTCCTTGCAGACCATGTGCGACATTACGGAGGATATGCATTAAAAACGCGGCGAACTAGATGGACTGACCTGCTCGAAGCCGGAGTTGAATCCGATAGAGCACTTACGGGTTGCAGCCCGAGGGAATCCAAATGGGAGAAGAGTGGAATATGATTTCTTAAGATTTCATCGTTAGGCCTGTTAGATCTACGAATGCAAAGGTGCTAGCAGTTATCTGAGGAAAGGGAGGAAACACGGAATACTGACCAAAAACATTTCTGCAATTTTTGTGGGGGATATTGTACTCTAAATACGTTCAATCTTAATGGCAGGTGATTCGGAATAAAAAGAAAAAAATTTCGTCTGGTGGTAGCTATAGACTGGTCGAAGCAAGAGTATTGATTCCGTCAACTGCAGAGAAAAACTTTTATCAGAGTTTGTCGTGCAGCAAAAATTTTAATCTTTAATTTTCTATTTTCTCCTTTTGAAAATCAGCTGAAGGGCGTGTTATACTTGTGATTCCGTGCACTTAGATAGAATTTTAAATTGGACCCTGCCAGTGTTTAGGTGGAAAAGTGCTCGTGAAGTGAATAATTTCCCCTTTGTTATTGCCATTGTAAGGATTTAGCATTTAACCTGACTAGTTTGCTAGGGATTTCTTCATCCCTGCTTTGGAACAAGCTAGCATTTCCTAAAGATACGAGGCTGGTGCGCGTAATAAATCCCGCAAATAAGTTATAAAGTGTTGAAAGAATGACACACAGTAAGAATTAGTTCAAAGCATAAAATATTCTCTCCTCTCATCATCTATAGTGCGACAACCCAAGTTAAGCGTTGGCCTCTGGGATTAATCTCCTCCAATTATTATGGTTCTGGGGCTTCGTTCGCCAGTTGATCACTCCGAGCAAACATATGCTGTCTGCTTGCATAGTGTCCTCCCATAGAGTCCTCGGTCCGTTCGCTGGATATCTACCTTGTGCTCTACCCTGTAATGTTCCTTTGGGTAGCCGGTTTTCTTCCATTTTTTCTACATAGCCCGCTCATTTCAATTTGGTTCAGCAAATACGAGTAGTCCATACAACTCATTGTTGTAACGCAGTCTTCACTCTGTTCCTTGTTTCACTGGGCCATAGATTTTCCGGAGTACTTTCTGTTAAAATATGTCCACTACCTTTTCGGGCTCGCTGACAGGAGCTATGTTTCACCCCCATCTAACAGCACAAGTTTGACTTGTGATTTTATGAACACGGAGCTTGTTTATTTGTGCAGAACTCTGGACATTTGTGCGATATCCAATCTCGTCCTTTTTGTCGCCGCTTCGATTCAGGGTGACTCCAATAATAAATAAAACTATCCACATTATTATTATTATAGTCTTTTACTTTACTTCGGATCCTAGGCTCAGAAATGCTCCTTTGACATCTGGGATTGAATGTGCCATAATACTGACGTCATCAGCGTATGCTTCCAATTGTGTGGACTTGCACATTAGTGTACCAGAGGTTTCAGCTGATGTCTTCGCGATGACGTGTGCCACTGTAATATTACAGAGTCTTGGAACAAGCCCATCTCCTTCTTGTTTTAAGCTTGGTTTCATTTCGAAGTTGTACGTTAGTTCCCCGTGTACCAGGGACTTTGTGTTTAGCATCGCGACTTTGACCATGTTTACTAGTTTTGTTGGGACGCTAAAGCCAAGCATTATTTTCTACAGGATATTTCTGTCAACACCGTCATATTCTTGCTTAAAGTTTAAAAAGAGTTGGTGCTTGCTGATGTTACAGGTATATTCCCAGCACTTTTCGAGCGCCTACTTAGCTGAGAATATTTGGTCTATTGTAGAACGGCTACTTCGAAAGCCTCCCTGATATTTTCCTATAATATTTTCACAACACGCCTTTAATTTTCTTTCTATGATTTTGTAGAGCATTTTATAAGGCGTACACAGTAGAGCAATCCTGCTAAAAATTCCACACGTCTGCTTGTTCCCCTTTTTGTGTACAGGACATATGACATTTTTTCACCAGTCCTCTGGTGACTGCGCCTCTAACCATATTCTACATATTGTCGCGTGTTATGGTTCGCGGCCAATAAGTTTAATGTTCCGGGAAAGTGAAAACGCATTGTCTTTTAAATTCAGTTGAAAGAGTTTATTTACTAAAAATTCACAATCATTAATTTAACTGTTTCACAAAAATTAATTAAAATCTAACTTCCACTTGTCAATAAATTTCTCTTGCAACTGTCTTCACTTTAACAATCAATATCGCTTTTTATTCGCACTATCGCAGTTTTACTATCGTGGTTTTACTATATCGGTTGTAATAATCCCTCATTCATTCAGCTCGCGTTTGTATAGGGTCTCTAGCCATCCAATCCATTTCTCGTTCATTGGCAAATGTTCTGCCGAGAGCTACCTGGGATATTCGAGCATGATCAATATCTAAATGGCGCAGTGACGTCACTTTCAGATGTTGATCATGCTTGGTGGATTCTTGTGCTTTTGAATACATTCTTTTGTTGATCATAATGTTCTTAATGGTTTTGAAAACAATTGCGACAGTAGCTCGCAGAATTAGTTATACGTGTAACAATATTCATCGATGGAGACGGTTATTTAGATGAGGACCTCCCAATGAAGCAATTCTGCTGGCACTCCATCTGTTTTAGAAGCGTTATTTTTTCTGAAGTCACGCACTGCTGCCTGTGCGTCGTGTCTGGTTGGCGTTAAAACTGGAACCTCTTGCTCTGCTTCCAGAATGTGCACAATTTCAATCGCTATTGGGGATGCTGTGAATAGCTTCTGGAAATATTGCAGCCATCTGCTTTTAATTTCGATTGAGTTGCCTATGATTGATCCTTGTGTACTCTTGCAAAGACTTGTTTGTGGATTGAAGCCATCTGAATAGAGGCACTTGCCGATCTGAATTCATGCATGGTCATGTTTCCGTTCATCTGTTGAATCTTGGTGTTCGTTTCGTTCTTCAGCACATTTTTTTAAGCTTGTTGTCGAAGGGTGTTGTATTGTTCTTCTTTAGCCCGAGTTGGTCGCTGGATGTATTCTTTGAATGCCAGGTTCCTTTTCTTAACTGCTTCCTTGCATACTTCGTTGTACCAGGCATTGCTACTTTCCTTTGCCTGGTGTCCCAAGACCTCTTCGGCTGCTTCTGTTACAGCCTCTCTTACTGTCTTCCACATATTTTTTATGTCATCATTACTTTTTTTCGCCTGCGGGGGTATATTGATGCAATTTTCCGACGCTGACATATGTATATGTGGACGTTACTGAGCTTTCACTTAACTTGTGTATCTAGTACTTTTGCCTAACTGATCTTCCTTGCTTACAGCTCTTAGAGATGTGACATCAAAACGTGATCCTTATAAGGTAGTGGTCCGAATCACAGACAGGCCCGTGCAATGAATGTACGACCGTCTGGGACTGCCAACGTTCTGTTGTGGATGTCTCGGTGTTGGAAGTATGTGGAGCTTGCTGTAAAGCCTCTGCTAGTCGCGAAGTCAAACAAGTGTCATCCGTTGTCTCTGATTTCTGCATTAAGGCTGTGCCATCCAGTTATCCTTCTATGCGTCGTTTATCGGCCGATTTTTGCATTGAAGTCACCCAGAACAATTTTAATATCTTTTGATAGCAATGTATCGGCAGTTCTTTCCGAGGTGCTGTAAAATCCTCCCTTGTCTTCTGTTAGACACGTCACAGCCAGACATAAGAGAATTAAGTATTGATACAAATTGCGCAGTTTCTTTCGTTGACAGGCTTAAAGTCAGTGAAAATTTTGGTTAAATATGCTGTCAACAATTTAAGTACACCGAACTCATGGCTTGCGATTTTCGGCTTTTAAACACAGTGGGTGGTCGCTTGTCAAATACGTCTTCACCGGGTTATCTGCTATATACTCGAATTTATCAGAACAAAGGTCCTGTCGTTTATATGTTAGCTCAGTCTCGTTTATTTTGGAATGCTCCTTGTATGAATCATAAGCAAACTGGGGACTCATTTGCGAGGAAGTTATACATATTCATTCAGTTCCCGAAATCAACGATCAACGCAGACAAGAATCTATTTCCGAACATCACGAAGCTTCCACAAATACAACTACAGTGCAGTGGCCGGTGTGGAATGAGCGAGACGGCTGGCACGAACCAGATGGACGTGGAACTGAAGGAAACTTTTTTTTTCCCGGTTCAGATAGCGGGTTTTCAAAAGGCATATACTCGTAAGGTGCAGTTTTGTCACGCGTGGGCAGCTTTTTGAGTTTTTAGGGTTTTGTACTAAAATACAAAACCCTATTGCAATCACGACCTGTGTCCGTCTGTCCGTCCGTCCGTCCGTCCGTCCGTCCGTCCGTCGGTCTGTATGTCAGGGCACTTTTTCTCCAAAACTATAGAAGCTACAGCCATGAAACTTTGTGGAAAGGTCAGAAGTGGTGACTTCTTGAAAGTTCAAGGGTGGAAAAGTTTTTCAAAGTGGTTTAAGGGGGGTCTCCCCATATAGGGAGGTGACCTCTCAAAAAAAAATTTTCACCATTGGTATTCGAGTAGGGTGTCATTAAAAAGTCCTTAATGAGATCTTTTCAAAATCAGTCTTAAAATTGCCTAATGGGTACCGAGGAGGGCAGGGGAAGGGGAAATGTATGAATTTTTCGCGTACCCCCCTCGCGATTGGACACCTTCCATCCTTAAAAATCTGAAAAAAATCATGAATGTAGGCCTTAATGAGTACAACAACAACAAATACATGAGAAGTCGAAATTCACTCAACTTTGTTAGTAATAGTATGATTTATCGATTTTATGTTTTCTTGAATAAAATCTAGACGGTACCCTTAAATTCAATAAAATTTAGCGAACGGATGACTTTTTATGAGGTTGATCTTTTCTGAAAGTTTCATAAAGATCGAATAATATTTGACGAAGTTATAGCGATTTGAATTTTCCTGTATTACTATGAAACAATATGCCCTGTATTACTGTGGAAACATGGCTATGGAGCCATATGTGCTTTTTCCCGACTTAGACACTACAGCTTTGCTAGGATTTGCATGAAAATTGCAGGAATGATAGGTATCATGAAGATGAGTACATACAATTGAAACAAGTCGAAGAGGCAGGAGAGAGCTCCTAGCAAAAGGGCTTTGTAACCATTCTACGATTCGACAAAATAGGCCATGAATCGATGATTACAGTACAGAGGAGTGGCCCCTGAAAAAAATTTCATGAAATGTAGCCGATATGAGTATCAACTGAAAGTTCTCTATGAGAGCTTTTCAAAACAGTTCTTAAACTCACCGTTTTTGCTTCAGTGGGGGCACAGGGGGGGGGGGGGAATACATGAAAAATGTGTTTCCTCCCTTGCGAATGGACACCCGTGATCTAAAAAATCTGAACAAATTATCAAAGGAGATATTTATGGGTATAACTATAACAAATACCTCGAAAGTCAAAATTCTTTCAACATTGTTAATAATAGTATGATCCTCGAATTTCACATTTTCTCCAATAAAATCGTCTTTGGCATGTTTCTTGATTTTATTTGTTGCTGGTTACTGCATTTTGTAAGTTGAGTACAAAACCCTTCTGACATGAGCATAGGTCTGTCTACCCAACTTGTTTCAGTCTGGGAGTGGCAACGGAAGGGGCAATGAAGATCAGTTTTTTTAAGCCTGGAGACCAAGTTTTGGGAGGGTAAGCGCTGGAGGGTGTTGGAAGTCTGGATTACGATTCGTGGATCCAACGGGATGTGGACGTTTTGGAATTATTTTTATGTGACGGTTCTAGGAGCTGGAAGAATTACTGGTGGATTTGGCCGAACATCAAAGGGGCCTCCAACGTTAAGTAATATTGTTTTAATCGTAAATTGCTATCATTTTTGAATTCTTCTTACAACAGTAAAATTATTTCAGTTAATACGAAATCGTTCACACTTGTTCTTTCTCCGTTCGCTCTAAATGATTCTGCTGTGACTTTGTTGTTACAAGATTTGTACGCAGAGCTCAGCTCACGTCGTTCTTTCGGTTCAGCAAAAAATCCGGGAAATCCGAAAGCTGGCATTTGATCCTTTTCTTCCCTTCAGTAGATAAGTTGGTCGTGACGAGAACCATTGTGTCCTGAAACTGGATTAGGATTTTTGTGTTTGACTGTGAATCTCTCCAGTGATTGTGATAGTTTTCCGTAGAAGTGAAGACTCCAATGCGAGTCAAGCTCGTCTGGAGGCTCCGGGGACAAACTTACGGGTAGACGAGTGGTGCCCACGCCCGTTTCGGACAGACTGACCCGGGACTCAGGACTCCCGGCTGGGGTTGGCAATTATATTCGGATATTCCATTCGGGATATTTTTCTATAAAAAATGTCATGCTCACACTTACTGAACAATTTCATGAGGTTAGTTTAACGCTTCATTGTTAAGGAAAGCTTATAGCTTTATCCGAAAACAGTCATATTTCAATCACTTATGGTATCACAATGGGCGCTTCAGTGTCTGAAGATAGAGATAGATATCTAGAGAAGTCTCCCGTATTAGCTACCTACTACATATCTACGAGAATATATGAGGAACCGATTCTTCGATGTCTTTATGATTCTATTGATAGTAATTTGGAAAAAAAACTTGAATGTCGAAAATGATTTCAAAATAATATCATAATACGTATTTTGCCCGATAAATACTAAAGCATACGTGTAGTCTACAACTATCGTGAGTGATTACCACCAATTATTTTCTTTCTGCAGACCAATTCTTGAGAAGCTGTCGGGCCTTGCTTTATTGTGTAAGCAGGAGTGTTTTGACTCCTTTTAGATACTGGAGATGACTTAAAGGAGTCGAAACGTGTCCCTTTATTTAAAAACACAAGGCCCGATGGTTTTCTAAGAAGAAAATAAAATAAGGCATTTATCAAAACATGGTACAAATTTTTCAATACTGTCTTTGTATAAATCTGCCGCCTGTAAGTTCAAGAGCTAGTTTACAGCGGCGATGTAGATCAGCGTCAGTTTCAAAGCATTATGTAATTAGCCACATCTTCATCGCTGATAATAGGTGGTAGACGTTCGGCGCCAAACCCAGGCGTAACGGCGAATGGTTGAAAACTTTCCATCCAAAATAATCCAACAGCTCTTGGGTACGATTGGCCGTGTGTGGACAAGCGTTGTTGTGGAGAAACAAAACTTTCCTTCTGAGTTTTCCTCGAAGCTTGCTTTTTATCGCGCGTCTTAATTTTCTTAGCATTTTCACTAACTTTTTATCGTAGCTCGCACTTTACAACAGGCGGTATTTTTAATTGCAGCGCTCATTTTAAAATTCTCCTGTATATAAAGTACGATTGGCACGATGTGCAAGCTACCACGGCTGGTTGTGTATTGAGTGTGGGAATACAGTGAAGCCAAGATAGTGGCACTAGCGTCGTCTACTGTTGCGCAAAGCCAAAACGTTCGTTACTTTATGGGCAGCCCTTGTCTCAAAATGTTCAAGGTAATAGACCCTTATGGGTAGGTTTAAAATTTTTTCCACATTTGGTGCATAAATTCAATTCTAGCTTCATTAACTTTGAATGGATTTTATTCGCTTTGCCCTTCAAGATCAAAAAAGCTTTTGCGGTATATCGCCCGAAGTTGACCAGATTGAACCTTATTGTCAAGATTTCGAGACCATCTCATGTTGTGATCTGATGGATCATGCTTGACCGTTTGATTGTTACCTGGTTCCGAATCAGGAACCATTCAAGCAGAATTAGCTGAATCGAAGACCGAAAAATTAGTGAAAAATTTAAACTAGTGAGCCATTGAATAACAAGTGAGCACTCTAACCAATACGACACTCGAAAATCGGTGATATAATTCAGCTTGACAAAGTTAGAAAAAGTTATACATTTCTTATGTCAGTCAATTTGCAACAGTCCTTCATTTCGAAAGGCTACTTTGACTGGGGGGCGCTTTGGAAGCCAATTTATAGCTATTCTGAAGTTCCATTAATGGCCAAAATAAACGGTAAATCCATTAAAACTCTTTTTGCTCGAATCTTTAATACACCTTTTATTCCCGCCTATGAAATTGTTCAAATTTTTACAACTTCCATCGAATGTTCAAAAGATTCAAGAAAGCTGTTTACGATTGATGCAAGACTTATCCCTCCTGTAAACCTTTCAAACTCTTCACAAATGTTTTCGCATTCTCACCCCGTCGAATTTAGCCGAAACGTTTATTCGCCCCTCTAATTTCACTTTTGCTCCCATCTCAATATCCGAAATGTCTCCATCGTAAACGTTTAAATCCTAAAATTTTACAATTTCAAGGCATGTTCAAATTTAATTTCAGAAATAACGCTAACTTTTAGTGGCTTTTAGATTTAATTTTCTAAGGCTGTTGTCGGTGTCCTTCTTGTCTTGGGCCGTGTTGTTGCTGTTTTTTAGATAGACAATAAGGAAGTCGTGTTGATAATGTACAGCAAGGACAATGTTGAAAATTTGTTGTGACAATATGAGGCTACCAACACGTTTTGGGTATGGTTCCCGTTTTTTCTTCGTTAAACATTACCTCGCTTCAATTTCAAGGTGTAACATTGAAGGGAGAGTTGTTTTTCTGTATGTGGTTATTAAATAATTCAATTCACGCTCTAGGTGGATTTTTCCCGCGTGGATGAGGGAGTTCATTTGATTTTCATTTTGGTGGTTGTTTTGGAGCGTTTGTGTGTATAATGAGAAAACTATGTTTCAAATCTAAACCACAGGGAACTTAAAATGTTCCTCAAAAATACTTTTCATCGAAAACCAATTAAGATCATATTATCTTATTAAATCATCTTAAAAGCTTTAATTTTAAGGCCATATGCACTTGATACGCATAAAACAAAAGATGATCCCACGTTGATTGGCGAGGAGTTAATGCAAGATGTTATATTAAAACTCATAAATTTTCGTCTGGCATTTATTGACGCTTTTCTACGCCAATTTTCATCTGGACTTGACTTGTTACCCTGAGACCATATAATCTTGACCTTATTACCGTCTCACATAGCTCCTTGGGTGCAAATCTTCCTTGGGATGGATCAAGTTTCTCTATTTTCCCGTCCCATACTATGCTGACTTTATTCTTTGATTTACGATTTTTTAATGGAAATATCCTGTTTTTTATCGATTCACTTTCTAGCGAATTTGTTTAATGTATTGTGTTACGGGGAGGGTGTAGAACGTGTAAAGCGCATTCTGTTGTTGTCCAATTGGGAAAACAAAGATAACGAGGCTGGGATTATAGATTGGGTGTGGACACCAAAGTGAAATAATATAGTCGTATGGAAGTTATTTTGGATAATTTGGACTCGTGAAATTGCCCATTTCAAGGGAATAAGTAAAAACAAAGTGGGATTTGATGGGGAGAGGGTCTGTATTGGGTCGAAGAAAATTTCCATTCGGTTGTTATGTGATCGCTTTTAAAAAGGTTCTTAAGATACTTTTTTTTTATAGGTCAATGAAGGTTTCGCCAGAAATATTCTTTCGTTGCCATTATCGTTTGATTTATTATGGCTGAAATTTCTTATTTAATTGATTATATGATGGAAATATTTGCAGTTAATGTGTAAGTTGCTGTGGGAGTTGAATCGCTTGAAAGTTTACCTGTAATTTAGAGTTTTTCGAAAATATCTTAAACTTAGAATGGCACGTCATGTGGTGTTGAAAGTTTGTTTTGGGTTTCGATGAAACTCCTTCAGTTGCTATGATGGAAAATTCTGCGATAGTAGCATTTAATCAAAGTTGATGATGAATTGCTTTATCACGTGGGTGATTACATTCCATCTAGATAAATATTTATATATTTTCCTCTCTTCTTCGTCGCATGGAAATTATCTTAAAGTTTGAGTTCTATAACACTTTATGAACAATTTAAACTTACGAATACATAAGAAATCCTCATTGGAAACGTAAATTCTTCTTTAGTGCCGATAAATCTCAGTAGTCAGCGTGGTGGAGTGGTTAGGACATTCGCTGTGTAAGCCGAATGTCCCTAGTTCGAACCACGTTGGTGACAATGAGATTTGTTTCGAGAGATTCTTCCGACGGACTACTCGTATAAGCCCATTCAGTAACGATATGTATTGGTTCAAAATCAGAACATTTCTCAGCTAAGAACGTACATACCGCCAAAGCGTGCTGATGCAAATTATCAAGATAATGAGATACTCTAACTATCTCTAAGCGAAAGCCCGAAAGTGCTAAAGCAAATCTCAACAAACAAATAGGATGGCACACTAGTATATATTACGTTCTCAAATTTTATTTCACTTTTTTGTAATTCGAGAGCCAATTTTGAATCTTTTTACTTTCTAGATATCTTTCTCTCATCAGTCAAATAATTAGGCGGTGGTGTCACAGCTAGAATAAAAATGTTTTGACCGTCTCCTAAATTTTGAAATTTCATTCAGCCTTTTCAATTCTAAATTTAAAAAAAAAAGAATTTTTAAAGCAGCCAACCGCTATTCACTCCTCAAAATGAAAAATGACTTCCAATAGGTGAAACGCGTCTCTAAGTAAAAAGATGCAAGGCCCGACGGTAATAAAAACTAAAATTTAAGTTTTTTACTAGAATCTTCATTGTATAGTTTAATAAATTTTAGATCGCAATTTTCCTTGCTTTATTTGAAACCGTCCTGAATTGATTATCTGTAATACAGAGCATAACGCATTACCCCATCAATTCTCAAAAAGCCCTAAATAGGCTTTCCGTATGAGGACCTGATGATGTTTTGCTGAACAGGAAAACCTTGGATCCAGGTGGGATTTTCTGCATTATAAAAAGCGAAAAAATTTTAGTTCTTACCAGGAACATAAATGCTGAATTTTCGCTTCTTAAATAACTACAAATTTTCATTTGTTTTTATGTGACTCCATAGCGCAACAATGTTTGAGCAAATTATATCCAGTGAAGACAACTCCAAATTTCAGTGTGGTGCAAGTGATTTGAATCCAATCAAACGTCTAGAAGTGTTGAAAATTTTTAAACACATTAAATGCTTTGTTTCAACTCACTTATGTATGTTATTTCTACTTAAAAGGCACCATCAATAAAACATAAGTTAATATCATCATTAATTTCAATTTTCATATTACAATTTAAACTCCAGTTGTTGCCTGGTTTAGTCTTGAAGCTAGAGTACAAATCCGAAGCCCTTGCATCTGACCTATACGACTTCATGTGTGTCGTACTTCGAATAGGTAATCGGTTTTTAGGGGCTACGTCTAGCAATCATTACGAACAAACGTGTTTTTAATCGCTCCTGTCAATAATTTTCAAAAATTAAATATTTTTTTACAAAAGTCAATGTTAATTAATTTCTTTAATTGAAAATCATCACCGTCGATTTATTCGATCAATTATCGAACACCTGAAGTTTCAGTTCTGAAGAAGTCTCAAAAAGTGGAAACACATTCCCGATTCATGAACGTTCCCTTGGTTTTCGCTGCAAAAGCAACGAGATGGAGGAGCCCGATGGCTTCAGCCTGTTATGAACGAGCGAAGGAAACTCCCCGCTTACCGTTTAGCGCCTGCGAATGAAGGCTTCATGTTATGAAGCGAGTGGAACTCCCGCCTACTGTTTAGCGCCAAGAGTGTCAGCAAATGACGGCAGGTTTACATATACAGTATACCCTATGCATACTGGTATGAACTGGGAGCTCGATTTGATGTGTATCCTATATACATCATCAAGGCTCCCGAGGAGAGATCTACCTGTAAGACATTTACCTGCTGCCATAACCATCCAAACTAAATCAACCAAGGCAAGAGTTAACTTTAAAAAATCGCTTTTATTTTATTGTTCATCTCTTTAAAACATTTATATTACAACTGAATTTATTATAATTTAGATTACAACTGGATTTATCTAACTATCAGCCAGCCTGAAGAGGGTAACAACTGGACGAGCTAATGGATCGGGGTGGCCACACGGCGTGAAACGCCAAAACGCCGATTAAGGACCGCGGCACAAGCCAACGCCTCACCCCTCGCCATTTCTTCGGACACTGGACAGCACTTTCAACTCGAACTTAAACGGCAGATGTCACTCCTAAATTGAGCGATGAAAAAAATAAGTGGGTAGCAGCACGCTCCCTACTGGATGGTACAAGACTCGAGCAAGCCTGCTTCTCAAAAGTTCCTCTACGACTATAAATACTAACTCAACTCGAGCTTTTGATCTACTTTGCCGTTAAAATCGCTGAGACGATGAGAACGTGAGTTCTCATTTACTAGGAACTTCTCCTCCCCGCTTCACCTTATTAATTTTTAGATAATGAGAGCCATCCTACAATATTTACGGTATTATCGTAGCCAGCTTGGGGAAAATATGTTGCATATGAGCGAGGTAAGCTTTCGCCCCCATATTCACCGCAGCTCTCAGTCGGCTGGCGGAAGCTTTTAAATTTGATAGCTATAAGCTCCCTTAACTTGCTCATACATAGAGCGTCTCGCTTGTGATTAATCGCCAACGTGTACGCGTCATCCATATGCTGAAGCTTAACAGCGGCATTTCCGTCGCAACGTACTTCGTTATAATTTGCTAGCGCTTATCCGTGCTAACTTCTAAGTTGAACGGTATTGTTTATGTGCCGTAATGTACATTGCCGTCATTTGCTAACGCTTTTAGCTTTTAGCTAAATGGTAGGCGAAAGTTCCACTCGTTCGTTCAGAACAATCCATTCGTATCTAATAAGTGTGATGGACTGATAAGAATTAGTAAATACGTCGAAACCACCTTCTTCTAACAGTTTTACTCTAATCATTTTTCAGAAAAATGATTAATGCAACTCTGAGTAGTGTAGCTACAATTTTTAAAAGTAATTTGACGAAGTCTGGTCCATCTGAAAAACTAGATCGATGCCCGCACGATACAATAAGCTTAGTGTAGAGCAAATTATTGTAAATATTTACATTAAATTGATGTGAAAAGGGTTGAATGATCAATAAAAAATGTTTTTCCTTGTCTGGTGGGGAACTTTATCACGGCTCAATTTTTAATTTTATCCCAAATGGTTAGTTTCTTCCGAATCAACTTATTTACTCATTGAAAACTCCAATGTCAATAACTTGATCAGTCTAAAACTAGGTATTTATACTGACAACAGGTTTCTTCATTAGTTCTCATCAGCTGGCTGCTCCGCTTATTCAGCAACGTTTTGACCTCCCTGCATGTATTAACACTTTCATTGTCAGAATTTTTTTGTGCATCGAAAATTTTGTAAAAAATTCTTGGTGCATTGCAAAAAAACGTCACTGTCTTTTGTTATTCTCATGTACTAGAAAGTGAAATCATGAAAAGTCACCTGGAATACTTCTGCTGTACGATCATGTTTATTTTTACCTCTTCAAAGCATTCAAGGATCTTTAGTTCTTGCCTTGTCTTGGTTCAAGTGGCCATATAATTACAATTTTATTGATCTTTTTCTACACATTACTCTAAAGGCTCTTATGCCAAGTTAACAAAAGTAAGGTCTCTTTCTTCAAAAAACTAGGATATGTGACGTTTTTAAGGGTCATTCCGAAATCTAAGCCCTGAAAAAGGAACTTTTTCGCTTAAAGTTCATTCAAGGTTTTGGTTTAAGGAATATTTTATTTGTACCCGCGCTATCCTCTCGAAGAAGAAATTTTTCATACATACAAAGTATTTTGTTTTAATGAGATAAGTTTTTCACTTTACAATAGAATAATTTACTACCAAGAACCAAAAATTGAACTTATAGTTGTTCAAACTCACTTTTTCTTATCGGAATACTTTCTCTCTTAGTGCAGTTTTTTAATGTTCTTCAGTAAAAGTTATTTTTTAAGTGGTTCCTTAAATTCCAAATATTGAAAGAAATGAAAATGTATGACAAGCCAAAAGAAAGTAGGCACATCCTCGAGGCCTTATTCTAACGTAATTAAGACCAACGTAACAATATTATAGCTTTGAATACCCTCGAAGGATATTTAATGAATTGATTACGCTTATAAGCTTATTATGTTAACTCGAAGATATTGCATAGTAAATTATGAGTTTGTCCTTCGACAGGATGAAGAATTAGTAAGCATAATATGCTGGGAGCTTAATTCTTGTTATGGTCAACAAAAATTCATATGTACAACATATGCCCTGATGGAAATATAATAAAGGATGCATATCTTAATTGGAATAGCTCTTAAATTTAAGGACGTTAACCAACTTTTTGGTAAGCCAGAATCTTCAAGCACTATGCAGCAAAATGTCAATAAAAAAACAATGAAAATGTTGCGCTGAGGATTTGAAATCCTTGAACAGTTTTACAAAACCTCATTACCTAAAGCGCTGAAAGCAACTTGAGAATGATAATATTTCTCGCAATTTATCAAATGCACAAACAAACAAACAAACTTTTAATATAATATTCGATGCCCAAACAATTTCTGACAATGAATGTTAATATATTACAGTTATATTTCAACGAACCTAACTTATACATCATTCGGCGAACTTCCTGAATTCAAACAAATGAAAATAATATCTTCCTTGTCGATTCGTTCATAGTAATTATATTTTTATAACCATCGCGAGTTTCAGAATAAACACCTATTCCTTCCTAAGTGCAAACTAAATTTCTTATTTCCTAACATACTATTTATAAGAATCTACTTTGATTATTCAAAGCACAAATTGCTTCTTAATCCTACTAATTACTTTTACTATCATAAAAATTTTTAATCTACGATATCTTAGTTGGGTGGGCCTTCCTCATCACTATCACTTGCATCGTTCACGTCTTTGCTTTCGTTCCCCATTGATTTTGTACAGCATGTCCATTAAAAGGGAGTAACCGTTACCTAAATCGTTGTTTAAGTATATACCTTCTTCTTCTTCTTAGTACGACAGCCCCTCTCGAGCCTTCGCTTCCGGCAAACAGTGCCTCGAACTGTCTCGGCCCATTGACCGAGTCCTCCAATTCCAAAATCCGAGCACCGATGAACTGTCTTCGTTGACCGAGTGAGACCAGCATTTTCTTGGTTTCCCCACATGTCTCCGACCTTCAGTTCTCCCAACGAATACCTTGTTGTGTATCCGTTGTTTGTCTGTACGATTCATTTGGCCAGCCTATTAACTGCGGTGTAGGCTAAGCTGCAGGATGCGGGTCATCGAAGTTCTGATTTTTCCTTGGCTGGGGCTTCCTGGAAAACTCGACATTTCCTGATCCCAAGACGGGTCCAAAATCAGATCTTGGATCAGTATCCTTGCAAAGAATACAGTGTGCCACCTTCGTACACTCTTTTCTTAAATGTCCCATTTCACCGCATTTGTAACATAGAGAACTTCTATCGGGTATTTTGCATACTTGTGTGGCCTGACCATAGCCAAGGCATTTGAAACATTGCAGAGACGTTGCTCTTCGCCGTATCCTACAGACAACCCACCCTATTTGTGCTTTGCCCTTGTTCAGGAATGGTTTGGCATCCTTTTCGGTCTAGTCAACTATGGCCATGCGTTGTCCCCTATTGTTTTCTGGTGTCAATCTCGCTTTGATCCTTTCCACGCTAGGGAACTCCCTTTTGATGGCCTCTTCTACCTCGGCCAGATCCGTCACGCAGTCAATGTCTCTTATTTCGATCGTTACCTTCGGCTCAAACGAGGCTATAGTTGCGTTTTTGCCGAAGACTTTGTTTTCTGGGTCGCAGAATGCTTCCTTATTGTCGGTCTTTGGTCCGAATCCGACCAGTATGTGGCCCGACCGCAGTAGTTGTACTGCTTGAATGGTAGTGTTGGTGTCTTCGGGCCTTACGTCTCCCCTGATGTCCCGCAGCACCTCCGCGTAGCCTCGGCCATCTTGGGGTTTTATGAGCAGTGCCTGCTGCCGGGGCCTTCGACGGGGCTTCTGTCTCTCCTGTTTTGCATCACGTCCTTTTCCTAGTTGGGCGCTCGTGCGAACTTGACTTTCTCACACTTTTTGAATGAGTTTCTTTGCGGCTTTCTTTGCTCCTTTTGTAAGCACTGTCTGGAACCCATGATCTGGTGCTCCACGCCCATCAAGTGCCTCTCTCTTACTTCTTTCTTTTATCCCGATCTCCTTCTGTTGTGCTAGACGCCATTCTTTTATTGATTTTTAATGGTAGAGCTATCTGCATGTGGCGTTTAGATTTCGCCCCCAGTGCTTCTTTAGCCTTCTGCTCGTCTTTGGCCTTTAACCAGCTCCTTCGATAATGCCCTATGCGGTCTAGGAGCTCCTCTAGTTCAAGGAGCCCAATCTTTACTCCTTTGATGATTTTTGGGGAGTCGCATGCAGATTGTATTATTTTCAGAACATTCCCGCTTTTCGGAAAAGCCTTTCTTCTTCGTGTCGCTGGGCGGCAATTGTTCTTTGCGGTCATCGTCCTTGGGGGAGGTTATCGGCTTCGGTTTCCGAGTACAGTAATTCCGCCACATTTTCGACGTTGGCGATGCAATCACACAACGTCACTTCATTTGTCTGGTCACTCGTTTCTTTTCCTGCCGTAATCTCCTAGTTGACTTCCGGATGGTTCTTTATTATGTCAGGATTTACAATCTTTGCATCGGTCACTTCCATCAAATTTTCGATGTTCTTTATATTTTCGTCCACAACTTGAACACCTGGAGCGTCCTGCAGAGTTTCCCGCTTTTCCTTTATAGGACGCTCTGTCGTTCGCATAATTTTTTTGCTGCTCTCGAGCGCCGTAGGAATCTCTGTCTGGACCAGACTGTCTGCTAATCTCCGTTTTTTGTCCGTCTTCACTGTCATTGTATTAATGGCGTAGGTTCTGATTGTCAAATGTCAAAAAATGACAGCTTCAAAAGAATCATCTACCGAAATATTGTAGGGGGCTATTCAAAATAACACCTCTTATTAGAAAACCCGTTACATGATCAGAGATATCAAAAATGTTTGATTACAGCAGTAGCCACACAGTCGCGAGGCTTTTAACTACTAAATTATGACAGCCTTGGAAAAAAAATTTTTTGTTTGAAATCTAGTGAATATATTTTTTTGTAATTTTTGAAAATTATTGTGTGTCGATATCTGTTACGGTTACTGATATTTGAGGTTGTATATTATAATGTACAAATGTACGCAAGGGCATATTACGGAAATTTAAATTTGTCAAAACAAATTACAAAAGAACTCAAAGTCCAATAAAAAGGATCAAAAGAAAAACGATTTGCAATAAACGGGTTTTTATATCAGTACCAAATTATTTTGCATGTCAAATGTGGAAATAAAAATAAGACAAATTTTAAGAATGAAACTCAAAAAAGCAATTGCTTTCTTCCTCAAACACAAATGCACATTGCATTTTGTGCAAAAGCAATGAGTACTTCCTCCGCATCCCTTATTTTTACATCTGGTGGCCTCTTTATTTTTGTCTATGTTTGGGAAATGACTATAAAGGTCCTTTGCTACCATCGCCACGGGTCGAACCTCTATTGCTGGTGAGGAAGAAGGAGATAGTGGAGGGGGAACACTCAGCGGATAAAGGCCGCTCACGTTTTCTTTAAACGATCATTCCTGACTTTAGTAGAACTTCAGCCACCTCTTGTCTAAACTGTAGCAGGTCAAGTCGATGCTTCGGTTTACCTTGATATTTCTTGCAGTACATCAGCCAGCTATTGATAAGCGCTAAGTCTACTGCATGTATTATCATGGGTAGCGTCCATTTTTTAAGAATTAAAAAAAAACATATAATGCAATCAAAAAATCTACCTTTTCAACTCCTCCCATGGACGTGTTATATTTTTTTTTATTATTTCGTCCTATTATTTCATTTTTTTGTTCCAACGCTTACAAAAATCGGGTTTTCCTTCGCCTATAAAATTTGAGGCCATTGACACAATTTTGTTGTCTATCCGTTTAGTTACAACGACGTCCTGTTCTTTATTAACAAATTGTTTGGAATGGCCTCTTGTTTCCGTCTTCAGTAGAGAATCTAGATTCTTATTCAATCCTTTTCCTGAAAATCGGTCCATTCTTATTGTGCACGTAGCCCATATTTGATTCTCCTTGAATAACCGCAAAAAAAAATAAGACGAAAAATCATTATCAGAAAATAACATGTGCCCAAGGGCTTGCAGTCTTTTCTTAATTGAACCGCAATTGCAGTACTTTGACCTAGTTCACTCACAAGTGCCGGATTGAATCCGGTTGTTGCTCCCTGGTACAGCAAAAAACATAACATTAGGCCGCTAGATTCACTCAAAACGAACAATTTGAATCCCCAAAGATTTGGCTTTCCCTTTATATATTGTTCACAATGATCATGCCCCTTGAAAGGAACAATTTGCTCGTCTATACAAACGTATTGGTCTACTGATGTAATTTCCATGCACCTTTTCCTAATGGCTTCGTAAATGGGCCTAGCTTTTATGAACTTGTCTGTGTTGCCATTAGAAATTTGTAAATTATTCACCAGATGCAAATGGCTTCGTAAACTGAAAAATCTGTTCTCGGACATTGATTTTTTGCCCAATGGAACGCCAACAGAGCTGTCCCAATACATCCGTACTCTTGGATATTGTAGATTACCCATAAGAATGTGGAGGCCAATGACTTTAGCCTCCGTGAAATTGGAGCCGCTCTGGATCGCATAAATATTCGTCATTTCTGACATTGTATCAAATAGTTTGTCAGGAATATACTCGTGAAAATATTCCGATGGGTTCATAGCACCAATATCTTCATCGACAGTAGGCGGTGGATTCCAAAATATTTGTGGCTGAATAAACGAATGTTGGTCATTCCATTCTATTAGGCGTTTTTTTATACTTTTTTTCGTGATAATATTTTCAGAGGTGGATGGCACTAGCTCTTCCAGTTCAAGTATGGATTTCTCTTCATTATCTGATTTATTTGCATCGTCCATTTCTGCTCCAACTTGTCGCATCAAAATTGCTTTAGGACTGGATTCATTGAACTCCTCCTCTCCAAGAAGCTCAATTTCGGACAAACTCCCATCTTCTAAGCAATCTAGAAGCTCTCATTCTGTCCAATACCTGCCGTCAGGCTTTCGAAGACCTGTATCACATAAAAAGTAAGCGTCATTAATAAAATAAATGGAGATATAAAGTTTAAAATTCAAAAACTAAATTCACATCATCTCTACTTCTGTGAGTACTTTTGCACATTGTAATGTACACAAACATTTTCCCCTACAGATCACTATCATAACGATAAAACTTAAGTGAACATGATAAAAATTAAATAATGCATTCAGTTTAATTATTGCAAAAATTCTGAGGCGGAAATATGTAAATATGTTGGACGAAACAAAAAAAAATAAACTCACCAATTGAACACGCCATAACAACCAAGGAAAACAGATACAACAAACTGACATTTGGCAATCTGTTATCAACAGGCTTGCCAACTGATGGGTGAAATAGAGCAAAAAAGCGCTAGAATAACTAATAGTAACGACTAACAATCGATATTTGCCTTAGTATCGACTACACAGGGTGATAAAAAGCATGTACATTATAATGTACAGCCGTACTGAAAGGGTTAAGTTAACTTCAACTGTCAAAGTACACTCGTATGAGCACAAACAATATTTGACATGACTATATTTTAATGCAAACGAAAAATCCAAATTAAATGAACCCTCATAATAGTCATCACAAAATGAAAATCAAATGTAAGCATAACCTTAACTATTTTAATATCTAATAATATTACAGTTAATGTAAAAATAAAATTTTAAATATGAGTAAATGAAAAATTAAAGGAGCCAACTTTGAACATTCGTTATTTCTACTAGTCCTGCCCACACTGAAGTAAAATGTCTATTATCCACCTTGAAGCAATAATTTCTAAATGAGTTCAAAAAACGTCTGTCTCATCCTAAACCCGATCACTATCAACATAAAAAATAACGTCTATCCTTTAACTTAAGCTCCCAAATGAATTATATGCATCCGCCGTTTTACTACCCAGCATATTTACGAAAGAGCTTAATGTCCTTCCGTCGTTTAGATGTCTGGCTTTTTACTGCACTACAACTATTATCTATACAGAGTAGTAGATTGTAAAACTTTTTTGAATTGCATAAAACTAAAAGTTTCTTTTTATATATTTTGTTAGTTATATTATTTGCTCATTTTCGTTTCACATTCATGAAAAAAGCCGTAACTATACGAGTATAGGTAAATAAAAAATACGAATAAAATCAAATAGAAAAGAAGAAACGAAGGAGGAAGCCACTGACCCAAATTAAGATCGTCTCTAGAGGTTTAAGTGTAATGTAATTTTCGTTTTTCTTCTTTCCCTTAACATTTTCCTATTATACACATGTTAGTATATCCTGATGCACTTAAAGCTTTTTTGCACAAGAAAGGCTGGATTCACTTCTGCACACTGTTACACATATGCTAGATTTGCACCATTCACTTACGCACATAAATCTCCTTGTTGTTGAATGAAGAAAACCATTGAGTGGAGTTGGATCTCCAGTACTTACGCGAGTGTCTGGAGCCGATGAAAAACTAGATTTGAGGGTTTATATAATGTGTTGCGAACAGTTTGAATACAAAACCATAATGCAAAAAGGATACAGTTGAAAAAATCCTACGACTAGTAGGCCGACGGGACTAAATCTTTTCGATGCTTTGTTTTGTTTTTCGGCTTAAAAGACCAGAGAATCGAAAGAAAAAATACGAAAATAAAACGGGAAGCTATCCATCTTTTCCCAGTTTCGAAAAAAGATACAAATGTATATAACTCGCGTGGAGTTTTAAGTAACAAACTAAATGCACTATTTGCAACTGCATGGATGTATACAGTACACAATAGGAAAGATAATTTCCATTTTTTCACTCACTCCAGCAGGACACAATGCTTCCCACTAAAAGTTAAAAGATCCTCCAATTTAAATCCCATCACACTGTTTTTATGTATTTATATACATCCTGCAGATTGTCTGTCTATCCCTGAGCACTATTTTATCCAACAGATTTTTAATAGGATGTGATTATTTTGTCCGCCCAACCTGTCGTTCTGTGCCTTTATTTTTGGCGGAATGGATTTAGGATGAATTTGTTTTTCCAAGTAATTCATTGTTGATGTTTATTTAAAACATAAATACTTGCACAAAAAAAAAAAAAAGAATCATCATGGCAAAAAGTGCAACAAAAAACACAAAAAAAATTAAAATAATTATCTCTGTTTGCTGAAGAAATAACAAGCGGACTTAAAATTTTTCGCGCATCAAATGTCCTTAAGGATTTTGCCTAAAAGGAATCCGGAGAAGAATTTATACATAATTTCTTTTTTTTTCTGATTTTTCTCACTTGTTTGCCGTTTGTTATATTCACCATATCCGACAGATGATTTCCGTTTTATTGTGTTCCAGAACATTTTTCCCAAAGGTTTTGAATTTTGAAAAAGATGAAAGTTAAAGTTTGTAATTGATTGCATGCACAAAGTGAAATTCGAACAAAGTAAAAATGGAGAATGAAATTGATTGGAATGAATGTATGTCAAAAACAACAAAGAAAATTTTAATTGATACGAAAGGGCGGGGGGAAATAATGGTTAGACAGGGGGAATTTTTTACTGGGTCTTAGTAGGACTTAAAAAGCATCCACTTGGTGCTATATTGATACCTTAGTATTTTATTATATTTAAGGCTAATACTAAATTTAACCGAATTCATAACAATTTTGCTGCTAATATGTTTGTATATGTTGAATCAAAGCCCCAAATCAAGTTTGGGAAAGAACTACGCTGATATAATTTTATACAATATCAATTATCTTTGCTGCAATTGAAATTTTCAAACTCTATTATGTAATATTTCAGGCAATTATGTATATCGTATTGAGCACCCCTTACAAATTATCATACCTTAATTTTTTAAAGGGAAATGGAAATAAAAACAACTTATATTTACATAAATTTTTATTTTAACGTGATTTAATGAATATTGAATAGGGCCACTCATTGATTTGAGCACTCCTGCGACCCGTTTCGACATATGTAGAGCGTCTACGGATATTTGATGCCATTCTTGTTGAATGTGCCGTTTTAGGTCTTCTTTGCTGGTAATTGAATGATTGCGTATCTTCCACTTCAACAAACTCCATAAATGCCCTATGGGGTTCACGTCTGGAGATTGTGCTGGCCACTACAAAACTTCTATAGAATTATCTTGAAACCACTTAATTGTGCGCATTGATTTGTGGCAAGGTGCGTTGTCCTGTTAAAATTTTACTTCATCCATGCTTGCGTCACCGAAAACTTTCGTCAAAGATACTATTAGTTCTTTCTTCAGTACATTTATGTACTTGGCAGAGTCCATGCGACCTTCTCACTAAGACATTTCTCCCACGTTGCACGTGGCCATGCAACCCAAATCATAACACAGCCTCCTTCGTGTTTGACAGTACGCAGGACACATTCTGGATGATATTATTCGGCCTGGTGACTCCTTACAAAAGAAACACTGGGTGTCCTAAACACCTGTGATAAAGAAATTAAAATTAAATTAATAATGTGACTGATTCCATGAAAACCGTATATTTAAAAATTATTCTACAACTCTGCCATCTCCTTTAAAGTAGTCCCCTTGGGCAAGCTATACAAAGATTCCAGCGCTTCGACTGGGGTGTCCGCGAGTACCCTCGTCACGGCCGCCTGGATGTCCGTAATCGACTCAAAATTGGTTCCTTTGACCACCGATTTTGTTCTAGGGAACCAAAACATATCGGGCGAATAAGGTGGCTATTGCAGCACGGCGATCCCTTTAGATGCCAAATACTGGGACATGCTGAGGGCGATGGGGTGTTGTTCTTTGGAACCATCTTCGCGCACAACTTTTTCATTCAAAATCGTCGGTTAAAATTTGTCTGACTGTTTCACGGTTCATACCCAGTTCCGTGGCCAACATTCGAACCGTTAAACGCCGATCTTCATAGATTAGGGCACGCACAAGCTGCGCATTCGCGTCAGTCCGCATCTCGACCGGTCTCCCGCTCCGCGCCTTGTCTTCCACGCTTGCACGCCCCTCCTTAAACTCTTTATGTCATCGAATCACCTGGGCACAACTAAAAGCACTATCACCATGCACATTTACAATTTTAGCGTCGTTTCCGAAGCTGTTTCGCCCAATCTGGCGCAAAATTTTATCGCGACGCGTTGCTCTTGATTTCGTTTCTCCATTTTCCTGACGTGCACCACCAACACAAGTCTGCTCAACACGACACAGCAGGCGAACTAAACAAGCTGGAGCGATTGTAAATATATCAATGGAGAGGGAAAGAATGCCGGGGAAGGGGAAGGGAATTTCGAGGTCGCAGATTTACCACACGCCCGGCAATAAAATCAGTTTCATTACTTAACTGTCACACCTCGTATTTTCCATTCATTCAATATTGATTACATAAAAAGTAAGTCATTCCTATGAACTGAGTTATATGATAATCTTACCTTAAAATCACATTGGTCAAACCACAAAATATTCGATCAATTTTCATCGATAAAATGTTCATATTTTTGGCCACTCATAGCAAGTTTTTTTATCTTTTTAGACAGCAAGGACTTTTTCTAAGCATTCTACGGTTGGCACAGAGATCGGTCTATAAATTTCTTCCAAAAAATTTGTAGCCAGGGTGGATGATGTGTGCTTGTGATTTCTGAGCAACGCAAGCTACAAGTTTTGGTACTCACATTCTGCGGTGATGCGTTTATGGCCAGATTTTGGACTATTAAAATGGGATTTTTTTTCCTCTAGCTGCTTAATGGTGTCCCGCGCTGCAAACCGTAAGCAATTCACAAATTTGAGCTTGTAATTTGCCCTGTTTATAAAGAACTGGGATCTCCACGCGCTGTTCAAGGCTTAATTTTCTAATTTTAGTCATTTTAATAAATAATGTCTAAATGCACAAACTACTACCACAGTAATTACGGTTGAAAAAACGAACATGACCACGACGAAATTGAAATGTACACTGACCTGTCTGAAGTATAATGAAATTTAAACGTACTCATATTTATCACCTCAGATAGTTTCTGACTTAAGATAAGGTTAAACATAAGCTTTTGTTCTTTTTGTGATGCAGAGACAAATACAGTTGGTAGTTTTGGTGAATTTGCACTTTGGGTGGGGGTGCTTAGTACGCATGAACAAGACTGTATACTTAAAATAAAGAATACCTTTAAATTTTTTGAAGATAGACTAAAAAACAACTCAAAGGACGTCACTATAATTTTTGTTGTCTGAAAATCACGTCATTTGGTTTGAAAATCCTTAATGTAAAGGGTTTTTCAATACGAGGTGTTATTTTGAATAGCCCGCTATTTCGGTAGTTGTCACTTTTAAAGCTGTCATTTTTTGACATTTGACAAGTAAAAACTATGCCATAAATAAAAATGGTACGATACACGCTTCAACGATGCATTGAAATTTTTAAAATTCACTATAAACATGGTGACAATTTGGCAGAGTCGGTTCGTAAAACTCCAACATTTTTGGGTCGTTGTGAAGCACCTTGTCGGACTGCAATACAGAAATTGGTGGAAAAATTCGAGCTGTTGGGACCAGATAGTGATGTGAAGAATAAAACCCGTGCACGTCACTCAAGAACAGCCGAGAATATTGCTGCTGTAGCCGAAAGTGTTGAAGAAAACCCAGGTATGTCCATTCCTCGTCGTTCTTTGCAATTAGGCATTCCACAAACGTCATTACACCGTATTTTGCATAAAGATTTGGATCTTAAGGCTTATAAAGCTCAGTTAACACAAAAATTCAAGCCGGTCGATCATCAACAACGTCGTGCTTGAAATGCCTGAAAATTATCCGAAATTCCATCGAAAAATCATCTAGAGTGATGAGGCCCATTTCCACCTCGGTGGCTTCGTCAACAAGCAAAATTGTTGCATCTCTCTCTATCCTCAACGTGTGACTGTTTGTTGTGGTTTATGGTCCGGCGGAGTCGTTGGACCGTACTTTTTCGAAAATGAGGCTGGAGCAACAGTAACGGTGAATGGATTGCGCTATCGAGAGATGATTAATGATTTTTTATGGCCAGAATTGGATGGTATTGATCTGGACAACGTTTAATTTCAACACGCAACGAAACCATTGATCTTTTACGGGAAAAGTTTCCGGGCCATGTTATATCTCGAAGAGGTGATCACAATTGGCCACCGAGATCTTGTGATTTAATACCTTGCGATTTATCTCTTTGGAGCCACGTGAAAGAGAAGGTCTACGCCAACAGCCCAGCGTCGATTCAAGACCTCAAAGATGGAATTCGTGAGGCTATCGAGGACACATGGCAGCCACTTTGCGATTTGGTTATGGAAAATTAAGCGTGGTCATGGTGGTCATTTGCCTGATGTTATTTTCTACTATTAACGGCATACCTTCTTTTTTATAATGAAATAAACATCTAATCATTTATGTCAAAAAATGGCGTTTTTCGTTTACTACCAAATTAACACCTGTTATTGGAAAACCCCGTATTTCAGCTTAAATTAAATCCAACAGAGAGTGACTCAGGGTTTCGATGCAAAAAACTGCAACAGGTGATAAAAATGCGTGTCGTTTTTATAAATTTCGTTTAATTTTACGTGGATATAATATCATAATATCATATAAAAATGAACCGAAATTTGCTCCAAGATTTTTTTTGCTTATAAAATTTAAAAAAATTTAAAAAGAGATAGTGAGTTGCCTATATTGCTTAGACGCTGATAGAAAAATCAGAAGGCAACAGGAAAAGTGCGTAGGTTGGCAGCCTTACTCATCACAGAGACTCTATACTACGCAATATTTTTATAACTACCCTTTTGTATTTTTATTGGCTTAAGCAAATTTCTTTAATTACCTTTTAATGATCAAAAGTGAATTTCCTTGAGCATATCTAGTAGATCAGCAGGAATGTATGTGAAAATAAATTAATCGCTGAAGAAGACCGAACGATTACGGTCGAATTTTGTGAAAATGAATTCGATTACAAATATTGATATTTTAAGGCAGACAAACTGGTAAAAACAGGCACGCCTCTGCAGGAGGTGATTTGTAGTTTTCTGATTGGTATTCCAATAGCTTCAGTTAAGGCCATTAAACTAAAACACTTAGAAGATGCGATAAAGTCCCGGGTAGACAAAAAAATTTGAGCGATTGTAAGACAGTTGTGGACAAATTTGTCGCACCAGGGAGCTACTTCAACGTGAGAGGAAGATCCTCTGTCTTAACTGGGCATTGTCTGTTTGGTAGGCATACATTACAGATGGTTATCCCATACTACGACTTCTGTCGAAACTGTAGATGTAAAGAAAAATAAAAGAAACAGTGCTTCATCTTCTTTCGGGCGTTCGGCCCTTGTACGGAGAAGAATGCAGTTCCCCAGCTCCCTATTCTTCACTGACCTCGACAAAGTAATATCGGTAAATTTAAGGAGAGTAGTTTAACTTGTTAAGAGCTCAGAGTGGTTCTCATAATGAAAGAGCGTGCCCATTTAATTGCAGTATCACAATGCCTAAGTGACCCCTAGCTGTCATGATTTGAATTCATTTGCCCTTTAAATTTGATATAAGGAATATAAGGATCTCTTATAAAACTACTTAAATGGCTGATTTCATTCAATTTAATGATATCAATATAGTTTTAATGACCGTACGTCAGAGGAAGTTTTTTAAGGAGGCTCCCCCTCACAAGGAAGTGACCCTTAACAAATTTTTTCATCAAATGCAGTCGAGTAGGATATCAAATGAAAGGTCTTAGCATTTTAGAAGCTGAAAGAGTTATTTTTTGTATCAGGTGTCAAGGGGGAGGCAAAATGTACGAATTACATTTGTGTCCCCTCCCCTCGCAGTTGGATACATTTGAGCCAAAAAATCAGATAAAATCACAATAGTAGGTCTTTATGAGTATGAGGGCAACAATGAACTCTGTTAATAACAGTATGGTTTGTAAATTTTTCTTAAAATTTTATATTTATGCAGGGTGATATAAAACCCTTGTACCTACGGAGTTTCATGAAAATTAAATCATAATAAAGTGAGTTATCTTCATTTGAACTGAACGCTCACAGGCACAATTAACCCCCCACCCTGTAATTCATATAGTTTTCCAAAACTACCAAATTTTACACAAATTTGATGAATGGTATGTTGAAAGCAACTTTCGATACATCAAAGCAAATGAAAAAATTCATTTAATAAAATTTTCCTATACAAAATCGATTTTCCCAAGGTTTCTTGTAACTGATTATTCTTGTTTAATTTAAGAAAAAGTTTATTTCTTGTCACTGACTTGAAATTCAATAATGGGTGTTACTATTCGGGCTTTAATGACTTCTTGAAGCCTGTTTAGAAGACTATCCAAGACATCCTGAATGTCCGACTGCGGGATATTGTGCGACTCCTCTAAAACTGCGGTCTTGAGCTCTCCTAGAGTAATAGGCACATGTACTCGTGCCCGAACACGTCTTTTAAGGTTGTCCCAAATGTGTTCGATAGGATTGAGATCGGGACTACGCGCTGGCCATGACAAAGTTTGAATTCCGACTTCATTAAGGTATTGTGTCACAGATCTAGTGACATGGCAACCTGCATTATTATGTATTAGCCAGAAATGTCTCCAATAGCAAACCTCTCAATTTTACGTCTGTAGACCACATAAGGCTATTCTGCGTTCATCTGAAAACAGAAAGTTCTTCCACTGCTCCGTAGTCCAATCATAATATTCTCGTGCAAAACCAAGTCTAGCTCTACGGTGCTGTGGGAGAAGTTGTGAGGCACGAGCTGCACGAAAAGCCCTTAAATTACTTTCATCCAGTCTTCTAATCGTACGTTCACTTACACTAACATTTCACGTACACACGTACGAACTTCAGTAGCAGTACGGTAGTCTCGGGTGGAAGTGCAACAATGTCAGATTGATCTGGCCTCCGGGTATATGATCCAGTCTCTCGATAACGTCTAATGGCATCCCGTATCGTGGTTCAAGGTACACCGATCATTCAGGCGATGCAACGTTGACTGTATCCAGCATGAGCTAAAGTCACAGTCCTAGCTGTACAAATCGCATTTAACGGCATTTTTATTATTTCAAACACTAACCACAATCTTAAAGACACAAATTAAATAACTTTTACACTTTCGGTGAAAACAGAACAAGAAATGTTGTCTCTGCAACGTTACGGAAATAAGGTTAAAAAAATGACTTATTCGTAGAAAACCTACTGCGACACAAATTTTAAAACCAACTCGAAAGTTTAACTGTTATTTTTCTTCCCAATTATCCAGTCGATACAAAACAAAGCCTGAGATAAGCTATACTTAATGCAAACAAGCAGGGCGACAAAAAGTGTAAACGGGCGGTTAATTGTACCTGTGAGTGTATATGGTTGAACCATATTACGTCCATACACTTCTCCTTCCCCTGCGCCCCTCGACGCTAATAAGGTAATTTTTAGACTTGTTTTGGAAAGATCTCATTGGGAACTTTCCAATGATACTCTACTCGATTACCATTGGCGAAAACAAAATTTTGGAAGGTCATCCCCTATATGGAGGGAACCCACCACATTTCTCTGATACAAAATATCTACGCCCATCATCCAGAAGTGGTACTACCTACCGTAAATGAGTCTCTACATATATAGAATGTTTTACTTCAATGCATGGCCCTGTCAAACAATGTAGTATAAAGCTTTCTCTTGATAACAATCTCTGCTCCTATATTAATAAATTCGATCTCTTGGAAGTTGAAACATGTTACTAGTCAACCATGAAAGTAAAGGTTGCAAAATATTTTGGTTCTGCCGATTGGGTTTTTAGCTCTTTATCTACCGGATTAGCACTTAAAAGTCAACATGTAATTTCTCTTCCGCATTCAATAATTTTTAAGACAATCGGAAATAAGTGTACAAAGTCAAAGCTTTTCAAAATATACTTATTTGGAAATGATGTATTTGAAGACGAGTGTTTTGAATGGTGGATACTATGGCTTCATTACTCAGCCTCTGCTAAGTTACTAATAGGTCATTCAATAAGTCTGTAGAATAAGTAAGAAAAAAACAAAATTTTTGACAAAGCTCAATTTCATTATTCAACATAGTTGCCTTCGAGGGCGATACAATGAGTATAGCGATTTCCCAACTTTTCAATATCGCTTTTATAGTACGGTTTCTCTTTCTTATCAAAATAGACCTCAGTTTCAGCGATTACTTCATTATTGGACTTAAACTTCCTTCCAAGAAGCATTCTCTTGAGATCTGAACACAAAAAAAGTCGCTGGGGGATAAATCTAGAGAATACGGTGGCGGGTAAGCAATTCGAAGACCAATTCATTCAATTCTGCCATCGTTTACATCAATTTGTGACACGGTGCATTGTCTTGGTGAAACAACACTTTTTTCTTTTGTAAATGCGGGCGTTTCTTTGCGATTTCAGCCTTCAATGGATCCAAAAGTACACAGTGATAGTTGCTATTGATGGTGGTTCCTTTTTGGAGATAGTCGATGAATATTATTCCGTTCGCATCCTAAAATACAGACACTATCACTTTACCGGCCGACTGTTGCGTTTTTGCTCGCTTTGGATTCCGTTTGTCATCTGCTGTCCACTCAGCTGACTCTGTTTTGGATTCTAGTGTGCACTAGTGAAGCCATATTTCATCCATTGTGACATATCGATGATAGAATTCGATTTTATTGCGGTTTAACAGCGCCAAACACTCCTCTGAAGTATCAATCCTACCGGCTGCGCCAATTACCCTATTTATACTGGTATGAACTGGGAGCTAATTTGATGTGTATCCTATATACAACATCAAGGCTGCCGGAAGAGAGAACTCGCTGTAACACCACTTACCTACTACTCTGTTCACTTAAACCAAACCAACAAAGGCAAGAGTTCACTTTAAAGAATTACTTTTCTTTTTATTGTGGATCGGGGTGGCCACGTGGCGTGAAACGCCAAATGGCCGATGGATGGAACTGGGAGCTAATTTGATGTGTATCCTATATACAACATCAAGGCTGCCGGAAGAGAGAACTCGCTGTAACACCACTTACCTACTACTCTGTTCACTTAAACCAAACCAACAAAGGCAAGAGTTCACTTTAAAGAATTACTTTTCTTTTTATTGTGGATCGGGGTGGCCACGTGGCGTGAAACGCCAAAGGGCCGATGGAGAATTGCGGCTCAAGTCAACACCTCACCCCTTACCACTTTCTTGTACACAGGACAAGATCTTCGGCTAAATTTTAATCGCGAATACTTTGAACGATATAGATGAAGAATGGGTGGCAGCACGCTTCTTTTTGGATTTGAATACCGACTGACTGATATGCTTTGCTCAAGAACTATAAATACCGTTCTTTCGTGAGCTTTCAACCTGAATTCTCTTTAAAGGTGCTGAGTAACCGAACACGTGCGCTCTCGTTCCACGAACGTTTTTCCTCCCCGCTTCGTCTCGCTTGCTTGGCTGGTGAATCTGCGAAACTGGGGAAATTGAGCGAAAGAGTGTTTTTCACTTAAGCTTTCGACTTCGAAAGAGTGCTTTTAGCTTAAGCTTTCGGCTTTCCCACGATCTCTTGAGGTGAAATAGCGAAACTGGGGACATTGAGCGAAAGAGTGTTTATGCCGGAACTTTCGGTTTTCCTTTCCGCTTACCTCTCTTCGAAGTACCCCGTTCGTCACGATGCGAATATTATTGCGAGTTGGGCTTTCTCGTTTACTTTACTACTCGCTTATTTACTTGCGCATGTGTTTCTTTGGCTAATTTTCATTGGCGAAGTGCGAGTACATAGGTGTTGTTTGCTCGCTACTACTGCAGTTATGAAGCGGAAATATATCCGAGCATGTTGTATGTGTTCGCTCGCAACAGCGTTGTTGTTTTTGGTCGACTGTGAGCTCACGCGTTACCCACTTTACACAGTGCTTTCGCATACCCAAATGCTCGCATAAAATGGTATAAACAATACCATCTGATATCTTCACAATGGCAGCTAGCTCGTGCACCTTCAATTCGCGATCGTTTATAACCAATTTGTAGATTTTTTTCTGGAGTAACATCCTCATTTGGGTCTCGACAGCGTTCTGCATCATGTGTACTGGTACGAACACGTTTAAATTTAGCAATCCACGTCTCTACCATTTTTCTCAATGAAACAGAGTCTGAACAATGTTTATCAAGCCATTGTTTGGTTTCAATTTCAATTTTTTCCATTTTTTTCAATAACAAAAGTTGCTTCGCACAAAATGCTATAACTCACGAATCAATCGTCCGATTGCTGTGAAATTTATAAACGTATCATTTGAAGGTTAGTCTTAATAAAAAATAATATGGAAAAAATTCTAGCAACGTCATCTATGTGTCATCCTACGGACTTATTGAATGGACTGTTAGTATGCGCAAATCATTAATTACAATTTTCCAACTAAGTCTTCAACTGCTCAAGTATAGACTCGTGTTTCTTTGTCTATGCATTTTCTGTATATTTTCTCAAGTTCTTTTCCCCAAAAACCGCAAATGAAAAAGTCTTTTTCGAACTAAAGAAGCATTGGCAACGCAACCGTCAACCACATCGACTGAGATTGAAATGTTGAATTTACGATAATCGATTTCAACCATCAGCACTACTTTTGTTTCCCAATATTCTTTTCGCTAACAAATCAGTCGATTTCATCGATTCAAAAAATTCTTTTTGCTTCCTTAAATGAGTAAGCACAAACCGATCACCGAAATATCACTTTTCGAATCTATTGTTCTGACTGACTGAAAAGCCTAAGTTATGTCAATTTCATCCCAGAACATAGTTTTATTATTAAAATAAGCGTTCAAACAATACCCTGGCTATAAAAATAACTTCAGTTGAATGTTTGAAAAGTGTTGGTATAAGGGAATGTACACAATTTTCTTCTCTTCTTCTTCATAGCAGTACAGCCCCTTGAGCCTCGCTCCCTGCAACAAAGGCCTCCAACTGCCTCAGTCCATTGACCGCATCTTCCAATTCCGGAATCCGAGCAGCGATGAACTGTTTTCTCCGTCGCTTCGGTTGCCCCACTGGTCTCCGCCCCTTCAGCTCTCCCTACGAATCCCTTTTTGGTATCTGTTGTTCGTCCATACGATTTACGTGGCCAGCTCACTGCAGCTTCTGCAGTCTTACAATCGTTGAAACTTCTGGCTCGTCAAAAATTTCATACAGCTCATGGTTATATCAAATTTGCCGTCGGTACCCATCTAGTTTTGCTCCGATATTCGCCTCATCTCTCCAAGGCGTTTAACATATTCGCCGATACTTGGGATAGAGTCCTTGTTTCACACTGACAGCATACGAGGTGTGACTGTGAGACTGATTTTGTTGCCGCACTTGTGGTAAGCCTGCGACCTTGAAATTCCCTTCCCCTTCCCCAGCATCCTTCTTCTCTCCATTGATATATTTACCATCGCTTTAGCTTGTTTAGTTTGCCTGCTGTGTCGTGTTGAGTAGACGTGTGTTGGTGGGGCTCGTCACGAAAATGGAGAAACGAAATCAAGAGCAACGCGTCGCTATAAAATTTTGCGCCATATTGGGCGAAAAAGCTTCGGAAACGTACGTTAAAATTGTAAAAGTGCATGGTGATAGTGCTCTTAGTTGTGCTTAGGTGTTTCGATGGCATAAAGAGTTTAAGGAGGGGGGTGGAAGACGAGGCGCGAAGCGGGAGACAAGTCGAGGTGCGGACTGACGCGAATGCGCAGCGTGTGTGCGCCCTAATCCGTGAAGATCGGCGTTTAACAGTTCGAATGTTGGCCTCGGAACTGGGTATGAACCGTGAAACAGTCACAGTTGTGTGCGAAGATGGTTCCAAAGAACCACACCGCCTTCAGCGTGTTCCAGTATTTGGCCTCTAATGGAATCGCCGTGTTGCAACAGCCGCCTTATTCACCCAATATGTAACCCTGTGAACAAAATCGGTGGTCAAAGGAACCCATTTTGAGTCGATTACGGGCATCCATGTGGCCGTGACGAGGGTACTCGTGGACATCCCAGTCGAAGCGTTCCAGATATGTTACGAAGCATAGAAAATGCGCTTGAATCAATGTATAGCTGCCCAAGGGGACTACTTTTAAGGGGATGGCAGAGTTGTAGAATAATTTTTAAATATACTGTTTTCATGAAATCAGTCTCATTACTTAATAGGCACACCTTGTATGCAGCTGGTCTTCAAGATCGTCAAAATTAAATAATAATAGCCAAAACTAAATAGCCATTTGTCTAGATAAATTGATTTTGGCTCAATATTTTGCACTTTTTCATCCAAAGTAAAATTTCGCTTGGTTACGGATCATACGTACACACAAAGAGAATCCATAAGTTTAAAAAGTTTCTTGCTATTTGCATGCAAACTATTTAGCACCACATGACCTACATGTGGATATCTCAACTTCATGTAGAATATTACGACAAATCTTCGTAGAATTTGGAATAAGTTATCAATGATTTTGGCCATGGATGTATGTCCAATTTAAGTTTGATAATTGAAGTCAGGAGGTTTAAGCAGTTATTAATGCATAAATGGAGGCATGTGTTGTACATCGCGTACTCTTACTTCGATATTTGTGTGGGTATTCTCATTCTACCTCTTCTTTTTTACCGCAAACTTCATATTAGAAAGTGAGAGAGAGGATGAGCTTTGAGACTAAAATTTGTTATAATTTTTATTTTTAATAATTCAATAATCAGATAAAATCAAACTTAATTATCACCTTTTAGGGAGGTAAAGCTAGTATTATGGTTGGCAGAATCATAATTTTGTTAATTGTTGGTTCTTTGGTTATGGATCCTGCTTGGCAACCTTATCTAGTCTTTGGGAAAATTAACTTTTTTTATTATCTTTAAAAGTTCAGTTTCAGTTTTATCAAATCAAAATTTGTTTATTCAAAAATTTTTATTCGATAGCAGATGAATTCAAAGTCTAACAAGACATATGATGCATTGATTTCGTCGCCTTGAATTGAAATATATTTCAAGTAGTCATTTATTTTGTTTATTTATTTATTTTCCGCAGGCCAATCGTCTTTTTTTCTTGAAAACTCGTCGGGGATTACTTTCTTGTATATACAGGTATTCAAGTATTTTATAAAATGGTAGCTTTCGAAGAAAATCAATAATTATTGGTAAAGTGCTAAACTTTCGGCACTATAATTTTTTAATTGAGGAAAATTTGCTTAAAAAATTGATAAATTCATCTTAAACTGTTAAAACTCAATAAACTTTAAATAATTTTTATGCTGGTACCCCATTTGAACATAAAACTCCCAGACCTTTTTAATTGTAAAGGAAACTTCTTCTATATCTTATCACTGTATCGTTGATGGTACATTAACCCGTCTAGATGATTTGAATCTCTACTTCCCCAAAAAAGGGTTGACATATAAATTACCTTTCAATATTCAAATTTTTATCGATACAATCTATCGTCTCAATAGCTCTAAAGGACAATGTGAACGGTAATATACTGATACACTTATTCCTTTTGATATTCAAGAAATCCCAGGAAATATTGATGTCTCTCCAATTTAGCAGTTTGCGTGTAACAAAGGACGATTTCGGTGAATTTTATAAAAAATAGGTTGCTGAGTCGCAGTAAAGTATTTGTTGCTATACAACGAACGGATCCACCAAGTGTATTCTAAAGCTTGCAATACATCCTTTTCATCTTTACATATATGATGATAAAATAAAAATCTGAATATTTCCGTTTCGTTCGACTTTTAGGGTTTCGTAAAGTGATTTTACAAAGAACTACTAAAATCGCAAACTGTCCGTCCGTACTCAGCAAGTTTTCTTGCAAACCATATATCCTAGAAGCATGAAATTTTTAAATAGTTCAAAAGTTGTCTCTTGTTCAAAGTTTCAATGCAAAAAAAAAGTTCTAAGGTTTTAAGTGGGTCTTCCTATATAGTGGGTGACTATTAAACATTTTTTTACCAAAGGTTGCCAATATGAGTACCGAGAGGACTTGGTGAGAAGTTCTCAAAACAGTTCTTTAACTAGCAGTATTTGCATCGTAAGAGACAGTTGGAGGGGGGAGTGTACAAAAAATTATTGTCCCTCCTTCCTCGCGGTTTAGCAGCTTTTATCCAAAAAATCTGAAAAAAAAATATTGCAAGTAGGACTTTATGAACAAAAACCCAAGAAACTCCTCAGAAGTCAAAATTAGATCAACTTTGTTCATAATATTGTAGTACATTTTATAATTTATTTTATTGATTAAGTTATAGTCGCTTGTAAATTTAACTATTACAATAAATACCTGCGATGCTGTGATAGTTAACGTTGCCAGAAATGCTAGAAATGGTTTGTGACATTGATATTTATAAATAAAATTGTAGTGCATAAAGACAAGATTTTATTTTTTCTCACTCAATTTATGGAATCTATATATGAATTGAATTTGGATATTCAGAAGACAATATTTGAGTTTCTCACTGATTTAAGAAACCCTTCTAGCAGGAGCACTTTCCGGCTATTTCGTCTTGTTATGGTTGGTTTCATCGGCAATATCCGGAATGGATAAAATCTTTTCCATTAATGATTATGAATAATTAAACAATTGAATCGTACGGAACTCATAGGCACTTACCAATAAATGAATCAATTGCTGCTGAAGAGTGTCCACCAATTTAATTGGTTTGCTCCCCGAGATCCGTTTTTCATTCAGAAAAATTGCTTACGGGCAATGAAACCATTAATAATCCTGCAGGATAAAATAAAAATAGGATGAAACAATAAATGAGGAATTTTCTTTAAGTTAAATAATTTAATTTTATGCGAAGTATCTATGGTAGTTACATCTATATTTGTGAGGTTTTGGATGATTTTTCATGTAGTAAATCTTTTTGCTAATTGCATTCACTGTCAGTTAGGCAAGATTATAATGCAATTAGTATTTAGTGCATGTCGTCTAAGGGCTGTTAGTTAAAATGCTTACTCTGAATGCATTACCCTTTATTCGAAATTCAGTGTACTTTCTGTACTAGGATTTCACTCAGCCATAAAGTAGGACAGAGTTGTAAAATTGTGTATTTCCTGTTGGTACTGTCGTTCTGTTTGCTCGTTGAAGTCACGTTGGGCGTGCATTGCAAAATAAATTCTAAAAGTGAACTAGCAAAATTTCTCCTGGAATTTTATACTGTTATTCTACTAAAAGGTATTCATTTAAGTAAGTTTAACTTTCTTCTCGGCTAATCTCCTGCCTTACACCATCATCATCCATCGGGGAAGTAAAGGTGCTGATTTGAATAACTCATCTTGCTTTTGTTGATTGTTTGGACTTCATTTAAGTTCTTTTTGCCTTGCATTGAAAGGTTGCTCCTTAATTTAATTTATGCTTGGCGCAACTACCAATGCCTTTTGCCTGCAGAGATAATTAATTAAATTGCGTCCTTTTTTTAAAGAGAGAAAAGGAGGCACAGAGCGAGGTAGAGAGGGAATAAGAAAGAAAATTCATGATTGCTCCATTCATTGGGCTTTATATGAATAAAATCATATCTCAAGAATATGATGGTACAGCTGAGGATATTCAGAGAAAAATCCAAGGTCTGTAGGTTGAATAGCTTCTGCACTTCGTTACATGATGAAGTATCAGACTGGGAAGGAGCAGTTTTAACAAGTTTAACATATTTTAGATCTTAGATTCAAGTCAATTAGGTTAATTAAATTGCCATGAGATAGCTACAAGCTGGTGCAGTTGAGTTTATTGTTACACTATTTCAATGACAGTGTTTTAAGTCTTACTTAAAATGTTCATCCCAAAATCAAAGTCAATAATTTTTTCTCAACGTTTACAAAGAGATTACTCAGCGAATATTCATGTATTACCTATCGGATTAGTACTTGTGTATTCTAAAAAAAATGTTTTTAAGTTAAAAAAAAAATGCTGAAAATGAGGAGATATGTGTCTTTTGATTTATACGGACCAAAAATTATAAAGAATTTGAGTCAACATTTAAAAATTCCCATGAAATTAATAACCTAAATATAATTTATAACAAGTTGGGTAGACAGACCTATGCTCATGTCAGAAGGGTTTTGTACTCAACTTACAAAATGCAGTACCCAGTAACGAATAAAATCAAGAAAGATGTCATGTTCGAGGATCATACTATTATTAGCAGAGTTGAAAGAATTTTGACTTCTGAGGTATTTGTTATAGTTATACCCACAAATATCTCCCTTGATAATTATTTCAGATTTTTTAAGATCACGGGTGTCCATTCGCGAGGGAGGAAACACATTTTTCATGTATTTCCCCCCCCCCCCACCTATGCCCCCACTGAAGCAAAAACTGTCAGTTTAAGAACTGTTTTGAAAAGCTCTCATAGAGAACTTTCAGTTGATACTCATATCGACTACCTTTCATGAAATTTTTTTTCAGGGGCCACTCCTCTCTACTGTAATCATCGATTCATGGCCTGTTTTTTAGAATCTTAGAATGGTTACAAGCCCCTTTTGCTAGGAGCTCTCTCCTGCCTTTCCGACTTGTTTCAATTGTATATACTCATCTTCAGGATACCCATCATTTCTGAAATTTTCACGCAAATCCTAGCAAAGCTGTAGTTTCTGAGTCGGTAAAAAGCGCATATGGCTCCATAGCCATATGTTTCCATAGTAATACAGGGCATATTGTTCCATAGTAATGCAGGAAAATTCAAATCGCTATAACTTCGTTAAATTTTATTCGATCTTTATGAAACTTGCAGAAAAGGTCAATCTTATAAATAGTCATCTGTGTGCTAAATTTTATTGAATTTAAGGGTACCATCTAGATTTTATTTAAGAAAACATAAAATCAATAAATCATACTATTACTAACAAAGTTGAGTGAATTTCGACTTCTCGTGTATTTGTTGTTGTTGTACTCATCAAGGCCTACATCCATGATTTTTTTCAGAATTTTCGGATGGAAGGTGTCCAATCGCGAGGGGGGGGTACGCGAAAAGTTCGTACATTTCCCCTTCCCCTGCCCCCCTCGCTACTTGTAAGGCAGTTTTAAGACTTGTTTTGAAAAGATCTTGTTGAGACCTTTCTAATGACACCCTACTCGACCACCAATGGTGAAAATTTTTTTTAGGGGGGTCACTTCCCTATATGGGGAGACCCCCCTTAAACCCCTTTGAAAATTTTTTCCACCATTGAACTTTCAAGAGGTCACCACTTCTGACCTTTCCACAAAGTTTCATGGCTGTAGCTTCTATAGTTTCGGAGAAAAAGTGCTGTGACATACAGACGGACGGACGGACGGACGGACGGACGGACGGACAGACGGACACAGGTCGTGATTGCAATAGGGTTTTGTATTTTAGTACAAAACCCTAATATTTATTGAACTTCATTCCTAAAGTTTTGTTGTAAATTGCAGACTATTTTTGAGACATCAGAATATCAATCAGTTAACGTTTTTTGTCATTATTTTAGATTGACTTTTTTTTAATGCCCCTTAACTCTATGGTATTTTGATTTTTGTATCTAAATTTTTCTGGGTGAAGTAATACCAAAAGTTGGTTTTTCAAATAACTTTTCTCTCCCGAGGAAAACATATGAATTGAAATTCTTACTATGTGCAGTTATAGAATTCAAATACGACCCAATTTTAGTCATTATGCCACCATTTTACACCCTTTTGTGTAAAAATAGCAAGTTATAGCAACAGAGCACGCACTTGCAAAAACTGCTCATTCGACTCAAATTTCTGCCCGGCGGGTGATTTTTTCAAGTTTGGAAACAAAAAAAAAAAATCGCACGGTGCCAAATCTGAAAAATACGGTGGATGGAGTAGTGGTTCGTATCCCAATTCGACCAATTTGGCTGCGGTGCGCTGTCACGGTGAAAAAGCACTTTTTTCTTCGCCAAAATGGGGCTTGTTTCTGCAATTCGGCGTCGAATCTGGCCAATAATTCGGCATAAGAGCACTGTGACCGTTTTACCCTTCTCTACATATTTGATGCGGATCACACCTTGTGAATCCCGGAAAACGGTAGCCATCACCTTTCCAGCCGATAAGATAGCCTTAGCCCTCTCCGATCCCTTTGGTATCTGATGTGTACTAGTGGAGTCATGTTTCGTTGACGATCATGAACCGATGCAGAAACTCATTTAAATTGCGCTTAAACAGCGTCAAACACTACTTTGAAGTGGTCTCACGGTTGCACTTGTTGTCAGGAGTGAGCAAACGCGGCGCTCACTGCGCCTATAGCTCTCTCATGTCCAAATCTTCATGAACGATTTGATCCACACGATTTTTTGAGATGCCTATTGTCTCAGCTATCTTGCGTAGATTTTCGTCACGTTATCCTCCGTGGTAGCCGTTTAAGAGGCACCTGGACATGACTTATCAAAAATCGACGTGCGACCACATGTAAACTCGTTTAACTATTTTTTTTCGGTTGCCATCGCAGTAGCAGAGTCACCGTGCACAGCATCCAAGTGATGTGTGATTTCTCTTCCATAAACAAGGATCGAATCACCAACCGATATTGCTTTTTCTAAAATCCGCAGATACGCCGCTTCCACAGGCAGTCAAAACAAAAGTTCGAGCCTGATTCGGCTGAATTTTTTCAAAGAGCCGTCTACGAAAATGTACTACATGATAGTGAATCTCTCTTGGAAAAGTGGCGCCATCGAGCGGTGAGACAAAGTACTTATCGAACCCTCCTCAAATGTCGATTTTGAATAGGTGCATTTTTTGAACTAACTTCATCAATGATTCACGAAATTTCATATATGAGTTCATTAAAATGAGCCAAAGAAAAGCAAATCACTTTTCAGCTTTTTCATGTTAGCTTGGTTGTTATAAGTATGATTCTTTAATGTTTTTGGTACATTATTCAACCTTTCTCCTCCATTTATTCATCTTTTCGTACATTTACGCTGCCTCTACACATCGCGAAGTTAATGACACAGTTCAAGTATTTGGTATTGAAAGTTCTTATTAAGACTTATCATTGGAAACTCATATTGATTACCTTCAACAAAGGACTTTTTTTTAGATCACTTCCATAGGAGACGCTCTTCCACCTATTCACAAAACTGTATGTTTGTGGCTGGTGCTGTTTGTAAAAAACTTGCTTTGACGCATGGGTGGGTAGACAGGTCATGATTTGAGCATATTTTCTTAGAAAAGCTTTCCAAATCCTAAAACTATGTCTTGTCGAAAAATCTTTCTGTTTTAGCACTACAGTCCTTTTCGGTCCTTTGCTTAGATATATCCAGAGCATCCTATTATATTGATTGTGTATTTCATCGGAATTTGAGAAGGTTATATGGTCAGTATCACGCTTCGGCCATTTATCCATTCATCCAGCTATGATATGTTCTGATTTTAAATCAGTACGTATCATAATTGAACGGGGTTATAGTCCTTTCGAAGAATCACTTGAAACAAATCTCGTTATCACCAACGGGTTTGAACCAGGGATCTCCGAGTTATGGGG
The DNA here is from genome assembly GCA_963969285.1 of Odontomyia ornata. Classification (NCBI taxonomy): domain Eukaryota; kingdom Metazoa; phylum Arthropoda; class Insecta; order Diptera; family Stratiomyidae; genus Odontomyia; species Odontomyia ornata. The sequence continues at coordinate 28,720,036 of OZ017740.1, read as the reverse complement.
TGAGTATAACTTGCTTCGAAATTGGCACTTTTTATCGCCGTTACACAGTTGTGGCTTTCCATACCATTATTTCAAAGATAACCTCTCGCAGTTAGCAACAAATATGTGACTGCGGGTAGTCACTTTCATCAATTCATGCTGTTTTAAAAAAATATTGGCTGCCGTTTGGCATCAATAATACCTACTGGTCCACAATTTAGGACCAAATAACTAGCTGATTCTTCAATAATGTAGGGCTCGCTTTCACTGTGTCCTGTATTACCGAAGTAACACTCTTGAAATGATGTTAAGAGGATTTGGTTTTGCACGAAAGTACTCAATTCTTTCTGAAGCAAGTCTATGTATTCAAGGAGAGAGCAAATATCTTTTTATTTTTTAGTTTACATAAATAGTTCCTGTAATATTAAAATATGGGAAGCTCAAAAGCTGAATGTAGATAAATTGCAGTTGTATGCCCACCAAACCTGCACAGTCATGTTAATATTGCTTTATGGTTCAAAGTGACCTTTTTCTTGATTAGATTAGGTTTCAGATGTGACCTGTATAAAACACTTCTCTAGTAGCTGTGCTAAAGGATTGTTTCATCCAAGAATTTGTAAATGTTTCTGCCTGTCAATTCAACAGACATACTAAGGCTAGAGGATATATTAACAGCAGGCTCCACCGACACTGCCTGGCAAGGGCTCATTTATTCACATAAGGGTCCATGGTGATACCATAAGCAAATAAGCCTGACACTTCATTACGAGAATACTCTAAGCCCTTAACAAATTGAATGATTCCTTAAATCTGTTGAAAGTATTTTGCTAGGCAGGTGAGGAAATTGGCACCGAAAGTCGGAGCTATAGATGCAGGAGAAAGGAAAGACAGCTGTCGTCTATATTTAATTTGTTGTTTTTCAATGAAAACACTGTGATTTATATTTTGACAGATATATATTTCAGCTGTCAATTATTTCCTTCACTTCAGAAAATAATTGACACCGAAGAAGGGAGCAGTTCCCTCCGAAATAAATATATAAATATATATATATATATATATATATATATATATATATATATATATATATATATATATATATATATGTAAGAAAAAATAAATCATATTGTTTAAACACTCCCAACTTACTCTCGAAACATATATCTGTCGAAAAAAAACATCGCGTTTTGATAGAAAAACGACAAATAAAGGATAGGCAACTATAGTAGTTGTAAGGGATATCAATCCACGCCACATGTTTACCAGATATACAATGCCAGTTGAGACAGACAGCGTTGTGCGGAGCAACCCCTTTCAAAACCTAAGAAGCTCCCTGGTGTGACCGCTATTAATAGCTGTTCACAACTGTCTTGTGATTGCACAGAAAAGTTCGTCCACCCAGGATCATAAGAATTATTTCTAAAAATTCTGTTTCATCGCTTCTATCTCACTGTTGCCTTTATCAAGTCAAAAAGTATACAAATTGTAGTGGTTGGCTTCTTGATTTTTTCCTTATCAGCCCTTCGATATTGAACAAGCTCGAGTGCCTTACTGTTGATCCATATGTTGCTACTGCCCACTATCGTCCAAATTTATCTTATGTAGTTTATTTTACCGGCAGCCATCGTAAGAAACATGTCATTCCAACATCTTTCAGTTTCAAGAAAAGCAACTACCAGGTTATTTGGGACGCACCATCTGGAGTTGATTGGTCTGATTACTTTTTTGTGAAAGCTATTTACGCCCTAAGTGTGGGGCTCCCAGACGTGCAAGATGTCTGGACTACCCACTAAACAACTCCGCTGTCAAACTTAAGAGCCTAGCCTAAAACCATTTGACACATTATTCTGGGCTCAGTCTCTTTTTATTACGCAGTGGGATAGCTTCAAGATGAGGAAAGAAGAGAGAAGGACAGAACAATAATTCCCAAACTTCGACGTCACCGGCTGCTGTGATTCCTTTCTGTCTTTTAGATCTGCCCGAACATAGTGAGCCACATGGTTCTATTTGTCAACCGATCCAAGCATCTCTCAGAACAGACTATCTGGAGAGAGTTCTTCTGTTTCTTTATAGAGATGCCGGTGCAGCCTGTGTCATCTAATTTCTTTATCGATCTACCTTCTGAAGAAACGATTTCGAGACTCTACAAATTTTGCATCGCATCATCACTGATTTACGCTGTCTATCATCAATCCAACTTGTCTGATGTTGCTTACATTCGAAGTGTGCATGGCTCTTATTTATAAAGAGAAAACGAGAAAAAAGAATGAGATAATGCGGTGTTCCAGCGCAATATCGAAGAATATTTGGGCAAAGCCATAACCTTGTTTCAAGCTTGATTATATTTTGAAGCTGTCCATTAGTTCGCCTTTAACCTTGACCTGGGGCTCTGTGGTTAGCTTCGTGAATTTCGAATGCGGATTAGTTTTGTTGGGATGCCAAATTCAAGCATTATCTTATACAAGGTATTTCTGTTGACACTTTCATATGCTTGAGGTCTACCGAAGGATGGTTTATGTTGATGTTACATTTCTAACACTTTTCAAGCATCAATTATAAACCATTCACTCCAGAAACCTCGTTGATACTCTCCTATAATACTTTCATAGTACGGTTTTAAATTTTTAGGATTCTAGAAATGATATGATATATGAAATACACAGTAAAGTGATGGCTCTATAATTTGCAACTAAAGTGATATCTCTATAATTTACACCTTAACTTGTTTCTGTTTTTGTATACAGGACGAATATTATACTTCTTCGTCAATCCTCTGGTAACTCGCTTCTGCCCATATTCTGCATATTAGTCAGTAGAGAAGGATGCATAGATTTGGGCCCCTCTAGAATTATTTTTCTGGTATTCCATCTATTTCAGAAACCTAATTTTCCTGAGGTGACGAACTGCTGCCTGTACTTCGTCTATAGTTGCTGGTGAAGCTATGACATCTTCTTCTGCTTATGGAATGTTCACAGCTTCAGTAGTTGTTGGAAATATCGCAAAGCTGCTTTTAATTTCGATTGGGTTACTTTAGACTGATCCTTATGCACTTTTACAAGGGCTTTTTGTTTATGAAAGCGGTCTCTCAGTTGTTTAATAGAGGCATACGCCGATCTGACTTCATGTAGAGTCAGGTTTCGTTCAATGGCTAGTCGTTTCTTTCTTCGGCACACTATTCGAGCTTGTTGTCGGAGGTTGCTTTAGTTTTCTTTGGCTAAACTTGATCGCAAGATGTATTGTTTTATACGCCTGGTTCCCTTTTTCAAAAGCTTTATTACATTCTTTGTCGTATCAGTCATTTCTGCTTTTTTTTGGTCGATGCCCCAAGACTTCTTCCAAATGGCTTTGATGTCATCATCACTTACACCCACCTGCGGGTATATGTTGATTTAATTTTCCATTGTTGACATGTATGTGGGCGTCACAGAGCTATTAGGGAGATTTTGTATCTAGTACCACGGGGTAGTTGATTTTCGTTTAATTGCAAGTAGCGCCGAGGAATGAGTGCATGTCGGAATAATGGTAGCTGCTTGTTTTTGTATGGAACATGGTCAATTTGGGGATGCCCACGTTCTCTTGTAGATGTCTCAATATGGTAAGTGTATTTAGTGTGAAGCCTCCGCTAGTAGAAAAGTCTATTAGGTGTTGTCCATTGTTGCTGGTCGCTGCGTGATGGCTGTGTATGCCGGTTGTTCTTCTATGTACCGATATTTGTACGGTTTCCGCATCACCCAGAATAATTCTAATGTCGTTTGATAGCAATTTATTGACTGTGCATTCAAAGAAGCTGTAAAATTCGTGATTAATTGCCCCCACCTTGTTTTCTCTCTGCATAAGACAGTTTACCAGCCAGACAATACAAAATTTAGTATTGTTACAAATTTCACAGATCCTTTCGTTTAAGGGCTTGAAGTCGGTGACCATTTTTTTAAATGTGCTGTCAACAATGAAAGTCTCCCCGAAGTTACGACTTCTTTGCGATTTTTCACTTTGAAATAGAGTTTGTGTTCATTTACCCGGTTTCTTGAACTACGATGATGTTGATTCTATATTTCTTACTTTCATCCAGAAGTTGTCGTAGTAGACCCGGTTCGTTCAATGATTTAACATTCCCTGGTTCAAATAAATAGTCCTTCATTCGTTACGATAGTCGTTGCCATTTATCCAACCCGATCCGAGGCTACTATTCTGGCTGTATGACAAGCGAACACTAAGCGGAGCATTGTCAGCGCATTAGGAACCGGCATTTTACTTTCCACCTTGGCTAGCCGGTTAGGATACTACTCTATCCGCCTCCTGAGGATGCGGCCAATGAGAACCGAATGCCCTGCTATATGTAGCAATTTTAAAAATAATTACTACTTGATTGAACCACCAATATTTAACAATCAAATTACACTATTTTATTCGTACAGACTATCTCTAAAGTTACCTCTGGCTATACTCCATAGGATATTCTGTGGAAATCTGGAAGCTAGTAACTCAAATTAATTTCTTTGGTTGTTTCCTAACTACTTTTGGTCACCATACAGCAGCCCTTCATCTGCCTAAACCTTTGGTCCACAATTTTGTTTTCTAAATTCTAGTCTCCCTTTAACGTTCATCCTGCTGAAGTTGACACAATAATCTTCAACATTAGCAGTAGTGTGAATATCTTCCCTGAATCTTGAAAAACAGGGCTTATTACGTCCAAATTTAAGTCGTGTGATCCTTTTGGCGTTATCAACTATCGTCCAATATCAATCCTCTCAGCTTTCCCTAAAACACATATTTGTGCGAATCTTACACTCAAAGGTTTTTTATCTTCTTCTTCGTAGCACTTCAGCCCATCTCGGGGCTTCGCTTTCTGCAACAAACGGCTCCAACTGTCTTAGTCCGCTGTCCTCCAATTTCGAAATCCGAGTACCGATGACCTAGACACTACAAATATACAGGAATTTTGATAAAAATTTTAGGAATGGTTTGTAATGTTGATGTGTTATTATGACTAGCCAAGCATTAGAGTCAAAACACTTAAAACAAAATTGCGGTGAATTTAAGTACATAATAACCAGGATTTAATTTTTCTGTAGAAGTATATGAGTCAAGTTTTGATGTGCAAAATATATTGATTGATTTACTAATTGTTTCACAAAACCCATAATACAGGAGCACTCTCCTGCTACTCCAACTAGTTTTATTTTATTTGTTTTTCTCGAAACCGTACTGTTTATGTTCATTTTTGCAACTCCTCTTGTTGCCTGTTAATATGGCTGCAATAAATAAATGAATTCCTTTTACTTCGCCAGCTTCAAACCTGAATTGACGTTCTGCAGTTTTTACCCTTTATGTAGGTACACTAGCATAAAATATGTATAGGATGATTCATTTTGAGGTTTGGTTTTGATCTCAAATAAATGGCATAAAGTTGAATTCTATGGTAAAAATTTTATCGCGAATCGAAAGAACAATCTATGACATCCCCTTTTTAAAGATTAAGATTATCTCGTTTAAATGTCGACTGCGATTACATCGTTAATGGTCCATCCTGAGGGTCCAATTTTGGATGACGCGTTCAATTTGTCACGGTCTTTAGCCACACTCTCAGCTACAGCCAGTATATTCTCTTCACTACGTGGTGGATGTAGTCTAATCAGTCGAATATTATCCGATAATGTATGCTGGGTTTCAAACTTGCGGATGGTATTGCCTATAGTGGTTTCCGTACATCGACGATGCACACCATAATTTGCTCTAAGAGCCCAAAAAACATTTCATACAGAACGCTGATTTTCAGAATACAGCTGAACAATTTGGATATGTTGTTGCGGTGTAAGTCTTTCCATGATGATTTGTCAAACAATGCTGAATAAGAATTATATTACAGTTTGATATCACGTGTGATCTGTCAAAAAAAAAAGCCTTTTGAAAATCAAACTTCATAATGAATCACCTTTTATAGACATCGGTATTGAGCACTCTCAATGAGAAAACCCTGCATTTATAATTGCTTTATGTGCCTTTTCTGGATCAGTGAAGGGGATGTGTTTAACCAATTGTTTATTAAACTGGTTTTGATGGTAACCTATTTTTTCCCCAGGCCTTCTTGTATGGATTCCCGATTATAAGCTAAGTTTTGTAGTTTTTAGAATCCACTTAAAAATCATGTTAAATATGTCTCCACAGCAGGGTCGGTATGGAGGCATATTCCATATTTCTGGTATCCATATCTGGATTGCACTTCTAGCTTTATCGACGTATCTTCAAGATGAGCATAGTTATGTGGACGTGGAACATAAGCACCAATTAAAAAAAAATTAAAGGAAACTTGTCTTTTCGGATGACACTGATATTCAGGCTGATATCTTAGTAGACAGTGAACTTGCTTAAAAGCTGATGTTTTAATGCTTGAGGACATCCATATTCACGCCGCTACCTTTATTGAACGGTCAAATTGATGGTGTAATTCTGTCTTACACATGTATGACATATAGCATTTATAGTCTGATTACGCTTATACATAGTCGTTTTTCATTGCATATCCTACAAAATAACAGATAAAATTAATCTATTACTAATGATTCAAGGTCATAATCGTAACAAATCGAAAAACTCAATCCGTGCTTGCGCTCTCTGTGTACCTATTTCAATCCTAAACAGAAAAACTTATTTGACTAGCTTATATATAATGCAATAGACTGACAGAAATGTAATTCAAGTGATTTGTTGGATATACAGCGCAAGTTTGTGTGTCCATTTCAATGTGTTTAGTGGAAACATACCCACTTCGCATAAACATTATGCAACCGTCTTGCTTTGATTTTTTTTCATGATTGGGGGATGATGGCTATTTACGCCCAAATACGCAAGGCGTCTTGATTAGCTACAAAACACTTTGCCTGTCAACCTGAGAACTTAGTCTGGAACCGGTTGACACATTACATTAGACTAAGCCTCTTTTTGCTTTGCCGTGGGATACCTTCAAGTTAGGATCACCTCCTCTAGCAGTAGGCGAAGGAAAAAAAAGGATTTCTAGAAAAATAATCTCCCAACCCTGACATCCTCAGCTCTGTAAGTCTGTTCTTACTTTTAGGACTCTCAGAGCATAATGTGCCACATGGTTCCATTTGTCGATCGATGTAAGCACCTCCCTAATTAGACTATCCGGAAGAGCTCTCCTGTTTCAATGTAGAAGTCCCGGTATAGATCTTTCCATCTTTTGCATGCAAAAAATATGTGGTCTTCCTCTTCTGTGCAAAACTTACAGTCTGGGGAACGCAACTTACCAATATTGTGCAAGTAAGACTGAAAACACCCGCTCAAGAGCTGGGTCAAGTAGAAGTCAGTCTCACCATACGCCCGATCGAGCCATCGTCTCAAATCAGGGAATAGCCGTGCAGTCCATCGTCCCATTGTGTAACTAAGTCATTGAATGAGCTTTGTTTCTCTTCGTGGACAACTCGCCCTGGTTTCTTCGTTTTGACGCAGGTAAAAGTACGGCGCTTTCTAGCAAAGAAGGCGATAGGTATTATCCCTGCGTTGACTAGCACTGCCGAATCAGAGACTGTCAGATATGAAGATGCAATCCCCAGTACTCCTCTTCTCTGTACCGAAGCCAAGCATTTTCGATACAACTTCTTGCTAAGATTTCTCTTTGTACAGTAGCACCGACTCTACGGCTCTCATTTTGATGGGTTGGATCTACCTACCTGAAGCAAGTTTATCAGCGATTGCCCTGATTTGTTCGGAGGAACTCATCTTCGAGTTTATCAATAACCCCAGGTATTTTAGATCACCAAAAATTCTGATAAACATGAAATAATATGTGAGATATATGAAAGTTTAATGTATGATTGATCTTTGCATGCTTATAAACCACGAAAATCACAAAAAAATATCGCACATAAACTCACTTGTTGTGTAATAGAAATTTTTGCATAATTTTGTTTTTTGCTCCCAATCGCATGCGTATATAAATAAAAGGAAAATTATAATTTTATTTTTAATTTTCGCTGATCAAACGATACCGCTTAATGCACAAAATTTTTCTTGTTGAGCATACCTAAATCAACAGTAAATCATACGTACTTACCAATTAGCTAGGATATAGAACAAAAATAAAAATCATATTTTTTGTGTGGTGTTTCTATCAATTATTCAATCCTTTTGTGGTCTAAACAAAAGGATGTACACATTTACTATGCACACGTAGATATCTAGCATTGGTTCTCGTACGTTGAATTTTTAGCCGTATATGTATGTATACATGTCAAATGGAACGTTATTTTTGCTTTTTGGTTCCTCTCGACGTCTCTCTAAACACTCTCTTGCAGTTAGGAGATTGAAAAAAATTGAATATCCTGCTGCAGTTGCAGCTGAATTAACTACCATGGAGAGCTACACAAGTTTAGTTTTTTAATCCAACCTCGTTTTTAGATATTTTTCAGTTCGCTTTGAAAGTGTAAAAGAAGAGAGAAATATATTGAAAAAAAACTGTTCGATTCAAATCTCTAACAAATGTGGAAAATGATCAACGGGGGGACTAAAGGAAGAAAATTCTTTTCAATCGTTCAATGATTGTATCCTGTGAATTCAAGTTTTACGTACTGTTTTGATTGGTGTAAAAAGTCATCCATATATACATTAGAGAGAATACGGTTCAATGAGAACAATACGTTTAATATTTATGAACAAATTCCTCGTCGAACGTTTTCCACTGATATTTTTACGATTTTAGATTTTCATACCGATAAAATTTTCAAACGTATACGAAAAAAGTAGGGGGAAGGTTTAAAAAAAACTATCAAAGAAATTCCCTTCGCTGCTATTAAGGTAGCTCGCATTCGTTTGTAAACATATCAAATCTTCCTCCCTGTTCTTTTTCGTTGCCAATTCCTTTATTTTACCGTTCATATATATAAAATATACGTTTTTTTATTAGAAACTAATATATTTTTCTTTTCCATTTCCTACCACGCCACCCCACGACGCCATTCGTGCGAAATTTCATACCAAATATTTGAACGATGCTTGCTGACTTTTTACGGTGTGATACGAATGAAATTTGTGCTGGAAAACTTTGGGAAATATTTTCTACTCTGGCAACGAAAATAATAAAAACCGAAAAAAACGATATACTAAAATATTGTTTTTTGGTATTTGCTGGTATGTTGTCATCGTACGTGTTGACATGACGACCAAATGGAATGGAATGGAATCATATTCTCATGATTATTGCATATGTGATGATGGAACTGGAAAATTGGCAACATATTGCGGCGAATGTTCACATACGTATCCTTTCTACACTTGATATGGATTAAAAAACCTTATGGAATATACAGTTCTGGGATAGAAGGAAATCCGACAGTGTTTTATCGACTAATGCCCGGTTCGACAGCACAAACGAACAAATTTCATACGTTTTATCTGCAACAAAGACCGGATAACGGAGATACATGGGCTGATATCAAAGTCAATCATCCGCTTGATTATGAAAGTATCAAAGAGTATAATTTGACGATACGTGTTGAGGTAAGTGCAATGTTTATATGTATTGTATCTAATGCGATTTAAATTTACTAATATAGGAATTTTGATTTTAATTTATCCGTGAAAACAAGTAATGAAATATTTCCATCCTTAAAAATATCAAATATCAATTAATACTTTGCTGATACAGAGCTTTTACCTAACCATGGGAAACTAAAAAGCAAATCTAATTTTCTGGGGGTTGATGTTTTTTCTAGGTTTGATATGGTTGTAAAATTAAAGCAAATAAATGTATCAATTATAATTCTGGTTAGAGCCTGCTGCAAAGTGTAATTTTAAAACAAGGGATCAAAAACATTTTAAAATGAACTATTTTGAAATTAAAAAATGTTCCAAACCTTCTTCTTGTCTCCAATTTTCTTTAGAGAACAGCAACATGCACTGGACGCACCTAGACTGGCTTATTCATTTATGGCATAGCTTTTATTCGTGCCTTTGCTCCCCAGCAGTAGTCACCTATATTCTTCGCGGTTCTGCGACATCGTTTGCCAATTAGAAATCCAAGCAGGAATTTACTGTCAGCATCGATTGAACCTTCCCATCATCTAATACTTTTGAACACTAGTCGAAGTATTTAACGTGAGTACCTGCCAATATAAGACCTAACCTCATTAAGCATCAACCAGCGCCCCTGACCCGGGGGATGACGTTCCAGCTACCCCCGTTAGGATACCCGCCGCACACTGGTAGGTACGCAAACCTCCTTTCTAGCTACAGAATAAAACGACATACAGGAAGGTATGCTAGTAAGGCTACCCCGTGCCACATCATGAGAAGGCTTCTGATATTTGCACTCATTACACTCTCAATGAATACTGGTGTCCCGTAGGCCGCACAAACGACAAACCGACCAAAACATATTTTGTTGAGAGCCCTCCTTAGAAGTCCCCAGTCCTTCTTAAACACTCGTCGCAACATCGAGGCTAGAAGCCGTCCTTTATACCCCTAAAATGGGGCCAGAAGGATAGCCTCTCACCCACATGAATTCCCAAGTATGTGACTGTTTCGACATACTTGAGAGCTAGTAATTCGCGTCGCACCCATGGCGGACGACTTGGACTCAGTTGACTTCGACCTTCAACCAACAACAGCAAGTTATCAGCATATGCACAAAGATTGCAAGCAGCAGAGAGCTCTGCCAATAAGTCACCCGTAACAAAGTTCCATATAAATCGACCCGCTATAGACCCCTGAAGACATCCTTTCTGCACTTGTGTTTCCATTTTGTCCAACAGCCCCTGCAAAAATGCACTTCCGAACGAGAAGTATCTCCTCCAGTTAGTTTAGCTGGCTGTCTCAGATGGTCCAAAGCGCGCTTGAAGCCAATGAAGACTCCCAGGATATGCTTTTGCTCAATTGCACGTACCGTAGACAAACATATTGCCATGCATCTTTGGTGCAACGCCTAGTATGGAAACCGTAATGCCTATCCGACAGCGTTTCAGGAACCAACTGTTTCAATCTCTGGACCATAACCCTTTCCATCATTTACGCAAGTGACGGGAGTAGGCAGATGCCTCTATACGATCTTGGCAAGCCAGGGTCCTTATCTGGCGACTTAAGCAATGCAACTACCTTACCATGCTTAAAATTAACAGGGAAGCAAACTTGTTCAAAGCACTTGGAGGAAAGGCACTGAACATAGTCTTGCACAGCCCACCAGACGCTTTTACATAACTTGCCGGGCATACCATCCCATCCAAGTGACTTCCTACAGCGTAGTCATTGGCACTTGCGTCTATCTCCCAGTGCTGCAGAGGGGGAGCACGCTCCTGCTCTGTAGCACTTTCAAGATGCTGTATCTCATATTCCGCCCCAGGAAATAATGCTGCCAGCAACTGCTCAACACTTTCACTCCGGAGCAGTGATTCGTTAGTAATACTTTTGGAAATAAAGTCGAGAAGTTTAACGTGAGTACCTGCCATGAATAGGCCTAACCTCACGGTTTCCGCTAAACAGAGATTGGTTTGAAGCACCAATCAACGCCCCGCAGCCCGAAGTTTGAGGTCCCAGTTTACCCTCCATTTTAGGATACCCGCAACATGCAACTGGTGTGTGCTCGAAACTACTTTCTATGCTATGCAAGCTACAGCCAAAACTTTTTAGCCAAGAATAGGCTCCTCAACCGTGTAGGGGGTAATAGTAAATTGTTATGCACTCCCCCTAGCCCGTGGTACAGATCAAAACTCTGCTCAGCTTTTTATGACACTCGGCCTGAGTGACACTGCCTATGTGGCTCCCAAACCGAGGTAGGTTGCCCCGCGTCGGGTGCGTGGGGTTGGTCTTCCCCAAAGACTACTAGTTTCTGAGAGCCTCTCTCAGAGTTTGGCAAATCTCCCTGCGCTTTCGACAACTGTATTTCAATTGGCAAGCATCTTATAGTTTAGGACCGAAAAAAGCAGTCGCAGACTACAGTTCTCCGCCCGCTCTTTATGTATCATACATGGCATTCTGCTCTTTATGCAACACGAGCCATTGACTGCAATCACAGCCAAACAACTTCACGCCTCCAGGTCCTTCACTTCACTTAAGCTTGCGTTATTTGTTTAGCTTCATTTCTCCCTTAGCCACCTAACCGTTCACTTGATTCAACTTCTCCCTTCAACTATCATGCACCACCACCCAACATTGCTCAAGGTACTACTTGGCTACGCCGTTCGTCTGGTACCACTTCTCCCATCAGCCATCTCACCTTCACGTCTCCGCTCCCTTCGCTGCTAGGTTAACCATTCTTTTCGCTCAGTTCCACTTCTCCCTTTCAGCCACCTAACCTCCAGGTCTCCGCTTCCCCTCGCTACTCGGCTTTGGCTCCTTTTGCTTGGTTCAACTTCTCCCCTTAGTCATCATACACCACAGGAATCATGCCTCAAGGTACATCGTTTCCCCATTCTACTTGGTTAACCTTCGTCCGGCTCCACTTCTTCCATCAGCCAATACGCCTCAGGTCTCCGCTTCCCTTCGCCACTAGGTTCATGACTCTTTTCGCTCAGTTCTAGTTCTACTTTCAGCCAGCTTGCCTCTAGGTCCCTGCCTCCCCTCGCTCCTAGAGGTTCATGACTCCATCATGCACAACCATCCAACTGGCCTCAAGGTTTCTTTCAGATCCGCACCCTACAACTACAAGAACGCTTCACGTCCAGTTCTACTTCACTTCAACCCTTCCCTCCCCCTTTTACACTGGCTTGGGACAGTCATCACGGATGCACCATTTGGCACATCCGCTTGGCGGGGTTAATACTTTTGGACCACACTTTATATGATATGGGACAACAGAGCAATCCCTTTGTAATTTTCACAGCGTAGCCTGTCTCCCTTTTTATTATAGTCAGTCATCAGGTAGCTACTCTTCTGTCCATATCCTACATATTAACCGATGAAGGAGTTTATGCAGGCGTGTTCCTCTGGCTTGGAGTATTTGTGTCAGTATTCCGGTAGTTTCAGAAGTTTAATTCTTTTTGAGACCAAAAATGGCTGCCATTACCTCTTCTACTGTTGGTAAGATCTTCAGCCCCTAGAATGCTCAAGGTTTTGATAGATGTTGCCGGTGCTGTGACAAGTTCTACCTGTTTTTAATGTTATAAGGGCTGCCTAATCTTGCACCTTTTGAGTCTTTCCAGAGGCTCGTGCATGGTGTATATCCTCCTAGCAGTTGCTTAATTGTATGCTGATCTGGTATCATTTAGCGATATATGATCATTAATTTGCTCTATCTTTTGGTTGATGGCCCGTGGTTTTTTTCTGTAGGCACAGCATTTCTGCTTATTTACGGAGGGTGATGTATTACTCTATTTTCGACCAAGTTGGTCTTTGAACGCACAGTTTGTGTACTTGATTTCTTTTGTTGACTAGATCTTGACCTTCTTCGTCGAACGGCCTATGACAAAAGCAAAAAATTAAATCGCCCGAAAAGACATTAAATCATGCTAATATGATTATGCGAATAAACAAAATAATAGTAAACATATTAACATAGTTAAGAAATAAAGAAACCAATAACTTGTTTAATAATGCAGCCTAAATCAAACTGCAAAAAATAGTGATTTAATACAGTTTCCCCGTGGTAGTGATCTGCATAAAAAAATAATAAAGCATTATTCAAATTTATTAATGACAAATCTTCTAATTTATACGATTAAACGTTTATCATAATTAAAATAAAACAAAACCGGAAAGTTAGTTAACATTAGCATTTTGTTTATAAATTTGGTAAGAAAACACAAAAAATACAAACCTACCCATCATTCCACTAGCGCTCGAGGGTGAAGCCTATGAGCGCTTCAATTTGATATAAAAAACACTATATAGGGATGAGATCTCTCATCAAATTTCAATAAATTACAAGAAAGGAACGGATACCTGATCGAATGGGAATTAGTGCTTCTGATGATTTCGTCAAAAACCAAAGGAAATCTTGTTCCCATTCGGGGTGCAATCGATTTATACAGAAAGATGAGAAACGCGAAAACTCAAATATCCGACCGGTACAGCGGAAAGCTGTGCAATCGGCTGCGATTCGTGCACGGTACGCAGACTCTCGCAAGTTTCTTTCAGGCATGTCTGGGGAAAGTTGCTTGGTAGCAAATTAAGGAAACTACTTCCAATTTCTCGACTGCTGCGCTTTTATTTAAATCTCAATAGTTGGCAAGACAATATATCATCCAATTAATCAAGGCCCTTTTTATATTACAATTTCACAAGTTTGTCACGAAAAATTTAATAATAATATCATCAATTATCTGATTAAACGACTTGTTTGAAACGACAAATTTCGTACTCCGAATCCGTATTTTTCCCACTAAGCTAACTTGCTCCTCCGAGTCCTGGCCCTCAACTCCCGATTTATCGCATTCATCATTTCAACATCCATTAACAACTGGAGCTGGCAACGCTAATTTCCCAGCTGTAACCTGTTGCTGATTGATGGGTTGGCACCTCGCTGTTGAGGTTGTATTTTTTGCGCGTTTTACTTTGAACTTTGCTGTTATGGCGGACTTTGAGTCATTGTGGAATGCATGAGTCATTATGGAATAATCCTTTCCCGAAGACTGTATCGTTTTTAGAATGAGCGTCGCAGTACCATACGGATTATTATCCAAATTTATTTAAGTATATTTCAGTTAAGTTTGCAATTATCGCTTCAAATGTATGAGCCTGTAGGTAAAGGGGTGTTATTCTATGATTATAATATAAAATGCAAAAAAGATAGTGTATCAAAGAGGGAGTTGTATGGACTTAAAGAGGATATACAAGATACAAAAAACGAGAAAATGAACATAGGAGTAGAAGGAGTTCATTTGCACAAGCGTATATTCAATATCAATTAAGAAAGGGGATGAACATTCTAATCAAGTTCACTAGTGAGAGCCTCCTTTTAGAAGAGTTATAACGCTTCTCTAGTGTTCCGTATGGTGATAAATTTTGATCAAGTTAGCAGATAATGTAGCGAATTTTCATTTGTTACCTCGATAGCATCTAAAATGGGAAGTCTTGTTCTAACCCAGCAAATCATCGCTCACCAGTTTGATATGTAACCATATTTTTAATATGGTTTAGTAAAATTTTCGACCCCACGCCGCAAAGCTTTCAAACATATCCTATGTAATTATGAATTCATTCACCCCAGTCTTGAAACACGGCAAACAAACTTATTGATTTTCAATTCTCTATCTGATAACTGATAACTTTGTTCACTTAATTCAATAAACGATGCTATGGAAGGTAGCACATCAACGTAGATATACTCGTATATGCTCAAAGTTGTCGGAAAACACACAACAAAGCAAGGCCCGACTACTTTTTGAAATAGAACTAAAATTTGTGTGTGGAACGCTTACTCGATAAAGCATGCTGGGAGATATAACCGGGTATAATTTTCCTCTTTACCTAGATGCTGTGGAGAAATTGTGTGGAAATAAAAATCCAGCTTCAGGCAGTCAGTCCAAAACAAAGGTGCCAATTATGTAAGTCTAGCTAATCAAGGGCTTGCTTCTATAGTAAATGTAGAAGCCTGCCAAAATATTGAGGTCCTATACTTGAATTCTTACCTTGAAGTCTCTAGGATTGCTTCCAGTACAGGCCAAAAGCAAAAGTGCTTTACAAATTTATTTTGATTGAATTCGTTTTTTTTATCGCAACTCAGCTTTACGTGCTTTTATAAGACTTCATTGAAAATCTAACGAGATGACTGCCAATCAACTCTCTAAACGACCAACAAATCAAGTATTACTGAAAAAGTTCTCCTTATGCTATTCCAGAACTTGTAATAAGCAAAACAAATTAAAATAGCAGGAGACTGATTGTGCCAGAAAGCTTTTGTCAACAAATTAGTATATTTAAAAATGCTCTGAGGACACACAATCCCTCGGTTGATTTGGAGAAAGCTAATTGATAACCATATACAGTGTCGAAAGGATGTGTGGAAAGAAATGACTTTATATAGGTGTAGGGTGGGTTTAGTAGGTAGGCGTTAGGTTAGGCCAGGTAGGTGGTTATCGTAGATATTAAATTTTTATTTATTGTTTTGTGAATGTCCATTTTTTCATCGCATATGGTCTAGTACTGAGAAAATTGCATCGGAATTTGTCATAATTTTTTCGTTGATTCTATCACTATCTATCTTTCTATGTTTATATATTTCAACTCATTCCCAATGTCAAGTCCGGTCCTTTGCTTTGTTTCATTAACAATGTTGTAGAGTTTAGCATAGTCTTAAGATCATTAGTGCTTTTTGCACAATTTCATTACTTTCCGTGCTGTCTTTCCTATGTGTACCATCTCACAGTCCCTGCATGCAAGTTTGTGTATACTGCTATTCTCTTCTAATTGATATGTCATCTCAATTTGCTTATAATATGTTGTTATTCTGATTGCGATTTCAGATTTGTATTTCTACTTCTTCTCCTATGTAGCACTACAGCCCCTCTCGGGCCTCCGCTTCTTGCGAATAACGCATCCAACTGTCTCGGTCCATTTACCGCGTCCTCCAATTTTGAAATCCGAATAGCGATGAACTGTCTTCGTCGACTGAGTCAGACCAGCGTTTCCTCGGTTTCCCCATTGGTCTTCGGCCTTTAGTTCTCCCAACGAATTGAATGAATACGATTCATGTGCCCAGTCCATTACAGCTTTCGCAGTCTGACAATCGTTGATGCCTCCGGCTATTTATTAAGGATTAAATCCAAGCAAAATAATTGATAACCGCACATATTTAAATCCACCGTCATATTGGCTACGCTTTACCAACATCATCGTTGAATTAGTCACAGTAACAAATCAATATTACACAAAATTTATGAAATAATTTTTTTTTATGTTCCCAAACGTTTATTTTTCCAGTTTTACATCATTCTCGGGTTGGAGTTGATAATTTTTCAACCAGCTTTGTTGCTCCAGATTCCATAGCTATGAAATTTTTAGATTTGTAATAAAAACTAATAATTAACAGTAAACTCCCGTAAGTTCGGCATCGGTTGGTTCCGTTTCCACTTAGTCCGGCCGGCTATCTGAGCATGAGTCACGCACTTGGCGCGCGCCAGCCGTAAGTCTCCACTTGTTTATCCTGCGATGATTCTTTGTCCGTCTCTTTTAATCATACTGTGCTGTTGTGTGGTGCTCATCTTTATAGTAGTCCTACAAAGTTAGTGATTTTTATTTCACTTGCCTTTTTACTGTTGTTTATATACCTGCTGCTTTAGTGTTACGGCTTTTGTGTATGTATTCTTGTTTTTCATTGTTTTTTGTATGTTTTTATGAAATTACTGTTTTGCATCTTGTTTGAAATTGTTTTTAAAATGATTGAAAAGAGTAAACGTAAGTACAAGTCAATTGAACAGAGACTGCAAGCTCTTGAGTGATTAGACAAAAGAATCCGTACAAAGTATTTGCAAGGATTTAAACGTGAGCAAAAGTACAGTCAATGACTGGCGACGCAACAGAAAAAATATCGAAGGCTTTTGTACACGAATTGAATCCGAAAAAAATCTAGAAAGGCGTTGTTTACTCAGGAAGGCCAAACACACAACCACAGATGTGGTTCATTCAAGAACAGAGACGAGGAACGCCATCAAGTGGACCAATACTAAAAGAAAAAGCTATGATTCAACACACAAAGCTTCAACTAGAAGAGGCGTTCGTTGCTAGTGAGGCATTGCTCTCTAGTTGGAAAAAGCGACACGGAGCTCATTTTATTGGAGTTTGTGGTGAGAAACTGTCAGAAACCCAAAAGCGGCCACCGGTTTTTCTGCAAGATTTAAAAAAATAATTGATAATGAAAACTTGGGCCCAGAGCAAATATACAATATCGATCAAACTCGGTTAAATTTTAAACTTGTGTACAGAAAAACTTTTACCATCCCGGAACATCTGCTCCAGAGTTTAAAATCAGCAAAGAGAGGATAACGGTCCCCTTGTGTTCAAACGCTTCGAGGACTCACAGGCTACCCGTATTTGTCATTGGCAAAGCGGCAAAATCAAAGTGTTTAAGAGCATAAACATGGAAACTCGCCTAGTTTATTATCGGTCGTAGAAATCAGCGTGGATGGACATATATTTGTTCAAAGTATGTTTCGTCTGCGAATTTGTTCCTAAAGTGAAAAAACATTTGGTAAAATCATAACTCCCCACCAAAGTACTTCTACTTCTTGAAAACGGGCCTACTCACCCTGCTGTTCCTGCCACCAAGTGTAACCAGTCTCCAATAGCCGATTGACCAAGGGATCATTCATTGAGTGCTTCAAGAGGAAGTATCGTCGAAAACTACTTTCGGAAGTTCTCTCCAAACTAGATGCTAATGACAGCTTATACCTCATGAAAGTGCTGATGCCAGTTAACATGAAGGATGTTATATACATGTCGGCTCAGGCATACGACGAAATCCCACCATCGACGTTTGTAAGGTCTTGGAAAAAACTTTGGCCAAATATAAAAGACAAGTTTGAACAAAAAAACACAACAGCCGATGAGCCAAACAACATTCTTGTTAACGAACCTGATGACAATGCAGCTGTATTGCACGACGTTCAGCAACTACCAAATTGTGGTCCCATTGTTGAAGCAGATTTTTTTGAGTGGATCAACTTTGAAAAGGAGATAGACAACGAGGTTTTGAACGATGACGAAATCGCGGAGTGTGTCATTTCCCAGGAAAATGAGAAGGATAACGACGCAGATGCTGCTGAGATTTAAGAGGAAGATGAAGAAAATAAAATGAGCCACGCTGAAGGCAAAGCAGCTTTGCAACTCGCAGCTACCTACATCAAACAGCAAAAAGGAGCAACTGCCGTCGACGTAATGTTTCTTAAAAAGTGGCGTGACTTTGTACATAAAAAATCACTTGAGAAGAAAGTTCAGAAAAAATAACAGATTTTTTTATTAAGTGCTTTGTAATATTTTTAAATTATATTTTAGCTTTTTTTACCTTATATCATTATATGTGTGCTAAATATAGGTTAGAGTGTTACTCTGTGTTGTACTCTACTGTAAGTGCAAGAGTTTTGTATATGTTATATACGCATCGATTCGCGAAATATATGCACAGTATTACTGTTTTATTAGTAAGTACATCTTCAAACTCAGTTTAGTAGTTATTTATGTCTGGGTAATGTCTGGAAACGTTGATTTTACGGTCATTCAATTACTTTTGTTGAAAAACTATCCTTACAAACAATAAATGGGCATTTTTTAAGAAAGGGAGTTTGGCCACTTTTAAGCTCGGCCTAGGCTTCGGTCCCGAGGTGGCCGAACTTACCGGAGTCTACTGTTTTTCATTTTTCTAATCCGTTTTCTCAGCATACCATCCTGAAAGTTTATTTTTTCTTTTGAATTTTTTGCCTTCACAGCAAGCAAAAACGAGCAGGGTAACTATTAGCTTTTCCTTTAACCTGAGAATCCTATTGATCCTCCTTTTCATTTCCTCGTATCTTTTCAAAAGGGGTAAATATGCTGGTCAAACAAGATCCCCTTCTTTTTTTGTCTCATTCAACTTGCCCGATCTGAAGCTCGTAGAACATTGCTCTCAAACATTCTAATAAATTTGTTGTTGTCACTCCAATGTCAATTTTTGGCTTTTTATTTGTTTACTGCGATTTTGCCCACTGGCAATGAACATACTGAAGACACAGAAAGAAGTAAGATGAACAATATCGAAAAGAAAATGACTAATCGTAACTTAGAGCTTTCAAGGGCCGGGTGGCAAATGCTGCTCGCAGGCAATATGCCAATGGATTGCAGTCCTGAAAAGTATGTTTAGTAGTGGACTGTCTGCACAATGATTTGTTTAAAAATAGTTCAAACCCTTTAAGTTCAGATTAAAAATGTTTACAAAAAGCCGCCTAACAAGCCGTAAAAGAATGATATGAATTTCATGAAACCAGTCCTTCATGGGTGCAAATATATTGCTAACACTTATGCATGCAAAAATTGAAATAGATTTGACCCCGACTGCTTGAAATATTTTAAGTTCGTTTTTATTTTTCTTGAAGGGATTCATCAAATTTTCAGGTTTTCACTCATTTTCAAAACAAATCACTCTCAAAATATGGCTAAAATAATCATCATACACATTAAAATAAAGGAATTTATTGTTGCCTTGTACATCTACGGCAAATTACGCGGAAAACAAAAGCTTATCTTCCAACTTTTTTTCAGTCCTTCACTCTAACATATTACCTAAAAAACGTATGCTTTAGTACTGTTACTGCTGCTGTTGCCACATTGCTCAACCAAAATGTCCTGAATAAATTACAACTAAGCTGGAAAATTGTCCCCTAGCTTTTCACAATATCTCTAAAATTATTCTAATAAGGTTTCAAAAAGAGCTCCTTGCTGTTGTTTGTTCCCTTGCCTCGTCCCAATGTAGTTTATCGGTAATTCGGAAGTCATTGCTCACAACTTGTCTCTCTTCTCTCTACCCACTAGCATCGTTGCCATATTCTAAGCCCAACTGTGCTCCCGAAAAACCAGCAGCTCGTCCTTGGGACGGTATCACGATCTTGAGTAAGTAATCAAATTGTAATTCCCGTTCGGGATTGAAATAGCCAAAACCCAACCAAAAGTCCCAGAAGTTCGTCCATCAACAACAAAGTTCTCTCCCCATCTCTGTTTGTTTCTCTCTTTCCTTCCGTAATTTTCAGCAAACAATTGCAAACGGAAAATATGTTGCCAGTTGAAAATAACATGTGTTAACTTAACGGAGGTACGTTCGACATATTTGCAACACAGGTCCGTGTATACATTTGATTTAACACAAGATTGCTAGGACTTATTCCGTTGAGTGGCTTGTTGGCGGTGGAAATATGCAAATCAGCGAATTGCGATGTTGCTAATAGGAATAATTTAAATCATGTGGAATTAGTCAAGAACATCGGGTAGATGCGGATTCAACGACCAATGTTAATGTCGGAAACCGTTTGCTGTGGAGTGTACAACGATTCGGAAACGGCTGATGGATGCCTTATTTGAATTCAAAAAAGGGAAATGAATTGATTATGGGAATATGAAATACTTGTAATTCATTCATTTTTGAGTCTGGTATTGAGAACGGTAACGATGCGTGTTATAGATAGGAACGCATAAATTACCAGAAAATCCGATTGATATTCCAATTACCCAAAATTTGGAGAATATATTCTGCCTTGGACTAATTTCAAATTCAATCAATATTAATAAAAATGCATCGCTGGTCCGAGTCTGTCGACGAAGGCAGTGCATCGCTACTTGATTTGGAAAATTGGAGGAGGCGCTCGATGGACCGGAACAACTGCAGGCGCTGTCTTAAGAAAGCCAAGACCACGAAGGGCTGCAGTGCTACAAGGGCTACGACGACAATTTTGTAAATGTCAAGTCGTGCGAAAATCTAAAATTTAACCATAAGATGCTTCCAATAAGGCAGCCTCTTTGTGACCAAAAATGCCATATCGAAAAGCCATTTCCTAAATTATTATTACTTTCAGGCTCTCTAACGAAAATGAAATTTCCACGTCGCCCATACATTCTTCAATTTATCTCTTTCAAATATTTTCATTAAGTAAAACGCATGCTGAAATAACGTCAAACCAATATCCTTGTAGGCTAAGCCAAATCATTATCATTCAAGCATGACTAACGTGTGTACATTCAAGCTTTCATCAGAAGACAAACAATTCGCTCCACACTCTCTTCACAATAGAATCAGCACACAAATTCACCTGGATCTCCATTCACTCATCGTTTCATGTTTCCAATTTGAATTCTTCCTTCTTGCCTCGGAAATTTGTTCGGTAGGATAACCTTCCCTTCTACTTAGTACATTAATATTTAAGGGCTTACGTGAGGATTTCCTTTCATATACGAGAATATACATCGCTCACTCGATCCTACCTTTATTTTACCAATTCCCCACATTTAAAGCCGATACATGGCGAAGCCGGGAAGGAGTGTTGGCACTACATCCCAATATAACTTCAACAGCACCATCTGCCGCAGGAGGCAATGTTTTCATTGAGTCACATATAATTTCACTTTGAACGAAAAGAGAAAAGTAATATGGCATTACCAAGTAGCAGAGATGTTATTACCAAGGATTCTTCGAGATCCTTTCATCATATATCCTGACAACTGTGAACACTCACTATCATTTGCTGTGAACGTCAGGTGAATTTACGTTTGCAGACATGTACTCGTATGTCGGCTCAAATTGGAATGAAGTGGGCCAGGCAATCTAGATGAAGCCTTTTATGTTGATATGAATGTTTTTCAAGGATCTAGTGGAACAGTGGGGTTACTATGCAGATGTTAATAGTCGGGTGTAAGCGTTAAATAGGAAATTTAAGAGTCGTTCAAGTAATTTTATGTTCGAAAAGGATTTACTCTCAATATCCTTAAATTCTTTTATGGTTGCGGTTGTATTTTGGGGTCGATTTGAGTTGTTTACAAATTGACTGTAATTAGTTGCTACCCGAGGATATCGATGGGTCGAGTCGGGGAAGTGGGACGTCAATTAAGTTGATTCGAATCCAAGCAAGTTTTAAAGTTGTTGCATAATTAAGGCCTTTTGTTTGGTTGAAATGGTAAAATTTTTAGAAATATTAACTTCCCATTGCTGTACAACTTGATTTCAACGGCAATAGATTTCCTTGAAGAATTCAAGTATTTTTGTCAAATTTACTCACATCCTGCTTAATAGGGAGGGATCAACAAATCTACGGGCAAAAATTAATTAATATTTGCTTTCCGTGCCCACTTTCCCGCATGCAAGTAACTTGCAAAACTAATCTTTTGCATATTTGATAGTCTCTTGACAGGCCCCATTTTTAGATTAAAACATGTGGCTGTGCAGCAAATATGAGTTGATTAGATCAGCGAAAATTATACTTAAAGGTTCACTTACATATGGATTTATATTTGAACGAATAAATTGAAAACTATCAGAATAAGCAAGAGAGTGTTCTTTCCAAAAGGGTTTTGTAGTCATTGCATGACTTGCGTAAAATATAATAAAAAATTTTATTGCAAAAAAAAATAACAATCATCTGAATAGCTAGTAGCAGATCTCTCTTTCAAACTTTTGTGTCGATCACTGATTTTCACTACACATATGTATGCCATTTCCCCGCTTTTCTCAAAACAACCCTGTATGTAGATGCCATCCGCGCGTAGTCAAATCATAAATACTAACAAGCAAGTCCATCAGCTGATCTGCTAAATTGAAAGAGAGGAAAAATGTTTGAACGAAACAAGCGATAAACTTGCACAAGATAGAGAGCGCGTTTATCATAATTCATAAAACGTGAAAGCGCTATCCACTTGGGATAAAGCTTTTAAGCACAAAATCGATTTGCAGTTGTGTTTGCATGTATTGTGCGTAAATAAAATGAAAGGGAATTCTTTCGCCCATCTGATCGAAATGAAAGATCATTGTCTTAAATTTCATTCAAGAGCCTATACAGAGCAATATTTGAAGCTTTGAACTCTATCTTACATTTCCCCATGAAAGCATTTGCAACCGCTTATACATAATCAAATTGATCTTTGAAAACCGTTTGGTTGGGAGTTTGTTCTATGTGAACTCGTTTGTTAGTTCGTACGCTCTGGCTTAGACCTGTTATGGCAAGGCCATTGTTCTGTAAACAATATGCTTAAAATTGAAATAAGAACGTGTTAAACAATAATAAGTATCGTTATTTTCGCGTATCTTTCTATGCAAGAGGACTGGAAAGCTTAAAAAATTTTCATCTCCTTGCTTCCTTCAAAATTGCAGCCTTAAGTCACGGTTTTCAAATACCTGATCTTCTCGTTTGCTATCCTTGTTAACTATAATTTGAAGGAATTATAACTTATTTTTAGAAGACCCTTTAAAACGTTCTTTCAAAAAATTACTTTTAACAAATTCTTAATGTCACTTCAATTCAAATTCTTTCTTTTCGTCGCCACCTTAAAGATAGAATGTGCAGTGCTATTTTTGCATGAGATTCTCAGTACATCTACTCTGTTTTCCTTATATACCAAGCTTCTTTTTCAAAATATCAAGTGGATGAGAAAATAAATATTGAGGATATGATACCGTCAAATCAATTGAAACAAAATCCCGCGCTTAATGAATGAGTATGGAATAGTTCCTGAAGGAATAGGCAACCAGCACTATCGCAATGAAAAGCTTGATTATGGTGGGGATACTCAATTAGTGTTGACAGCAGATTTCTTCTGAGGGGACATGCTCGAAGTTATTTGAGACAATTGGAAACATTGCATTCAGGATGCGAAGCCTTAATATGAATTACAGCTGCGACGATGATTGGCATCGTCAAGTTGCTAGATTGTTATCTTGACTTCAAACAGCTAAAAGAGCTAACATTTTGATTTTCCAAGTAAATTCGGAAAGCCATTTCAGCAAAAATCTAGCAAAAAATTATCATCAATGACGATAATAATAGCGTAACAGTCCAATTAAACTTTGTCGTTGAGATATGTTAGGGAATTTCATTTCTTGATCGTAACGGTATTCGAGAAGGTGATATGGTCAACATCATGCTTAACCGTGGAATTATTACCTGCTTGTTCAATCAGTACCTATTACAGCTGGGTGGGCTAGAGAAACCCCTAGCACAAACTCGTTACCATTAACGAGATTTGAACTTGGTAGCAACTGCGCATGCTGTGAGTACTCTAACCACTACATTACACGGACTACTCGACTACTTAAAAACGATAAATTGTCTAAAATTACTTGTTGCCAGAATTTGTACATCGCTGAAGAATTCTAGCTGAAGTTTTCGGTAGATTTGTTGGATTCTTCGTGGTGATGTCATAGATTTTTCGTCAATTTAAGCTTAAATAGCGAAAAACCAAGCAAAGGAAAACTACTTCGAAACATGGGAAATTTCAAATGATTTCGGTGTAGTTGAAATGAGTTTAGTTGAAGATTTGAAAATTAGTAGCGTGCGATGTTTATTTCGAGTCAAGTGAATCTAAATAAAACAAATAACTTTTTCTATGTAATAAATTTAATTTTGGTTAAAATCTTTGCCATTTCTTCACGCAAAATAAAACTTTACTTAGTCGGAATGAGTAATGATTTAGAACAAGGAATAGATAAATTGACTGGAATTTTCTTTTATTTTCATTTGAAATACATGATTTGCTTGATGCTATAACATCACTAATTATGCTGAGACGATTACAAGTTAAGACTAATTTATAAGCACACTTTATTTAAAATCTTAGAGTAAGATAAATTTCAACCACAGTATCTTAAAATATTTTTGTATGACTTGGGGTCATTTAAAACTGCAAAGGATATTCTGTTTGAAGAGTTATGATACATGTAGAGTAATTTACCTGCTAAGAATCTAGTTTTGCAGCTATATCTAGCTTATGTTTCGTCACCGGAATTAAGCAGCGTACATTCTCAGTCGCATTTAAATAAAGTAGTCAATTATTTTGTTTATTTGATATCCGCAGGCGAATTCGCTTCTTTTTTGAGAAGCCTTCAAACCTTGCCTTGTTTGATGGCGCGTTTCGACTCGTTTGAATCATCTTCAGACACTGAGTCATCTTCAGTGTCTGAAGACGACTCAAATGTACACATACATACAAATTATTTTAACCGTTTTCCAATTTCTTCGTCGTTCCAATTTTCACAGAATTTCAACAAGTCTTTTTAATCTCTGAGATACTAGAGATAAACAAAATCGGACATTTAACAAGCTTGCTATGAACAGGAACAAATTCGAAATTTAATGGAGAATTTTGGTGATATGGCTTATCAGTTGGGATGAAAAATTCATTTGTGGAAGGAAGGATAGTGTTGAGGAACTTTTCAATTTCCCGCAAATTTGAGCATATAAATATGAGGGGCGGCCCGTTAAGTATTTAGCCTACAAAAGAAAATTTTCGAAAAGTGGCGATTTTTACTCAGTATAATCTCCCCTTAGCTTGAAACACTTGACCCAACGATGCTTCAACTTCTTGAACTCGTCTGTAAAATAAGTTTTCTTGAGGTCTGCAAAGTAGGCCTCTATGGCGGCGATGACCTCCTCATTCGATTCAAATTTCTGCCCGGCGCGTGATTTTTTCAAGCTTGGAAACAAAAAAATTGCACGGGGAGAATCAGTTAGATGGGGTAGCAGTTCGTAGCCCGATTCGCGCAATTTGGCCGTGGCAACGGCGGAAGTGTGCACCGGTACGTTGCCATGGTGAAAGAGCTTTTGCCTTCGCTGAATGGGGTTTTTTTCTGCATCAAACTGGCACAATAATTCGGCACAACAGAGTTCTATGATCCTTTCGCCGTTTTCTAGGTAGCTGATACTCTCATATGAGGGCCAACATTACATCCAAGCTAGGTCTTTTAACTAACTCCCTTTATTTTGAATTTCGTATTAATAAAAGAAAAAGTTGTGACTGAAAGGCTTTTAAACTTCCTTCTCTTAACCAGCTACCATTTTGAAATCAGAAAGCGAACGTCTAAAATTTTTGCTTTATTACCTACGCATTTTTAATTTCTACTATACAAAAAAAATAAATGTATATATATATATATATATATATATATATATATATATATATATATATATATATATATATATATACGAGTATATATATAAATATATATCGACCCAGGAACGGGGTATGAACTATAAGTTGATATTTTTACCCATTTTGGACCTTAGAATGGCCACCATTTGGTTTCAGATGGGTTAGCTTCGAATCTTTTTTGTAAGCTTTGTTATACTGTTCAATAAAATGTGCCAAATGTCGTTAAAATCGGAGTTCAACTGTAGTCAAAGCAGAAATCAAGAATGGCCACCATTTTATTTTCAAAATTTTGTTTTCCAGTGTGCTTTGGAATTTTCACTTGGCAAAAAAGTGACGACATCACTGACATTTAGTTTGTATGTATACATTTTCTTACAGCGAGAGGCAAGCAGGTATTCAAAAAATGCAAATTCAACCTGTATCTAAAATAAACTAATTTGGGTTATATTTCTAATTGATCAAACCGACGAAATTATGGTTCTTTGAACTTTAAAACTCACATTTGGTTGCTTCATTAAAAATAAAATCCTATCTGTCATGTTATTGTCTCAACTATATATCCACTCATAACCGTATTGACGTTAAATCGAATCCGTGGTCAATTTCAACGTATTAACCATTGCAATGAGGTTGAGAAAACATTATCGCTTATAAAATTCTTTGGATTCTACTACCCCATATACTAAACTTTTTCTTGATGGTACTTGCTTCCACAAGAATTCGCTTGTCCGCTCTTGTATGCCAATGACTTGATTTCCGAAAAATTATACGAGCGAATTTTTAAGTCTCCTTTGAGGTATGTCAGACCATTTCATAACAATTAGTTGACCTTTAAAGTACGACCCTATGTGACATTTCTGATACTTTGCGAAAGATGTAGATAACATATATATTTCCTAAGCGCATCGTATCTAGTAATTTTTATAAAAGAGTCGTGAAGTACAGGGGATTAATGCCCAATAAGTTGTTCATAGTTTTCGGTACCATAGGGGAATGGAGATAGAGATATCAAAAGCTACCTTTTTTCCAATTTTTTTTCCAGTTTTGGTTAATGTATGCAACATGGGGCATTGCGTGAAAAAATTTCTTGGAACCCTCATTGAAACTAATCGAATTATTTGCAAAATGTTTGAATTCCATTTACACCTTTGTGTCGCTTATCAAACAACACCCCACGAACATCCACAATTCAAAATGTTTAAAAACCCACTTTTTCAGTGTCAAAGTCAAAAGCACTATATTCAATACTAATCGGTATAAATTTTCAAAGAATATAAAGCAAATCCAAGCAATAACAATATAAAAACTTAATGGCCCAAATGGCTCTCTAAATTTATACGTTATCATTAAACACATTTCATCAAATAAAACTATAGCAAATTCAATTAACTAAGATATTACATATTTGGAAATTCAATTGGAAAAAGGAGAAAAAACCAACCAACACTATTCAAAAATTATTTATAATTTAAACACAACAGTGAACTTTGATCCTACACCTTATATGTCTTAACCTAATTCTAATAAATTCAATCAAAAACATTATCTTATACTAAAAAATTCTATCAGAATATTCCTAACCTACGCATTTAATCTTATCTCTAACCTAACATAATAAACATAACATATACCTAACCTATCCCTAATTCTTAACAGAAATCAACACCAATGCTAAATGTAGAAATAATAAGCTGAAAGTCAGAAACTAAGTAACGAAAAACACAAAAACTGGAAATAAACACGAATAATTTAGACATTGTCATTCAGCCTCCAATACCTAGATTGCCCCGTCTCAGCTCGATCACCTTCAACTAATCTAGCAAATAAGTATCTCCATTGGAATTGTTAGTCTCGTGAACCCAAACTCGGAGCATATTTTATCTTCTTATCGGTGGCCCGTCTATACGAGTATATGTGATATATGATTGGGACGACGTCAGAATCAAAAAAAGATCGATTCATGTCCAAATACACGAATGCTTCTGGAGGAACGAAGCCAGTAGCGAGGTAAGTCGCAATATACTCGTCTGTAGGGCGGAATGGCTGTGAAATCCAAGGATTTTCACTCACAGTCACAGATCTTGTGATATGATTCCGAAGAAGTTTCGATATGAAGATATCGACTCTTGTCACTTGAGCAGTTTGACAAATTCTTCTATTCGATATAAAGTGTTTCCAACCCGGTGTTTGAAAACTCCTAATTTTTCCATAGTGCTAACACTCTGGTTGTGCCAGATCTGACATCCATATGTCAAAACTGGACTAACCAGGGTCTTGTAACAAATAATTTTGACCTTCTGATCAATGTATTTGGAATGAAAGAGTCTTCGTATGGCCATGACTACTTTTAGTGCGTTACTGAGCATGATTTTGACATATTCAGTACAGTACAGATACTGATCGAGATGAACACCGAGGTATCGAACACAGGATTTATGTGGAACTCGTTCTGAAGTACCCTGGCCAGCTATGATGTGGAAATCTTTCCAATTACGTTTCAGGTCTTGACTGACCCCCTGCAGCGTTGTCTGAAACAAGATTGTTTCACACTTCTGCGCATTAATTTTCATTCGGCAATTGTCAGTGTACAGCTGCACATCATTGAACATTTTTTGAAGATTTCTCTGAACTATTGTAGCTTTTCGGTCTGCCATATAGATGATGAGTGAGATCATCAGCAAACACTACTAATTATTGCCTTGGCGAGACGTTAAAATCAAAGCCGTTCAATAGCTTGCGAATGAATATTGAGAAGAGCAGAGGCGCAGTAACTGTTCCCTGGTGTAGACCATTCAAGACTTTGAATTCGCGTATTGTTGTCAGATTTCCATCTGTTACTACAAACGATTTCTCGTACAACATATTGCATATCATGGCGACAAAGTGTATGGGGAACTTGTCCTGAAGGAGTTTAAAAACTAGTCCATCTAACCACACCGGATCGAATTCTTTCTCCATATCAATGAGACATGCTCCAACGCATTGTCTATCATTTAGTTTCCAACAGATGTCTGAGGTTTCTTTCGTTATTGCATGTGTGGTCGAATGCCTGGCACGAAAACTAAATTGGCAATTCGGCATCAACTCATTTTCCTCAATGTGGGCGTTTAATGCTCTGTTGAGTATCACTTCAAACACCTTGCTGATGTTAGGCAGCAAGCTGATTGGGCGATAGCTTTTGAGGCATGAAGATTCTTTTCCTTTCTTCAAGATCGGAAATACCCAAGCCTTTTTCAGTTTTTCAGTGTTTGCCGTAAAATGTTAAAATTATGCATCATATTAAACATTTTATTCACGTTAAATTCAAGTTCAAAAAACTTTCGGTTCAAAGGTATATCCACATTTAGTTTTATGTGTCACCTATTCAGGATTAAATGCAAAATTCGACTACGTTATAAGTTTGATGAGACAAAGATGACTTACTCTGGTAAATAAGACTTGCTTTAGCCAAATTTTCGTTGCTTTAGCCAAATTTTTGTTGACAGCTCAGTCTTAAAGTTGATTATATATAAAATCTGGTAACTCTTAGGCGTCTATTTGATATCTTTTCGCTACATGAGAAGCTGCTGCAAGAGCCCTGTTTGAGCTAATTGAGCTCTGCAAAGTAATGTCAGCTTAATATACAAACAACTCGCTTTTTTTGTTCGTCATAAAATGGTGAACATTTTTAATTATCATATCAAAAAAATATTACACACACAATGTAAATTATAATGGATTACTCGCTTTATAAGAATTTATCATAAAATATAGTTCCGATTAAAGTATCAACCCGATGGAGGTACTTGAATTAAAAGCTTTACTTCATTCGCAATGTACACATCAAACGAGACTTTCCTATCCACCTTTACTGCAAAATGCATTCCATGAAATCCGACAATGAATGGCTTAAGAAATATACAAGGATTTCAACTATCACTATAACTTCTGCTACACAGTACCACTCGTATCCGACATCTGAGTCCTTCAATTTCTTGCACAACTCCCATTCTTATGCTGAATATAATTTACAATTCAAATTCTTTAAGCGACTGGAGAAACCCCCATATTAAACTCCTTTTTGTAAGACTCGATCCATGCATATCTTGTTAAAGATAGGTATTAGTGAACTCTATCTTCATGCTTCTCAGTGAAAATCTTACTCTTGTTCCATATTCTTGAGAGCCAAGAAAGGCAGAAGTCATTTTGCATTTGTTCTTAAGATGCATGTTCCAGCCTAGCATGAGTTTGAGTTGAAAGGAGGAAGAGTTCTGTTCTGTACTCAGTGCTGTAAGATGATGACATTGTGTGCCTGCAATGGAGGAAATCTCGTGATTGTCGTTGGTTTTAACATTGAATTAACAAAATGTCCTGATAAGAATGAAATGGCAATAATCTAAATCCGAAAATTTGCATCGTCTTAAGCGTGAATGAAAGTGCAAAGCATAGGTTTATAAGGATATGATTAGCGGTATACTGCTGAAAAGCTACAGTCTTATTTTCCAAGTTGCGTTTGTAATCAAGATGATTTCTATTAAATTAAACAACTTTCGATATTGAAAATTATGGATATTGTTTGCATTTCAAGTGCAGGCCTCCAAAGAAAAATATTCAGTTCTTCTGACAGTTTGTCAACTTACTTGCCTGAAATGCTACCAAAATTAAATTAAATGGTAGTTATTTTGTAGATTATTTCTTCCTCTTCTTCGTAGCACTACAGCCCTCTTAGGGCCTTCACTTCCATCAAATATCGCCTCCAACTGTCCCGATCTGTCAACCGTGTCTTCCAATTTCTAAGCTTGAACAATGATCATCGCCGACCGACTCAGAACAGCTTTTCGACGGTTCGAATACACCCGTACCTGTTCTTTGTTCATACGCTTCAAGTTGCCAGCCCATTGAAACATCCGCAGTTTTGCAATTGTTAAGACCTCCTGCTCGTCAAAAATTGCATACAGCTCATGGTCCCTGTCTAGCTTCGCTCCGATTATTTGCCTAAAGGTCTGTCTCGCTAAGGCATTCAATATGTTTGCGTATGCCTAATTAAGAATCCATGTTTCACACCCGTAGCAAAGCACAGGTATTATTACACATCTGTATATTTGGAACTTTCTTTTTTTATGCATGAAATTAGGCTTCAATGTCTTCATAACTGCATTAAATATATTATTTGCGAGCTGCATCCTTCGGCATATTTCGTCGCTTTAATAGATTGTAGATTGCGTGAAATGGGTGCCCTGCACTTCAACATTTGACCGATTTATTGTGCACCTATTCTCATTGGTGTGGTTGAAGTTCCAAGAACAGACCAACCTTTCTCAAAGAGTGGATGATCTTCATTGGCTTCAGGTGTCCAAGTTGCTCCTTAGCTAGGCAAGCACTCATCGTCCTCGCTAAGACTCATTTTCTTAAATGTCCTCCGAGCTTGCAGTGCCCTCTGAGGAACCCTGTAAGGATCCTTATTTGATTCTTGCCTATGTTGATGCACGATTTGTGCGATACAAATCGTTACATCATAGGTGCTAAGGAACGCTTGCGATGTTTTAAGTCCTGGATAACTACTCCAGTGTTGCTTGCGCTCTTTAGTTTCTACTTCCGTCATGTGTCTCCGCATAAAGTCCAACTCAACCGCACTGAAGGATTCAGCACCAGCGAACACTGTCGATGATTCTTTTCTCGCTAAAATGTTTGCTTTTTCGTTACCTTCAACTCATGCCATGCTCCTTCACCATCAGTCCTCTTGTGGCCTTTGTTCTCGCCACTTTGAAATGCCGGTTCCATGCAAGCTTACTATCCAGATGGATTCCAAAATACTTAGTTCTTTGTCTTTGTTGAATTCTAACTCCACTCAATTTAAGCTTATGGTCTGAAGTTGTTCCAGTTTCCGCTTCTTTGTAAATGGTTACAGCGTGGTTTTGGTAGGGTTGAGGCTCAAACTATTTTTTTGGCACCATTTACCACCAATAAAAAAGGCTCAATGCATGAAGTTACACAGTGTTCCTACGTATTTTCCGCGGACTAAAATGGCGATATCATCCGCGGATGCGTGACATACTGGGCTACTTTCAGAAAGCTTTTTCAGAATATCATCGGCACCAAGTGTCCACAGTAGAGGTGACAGAACCCCTCTGTAGACAATCCCGTGTCGTCTGCATATGGATCATTCTAGTTTTCACCTTATATACAACGGTTCTTGTTCGAGGGATTGAGTCAGCCAGTGCTCGCCTCACCGCTAAATGACTTGCATTGTCGAAAGCCCCTTCAATGTCAAGGAATGCACCTAGTGCAATTTTTTGTGCTCCAAGGTTTCTTTGAGCTTCCTTGTTAGTGCATAGAGTCTGGTCTCTCTAGATTTTCCCGTCCTGTATGCGTCTTGATTGGGATGTAATGGATAATTTGTAAGTGTCGTTGTACTTATATAAATGTCCACTACTTTCTCCATCGCTCTGAGTATAAACGAAGTTAGGCTGATTGGCCTGCATGTCTTTGGGTTGGTGGTGTCACTTCTACCCACCTTTGGAATGAATATCACTTTTGCCTCCCTCCACAGTTTCGGTATACTTCCCAAAGCTAGACTAATTCTGTGTATGTGTATTAAGCAAGATATGAGGAGATTCTGTCCTTCCTGAATAAGAACTGAATATATACTATCTTCACCAGCTGATTTAAAGGTTTGAAAAGAGTTGAATGCCCTTCTCATATGCCTTTTCGTGATCCTTCATTTATAATTTCACTCCCCGGGAAGTGTGTCTTCATTAAAAAAAGCGCTCTCTCTTCTTCGGTTTGCATGTAGCTGCCGTCAGCTTGCCTTAGTTCAATGTTTTGCCAATGCTTAGGGAGTCTTGCTGCGCCAGGGGTTTCCGTAACATTTTCACAAAAGGCTCTAAAGCTGCGCCGTCTTGCTTTACGGATTTCTTTGCCATAGTTTGTTAGAGCCCTATGGTATGTAACCCAGTTGTTGTCATGTTTAGTTGTATTGTACAGTTTCCATACCTACAATCTGAGTTGCGCTAGCGTTTCGTTCCCCAATTGGGTTCTTTACCCTTCTTTATGGTGTGAATGGGGCAGCTTTCTTCGTAGGCATTAATTATTGCCCCGTTGAGTTCTTCTACTACATGTTCCCATTCTAGAGGATATTTTGGCGTTCTCTTTTGCGGAACGTGTTGTAGGTTATCTTCCA
The DNA here is from genome assembly GCA_963969285.1 of Odontomyia ornata. NCBI lineage: Eukaryota > Metazoa > Arthropoda > Insecta > Diptera > Stratiomyidae > Odontomyia > Odontomyia ornata. The sequence goes on along the minus strand of OZ017740.1, from coordinate 28,686,360 downwards.
AAATGGTTCGGTACAAGGCCCATTTATTCTTCTAGGGTTCCTGAGTAAAATGTCCTGATCAGACATTGAAGGCTCTACCAATACCTTCCATCTCGTTACCATGGAGACAATAATTATACTAGTAGAAGTAATATTCAGTACTTTCTCTCTTGCTCTTGTGATGAAACTGAGTGACGATGATCATATTCGACTTCAATATAAATTAAAACAGATACCTACCTCTATTGTTGGTATCAGTGTCACCCTACAATGATTGTGTGCGTTACCGTCACATCCAACTAGAATATGTAAATTCCTACTTTCACAATGCTCTACCAGCATTTATACCTCTACTGGAAGAGTTTGATTTATGTCTTCAAGGAATTGTATGATAATGTGCTTATTTTATCAACAAGTTGCTTCCTTATGACGTATGAGGGTGGCTCAATAAATACCCGTGTTAGAAATAAAGACACAATTTTATCAAAAAAAAATTTTTTTTTAATTTTTCAATATAGTTCCCTTTCAGAAAAATACTCTTCCAACGTTCGTGCCATTTTTTTGACGCTTCCAAAAAATAGGATTTGTCAAACTCTGCAAAATACGCTTCTCTTGGCGATGGCTTTCTCATTTGAGCTGAATTTTTTCCCGCCAGCAATTTCTTCATGTTTAGGAACAAGAAAAAGTCGCAGGGAGCCAGATCAGGTGAATACGGTGGGTACGGCAGTAATTCGTAACGCAATTCATGCAGTTTGGCGGCAATAACTTGGGATGAATGTGCTAGTTCATTATCATGGTGAAACATCACCTTCTTTTTTTGCCAAATGCGGCCGTGTCTACTTCAATTTTTCTGTCGAAGCGGTCCAATAACTCACTGTAGCATTGTCCAGTGATCGCATTTCGTTTTTCTAAAAAACCATCGGGATAGCACCGTTCGCATTCCAAAAAATTGTTCCCATGACCTTTCTGGCCGATGGAACCGTCTTCGTCTTCTTTGGAGCAGATTAACCAGAAAACATTCATTATTTTGATTGTTGCCAAGTTTCTGGAGTAACATAATGAATCCAGGTTTCATCAATGGTAACAACTCGACGCAAAAACTCCTTGGGATCTCACTTAAATTGCTTCAAACACTGCTTCGAAGTTAACAGCCACATCCGTTTGCCGTCCACCATGAGCAATCGCGGAACCCATCGATACGACAATTTTTTCATTGCCAACTTATTATCTATAATATTAATTGGCGTTCCGGTCGCCACACCTACGACCTCTCTTCCTCCTCCAGAGCTGATACTGTCAACATATGATCGAATCTCTTATTTATTTGACAATATATTGTACGCCGAATAAAGCAGTGATATGCCTCTGTAGTGCCCGTGCTTTATCTTGTCGCTTATTTCTGGATAAGGCATATAATTGGTTGGCTCCATTCATGCGGTATTAGTTCTTGTCTCGAAATTTGCTGGACGACTTTCTGGATGGCTTTCTGAATGCCACTGCCACTGCATTTGATGAGCACCACTAGAATCTCATCGGTTTTGGGCGCTTTATTTAATTTTAGCTTTGATGGTGGAACAAATTTCATCTAGAGTTGGTAGGGCCAATTGAAGCTCTTTGGGGACATCTTTTGGCTCTGGTGTTCGGGAACTGTGTGGAGAATTAAGGAGGGTCTTAAAATATGATGTCCATCTTTCCTTCATTCTGTTTTCATCAGCGATTGTTGCCGATACGTTCACAACAGGACATAGTCTTGGGCTGATAACCTCGTTTGAAGTTTGTGTGCTTGTCTACTCTTCTTTAATTTGCATAGCATTATTTCTTCGTCCTAATTTTCCTACTTAAATGTTGGTTGTGTGACTGATTTGTCTTACGCATCCTGTTACTTTATTTTCACAGCACTGCTGCCGTATAATTCTCATTTTGGATATACGGAAAGTGACCTTGCTGTTCTGGGTTCTAAGGGGTAAGTTTTGACAGTTGACAGCAGATTTTTGGGCGCGACGCGGAAAAAGGAGGTTGATAAGTGGCACCGTGTTGGAGTAAAAGTACTATTTAGCTATCAAGAAGGCGCTAAATTATTGGCTTTCAACGAATGATGTAACTACACGAGCCACAACAACATCCCACCTGGAATACGTCAGTTAAAAAATTAATCCGCTGATCTCATTCGAGCCGCCGTCAATCAGTTTAGAGCGCGAGCTTCACTATAGGAGATTGTATTTACCATCTGCCGAGCACAATAATTTCATCACCAACTACTGCTGGTGACGGTGGCAATAATATAGGGTCTTCCATTAAGGACATAACAAAAAATAAATAAATTTTAATAAATCGATTGCGAGGCGTGCTGTGTCGCTATTGGCAACATCTTGTTAAAACCACATCATTGATGTAAAGCTCACCCAATTCTGGCCACGAATGATCTTCCAATATAACGCGATAGTGCTCTCCGTTGACGGTAACTTAATGGTCGTTTTCATTCACAAAAAAAAAAACGGCCCGGCATAAAAATCGCACCAAAGAGTACTTTTTTGCAGATGCAACGGTTTCTCAAGAAGCACATGTGGGTTTGTTGCTGACCAATAGCGAATATTTTGCTTATTAACAATGCCATTGAGCCAGAAATGAGCTTCATCGCTGAAGATGATTTTTCGATTTTTCATTAATAGTAATTTTTAATAATTTCCAAACGGCACTGGTTCGAGCCACCGATAAAAATGTTGACTTTAACTAACGTTTTGACATTGACAGTTCATTAAAAAAGTTTAAGGGCGCGTTCATATAAAGATACAAAATTGATATGTCCCTCATGCTAAACCCTATACAAACCATTCAGTAGCCAAAGGAAACTCATCGAAGTCAGGCAAATCACCAACTAGTACTACCTCGAATGCGAATGCTAGTCAGCAGCAACCGAAATTTTCGTAAGCACAAATAGGCTTCAACAAAAGCGAGAGTTTGAAATTTTCTATCAATCTGGTAGGTCGTTTACCCATTCGTTTACATTTAGATCTTGACACACGCAAATGTGACGAGTGAGGGGCTACATTTAATAGGTCCAGAGTTTAAAAATATACAGCATTTTCCAATAAGAGGTGTGATGTGTGTGAAAAATGCCATTTTTTAATATAAATTATCGGATGTTTATTTCATTATAAAGAAAAAGATATGCCGTTGATAGTGGAAAATAACATCAGGCAAATGATCACCACAACCACGCTTACAGGACCATATCTTTTCATGAAATTTTCCATAACCAAATCGCAAAGTGGCTGCCCTATGTCCTCGATAGCCTCACGAATTCCATGTTTGAGGTCTTGAATCGACGCTGGGCTGTTGGTGTAGAACTTTTCTTTCACGAGGCCCCAAAGGAAGAAGTTGCAAGGTGTTAAATCACAAGATATCGGTGGCCAATTGTGATCACCTCTTCGAGAGATAACACGGTCCGGAAAGTTTCCCGTAAAAGATCAATGGTTTCGTTGCTTGTGTGGCACGTGGCGCCGTCTTGTTGAAAGTAAACGTTGTCCAGATCAATACCATCGAACTCCAGCCATAAAAAATCATTAATCATCCCTCGATAGCGCAATTCATTCACCGCAACGGTTGCTCCAGCCTCATTTTCGAAAAAGTAAGGTCCAATGACTACGCTGGACCATAAACCACACCAAACAGTCACACATTGAGGATAGATAGGCTTTTCAACAATAACTCTTGGGTTTTCCGAGTCCCAGATGCGACAATTTTGCTTGTTGACGAAGCCACCGAGGTGGAAATGGGCCTCATCACTCAGGATGATTTTTCGATGGAATTCCAGATCATTTTCATGCATTTCAAGGACCCAATCAGCAAAAGCACGACGTTGTTCATGATCGAACGGGTTGAGTTATTGTGTTAGCTGAACTTTGTAAGCCTTAAGAACCAAACTTTTATGCAAAATACGGTGTAATGACGTTTGTGGAATGCCTAATTCCAAAGAACGGCGAGGAATGGACAAACTTGGGTTTTCTTCAACACTTTCGGCTGCAGCAGCAATATTCTCGGCTATTCTTGAGTGATGTGCCCGAGTTTTATTCTTCACATCAGTATGTTGTCCCAACAGCTCGAATTTTTCCACCAATTTCTGTATTGAGATCCGACAAGGTGCTCACGACGACCCAAAAATGTTGTAGTTTTACGAACCGTTTCTGCCAAATTTTCACCATTTTTATAGTGAATTTTAATAATTTTAATGCATTGTTGACGCGTGTATCGTTTCATTATTATTAATGGCGTAGTTTCTACTCGTCAAATGCCAAAAAAATGATAGTTTCAAAAGTGACATCTACCAAAAAAGTGGGCTATTCAAAATAATACCTCTTATTGGAAAACGCTTTTCAAGGTATTAGATTTAAACGAAATTGTGTACAAGTGTGTGAAATGTGGCAAGTTATTCCGTCATTTAAAGGCACTCGAAACTCATGAGAACTTACATCTGTATTCAGATCCTTGCAAATGCTAGTTATGTGGCAAATCGTCGAATGAACTTGACGATGCACAGTCACACTTTTGCCTCCGAATCCATATGAATGTGATGAATGTGCGAAAGTTACAAGATCACATACCTTTTACGAGTACATGCCGTCACTGTGGAAATTGCATCGGCTCAGACTTTGCCCCAATGGAATGGTTTATAAAGTATTCATACATTGAAGAACAGGATTACACGAGAAGTAAATCGCCTTTGATATTGGAGGCATTGAAAAGTGCTTCGACTGTGGAAAGTTTTTATCATTTTGAATACGTTTCCATAGCATTGATCAAGTCGCAAAGCAACTGCAACAAACAATGGGCTTTGCGTTTTTAAGTAAGCAGACACGTTTTGACTCCCGATAACTTTTCAAGGCCAGACGGCTTTTCATGAAGAATAAAAATGGAATGTGTAGTAAATGTTTGAAAGATAAATGTATGTAAATGTACAAGACAAGATTGTTATTCTATCCTCGTATCTGTTTTAAGTTGCAGCTTATTGTATGCGGTTTTAGAGGACTACCTGAATAATCGAAATCTGCTCTATGATATGGTACAACGTACAATGCAGGACCGATGAAAGATGGAAGTAACATCAGGTGTTATTCAAGTATTTATCCTTAGTCCAGACTTGTGAAACATATCAAACGGCGGGTTACTGAGGCTAGGGCTACCGGATGAGTCGTGTATGATGTTGTGCCGCTAGTCACTAGATGCACCGTCGAACAGGTGTAACTTAGATTAGGTATGCGCCGGGTGAGAGACTGGATGATTGCCTGCGGGTTCAGTCTAGTACTGAAAGAAACCGAAATGGTCATCGTGATAAAGAAGAGAATCTCCTGAGCTAGGACTTTCAGTATTGGAAAGTTGTAGCTGAATTGAAATTATCCGTAAAGTGCCTGGGGTTGCTGATAGAGTCTAAGACGAGTTTCTTTGGGCAATCGGCTCTGAGTCAACTTATGGCCAACTTAAGGGGACCCAACACATCAAAAACTCGACTTTTTATGAGGCTCACAGAGTTGGTGCTACTGTACGGATCAGAAATATGGAGTGGCGCTCACAGCAAGAAGCTGTACCGAAAACGCTTGGCGTGATTCCTATTGTGCTACTTAATAGAGAGCGCTGTATCACCTGCCTGCGTCGAAATGAAGACGCGAGGCGGGAATTGCCCGCAAAAAGAAGCAGCGTTCACTTAATGATTGGCGATATTTCTGGCTGAACAGTACGAAGGGAAGATAGACTGCACGCCTAATACCTAATCTGAGACTATGGCTTAATCGAGCAGACAGTGACACTGACTTCTACCTGAGTAGGCAAGGAAGCACCAACTCGCGTTCAGCAAGAAAAAGCAAATTCTTATGGTGTGCGGTTACGTAATAGAGGGTATAGAAAGTCATTTCTATAGTTTGCTCTTCCCCTTCAGTTTCAACCTGGGCCTTTTGGACTTTTGACTCTGACCTTGTAAAATTCATACGCTTGACAACTGTTTTGTTTTTGTAGTGCGCGTTGTTCTGGGAGAAAAGGACTCGCCCCGTGACATTGGCGATAGCTAGCTGTCTGCAAATGTACGCGTCCTCAGGGATGGCTATATTCAGTGGATTTCAGGGTTCTAGCTCGACAAGGCAGCATTCCATCATTGCTGTCTTTAACGGGCATTTATAGTATCCTTAAAACAATACATCCCTGAGCGTTGAAATCACCCAGAATTATTTTGTATGGTTTGTGGGTAATGAGTCAAAAAGTCTTCCTAGATGATTTAGAACTTTTCCTTTGTTCTTCCTCCCTTGATTCTTTCGGGACGTGCAGGTTTATTAGGCAAATTTTGCTTTTATGGTGATTGCACACAATCGTTCATTTAACCTCTTAAATTAGATAACGCATAACTTAAACTCCCTATTCGCAACAAAAGCCACTCCAAATCTTGCTTTACAGTAGACGCTCCACTTTTGAATATCGTGTGCGATCTCATATCTCGAATATTGCTTCCAGTCCAGTTCAATTAATTTGCATTGACCGGTCTGTCGTAAAAGTTCCCTAACAGCACAAAAAATGTTCAGTGATCTGATATAATATTTCAGTATTCAATACTATAAATCTTTCTCGGTTCAAAACCGATGCCATAGTCCCATCCATGCCGAAGCTCTGTTGTACGTTTTGAAACAATTTTGGATTTTTCCGGGAGTTAGCCCGTTGCCAGACCTCAATTCCAGTGGCGTGTGTATCAATTCCGTTATCAGGTGTGAAAGACTCTCCTTCACCGTCTTGCAACAGCCTTTTACAAACATTAAGGTCAGCGTTTTACAATAAGTAAAAGTTTCCAGCAACCATTACAAGGAAGTGTATGCAGGGTTTGGTAGTAAAACTGTTGATAGAAATAGAATTATTGGCATTTCTCGGCATTTGATGCCCTAGTATTGGAGAACCAGTAGACCCTATGGGTGACATCAAGACAATTAACTACGGTTTGGTCACCATTTGAATACTTAACTGCTATTATTTCTATATACGTTTTTCTTCATGAAACTCACTTCTGACGCAGAGGCTAAGATATGATCAACCTTCTTATGCAGTATGCATCGATATAGCTGCAGTGTCTATTGGTTTAAATTAGGTAAGCAGTATACCATCAAGTTTGATAAAGATACGCTACTTAATGAGACACCACTCTGGCCTTGAAGTAAAATTATCAAATTCATAGTATCGTTAAAGTTTGAAAATGTGATTTTGCAAAATCTACGAATATAATCAATTGATTAGTTTAAATAAACTTCTAGTTCCGTAAGTACTGCAGAATTCCTGAAAGTTTTGTCCCGCTACAGTGTAACAATTATAAGAAGGTCTCAACCGAGAAATCCACATTTCAACTACTTCCGATCTTTGGAAAATTTCAATAAATTCCTTGAATTCATTACTGTATTGTATAAATGCAAAACTTGCATGAACTTTCCACAAAATAATCTTAACAAAAGACTCTTTGAACATTCAAATACATAACACCAAAATAGACGCAAGAAAATCATGCATTGAATAGTTTAACCGTAAAGTTTTCCTTGACTTTACATGGTATTGTAGCCTATAGAACTATTACACGTAAAATGCATGCTAAGATAAAATACCAATGACTAAAGGAAAGGACGACCAAATAGTGGGTAAAGTTAATGCTAGATTATATGGACGACAACAACTCCAACAAGGACAACGATGATTGTATGTAGTTACGACAACTTGATCGAGTTTACTATTCCAAGCTGTAATGTAAAGTTGAAAAGGAGACAAGGAAGACGGTTTGGATTAAATAACTTCCTCTTAAGATTTTCTGGCGAAAATTTTGTATTCATGTGTACGAAAATGGAAAATTTTAAAGGAAATGTGTGGTTTAGCACTAGACGAGAAATGCACTTTATTAACGTTTAAGTTATGGAAATGAAAACCAAAAATTGAACAATTAGATTAAATAAATTTCAAGATTAAGAGGTAGAAGAGGGCATGGTTGCAAAATGTTTACTTGATTGGATTTGGATTCAATAGTTTATAAGTACTATATGAATTTATTTTCGAACAGTCAGTAATATTTTGTTTCGATACTCATGGTTATGGTTTACTTACAAAGGTGTTTTGGATAGATGAAAAGCAGCTTTTTTGCGCGTTGTAAAACGAATCTTACAAATACCTACCAGTTTCGCGTCCTACCTGGCCATCTTTCCGTGCGTCACAGTAAGTCAAACTTTGTGGAAAGATCAGGAGTGGTGATCTTACTAGAGAGGTCAAACCAAAAATTGGAAACCTTTTTTGTACCGAATAGATCCTTCAACATTTTGTTTTCATCAAAGGTAGTCAAGTGGGATATCAAATTAAAGATATCAACTAGAACTTTTAGAATGCGAAATAAAAAAAAAGATTTTGACTATGGTAGAGTCCTGGGGAGGCAAAATATATAAAAAATTGGTTCCTACCCTCTCGATTGAAAATCTTGGTGTACTTTTTGGTAGCAAACCTAGTTTTGATCTTCACACCATTAAATAAGCCTCCCGTCTCTCGTGGTTTATTTTAATATCCTCCCATCCCTTGTAGCAAAATTCACATGTCCACACACATCGCTGTGAGCAATTTCCAATATATGCCCTGACCGTGCTCCGCCTTAATCATCGATCAATTTTCCCACCGTTGTTGGCAAATGTTTCTAGTCATCAAAATTCAAATGACCAAGTCGTCAATGCCACAATCAAATGCATTGTCTCGGCCAAACCTTTTGTCATTTTCAGTACGTTCGACTTATCTAACCTTTGTGTCAGAAACCATACCATTTTCTGTCGTCATGCTACGCGTTGCGGATTACTTATGTTGCTTAACATGATTTATCCTAATTTCTTACAAACGTCCGTTGAATCTACCATTGATGATATTGACGCCATCCTTTTGTATCCGAATTTCTCCATCATAAAACCCAAAAAAACCCAAAAAACTCCAATCGAGGAAGTGAAAATAAATTACGCATGATATCTCCAATGCATAGGACGTTTTCCAGTGAACTTCGATACTGAACCCCATCAACGATAATCATTCTATGATTCATACCCGCTTGTGCGGCTTTGATCGAGGATCAATTTTTTGCAATACTTACTACGATTGGTGCAGGAAAACTGTGTAATTGTCATTCATCATATGATCCCTAGTAAGTGAATTGGCAAGAAAATGAATACTTGTTTCTGTGCTACATTTAAAGCATAATTGCCTACATCAGCAAACATCGCAATGCCGAACCCATTCTTGTTTGCTGCAAAATAGGATTTCGGACCATGCAATCTACCGTTGGATGTATCTTTAGAATCACTGCCATTATTGCTTTCCAACAATTTTCCCATGTCCCGGTTTCTGATAGAAATACCATTGAATGTTTTTTGAACTTCTTTGCTAAGCCTGATGAAACATCATTTATTTATTGCTTCCCGTTCAAAATTCAACTACGAATTAGGTACAATCTTTTCATTATGAGACTTTTTGGGCCCATTGTCTCGAGTACCGTACAAACCATATCGAACCTTTTTGGCAATTTTATCATCGACGAATTCTTCTTCTTCTTAGCACTACAGCCCCTCTCGGGCCTTCACTTCCTGCAAATAGCGCCTCCAACTGACTCGGTCCATTGACCGCGTTCTCCAATTTCGAAAGCCAAGAAGCGCTGTACTGTCAGACCAGCGTTTCCTCGGTTTCCCCACTCATCTCCGGCCTTTAGTTCTCCCAACGAATACCGAATCCGTTGTTCGTCCATACCATTCATGTGGCCAGTTCATTGCAGCTTCCGCAGTCTTACAATCGTTGAGACCTCCGGTTCGTCAAAATTTCCATACAGCTCATGGTTGTATCGAATTCGCCATTGGTCCCCGTTTAGCTTCGCTCCGATTATTCGCCTCAGGATCCGTCGCTCAAAAGCGTTCAATATGTTTGCGGATGGTTGGATTAGGGTCCATGTTTCACACCCATAGCATAACAGAGGTTTCATCACAGATTTGTATACGTGGAGCTTTGTTTTCCTGTGTATACAGCTGGTCTTCAAGATCGTCAAAACTAAATAAAATATTTGATTTACGAGCTGGGTTCTTCGGCGTATTTCGTCTCTTTCATTACCCGTTTTCGTTATTTTGGCGCCTAAATACACAAATTCGCTCACATTTTCGATACTGCGCTCACCAAGTGTGATATTTTTTTATTTTTCCTCGACCACATCTTGAGCTTTGTTTTATTTTCATTGATTTGTAGCCCTACTAGTTTCGCGTCACTGTCGAGTTTCAGGAAAAGTTCTTTGGCAGTTGTTAATGACGGCGACAAAATGTTGATGTCGTCTGCATAGGCTACTACCTGGCTCGACTTGTATAGTAATGTACGTCGTGAATCGACAGGTAGCTTCATTATGACGTACTCCAGAGCCAAATTGAATAGCAATGGGGCCAGCTTTTCTCTCTGCTTCAGTCCGATATTTGTGTCAAAGACATCGGTGAGTTGGTTATTGATCCGGACTTGGGAGGTTGTCGACGTTATTTTAATTTTGGTAGAATGGACTAATTTGACTGGGATGCCAAAGCAAAGCATTATTTTGTACAGATCAATACTGCCGTTTGCTTGCTTAAAGTCAACGAAAATTTGGTGTACGTCTATGTTGAACTCCCAGCACTGTCCAAGTACCTGGTTAACAGTGAACCATTGGTCTATCCTCGATCTACCTGCTCTTAAAACACCTTGATACTCCCCAATAGTACTGTTGGCGAATGATCCATTTTTATTTTCTAAGATTTTAGAAAATATTATGTATGCCGTACAAGGAAATGATATACCTCTATAATTTTCGCGCCGTAGCTTGCCATGTTTTTTGTGGATTGTGAATATCATTGATTGGCTCCACTCTTTCGGCATATGTTCTTGTTGCCAAATGTGCTGAATTACATGTGAATAGCTTTATGAGTACTGCTGGCACCATATCAGATGAGCTCCACAGGAATCTCATCGATGCACGGCGCTTTATTATTCTTTTGGGCCTTGATGATGGAACAAACAGCAATGATATTGCCGATTTCATCATGACAGAGCGTGGTTTTGGGCTGATTACCACGTTTCCGGCTGTCACGGTCCTAATAGCCGTTTTCACTTCCATCCAGAACTCGTTGCTTGTCTTTGTGGATGCATTTGATAAGATAGGAGCCAGCTGGTTGTCGAGGGACTGCGTGAAATTTTTGACCACAGACGCCATACGGAGCTTTTTGATGTCAAATTTTTGTAGCGGGCTGGTCTTCGCTGAATATGCCTTTGAACCTCCATTCCGGCGGCAAAGTTATTACTTTAATTCCGTTATTAGGCGCGGAAGATTCGCCTTCACCCTTTTACGTCCTCACAGAGGAAGTGTAAGTTGGATTTAGTAGCAAAGCTGTAGATGTATTTACAGTTATTAGCATTTCTCGGCATTTAATGTCCTATTATTGGGGAACCAGTAAACTGAATGTGCGACCCCGAGAGCATTTTCTAACATTTAATTGGGGGGTTAGGGATGAGAAATCATGGAATTTATGGGCTCGGGAAACAAGGAGCTCCCTCCTCCTATTTCGAACGGGCTTGGGACCGTCTACAGCCGATTTGCTCCTATTTAAATCACTAACAGACTTACTTAAACTGAAGGTGCAAAAGCTGTTTCCAGGGGACAAGAGCGCTAATAAGGCTTGGAAATGTTTTGAACTGATACTTGCACTTTTCTGCCCGCGAACTGAACATGAAATGCGCTACTGACGCTAGTTCTCTGGGTTTAGTCGGCGTTCTAGTGCATGAAAAAAATCATGGGAAATATAGACCTGTATTTTATTTTTGCAGATACTGCATCGATACAGAACATAGGTACAGCAGACATGAACTAGAGTTTTCTGTGGTGGTCATGATACTCAAAAGGGTTCGTTTTTATCTACAGAGTACATATGATATTTGAGGGCAGCTTGAGAATAAAATTAATTAGCTTTTTTTTTAACAAAATTTAATGAAATTTCAGGAATTTTTTATATAAGGTTAAATTAATATATGGCTATAAAGTTATTCAATAAAATCGCCATTAGCAGCAATAACCTCTTCGATCCGGGTTTGGAAATGATTACATGCCCGAATCAAATGCTCCTTGTTCATATTGACCATAACGGCATTGATAGCAGTTTTGAGCGAAGAAGTGGTATTTTGAGGACGCTTATTGGTGTCACGCTCAACTACGCCCCATACATAATAATCCACAGGATTAAGGTCTGGGGAGCTAGGTGGCCATAGGTTCGGTGTTATGTGATCATGAAAATGTTCGGCCATCCAATCTTGTGTCGCCATCGCTTTATGTGAAGAAGCAGAGTCTTGTTGAAAAATGTATGGTCTGCTTCCGCTTACATTGTGTATCCAGGGTTTCACTACCGTCTCCAAAACCTCGATGTATGCAGCAGAGTTCAGTCGAATCCTTGTGTAAAAAAGTGTGGTGGCATAAAATGTGCTTCGTTGGTGACAACACCTAAAACCATAACAGTGGCTGGAAACTTTGTGTGCATAACAACAGGAACCTCCGTAGGATTTGAACACAGGCATCTGTCATTTCTGCGATTGGTTTTTGATCTTGGCCAAAATTTTTTCCGCCGGAAAAAAACCCATAACATTTTGGGCGCCTCAGGGTGTTTGATTTTGTTTAAAAGACGCTTTGATCAGAGAACTCTCTGTTCCCATGTTCGTTCCGACATGAACTGTCCTCTGCGCATCACGTAAGACTTATACCGAAGGTCTACGTGGACAACTTTACGAATAAGGCGCTCAGAAACATGAAGCTCACTCGCAAGGACCCTCATTGATTTTGAAGGGTCCTCGTCTATGATCGCTTGCACTTGCTCTAAAAATTCTGCAGATCGGATAGTGTCAGACCCTTGTTCGTGCGTTTCGCGTTTTGCAACCGATTCTGTATCGCCTCCTGATCCTTCCAATTCACGGCGAATTTTATGCACGAATGAACGGGGCCAATTTAAAAAATTAGAGATCTTTAAATCTGTACAGTTCGCACATATAGCGACGATGACAGCATGTCTCTTTATTTCTTGAGTGATGTTGTAGTCCGCCATTTCTTATCTGAAAAAGAAAAAAAATTTTAAAAAAATTTGCGAAGTTATAGTCACATTTATGCATGTCCTCAAATACCGTACGCACCCTGTATTGGCCAAATGCTCCCAGATTTTAATTGATTGTAGAGCCATAATAGCTATGAAACTAGCCGCACCACCTTATGTTAGAATCGCATGATTTTGAGGTCGTGCATCAAGCAGGAGTGCAGATGCAGCATCTTGACGCGCTGATTTGACAGCCTAACGAAGAGCGTTGGAAACCAAGCACCAATGCAGACAAAATCCTTACCGTGGAGGTTGCTCAAGACGATCATAAGACGACAATGCAACTCCAGGATCCGATTCTGAAAAACATTATTGAAGTTGTCACTGAAGTGCGAGAATCAGAACAATCCGCCCAACTTAAACAGGACTGTACAGTAACAAAGGATCGATTGATGTGACGCCTTGATGATGGTACTGAGTCGTTGGTACCACAATATATGATTTAGCGGGTTACTAAGAGTTGCCATGATGTTACTGGACATTTTGGAATCAAGGACTCTTAACCGGCCTCAGAGCAGTTTTTCTTTCCTCGTATGCGCTGCAACATTCAATCATACGTTTAATCATGCACAGAGTACCTTTATAACAAATTCCCTGCTAAGAAGATTGGAAGGCGTCTAGTTTGCGTACAGATCCATCCCGTATTATTCAGCCGTATTATTCAGCCGTGGGGAAAATTTTCATATTGTTGGCAAATCAGATTCGTTTAGCAAGTATATCATGGTGCAAGTAGTAAAATACACCAGCGCCAGACCAGTAGTTGCGATACTTCGAGACATCACATCGTCATTGGCTTACCAGCACAAATAATATCTGGCCGCGTATACATCACGTGAGTTCGAGAGTTTTTGCGAAAAATACGATATTCAACATAAAAGTATAAAAGTCGCAGTCCGCAATCCGCGAGTAAACGGGCAAATGGAAAGAATATGATGGTCAATTCTTGCATATTTACGCTGTACGATAGGTGTACGTAGCAAATGGGACGAACTATTACTAGATTTATAGTAGTCTCTCAGCTCCCAGAAGAACTCAACAACGGGATTCGCTTCAAATCATATCAAGTAATCGACCAGTCACACAAGTAAACTGCTCGAAAACATCCCTACCCTTTAACCGAAATTTTAATTGCATTCATAATTATAATTTATAACATTGTTCTTTTCTTGTTATTGTCAAACGTAATTTTAAATCAATTTTTCTTTATATCAAATTTAAATTTTACCCTTTAATTGTATTCGTCATGAAATTTAAGTTTTATTACTATTTGAAATCTTATTCATTTTCCTTTTACTACGGTTAATTTTGTTTTCGAGCAGTCACAATATCAAACTGCTCGAAAACCCTATCCCCTACCAAAATTGCAATTTGTAACAACTAGCACAATTGGGTTGCTGACAGGTGGGTGGGAGATTGGCATTTGGAAGAGCAAGCGGATCGGTGAATTTCAATGGTGGCACGGACAGTTCTATTATAACGTTCACGGGAATAAAGATAGTATCGCCGAGAGTAGAGTGAAATAGTTCGGTGGAGTGTGTAGAGAAGTTTGGACTGTGTCATTACAGGGCAAAGTGCCCGTTGATAAATAGGGCTTTGTGTGTCATTTGGAGGTGGAGGGTGACAGGTTCCGTGTGCATACACGTGGCGCAGTCACCGACACATCGAGTAACATTGCCGAAGAAAATCAGGTAAATGGCCCCTAGAAAGAAAAAGTTTGATACCAAAGGAATGTTTTTCAGTAATAATTTAGAGCGAAGAATTTTGATGGTCGAAGCAACGGTTCAGCGGAGTAGGTCCCGCGTTAAGGCTGTGCGGCCTAAGCCTGTCTACCTGTGGACTGTAGTGGATGTGCAAAAATGATTCAGACGATATTGTGCCGAATACAGCAAATATGCTGCATTAATTTCAAAGCACGAAATTACTGGACGAGCCTTACTACGGTTTACTGATAATTCCTTGCAAAGAATGGGAATTACGGATAATCGGGATCGGAGGCCATTTGGCGGGAAATCGGTAAGCAACAACTAAAAACCGATACAGTGGAAAATTCCAGTCGAGCCCAAAAGGACTGCCTGACACGCCACGGAACAGTTGAGTTGGGAAGGAGTTTAGATCGACAAATCATTTAATAAACTCTAAAACTAAAGTAACATCCGGAGTGAAGGTTCGTTTCAAATAATCAAAACTAGTGAATGCGCGGTGGGTGTTTGCGAGATTAGATCCACGTCCTGTTCGGTTTGATGTCATAACCGTAAACCCCTGAATTAGTTTTCCGGTGTCGAATAAACTTTTAGCCCATTGTAAACAATTGGGTTTCTCGAGATGAAGTCGTGAAGCATACTACTAAGTTTGCGTGTGGTTTAATAGCACGATTTTTAAGATGCCGAAAGAAGCATTAAAAGAAAAGATTTCTTAACGGCATAGTTAAGTAGAAGAGTGAAATGAAGTAATGAGAATTCCCGAAGCATAGCGCACATTTCGAAATAAACAGTTTTTTTGTGAAGAACTAACCAAACTAGATTTCCTAGACATATTTTGTTCGACTTTCGCTTGCGGGATGTGACTGCAAATCGCTGTTCCTGTGACGCAACCTTACCGAGAATCACCGCGATTCAACAAGAGCTTCCGAACAATATGACTGAAAGAAGACGATGGAAAGAACGTTTTAATCGAAAATATAAGGAGCTACATGTATATGCGGGAGGAAGTCTCGTCATTATAGAGAACCTCCCTAATGCGAGACGTAAAAACTGGAACCCAAATATCGAAAAAGCTAAAAAAAAGTTTAAAACGTGCAATTCGCCAACATCAACATCGTTTTGGTTCTCTAAAACTTGTTGCGTATAAGTCGCACACTAAAATTGGTAATACGTATTGTACATCATATTCAATTCTAGCCCTTTTTACGGTCTCGAGCTATTTACAAAACCCCATTCAATATAGTTTTGCCTGTCCGTTCATCCGTCCGTCTATGTGTTACATCTAATTTCCGCCGAAACTATAGCAGCTACAATCACCAAACTCTGTAAGTGGATCAAAAGTGATGACTCCTCGAAAGATTGGGTATTAATACATTTTACAACGGTTTTAAAATGGAGTCAACCCCCCTCACCTAGCGGAAAGGGAGTTTCAAAAATTTTTTTGCAAAAATAATCATGTGGGGTATAAAATGAAAGGTCTCCATGAGACCTTTCCAAAAAATCCTTAAAACTATGTTACTAGCATTATTGAGTGCAGTAGTAGGGGAAATATATGAAAAATGTGTGTTTTTTTCATAACAAGGTTTAGGACGGGTTACTAGTCAATTGCACACATGCTCCTCGACTTTTTGATTGCTTTCGAATTGTTTTCCTCCAAGTGATTCTTTATGGGGCGTAAATTTAAGGTGTTGGAGGAAAAGCCTAGACTTTAAGTAAGCACATTTCTTCTAGTTTATCTCTGGCCAAAGCTGCGGTGTGGGACCTAGCGTTGTCATGGAGAAGAATGATCTCTCTAGTGGCCATACCGAGTTTGTGAAGAAGATCAATGATTAAAGTCGCTTTCAGTCCCAAAAAAAATCGTTGTATCTGTAAAACTTGTCCTTGGATCATGACTTTCATTTTCGACACGTTCTGACCTACCCACGTTTACACTGTTATGTCCCCAAACTGCGCCTTTAAACGGGCGGACATTGCCGACGGTTTAGTAACTATATGATGATGCGTTGTATGACAGGCCAATGTACCTCTTGTCCAGCATTGGCTGTACTGAACTGCTGCTGCTAACTTTGCTGGTTCCCCCACTCCTTCCTTATAAACGAACCGCCATACTATATCATCTAGTTTCGAGGTGCGTGCTAAGCAGAATATCTATATTACCGTTTACCGGCTTAAGATCATCATTGTTTGCTGATGCAAAACAAATTTGAATTTCCAAGCAAATATTTATTAAAACAAAAAAAGGAATGACATGCAATTTTTTATCTATGATAGCGAATCAGCTTTTGTCTGTTTTCGATTAAAAAACGGAAACAAATCGGGAACAAAAAATTGTTTTTAGGATTTTGTAATAAAATACAAAACCCTATTGCAATCACGACCTGTGTCCGTCTGTATGTTACAGCACTTTTTCTCCGAAACTATAGAGGCTACAGCCATGAAACTTTGTAGAAAGGTCAGAAGTGGTGACCTCTTGAAAGTTCAAGGGTGGAAAATGTTTCAAACGGGCTTAAGGAGGTCTCCCCATATAGGGAGGTGACCCTTCAAAAAAAAAATTTCACCATTGGTAGTCGAGTAGTCTTAAAATTGCCTTATGAGTACCGAGGGTGGCAGCGGAAGGGGAAATGTACGAACTTTTCGCGTACCCCCCCCTCGCGATTGGACACCTTCCATCCGAAAAATCTGAAAAAATCATGCATGTAGGCCTTAATGAGTACAATAATAACAAATACGTGAGAAGTCGAAATTCACTCAACTTTGTTAGTAATAGTATGATTTATCGATTTTATGTTTTCTTGAATAACATCTAAACGGTACCCTTAAACTCAATAAAAACGGATGACTATTTATAAGATTGATGTTTTCTGAAAGTTTCATAAAGATCGAATAGTATTTACCGAAGTTATAGCGGTTTGAATTTTCCTGTATTATTATGGAACAATATGCCCTGTATTACTATGGAAACATATGGCTATGGAGCCATACGCGCTTTTTACAGACTTAGACTCTACAGCTTTGCTGGGAATGCATGAAAATTTCAGGAATGATAGGTAACATGAAGATGAGTACATACAATTGAAACAAGTCGAAGAGGCAGGAGAGAGCTTCTAGCAAAAGGGCTTTGTAATCATTCTAGGATTCGAAAAAATGGGCCATGAATCGATGAGTACAGAGGAGTGGCCCCTGAAAGAAATTTCATGAAACGTAGCCGATATGAGTATCAACTGAAAGTTCTCTATGAGAGCTTTTCATAACAGTTCTTAAACTGACAGGTTTTGCTTCAGTGGGGGCACATGCGGGGAAATACATGAAAAATGTGTTTCCTCCCTCGCGAATGGACACCCGTGATCTAAAAAACCTGAAAAAATTATCAAAGGAGATATTTATGGGTATAACTCTAACAAATACGTTCAACTTTGTTAATAATAGTATGATCCTCGAATTTCACATCTTCTCCAATAAAATCGTCTTTGACATGTTTCTTGATTTTATTCGTTGCTGGTTACTGCATTTTGTAAGTTGAGTACAAAACCCTTCTGACATGAGCATAGGTCTGTCCATCCAACTTGTTTTGTCATTAGTCTTTGGCATACAATACCCCCACATTGTATGCCAAAGACTAATGACAAAACACTTAAGCACTTTTAAAATGTGTGGTAAGCCGTGTAATAAGCTACGAAAGTTTGGGTTTGTTGTATTTAATGTCCGTTTTGGAATACGTTTGTATTTTATTTATTAATTTATTAATAAAATCAGTCAAAAACACGACTTACAGAACACTTTGCTTGATATTTACACAGAAACATTCCATTTTTCAATGGAGTAAATGTAACCCCACTTCATATATGTGAAATTTTTTTTTCTTTTGTAATTCAATTCAAATGCATAAATACTAAAAATGAAAAAATATTGAAACTTATGATGGTATTTTATGGAGTTATTTGTTCTTAACATGATAAAGTTTGAATCTAAAATCTAGTTTTACAAGTAGAGTTAAATTGAACATTCCTTCGGAGCATTCATCTTTGTGGCTTAATGTAAAGGCTATAAACAGTTTATCAAATAGATAACATCTTGCATGAATTTGATATCGTTTTCAATAGTCTCAAGAATTTCAACTAAAATACACCAGTAGTCTTCACAATAACTAAATTAATCCTTAGTTTATTACCCCAGCAACTTGAACCACGAACTCATTTGTCCAGTCGAATCAGTTACTGAAATTGGTTTCATCAAATCAGGATTGAAATTCACTCCGCAAATATGAATCAAATTGTTAATATTTGTTTATTTGCATTCTCACTAGCATTTGCCACTTGATTGGCTATCAAATAGATTGGAAGGAATTCAATTGAATATTCCATTGAATCTTCTGCATATTATGTGTCTTGTTGGATCTATTTTCATTACGACTCATACGAAAATCAAAGCGCATTCGACAAGAACAGTAACTACCTTGAAATTTTCTTGGTAATGTAGACTATTGCTTAAGGCAAAAGAACCCTAGAAATTCTTAGAAAATGTTTAAGAGATTTACTTAGTTAGTCGATGTCTGATATTCTGAAAATGTTTGGGTTCTAAGTAAATGAAATCACTCCCACAGAAATATGTCTGTAAATATGAATTTAGGAACGCAAATTCATTTATCTTATTGTGAAAATGAAAAATCTTTCAGGACATATATTTACGCATAATAATAGCTTAATAGTATCTTCAATTTATTTCGGCAATTTATCCGACTGGGTTTCTCTTACGTCTATCAGATTCCGTTCAGGTTTCATTAATTTCCTGTATTGTTTTAAAGTCCATAAAATATTTCCCAGAAAATTTGAATTCATTTAAGGAATCTTAATCTCATTAACATCAGTATAAATCCATTAATTCAAAATCTTATCAGAATTATAATGTTCGTGAAAGAAAAAGTTCCATCATTAAATCCACATACCTGGAAAAAAATTTAAATTCATAACGACAAATTTGCAACGCAAATTCACGGAACGCAACGGTCTTTATAATTTTTGAGAACTTCTCGAACTACCTGTCTAGTTAATAAATACAGAAGCAAATGTAAAAATATAATTCTGGAAAAAGAAAACATCTCTCTTCTAGCATAAATAATATTCTTCAAAGTATACATCCCTCTTCCTCCTTCTTCTGAGAACGTCTTGGCTAGGATAAGCGTATCCCAAAATTGTCTGTGCATCTTAGAAACATTGCTTTGGGTGGGTTGGACCAAGTTTTTAATTTATATGTTAGTATGCATAAGATGTGATATAATATTTCCATTTGTCGAGTGAAAAGTTTTCTTTGAGAAACTTATTCGACGTATCCGTATGCCAAAAGTTGAATAAGACGAAACAAAGGTAGCGGGTTTTGATACGTCTGTGAAAGACACGAAAGGAATTTCGCTGTTGACATCCTGTTTTTTTGATGACATTCCATTAAAATAAGGAGAAAATATAAAATTATTTATTATTTTATCTATGACTTGTGGTTGCACCACAAGGGTAAATATTGTTTTTCTAAAGTTGAATCCTTTTTCTTCAACTGAATCCGTCACTCAATAAATTCCAAGCATCAAATAAAATATTGAAATTTTAAATTAAATCCATAAAAAAACTGAACAGGATTATGCATTACTGCCGGAAAGTGCTTATTCAACACTCGGCTGTCGAAGTATCGCAGGATGTGTTTATAGACGTTTGGATTTCGCTTGTCGACTGATTGTTCAGCACGCGGAGTTAGGAAATACTCGTACAATAAAACGATTGTTGTAGTCGCGTTTCTAAATTCCCATGTCGTCGCTATTGTTACCCCAACTGCCGATGATGGCGACATAACACGGTACAAGGACGACTTGTTTCATTCCAAATCCGTTTACATCCTAATCTGATTTACCATTTACGATCTCCTCACAACGATGCGTACGACTATCACTTTCGTTTTTATTGCAACAAGGATTTTTCAAGCTCCACTTGTAAGTATTTCACACTCCATTCTACTGTCAACAACAAGGACAATAAGCATCAGAAGGATGAGTACGCACTTTACTCTTTCAATTGCAAATCTCTGCTCTTACCAAGGATCGGGTATTGTATTTCACTCGGCAGTCTAAATACTTCGGGTGGCCATAGATTGATGCTCAAAGCTTGACAGCCATTGTTTTTTTTACGGGAATGGTGAAAAGGATTTTTTTATGATGTTAATGTTCAACGTTGAATGTTGATGATAAACGTAAATGGCAATTGACACGAATTCCTAATATTTTTCAAATGGTCGTAGACGTAACGAATAAGTGTTATTGATGTCAAACGTGTGGCTTATGACGGCGGAGGAGGAATGCGAGCTCGTCATAAAAGCTAATTTTGAAGGAAGGTTAATATTGCTAACGTCACAATTTGCAATATTTTCAGGATGTTAAAATATTAAAATGGTCAGTACGTGATTTTACTTTGTACTTGGCTTTTGACTTCTACTATTTGAAATACTTGGAATTCACCTTGGACTGGGAGTTAGCCTTTTTAGTGGAGATTTATATGCGAAGCAGATGATCTTTGTAAAGATAAATTAGGTGTTGATTGTGAGCGCATGAAAGACGTGCTTTGTTCATATTTGAATTTGAAGGATATTTTTTAATGTAGAAACAAAGGCTTTATTGCACGAGCGAAAAACAAATTGTATCGAATGTATATCAATAAACCCTTTAGATCTACTCTAAATGGCCTTTCAATAATCCATGGATACTGATACCACTAAAATACAGTATAAAAATCAATATCTAAGACACGCTTTTGTATCGTTCAAATAACAGCGCTTAATCTCAAAGTACTCAAAAGAGAAATATTCGATGGAATCTGTGCTTAGCAAGAAGAAAAGGAATTGTTGCATTTGCATATATGCTAACATAGTAGTACGTGCTATGCTATATAGTCTCCAGTCTAATTATTATTTACAATCGATACTTCTTGAGCCGGATATCCCTGTATAGCTAAAATATTGTCATGTGACTTAAAACACGTTTAAAAGATAGAGGAAAGCAGCCAAATATGCAATAACATTTTGTTTAGGGACATAGCAACAAAAAAAGATAGAAATGAAAGCAATTTAATATCTTTACTAATCAGTCATTTATTTCTAAGTAAAAAATAAACAGTGTGTTTTTAAATATATTAATTGTCAAAGTAAAATTGAATACAAATACAAAATAACAAAGGAGTACCCAAATATGGAGTAGGTCCCCAAATATGGAACATAAGCGTAGTTCATTGTTTTGATAAAAACGATTGGCATAAAAATCTCAAAACAAAATAGTTATGGCCAATAAAGTAAAAAAGCTCAATTCACTTGCAAAAGCTGCAGATCCATGTATCAAACTCAGGACCAGCGCAACCACTATATGTGCCCAAAGCCCACACATTATGCACTTAATCCAGGTTTCTCCTGTATTATTTTCGGAAATAAGTCTTTGGCAAAACATGCATTCTGCATCGGCAAAATCAGGAGATTTTTGGCCTATATGTTCACCAGGTTCACATTCTGCGTTAAATTGGATAACGCTCTGTTCCTTAGATTCTTCTTCTTCAGAATAAGTCTTATTATTCTTTGTCTTGGCCAATTTAATTTCTTTTGCTTTTCTCTTACTATTTTTATCTGTCAAATCATTTTTGTAGAATGATGATGTTATAACTGCTGCTACTGCAGTTTTTCTTCCTCTGTTAGACACTTTCCTTCTTTTGTCTGGCACTGGACATATGGCATACAGTGTCACCAGATCTAGACTACTGGGGTTAAGTCTGGATGTTGAGGGTTAGGACCTGAGTCTGTTAAAGGTATTTCTGTTAGGGCTTGGTGTACAACAATCTCTGACAGCATTTTGTTCCGCAGCAATGTATGTGAATACATTTTTATTGAAAGCCATAGTCCTGTGACGCGAAAGCCATTTGCTGCAATCTCACCTGTCTGCGCTTTTAAGTACAATCTGCAGAATAGCTCCACAACATCATATGAACTTAGAGGTTTATTGTTGTTTCTTATCCACATACGAATTTTGTCACTATACTAAGTTTTCAAAGCCCCAGAAAAGTTTTGTCCAACGGCTAGAGTTTATGAGTTGTATGTTGAAGTCAGGATACAATTTCCACGATATTTTCTCTCGGGATGTCTATAATATCGATATTACGAGTGTGACTATAGTGGCCATCTCATATCAGTAAAACCTTCGACTCAGGAGTCGAGTTGGTGCGTCGAATGAAATGCTTCAACCAATCAATAAAGATGTTCGTTTGAATCCACCCTGATGGATTGCAACTCCAACAGATCCTAGCGGACAGCCTTTCATTAGCTAAACGCTCATATTTTTCCTTGAAAATATCATAAAAGGTGGCACAAAATGACCAGTAGCATTCATGCAAATAACTGTTGTCATAAGAGATCCTCTTTCTGCTTAAATAAGCGAAGCTATCTGACATTTCCCTCTGTGCCCGACGATTTGTAGTATCTTACTTTGTACAATTGTTAAATCAGTTTTATCCCCGTTGTATAAACGGTTAGTGGATAGTTATTTTTAAGTGTAAACTTCTTCGAGAAGAGTGAAAAGGCATCCACTTTTTCCTTCTGAAATCCAAATGCTCTGGCAAAAGACGTACCTTTTGGTTTTCGTATTGAAAGTATCGTCTTATGGCGATTTAAAAATAACTTTAACCAGTTTTGTCCTGCGGTACCTGATTCAGCGAACATATGCTGAAAGCTGTTATGCTTTGCTAGCATATATGCCATCCTGCAAAGATCGTTTCGCGTCAAACCATAAAACTTGCTCTCCATAATTAAAAGGTACTCTACCAGCTGACATTCAAGTTTTGCACCCAATACTGGCTTTCTTATTAAAGTAGTGGTTGCTGCCTCTTCTGAGGGCTGTTCATCTTTTTGGCATCGACGAAACAAAGTTGTCCTAGGCACTTGAAAATGCTGGGCCGCTTGTAAATATCCCATTTTCTTCTCCCGGACGAAGTTTATTGCTACTCCCATTTTTTCTTCATTCCAGACCTTACGTTTTTTGGACGATTGTAAAGTCACCATTCTGCAAATATTACCAAGAGAAATAATGCAAGTACCTACCATTTGACATAGTAGAACCTTATTATGGACTATTCCATAATTAGCCACCACTGACTGTCCATATTTGGATTTTCAAATGCGTCCAAACTTGTATCAATATTTTTTCAAGTCACGTTATTTCAAATCCAAAAGGCCGCAAAATATTGGTTCAAACATTATATCGACGCTTGAAAGTATGACACATATGTACCATTACATACATATTGACCAAAAATATTCATTTATAACATACCTTAAGACAATACAAAACACTTCTATCACAAGCACCATATTCATTCAACTGGCCCGCTCACGTGAGTATGATGCCTAAGTGAGCGAATGAAATAGATTGAGGTCGCGTGTTGCCTTCGCAACTTATTTGTTCGGAGAAATTAAGGTATTCCATATTAAGATGCTTTTCCAAATTTGGTTACTTTTCTCTAATAATAACTCCGGCGCACTTATGGCCTTAGCCCTAAGTCACCCCAAGCCATTACTCATATTTTCTGTAGAATTATTTTTAAGGATGACTTTACTTCATATCGGTTAAGGTATTACTACCGTCTAGAACGGCAAAAACAGACGTATTTTGAACAATTTTTTTTTACATGATCTTTATTATACATAGTTATCAAACTTTGTCTATAGTATGAAACACTTCTTGAAGATTACAAAAAAAAATTTTTATTATATTTATTTATACATTCAATAGAGGGCACTCAGAGTTTCTTGCCAAAAAACAAAAAAACGCTGCTCCATTGCGGACAGTTAATCTCTGGAGCGGTAAGTCTGAACAAAAAGTTCGGAAAGATTTAGAAAAAGGAAGTGCTCTTAGGTGATATTTTACAAGAAAACAAAAAAAAAGTTATAAAAAAACTGACGGACGCTCAAACTTTTTTTTCGGCCTTTTTACAGATTCTAAAATTCCATTTTTAATTATTTTCGCCAAAGTGTGGTAAACTATCATGCAGGATAAAAAAACAAATAAAATGCTTTAAACAAAATTAAAATTGTCCAACTAGATTAACTGTGATTAACTATTCGTAAGTTAAAAAAACATGAAGTCGAGAAAAACGCGTTTAAAGTTTTTTTTTTGTGCATATCGTTTTTAAAATCAATTTTTGTGACTTACAATCAGTCAGTTTGCTACCTGATTTTGTTCAAGTAGAACTTGACCTGCCTTCGTTGCCGCTGTGGTTACTTTCTCAGCTAACATAAGTCTTTCTTCATCTTTTTTTACTGCGTAGTTATATGAGCAGCTGCCAGTAGTGCAGCCCATAAGTTCCATTATTTTGACAACTGTCATACGTCCATTACAAATTGGAAGGGTTATTAGAACAGCTAACTCAACCACACCTTTTCCCGCGAACGTAGGTTTGAGTCGACCGTCCGCAGAGTTTTTTTATAACACTCGTTGTTGTTTTGAGTTTATCTTCCTAAACAACGTGTAAGCAGCTCATCGTTGGTCAATTTTACATATATTAGCTTGACGTAATTCTGTACTCCTTCACTTAGAGCTGGCTTGTGTACGAACACAGTAGTTTCTGCCTGTGCCTTGAGATATTTGCATCATTCCGGGTTCTACTTATCATGTTGCGGGTTGGCATCCGTAGAAATCTTATGGTGAAAACCAGCCCATATCTCTTTTTTCATATTTTCTAACGAGTCAGGATAACGTTGTATAGCTAGTGAATATTGGTTTGACATTTCTTTCATAAGTCGTTGAACCTTTCACTTTTTTAATGCGGCTGTTTTACTTTCGGCATATTCTGAGACGTTTCATTACCATCCTGTTCATACTTTTTTTCTCCTTCAGCTTTTTTTTAAATTTTACATGCTTCAGTAATGGTCTTTTTATGTCGAAACATACGCCATACGTTTTCAAATGTCGAAACATACGCCAGTGTTTTGTAGTGAGGGAAATATATTGGTAAGTCTAAAAAGTACTGAGCCTTTTTTGTAATTTTTCGATTGACTATTTCTTTTAATTAAAAATGGATTTTATTTAAGTTCATATTGTCCATTATTATCTATAAGATTTTGCCATTTTTTGGGTAGAGCCATTATTCCATCTGTGTAGAACTTCTGTGGTTTATCGGCGAAAAACTTGGCCAAATGATTTTCACAATCCCTTTTCGAAGTGGATTTCT
This sequence comes from Odontomyia ornata, assembly GCA_963969285.1. NCBI lineage: Eukaryota > Metazoa > Arthropoda > Insecta > Diptera > Stratiomyidae > Odontomyia > Odontomyia ornata. The sequence continues at coordinate 28,660,275 of OZ017740.1, read as the reverse complement.
TTTCATTTAGGAAATTTTGCAGAGACCCAAACAAATGGTAGTCTGATGGTGCATCAAAACTTCCCAGCTAAGCTCTGTCAATTCCTGCCGGGTTGTCAAAGATGTGTGTGGTCTGGCATTGTCATGATGGAAGATAACGTCCTTTCTATTGATTAATTCTGGCCTATTTTTTTGAATTGCTTGTTACAATCTGGTTAATTACTGACAGTATAGAGGCGAATTGAGTGTTAGGCCAGGCTCCAGCAACTCATGATAAACATGTCCCTTCCAATCCCACCATACACACAGCATAACCTTATTTGGTGTCAATTCTGGCTTTGAGGTCGTTTGTGATGATTCGGCTTTTTTGACCATGATCTTATTTGAACGACATTTTCGTATCTTACCCATTTTTCATTGCCCGCAATGATTAGCTTCAAAAAGGCTCGATTTCATTGCGTTTTATTAGCATTTCGAAAATGGAAATTCGGTCGATCAAATTTTTTTGTGTTAATTCATGCAGCACGTCGAGCTTCTTTGTGTATCCAGCCTTAAGCAAATGATTCAAAACTGCTTGGTGATAGATATTCAGTTCCTTAGCCATATCATGGCTGATTATGTGTCAGTCTTCTTCAATTTTTTGTAAAATTTCATCGACTTTTTCAGTGATTGGTCAACCTGACCGAGGTGCATCTTTGACATCAAAATTTCCAGAACGAAAGAGGGCAAACCATCTCTTGGCTGTGGCTTTTGATAAAGTGTCTTGACCATTACCACCACAAATTTTTCACGAGCCTGCGATGCATTCTCACCTTGATCGTAGTGATATTATAAAATATAACGAATTTTTTCAGAAATTTCGCTCATTTTTAAATGAATACAACTTTTGACACGAATGACGAAATACAAAAATGTCCAGATGAAAGTTGTAGACTAGAATGTCAACTTTCAAACGCATGTCAGTTTGACTCAATCTGATTAGTATTGCCGGATAAATGGCAAGGAACACCATTTAGTGACAAAAGAGGCTCAATCCTTTTTAGACTATCCAATACAATAACGAGCGACAGCTGCGTGAACACCTGCGGAGAGCGGAGAGCGCGCAACAATATCTCGAGACTGGCAGCAAATTTTTATATAATATTTTCGAGAGTTATTTTTGAAGGTATAAGGAATGCAAAAAAAAATCAATTTTTTGAAAGTTCTAGTCGGTAGTAGTGCCTAAGTATAGAAGGTTACGCTGCACTCAGAGCAAAATTACAGTCAATATGTCCCTGACAAATGTTGAATTATAGGACTCTAATGTTTATGTGGAAAGCATATTAACATACTTTAAAAATCCTCATATATATGTGACCGATACAACTCAGGCCTGATAAATATTTTTTTTCTAACGCATGAACATTTGTAAAATGATTTGATTTGATGCTGAAAATCGGTAAATTAACCAAAAATAATGTCCATTTTCAAAAAGCAGCTATTTCATGATGAGCGAGTTTAAGCATATTGTAACTAATTTATTTTCTTCGTAGCACTACGGCTTTTCTCGGACCTTCACTTCCTGCAAAAAGCCCCTAAAACTATCTCGATCCATCGACCGCGCCCTCCAATTTCGAAATCCGAGCAGTAATGTTATTTTTTCGCCACTCGAATCATACCAGCATTTCCTCGACTCCCTGACTGGCCTCCGCCCTTGAGTTCTCCCAACGAATATCTTTTTGGATACATTTTATTCGCCCATACGATTTATTTGCATGCTCCGCAGTTTTATAATCACTGAGTCCCCTGGATCGCCGGAAATTGCATATATCTCATGGTTGTATCAACTTCGCCGTTGGTCCCCGTCTAGCCCATAGCATAAGTCTCAACATAGATTTGTATACTTGTAGCTTTGTTTTCCTGCGTATGTAGCTGGTCTTCAAGATCGTCAGAAATGATTAAAATATTATTATTTTGACACCTAGGTACATAAATTTGCCCACATTTTCCATACTGTATTCGCCAGATACAATGTTTTGGATATTTGAGGTACTTATCCTCAGCTGCCTCATGGGTTTTCTTGTCTTGCCATCGATTTATTGGTCTTCAAGTTTTATTTTGCTAAGTTCTCCAGCGGTTTTGAACAACCGTGGAAAAATTTTGTTGTCATCCGTGAAGGCTACCACTTGGCTCGACTTGCATGGTAATGTACCTCTTGCATCGACAAGTAGCTTTATCATGACGTATTCTAGTGTGAATTTGAATAGCAATAAGGCCAGCCTTTCTCCCTGCTTTAATCCGATGTTTATGTCAAAGGCGTCGATGAGTTGGCTATGAATGTGGACCTAGAAAGTTATTGACGTTATTGTCATATGTTGGTGAGATGGATTGCTTTCGCTGGCCAATCAAAGCAAAGCATTATTGGGTGCAGTACATTATGATCAATACTGTCGTATGGTTACTTAAAGTCAACGAATATTTGGTGTACGTCCATGTTGAACTCCTTGCATACCTCAAGTACCTGCTTGACTGTAACATTTGGTCTATTGTTGAGCTACCTGCTCTAAAACCACCTTTGTATTCCGCCATAGTGCTGTTGCCATATTATCTAATTCTATTTTCTAAATATGATATTTGAAAATAGATTATACGCCATATAAAGCAGTGATATACCTCTATCGTTTGCGCATTGTAGCTTGTCACCTTTTTTGTGGATAGGGAATATCATTGATTAGCTCCACTCGGTTAGCATATGCTGTTGTTGCCAAATGTGCTGCATGACTTTATGGATGGCTTTTGAACACAACTACCACCATAATCAATGAGCTGCACTGGAACCTAATTGATGTCTGGTGTTTTATTATTTTTTGAGCCTTAACGGTGGAACAAACGTTATCCAGAGTTGCTGGGGCCAATGGAAGCTCTCCAGGAATATCTGTGGCTCCGATGCTCTGGACCTGTGCCGAGGGTCAAGGAGGTTCTTAAAATGCGATGCCCAGCTTTCTATCATCCAGCCGTTATCAACGATGATGTTTCCGATGTCACCACGGCAGAGCGTGGTCTTGGGCTAATAACCTCGTTTCAGGCTTGCAACTACTTTGTATGCTTGCCTTGTGTTGTTACTCACTAGACTTCCATCGATGCTTTTCAATTAGTCGTCATAGTATTTTCTTTTCTTAGTTCTAATTATGTTAGTCACTACTCTTCTGAGATCTTCATAATTTTCAATGTCTTTGTTTTCCTACATGTATATTTTTGTACGCCTGATTCTTTTTGTGCAAAGCCTCCCGACACTCATTATCGAACAAATCATTTCTTTTGCGCCAGGTTTTATTTCCAGTCATCCGTTAAGTCACGGTTTTGATTGTCACTTTCCCTTCCACCCACAGCTGTCTGACATGATGGGAGCTAGCTGGTTGTTAAGGCTTTGCATGAAATTTTTGGTCACAGGGACCATATGGAGTCTTTCGATATCGAATTTTTTTTAGAGGGCTGGTCTACGCGGAATATGCCTTTGGTATACGATATCGATAGGTTAGCTTGATTAAGTAATGATCTGAGTTACAGTTGGCTCCTCAGTATGATTGGATGTCAAGTTTGCTCGAGGCCCACGGTTGTTGGATCGGAACATGATCGATCTGACTTTGTGGGTTGGCGTCAGGTGATACCTAGGTCATTTTGTATATACGTCAATATGCGAAGCAAGTCGAACGTTTGATTAGATTTCTGCTACATGCAAAGTCAATCAGGCGCTGGCTCGTTGTCATTTGGTTCATCGTAGAGGCTATATCCTCCAGTTGTTCCCCGATGAGATAGCTCATTGCCAACCTTAGCGTTGAAATCACCCAGAATTATTGCATTTTTTGTCGCTTGTAGGTAATGAGTCGACTAGTAATCCTAGGTGATTGTACAAGTAGAACGTTTCCTTCGTTTCTTCGGTCGTTGCGCATACATTTATCAGCCAGATTTTGAAGGATTCTGCTTTTATAAGGATCGCACACAACCGTTCATTGACTCGCTTCAAATCAATAACGAGCGATTTGAGCTCCCTATCCACAATAAATGCCACTCCGAACACTCCCTTTCCAGCAGGCTGCCCACTTTTGAATATTGTGTGCGATGTCAAACCTTGTATATCAGACCCATTCCAGTTTGTTTCTGGGATTGCCAGTATTTTAAATTGATATTCAATGAGCTGTTGTGAAATGTCCTTAACAGCTCAAGGTTGTTCACTGACCTGACATTTCTGGATCCAATGACATAGCCATTTTTTCGTTTGCGAGATTTCTGATGTGGGTTCAACCCGTGCCAAGGCTTTGATGCAGGGACAGGGAGCTAACCCGTAGCCTCCATTCCGGCAATTCGCTTTCACCCTCTTACGTCCCCACGAAGCAGGTGTAAGTAGGATTTAGTTTCAGAGCTGTATTTCTTGTCATTTAATATCATACCATTTGCGAACGAACTAAACTAAATCCTCCTTAATTTTGTCAAATTTCTACAAATGTCCAAACTAAAATTTTGATGAATGAAATAAACTAAACTCTATCGCCAAAACCCAAGCCAAATAAATTTGAAAAAAAAGAAAAATAAAAAACACAATAAATTTAAAAATAAACTGAAAGTCAATCTAGCACTACCCTAAATTGAAATCTATTCTTAACGAAAGACATAAAAGTATCAGCTTAAAAAAATCTTCAGTGAGCGATGTAAAAGTGCGTAGATATTCCCCAAAGATAGAACGTATACTTGTCTCGTGTTTTCGTTTCTCAAAATGAAAAAGGGTGAATGAAGAGTGATTTAATAGGAAAGTGAGAAGAAATTTAGATACAATCAGTTCATATGCCAACAGTATTATTGGAGAGTATCAAGTTGGCTTTAAAGCAGGTAGCTCAACAATATTCCAACTGTTTACAATCAAGCAGGTACTTGCAAAATTCTGGGAGTTCAAGATAGATATATTCTTCGTTGACTTAAAGGAAGTATACGACAGCATTGACATTAATCTGTCTTACCAAAATGACAATGTCGTCGAAAACCTCCCAAGTCCGCATCAATAATCAACTCATCGACGCCTTTGACAAAATGTCTATCAAGAAGATGGGTTGGCCCCATTGCTATCAATTGGGCTCTAGAATATGCCATAAAAAGCTACCTCTAGATACAAGAGGTGCACTATTATACCAGTCGAGCCAAGTCGTAGCCTATGCGGACGACATCAAAATTTTGTCACGGTCGTTTAAAACTGCCAAAGAACTTTCCCTGAAACTCAACAGCAAAGCAAAACTGGAAGAGATACAAATCAATGAGAAAACAAAAAAATCTCAGATGTAGCCAAGGAAAAATACCTCAAATACACTAAATATCACACTTTTCCAAAACAATATCGAAAATGTGGACAAATTTGTATGTTTAGACGCAGAAAAAACCAAAAATCGGGAATGAAACAGACGAAGTATAGCGAAGAATACAGCTTGCAAATAAAACTGCACACGCAGGAATACAAAGCTCCAAATGTATAAAGCTGTGATAAGACCTGTACTAAGCTATAGGTATAAAACAGGGACCGTAAGTCAAGCATTCGCAGCCATATTGAACATCTTCGAAAGACGGATCCTTAGGCGAATGATTCGAGAGAAGCAGATGGGGACCAATGGCGAATTCGATACAACCTTAAGGCTGTATGAAATTTTTGACGGGCCGGTAGTGTCAACGATTGTAAGATTGCCGAAACTGCAATAAAATACAACGTAAATTGTATGAACAAACAACGCATACCCCAAAAAATGTTCCTTGGAAGAACAGAAGGGCGCAGACCAGCGGAAAACCCAGAAAATGTGGGTCTGACGCGGTTGATGAAGAGATTACATCGGTGGTTGCATTTAGAAATTAGAGGACTCGGTCGATGGGCCGAGACAGTAGGAGGTGCTATTTGCGGTAAGCGAAGCCCCAAGAGGAGCTGTAGTGCCACGATGATAAAGAAGAAAAATGAAAAAATTCGTACTAAATATAAAAAAAAAGAAAAAATACTTATCTTGTGCAGTTGTTTCTCAAAATGATATTGCTACGGTAGGAAATGAATAAATAATGGGTAGTTAAATGGGAAAAAGAAATAAAGTTTAGTCAAAGCACAACGCAGAGCCATGCATCTTGGTGCCTCGTATGATGATTCCTTTAGCTAGATTGCGCTCAAAATGTCATTGCATAGGGCTAAGTATGAGACTGTTCTGGATCCAACGCATGTAAGATACAAAGCCACCCGAGCAAGATGATGATGAGACTGAGCCCGTCGGGAAATTCCGAGAGATTGCTCAAGGCAACCTTTTCCGTGTAGGGAGGAATAGCGAATCTTGGACTTTTTCTCAAATTTATCTCCACATTGATAGGTTGCATACCATAAACGCTGGGATAAGGCTATAGAATACCTAAATTCTAGCACTGTGATTGCGGCATATATCGTGACAATTTCAATAATCAAATATCATTACTTGAACTCATTAAGTTGAAAATCATAATTGAAAAACATCCAAAATATTCCATCTTTACCATCATTAAAAATTAATCAGAAGAAAAAAAAATAAAAAGTCAGGTGATCCAGGCGCTGAAATCCATTAAATCTTAAAAATTTAAGAACTTTCAACGACATTTAAAAAAATAACCAACAAAATCAATCTAGAAGAAAACAATTACTTTATAATCAACACCTTTTCTTTCGGTGCGATTTTGTCGTAGCCCCGGTAGTCACTGCAGTCGCAGACGTGAAATTACGGCAAAAATCTTTGATCCCCAGGCAGCTTTGTGGGCGGTTTAGAGCTCAGCCTTGACCGACTATCTTACATGTAAAACATGCAAATAAAAGAGGGAAAGAAATTGGAGACCATCCTGTGAAATGAAAGATACTTATTTTTTGATTATGTTAGAATCAATTGTAATCAATCATTATAGACTCACTTTGAAATGTAACTCACTCCTTCATGATGCCCGAGTACTACTGTGACCAAAAAATAAGGTGACATTTGAATTTAAACTGCGCGCGTCGAAGGATTTGGAGAATTATTTTTTTTTTTAGGTTGGTAGTACTATCAGTAACATCTATGTCAAATTTACATGCTAAAATATTCATTAGTGTTTGAGGTACGCGTCGTTTCCGGGATGGCCTTCAGTTCCGTCTTCGCTGCGGCTTGAATCTCCTCTATTGTATCAGAACGGTGTCCCCAGAGCGGTCTTTTGAGCTTGCTGAACAGCCAGAAGTCGCGCGGCGCCAGATCAGGTGAATACGGTGGTTGCGGAACATATGGGTTGAGTTTTTGGCAAAATGATCACGAATTACAAGTGCAGTATGGGATGGTGCAATATCGTGGTGTCAAAACCAAGAATTGTCTTTCCACAATTCTGGCCTTTTTAGGCGGATAGCGTTGCAAATGACGCATAACGTTCAAATAATATTCCTTGTTGACTGTTTGGCCCAGCGGAAGGAATTCATAATGCACAGCGATAACCGAAGAAGAGAAGAGGTTGATGGACGCCCAAGACGCTCTTCGCCTTCGACACGTTCCCGGCCGGCTTGGAACTCACTATACCTTTTGTAACAAATTTTTTTAGACAAAGCCTCATCACCAAAGGCTTCCTGCACCATTCTCAATGTATCCGCAGCAGAAAATTGAAATTGAAAATTTAATGCAAATCAACAAATTTCGACATCGCAAAAAACGAAAAACTCACTTTTAGCAGCTCACAAAACGACATGTATCTCAAACACTTATGAATATTTTGGCATGTAAATTTGACATGGATGTCACTGACAGTACTACCAACCTAAAAAAAAATTCTCCAAATCCTTCGGCGCGCGCAGTTTAAATTCAAATGTCCTCTTATTTTTTGGACGCCGTAGTATATTAAGAATAGTATAAAGGAATCTACTTCTTCCCTTTATTGCAAACGAAATTTCTAATAACTAAAACTGGAAAGTAAAACGAAGCCCGCAGGACGTCATACATGCGTACTGAAAGAGTAATTTATAAACTTTCGTCTGTTCTTTTATCATATGAAATAGATCTACATGAGGCGAGGTTAAGTTTTGATGATTAATTAGATAATTTTTCATCATTTAATCCACTTGCGTTTTCATTGAACTTTAATCCTCTTGCGCTATAAGTTTCCGACTCTAGTATTTCTTACAGAAACTTTGAAAGAAAAGACAGAGTATGAAGTATGTCTTCCTTCTTTTGCTATACACTTAAAAGTCCTTTTCTGAAACTTTCACATAAATTTTTTAAGTAGTCTGCAGGAATTGCGTCTCACTCAATTTTTACACGTCGAATCAGCTGCTGCCAATTTTTTTTTATCTGCGATGTTTAAAGACACTCTCCTTAAACTTGAGGTAAGGTCTATATCAGGGGAATCACCAGGCAAATCAAGATGCTCATAAATCACATCACAAGTTTTCAAAGCAGCATGTATCTTTGTGCTATCTTGCATCAAAATCTTTCCATATTAATCCCTGAAATGTTGGCGATTACTAAGGCATTGCACAAAAACATGGAGAATATTTTCTCTGGAATATTGTCCATCAACAGGCACTCCTTGCTAAACAAAGTGAAGTTGGCTTTTTCCGCGACTGCTCACTCCACCAGCTACAATGATTTTTAAATCAAATTTTGGAGTCTGTATTACGAGAATATTTGCGGGATCGCTGGCTCTCACTTTTCTATTAGATCGGGTATTGAATTTACGTTTTTTTTGTTAAAAAGAATATTTGTACGCAAACTTTCACCACGGTACATAGTCAGCCAATCCGAAGCTTTTGAGATTTTGGCAGAAAATCAGCCGGTCTCGACTATTCTTCTCAAAAAGTAGAGGTTTCTTGCGTTCTCTATAGGCTTGCCGGCCTCAGTTGGTGGACCGAATGTATCGCCAAACGGTTCGCCTCGACACGTTTTATGTCGCCTCCGCAGAGCTGTTAAGCTGTTTCGTCACTGTTCGCGTCCCAACTCCTAGTCTATTTTGAGCCAATGTTCGAATTTTCCTTTTGACTTCACCTCCACGTTTCCTTCCTCGGCATTGTATCATTTTTTCACGGTGTTCTTACTAATGTTAAGCATTTTGCATACTATATGTCACTGCAGCTGTACCTTGTTCGATGTATGTTTTGAATTACAATACGTTTTTGAATGCATACCATACCACTAACGTCGCGAAAATGAACATTCACAAAGTTTTAAGGGGTTCTACAAAAGATCGTTAAAATTAAGGTCTTTCGATAAATTTGGTATCAGCATTTAAGGCTAGCAGAATAAAAATGCCTAAATAATTACGGGTCAGCATATTTTACTTGCGATTCGCCGTACCTGGAAGTCCTCCTCGAATTTTCGTACCTTTTTTTTGCTAACTCTTAAATAAAAGTCATTATTTTCATATTATCGTTGAAACTTCTGTTTTCCCTCTTATGGAAATAAATTAAAGCTATGTAGCTATAAGAAAATTTAAAGTGGGTGTCAACATTTTTGAAAATAGTTTTCGGCCGGTAAATTTATTCGGGTTGATTTTTCATGTTGTATGTGAGAGATTTTGCGTCACCCTGAGATAAGATAGCTCAGTAACGTCCACATACATGCTAGCGCTGGAAAATTTCATCAATATATCTCCGCAGGGGAAAAAAGTAATGATGAATCAAAACCATGTGGAAGACAGTAAAAGATGCGATAACAGAAATAACGGAAGAGGTTTTGGGGCATCAGACAAAGATACTATAAGTAGGAACGACTGGTACGAGGAAGAACGCAAGAAAGCGGTTGAGAAAGAAGAACCAGGTGCACAAAGAATACATTTCGTCCAACTGGGGCAAAACGACGACGAAAAATGTAAAAACCTCTAACCATCTACACAAAGATCCAACAGTTAAACGAAAACACGACCCTGCATGAAGTCAGATCGGCGTATGCCTCTATTGAATAACTAAGAGACGGCTTTAATCCACAAACAAATCTTTCCAAAAGTGCACAAGGAGCAATCATAGGCAACCCATCGAAAACAGATGGCTGCAATATTTCCAGAAGCTATGCACAGCGTCTCAAACAACGGCTGAAGCTGTGAACATTCCGAAAATAGAGTAAGAGGTCCCAGTGTTACCACCAACCAGAGACGAAGTACAGACAGCAGTACGAGACCTCAGAAAAAATAAGATTCATCGAATGTATGAAATACCAACAGATTTGTTCCTGAGCGGGGGTCCTCATCTAAATAACCTTCTGCATCAACTAATACGCAGTATATGGTCAGACGACTAGTTACCAGATGATGGAAGACATCAGCTGAAACCTCAAGTACACTAATCTTCAAGTCCACATAATGGGCAGCATATGCTGATGACGTCAATATTATGGCACTTTCAATATTAGATGCCAAAGGAGTAATTCCGAGCCTAGAAAACCCGAATTGGCCTACGCGTTAATGAAACTAAAATTTAATTCATGACACAAACGAGGAAGAAAACTCCAATTCGATAAAACCTGACCGTAGGCGACTACACTCTTGAAAGTATGGATAACTTTGTGTGCCTTGGAGCCAACCCGAGTAGAAGTGGCGCCGAAAAAGACAAGATTGGACGCCGCATACTCCTCGCAACTATAGCCTATTACTCCGTACTTACCATTCTTAGGTCCAAAGCGGTGCACAGGCAAAATAAGCTCTGCATTTACGAAGAAATAGTCAAACCTGTGCTTTTATATGGAAGTGAAATATGGACTCTGACGAGCAAATCCGAAAAGGCAGTGGATATATTTGATATTTGAGCGTGAACTGCTCCGGAAAATCTACGGCCCTGTGAAACAAGAAACAGATTGGAGACTACGTTACAACGATGAGTTGTATGAACTTTTTGACGATCCATCTATTAAATCTTGTGAAAAATTACGTAAATTGTAATTGGCGGCCCATGGAGAAAAAATGGAAGAAAGCCGACTACCCAAAAGAACATTTAAGGTTAGAGCACAAGGTAGACGCCCAGCGGAAAGACCGATGACTCGATGGAAAAACACAATAGAAGCTGACAGCAGATCCTTGTTGGGAGTGAACAGGAGGACGAGATTAATCCTCGAGGGCAAGGTCCAGCTTGATGCTTATTTAAGCAAAAGTAAATAGAAAATATTAATGACTACATAACGGAAAGATTATATGAGTGAAAATAAAGAAAATAGAATGAATTACAACGGCATTGCCAAATAAATATATATTATAAAATTAATTAGCAAAATAGGGTTAGCAATGCCCACATGCTAGAAAATAAAATTTTAGTCATAAATTTACATTAATGAAGAAAGTAAATTGAATAATAGAAAATTATGGTAACTACAAGATAACTACAGTAATTTTAGCTAATAAATAATTGATTAAAAGGAAGATTTTGAAAGAAAACTTGTATCGGCAACGTATCAAAGATACCAAAACAATTGAGAGCGATAACAGTTAAGACATTGTGATGAACGAATCATTTATTCCTAAAATTTATTCTGTACTGTTTAACCAGGCTTATGAACAATCCTTAAAATTGATATAATTAAAATTGATAACTAAATTTATTCTTAATTAGAAGGCATTTTGGAAAGTGCCTTTAAAAATCCCCCAAAATAGCCGTTTTAAATTTTCTTCTGGGAAGGAATCAAAGCGTCCGAAAATCAGAAGCTAAAATCTTTCGAAACTATGTTTCCTTTAAAAAGTCAAAGCAAATACCGAAAGAAGAAAACTTCCGGAAAGTTTTTCTAAGTCTCATGTGCGCTCATTGCTCCCAATTCCCAGAAATTATAGAACTATATATAAGGAGTACAATTGTTCTTAAAGCAAGCGCGCGGACGAAGAACCAGAAAGTTCTTTTCTTAACTTTTAATTATAGTTCTCATACCAATGAGAATGAACCGTTACAATAAATTTGTGTTGCAATTTGTCCACAATTAGCACTCGCAACGTTACAATAAAATATAAAGAGAAATAGAAATTTTGCGACCGTTTTTTTTGGTCTGCCAGGCAAAAGTTCAAATTATGTTCAAATACTTGTAGTAGTGAAAAAGCTTAAAGGTGGCAGGCAAAGAAGAAGATGGAGAGAGGGAAAGAGAAATAAAAATAGAGGGAGGAAAGGCAAAACTAGTTGGTAAGAGTGACCAACTAACATAAAATTGGAATGCGGATTGGAGTATAAAATGAATCACTTATTCTTCTCACATTCTCAAATTTAATTAGAGTCCAACAAAACATTGTCCTTTCAAGCCATTTTAGTAAAATATTCTGATTTTTTGTCTTTATAGAAACATTTCCTTCTCGGAAATCATTCCAAAATTACCCAGAGCTTTGAAATATCATCCAATGGGGAAGTGAAAACTCAATGCCAACTCCAATCTAATTTAAAAATATTTCGCCATTCCTCCAATTAAAACTTTACCATTACTCCAAAGACTTTGGCAAACGAATTTCTAAAGATTTACGTTCTTACTCTGTTCGGACTATTCTGTAGAATTGAGGAAGACTTTACACATGGCTGTAGCATATAGAAAAGATGGGATGTGTGGCTAAAAACAGAAAGGATATTGTCCTGTGCTGATCATACGACAAAGCATGTGTTATGGTTCGTTAGTCTTTTGTTCGTATTTTTCAACTTGAACAATTTATTTGGATCAGTAAAAATAATTAGTGCAATAATTTTTTTAATGAACGTTGTAATTGGAGACAAGAAGAAATGAAAAGGATATGGAAGATAGTGAATTTGAAAAGTTGGATCCAATGAAAACGTGTCGAATAGTCGCATTTTTATTAAAAGCGATGAAAACTTTACAGGCATCAATTGAATTTTTTTCCATTAATTTTCTTTTTTTATGCCCTGAAATGAAACTTCTTTTTGAAAAACGCGAAAAATTGTATTATAACTGAAAATGAGGCAAATGAATGAAATATAAAGAAAGTAATAAAAATAATTGTCTAATTAGAATTATGCTGATATTAGCGTCAATAAATGCGTTTACAGAAAACTTTTAGAATTTCGCCCATAAATAATGCTGCAAGAGCTTCAATAAATTTAAGTATTTCATAGTTCAATTTCATTGAAAATTTTAAATCTTTCTCATAAATTATTTTGACATGAAATAAAAATTTAATTTTCTTTCGCAGAATAATGGTGCCCAACAACTAGCATCTGAAGCGACTGTCTATATAATGCTCGAAGACGTAAACGATGAAATTCCGTTATTTACAGAACGTGAACAGGAAACGGTTTTAGAAGGTGAACCGATTGGTACAAAAGTTACACAAGTCAATGCAATCGATAAGGATGGGACTTTTCCCAATAATCAGGTACGTAATTGAATGTTGTTCTCAATGACGTCTATTTTATCAATATAAAAGGATCCTTAAGGCAATCATACTAAGTAGCAACATTACTATTGCTCTAGGATAATTGAGCTTCGAAAAAAAGTATTGGACAATACCAGAAGTCTGTTCTGATTTAGAATGTTTCCAAGTCCAAATGCTAATTAGGGATATCAGAACAGTATTAAGGAATAAAATCTGATGAAGATGAGGGTCGCTAGAAAATTGAAGTTTAATTTGGTTCAAATTAAGTCTTGTTCCAATTGATTGGTTGGTGTTATACCATAACTTTTAGGCTTTGAATGTCTAATTCATTTGATTTTGATCTAAAAAAGTTGTGAAATCTCTGAAATGATGTTTCTCCATTTAGAAGTATCAAATTTTCAAACATGGCTATCACTTCCCTCGAAGACTATTTCTTCATCGCTAGCATCTCACTATGGTGCATATGCACAGATTACCTCTTCATCGCCAGGACTGGTTGGCTCTAGTCAACATGGTTCTGTGGCCTCTAGCACTAGTTTGCCGCTCCTGGCAGAGATCTGCTATCGGCCTTCACAGAATCTTATCGTCGTTGTATATTTAAAATCTTTCGATAAAGATGGCATCAATTATGATACAACCTTGAACGTTTGTCTGTGAAGGTGGTGCTCTTCCATTCTTTCTACATGGCCTACTTATTGTTATTTGCGTCAGTAAATATTTGTTTAAATGGTTAGATGTTTGCCATAAAAATCACACAACTTTTCCTTGCCATTAAGTCTTTACTCTATCATATGTCTCCGTCTACGGAGCACTACGGCCTCTTTCGAGCCATCATTACCTGGAACAAGCACCGCCAACTGTCTCGGTCCATTGATCGCGTCCTCCGATTTCGAAATCCAAACAGTGATTAACTGCCTTCGTCGACCGAGACAGATCACTGTTTCCTCAATTTCTCCACTTGTCTCCGCCCTTCAGTTCTCCCAACAAATACCTCCGTTGTTAGTCCATACGATTCATGTGACCAGCCCATTGCAGCTTCCGCAGTTTTAAAATCGTTGAGACCTTCGGTTTGTCAAAAACTTTGTACAGCTCATGGTTGTTTCGAATTCGCCATTGGTCCCCGTCTAGCTTCGTTCTGATTATTCACCTCAGGACATGTCTTCTGCAGGCGTTCAATATGTTTGCGGATGCTTGGGATAGTGTCAATGCTTCATAGCCATAGCATAACACAGGTCTTATGACAGATTTTTATATTTGGAGCCTTGTTTTCCAGTGCATGCAGCTGATAGTCAAAACTGAATGAAATATCTTGTTTGCGAGCTGTATTCTTCGGCACATTTCGTTTCTTCATTACCAGTCCTAGGTTTCTGATGTACATATTTTTTGTACGCCTGATTCTTTTTGTCTAACGCATTCAGACACTGATCGCCAAACCAATCATTTCTTTTGAGCTGGGCTTGATGTTCGATCGTCTGTTCTGCTACGGTCTTAATTGCGGTTTTTAATGCCATCCACAGCTCGTTACTTGTTTTCAGCGATGTATCTGATAGAATGGGAGCTAGCTGGTTGTTGAGGGTCTCCGTGAAATTTTTTGTTACAGACGCCCTTTGAAGCCTTTCGAGGTCAAAATTTTGTAGAGAGCTGGTCTTCGCCGAGTACGCCTTTGACATACGACATCGACAAGTTTATTTGGTCTAGTAATGATCCGAGTTTTAATTGGCTCACCAGTATGTACGGACGTCAAATATGCTTGATGCCCAACGATAATGAATCAGAATCGGTAATACTCAGGTCATTTTATGTATGCATCGATGTGGGAAGCAAGTCGAACGTATGACTAGATTTCTGCTACATGCAAAAGTCAATCAGGTGCTGGCCGTTGCCATTTGTTTCATCGTGGAGGCTATATCCTCCAGTCGTTCCCCGATAAGATAGCTCATTGCCAACCTTAGCGTTGAAATCACCCAGAATTATTTTTGTGTAGTTTGTAGGCAATGAGTCGACCAGTCTTTCCAGGTGATTGTAGAACGTTTCCTTCGTTTCTTCGTCCGTTTATCTGGACGGGACGTGTTGATTTATCAGTTAAATTTGGAAGGATTTCATTTTTACAAAGAGACCACATAATCGTTCACTGATTGCCTTAAAATCAATAACCTGCGATTTGTAATCCCTATCCAAAATGAAGGCCACTCCGAACACTCGCTTTCTAGCAGGCTTTCCAATTTTGAATATTGTGTACGGTATCATGTCTTGAATAAAGCTTCCAGTACAGTTCGTTCCCTGACTTGCTGGTATGTTTAATTTATATTTACTGGCCTGTTGTCAAACGTATTTAACAGCGCCAGGATTGTCCAGTGGTCTGATATTCCAGGATCCAATGCTTTAGCCCTTTGTCGGGTTTGAGGTTGTTGTCGTTGATCTAATCCATACCGAGACTCTGTTGCAATTTTCGTTGTAATGAAGGGGTTCACAGGGACGGGGAGTTAATCCTTCCCGAAAAACTATGAGATTTATTATTGCAAAAACTTCACATAAACCAGATCGACCATGTTCTGATTCAACAACGTCTTTTCTATGCCCCGTCTATAAGGAGGGAACGAATATGTGAAGATCTCCAAAATTTTCAAGTTGTAATTTTTTCAAAACAACTTTCGGCCCATGTTTGTGAGTTCATAATTGTGCTGCTGTGTAGTATGACAAAAATGGCTAAATATTCAAATTCTAGTCCTCCATATGCTTTTCATAACTGTTGTCGGATATCGTTGTGATACTTATTAGACACTTCCACAGTTTCATCAGGTAGGGGTGACGAAACACAATTCTCATTTTGATGAATAGCCAAAATTCTTCTTGATTCTAAAAAGTAACTTCTGCATCTTCTACATTACTGTGAGGGATCAGTGATGTCTACTGATAGCAAATAATAAGATTTTAAAGCCTTTGGTGCCTCAAGCTCAAATCCAAACATCTAGAGATACCAGTTGTCAATCCAAACATTTTTCTATCTTTAATATGACTACATCTAGTATAACCGAGCCATTCTGTTGAAGCTGATTGTTTGAAATGGTAATATTACTTCATTTAGGAAAATATTGGCTAAATGTCTGCATCGTTATCGAAAACCATCAATAGAGATTCCTTTCCCTTTCTGCCATGGTTTGGCAGTCTATTTGTCATTCTGTTTAACGTAGTGATTTAAGTTTACAGGGCAAGATATTTTTTACAGGCTCCATTGCAATGTTCAGTTAGAAAGGTTAAATTCCTCTAGTACCTACTTAGATCCAGATTTTTACTCGGCCTTCTAGGTTTTGGAACTAATTGAATAAGGGTTTCTCAACTAAGTGATCATAACCTTCCTGATCCAATTTATGGTGGAAAACATACTTCCTATTCGAAAATTTATCGGTGCAAATAAACTTAACCCTAGTGTATCCAATCGTGCTAATCTTTGTTTTTGCTAGTCTTTCCATTCCCTCCCATCTATTCTCTGGTGTTCCACAAGGATCGATTCTTGGTCCACTATTGTTCACTCTGTTTGTAAATGATTGCCGTCCGTTGTTATCAACTGCTCATGTCATCTATACAGACGAAAAGGTTTTCAAATAAGTGTCATCTTACGATGACTATGTCCTGCTTCAGGATGATTTGGAAGCCATTTAGCTGTCTTATAACTACCTTCCATCAAATTTTTCTAAGTTCATCAATCTATTATTTTCCAATAACTCTCATCTTATCAGCTTTGAATTCTCGTCAAATAACTCATATTTATGTACCGCAACTGATTTCAGTGACTTGGATGTCACTTTTGACTCCAAGTTGAAGTCTGATATTCATATTGCAGAAATAACTTAAAAACTTTCTCGCATTTCTGGCGTGATTTTCCGCGGTTCCTTGTTTTTCGATCCTTTGTCTTGTGATAAACTATATTTACGTTTATTTCATTTAATCCTTAAGTACCGTTTGCCAGTTTGATCGCCTCATTTATAGTGTTTTAAACCCCACGCTAGAAGTTCAACAGAAAAAATTTACATGAATCGTCTTTTTGAAGTATTCCCTACATTTATTACGACTCACGCTTATCCATTCTCAAAATTCCTCCGCTAAAAAAGCGTGAAGTGTACCTTGATGAATGTTCCCTTTACAGGCTTTGGCGTGGTTCACTCGATACTCACCTTGTTTACCAGGTGCCAGTGAAGTACGAAACGCGTTGTACACAATCCTGGAATGTCTTTGATATTCTATTTGCACGTTGCTTTATGGATTCTCACTCATCTAAGCTTAGAATCCCACGTAATCATGTTGACCGCCTGCTTGGATCTATTCCTTTCTCGTATTTGGTCTGCGAAACAATTTCAACTCTCTTGTTCTTAATTCTTAGTAATTTTTTTCATCTTTGCCGTTTTTATTAAACTTGTCTTGCTATTTCATGTTTTTAATTCCTCCTCCTTTTAACTATGCTATTTCTTAATCGATTTTATAGTTTTCTTTTTTGGTTTTATTTGTGTTTGGGAGCCGAATGTCATTTAAGCACTGAGTATGGGACCCCCATACTCGCATGCGACTGGACTACCCATTGAACATCTCCCCTGTAAACCCGAGAACCCAACCTGGAACCGTTTGACATATTACTTCGGGCCAGGTCTCGTTTTGTTACGCCATGAGGTGTTTTCAAGCTGAGGGATCCCTCTTTTAGTGCGAGGGAAGAGGAAAAGAGGAATTGTCAAACAAGCGATTCTCCAGCCCCCACTGCTGTGAGTCCTTTTTATCTTTTAGGACTACCAGAACATATTGTCCCACGTAGTTCCATTTTTCAACCGATTCAAGCATCAACGCGACTATACTACCCAGTGTGCGTTCTTCCATTGCTATGTAGGGGTCCTGTTGCAGCCTGTTTCATTCTGTGCACGCAAAAATGTGTGGCAGGCATTGTCTTCCTCTCGTGGGCAAAACCGACAATCGGGTGAGCGTGGCTTCCCAATTTTGTGCAGGTAAGACTGAAAACACCCATGCCCGCTCAAAAGCTGGGTCAGGTAGAGGTCGGTCTTACCGTGCCTTCGATTTAGCCACGATCTCACATCCGCAGCCCACCTTCCCTTTGTACAATTCGCCCTAGATTGCTGCCCATCGTTGAGTGAGCGCTGTCTCTCCTAGAGGGAAAGTGTCTCCCTCGCATCCTCGTTTCGACGCAAGTAAATAGCGCAGCGCTCTCTAGCAAAGAGAGCAACAGGTATCACGCCGGCAATAACTCTCACCGCCAAATCAGAGCCTGTCGGATATGGGATGCAGTCCTCAGTACACCTCTTTGCTGTGTATGTGCCAAGCGTTTTCGGTATACCTCCTTATTGAGAGCGTCGCCCCCTATTTCTCCTCCGTACGGTAGCACTTACTCTACAGCACGTTGGCCATAAGTTGACTAAGAGCCGATACCCCGATATAGCCTTCTCTGCTGTTGCCCCGATGAACTCAGAGAAACTCATCTTCGAGTCGATCAGTAGCCCTAGGTATTTCACCGCTGGCTTTGGTGCGATTAGTATGTCTCCAATACTGATCATGCTTACCCTAGGGACTCTCTATTTTTTCGAGATAAACACTTCGGTTTTCTCCAGTCTCCATTCTCTCCTCGGTGCACTAGCATACTTAGCCTAAAATGCGCTTGTTCAGCGACCAGGGCTACAAAATCATCCACATAGCCAATCAAGTGCTACTCATCTGGTATCTATAGTCTCAGTAGATCACTGGGCAACACCCGACGTAACTTCTATCCTTCGTTGGCCTTGCGTTGTATCGTAAGGCAAGTTTCATTTCTTCAGGTAGTCCCTCAGAAGCCGCATTAGATATTCTGAAACTTAAAAAGGGGTTTCCAGTGTATTCAGAATATTCATCCATCAAGCGGAGTTGAAGGCGTTCCTGACGTCGAGTGTCACCAACAGGACGATCCATCGTCGGTGCGGCTGTATTTTTCTTTCTTTTGGACTGCGCTTACCACGTCTTCAA
The DNA here is from genome assembly GCA_963969285.1 of Odontomyia ornata. Lineage (NCBI taxonomy): Eukaryota > Metazoa > Arthropoda > Insecta > Diptera > Stratiomyidae > Odontomyia > Odontomyia ornata. The sequence goes on along the minus strand of OZ017740.1, from coordinate 28,640,991 downwards.
TCACAAAGCCCTGCTCTAAAACCATACTACCGAGGAGATGCGTCTCCAGTAGAATGAATAAGTGAATTTCTCTAAGACTTTTCAGCGGTGACTAGCATGCATAACGGGTGGTATGTAGACAGTGATCCGAAATTTCCCTTCCCCATGCTGATCAGCATGAGTCTCCATCCTACCGGGAAAACTCCGTCCCATAGGCAAGATTTGAATGTGCTGAGCAGCAAGTAAGGGGCAGTGGTGATAGGCAAGGTACAACACATCAGCTGGAACACCAGCTGAATCTGCTGCTACCCGGTTTGAAGCCTTGTCTTTGGTGTTTAGCGATTTCAGTTGACCGATAGTACACTGGGGGCTTGGCGTACCGGGGTTTTTGACGGGGCATAGAATCGTTGCAAGCAGTTTTATAGTTGGACATAATCTTTAAAATAGATAGAAAGAAATAAATTGCATGTTTTGGTATGGGACTCTTACTTGTTTCAAAATTTCAAATCAGTAATTAGAAAAGCCTCCCGGACTTATCATCGATTGGCTTTCCAGGTTACACCAAATTATTGGCCCGTAAATGACTTCGTAGCAGCTTTATGTAGTCACACTTAAAGTGCATCTGGTCCCCGAAAGTGCGAGACATCCAAGAACTAACAATATGGTAAATCATCTATGGTATGACAGCTCAAGCTGGGCCTCATCACAATTTTGTGATCCCGTTCGCCAGTTGAACACTCCCTACAAAGATCTGTTGTGCGCTTTTATCATGTTTACCACTCGAGTGTTTCTTTTGGATATCCACTTTTTTCTTTTTGGTAGTCAGTTTTCTTCTATTCTTTCTACATGGCCCACCCATTGTAATTTGCGTAGTTTACGCACGTAAAAACATAGTTTCCGCTCTGTTCCTTGTTTCACTGGGCCGTCGATTTTCCGGAAAACCTTGCGTTGAATATGTCCCCTGCCTATTCGGATTTGTTCGTCAAGGTCTATGTTTCACTTCCATATAACTGCACAGGTTTGACTTGTGATTTGTCAATAAGACGTTTATTTAGACTATGCGCTACTCTAGACCTTAGAATAGGGAGTACGGAGAAATAGGTTTCGTTTACGGCATTTGCGCAACATCCAATCTCGCCCTTTCAGTGCATCTTTTATTCAGGTTGGCTTCAAGTTACTCACTAAAGATGACTTAAAAGAGTTGAACGCGTCTGTTCACAAAACATAGCAAGGCCTGACGGCCTTTTTAGAAAAAAAATGGAAAAATACACAAAATTATCCACACTCCTATGGTCAGGTTTTGTCGGAATGGAATACTCATGCTCATTTGAGTCATAAATTTAGTTTAATTAACTCGTACGTCAACTTGGTTTGCTTCAGAGTCTTGACTTATATTCCAACCATTTTTTGAGCATCTGCTTAACTGAAAACACTTGGTCTATTGTGGACCATCCACTTCGAAAGCCTCCTTGATACTCTCCTATAACAACTTGATAGTACGGTTTTAATTTTCTTTTCATGCTATTGGAGAGCACTTGGTATGACGTACACAGTAAAGTGAAACCTCTGTAATTTTCATACCTTAACCTGTCTCGCATATGGTGTACCAGGCATATTATACTTTTTTAATCAGTCTTCTGGTAACTGCTCTTCTAATCATGTTCCAGACATTAATTCGGAGCAGTTCTTTTATATTCTATATATACTTGGAGCCTAATTTTATTTGAGCTCACGTGCTGCTGCCTGTGGTTGGTTGTGAAACTGAGACATCTTGTTCTGGAATGTTCATAGCTTCAGCCATTGTTCGGAGCACTGTGAATAACTCCTGAAAATATTGCAGCCATCTATTTTTGATTTCGACTGGGTTACCTGTGGTAGCTCTTTGCGAACTTGCTAGTGGATTGAAGCCTGAATTACTTAATAGAGGCACACGCAAACTGAATTCATGTAGGATCATGTTTTTGTCGCTCTATTGGATCTTGGTGTTGATGGTCAATCTTTCCTTCTTCGCCACATCTTTATACCTTATCGTCGGAGGGTGTTATTTTGTTCTTCGGCTTAAGTTGTTCCCTAGATGTATTTTTTCTACACTCGGTTTCTTTTTAGGGTTTTGTAAAGTAATTTTTAAAAACCCTACTAAAATCGCATACTGTCTGTCCGTCCGTCCGTGTGTCACAGCAATTTTTTAAGCTACTTGGAATTGCAACATCTCATTGCATTACTTTATAGCGAAGATCTTTTCTAATGGTTTTAGTCTCGGATGTGTTTCTTTTCTCATTTTTTGCTGTTTTTGGCTACATATTCTTACTGCAGTAGATTGCTCTGGATCATATGAATCCTCACCAGACTTGTTTCGCTTTTATGGCTGTTGACGAGAGCTCACTCTGTTGTTTTCATCAGTCCGCTGTGAGCATTCTTATGTTCTTTTCGGGCTATTGGTCTAACAAATGCACGCGTAGAAGAACTACAAGCTCAGCCTTTTAATTCTAGAAAATTTTCTACCTCCATGGCCTCTCTGCAGGTAGTTGGTGGGCAAAGCTATAGGCTCAGTACCAGTTGTGGAGGCATTTGCTTTGCAGCTTTCCTCTTTGCAAGGGGTTGTGCATATGCAAGTTTCATTTTACGCCCACTTTTTCACATGCATCTTTCTTGGTTTATCACTGCCTGGAAATAAAGGTTTCCTTTTCATTGACTAACCTTATTAAAATTCAGGACATACTCCATTCTCATCTGCCAGCAATTTGTCTTTCACTGTTAGAGTCAACGTTTGTTTTGATGGGTTGGACTGCAACTCAAATTTCTTTGAGTTCTCTAAGAGGATTATCAAAAAGATTCCCAGTAACCGTGTCCCTTTTAATGCCTCGGTGAGTGTACTATCAGTCTCCGATTGCTTGGCACCTGGGATAATCAAATTTTTATTACCATTTATGTCTTTTATTTGCACCAACCCAATGTTCCAGTTAGCGTCCATGTGAAGAGATATACGCGTGAAAGAAAAATGCTTTCGATATCTATATAATCGGCTATATTTGAAAGATATCTTTTTATCATTAATATTTGAAGATGACTTTGGGCATGTAGGCGCCGCGGCTGACGCGTTCGTGGTGTAATCTGGAGGTACAATTTTCACATACCCTTTGCAGTAAATCAAGCTGTATTTCGGCAATAACGATTTAAATGTACGTTTTCAAGCGCTCAATTATTTCCGGTTTATTAGCGTAGATATTCGACTTTACATATCCTGAAAGGAATCAATCTAACAGTGTCAAATGCCACGAACGCGGTGACTAGTTAAGAGAACAATTTCGTGAAATTAATCGTTGGTCAATTGTGTCTTTAAATAAACTAATTGCATCGCCTGCTGTGTAGCACCGTCCTGCTGAAACCTCAAGTCAGCAGCATTAATATTTTGCGATTGAGATACCAAAAAGTAGTAATCAGGTGTCTGTACCGCTCACCGTTGACTGTAGCATTATGCCCATCATTACTTTTGAAACATATAGAACAATTATCCTACCGGCCCATAAAGCGCACCAACATCGACATCGACAGCTGCTTGTAGAATATCATCGCTCCAAATGTGGCAATTATTTCTGTTGCCATAGTTATTTAAACAGAAGTGTGCTTCGTCACTGAATAAAATTTTCAATTGAAATTGAACTATGTTTTTCAAAATAAATTTGACCAATTTGCAAACGTCGTTGCAGCGTGAGTTTATTCATGATGAATTGTCAAACAGAATAGGCCTCATGACAACCGAGAACTTGACATCTGCTGTCACCGCGAACAGTGCTGCCATTTTCACGTTCTCCGTCCCTAAAAAACATCCTTTACTGTAAGCCGAATATGATCCTTTAAATTTTCTCAAGCGAATTCTTAAAAATTGTTACTTGCTTCATGGTGCATAAGAGGAGGAAAAATGATCCAAAATTTGAAAAATAAAAGCTGCGATTATTGCATTTTTCGCCGATTATAGTATGGTTGGAAAAGCAAAGATGAAACGAATGCAAATGTATGACTTCAGCATGACAAAACTTTCATTGAAGTCAATATATCTTTTTTTCGTAGTGCTACAACCCCTCTTAGCCCCTCGCTTCCTGCAACAAGCGCCTCCAACTCTCTCGAACCATCGATCGCGTCCTCCGATTCCGAAATTCGAGCAGCGATAAACTGTCCCGTCGTCCTAGTCAGACCGATTCCTCGGTTTCTCCAGTGGTCTCCGGCCTTCAGTTCTCCCAACGAATACTTTTTTGGGTATCCGTTGCTCGTTCATACGATTCATGTGTCGAGCCCATTCCAGCTTCGGCAGTCTTACAATCGTTGAGACCTCCGGCTCGTCAAAAATTTCATACAGCTCGTGGTTATATCGAATTCGCCATTGGTCCCTGTCCAGCTTCGCTCCGATCATTCACTTCAGAACCCATCTTTCGAAGGCGTTCAATATGTTTGCGAATGCTTAGGTCAGGGTCCATGTTTCAAATCCACTTGGGTTCCAATTATTATGGCTGCCTTATCAAAATTGATTTATAATAATTATTCAGATTACTTCAGTAATGTATGTACAAAGTTGAAAAAACTGATTTAGCAGTTTTCATTCTCATTCATCTTCAGCATTAAAATTTTCATATAAATGTTTCAACTCCATTCCAGAATATATTATTTCTATCCAACTTTTGAATTCAAATATCAGTTTGTAATTAATTATCTTCAAACGACAATTAAAGTACTCTTAATTTCATTTTACAAACAAAGATAAGTCTCTGTCTGGAAGATCTATCATTCATCATTAGTTGTACATTAATAAAAAGCAACGCTGCTTCAGCCAGGCAGCTAACAACATATCACAGTCTCGTTTTCGTCCTGGAGCAAAAGATTGATTCATATCTATGAATAGCGTAAAAACAACTCTTCCCACATCCTATCCCAATTGATGGATATGGTAATTTCCCCAAAAGTGATTTATCAATGATGTGATAGAACGTCCTTATTACATATGAACATCGAAATATGCACAAGACATGTGAATCGAAGCCTTCTATTAATTCACCATCATCCATCAATCTCTACCGTACTTGATTGGAACGCACTTTGGAGCCCGTTTGCAGAAAGCTACATAGGCGCAAGGAGTAAGGTTCCATAAAGTGGGAAAACTTTAAGGTTTACTCGTTCTGGTCTTGTTTTCCTCTCAGACGGTCTGGGAGGCTGAAGTGTTCAGAGAAGACTCATTAAAACATCAAAACCTGCAACGAAATGAATTTATTCTTGCTAATGGAAAGTGTCATTGGATTTGCATGTTAATTTGCTGTGAGTGATGAAGATGGTTGGTTGCTTGCATCTTGTTCGATGTTTGTCTATCAATGTCTAGTCCTGTGAAACTAGAAATCAGACTGATGGCAAATACCAACAGAATTTACGATTCAATGTCATGAATTTTGAAGCAATCACTAATCTGCTTCGTAAATTCAACTTCAATCTGATTTCAGTAGTAAGTCATAAGGAAGGAAATAATGATTGGCTCAAAAAATTATCCTGCTAATTCTGCAATGTACGAAAAGCCGTCAAAAACCGAACTCTTAGATGGCTAGACATTGATAGATTATAAAGACTATAGCTTCCCACAATTAAAGCCCTTTCATAAAAGCAATCCAACTAGAAATTTCCATTGGAAAAAAGGATTCATCTGCGAAAATTTTCAATTCTTTCCGGGATAACAAGTCGTCAACTCCAATTCCCCTTTAATTGTAATCGTTTAAGCAGAATTGCTTTTTACAGCTCAACATCTATTGAATCGATTCCATTGATGTTCATTGGCCCACGAGCTAACAGCGTGTCTGCGGTTACCGCAAAAAATTAGTAGTAATCGCGCCAATTTTGCAGCTCGTCTTACTTTCGATATTATCTTAAGTGCAAGAATGCTCGGTACACGCGATTATCACACAATCTGATTTCACTTTTCCTCAAGTCACATTGTTTTACAGTTCGGTTTCTGCTATTTTTCCTCCCCCAAAACGTTGCCAATCGCTGGAGGTTTTTGTTTCTTCACGTTTGTTGTTGAATCAACGTCAAGGGTTTTCCTCGGTAATTTCATTTTATCACTCTTCTGCTACTTTGCCAGCCATTCTCGTTCTTTTACTCTTTATGTACATACAATCCTTATTAGAGCAGATTCAACTTGTCCGATAAAGGCAAGCACTCTTTTAACCTCGACAAAAAGGCTAACCCTCGTGGCAGTGTATGGTGGAAAATTCCTTTTAGTCAGGCAAGTGTTTAAATTGTTCTCTGTCCTGGACGTTTCTGCACCAACTGGGCTTGCCAGGCCCGGAAGCAGTGATACCCTTACTTGGCCGCCGCCAACGCCTGTTCGAGTAAACTACCAAAGTAGATCCTTTTGTTGTATCTGCAATGTGTACATAAGACAGTAAGGAAAAACTGAAATCGCGCTAAACATACAAATACCAGTAGCGAATTTCAGCATTGCGATAGCTTGAGTTGGAGGATGCTCTGTTAGTGGATACATTTTTTTGGTTGTTTTATCCTTCTTATGCTGAAAAGCACTTTCACATTTGTAAGGATGTAAGTAAAGACGGAAGGCAAAGCTGCACAAGATGAACGAAGGATATTTTGTTAGTTAAGGAATTACAGTGTTTTTGGTACATACCAGTAAGCTTTTGCGAAAATTAGTGCAATCAGGATAATGCAAGTCATTAAAGCTCATGCAAGGGCAGGCGGGGTTTTTCTTACAAAAGCGTTTAACTCATTGTATACGAATATGGATTTAAACATTACATATAATGAAAAATGCACTTGTCGATAGAAACTTTATTCTATTCCATAAAGACAACGTCTTAATGAAAAAGAAATTTGTTCGCGAAAACGATCTCATACTACACATGGCACATAGCAAGCTAAAAATTATCAAATTTTAAGTGCAATCAACTTCAAGGTTCAGCTTATTTTTCACGAAACTTTGATTAATTGAGGTCATATACCCCACATGAAGAGCGGCATCTTTTTGGTTTCGGATTTATAAAGAAATACTGACACGTTAACGACTGCTTATTTTAGTCCCAATTTGTTTGGGCTGAGTATTTGACATCCAAAATCAAGGAACCCAATGTGATCCTCCGAAAGTTGCTCATTTACAGGTGTTATCTTAGGCTAGCTAGTCACAGACTGTGTGGGTTCTTTGGGGGGCTCGCTTTGCTTGTGCTGGGCCACCTAAAAAATGCCAACTATACATGCTTAAAAAAATTTCCCGTCGGAAGAAATTACAACCAAAGAAAACAAAATTGTGAAAAAAAAACAATTATATAAAATCCCTGGCTAAAATATTTAAAAACTTTATGAAAATGCACAGTCAAGTCTATTTTCTAATATAAGAGCTTATATATTTATGAATGATTCACGTATAATATCAAACAATGACTTACAAAGAATGCATATAAATAGTTATATTAACTAATATTTAGTACCCTTTAATAATTCACTTGGTCCATTCTTCTTGGCATACTCTCTATGCAAGTTTTTAAATAATTTTTTTTTACCTGAGGCACCACATCGCATATTTTGTAAATATTTTCGAGTAGAATCTAATGTCATAACGTTTTCTTTATAAATTAGCCTCTTCAGCTCATGCCATACATTTTCACTTAAGTTCAAGCCTGGTGAGGCATGTTTTGCTGAGTATATTTATAGATTTCACAATGCGACACGGGTCACCATCTTCCATAAAGCTAAAAAAGATGCCCAAAAGTCGATCTCATCAAAATATGGCAGCGGTATGGTCCCCAAAGCTTTTCTTTATAGGCCCTGTCTCATGATACCTTCGACAAAATAATCGGCCCTAGTCCATCAATGTTAAAATTGCAGAAAATAGATATTCAATACTTTTCAACGTGTACAATTATTCAAATTTCTCTCCTGGATGCCTTCTCATATCCTTCTCAATCCACTGGCTTCTTTTGGGCATTGGAGGGTTGATTCGTCTGTATAGCCTATCTAAAAAATTATAAATTTACATTTACGTATGAAACAATATTAATATCTTTTCCCAGTATCCTTTGGAGATTTTTGAATATTTTGCCGCAAATGCAAGCCTCGCTTTCTTCATCTTCTCAGTTAAGCGTGGTTTCTCTGCCGGTTGCCTACATTGAAAGTTAGCACCCTTCGATCTCCGCCCTAATGGAAAATTTTATTTAGTTCCCACAAATATGTCCTGCATTTTCAACTCCTTGCACACAGCCGTAGTTTTCTTTCTTCGTCGCAATTTGTCCATTTTGAAAAAGTCACCGCAAAATTAGCCTTTACTTTTTTTATTTGTGGACCACTAATTACGGTTTAGCTCCCTGCAGGTGAAAATTTGTCCTATTAAATGATTTCCTGTTCTCATAAGAGCAGAAATTGCACTTTTTCTCATTGGAAATGTCGGCTGCTCAACCCAATATGAAATCAGAAAAATATATGACGACTCATTAATTTTGTCCTTTTGTACCATAGAAATGTTTAAAAGTTCAAAAATTTGGCAACTTATTCAAAATTTCAATGGCTGTGTCCGATTAGTGATAGTGAAAGTATCTTATTATCTTGATCGATTGTATCCACACTCGAGAGGGTGATATGGTCAGTACCACGCTTTGGCTGTGTTTCCGTCCAATCAGCTGAGATACGTGATGATTTTAAACCAGCACAGATCATAACTTATAGTCCGTCCGAAGAATCACTCCAAAACAATCTCCTTATCACCAGCGGGACTCGAATCATAGACCTTCGCCTTACGCACCGAGCAATCTAACCACTAAAATACATGAACTACCATATGTATATGCATATATATACAGGGTTTTCCAATAAGAGGTATTATTTTGATATTAAAAGGAAAATGCCATTTTTTGATATAAATGATCGGATGTTTATTTCATTATGAAGAGGAAGGTATGCCGTTAATAAAAGCAAATAACGTCAGGCAAATAACCACCATGACCACGCTTACAGGACCATATCCTTTTCATGAAATTTCCCATGACCAAATCGCAAAGTGGCTCCATCTTTGAGGTCTTGAATCGACGCTGGGCTGTTGCCGTAGACCTTTTCTTTCACGTGGCCCCAAAGGAAGAAGTCGCAAGAGATAACACGGTCCGGAAACTTTTCCCGTAAAAGATCAATGGGTTCGTTGCTTGTATGGCACGTAGCGCCGTCTTGTTGAAAGCAAACGTTGTCAAGATCAAAACCATCCAATTCCAGCCATAAAAAACCATTAATCACTTGATACCGCAATCCATTCACCGTAACTGTTGCTCCAGCGTCATTTTCGAAAAAGTAGGGTCCAATGACTCCGCCGGACCATAAACCACACCAAACAGTCACACGTTGAGGATAGAGAGGCTTTTCAACAATAATTCTAGGGTTTACCGAGCCCCAGATACGACAATTTTACTTGTTGACAAAGCCACCGAGGTGGAAATGGGCCTCATCACTCAAGATGATTTTTCGATGGAACTCCGTATCATTTTCATGCATTTCAAGGACCCAATCAGCAAAGACATGACGTTGTTGATGATCGGCCGGCTTGAGTTCTTATGTTAACTAAACTTTATAAGCCTTAAGACCCAAATCTTTAACCAAAATACGGTGTAATGAAGTTTGTGGAATGCCTAATTCCAAAGAACGACGAGGAATGGACAAACCTGGGTTTTCTTCAACACTTTCGGCTACAGCAGCAATATTCTCGGCTGTTCTTGAGCGACGTCCACAGGTTTTGTTCTTCACATCACTAAGTTGTCCCAACAGCTCGAATTTTTCCACCAATTCCTGTATTGCGGTCCGACAAGGTGCTTCACGACGACCCAAAAATGTTCGAGTTTTATGAACCGTCTCTAACAAATTTTCACCATATTTATAGTGAATTTTAATAATTTCAATGCATTGTTGAAGCGTTTATCGTTCCATTTTTATTAATGGCGTAGTTCTAATTGTCAAATGTTAAAAAATTACTGCTTCAAAAGTAACATCTACAGAAATAGCGGGCTATTTAAAATAACACCTCTTATTGGAAAACCTTTCATATATATATATATATATATATATATATATATATATATATATATATATATATATATATATATATATATATATCATATTCTGATCCAACAACGTTAGGCCTCGAGCATACTTTACTTGATGTTCGTACATACCGAGGAGCCAATTGTAATTAAGATCATTACTTGATCAAATTTACCTATCGATGTCGTATGTAAAGGCATATACGACGAAGACCAGCCCGCTACAAAAATTTGACATCAAAAGGCTCCAGACGGTGTCTGTGGCCAAACATTTCACGGAGACCCTTGGCAACCAGCTGGCTCTCGTCTTATCAGACGCCTCGTAAAAGAAAAGCAACGAGCTCAGGATGGAAGTGAAAGCGACTATTAAGACTGCGGCAGAACCAATGATCCGACATCAAGCCCGGCAGAAGAGGAATGATTGGTTCGATAATGAGTGCCAGAATGCGTTGGGTAAAAAGAATCAGGCGTACAAAGATAAACGTAAGTAGGACGAGGAGAGAACATTATGAAAATCTCAGAAGAGCAGCGAACAAGATAATTAGGATTAAGAAAAGGAAATACTATGACGACCAATTGAGAAGTATCGATGTAAGTTTAACGAGAAACAACACAAGACAATCATAAAAAGTAGTGAAAAGCTTGAAACGTGGTTATCTGCCCAAAACCACGCTCTGATGAAATCGGCAATATCATCGCTGATGAAACGAAGCTTAAGGAAAGACGGGCATCATATTTTAAGAACCTCCTTAATCCCCCGCATATGTCTGCGAGAGCTTCTATTGATTTACCAACTCTGGATGAATTGTTGTTGAGATACCTGAACAGCTCTTCAAATATGGTGACAGTAGTGTTCATCAAGCTATTCACAAAGTCATCCTGCGAGTCGGCAGCAAGAACATATGTTGAAAGAGTAGAGCCAATCAAATATATTCCCTGTCCACAAAAAAAGTGACAAGCTACAGTGCGAAAATTATGGAGGCATATTACTACTTTGTACGGCGCACAAAATATTTTCTAAAATCTTAGAAAATAAAATTGGATCATATGCCACCAGTATTATTGAGGAGTATCAAGGTGGTTTTAGGGCAGGTAGATCAACAACAGACCAACTGTTCACAGTCAAGCAGGTACTTGAAAAACGCTGGGAATTCAACATAGACGTACACCAAATTTTCGTGGACTTCAAGCAAGCATACGACAGTATTGACCATTACGTACTGTATTAAATAATGCTTTGCTTTGGCACCGCAGCCAAATTAGTCCGTCTTATCAAAATGACAATGATTGCAACAAACTCCCAAGTCCGCATCAATGACCAACTCACCGATGCCTTTGACACAAATATCGGTAGATGGGCTGGCCCCATTGCTATTCAATTTGGCTCTGGAGCAAGTCATAAGAAAGCTACCTGTCGGTACGCAAGGTACATTACTATACAAGTCGAGCCAAGTAGTAACCTATGCGGACGATATCATCATTTTGTCACTGTCATTAACAACTGCCAAAGAACTCTTCCTGAAAGTCGACAGCGAAGTTAAACTAGTAGGGCTACAAATCAATGAGAATAAAACAAAGCTCATGACGCAGTCCTGGAAAATACCTCAAACACGCAAAATATCACAATTGGCGAATACAGTATCGAAAATGTGAGCGAATTTGTGTAATCAGGCGCCAACATAATGAAAACAGGTAATGAAAAAGACGAAATACGCCGAAGAATAAAGCTCGCAAATAAAATATTTTATTCAGTCTTGACGATCTTGAAGACCAGCTGCATACACAGGAAAACAAAGCTCCACGAACACAAATTTGTGATAAGACCTCTGTTATGCTATGGGTTTGAAACATAGACCCTAACCCAAGCATCCGCAAATATATTGAACACCTTTGGGCGATGGGTCCTGAGGCGAATAATCGGAGCGAAGCTAGACGGGGACCAATGGCGAATTCGATATAACGATGAGTTGTGTGAAATTTTTGAGGAAAAGGAGGACATAAATCGTATGGATGAAGAACGGATACCCAAAAAGGTATTCGTTGGGAGAACTGAAGGCCGGAGACCAGTAGGGAAACCTAGGAAATACTTGTCCGACTCGGTCGATAAAGAAAGTTCATTGCTGCTCGGGTTTCGAAATTGAAGGACACGGTTAATGGACCGAGACAGTTGGCGGCACTATTTGCAGACAGCGAAGGCCCCAGAGGGGCTGTATTGCTAAGAAGAAGAAGAAGAAGAAGAAGTTCAATTAAAAAATTTTAAATTGTCATTCCTTGTGCTTTTTAATCTTACACTGTATATAATTGCATTTGTTTTCTGCATACTTTAAAGCTTCTTTCCAGTTTGTGTATGTTTGGTTTTTATTTGGTAGTTGTCATTTGTAGACGGCAATTTTTCTATCATAAATAGTTAGACGAATGCATTCTTATTTGGGTCATTAAACATCATATGTGTACCAAATTTGAACTTAGCCGGTGCAGTGTACGAGGTATGACAATTAAATAATGAGACTGATTTTATTGCGACCTTGAAATTCCCTTCCCCTTCTCCGGCATCCTTTCCCTCTCCATTGATATATTTACCATCGCTCTAGCTTGTTTAGTTCGCCTGCTGTGTTGAGTAGACATGTGTTGGTGGTGCTCGTCACGAAAATCGAGTAACGAAATCAAGAGCAACGCATCGCGATAAAATTTCGCGCCAGATTGGGCGAAATAGCTTCAAAAACGTACGTTAATGACGTACGTTAATTGTAAAAGTGCGTGGTGATAGTGCTCTTAGTCGTGCCCATGTGTTTTGATGGCATTAAGTGTTTAACAAGGGGCGTGAAAGCGTGGACGACGAGGCGCGGAGCGGGAGACCAGTCAAGGTGCGGACTGACGTGAATGCACAGCGTGTGCGTGCCCTGATCCGTGAAGATCGGTGCTTAACAGTTCGCATGTTGGCCTCAGAACTGGGTATGAACCGTGAAACAGTGAGACAAATTTTAGCCGACGATTTTGGGATGAAATAATTGTGCGCGAAGATGGTTCCAAAGAACCTTTCTGAGGAGCGAAATCGCATCCGTGTATTTGGCCTGGCCCAATATGTCCCCCTGTGACTTTTTTTTTTTGTTCCCTAGAACAAAATCGGTGGTCAAAGGAACACATTTTGAGTCGATTATGGAAATCCAGGCGGCCGTGACGAGGGTTCTTGCGGACGCCCCAGTCGAAGCGTTCTAGAAATATTGCGAAGCATGGAAAACGCGCTGGAACCGTTGTATAGCTACCCAAGGGGACTACTTTGAAGGGGATGGCAGGGTTGTAAAATAATTGTTAAATATACGCTTTTCATGGAATCAGTCTCATAACTTAATTTTCACACCTCGTGTTTCGAGCAAAATGGCCTTAACAGACGGAGAGACACACTAGTTATCCTGCAAAAGTTTCGTTTTTGCATTTATTTGTACGGATCCCTTAAAAATCAATTACGATAGGCAGAAAACTAGCTAATGTGGGTGGATACAGCCTCTATGTTCAAACCTGACTACACAACTTACTTGATATGTACCTCAAATATAGCTACTGATAAGGTATATTTTAGTTATGGCTAAAAAATTCATTAATTTAGGTGACTTTATGTCACTTTTTCGTTCAATTTGCTGTCTGAGTACACATTGAAAAATAAATTTTCATCCCATTATGCTCCACATAATAAGCTATGATATAAGTAAAAAGCCGTATTACCAACGACCAACAATGAGATGGCTCGAAATTAATACAATAAGTACATCTTCTCGGTATCACATAAGAAACATTAACCTTCCTGCAGTTAATTAACTTTATTTCATGTTATTATCTCGTTGTGTAGAAAGCTAGGAAGAGTTCGCCTTATCATTACTCCTTAAGACTTCCTCAAGATTACTGCGTCCCAATTTCAGATTCTCCACATCAACACTACACTCATAATACATTGACATCGTAAAAATTGTTGGTGAAGACAATAAAAAGCATATAAGTACGCGTCTATAAAATTATTCTATTGAAATAACAGGATTCTTTGCATTACTTCTGTCCTTCTTATTATTCTGATGTGTTCTTCTATTTCTCCTTTTCAGGTTTATTACTACATTGTTGAGTCACCGCGAAATGAAGGCAAAGAGTTCTTTGAAATAAATCTGCAAAGTGGTGAAATTTTCACAAAAGTTGTATTCGATCGAGAGAAGCAAGGAGCATATGCATTGGAAGTTGAAGCCCGAGATGGAGCACCATCAGCCAGACCAAACAGCAATGGACAACCAAATTCAGGTGAGTGGATTCATTTTAAATTTATTCATACAATATATGTAAATGCTTTATCCTTGGGAATATATTCTATTAAATTCCATCATGAATTCAAAGAAAAATTTAGCCCCTACTTTTTCTTCGAATTGTGCAACTCAATTACAAGCACAATATAGGAGACTGAAAGATTCAAGATAAACCGTGCTATTTATTCAAGAGGACCATGTCTCAAACGAAAAATCCATGAAAATTCAAATGAAAGCTTTATTGCTTTCCAACCAATAATAAAGATATAAAAAAAGTCGAATGCTCATTAAATGTTTCCTTGTAAAGGAATATTTTTCTCGGGAAAATATGGTGAAAATTTCAACTTTTGTAAAGCTGACTGATTTACCACTCAACAAAAATGGCATTTCTCTTTGATCCTTTTCAAGTTGAAGATTTTTCTCTCATAAGATTTGAAAGGGCGATCATTTAACCTCGATCATAATCCTTTGGGATTTGCTCGTTCATAACTTCAAATTGATGTCTAAAATTCTATTCGAATTGAAAAATTCAATTTCATGGTTCTATTTAAAATGTTTTATCCTCTTGATTGATCTTCCTATTATTCATTCCAAAAGTCGTTGCAGAACATCTACCATAGCCCCCAAGCATTACATGAAAGAGTTGATTCCCATACTTTATCATGACAAACGATTGTCATCAAATTACTTCCTTCTATTTGACCGCAACGAGAATGAAGGCAATTTCGAATCCTTAAATAAAACCATCATCTTGTCAATTGATGAGTTCAAAAAAAAAAATAAAAACACACACTCCATAATCCCCATTGAGTCCTCGCCCCATGTGCCATATGTCCATCCGTTTTATAGTTTCTTTGGGAAATATACCTTAAGTGTCCACCAGGACCAATATCCCCATCCAATCCAATACAATACAATCCCAATTTTAGTGACTGTCATTGTCGTTTGTGATTCGGTCAAACTTGAACGAGAACGATTTCGTATACGTTAGTCAAAGTCCTTCGCCAGGATGATGTCTAGTTGGCTGTACGCTCTCGAGTATATCGCCAATCGTCTTTCTTTTTTGAGGTGACTTGCCTCGACCAATAGTTAAAGCCAACAATTTATCACCTCTCGAAGACGATCCATTCTTTACGGCATGTACAGTACAAAAGGATATTAACTCATACGGAAATATCTTTTTTATAGCCACTCGTATTTCAGTGCCAGTAGTTGACCGTAAATTTCTGGCACAATGTGTGAAAGTTTTGGTAATAGGAAGGAAGAAATGAACAAAAAATGCAGAAAATTGTTATTGGGTGGTGAAGGTATTTACGAGCGGAAACTAGAGAGGCAGGGTAATTTTTTCCTTCTAAACGTTCGAAAGCAGAAGAAAAATATCGAGCGATGGGACAAATGTATATAGCAGACCTAAAGTAAACCCTTTGATGGTAAGTCTACACAACAACAGAAAAATATAAATAATAGTTTACTGAACAACAATAGAAGCCAAGCTGAAAAAGTAGAAAAATAAGCTCGCAACGAGACTGGTAATACTATCACAGCTGAAAGTGATTTTAAGGAAAAATGGGTATCATACCTTGAAAAACTCTTTAACTCTTCGCACAACTCTAGAGTACTGGAGACATTAGTCACATATGACCGGTTTACAAGAAGTTCCTTCCGCCATCAAAAGACAAAAAAAAACAGCGACAGGGACGAATGAGATAACATTGAAAGTTATCCGTGAAACAAAGGATGATGAAAAAATGTCGTAGGAGTATAGCCAGTCTATAATTTTCCCAATGGCTCATAGTAAGGAGACGGTAAGCTTTAATTTCCCATATATATGATGAAGCCGCGTTGCACACAACCAGTTTATATAACAAATCGCTCAATAAGTCCCGAGATTAACCCAGAGATGGTGCTAGTAGTACCAAACTGGCCAAGTTTCTATAGAGTGCGAACCTTTGCATTGAACGTGTAAAAATTTCACGTTGATCGGATCACAGACAGCAGAGTTATCGAGGTTAGAGTAAAGTCGCTTTGTTATTTGTTTGAAAAATGGAAAAAACGAGTTTCGAGTTTATAAAACATTGTTTTTTAATGGGTAAAAACACCGCAGAAGCCCAGCAATGGCTTGAAAAACATTACCTAGACTCCTCTCCACTTTGGTACTGCTAGCACCATCTCTGGGTTAGTCTCGGGACTTTTTGAACGAAATGTTACATATTTACCCATTTTCGAAAATATCCGAAATTTTACCAGATTTATAAGGGATGTATAAATGACATTTGAAATCAGAAATCATTTTGAGCTTTGCTGTCCATGAATCGTCAATTTAACACTACTTTATTTTATACCAAAAGTAAAATTGCCAAATATCTATCTCCTCTTTAAGTTTAACTAGGATTTTAGTTTCGGTTATGCTTTAAATATTTTCTGAAGATATTGTCGGGGAATATTTTCTGAAGATATTCTAGGGGAACTTGGAGCAAGTGGGAAAGTCCGCGCCAAGGTGCTACAAATGCTAGCCTGCAAGCGCATATACCTGTCTCTAGACCAGGAATTCAAAGTTCAAAAAGTTCGGAAAGTATCGCGAATTTTTAAATTTAACTAATGAAAACAAGCTTCTATTGTTTTCGGTTTAAAGATGTGCATTATTTCGTTATTTTTTTGCTTAAGTTAACTTAAGTTATAATGGGGATCCGAAACATACAAGGTGAGTTCCAGAATAAATGAGACTTTTGTCATAAAAAGCCATCTGTAAATGAGATAGTACGCTGCGAAGTTACATCCCTCCCTGACGCCCATTGAAAGTTTGGTGACATTCGGTTCAGCGAAAGCGAAATTCTTGCGTCGAAAGTGACAGTATGTTTGTGTCATCGGTACAAAAATGAGTTTCGAACAAAGAGCTAATATCTAATTTTGTTTTAAAATCGGTAAAACGTTTACGGAAACGTTTGAATTGATGAAAAAAGTTTATGGCGATAATTGTCTATCTCGTGCCAGAGTTTATAAGTGGTTTACACGTTTCAGAGATGGTCATCGAAATTGTGCATGAATTTATCAAAAATGAGCAGAAATCGTCGCTGAAATTCATGGAATCGGAGTTGAATATCTCCACAACATCGACTTTTCGCATTTTAACCTATTATTTGGGCTTACAGAAGGTCTGCTCTCGTTTCTTCCAAAATAAACAAGACTTTTGTCATAAAAACCCACTCTTCCGACTGATTTTTGGACTAGAAATCGCATTTTAAACATCAATCACTCACGGTGTTCGCCTGATATGGCTCCCTGTGACTTCTACATATTCGGAAAATTGCATTTGGCCATGAAAGGAAAACGCTTTGCGTCCGTAGAGGGCATCCAAAAGGCTTGTACCAATATCCTGAAGGGTATTCCGGTCAATGACCTGAAACACTCTTTCGAAAAGCTTTTGGATCGCGCAAAACAGTGTATCGAGGTCGGATGAGCTCCTGTCGTTTCTATTTTAGCTTAGTCTCCTTTATTTTGAAAATTACCTTGTACAATACATATTTTTGGCAAATGAATAAGGTCGTTAACTCCAGATTTAAGGGGCTTAAACGATTTTTAGGGTATGTATCTCAGAATTGGTCATCAAAAAATTATTTATTAATATCTGTCCACCAAATATTAATGTTCGTATATTCTCACGTCTATACACAATTGATTTTGCTGTAGGAAGCTGCTTTTCAAATATTTGTTTATTAAATGATATTCTCATAGGCTTTTTTACGTTGATCAGAAAATGTATATACTTTTGAGTGAGACGTATTTTGATCCAACCCCTGAATAAGTTTAATGGAAACTTATCTCATTCCTATAATCGGTTCTAATGTTCGAGGAAAATTTACTGGCAGACTTTTTAAATTTATTAAAGAGTGCCACAATTTTGTTTAAAAAAAACGTATTTAAGGGCATTCCAATAAGTAGATAGCCTACAAAAGAAAAAAGAAAAGTTTGGAAAAGTGGCGGCACGACACAACCAAGCTACGCACCAACTTCTTTAACCCTTCTTAAAAAGTACGTTTTCTAGAGATCTGCAAAGTAGGTCTCTGTGTTCTCTCAATCGACTCAAATTTTTGCCAGGCGAGTAACTTTTTTAGTTTAGAAACAAAAATTCGACACATGGAGCCAAATCAGGAGAAAACGGTGAGTGAAGTAGCAGTTCGTAGCCCGATTTGGCCGTGACGACAGTAAAGGTGTAAGCTGGTGCGTTGTCATGGTGTAAGAGCACTTTTTTCTTCGTTGAATGGGGCCTTTTTTCTGCAGCCCGGCATCAAATCGGCCCAATAATCCCAGAAAATGATGACCATCACCTTTCCAGCCGACAAGACGGTCTTTGCCTTTTTCGGAGCACGTTTGCCGGTTAAAGTCCACTGTTTTGACTGCACTTTTGTCTCTGATGTATACAAAGTAGGCCTCTGTGTTCTCTCAATCGACTCAAATTGCGAGTGACTTTTTTAGTTTCGAAACAAAAATTCGACACATGGAGCTAAATCTGGAGAAAACGGTGAGTGAAGTAGCAGTTCGTAGCCCAATTCGGCCGTGGCGTCAGTTAAGGTTAAGCTGGTGCGTTATCATGGTGTAAAAGCACTTTTTTCTTCATTGAATGGGGTCTTTTTTCTGCAGCCCGGCGTCAAATCGGCCCAATAATCCCAGAAAACGATGACCATCACCTTTCCAGCCGACAAGACAGTCTCTGCCTTTTTCGGAGCACGTTCGCCGGGTAAAGTCCACTGTTTTGACTGCTCCTTGGTCTCTGATGTGTACCAGTGGAGCCATGTTTTGCCAGCGGTCGGGAAACGATGCGGAAATTTCTTCGGAGTGCACTTAAACAGCGTCAAACACATCTCTGAAGTGATTTCACGATTGCGTTTGTTATCTGGTGTGAGCAAACGCAACACCCATGCCACCGACAGCTTTCCCATGCCCAAAATTTCATGCAAGATATGACAAACGCGGTCTTTTGAGATGCCTACTGTCTCAACTATC
Organism: Odontomyia ornata; assembly: GCA_963969285.1. NCBI lineage: Eukaryota > Metazoa > Arthropoda > Insecta > Diptera > Stratiomyidae > Odontomyia > Odontomyia ornata. Next base: position 28,621,670 of record OZ017740.1, on the reverse strand, counting down.
TGGCGCACCTTCAGACGGTGGTCTGCCAATATGAGCTCCTGGATTCTTGCCACGTTATCCTCCACGGTAGCCGTTCTCGAGGCACCTGGGCGTGGTTCATTAAAAACAGATGTGCAACCTCGTTGAAATTCGTTAACCCAATATTTTACGGTCACAATCGCAGCAGCAGAGTCACCGTATTCAACACCCGACGGATCTTTGATTTCGCTGCGCGATTTCCCTTCAAGAAAGAAGAATTGAATCAACGACCGGTATTGCTCTTTCTATATTTTTCTAAAATCCACGGACATGCCCGCTTCCACACGCGGTCAAAACAAAACTTAATGCACAAAAAACTATAATAAGAACTTGTAGTTTGCCCAAATTTTGGATGTTTGTAGGATAATTCTAAGAGAAATGGTGCATATCCATTCGGATGTATTATTTTCTACGAATTTTCATGGACTTTAACTTTGATCCTGATACAATTTTCTGTTGAATTCAGCGTTCACGGAAAACACTATAAAACCCAAAAATTGACCTTAGAAGATTTCTAAATTATGTATTTTTGCGGGCCCTTGAAGAGACACAAAAGGGTAAATCTGAATACATGATCTTGCAAGAAATTTGATAAGCACTAATTTTTCTCCCCGACGCACAATATTTACGCTATTGAAAACTTGGGAGCTTATTAGACATGTTTCAGAGGACGCTTTTCTAAATGTTCCTCAAACTTTTGAAACTATGGTACAATTATAACTTTACTCGGATTGAGTTTCGTTAAAAATTTGTCAAAATTAAACTCTTCATTTGAAAAACGCTCACAACACTTCTTGTATGGATAACTAAAAGGTGACCATTCATTATACTGATTTGCTGCCAAAAGAAAAAACATGTTGCCTTGTTTTTGAAATTAGTTTATGCCTATGCAAGAATCCACAAATACAAACCATAAATATTCTGGCTTTATTACGTTAGCCTTTCGCCGTCTCTTTTATATACTATACATTAATAAATTTTCCCAAAAAAGAAGAAAACTTACAGTGTGAAAGCTATGGGGGCGTATCATTGCTTTTGACGATTAAGTAATGAGGCTTATTTTATTGCCGCGCTTGTGGTAAACCTGCGACCTTGACATTCCCTTCCCCTTCGCCTCTCCATTGATATATTTACTATCGCTCTAGCTTGTTTAGTTCGCCTACTGTGTCGTGTTGAGTAGACGTGTGTTGGTAGTGCTCGTCATGAAAATGGAGAAACGAAATCAAGAGCAACGCGTTGCGATAAAGTTTTGCGCTAGATTGGGCGAAACAGATTCGGAAAGTACGCTAAAATTGCCTGGTGATAGCGCTCTTAGTCGTGCCCACGTGTTTCGATAGCATAAAGAGTTTAAGGAGGGGCGTGAAAGCGTGAAAGACGAGGCGCGGATCGGGAGACCAGTCAAGGTGCGGACTGACGCGAATGCGCAGCGTGTGCGCGCCCTAATCTATGAAGATCGGCGTTTAAAATTTTGAATGTTGGCCTCGAAACTGGGTATGAACCGTGAAACAGTCAGACAAATTTTAACCGACGATTTTGGGATGAGAAAGCTGTGCGCAAAGATGCTTCCAAAGAACCGCACCACACCACCCTCAGGGTGTCCCAGTATTTGGCCTCTAAAGGGATCGCCATGTTGCAACAGCCGCCTTATTCGCCCGATATGTCACCCTGTGACTTTTTGTTGTTCCCTAGAACAAAATCGGTGGTCAAAAGATTTTGAGTCGATTACGGGCATCTAGGCGGCCGTGACAAGGGTACTCGCGGACATCCCAGTCGAAGGGTTCCAGAAATGTTAGGAAGCATGGAAAACGCGCTGGAATCGCTGTATAGCTGTCCAAGGGGTCTACTTTGAAGGGGATGGTAGAATTTTAGAATAATTTTTGAACTTACGGTTTTCATGGAATCAGTCTCATGACTTAATTGGCACACCTCATATAGTCTAAATATTTACCAAGACTCGTGAAAATAGAATCAAGATATGCGCTGACAACGTTATTGGAAAGTATTAAGGTGGCCTTCGAAAAAGTATACACGAAGAAAGCGAGGCGCAATTTTTCCAGAGTATGTTGATGTACGTTCGTTGGATGCCTTGGGGCGTATGTACACAGTACATCGTAATAATTTAGAATGTTATTATTTGCGATTGTTATTGCAAATTATCAAAGGTACTACATCATTCATTTCCTTGAAAACCACCGATGGGGTAGTATGTCAAACGTATAGAGAAGCATCTTTCAAACTGGGCTTACTTGAAAATAATCAGTACTGGGACACAACACTAACAGAGGCATAGCTTACGTGTCATCCAAAGCGTTCTTAGTTTGTAATCATTTTAACAACATACGCACCATCGAATCCCGGAGAACTGTGGGAAACGCATCGCGAAATTCTCAGTGAGGATATTCTCAGACAAGCACGCGTAAGCGATCTAAATCAGGAGTATTTGGAGACATTTTTAATGAAATGCTCTAATATTGATTGAGAGCGTAGGTAAATAAATCAACAGAAAAGTCTTCTGTCAACTTGGTATGCCGGCATCGACACGAAACAGAAATGACGTGGAAGACAGAGACCTGGTCCGGGAACAGCCATTTGATGTAAACGAGAAACAACATATTGTTGAAACGCAAACAAAACTTTTAGTTGCCGGTCAAAAGAATGGCTACGACAAAGTCATGCAACGTGAAGCCAACGGAAATGGTAGAATTTTATTCCTATATGGTCCAGGAGGCACAAGCAAAACATTTCTCATCGATATGATATTGGCTTCAGCTCGAATGCAGAATAGAATTGCACCTGCAGTTGCATCATCGGGAATTGCATCAACGCTACTCGATGGCGAATGTACACCGCATTCAGCACTCAAGCTTCCGTTGAATTTTAACCAGATTGAAACACCAACCTGCAACATCAGTAAAAATTCCGGAATGGTCACAGTCCTTAAAACGTGCAAAATTATCATATGTGGGTAATGTATTGCGGCCCATAAAAATCGTTAGAGGTGCTTGACTGGACTCTGTGCAATTTCTGAAGAAAAAACCAACCAATGGAAAGTGCTCTGATTCTTTCTGCAGGTGATTTTTGCCAAACTTTGCCCATTATACTTCGATCAACGCCCGCAGATGAGCTGAACGCTTGCATGAAAGCATCATGTTTATGGAATCTAGCCAAAAAAATCACGCTCTCAACAAACATGCGTGTGCATTTGGTGCAAGATGCGTCTGCCCATACATTTTCCAAACAACTTTTGGACATTGGAAACGGCAAAATTCCAATTGATCGCACAACAAATGAAGTTTCGTTCCCCCCATTTTTGTCAAATCCAGGTCAATATTCAAGCTGTTCTGGACAAGGTGGCCTAAGAATGATGATGCCAATAGATTGAACGAACGAAGCTTAAACTGCCCGGTGAACCAGTCAAATACAAATCAATTGACACAGTGGTGGATGAAGACCAAGCAGTCAACTATCTAACCGAATTTTTAAATTCGATGGGGCCATCGGGAATGCCGCCACACATATTAACATTGAACGTTGGATCGCCAGTGATGCTCATTCGAAACTTGAACGCGCCAAAACTCTGCCATGGAACCAGAAGAATGATCAAAAAATTGACACCAAATTTGATCGAGGCAACAATCATCATTGGCAAATTCAAAGGAGAAGACGTGCTGATTCCATACATACCGATGATTACCAACGATTTGCCATTTAACTTCAAGCGGAATCAGTTTCCTTTACGCCTTGCCTTCGCGATTACCATCAACTAAGCACAAGGGTAATCGTTAGCTATTGCTGGTTTACATTTGGAAAATTCATGTTTTTCGTATGTTGCTTGCTCTTGAGCTGGCAGTCCAAAAAATTTGTACATTTATACACCAGCCAAAATGACCAAAAATATTGTTTATCTGCTGGCATTAAGACAAAATAAAGAAATTTAATTTCACATTAAATGCATGTTTTTTATTGGGCACGCGTTCCGCCGGGTTTCCGTAGTTTCATATAATTTCAGAATGAATTCTTCAAATGAGAAGCTAAAAGATACTCAAACAAGATCTTAGGAAGATCAGAACAAAAACTATTTTATAATCATACGCAGAATCAAAGATTTTTGTGCTTTTTATTTCATTGTAGAAAACAAAAAGAAAAATGTTTTTCAATTATAAGCAACACATACATAGCAACATGCAGTTGTCTAATAGAGTTACATCGGAGAAACTGCTGCCAGCACATCTTTCATTGACACAATGCCCACTTTAATCAGATTACGATTCACTTTTACACTAAAACTTTGAATTTTTTTAAATACTCCACATCAAAGCATTTAATTAAACAAACGCACTCTACTGATTGATGCGAACAACAATTTATTTGCAATATTTAATTAGTTGATGTTGTTTCGAACAACTTTTAATTATGTTTTGAATTAAAGACTCTATTTTTAGTTTCGGGAAACCGTGCATGTGTTTAATTTCTACAGATATACATTTCGTCCTGAACTCTAGGACTTCTTCAGTGTATATAAAAAAAATTGTTTTTCCTTTTTTTTAACACTGAAGAAGTGTACATCTGTAGAAATTAAACAAATAGATGGTTTTTAGAAACTTAAAGTAGTAATTGAAACCGTTTAATTAGTGTATATTGCTCCTATTTTTGAATTTTATTTGAATTATTTTGCGCTGAAAACTGAAATTATTTGTATGTTTTGCACCAATTTAGTTAGGGCATGTTCAAGCCTAATTTTGTTTCTTGAAATTTAATGGGTATGTGTTAATACAAGGAGTACAAAAAAATTAAGGTGAGGAATAAACGACCCGAATGAAAAAATTATCGAAATAAAATTACACACCTCTGATGCGTTTAAATTCAGGTTTACTACACTGAAAAAAATTAATAAAACAAAAAAGGAACAATTCATGTATGTGAATAAAAAGATGAGAGCGGAGTGAAAGAGTTGAATATATATTTTAACATCTCCCCTCGAGTCGAACTCCGATCGAGTGTCATTTGAGCAACTCCGAGTCCCAAAATGCATTTTTGATGCTTCGATGGTGCTATAGTGTATGTTGGTTTTTTCTCCTTTTTTTCAACCAAGTCATAAGATATTTAATAATCGTAATTAATTTGTATTTGCTATAATTTTTTTGCTAAAATGTGTTTAATAATAACGTATAAATTTAGAGAGCCATTTGGGCCATTAAGTTTTTGTATTGTTATTGTTTGGAATTTGCTTTATGTAGTATTCTTTTAAAATTTATAACGATTAGTATTGAACGAAGCGCTTTTGAGTTTGTCTTTGATGGTGCTAAAGATTTTATAAGGATGTTACCTATCATCTCGTTGGTTGGGTTATAACGGACTTCAATTGGATGTTCTTGTAGAGCCTGCCGGATGAAGTGACGTCGGATATCTATGTGTTTGGATCGAGCGTAGAATCTTGGTTTGAGGGCAAGTTTCCTGGCACTTAGATTGTCATTGTACATGATTACATCGGAGAGTTCACTGAATCCACGTTTGAGCGCCTGTCTTTTGTGCATCCTACCAAGTCAGAGTCCACGTAACCAATGAGCTTTTGGCTAGTCCTTTTAAAACAAAGCCCGTGATTCGCTGTTAGAGCGAGATATCTTAGAATACGAATGCACTTTCTTAAGATAGTTTGTATATTGGCTCAAATTGCTTATTGCATGTGAAATATCTGGACGAGTTCCACGGCCAGATACATGAGCGCACCGATAAGGTCGCGAAAAGGGACTGCTTCTCCTGTGTTCACATTATCGTGGTCGGAAATATCTACTAAGTTCGTTCCAGTTGTGAGCCGGGTACGTGCGGGTTTTGCAATTAGCTATTCCAAAGTGATCGAGAATACACCCAGATTGCAAAAAATATGTTGCGTCCTTTTGGCGATTGATTTCGATGCCGGTACAATATTTTGACTCTCTACCTTTGTGGAATTTGAATTTTCCTTCCAGTCTGTCTACGATTTTGTGGACTTTCATGTCATTTTTGGACGAAAATGAACATTTCCTTTTGTTTGTCGACGTTTATACATGGTTCCATATATGGGTGCAAAGCCGAGATCTTGGAAAGTTTCGCTGTGTTTTGCGTGCCATTGTCTGCCAGACTGGCGCAAGCCGTAAAGAGTTTTCTTAAGTCTGCAGACCTCACCGCCATTTTTTAATTGGTCTAGCATTAAATTAGACTTCTCCACGAGGTCTCGGTTTTTTTCCCTGAGGACTATTGATTCGAGCATCTATTCCAAGAGTTCAGGTGGATCCATGTATACAGGGTCTTAATAATAAGTAACCGGACTGACCTCAGGAAATTTTTTATTGGCAAAATATGTACAATTTTTCTTTAGAAATCTTCAAAGTAGTCCCCATTGGAGTCAATAACACGCTGATACTGGATTTCCCAATCCCCGAACTCTCCCTGGAAGTCGGTAACCTCGATGCTGTCTAGAGCCCTCGTCGTAGCACGTTGAACGTTTTCCAGAGTCCCGAACCGCGTCCCCTTAAGGTGTGTCTTGATTTTGGGGAACAGAAAGAAGTCCGCTGGTACCATATCTGGGCTGTAAGGAGACTGTGGCAACGTTGCACTCGACTGTTTGGCCAACTGCTCGGTGACGAGCAGGCAGGTGTGCGACGGAGCATTATCGTGATGGAGGATCCACGAATCGGCAATCTCCGGACAGACTCGGCGAACCCGGGCGGTTAGTCGACGGAGCACCTCTCTGTAGCACTGGCCGTTTACAGTTTGCCGGCCGGCAAAAACTCTTTGTGAACAATGCCTTTCACGTCAAAGAAAGCAATGAGCATCGACTTCACCTTCGATTTGCTCATGCGCGCTTTTTTCGGTCGTGGTGACGCCGGTGTGTGCCACGCCGAACTCTGCCGCTTCGTCTCAGGATCGTATTCGAAAACCCACGTCTCGTCTCCTGTAATAACGTGGTTAAAAAACTCTTCTTCGGTTGCTTGATCGTACGCTCCATTTTCACTCCGACGACGTAACTGAACACGCACTCCGCTCTCGCTCGATGCTATCTCTCCAAGCGCTTGGAGGCAACTGCTGCAGCCCGGTTGCCTTTATCTAGACCCCCACCACCACTACAGCACCAGATACCGGGTAGCAGACGCTTTGACGGACCCAGTATTTCGGTGTCGATTCTACCATTTAGGTAAGCCGCAGTTTCATCAAGGTGCAATATCTACATGTTGTGGTAAATAATCGAAGGCAGCTGAGTCTCTCAACTGACGCATATGCATCGTGAAAGTCGATACCTGGACATTGAGAGCATCCTCTTACGACCACTCGGGCCTTTCTTCGTTTTAGTGTGCCATCAGCGGTCAACTTGTTCCTTAGAACTGTTTGACATCCTATAATTTTTCCGGTTTCGGGACCATCGACAATTTCCCATGTATCGTTGATGATAAGTTGTTTTATCTCATCGAGTATGGCGTACTTCCCATTCCTGCCTATCTTGTCCTGAAATGGCATAGCATACTCGCAAATATTGCGATTTGCCCGTCGTGCCATTCTTCGCTGATCTGGTGTTCTTGATTATTCATGTCAGCGGTGTCCGTAGAGTTATCTAGAATTGCCGAATCTTCTGAATTCTAGTTGTATTCCAGATTCATGTTGCAAATTTTAGTGGGATGGCCATGGCCCTTGGTTTTGGTTATTGTTGGCTTCTCTGGACCATGTTTCATTGGTATGTTTAGTGTCGTCTCGTTGCCAAGGTGAGGTTCAAAGCTTGAACTGATTGCGCTTTTTCCGTCGATGATTTGCTCGGTATGAAAATGTGCTTGATGAGATTCATATTAGAAGCTTTTTCATTTTGAGCATCGTCTTTTTGAACACCATGTGAAAATGTTGATTCCTCGCTTAGTATGTCACCGGAAATAAGATCTTCATACTCATTTTTGGTTTCAAATTCATCAAAAAATGTCACATCTCTGGTAATCTGGATTTTTCTTTCGCTGGGAATCCAAACGCGGTATTCTTTTGATTCATTCGAATATCTCACGAATATTCCTTCGACATCTCTGGCATAGAATTTTGCTTTTCCTGGAGATTTGTCGAGCACATAAACCTTGGTTCCGAATGTTCTGAAGTATTTGATGGCCGGTTTTCGTCCTGTTCAATTTTCGAATGGGTTACCTTTTTCGAGGCTTTGTATGGCGCATCAATTCCTGAACTAATTAGCCATAGCGATTGCTGCAGCCCAAAAGGATGGTGAAAGTCGGGATTAGGTCAGTATATAACGGGCAAATTCTACAAGTGTTGGGTTTTGCCTTCTATGGCGGATTTGGGGTTGATAAACATCGTTGTATTCCAGCGTCCTTGAAAGTTGAATCCGCCGTTTAAACAGCTTGAATTTTTCGATCTGTTTTAGTCTCCGCGTAGTTTTTATAGTCGATGAACTTTAAAACTGCCTAATCTTTACTTTGAAGAGAGTAAACTTCGCACGAACGACTTTTATCGTCCGTGAATGTCATAAAATATCACGCTCCGCCAATGGAAGTTGAGCGCATAAGACCGCTTGATCTATGTACACGATTCCAAGAATGTCTGGCGTAATATAAATGCAAGTTGAAAATGGCTTCCTTGTAAATTTACCAGGGCACATACTTCACAATTTCATAGCTGGTCCGCATTTCCCTTCAAATTGCATCCAATCGTCATTTTTGGGATTTTCTTTAGATCATACAGATTCATGCGGCCGAGTCGCTCATGCCAAATTTCCATATCGGACAAGCCTGGTGGTCCGCGTTACGAAGATGAAACAAATTTCCTTTGCGATCAGCGATCACTTTCTTGATGCCTAGCTAATCTCTGACTATTGCACAGTCCTGACGAAATGAAATTTCGTGACCTTAGTCGACAATTTTCGCGATTGAAATTAAATTATCGTGGGGCTCGGGAACGTAACTCTCATCTTCAAGCTTTATATTTCGAGTTTTCTCGCCGTCTACCGTAGAGATTATGACGTTTCCGCGTGCTTTGCTTGAGCTGTAGCATTGCTAGCCAACCTAATTCCACTGTTGACTATTTTCGCGTTTGTAAACATTGACTTGCTGTTGCATTTATGTGTCGTGCAACCGCTGCCTGAACACCATTTAGGTTTGGATGCGTATTTAGCATTCTTGTCGGTGTGTGCAAGGAATGCTTCGTCAACGTATTTTGCTTCTTCCGTGTTTCTCTGGTTCTTGAACCAGCATAATGAAGTGGTATGCCCTTTCTTTTTACAATATTTGCAGTTGGGTTTGCGGCGGGTTTGTGTTGTTGAGTGTTCCCTTTTCTCACATCTTCAATTATTTTAATTTTTAGAGATTCGATATCTGGGGGAGTATCTAGAGTCTCAATCGCACATCAGATATTTTTGAAGCTATTCGACAAGCTGTACAGCAACATTATTGTGAGCAGGTCACCATTGATATCAACCTCCATTGGGCTTTTTCAGACGCAGCGTTAAAAATGAGCGTTAAACAGGTTATATGGACAAGAAGAGTGAGAGGCATTGAGGGAACCTGATGGTGAAAACACGCCAAAATTTTTTAGGGTGAACGAGCGTAACGCACATACACAAACGCACTTTGTTGATCATTTGGTGGGGGAAATGTTATACAAACGCCGGTAATCATTCCAAATTGAACATTCCGTGAAGAAGGTAGTTGTCATGAAATGATTGCCTTTCTTTAATTCGCGTGCAAAAATGGATGCGTGGATGCGAGAAGCTACGCGTTATTTAATAAATTTATGAAAGCGGAAGCCATGTTCAATTTCAGGAAACAACACGACGCATATCACGATTTCACTAAAGTTGAATTGCTTATTGTGAATCCATAGAAAATTAACAGTACGCATAATCTTCATAGAATCACATTATAATAAGCAATTTTACAACACATCGAGAAAAATATGCGACCAAAAAGATATTCAAATTTGGAATATATTTTTCAGAAAGCGAAAAAACACGGAGGATTCAAAGAAATCCAATAGAAGTTTGAATCGACAAACTTTAACAGTCATAAAATACATTTAACATCAATTCTCAATCGCTTATCTCTCTGTCTTCGCTTTCATGTTGTCCGCACGATGTTTAACGATCAAATGAACCTTTTGACATATACATTCGCAAGACGTGTATCGTATACAAAAATAGGTTGGGTGAACTATGCAACGTGTAAACATAAGGGCGTAAGCGTGAAACCTGTTTGGATATGGGTGAGTACCATTTCCGTGTGAAAAAGCCCATTGACTGCAATTTGTCCACAATGTCAAAAAACTTTGCGAGGGGCTCCTTCCCATCCACCATTTTATGCTGCGTGAGTTGTTTCAACAATGTTGCTTTGCAAGCCGGGCCTTTTGAGGCGGGGATTGACTCGAGTTTGTTCCAAACTTTCTTTGATGTGACACAGCAACGAACTTGTTTTAACTCCGAAAGAGGAATAGTGAGGATGATGTCCGATTTTGCTTTTCCGTCTTGCGCGACCCAGACCGCATGTATTTTTTGCGACGTTATTAATTATCCGCTGGTGCCTTATATTGATAGCTCCGGGATTTCGCCACTTACTTTTTTCACCAGAATGGCCTCTGCCTGGATTTTTCACGTATCGTAGTTATCACGAGATTGCATTTCCAGCCAACAAGAGTTCACGAAATTTTTCGCTATTTTGAAGAAATCACATAAACGTACAATCGGAAATCTACCGCGGTATTAAATCTGCGTTATATTATTACACGCGCAGGCATTTGTTGTACACAGAAGCCCAAAAAATCCAGAGTTTACTACAGTGAAAAAATTTACAAAACAAAAACAGATCAATTCATGTATTTGTGTATGTGAATGAAAAGATGAGAGTGGAGTGAAAGGGTTGAACATATATTTTAACATCTCCCCTCCAGCGAACTTCGATCGAGTGTCATATCAGCAACTCCGAGTCCCAAAATGCATTTTTGATGCTTCGATGGCGCTAAAGATTTTGTAAGTATGTCAGCTATCATCTCGTTGGTCCGGGTGTTCTTGTAGAGCCTGGCGGATGAAGTGACGTTGGATATCTATGTGTTTTAACAGTATTGTATAAGCTACTTTCTCCCGCGAACCTCAATTCATCAAATTGTTTAGCTTTACTTGAGCCTTGTTTAGGTCAATTTTATTTCTTATCATAGCTTTAGTCTATTTTCAGCGCATAAACGACGAAAAAATGCAAGAACGCCTTTTTGGGCTGTGAGTATTTTACCCGGATTCTCGAAATCCTGTTTTATGGATATGCGTTGTAACTACTGCGTTTTCAAAACACGTGTTTTTATCAACAAAGCAATTATTTTCAAAAAATATAAAATAAATTATATGTATAACATATAAGAGCATTTCAGACTTTTCAAATCATAAACTTGCTCTTAAATGTTGAAAGCGCTACTTATTAAACTTTTATCATTTCCCTCATACGCTGAACACAATGAAATAGTCGTAGGAAAATAAATCCCTTTCACATCTCTTTCGGTTGCCAGACACTCTTGAATTATCTCTCACTATCGGCTGCCCAACTTAACTTTCTATTCTGCTTCGCTATCAAACGGTATTAGTATCTCTATATGTGCAATAAAATGATTCTCTTGGTGCCCAAATGCGATTTGATATATGGCATGAAATGCAATTCAAATAGATTATTTTTCGCCTAAAGTGGAAAATTTATTTGAGTGTGTAAAAAGAGTTGTCAGTATCTAAGAAGTTCTGTCTGGAAAATATTTCTAGCTATGAAAATATTTGCTTAAATGATTTCCTGTGTTTAGTTCAGAAATTTATGTTGCTTATTTATCGTTGAAACTTTTTTCTCAATTGATTTTGACAAAGAAATGAAACTATCTTTGATTGTGTCTCACTTGCCAACCCTTCAAATCCTTCCTACAATAACTTATGAGGGTGCGTATAGGAAGGATCCAATTGGAAAACCACGCCATTTGAATTATCTTTTTGAATCAATGCCAATATTTAAACTAGTCGAAACGAAAAAGTTTCAGAGCGATATTTCTCCTTTTATGCCATTCAGTTTCGCCAAAAAAGTATCTCTTGGAATAATTGAAGATTTTCTACTTGTCCAAAAATTAAATGCCATTCGCCGAACGACCAATGAAACGACTGCGCCCCTTCACTGACTTTAATGTAATTACATTTTCCCAGAGGATTTATTGTGTCCGAAAATGAAAATTACGAGTTGATTCTATGATTACAAATCTTTGTATTATGCAATGAAGGAAGCGCTCGAATGAGGTTAGACAAATAATGGCTGAGGGATTGCAGTTACATTGCAATTATGTTGGGAGATGGCTGTTCGGTTTGGTTGTTTTGGAGAAGGGAAGAATTGAGACGTTATATTTTTCCCTACGAAAATTCATCTTTGAATATGAAAAATTAGCTCAACTGCAACTTGGTTGAACCCTTTTCTTTCTAAGTGCCTTAAAACACATGTAAATGACAAAAGTAAAGAATTGTTATTACAACAAACTTTCACCCGAAGAGTATGAATACTTAAAAAAGAAACTTTTCATTCTTCCTGTTCGCTTTTCCCTCAAACTACCATCTACATCTGTTTCTTGACAAAGTGTAGTTTTCCTTAACTTGCAACTTGGTGATAATCCTCGCGGTCGAAACACTAAGTTTCCAGTAAAACCTTGCTGCAGGGATACACGAAATGGATTATCCCCGTGAATAAATCAAATTTATGTGTCGCTCTCTGGCAGTATGGCGCGGCGCTAAGCTTTAATGCCAATTCAAATGAACATGGACATGGATAAGGACGCGATGAAGAAGTTCGTTGGAAACTTTTCATTTCAACAATTTACTTAGGCTGACGGTTCAGCCCTTTCGCTAGCCCCAAGCAGATCAATGTCAATGTGAACGGAGTGGGAGCAGTAGTTGGAAACTGCTATGATGACTCATAATACCATGAAAATATAAAATAATGAAAAAGGACGAGATAGAAGACAAGGATAATGACATTCATGGTATGAAAGGTAGTAGATTATGAATGTTTATTAAGTTATTTTCTTCGAAATATCTAATGATGCTGATGATGTGTAAATATTTCGCTTGTTTTGAAGCACTTAAAAAAAATTTATAATTGATATAATTTATGTTAGCTTGTAAGGCACGTGTGATTAGAAAAGCCATATATAACACTACTTTACCAAATTGCAAAATATGCACATGCTTTATTTACTCCTAGAAATCGATAAAGCGTTCCATTTAAGATTGATCTTAGAAAAATGACAGATGTATGATGCGCATACAAATTTATATCTGAAACAAAGCTTCACGACAATGGTTGATACATTCCTTAACCTTCCATTCGTCGGGTCTTTTTTATAACTCAATCTACCGCATGGGGTCGGCACAGTCCCCAAAAATTAAAAGGCGTTTTCAAATGTAATCGCTTATACAGTCAGCACTGTCTTCTGTAATTTAATTATGCCAAACAAATGTCCTTAAAATTTATCATTGCCAACTGGTTGTTTTTCTCCCTCCAAATCTCTAAAAAGCTAATATGCTTTTTCCTGTAGTGCAGGAGTATGAGTGTGATACATTGCAACTACATCATCATTCTTGATCACGCAAGGTGGGCCATTTTTTGTCGTAGGGAGGTGAACGCTAGTTTTACCGTGAGTGTGGGAATTCTAGATGCGCAAGGCTTCTAAATAGTTCACTAAATACTTCTCCTGTAATCCTGAGAATTTAGCTACTGAGTTGCAAGAGCAGAGAGAGAGGTAGATTGCTGCAGAAAAGCGCCCTCTAACCCTGATGCCTCCAGGCGCTCAAGTATGACTTTATAAACTGTTGGGACTGCCTGAATGTAATTTGTCATATGGTGCTATTTGTCAACCGATTTAAGTATCTCCCCAATCAGATTTTCTGAGGAGAGCTTAGCTACTTCATTAAACAGGTCATCACGCAGCCTATTCTATCTTTGCGTGCAAAAAATTTGTGGCATTTTCTTTTCCAGTGCAAAATATACGGTCGGGAAACCATAGCTTCCCAATTTTTAAGCAAGAATGTAAGCATCTATATCCAATCAAGAGCAAGAAATTCACCAAATCACCCCGAAATCGTAGAGTTATTCCATACAAAAACTTGTTTTTAACGAAATTAAAACAAGCAAAGTAAGTGAATTGACAGTTGCTTGATTGAACTTGAGTGAAGTCCCTAGGCGACAAAGAAGCATACGATGTCCATCTTTCTGAATGGCCATCATGTCAAATCATTACAAATGTGAATTGTGTGCAGGGACTAATGAATGCTATTGTTAAAATAAATTGATCCTAATTGGCCTCTACATGATGTAGATATGCTAAACCAAACTTATCGGGGTATCTAAGAGCTTTTAGTAAGGCATAAACTGTCCTACAGTCCAAATTTCACTCTACTCAACTTGTATTGTCAATCAAATACTAATGTCTTCTGATTGCATTAAGGCTGTATGGGAAGCAGGACTGATAAAATTAAAAGAAGCTCCTGTCAAAATTATTGACAGAAAGTCTCTGCTAAATATATATACGCAGATGTTCGAGGGGATTTCTTTGAAAAATATTATTCGTTTGTAAAAATATTATTTTAATTTCTTCTTGCTTGTTAAATAGTCGAATTTGATTTGCGTGAGTCCCTGCTTTTTAATACTTAAGCTCACGGTCGCCATTAGACTGCGATTGGTTTAAGCGCCAATCATCGCCCCCAGGATCAGTTTCAGTTTACATTGAGGGAGCTCTCAACTTTCATATTTATAGGTACGAGACCCAGCTGTATCTGTCGCTATGAGGTCAATACCAACCTTTGTTTTTAACCAACAGCCACCACGATACTCCCCAAAGGGTCGAAAACAATCAGCTGACCATCAGAAAATGGGGGCAGATCAGCTGCCCGTGGTACCTGAGTATACTTCCAGGTTTGAGGTTCGCAGCAATGAGTTGATCTTGTTACCGAACAATCACAAAGTCATTATGTTTCGGATCAAGTTCCTGTCCTAGTATTTTTACTAAGCGATTCGGGTATCCCGAGAAAGCCACTCTCCATCGGTTTCAATGGAATCGGAGACGACAACCCAACAATACCAGTTGCACCCCTTTAAATTACCAGATCAGTCGCGCCCTGGGGGGGCATTGCTTGTTACAGTGGAAATCAATAGATGCATAGAACTTGGCAAAGGCTAGAAAGCAAACTTCAATATAAACTTTTATTTCGAGAAAAGCTGTCGGGCCTTCCTTTTTTGAGTAAGCTGACGCGTTTCGACTACTTTAAGTCATTTTCAGTGTCAACAACAAAATAATTGATTTAAATTTAAACTATTAAGATTGAGCCTTGCTCAAAAGGAGAGCGAAATGGGTAAGGAGAAAAAAAGTGACAATTTAATTTTTGATATATAAAACAAAATCGAAAACGTAAAGTTGTTGGTTTTTAATGGTAATCTGATTGTTTACGGAATAAACTAATAACAACAATCATCAATTAGGTCTCTAATTTAGCACTTTACACCTCTAAATACAAAAGAAGCGTCTGGCCAATTTCGGTCTTGTCGAAGCATTTAAAGTAAAGGGTGGTTCCTGGAGAAAATTTCTTTCCTCTGATCTTCCTAGTGACCTTGCCGACTTTGAAAAGCTCACTGCGGAGGCCAAGAAAGCTACCAACGTTTCTCTTTACATATATATGAACCATTTTGAAGCTTAATTTACATCCAATCAAATTCAAGCATTCTGGTCCTATGACAAATTCTACAAGAGCTCCGATTAAGCCCCTGATAATTTTCATCATTGTGAAAATCTCAGAAAAGCAGCAAATAAGATCATTGAAATTAGGAAAAGAAAATACGATGACGACCAACTGAGTATATCGAAGTAAATCTAGTGAGCAACAACACAACCTAAGCATACAAAGTAGTGAAAAGCTTGAAACGTGGTTTTCAGCCGAAGAGGACGCTCTACCGTGATGACATCGGCAATGTATTCGCTGATGAAAATAAGCTTAAGGAAAGGTGAGCATCATATTTCTAGGATCTCTAAAGTCCTCCACTTAGCTCCAGAGCATCGTATTAGCCCCACAAGCTCTGGATGAAAATAGTATAATAAAGCGTCGGAATTCGATGAGATTCCAGTGAAGCTAATCAAATATGGTGGCAGCAGTGTTCAGAAAGTCATCCACAAAGTTATCCAGCACATTTTGCAATCGAAACTTATGCCGAATGAGTGGAGCAAGCAAGTGTGACAAGCTGCAGTGCGAAAACTATAGAGGCATATCACTACTTTGTACGGTGTACAAAATATCCTCAAAAATCTGAGAAAATAAAATTGGAACAGTATTATTGGGCTTTGAGCAAGTAGATCGTTGATAGAGTAATTGTTTACAGTCCAGCAGGTATTTGCAAAATGCTGAGAGTTCAACATAGACGTACACCAAATTTTCGTTGACTTTAAGCAAGCATACGACAGTATTGATCTTAACGTACTGTACCAAGTAGTGCTTTGCTTTGGTATCCCAGCCAAATTAGTGTATCTTACCAAAATTACAATCTCATCGACAATCTCCTGAGTCCGCATCAATTTGGCTTTAGAAGCTCATCATAAAGCTACCTGTCGATACAAGACGCACATTTTTATACAAGTCGAGCCAAGTGATATTCTACGCGGAAGACATTAATATTTTGTCAAGGTAGTTACCAACCACCATAGAACTTTTCTGAAACTAGATAGCACGACTATCGAGTATGCTAGTATGTTCTCATTGTACGGTGTTTTGTTGTTAGAAACCGCATCAATTTGCTCCATACTGTAGTGAATTAGAAGAGTTTCAATAAGTCCGTAAAGGACTGCAGCGATGTTCTGCTGCCTCGGCAGAGGAAGGTGTCGGTATCTGCTGAGAATGCCCTCGTCTGGAGACGCGTGAATGCGCTGGCAGGCTTCCACCTCAAAACATGAGCCAGCCGCCGGGTACTCACTAATTCCTTGTTCTGTTTCAGGTGACGTTTTGGGTTGAGTGGCCCAAGCAGAGTGCCTTTTTATGGCATAGATTTATGCAATCCAATTGTATAATTCTATGACATAAATTGGTCACCGGGGTACTCCCCTTCTGATGGGAAAGTTCATACAATCCAAGTTGTATGAGTTTTCCACTCAGAAGAGGAATACCTGGCCACTTCAACAAAGATATCTATGGATTTATTCCGGTTGGGTGGGTATGAAGGGGCTCCACCACCACCCGGTTGCCCCTCTTTCATTTGTGGGCCATGAATTTATTTGGGTAATGACGAGGTCACCCCAAGTTCGCCTTTCTTTTCAGGTTTCACTTGTTCTAGTAACAAGATCCATTCCCCTCTGTGAGGTTATCTACAATTTTTGCGACTTCGGTCGCCTTTTGAGCTTTAGTCCAATTCGTGAATGCGAAATTTTTTGTAGTGGGTCCTCGTGCTGGGGAAATGAACCCGCCCCACGACACCGCAATGCTAGCCTGCCAGCGCATTCACGCGTCTCCAGACGAGGGCATTCTCGGCAGATACCGACACCTTCCTCTGCCGAGGCAGCAGAACATCGCTGCAGTCCTTTACGGACTTATTGAAACTCTTCTAATTCACTACAATACTGTCATGCTTCAGAAAACACCGAGTGGCAAAATACTCGGCAGGTCTAGCAAAATAAGCAAAAATGAAAAATCTGTAAATGATCAATGGCAAAAAGTTATTTTTGTGCTTCAAAGTCCACTAACTATCGCGGTGATTTTTTTCAATATCGATGGAAGAAAAACAGCCAAATTAATTAACTCACTTACCAAAATGACAATTACGTCGACAACCTCCCAAGTCCACATCAATAGCCACCTCACCGTCGCCGTTGACACAAATTTCGGACAAAATTAGGGAGATGGGCTAGTGCCATTGCTATTCAATTTGGCTCTGAAATATGTCTGTAAGAAAGATGCCTCAAATACCCAACATATCACACTTGACTAATACAATATCAAAACTGTGAGCGAACAAGAATCAGTAATGAAAGAGATAAAATACGCCGAGGATACAGCTCGCAGATAAAATATTTTATTCAGCTTTGACGATCTTGAAAACCAGCTGCATACCCAGGAAAACAAAGCTACAAATATACAAATCTGTGATAAGACCCACGATGTGCCATGGGTTCATACCCATGGCATGTGCCCTAACTCAAGTATCCGCAAACATATTAAACGCTTATGAGCGTCGGGTCCTGAGGCGGATGATTGGGGTAAAACTGCATAGGGACTAATGGCAAATTCGATACATCACTTGTATAAAATTTTTGACGAGTCGGTCTCAACGATTGTAAGCTGCGAAAGCTGCAATGGGCTGGCCACATAAATCGTATGGACGAACAATGAATTCCTAAAAAAGTATTTGCTGGGAAAACTGAAATGTGGAGAATTTGAGGAAACGGTGGTCTGACCCAGTGGACAGAAACATTTAAAGGCCCTTGTTGCAGGAAACGGAGGCTCAAGAGGGGCTGTGATGCTACGAAGATGAAGAAGAATCAAAAGTGTTTAAGTACAATGGTCCCGGTCTCCTAAGTGAAAGAACCACTTATTCTTCACCCGGGTCATCTTGGCTATCAAAATTTCCAGCATAGGAGGGCTGGTGCCAGCAAAACTGCGGTTTTGTCCAATTTTCACCTTGGGACCATGCGTTCGAGTTGCCTCGTGGATGATGGCATGTGGCAGCTCCCGATGAGTGTCCGTCGTCCATGATGAAACCGCAGCGATGAAGAAGAAGTTTTCCTTTGATGGCGTCACTGCTTTTAGCCCCCGAAAATCCTATTTATTTCTTTTCGCCGCGATTCTAACCTTTATTTTGTCTTTCCATTTGTCTGTCAGTCTGATAGCCCTTCTGTCTGTCTGTCCATCCATGTGCCACAGCAGCGGCTACAGCTACAGTCATGCACCTTGTACATGATCAAAAGTGGCAATCCCTCCAAAGTTTTGGAATAAAAAAAAATTACAAGGTTTTTAAGGAGGATCCCGCCATGTATGCAAGTTACCTCTTAACAACTTTTTCACGGAGGGTAGGCATTGTATATTAAATGAAAGATATTGACTAAAAATTTCCGGGCCCAGTGTCTCAGAAGCAATAATGGCGTTGAGGAAATTGGAAGGAGATATGAAACAAATTTTTGTTCCCCTCTCCGCACGATTGGGCGTTTTTGAGCTGAAAAATCTGAAAAAATCATGGATGTTGGCCTTTATGAGCATCAATCTTTGTTAGCAATAGCATGTTATGTGAGTTTTAAATTGCTGTCCATAAAATATAATGAAGTCCTTTAAATTTGTTTATTTATAAAATGTTCTAAGCAATAGGTGCATATATCCTGAAATATTAATCGAGTTTTGAATACCAAAGTTAATGTTAAAGTTTTTACAATGATGACAAAATGTAATACTGGGGAAATGTATGTGTATTTGTACAAAACTGGTTCCTTAGCTGATAGGATACGATTTAATGTTGCGTTTGCATCCCAATTGTAAAATTCTAATTGTTCCAACTCTACTTTTATATGATTACCATGAATAAGTTCACGGTGAACTAAACCATCTCCCCTGATTTTAAGCTATCGTTCAAGCAAAACACTAAACCTATAAGAGTCACAATCGATGGTGGGTTCGTAATTTTGTCGTGTCTGTAAGACCATAAATATTAAGAGCTCGATATTCCCTATACTTGATAAAATGGGCTTACATCGATACTGATACCTTGTACTGTATTGCAGAATATATTGGTCAGTCTAAAAAAGCAATGAGCCTTTTTTTGTCATTTTTCGATTGAAAATTTCTTTTATTTAAAATTGATTTTATTTAAGTACATATTGTCCATATTGTTATCATATATGACCTTTTGCCATTTTTCGGGTAGAGCCATTATTCCATCTGTGTAGAACTTCTGTGGTTTATCGGCGAAAAACGTGGCCAAATGATTTTCACAGTCCCTTTTTGAAGTGAATTCCTTTTCATTAAGGAAGTTTTGCAGAGACCGAAACAATTGGTAGTCTGATGGTGCTTGGTCTAAACTTTACGATGGATGCATCAAAACTTCCCAGCCAAGGTCTGTCAATTTATGCCGAGTGATCAAAGATGTGTGTTGTTTGGCATTGTCATGATGGCAGACAATGTCTTTCTATTGATCGATTCTCGCCGGTTATTTTGAATTGTTTGTTGCAATCTAGTTAATTGCTGATAATACAGAGTCGAATTGAGCGTTTGGCCAGGTTCTAGCACCTCATGATAAACACTTCCCTTCCAATCCCACCATACACACAATGAAAAGTATCTAAAGATCATCCACACCAGATGAAGTTTAGACGTTAGCTAAAGACTTAATTGTTGTAAAGTCTTTAGCCCTTTTAGGAATGGGATAAGGAATGAAGATATATATGGAATACAAACACTCTTGTGGTTCTTGTTGAACTGGGTACTTTTTATTCATCCTATGGATTTTTATAATTAACAAAATATGCTTACATCTAAAGTACATTTCATTTATTGATTGCTAGCATTTTACATGTCGCTTAACGCTGCACGTGAATTATTGAATATAGGCTATTGCCATTAAGCGTCATGTAAAATTGCCTATGCGTAAAAATCAAAACAATATGCAAGGTGAACATTGAGTACAAGTAATGTCAATAATCTCTAAAGTTGAATGATCGATGAATAAGTAAGCGAATAATTATAAGCTAAAGTTGCATAATTGGTAAATTATTGATGAACTATGTGAGTTAATAATTTTATTTTAAAGAATTTAGCACACAGCATAACCTTATTTGGTCAATCCTGGCTTTGAAGTCATTTGCGATGATTCACCTTATTTTAATCATGATCTTTTTCGAACGACATTCTCGTATCTTACCCATTTTTCGTCGCGCGTAATGATTTGCTTCAAAAATGGCTCGATTCCGTTGCTTTTTATTAGCATTTCGCAGATTCAGTCGATCAAATTTTTTTGTGTTTATTCATGCGGCACCAAAGCTTCGAGCTTCTTTGTGTATCCAGCCTTAGGCAAATGTTATAGCAATGTCATGGCTGCTTACGTGTCGGTCTTCTTCAATTTTTTGTTTGATTTCATAGACTTTTTCAGTGATTGATTGACCTGAGCGAGGTGCATCTTTGACATCGAAATTTCCTGAATTAAAGCGAGAGAACCATCTCTTGGCTGTGGCTTTTGGTAAAGTATCTTGACCGAGTCTACGGTTTTTCACGAGCCTGCGATGCATTCTTACCTTGATCGTAGTGATATTGTAAAATGTAACGGATTTTTCAGAAATTTCACTCATTTTTAAATGAATACAACTTTTGACACAAATGAGAAAATACAAAACTGTCCATATGAACATGGTAGACTGGAATGTCACCTTTCAAACGCATATCAGTTTGACTCAATCTGATTTTTATTGTCCGATATATGACAACGAACACCATCTAGTGACAAAAAGGCTCAATACTTTTTAGACTGTCCAATATTTGACCAGCTTTTTGGCCTAGTACTACGATCGTTATTGTGGTTATTTGCCTTGATTATTTAACTCTGGAATATTAGCGTTTGGAGTGCTACTTTTCATACTATTAAAAACTAGAAATAAATAAAGAGCTTGCATCCATGTGCCGTTTATGTTTGTAACAACCTCAGCGTATTCGTGACTCAGCATAATTGTATTATTCCGAGGTTACGCTCTAATTAATCAACCACTGCCGTTTGCCGAAACCTATTCATGCTATCAAAACACCGAAAAACATTTCTTGGAAATCACTTTTACCTTATTATTCCCATTTCGTTACCCCTCTCGCTCACATCCAAAAATAAATTACGTTGGAATAAAGAGATATATAATATCTGTTCAACAAATTTTTTCTCCCTCCAACTACACAAGGGTCTTCATTTACTTCAAATTCATTTTCATACAAAGAATTTCAATATTCTCTTTAACGTGGAATCGGGTGAATGATAGCTGGCCGCCTACCACAAGTTATTTTATGTGAAAGAAGGATCCCTAAAAGGTATATCAAATTCATGAAATTTCATTTTCAAACTACAATCTCTTTCAAAATCATTCCATTCCATTTCATCCCTTTGCTTTTCATGCTGGCCCAGAAAAATTTCGACCTTTCGCTCGTCATGCATATCCACAAACCGCCCAGCATAAAAGCAAGGGAAAAAAATCTTCACGCTTGTTGATTTTGAGAAAGTGATTAGATTGAAATATCCCGGGATAAAAAAAAATTTAAATATAATAAAATTTTGGGAGAGAAAGAAAAGGCAAGGGAAATGGACGGTTTTTAGGCAGTTTTTACAAATAAAAGACTTACAAGCGACGCTTGGAAAGTCCATTTTTCCGCAAACAACTTTTGTCTTTTTACCTGTGTTAATCATTTTTTGCGTAGGGTGTACGGAAGCACAATGAGACTAATTAGAATTTACAAATTTGGAATTTTATTCAATTATGTCCAAAATTAGAAGATCAAAGGACAGTAGATGGTGATTGTCAGATTTTTTTGGGTTCAGTAAATTATTTGAAATCCTGTTTTTCATATGAACAATTTCAATTTTGAAGGAATTGTCGCAGTAAAAATTACGAATAATTTGGCAGTTTTTAAGAAAGTTGTCTGACCGGGAGGTGTAATAAAAAGGGGTTACTGCCCTCTTTCATTGCTATCCTTCTCATAATTCTATTTTCTAGGGTTTTAAAATACAAAATCCTACAAACATTAAGATGTTATCCAAAATGAAACTTAACAACTAGACAAGTTGTTACGTGTTATTCAATGGAAAATTGCTTTTCAATCCTCTTCCTATTTACACTCAACTTCCAGTCCTGTGAGATTATTTAAAATAAACAATAAACTGAAACAGGAAATGACTCTCTTTCTACACAAACCCTCTCTATACTGCACTCTATTTCCTTCATTCATGTTTCACCTCTTCAATTCTCCACTGAATTGGAGATAAATGGTGACACAACAATTCCCACAATCGAGTGTTCGTAGTCTAGAGTTTCGATTGGATCCGATTTATTGAAAATATTATGTGACTTCCTATTGAATTTCTACTAGTGAAAGTTTTCTACTGTTTGAATTTTCCCCAGTGATACAGTTCCGGCGATAAATTGCTGTTACATGTGTATATTTGCGTCGATGGTATAAACGTTATGTAACTATTTTTATGCATGCTACTAGTTGAACCCTATGTTAACCAATGTCTCAGGACAGGAGCATATGGCTCTGGAAAAAGCAGAGAAAATTGATGGAAATTGAAAAGCAGGAAAAAAGTTGAAAAAGATTGAAAGAGAATAAAAAGATACTATACGAGAATAACGCATTCGTATCATTCGTTGCAAATCTTGTGGAAACCAAGAAACGATTCCTTGAAGAAAAGGAGTCTTTTTGTGAAAGATAGGCTATGAGGTGCATCATCTACGTTTCAGTGGATTGCTTGACCATGTGCATTCTTTTGCATTCTATGGGAAAATAATCTACTCAAACTAAGGAAGTACTTTTCTTGCTCTGATAAGATCCTTGAGGGAATGTTAGCAATATTTATATATATTACCTTGGGCTCTTGGGGCATATTTCGTAGCCACTACTCCAGGTTCACTATTTATTTATTTATTTATTTCGAATCCATTTTAACAGGCAATATGCCCAATTACAAAAATAGAAAAGACAATATAGATAAAATAGACAAATATATTTAAAATAATTAAGCAATTAATCATAAATTATAACAATTAATGTAGTTTGTTTCTAAGTAAATGCTTAAATGCTATTAAAGATTGAGGGAAAGTATCAAGTTCTAATTGATTGTGCACGCGAGGCAAACGAATCATGGCAGAATGAAAATGGGTTTCAGTACGCGCAAATTGGATGTGAAGATTGGAGGAGCGCAGAGGCTTGCCTGCTCCTCCAACTTATTTGATTTACCAAGTTAGGGCAATTAATCAGGCGGTGATGGAGTTTAAATAAAAGACATTCATCAAGGGAAGTCCTACGTGCTTTAAATGAAGGAAGATGTAAATAAGTGAGTCGGTCTTCATAGGGAACATAGGGGATCTTGTACTTATAAAAAAGACAGCGGGTGAAGTTTCTTTGGACATATTCTATGTCAGCAATAAGGTATTCAAAGTGTGGGGACCAAACTTGAGAGCTATACTCTAAAATACTTCTAACTAGAGTATTTTAAAGCTGGACAGCGGAGAATATATCTTGGAAAATAAAAGTATGCCGCAGTACAAAACCTGAGACTCGAGAAGCTCTGGTTTTAATGCTTGAAATGTGCATATCAAATTTGAGTTTGGGATCAGAATTGGAACAATATCTGCAAGTTTCCATATATTAGGGAAACTTACATTGGCTAAACTTATATTAAACAGAATTGAAAGAGGAGTAGATATAGAAGTAATGAGTGACTTAACAAATATAGCGGGAATGCCATCGGGACCCGGTCCAATGCTTCCACCTAGCTTGCTGATGAGTAGCTCAATGTCATAAAGAGTGGTTTCGAAATCAATAGCTTATGTCAAATAAGAGAATGGAGGGCAATAGTTTGTAGGTGAGAACGAGGCACTAGAAGATTCAGAGAAAAATTTGGCAAAAAGATCTGAAATAGCAGAAGGCCCATTAGCCTCCAAGCTGTTCCAATGTGCTGAACCTGGAATACGAGAGGAAGTGTTCAAATAACGAATGAAAGACCAAAAAGGTTTTGTTTGGTTAGACAACAGAGATTGTTCTATGTAGAGATAAAAATCACACATGGCTGCTTTAATGCGACATTTAGCAAGAGTACGAAGTCTTTGATAATCTGTACAAGCTGCAGGACACCCAGTACGTTTGAAGGCTCGATGACTCGATCCTTACTTTTTAAAAGGGTCAAAATATCGGCGTTCAACCATGTTGCGTCATTAATTTTTAATGTGTGAACTATTGGTGTATGTTGGCTGATCAGCGTATTCAAATACATGTAGAATTTAGAAACAGCATCATCGCAAGATACACTAGCAAAGAAGGAGTCCCAATCAGTTGATTGGAGATTGTTCGCAATAATTGCAAAGTTTGATCTACGGAAATAATACCTTGACGGCTGTTCAGTCTTCTTACGCCTCATGTTACACAGTTTAACATCAATACTTAATGCTGAATGGTTAAGATCGGATGCAACATAAGCAAATTCAGGATGTTTTAAGTCCAAAATAGTAGACTGATTGTTTGAACAGTTTGATAAAACCAGATCAAGAATGCGGTCATTTACGTTTGTGATGTTATTTACTTGATTTAATGAGCAAAGTGAAAGGAAAGAAGAAAAAACTTCAGAGAGACGGTTGGATGACTCGATATATGGGCAAGAAGATAGATTCCAAGATAAAGAAGGAGCATTAAAATCACCACATAGAAGAATAATATCAGAAGGGTATTTAGCGTTTATGTAGATAGAAAGTTCGTCGAGAAATTTAACGTAAGTGGAAAGAGAATACTGACAAGGCACCTAAATTGACGACACCAAAAGATGAATATTGGATGAAATGGTTACCCTAACAAGTACACATTCAATTCAACAGGAGAAGTTAGAATGAAATCCGTACAAGAAGGACAACCAAGGGACTTTGTGACACCCAAAAGTACACCACCACCGATTGATTTCCCATATAAATCAGTTGTTCGATCGTATCGAAAAATATTATAAAAGGTAGATAAGTCCTTGTTAAGAATAGTATCATTCAGCCATGTTTCACTTATACATATAATGTCGTCATTAGCTAATGTGGTGGAAATTAGGAAATTCTGCAACTTGGTTCTAAGTCCTCGTACATTTTGATAGTAAATTTTTAGAGAAGAATCACTAGAGTTGGTTTGGTTGGGAGTGACGGAGATTTGACTTAGGGCGTTGCTTCGGAAAAAATTTTTTGACTAATGTTCCTTTGGGCCAGAAGTCTGGATCAAGTATCAAACGAAGATCAGCAGGAACAGAAGTTTTAAAAGATGCAATGATTTTGTTGGGTAAATTATCTTTGGTTAGCTTTGTAACACCAAATATAGGAGGAGTAAATCCTAATTTTCTGAGAACGTAGTTACTTACATCCTCTTTTGATGTTCTGTCGGAAAGCCTGGAGATAAAAAACTGAATAGGCGGCAAAACAACATCTTATTCTGAAATTCTCATAGATGGCAGGCTAGCAGAATTTATCATAGTTGGTAGGCTAGCAGGATTATCAGTAGGTGCAGTTGTCATCGCTGAAGTTATTACCGATGAAGGAAGATGTATATTGTTGATCCTGGAAGATACGGGAGAGGTGTAGTGACTGACTTTTGATTTTTTAGGAACAGCTCTCTTGCTAGTGTCAACGGCAGTAGTTTCAATTAACGTAGCCTTAGCCGGAATAGAGGGTTCAGGTTAGCTGGTCGCATTGTTGATACTTTGCTTTGATACTTTGCTTGCATCCAACATTGAAATATCAAGTCGATTACGAATGTCAAGCAGCACTCCAGACTGCTCTTTTAATAGGCGAATTGTGTCAGCGATAGTCATTCCACGGCAATGATCACACCGAAAAGTTATGTTTTTCGCAAATTTTGCGCAGATTTCATAAAATGAAGCAGGAATATATAAACACTTCAAGTGGAATGATTTAGCGCAAAAGCCATCACATTCAATGAGTTTAGCCCTAGCTGACTCCGGTTCTTTGCAAATAACGCACTTAATGTCGTAGAGGGAAGAGCTTCCAGCCATTATTCAAGTTCAAATATAAAATATGAAATAACGTCGCAAAGCAATAAAAATCCAAAATGTTAAATTGATCTTGGTCTGTAACCACACTATTGTGTATGTTCTTAACTTTGGACTTAACTATTGCACACAAAGCAAAAAAGCTTTAAAATATAAAATTCAACAAGGCTCGAGTAAATATGAACACTAAGTCATAGCGAATAATGGGAATGCTGGTCATAATAAGGTGCCATCTCGCCTGTCAAAATTGGATCCAGCATTATTCAAAACACAACGGCCGCCAGTTTTTCAATTAGGTCGGACTAGAAACTTACTGCAGTTTCTGCAAACATAGTCGGAAATATTCCGGTTGCTCTACCTTTTGTACATCCTTTTACATTTCTGGTCTTTCGTTCAGCTGTGCAATTACTCTTCGTTTCCAAGATTTGATCCTGTTGGTCATGGCTACTATATCCAGGTATTGATATAAAAAACCGTTTAAAAAAGTAAGAAATCAGACTTAAAAATGCCCAAAAAGGATGAAATAAATTTTATAGAAGCAATACCATATCAATTTTCCCTGTTTTATGTTGGAAGTTTTTATATTGAAACGGGGAAGTTGATTTTTGCACCGCTTCCATAAATTTTATTTCATCCTTTTCAGGGTAATTTCTTTTTTTCATTTCTAATCATTTAAAATTCTGATTCTTGAATACAACTTTTTCGTCCACAATAAGAGCTCTACCACAAAATGCCTCAAAATGTTCTACCATAACTGTAGTAGCATGAGAGGCAAATTCAACAGACTTTTTCTTGACGCTAAATCATGCCCTTTTAGTATCCTTGCATTCACAGAAACCTGGTTGAATGACTCCCATCGTAACGAAGAGATTCTCGACAGTTGTTGGTCTATTTATAGAGACGATCGAGACTATGTAAGCACTGGCCTAACCTGACGAGGTGGTGTCCTAATTGCCATACACAACGCTTACTCGAGTGATATCGTCAATACTGCAACTTTCAAAACTTTCCAACATGTAATAGCGAAAATCAAAATAAATAAAATTTATTTGTACGTTGGTGTATTCTATATTCCCCCAGAGTCCAGTGAGTTAATCTATACCGAGGCTTGTGAAGTTGTCGCTTCACATACTAAACTCTCGAAAGAAGAAGATAAAATCATTATCTTTGGAGATTTTAACAGGCCCAATTTAAAGTCTCAAGCATATTTTTAGGTCTTTGTAAAAGAATTTTTAACAAAGACCTACTAGTTTCGCGACCTGTCTGTCCATCTGTCCGTCCACCCGTCCGTCTGTCCGTGCGTCACAGCTAGTTTTCTCAGGAACTATAGAAGCTACAATGCTCAAACTTTGTGAAAAGGTCAGAAGTGACGGTCTCTCAAAAGTTAAGGTCTTACCAAAAATTTTAAAAATTTTTTAAGGGGGGGTTCCTCCTAATAACGAATTAGCCGTTAAAAAATTGTTTTAATCAAAGGTAGTCGAGTGGGGTATCAAATGAAAGGTCTTACTTAGAACTTTTAGGATCTGAAATAAAAAAATCATTTTGTGAATTTGGGGGACCAGGGGAAGGCAAAATGTGCCACAAATCACCGGATATTACGTCTCTGAGAAAGGATCTTGGCCACCAGCTCCCAATACACAAGACTTATCAGATTTTCCCAGACCAGCCGATTTCTCACAGCTGCGACGCTTCCTTGGGATGCTTAACTTTTATCGCTGCTATATGCCACATGCCGCCTGTGAAAAGTTGCACGGCCAAGAAAGCGTCACTTGCTTAGTAATTTGATGCTGAAGCTACTTTCGAATGCTGCGAGCAGGGCATCCCCGCAGCAGCCACGTCAGCCTTTCTTTTGCCTTCGCACAAGTTTGGCACTACGCGTCGGCATATCCAACTCTGGTTAAAGCACGGCCCTGGATTAGCAGCAGAAGAGGCCACGGGGGTATCTCTAGGTTTCTTCTCGATGAAGCTTTCTGAGACCAAGCAGTGCTACTCCGCCTACGATCGTGAGTTTCTGGCGATTTTCGCCGCGATTAAATATTTCCAGCAGTTCTGGAAGGAAAGCACATCATCATCTTCACCGATCATCGGCTACTCACTTTTTCACTTACGCAACACTCGGTCAAAGTTTCTCCTCGCCAAAGATGCCTATTGGACCTCATCGTCAAATTTTATACACGGTCAGAATACACGCCAGGCAAAGATGTAATGTGTCGTCAACGCGCTCTTACGCATAGAAACGGTTGCTGTATAGAAGATATGGAAGATCTGCAGGTCTCACCAGTGGAGATGGTCTTTGGAACATCGCCTCAGATTACGGGTGAATTCATCGCACGTTGGCTAGTATCAGCCGGCTGCCCGCAACATTTTCACATAGACGCACGCCACCTTTTCCAAGGGATTCGGCCAGTTTCGCCAGCCATATGCACCATTCGTTCGTATTTAAAAAGCTGATTACATGCGAAAACTTATTCCGCCACCGTACACCGGATCCCACCGAGTTATCAAAAGCGTCAACAAATGCATCTATCTCGTAGACATAAACGGTGTTGCAAAGACCCGCTCCATCGGCAACCTGGAGTCTGCATACCTGGAACAAGGCGATACTCATCAGCAACACAACACACATGTGTGGCAACATTTCACTTTGGCTCTGGCATTGAAAGCGCATACACAAGCATGGCGGATTGCATTTACAGTGAGCTCAACGAAACGACATTTCTCATGACTTCGAAACAGTCTGGCCGCTCGAGTTGATTCAGAAAATCATGAAAATCTTTTTGTGAAATAAGGAGAATATTGAACATATACAGCCTGGTTTTAGTTTGAATACAAAAGAGCAGTCCAACAACCAAAACTGCATGCATTTAATGAGCACCTTCAATTTTTGGTGCTTCGTTTGTGCCGTAAATAACGTCAAAAATTAATGCCGTAATTTTTATGCCTAAATGAAATTTTATACATTCACATTTTTGGGTCACCATTTATTATTTGAACACCGCTTGCACACTAATTACAATACAATACGTGTGTAATAGTTTGATTAAAGCCTAGACAAATATGCGGTATTAGAACCTAGTATACTGCATGAAACGCTGCGTTCTTAAACCTCATATATGTACTTGTATAAAGTTTCCAGTATCAATGAAATTTTTCTGCAAATTATATTGATTTTTGGACAGTATTCATTCATTTTGACGCAAGTTTATCAATTATTGGTGCTGATTGAGCCATTCTGCATGCGAATATTTGAAAAAAATATAGTTAGAAATCATATAACTTAATCATTTGCATTTCCAACACAAAAATTATTCTAGGTGATTTCAACGCTAAGGTTGGCAGTGAGATATCTCAACGGGGAAAGACTGGAGGATATAGCCTCCACGATGAAACAAATGACAACAGCCTGCGCCTTATTGACTTTGCATGCAGCTGAAATCTAGTGATACATTCGACTTGCTCCCCTCATTGACGCATACATAAAGTAACCAGGGCATCACCAGATGGCAACACACAAAACCAGATCGACCATGTTCTGATCCAATACGTTGGGCCTCGAGTATACCTGACATACCGAAGAGCCAATTGTAGCTCAGATCATTACTTAATCAAATTAACCTATCGATGTCGTATGTCAAGGGCGTATTCACTGAAGACTAGCCCGCTACAAAAATTTGACATCGAAAGGCTCCAAACGGC
This sequence comes from Odontomyia ornata, assembly GCA_963969285.1. Taxonomy (NCBI): domain Eukaryota; kingdom Metazoa; phylum Arthropoda; class Insecta; order Diptera; family Stratiomyidae; genus Odontomyia; species Odontomyia ornata. The sequence goes on along the minus strand of OZ017740.1, from coordinate 28,591,194 downwards.
ATCTGTACCAAAAAATTTCACGCAGACCCTTAACAACCAGCTAGCTCCCATCGTATCAGACAAATCGCTGAAAACAAGCGACGAGCTATGAGTGGAAGTGAAAGCGGCTATTAAGATCGTAGTAGAACAGGCGATCGGACATCAAGCCCGGCGCAAAAGAAATGATTGGTTCGATGCTAAGTGCCAGAACGCGTTCGACGAAAAGAATCAGGCATACAAAGAATACGTAGGTAGAAAAACCATGACAAAGAGAGAACATTAGGAAAATCTCAGAAGAGTAGCGAATAAGATAATTAGAATTAAGAAAAGAAAATAGTATGACGACTAATTGAGAAGTATGGATGTAAGTCTCGCGAGCAACAAGACAAGCATACAAAGTAGTGAACAGCCTGAAACGTGATTGTCAGCCCAAAACGACGCTCTGTCGTTATGAGATCGGCAATATCACCGCTGATGAAATCAAGATTAAGGGAGGATGGGCATCATATTTCAAAAACCTCCTTAATCCTCCACACAGCTCCAGAACATCGGACCCTATATATGTTTCCGGAGAGCTTCCGTTGGACGCACTAACTCAGAATGATATCTGCTCTGCCATCAAAGCCTAAAAGAATAATAAAGACTCCAACGAAGCTCAATAAATATGGTGGCAGCAGTGTTCATAAAGCTATTCACAACGTCATCCAGCACATTCGGCAACAAGAACATATGCCAAAAGAATGGAGCAAATCACTCATATTCTCTATCCACATAAAAGGTGACAAGCTATAGTGCAAAAACTATAGAGGCATATTTCTACTTTGTACGGCGTACAAAATATTTTCAAAGATCTTTGGAAATAAAATCAGATCATACGCAAACAGTTTTATTGGGGAGTATCAAGGTGGTTTTAGAGTAGGTATATCTACAAGATAAATGGTGCACCATCAAGCAGATACTTGTAAAATGTTGGAAGTTCAACATAGCCGTGCACCAAATTTTCGTTGGCCTTAAGCAAACATACGACAGTATTGATCGTAACTTACCGTATCAAATAATGCTTTGCTTTGGCATCCCAGCCAAATTAGTCTGTCTTACCAAAATCACAACAACGTCGACGACCTTCCAAGTTCGCATCAATAATCAACTCACCGATACCTTTGACACAAATATCGAACTAAAGCAGGGAGATTGGCTGGCCCCATTGCTAATCAATTCGGCTCTGGAGTACGTCATAAGAAAACTACCTGTCGATACACGAGGTACATTAATATATAATTCGAGCCAAGTAGTAGGCTATGCAGATGACATCAACATTTTGTAGCGGTTATTAAAAACTGCCAAAGAACTCTTACTGAAATTCGACAGCGAAGCAAAACTAGTAATGCTACAAATCAATGAAAATTAAGCAAAGCTCAAATACACAAAATATGTCACTTGGCGACTACAGTATCAAAAATATGAGTGAATTTGTGTATTTTGGCGCCAAAATAACGAGAACTGGTAATGAAAGGGATGAAATACACCGAAGAATACAGCTCGCAAATAGAATATTATTTTTCGCTTTTGACAATCTGGAAGACCAGCTGCATACATAGGAAAACATAGCTCTAAGTATACAGATCTGCGATAAGACCTGTGTTATGCTATGGGTGAACCCTAAATCAAGCATCCAAAAATATGCTGAATGCCTGTGAGCGAGGGGCCCAATCGGGGCGAAGCTAGATGGGGACCAATGGCGAATTTAATATAACCATGAGCTGTATGAAATTTTCGACGAGCTGGAGCTCTCAACGATTGTAAGACTACGGAAGGTACAATGAGCTGGATACATGAATTGTATGGAAGAACAACGTATACCCAAAAAGATATTCGTTGGGAGAATTGAAGAGCAGAGACCAGTGGGGAAATCGAGGAAACGCTAGTCTGGCTCGATCGACGAAGACAGAGTCATTGCCGCTTGGATTTTGAAGTTGGAGGACGTCGTCAAGGGACCGAGACAGTTGAAGGCGCTATTTGCCGGAAGCGAAGGCCCAAGGGGAGTGGTAGTGCTACGAACAAGGAGAAAAATTATTTCCTGTCATTTGATTTTGACATCTGACTTTATTTCATAAGTTAGACCGAGTTTACACTACATTTGCAGTTGTGTCATGGTTACCTGGTATATGTACTTATACCGGGTTTCATTCAATACCATATATCTGTCTAAGCTTTTACGGGAGTTAAAACTCTGATTCTGATCCGTGAATAGGTAAGCTCAAAATATTCTCAAACGCTGGCTACATCTTTGTGTAACCTATAAGGATTTTTAACCAATTGAATTGTTTTGTGGAAAATCTTTCTAACTTGATCTTCGACTTTAGTTGATAAAATAAAACTTCTTCCAAAATACACATTAAGAATTTATATTCCATACTTACTAATTTATTCCCGGAAATCATATACGCTCTCCACTCTGCGCCATTTTCATGTTGATCCATTCAAAAAATTCCCCAAACTGTTCAATTTAACTTTTCGGAAATTTTCTTGATTCCTTCGGAAAGGAAACCCATAAAAATCATCGGAACGTGAAGCAAAACAATAAAACAATGATAGCCATAAGCTTCTATTTCCCAATTATAGCAAAAATCATTTTGCGAAAACTCATTTATTGCCTATTATCATTAAATCTTGACAATCTCCGAAAATTCCTTTATTTTGTTGAAATCAAATGAGAATCAGTAATAAATTGGGTTAACTTTTTCTTGAATCTTCAAAAGAAATATTGAAAGTGAGCTATAACAATTTACATAAAAGAATCCTTGGAAAAATTTGAAAATACCAAAGTAATGGCAAGAAGGGAGAGCGGAATAAGAAGAGAGAAAGGGAGGGAGAAAGAGGAATGAAAATAAAGACTAAGATAAAAGAATGGATTGTTTACTTAACTATTTCAACTTTGAAACAGATATGCGTGAAATGTAATGGAATGCGACTGGAGAATGGGAATAATGAAATGTTAACCTGAAGTTTATTTTTACGGTTTCCTAGTAAATCAATAGTTTATAAGATGGTTATCAGTACTGAGTCGTGTATAGAAAAAAATCCGTTAAGCGATATTTCACAAGCTTTATGATATGGTTTTTAAAGTGGCCAGATTTAATAGTGTTACGTTTCTTTTTAATGTGGAGCATTTAGTGCTGTAACCGTATTCATTGGTGAATCATTCTAATTAAAAGGCTTTAATTATTTAATTTGAATGACAATGCAAAGTTTATTTAATATTTTAATAGTGTCCGTATGCTGGTTGATGCTCTTCAGAGATATTCAATATTTTATAGTGAAATAAATTTGATGGGTTGCGTTCCTAGTGACAGTAGTTATATTTCGTATGGAACTACCAGTGACACCTCTAGCAACCAATATCATTGCAATAATCGCCTATCAAAAAATACTATTGCTAAGGTTGATACGGTTCCCCTTTTTAAGGCGTTCTATCCTAGAATTGATTTCAGTAAAAACAATCAAAGGTGCTCGTCAGACCGACGAGTACTTAAATATTCTACGAAAAGTCGTTATGTAAATTTTAATGACCAACAAAATCCAGAAAAAATACTGTCCACAAAATGATTATAACCATCCCACTTTCAATAAAGCTAGAATCATCATACCAATCAGTCTTTGGTTCTTATTTAAAATCTCTTCCCTTCAGCACAAATTGCCTTTCGACAATTATAAGCAGTCCTTTACCATTGGAACTGGGTTATCCGAGCTACAATCACAAAGCTTTATATCTCTCTTGTCTTTAAGGACCTCCTAGTCTATATTTCACGTTATCAACTTGAAGCAAATCCCTTTACAATCATTCTTATCTCCTTTTTACTCCCCATGTTTCCTACGTTTCAGATCGTGCTTTGTAAAGGACTCGATGTCTGTCTAAACCAAAAAATGTCGTCTAAATGATCATAATACGGTTTCCCGTTCAACTTACAAACACACTTGCAAATATAAATTGAAAGACTAAATACTTATATCGTCTTTAACGTTGTGTTGCTGCGGTTATTATTATCATCATCATTATTGCTATTTTGATGTCCTTTAGCCTTGTAGTCGTTAACTTTGTCAATGTTGATGTCATTGGCCTGTGTGTATATTTCAAGCAAAAATTACAAGTCCTTGTATAATTTGTGTCAAATGTATATTTAATACCTTTTTCTCTTTCTCTCTCTTTCGACATAAACATACATATATCGATTTAGAAGTTTTCAGATAATGGTTGGTTATTTAATGGCCTGAAAAATGGGAGTAGATTGGGAGAATGGTGGATGGAAATCGTAGACTATGGTGAAGTAGATAGAATTTTTATTTCTTTGTAATCATTCCTATTGTTATTGCTGTCGTCGTCTTCCTTCCTGTCTCCAATATTTTGTTATCGATTGTTGAAAGGATGAAATGTGGATCCGAATGAATTCTTCCGTTGAATGTTATTGTTGAATGTTTTAAAATATGTTTTTTATCTGTTGGAGTGAATGGAGATATGGTTGTGCATAATTGAAAATAATTTTCAATTAGATTATGACTTGAATGTTAAATGTTTATGATTAATAAAGGGTGGCACAACCATAATGCACGATGTTAATTGTGTGTCACACCTTAACGTCAAGTTTTTCGGCCTACTTAATTTGACATTTCTCTGTTTCAACCATGGTGAGGTACACAATTGAGCAGTTTGTTCAAATCAAAATGCATTTCGTGCACTTCGTGATTTTTTTTGTCAGCATAATCGACTAAATGTGCCCACAATCGAGAGAATAGTGCGCAAATTGCAGCAAACCGGGTCTGCAGGAAATGCGATATCACTTGTGCATGCTCGTCCAGATCGTTCTGCGGTAAACATTGCTGTTGTTCGCGATAGTCTGGGAGAAGAGCCGTCAACCTCGAATCGTCATCGTGCCCAACAATTGAACATCTCACGAACATCACTGATGTGAATTTTGAATAAAGATTTGAATTCACACAATTACAAGGTTCAATTGACTCAAGAGCTGAAGTCTACTGACCATTTCAAGCGTCGGCAATGCGCCCAATGGCTGGTTGAACATACAGAAGGGAAGGGTGACTTAACAAAGAAAATCATCTTCAGCGACGAGGCACACTGTCACCTCAGTGGATTGGTTAACAAGCAGAATCGCCGCATTTGGGCAAATGAGAATCCACGAGTGATTGTTAAAAAGCCGATGCATCCACAAAGAGTGACTGTTTGGTGCGGTTTATGGGCTGGCGGCGTCATCGGGCCATACTTCTTCAAAAATGAGGACGGGCAAGCAATTACCGTGAATGGTGTTCTCTATTGCTAGAAGATAACGGACTTCTTGTGGCCAGAATTTGAGGTTACGGACCTGGACGATATGTGGTTCCAACAGGATGGTGCCACTTGCCACACGGTGGATGAAACAATGGCTCTTTTGCGCGAGAAATTTAATGGCCGTGTTATCTCACGTTGTGGCGGTGTTAATTGGCCGCCACGGTCATGTGATTTGACACCGTTTGAGTTCTTTCTCTGGGGATATTTAAAAGAAAAAGTGTACGTCAATAAACCAAAAACAATTCAAGAGCTAAAGGATGAGATAATTCAGCACATTAACGACATTGAATCTCAATTGTGTCTCAGAGTCATCGAAAAGATGGACCATTGAAGAGAAGTGTGCCACCGTAGCCGTGGCGAGCATTTGGAAAATATTTTGTTTCACAGATTATTGTCATAGATTAACATAGTTCTCTTAAAACTTTTTGTTTTATTTACAATAAGCATCGTGCGTTGTAGTTGGACCAGCCTGTATTAGGTCGACTGCTCAATAGTTCACTCGGCTTCCTTTCGTTACTAAAATTCTATAACAAAATCGGTTATATTATTCTCCTTCTTTGCCTCAGTTTTTCATCTTGGTTTATTTTCTCCGCATTGTAGACTTTGCTTGATATTCTGCTCAGTCCTAATGCAGTTGGGGTTCCAACCCCCACGAACCAAATAGTTTTTTTCTATGCATCTTGACATCTAGAACACGAATATTATGGGTGGATGACCAAGCAGATGTCGAGTAAATCATTATAAACAATTTTTTTTGCATAAAACAAAAAATCACTTGTATAGGGTGGGTCAAATACACGTTTCTTTTTAAAAATGCAACAAAATTAAAAAAATCAAATTTGTTTCTTACATTTTGGCTTTATTCGTAAGAGCAAACCTCCGCGTTAATTGTGAAATTCAATTTCATTCATATGTCTTGCCACAGCTGGCGTGATAGCAGGCTATCCTCTCAGTCCAATTTTCCAAGGCATTATTGATGGGCCCTATCTGAGCAATGGTTTGTTAAATATTCATTTTCAGTACTTGAATCGTTTGTAGATTTTCTGCATAACATCGGTCTTTCAGGGCATCCCATAAAAAGAAGTCAAGCGTTGTCAAATCGCGGCTTCGAGGCAGCCAATTGACATCGCCAAAGCGGCTGATTAAACGTTTCCGAATTTTGTGCGCTAAAGAAACTAAAGGTCAGTCAAGTCAAAAACCTCAATCACCGGCCACAAAAAGTCGGTTATCATGCCTCTATAACGCCCTCCCGTTGACCATAACAGCATTTCCAGGCTCATTTTCAAAGAAAAACGGTCCACTGACGCCACCACTCAAGAATCCACACCACACTGTCATTCCTGAGGATGAATTGGCTTCTCGACAATCACGTGTGGGTTTTCCGAGCAGTTTTGTTTGCTCACATAACCGCCGAGATGAAAATGTGACTCATCAGAAAAGATGATTGTTTGAGAAAGATCGGCATCCAGTTCGATTTCAATATTTTCTGACGTTGTTCTAGCGTAAATCGATTCATTTCATTTCCCTGAAGGTTAATACTGACTCACTAATAAAATTTTGAGCGGGACACAGTTGTCAGTGTCAAAAAAACATGTGATTTAAAAAGAAACTACTATATTGCCCACCTTGTATAAAGATCGTTCGTTCCATGATCCGAACGAATAGTCTTTTTTCGATGCGAGTGTCGCTGCCATTTATTAGATCCAATCCGAAGCTGATTTACTGGTTTCATAACAAGGATTACTGAGTGGAGCATTGTGAGCGCTTTGATCCAGTCGGTTTTTTTGTACGTGGATATTATTTGATAGTGGGACACTCAAAGCAAAGGTCAAAAGCGCTTTATTCAATACTAATCTTTATAAATTTTAAAAGTATATAAAGCGAATTCCAGACAATAACAATACAAAAACTTAATGGCCCAAATGGCTCTTTAAATTTATATGTTATCAGTTAAACACAATTTATCAAAAACACTATAGCAAATTCAAATTAATTAAGATTATTGCATATTTTATGATTTGATTGGAAAAAGGAGAAAAAAACAACCTACACTATTCAAAATTATTTATAATTTAAACACAATAGTGAACTTAGATTCTACACCTAATATTTTACAACCTAATTCTAATAAAATTCAATCAAAAACTTTATCTTATACTAGAAAATTCTATCACAATATTCCTAACCTACGCGTTAAACCTTATCTCTAAACATAACATATGCCTACCCTATCCCTAATTTTTAACCCAAATAAACAACAACACTAAAAGTAGCAATAATGAGCTGAAACTCAAAAAACTAAATAACGAAAAATACAAAAAACTGAAAATAAACACGAATAATTTAGACATTGTCATTTAGCGTCCAATACCTAGATTCGTCTCAGCTCGATCAGCTTCAACGAATCTAGCAAATGAGTATCTCCATTGAAATTTTTGGTCTTGTGAACTCAAATTCGGAGGATATTTTATCTTCTTATTGGTGGCCCGTCGATATATGTGATATATGATTGGGACGCTGTCAGAATCGAAAACGTATCAATTCATGTCCAAATACACGAATGCTTCTGAAGCAATGAAGCCAGTAGCGACGCAAGGCGCAATATCCCCGTGTGTAGGGTGGAACAGCTGTTAAATCACAGGGTTTTCACTCATAGTTACAAATCTTGCGATATGATTCCAAAGAAGTTTCAATACGAAGATATCGACTCTTGTCATTTGAGCAGTTTGATAAATTTTTCTATTCGATATCTAATACTTTCAATCCGTCTCAGGCTTTCTGTACAAACCAGTACATGCACGAAGACATCTCCTTTCGAAAACTCTTAATTTTTCCATAGTACTAGCTCTCTGGTTGTACCAAATCTGACATGCATATGTCAAAATTGGTCTAACCATGGTCTTGTAACAGATAATTTTGACCTTTTGATCAATGTTTCTGGAATGTACGAGTCTTCGTAGGGCCATGACTACTTTTTGTGCCTTACTGAGCATGATTTTGACATGTTCAGTATAGTACAGATACTGATCGAGATGAACACCGAGGTATCGAAGACAGAATTTATGTGGAGCTCGTTCTGAACTATCCTTGCCAGCCATGATGTAGAAATCCTTCCAATTACGTTACAGGTCTTGACTGGCCTCCTGCAGCGTTGTCCGAAACAGAATTGTTTCGCATTCCTGCGTTTTGATTTTCATTCGCCAATTGTCAGTGTACAGCTGTACATCATTGAAAATTTTTTGGAGATTGCTCTGAACTATTGTAGCTGTTTGGTCGGCCGTATAGATGATCAGATCATCAGCAAACGCTACCAATGATCGCGTTGGCGAGAAATTAAAATAAAAGCCGTTCAATTGCTTGTGAATGAATATTGAGAAGAGCAGAGGCGCAGTAATTGTTCCCTGCTGTAGACCATTCAAGACCTTGACTTCAAGCATTGTTGCCAGATTTTCATTAGTTACAACAAACGATTTTCAGTATAACATATCACACATCAAGGCCACAAGGTGTCTGGGGAACTTGTCCTGAAGGAGTCGGAAAACTAGTCCATCTAACCACACCGTATCGAAGTCTTTTTCCATATCAATGAGGCATGCTCCAGCACATATTCTATCATTTAGTTTCCAGCAAATGTCTGAGGTTACTTTCATCACTGCATGTATGGTGGAATGCCTGGCACGAAAACCAGATTGGCAATCCGGCATCAACTCATATTTCTCAATGTGGGCAGTTAATGCTTCATTTAGTATCACTTCAAACACCTTGTTGATGTTACGCAGCAAGCTGATTGGGCGATAGCTTTTAGGGCATGAAGATTTTTTTTCCTTTCTTCAAGATCGGAAATACCTTAGCCTTCTTCCACTCATTTGGGAAATATGAATTGCTCAACATGTTGTTGAACAATATGCAATGATTCCTAATAGCAACCTCAGGCAAATGTCGGCGAACTACATTTGGAATACCATCAGTACCAGATGATTTCTTGTTGTTTATCCTGCGAAATATGAAGCACAAGTCTTCATAGCTGACAAAATAATCAATAAGATTCAAGCTCAGTATGATGTCAGATGTTAATGTTTCATTGAAATGAAAAATTGATTGGCCGTGCAGGCTTGATTTGAAGTCGGAAACCTTTAGCTTCAACGACCTCTGCAAATATTTCATTCCCTCTCTCAGGGTTTGGTAGATGAACCAATTCAAAATGTGTTATGTAATCCCTCATAAGTAATCCGGTTTCCATTTCTATCCGGAGTCGTACTGTCAATTTCGATACCAGCCCTATCGAGAAGATTTATCTCATCACTAGTGAGTTCAAGATTAGATACCTTCACTCGAGACATCTTACGGAATATGCTATTCCCTTTCGCGAAAACGTCATCTGGGTCCTGTGGGCTAATAACCCTCAATTTTTCCGCCCATTGATTGCTGACCTCACTCCTGAAGTATGAACGGATTAAGTACCGGACATTCTTCAGGTGTAATTTCAACAAAGCCAACGAGGGATGGTTGTAGTCCAAAAATCGTCGATAAATATCGTTGACGCGTGTGAGAAGAAGGCTTTTCAATCTTTTCAACTTTGCAATGGTTGGTGTTTCATATCCTTCGATATTGTTTCGATGTTCAATCTTGGGAACAACTTTCTCAATCGTTTCCAACGTCAGCTTCTCTAACTTCGACAAATAGAGATCTTTTTCATCGTTAGTTAGATTCCTGTCATTAGGAACCATGGAGCAAGAGCTGCCATCATCAGAAGGAGGATATTGCTTCTGGTACTCCCGATTAAACTGCTTTTGAAACTTTCCCCACTCTGGTTTTTTGGAAATTCAACCGATGATTTTCACGTTGAGCTGGAGTGAGGAAGAGATCATCCCTTTGAAGTTTGATTTCGATTACGATTGCATTATGGTCGTTATCATAAGGAAATTTTTTTTTGAGTTTTATTAAAGCTGAATTCGTGTCCTGTGTCTGGAATGCAGAAGTCCAAATATGAATTAGCCCTAGGGTATGTTGGGAACTCCGATCCATATAGATTGCACCTGTATTCAATTTGGTTCTCTGTTATCCACAATTTCAGGAATACACATCTTGGATCATTCGTGGCGTTCATCCATGATGTATGCTCGGCTTTCAGGTCGCCAGCAAGAATAAAATAAATATGCAGCCTGTTCAATTCGAGTATTTCGAACAAGAAACCGACTCCTCCTTGAACTTGAGAATATTTCGGCTAGTTGCATACGCAGAGATAACGAAGAGGTTATCCCCACCTGGCAGTGAGATTTTGATAACGGACACTTCAAGAGAGTCAAAGCTTTTGAATTCGACTTTTTCAATATTTTGAAAACAATATCGTTTCTTACAAATTCAAAATCCTTGAATATCATGTAGGGCCTTGAATTGAGGTGGGTTTCATTCAGAAGCATAATGTAAGGCTTTTGCTTGACAAGGAACTCCAGGAGACTGTCACGTCGATGTAGACTCACAGTGGAGCTGACGTTGATCGAGATGAGATGAATTTGTGGGAATGTGACTGGATGACAACTTATTTTGAGGCATTTGAAAGCTCTTAACGCTGAAAAACAATGTTAATTTTAGAATCTCTCTGATAAGGAATTTAATTGCTGATAAATTTTAAGAAGCAGCTCATTATTGCCACTTACATTTTTTATTTTATTTACATTGTTTGCTCGTCCTCTCGCAGCAAGTGCAAATGACACCCCGGGCTTGAGGAAGTTGGTCAGTATCACCCTGCGGTGTGGTTGACTTTGTTTTGGAGTGAATTTTATCTTTGCATCTTGATACCGGGGGCATCCTCGATATGATGCTGGATGACCAAAGACACCGCAACTCACACAATATAATTTTTCTTTTGGATCCGCCTGAGCCAATTTGCGCTCGCCGGGAGCATGGATATCTTTGCACATTACACAATAATATTTTATGGCGCAATTGCCAGCCGAATGCCGGAATCTGTGGCACCTGTAGCACTGGTTGATCTCACTTTTCTGGATGCGTGCTCACCTTACCACACGGAAGTTCCAGTGCCTTTTTTTGTAGGGCACTTGAACTGCTTTTGCTGGAAATCTGGACTAAGTAATAAGGCAAATTTTTACGTTCGAGAATCGATCTCCTTGTTGCAAAGTTTTTAACGGGAGTTTCTGATGCAACCTCTTGAAGCATCGAAGGAGATTGACTGTGTTCTCTCCGCAGTCCAGACCCTACAATAAAAAGGTCAGGTTTCTTTCGCTTTTGGGGGTGCATGTAAAATGTGGAACCTCTCCAGAATTCAACGCACGTTTTGCTGCCTGAAAATCAACCAATGACTTAGTTCTAATTGTCAGTTTATCGGCATTGACTCTTTTGATCTCAAAATCATTTAGCTTATTTTCGGCTGCCAAAAACCGAAATATGCTCGTTTGCCCAAATAAATTGATTGATGGGATTTTTTCTTTCTTATGATTAATTTTGACGGACGGACCAGCAGACAAAACTTTTGGTTTTTTCTCCCTATTTTTAATTTTTAAGTGTTGTCCATTATCTGGCTTAGGGGTAAAATAATCAGAAGTTTTAGTACCTGTACACTCTTCAATACTCTTGGCATCTTCTAGTCCAGCTAGCGCTGCATAATAATTCGTGCTGGAGTTTGCTCCGCCTCCGCTGAGGACATTCTCTTGATCAGTTTCTTGTTTCAGTTTCATAGATTTCTTATCTTCAGTCGTTTTTGAATTTACCTCTTTTTCTTTCTTGCTGATTTCTTTTGCTTTGTTGATCGTCAATGTTTCAACGAGTGCTTCTAGTGATTTGATCCAAAGTTTGAACTCTTCGTTTTCTTTCTCAACCTTCTCAGCTTTCTCGTTAGCTTTGATTAACTGCTCGATCTCGATGACAGATAAAATTTTGCGGTTTTTCTTCGTTGCTATCGTATCTTCGTTTCAGCTTTTTTCACCCGTTATCGCTGGCGATAAACACGATCCTTCTGATTGATGGCTGAAGCCATCGGGCTCCTCCATCTCGTCGCTTCTGTAGCCAGACTAGAGGGAATGTTCTTAAACCAGGACATCCCTTGAACGTTTTTCCACTTTTGATACTTTAGGAAAAAAATGTCAGGTATTCGATAAATATTCGAATAATTCGACCGTGATGGTTTAAAAAAAAAAATTTTTTTTCAACTGCCTTTTGTGAAAAATTAATTTTTAAAATTAATGACAGGAGCGATTACACGAAAGGAGCTGTAGTGTTAAAGCAAACAACAAAACATAAAAACAAAAAAAAAACAGTCAATAGCGATTTGGGGAAATAACGACCAGAAAACTCCTTCTGCTGATTTTTGGATCAGCTTTTAAAAGTGATACTAAAGTTTTTTCAACACCTTTTTTCGTAAACATTTTGGGCTATGAAAAAGAGATTTTTTGAGAAATATGATATGTTCTGCTAATTATTGAAACTAATGCTAATGCTCAAAAAACTAACAACCATTTTGTTTTATTTTTCAGGTATGCATTGACGAAGCTAAATTCTTTTTGAGTAAGTAATAAAATAAGTATGTTATATCAATCAACTTAATAGAAAGCATCGAAAATTGGATGAAAAAATTTCTGAAAATTGCTAAAAAACTAGTTTTGATATTTTTTTTTACAATAATTCAATGAATAAATATATCAAATAATTCTAGAAGAGAACGCCCATTCGTTCACTTTTCTTTTTTTCCAACGCTAACGTTTTAAAAATGCCGACACTTGATTGATCAAATATTCTGGTTTCATTGTATCAAAAATTTGACTTATTCACCTTTTTCTACTGACTGTTCAATGTGCATTTACCTTGCCTCGGCTTTAACTTTCATATACTTTTTATCGTATTAGTTATAAATATATCACCACAATGTTGGGGTTATATTTTAGCAGGTATATTCAAATCGCTTCTCAAAAAGGCTTAGATTTACGTGAACTGGTAAGAAAAAATTAAATATTATACTTTGTAATACTGACGACCATACTTTTGTCACAAAATATAAATTTCGACAAATTCAATGTTCTGAGAATGAATAAACCAAAATTACAATTTCCGTTCGATCGACATAAGATACATTTGCATTTAGTTACACTTTCGAGTTAATATACGACTCGTTTGATCTTTTCACAAATCTTTATTCCACACAAGTCTACAAAATATGAACTCGCTCATTTATAAACTAACAAATCGTCGTTGAAGATAACTTTCGATGTTTCAACCAAGTTGTACATTCCGACGATACCAATCCGAATTACATCTTCTTTTCAACTTCACGTTCTCATTCGACTTTCGTTCCCACTCAACTCCCGCTACTACCTGACTGATCTCCAACACCGCAACCCTTTCTTCACCCAACCATCCACTGTCACTCAGCTTTCTCGCAATTGAAGTTCATTACACTTCAATCCACTCAGAAATATTTTCATTTGACGAAACTAAAAAGTTGTTTGCCCTTGAGAGAATTTCAAACCACGTCTAAGTAGAATTAAAAGTCCGACACTCTCGTATCTGCACTATCGTCTGACACTTTAGCATCTGCACTAGTGACCGACATTATCGTACTCATCAAAGAACAATAAATTTCCAATTGCTTGCGTGGATATCGTTACAATTGGCGTTTGTATGCTTTACGACTAGAAGCGTGTGGAGGGATCAGGAAGTATAATTGTTTTATGATTGTTGTGCCATTGCAATCAATGCTTGAGAACAACAAATACCATGGAAAAGGATGAAATTTAGTTGATAGGAAGTTAAGATTTTTTTTTGAATGGAAAAAGGAAGTGGAAAGTGGGAAATGTAAGATTATTATTTTTTGTACTTAGAAATAAGTTAAGAAATATAAAATTAGCAAAGATGAGAAATAAAAGAAAAGGAAATGACCAAATATCTTTAGTTAAAAAAAGTATTTGTACCGAAAATGAACGTGGGAGATGATAACAGTGAAGTTTAAATTTATGAACTGAAGAATGCTGGTGTGGCCAGAACCCGCAACAATCCGTCAAAACAATTGAAAACTCCCATTGAGTGATAGTCCAATCTTTTGAAACAAAGATGATCCTTTTTCTCTTACGTTTGTTTATCACAATAAATCTTGTTTAAGAAGGAACGCACAATTCTTATTCTTGACAAGAAAAATAGTTACATGTTTGCTCCCAATACGGATTATACGGCCGCAAGGTTGACCAATGATCGCTTTGCACCCGTTTTTATGCTATTTGAATGGCAAAGCTAAATTCTCAAGACTGCGAAAAAGTATGCGGGGCTAGTCCTATCGATCAATCTGCAGAGTTGTCGGAGTAGATACAAAAACTTGCACCCAACAAACTAACCAAAGACGTTTACTTCGCGTTCCCCACGCTTGAAATTACGTTGCAAAAATAACACACGAATATCTTTTGACGATAGGTACTAACGTCCCAATTCAGCACTTGTGCAAACCAAACGAGTTGTTAATCGAAAAAACAAAGTGACGAAGGATTTAATAGAAATCAAAAACATACTGTCTGCCGGAAATGTTCAATTTACGTGGCACTGCACACGTCAATAGGTAATTTATATAGCACAAACTAAATTTCAAATTTGAAACTTATTTTACGTGATGAGTCGAGTGCTTGCTAAAATTTGCATAAAAACTATTTTATAATTCAAGTTATCCACAAACTAGATGGATAGATCCTTTGACTGATTATTGTAGCCGCTTATTTGAAAAATGTTCTGATAAAATTTCTGAAGGAGGATTTTTTTTTCTGTAGGAATATTATAGCAAAGTTGTAACTTTTCAATAAATGGTTGGTAACTGAGTCCATACAACATTTCTAGAGGCTAATATTCGCAAACTATTATTTAATCTAGGCTTATATTAAGGTCCCCTTTTTCCATTAAACTTATGACAGAGGTTTGTTCAACGTCAAATTACATCATTGTTCCGTGCTGATTTCGTTACGATCTGAATCATTATAAATCGAAACATGAGGTGAACTTGAGTTACTTGTAGTTTTAATTGATATCAGTTCAAAATTACCCTTATTCTCCGAATCAACCTAGGCAGGATGAACTCTTTTTAGATGTTCTCGTAGATCGGATCTACCCCTGTTAAAGTCTTTGGTACCCAAGTGGCACTTAGCTGTTGCTCATTATGCTGAGTAAAGTACTCTCAGATAAATCAGCGTTATTGATAGCGTTTAACTTCAAAGGAATCCTCTTCAGTCATGGACTTCTTTAAACAAGTTAAAGTTTCATAAATAACATAACTACGGAAGAGAATCACCTCAGCCTTAAAGACAAACCATCTGTTGAAACATATTAAGAATACAGGTATATTTGGTCTTCTTCATAGAAGATATGTCGCCCACATTCCTATAAATCACTAAAGCAATGAAAAATACATACTATAAAATTAATTAGTGAACTAGCGTAACAAATGCTAACGAGTTGTAAAACAAAATTTTGGATACCAATTAAAATTTACAAAGGAAGCAAATTGAATAAATACATGTTTAATAGGATACTTAAAACTCGAGCATTTGTATATTAAAACGCTCAAAAGCAAGTAATTAACTAGGAAATTTTTAAAAGAAATCTTTTGCTGACTCTGCACTACATGTATCGAGAGAACTAAAGGTGAAAACGATTATAACATTAAGATGACTGACTCTAAGGCAGCGTTTTGCAACAATCATGGGGTCGACGCAGACCCTGAAAGTCTAAATAACCCTGAGCATAATATGAAACGCAGGATGAGCCAAACAAGTAAGCAAACAAAGGTGATACAATCGCTCGACTACAGAATATGCAAATAATTTATCAAGTCTGCTGCTATGTGATGGAAGAGCCCCAGAGTCTATCACTTTTTTGTGGTTGAGAACGGAATGTCATTTACGCTCAGAGTGTGGGACTCCTATGCTTCCAAGCAACTGGACTACTCACTAAACACCTCCCCTGTCAAATCGAAAACCCAGACTGGAACCGTTTGATACATTACTTCGGGCCAAGTCTCGTTTTGTTACGCCGGGGATCCCTCTCCTCGTGGGAGAGGAAAACGGAAGAGGAATTGCCAGACAAGTGGGTCTGTGAGTCCCTTTTATCTTTTAGAATCCCTGAACATAATGTGCCACCTGGTTCGATTTGTCAACCGATTCAGGCATAACCGCGACTATACTATCCGAGGGAAGCTCTCCCATCTCCCTGTAGAGCTCCCTTTGCAGGGTGTCTCATTTTTCGCACGCAAAAGAATGTGTTCCTTTTCTGGGCAAGACCGACAAATGGGGGACCGTGACTTGCGCATATTGTACAGGGAAGACTGGAAGCACCCATGCCCACTCAAAAGCTGGGGCAGATAGAAGTCAGTCTCACCATTCCTTCGATTTAGCCACGGTCTCACATCCGCGATGAGGCGCGCAGTCCACCTTTCCTTCGAGCGATTCATCCAAGACGTTATGTGAGTGCTATCTCTCCTTGCGGGAAACCATTTCCCTCGCATCCTTGTTTTGACGCAGATAAATAGGGCAGCAATCTAGCAATAAGGGCAACGGTATCACGCCAGCAATAACCCTCACTGCCGAATCAGAGACTGTTGGATACGATGATGCAATCTTCAGTGCTCCTCTTCTCTGTACCTGTGCGAAGTCAACTCAGAGCCAATACTCCCGAAGCAGCCTTCTCGGCCGTTGCCTTGATCTGCTCAAAGGAAGCCATCTTCAAGTCAATCAGTAGCTCAAAGTACTTGACCACTGGCTTGGATTCGATTAGTATGTTTCCAATACTGATCATCCTGATTCTAGTGTCTCTTTTTTGTCAAGATGATCACTACGGTTTTTTCGAGTGCTAAACTGAACCCGCGAGCAATCATCCAGTATCTCACTCGGTGCATTAGCATGCCCAGCCTAAGCTGCGCTTAATGTACGGTACATCCAGTAACCAGAGCCGCAGCATCATCCGCATAGCCAATCAATCACGACTCATCTAGCATCTCCAGTCTCAGCAGCTCGTCGTAAGGCACTTTCCACAGGCGTGGACCAATGATAGATCCTTGGGAAACACCCGATGTAACATTCATCCCTCTTTGGCCCTGAGTCGTATCGTAAAGCAGGCTTCGGTCCCTCAGGTCGTCCCTCAGAAGCTGCATTAGATATTCTGAAACTTGAAAAGTGTTTCCCAACGTTTCCAGGATATCCACCCATCTAGCGGAGTTGAAGGCATTCTTAACGTCGAGTGTCACCACGAGGACGATCCGTCGCTTGGTGCGACTATATGCCTCTGCCTTTTGAACTGCGCCCACCACCTCTGTAATTACATCAATGTTAGAGTCTCCTGCTCTAAAATCATACTGCCGAGGAGATAGGTCCCCAGCGGCAGAAATCGCATCAGTAGGTCTCCCCTTGATGAGTTTCTCTAGCACTTTCCCAGTCGGTTAAAGCATGCATAACGGGCGGTACGCAGACGACAAACCGGCGTTTCCCTTCCCATGTTGATCAGCATGAGCCTCGCTACTTTCCATCATACCGGGAAAACCCCATCCCTGAGCGTTGAATGTGCTGAGTAGCAAGTCAGGACGATGGCGATAGAAAAGTTGCAACAGCTTAGCTAACACATCATCTGGGCCTGGAGCCTTTCTTGATTTCAGTTAAAGAACTGCCTCTTCCAGTTCCAGCTGTGCGAAAAATGGACACTATTTCGTCTATCCCGCATCATGTATGCAAGGTTTCCAAAGGGCACTAAGCTTCCACATAACTACCTTAAAGCCAAGGCCTTATGGATCCTCGCGCCCGTTGAGCCTTACGCCGAAGCTTGTAACACTCTCTTCCGTTGTCAGCGACTTCAGTCGACCACCAGTACACTGGGGGCTTGCCATGTCGGGTTCTTGAGGGAGCAAAGAAGCGTTGCAACCGTCGTGATTATGCTCATAGTTGAGTTCATCACGTCTTGCGCTACCAGTTCTTCCGTCCCCTGCGAATCTCCTTGCACCGGGGAACCTGCTGTGAGCACCTTGGCAAACTTCTCGATTCCCACCCTTCCGATGTTGCATCCAATAGTAGAAAGCTGGGAGCACGGACGTCGGGAGACAACATCGCTGATCTCAAGCAGAATGCATTGATGATCACTGGCTGAGTAGTCCTCTAATACTCTCCAATTGTGTATTCTCTGTCACGTCCGGTATGGTACCTTCACAGCCAATACAGTGGAAAGTCGGCATATTCCCGGTGTTTAGTATGATGAGCGCCGTCCTGGCCGCCATTTTTAACATTCGTTTTCCCCGCGGATCGGTTTGAGGCATGTGCCATTCGATTGCTTTAGCATTGAAGTCTCCCCTACTGAGCATGTTACCATCTGTGTTTGAGACAGCGCATTAAGCTTGGCTTAAAAAGACGAAATCGATTCGTTTTGTGTTATGTACATACTGAAGAAGGTGGTCCCTGACCATGAATCCCCCCATCCACAACTCTCCGCCTGGAATTCACTATTCTGAACCCAGATGGCGACAGTTCCAGTTTCATCAGGATACCATGATGTAGAACTTTTATTGGTGTTGCTCAGTCAGCAGCATAAAGTCGGCTTTCATGTCCCTCGCAAACTGCCATAGCGAATTTCGTCAGTTGAACTGCGGTGTAGGTTTGGCTGTGGGATGTGGGTCATCCCAGTTCTGTTTTTGCCTTGGCTAGAGGTTCCTGAAAAACCTGACATTGAATCAGCATCCTTGCAAAGAATACAGTGTGCCCCCTTTGTACACTCAGAGTCTATCACTTAACCCGCTATTCTCTGCAGACGCTGTTCCATCCGAATTAAAGGGAACTCATTCAGCACTATAATTTCACCACTGTAATGGGTATCAACTGTACAGTGAGCAGTACCCGGATAAGAACGTTTAGAGATCGGGACTCTTTTGCTCAATACCATCTTATCAATGAAATCAAGGAGGTAGTCGATAACCTCAAATGTACTGTTGCCAGCAGGGAAAGACCAGATTGAGGGAACTTTTATCGGGAATTGTGCGTGAAGCCAAGAATGAAATGGAGGTGACTAACGAAGTAAGACTGGATTTGGCAAAGTTAATTTCTCTTGCTTGAATAAAATTTCTAAAGAAATTTGGTGGTTTTCTAAAGAAGTTTGGTGGTTTTTGTTTGCCGGCCCGCTAAACCAGCTGCTAGTGGTTAGACTTACCGGACAGGAGTGCAAAATTACGTCATGAGAAAGTGTTGCGAGTCTGCCTACTGAGGATTCTCTTATTTTGATTGCTGTGTCATGGGGTATTTTTTAGCGTAGAAGAACGAATCTGCCCGAATTCGCGTATACAGTGTATTTTGGCAAGTTACATTTTGCTCAACAGTTTTTGGGTCTTTATAGGTAGCAAATGACGCCCACGCATGTCTCTTACGAGTTGATTCAACCCGAGAACGCCAGGGAGAGCATCCTCGTATGTGGAGTAACGTGCAGTGGAACAAATCTTGGACACTCTATGATCAATAACTTATCTTTTCATGCACTAGGTTTTTCGCCTTACTATTTGTCCATTTCCTTTTCCTTCTATTTAGAGTAACTTTATATCAGCTGTTTAATTTTCAAATCAGCTCTATTTCTACAACTTCAAAAAATGACCCTCTCTTCCCAAAATGTGAATAGTTTTACAGGCAAAAATTAAAGCAAAATCTGCATTAGATTTGACGATAGATATCACCTTATACTTGTTCTTCCTGCATAAATTCTATTCACTCTACAGTTATCCCCTTTCGAAAAATGCATCATGCATAATTCATTTAAGGACTGGGTGCAGCCTTTTATACGTTGCACGTTCACTTTTGCCAATGATGGGCAAAATTATCCTCAATTCGACACAGGCAATCCTGCTTTCGTCTGCGCTCCTTCCATCCTCCTTCATCAGTAGTTTATCTATAAGCTATAACGTCCTTGAACATCAAACAACCGTAACCAGCACTCTCAGCCGAAAGGAATGCAAAATTGGAGTTGGGACGAAGATGAGACCGTTTGCACAAATATCCATATATGATGATGCATTTGAAAATCAGAATTTGGAAAACGTTTCGCCCATAACGTATATGAATGCGAAAATACTTATATATGCAATTGGGATGTAGGTTGTACGCAAAGTAGAGCAAGTAGCGACAGAGAAAATTTTCACACGGAATTTTCCTCTGGAATGTTAGAAAAACTTTCTCTGACCGTCGTCGTAGTCGTCGTCACAGTATATGTACTATACATAACATACATATGCCGTCTAAGCTTGCAAATGACTAGCAGCATAGAGCACATAAGTTAATGTTTGGATGTCGGTAGCAGGACTTTGATATGCAAGGAGAACGATAGTTTGGCTGGTGTCACTTTTAAAATGATAACGAAAAATTAGATTGAGGATATGCTTCGCTAAATTGCAATGTATCGCATATTAAATTAGCAACGAGATATGAAAGATGGATTGCGGTGATTTCAAAGAGATGTTCAGAAGGATACATATGGTAGTTGAATAAAAGCTTTCAAATAATGAACATCGCTGACTACAATCAGATGCAAATGGGATCGCATTTCGCTCTCAAATAAACACGCAACAGGAAAATCAAATTCCACTGGTTCTTTGCATCTTTTTCCGTTTGACTTCGCAAACAGAGCGTATAAATCCTGACGTTGTAGTTTGCCGTTGCACTTCGTTAAGGTTAGCTTTCTATGACTGGAGTCTTCATAATTCGCGCACAAGTGCCCTTGGCAAGATCAAAGATTTATTACAAGAATCACCAATATCCTTGGTATCGTTTTCTTGTAACGGCCGAACGTGGTACGTGAGTTCAAGCATATATAGGATGTATACGAGTGTTGTACAGATTAAGATGAAGAAGGTTGATGCAGTCAAAGATATTTTTTCGGTCTACTTGCGAAACTTTTATCGTCGAAAGCAGGAAAAATGAAAAATTTCCCTTATCAATATCCTTAAAATTGCTTTTGTGTGATATTTTTGCAATGGTGCACAATTATTCGTATTACTTATCTGCAAGGAAATTTATTGGTATCTATATAGAACGTTTACCATTATAAGCTTCTTAACAACTGCAAGAACTCAAAAGTTCTTTTTTAAAATGAGCTCCCTATCGGCATTTTTAATGGAGATTTTGCTTAGAAATCTGTTTTCCTGGAAATTAAAGAATATTAGCAAGAAAGGAGAATTGTGAAGCCTACATCTTAGCCCAACTATGCATATATATATATATATATATATATATATATATATATATATATATATATATATATATACATATATATATATATATATATATATATATATATATATATATATATATATATATATAATATTTATTTTATCAATTCTTATAAAAATCAATTAAAACTTTGTTGTCAAATCAAATTTATAACCAAGAAATCTTTTTATGATTTACATATCTCTATAACTCGAAGGTCAACACAAGGTAAATAGTAACTTATCAGTGTTCTTCTAAACATTTGAATTTTGTTCCATTTCTGTTTTCAAGATGTTGGGGTAAGATGGTTGTTTCAGCCACTCTTAAGCGCTCAAATCTTGGTCCGTTGCACTCTACAACGATATCTATCAGACCCTACTCGTCATTTTAAAGAAGCAAAGTAGATTTGCTAGATTTTCAACCGTGGGCATATTCCAGCTCATTGCTGTGATACCAAATATCTGAGGCCTGTCATAGGCAGGGGTCAATTATTCATACATATAGTGCATTCTAAGCACCGTTGGTAAAAAAGGTCCTCAGCAATACTTATTTTCCCAATTAATTAGCTTGTAATCAGCTCAATTAGAGTTCTACACTCTTTCCTATTTAATTTATATAGAAAATCGGTTAACCTCTGATTTGATTCTTTCATTAGGCAGTTACTAAGTATACAGTCGCCTCATCTCCGCCAAGATTCTGCCAACTGAAGCTTCAGCCAGCAGTTTATCTTGTGAATGAGAGCTTCTCCTATACAGATTTTTGGGCTATAGAACAAAGTTTCGGAGTCCTACTTAGATAAAGCGTTAGATTTCGAATTTCGTCCACAGAATGTAAGCAATGCCGCCTGGCTGTCACTTCCACTATTAATTTGCTTCCTTTTCCATCTATTGTCCTTGATCTATAATGTCACCTCTAGTACAGCAAACAGACTTTACTTCTACCTAAACACATATTGATTTCCGAATGTCTTGGTTTATGAACGATCCTAGTTCCACCTTTGACCTTAGAGCTACTCATGTAGAGATTAATTTCTGCTCACCGAATACTCTTAGCAATTCCGAATGTGACCATTCGGTCCTGTTTAGGATTCTGACATGAAATTTTCTGTATAAGCTTGGCACAGCATTTATCTTATCGGTTGTCACAACTTTCTCAGGACCATATCGCGTCAAGAACTTAAAGATTGCTATTATGACCTCTTGAAAATATTCCTGTGTCTCTTGCTACCGCGAGCTTAAGGGCAGATTTCATGGCCTCTTCTTTTATTAATATTTCAAGGAAAGGCAATTTTGATATGGAGTTCAAGGTGTTACCTTGTATTGTGTTAAATGTTCCGAAAACACCCAGATGCACCATTCTTTGGAGACTGGCTACGCAAGACAACGCCCAAGATTAGTCTGTTTTATGGAACCAGAGTACAGATACATAGCCAATCAGTGGTCTGATAATCATTGTATGTACACAGCCATAATGTTTGCTTGGGCTCAGGCCCCACGGCTTGTCAAAAGCATTTATTCAGTGTCCAAAAGGTCTGCTAGCTTGCTTGGTCCTTGCAGTAATACGCTCCTTCTAAATAACTTTTCTATTTAAGGTGGACCTAAGGTATTTGACTGCTGATTGCAGCTGCATAGTTGCACCATCCAGTCAAGATAACATAAGACCATCCGTTTTCCTTTTCCTCGTGAAGAAAATCACAATGGTTTGGTGCAGAACAGCTGAAAGCCCATTGTTCTGACACCACTGTTGCAGCGTGCCTAGAGCACCTACAAAGAGCCCTAAGATGCTTGCTTGTGGCAAAAAAGGCTATGTCATCCGCATTTGCTTGCGAATAGACTTCATGATCCTACTGTTCAAGTAAGAGTATGTCGACCAATACGCTCCATAGCAGTGATGAAAGGACACCGCCTTGAGGTTGTCTCTTCACCGTGTTGGCTGCAATACTTTGTTCACCCTGTGTCATTGTGGAGAGTAGTCTATGCTCGAGCATGTTGCAAATCTAGCTCACAATTTCGATTCAACTCCCTGAGCTCTTGCTACTTCACACAAGCAATTGTATGGTGCATGATCAGGTGCCCCCTCAACATCAATAAATAATCCTGCCGCGTATCTCCTCCCGTTCATTATCTCCTCAATTTTCTACATTAGAAAATGCAAAGCTATTTCACAGGGCTTGTGTATTTGTCTACAAGCTTCTCCAGTACCTTCAATGAAAACGAGGCAAAACTGATAGGATGGAAGCTTTTTGGCTTAGAGTGGTCACTTCTTCCGGGTTCTGAAACAAAGGTAACTCTGATTATCTGCTAAGGTATGAGTATGTATGCTAGTGCTAGACTAGATGCTAAGATCTTCCTCTGACAAATTTACTTTTTTTCATTTCACTCTGATCAAAGCATAAACAGAACCTTCAAAGCCCGGTGATTTATGTTTATCAAAAGAGCCCATCGTATGTTGGACTCCATTCAATGCTATGACCTGCCTTGCTAAGTTCCAATTTCTGCTTTCTGCTCTTCCTCCTTGCGGTGGTGTGAACAAGTGGTTGATTATTCCTGATGATAACGTGATTACTCCTAAAGTGGGCCTTTATTAAAACTCCCAGTGACTTCATATTCGGCTTATTGAGTATCTCTAACTAATATCAGATCAACGCCTATCTATTCAGCGTAATCTACCGCCTGTACCATTCTGCTGAGTGGAGACAGAGCCATATCGTATGGAGAATAGACCGATATAATAATAATGTTGTATCAATACATCTCTTCTTGATACAATATCTGCACGCGGGCCGTGCTTTGGTTAGTAAATTGCCTCATAAGAAATGCTTCCACATTTTTAGAGACTGCCAAGCATGAATTGTAGCCCTGCTAGTTTTGCTAAACTGTTGAGTATCAGGAAAAATTCTTCGGTAGCTATTAACGACCCTAAAGATATTTTGATATCATACGCATAGGCTACCACTTGACCTAGCTTGTATAGTAGCATACCTCTTGTATCATCGGATATCAGATTTCTTATGACGTACAGGAGGTTTTTTATGAAGTAAAGTTGAGTGACCTCTCCCTTCCAAGGTAAGCCGCGCCAAGCAGTAGGAATTGCCGATAGGGGTCTAGCCAAGTGAATGATACCCACGCCAGTCGCTTGCGAATTGTTATTCAGCGGAAGTGATCATTTTTTGGACGTATGTTGAAGTGACGAGTCAGATTTCGATGATTCCCTATTCTTCAGAGCACTGTTACGCAATAAAATTTTGGGTTTCACTCAAAAAAATTGGAACCAAGACTGTTGTGACGACACGGGAGGCTTTAAGCAATGATACAATGTTACGAAACATGATTGATCACTGGTAGAAAATGCTAAGGGAGGACAGAGAGGACACCGAAGATTAAGACCCTCCTAAACGTCTTCTTCAACTCAAAAGGCGTTGTTCATTTGGAATTTGTGCCATCAGAACAAACTCTGACTATCCAATTTTAAATAGAAGTCTTTAAAAGGCGACAAAGCAGAGTGAGCCGTGTGAGGAAGAAAGTGCGAAGTTCTGGTGACTTCACCATGACAACGTCCCGTCGCACACGGCCTTCGTTATTGCTGACTTCGTGGCCAAACGTGGTGTGGCAACACTACCCCAGCTGCCTTACACCCCGAAAGTGGGCCCTCTGGACTCCTTCTTCTTCTTATTTCCAATGGTCCAAAGGCCCTCAAAAGCCACCATTTTGGGACTTTAGAAGCGATCCAAAAGAATACAACGAGGTGATTGTAGGAGGTTCCCGTCAACATTTTCTAGGCTGCGTGCTGCTAGCGGAAGACATGCTGGTGCCGGTGTTCTGATGGGAAAGGAGCCTATTTTGAAGAATTTTAACCAGTTTTAGCTGTATCTGCGATGAATTTTTTTCATAAACTCATTAAGTTTACTTTCGGACAGATCCTGCATTCCACTGCAGAATTGAGTAGCAACGGAGCCAACTCATCGCCTAGCGTTAGTCCGATTTTTTTATTGAAGGCATCGAAAAGTCATTTATTGATGCGTGCTTGGGTGATTATCGACGTCATTGTCATTTTGGTAAGATGGACTAATTTGGTTGGAACATCAAAGCAAAGCATTATTTGGTAAAGTACATTACGATCAATTCTGTCGCCTTCTTGCCTTAAGTTAACGAAAATTTATTGCTTGTAGAACTCCTAGCTTTTCAAAAGAACCTGCTTGACTCTTAACAATTTGTCTATCGTCAGTCTGCCTGCTCTAAAGATACCTTGATACTCTCCACTAATACGGTTGACATATGATCTAAATTTGTTTTCTGTTATCTTTGAAAATATTTTGTAGGCTCTATATTGTAATGATATTCCTCTATAGTGTTCGCACTGTAGCTTGTCACCTCTTCTGTGTATAGGGAATATAATTGATTGGCTCCACTCGTCCGGCATATGTTCTTGTTGTTGAACACAGCTGTCACCATATTTAATTAGCTCTACTGCAATCTCATCGGTTCCAGAGTTGCTGGGGTCAATGAAAGCTCTCCGGGAATATCTATAGGCTCTGAATTTTGGAGGTTTATAGAGTAGTCTTGAAATATTATGTCCATCTTTCCTTAATATTATTTTTACCAGCGACGACGTTGCCGTTGTCACGAAGAAACGCGCAAAAATTCAAACTGCCCATCCGTTGTAACGAACGCCGTATACTTTACGCTGTTCTTTTCAACTGGCATATGATAAAATCCATAGTGAATACGGTGGCAACGGAAAACGGTCCCTTATCATCTCCTTGTTTAGTAGACGATAGTCTACACACATTCTAATCTTTGCATTTTTTTTTCGTTGCTAGTACTATTGGGCTAGAATATTCCGACGAACTAGGTCTCACCACGCCCTTTTCGATCAAATCATTGACTAAATCGCTCACGATATTGCACTGCTCCGCCGACAAGCGTCTTGAATTTTGTTGTATTGGGATATCGTCCTTTAAGAAAATTCTCATTTGCACACCGGTATTATTTGTCGGTCGCGGTTTGTTGCTTTCAATCAAATCTCTTAATGTACAGCCTATGGTTCGGTCTTTAATGTGCGGCAACTGCATACTGGGGCCTTCAACGACGTTTATGCGCATAATCTCCTTCACTGCGTCTTGGAAAATGTTGTTTGCTTCGAGCTTATTCGTATGAAATTCAGCGTTGAGCTTTACCAATATAGCATTGCCATTTCTTAGACGTATTTCAACGGACTTTGTCAGCTCTGCTCCGAGCAAAATATCGCATCCCACATAATCGTCCGGAACAACGTGCATCTGCAAAACAAAGCTACCAAGCGTTCTTAAACCAACTGAACGTATGCCGTCGAAGAGTACTGTTGACGCCTCCAAAGTAGGTGCATCCAGACTTTCGTAGGTGCTGCTCGTCATTAAGTGAAGGTCACTGCCAGAGTCGAACGTAGGTTTAATATCCTTTCCGCACATGTTCACTATTTTGTACGTCTTCCTGGCCATTGTATTTAATGCATTAAAGTGTTTTTTATCTGCCTCCCGTTCAATTCCTTGCTGTGCTCCTTGGCATCGTGCTTTCGTGTGTCCAAACTTGTTGCACTGAAAACACTTCAACCCCTTCAACTTATCTGGATACTCACGGCTCAAGTGTGTTTTATCCCCGCAGTTGTAACATCGCTTCAACACTATACTGCTTGGACTTCCAGCCTTTCCGATCTTGCAAGGGTATGTCCTCAAATGCAAGTAGTAAAGTGGGCATTGACCCAAAACCCTGTAAATGAGCCACGTCACGTAATTGTTAATCTGGAATACCGTCAATGGCATAGCTTACTATTTCGTCCAGGTCAAGGTGATTCACGAAAATCGTTTTTCATATACGTAGTCACAAAACGTCTCATTTTTCCTATAATTTTATTTGTTCGGCGATAAAACATATTCTTCAATTCCCGTAAAAGTTCGTCAGGGGACAACCCAATGTACTCCGGCTTGGAGTGAAACCACTCCATTGCTTTCCCCTTTAGCCGTGTTCCTATCAATATTTTCGTCGTATCATCGTCAAGTTTATACGTCCGTCGTAAAAACAAAACCTGCTTCTCCCATGTTTCGTAGGTATCCGTATTTCCATCGAAAACATTGAGAAGGTCTGCTAGTGTCGCAACATTTATCTTGGGTGTAGTGTTCACCACCGAACTCGAGCGCACTACCCGCGAATGTTCTATGTCGGCATGCTCGTCTGCATTGTTCTCGGTACGTCCACCACTTTCGCCACTAACACTATCACCAAATGATTGGCTTCGCCGTAATATCTCTATTTCACGACGCACCAAAGCGAGTTCCCATTTGGCTAACTCTTTCTCCTGCTTATATCAAAACAATTTCGCGCTCACAGACAGTCTCCGCCACTAACACACTTGCATTAATGCCATCCTCCTCGCTCGACGCACCGTTCACTGAATTGTTTTCCGCCATTTCTCGAAATTTCACCATTCACTGTCCCGACGGAGTTGCTTGCATGTTAAAGGCCTACTTTGAAAAATTCTTACTAAGACCATTTATTTGACACCCATATTGGCTACTCCTGCTTACAACATTTTTTAAGGATCTCCTCCCTATACTCGTATGAGGAGAACCCCAATTAAAAACCGCAAATTTTTTTTTGTGCTGCAACTGTCAATAGGGTGCCATTTTTTACCCACTTACAACATTCTACGCTTCTAACTTATATGGTTTGCGAGATATTTGCTGTAAGGTTATAGATGAACAAACAGATGGACGGACGAACAGAGGGATTTCAGAAGAGTTTCGTAAAATTATTTAACAAAACTTGAAAAATGATTTGAAAAGTTACAGGCGAGAAATCATTCTGAGTACTTATAACAGAGAATAGGCGGGACGGGTAATAAAAAAATGCTGGTCTCTCACCAAAAACTTAGAACCTAATAGTGCCCAAATGAAATATACCAACAAATACTTGCAACAGCAAGATTTCGCATGCATGCTTTACACTAAATGTCTTTTCTCGCTTTAGTTTTCATTGTTTATTGCTCGCTAGTGTTTTCATGGTAAATGTTTCCGATTTAAATTCTTCCGTCATTTAGTTTGTGTGCCGCTTTCATAGAGGATTCAGTTCTAGTTACTTAAAAATATTTTTGTGCTCAATTCCCTGTTGAAGCGACTAGGGTTATCATCTCATTTATCGGCTCTCAAAATAGCTGAAGCTCCTCAACCCCTGCGTGGCATCTTTAACCTAACTAGCGCTCGGTTGGATCGGGGTTCTTCAAAGATGACCACTCTGCCCATGCTGGCCCACCTACATAAACGTGCACATCAAAATGGTAGGGATGGAAGGAATCATCTTTAGTTCTTTACAAAAAAATCATTGATTAAAACATATTTAAAGAAAATAAAAGTTTGCTCTATATTTGAAAGGAGTGTAGCTACTTTGATGTAACGAAAGTTAAGTAAAAAAAAATTGTTCTTGAAAATTCGTTGATTTTACACGGACCGGTTCGTGGTCTAACTACTGATGCCTACATATAAATTTATTAATAATATTGTAATACATTTATTTAGTTCTTATCGTTTGTCGTTATGAATTTAAAGGACTTTCTAATAAGAGGTGTTATTTTGAATAGCCCGCTCTTTTGGTAGCTGTAGCTGTTTTAAGCTGTCATTTTTTATTATTTGATAAGTAGAAACCACACCATTAATAAAAATGGAACTATAAATGCTTCAACAATCCATTGAAATTAATAAAATTCTCTATAAAAATGGTGAAAATTTAACAGAGACGGTTCGCAAAACTCGAACATTTTTGGGTCGTCGTGAAGCACCTTGTCGGACCACAATACAGAAATTGATGAAAAAATTCGAGCTGTTGGGATAACTTAGTGATGTGAAGAATAAAACCCGTGCACGTTACTTAAGAACGGCCGAGAATATTGCTGCTGTAGCCGAAAGTGTTGAAGGAAACCCAGGTTTGTCCCTTCCTGGTCGTTCTTTGGAATTAGGCATTCCACAAACGTCATAACACCGTATTTTGCACAAAGATTTGGGTCTTAAGGCTTACAAAGTTCAGTTAACACAAGAACTCAAGCCGGTCGATCATCAATAACGTCGTATTTTTGCTGATTGGGTCCTTGAAATTCATGAAAATGATCCGGAATTCCATCGAAAAATCATCTTGAGTGATGAGGCCCATTTCCACCTTGGGTGGCTTCGTTAACAAGCAAAATTGTCGCATCTGGGGCTCAGAAAACCCAAGAGTTATTCCTGAAAAGACTGTTTGGTGCGGTTTATGGTCCAGCGGAGTCATTGGACCTTACTTTTTCGAAAATGAGGCTGGGGCAACAGTTACGGTGAATGGATTGCGCTATCGAGAGATGATTAATGATTTTTTATGGCCGAAATTGGATGGTTTTAATCTGGACAACATTTACTTTCAACAAAACGGCGCTACGTGCCACACAAGCAACGAAACCACGGAAAAAGTTTCCGGACCGTGTTATCTCTCGAAGAGGTGATCACAATTGGTCACCGAGATCTTGTGACTTCACCTTGCGACTTCCAACTTCGGGGTCCACGCCAACAGCCCAGCGTCAATTCAAGACCTCAAAGATGGAATTCGTGAGGCTATCGAGGACATATGGCAACCACTTTGCGATTTGGTTATGGAAAATTTCATGAAAAGGATATGGTCCTGTAAGCGTGGTCGTGGTGATCATTTGCCTGATGTTATTTTTCACTATTAACGGCGTACCTTCCTCTTTATAATGTAATACACATTCGATCATTTGTATTGAAAAATCGCATTTTGCTTATTATATCAAAATAATACCTCTTATTGGAAGACTGTGTATTTACATTCTGCACCACCAGACAACAACCAAATTTATTGCATGCTTTCATAGACCAATAAATTAATATGTTGCTGATGTTTTTAAGGATATCAAGCCTTGTAATACTTTCATTTACCATGCGCCATACATTATGTTATTGTGTGGGAACAATTTTTAAGGATTTTGTAAAAAAAATTTATAATACACTATTAATACCTGTCTATTCGTCCGTCCGTCACACGAAATTTTCTCAGGAACTAGATCGATCCCATTAAAGTCGCTGTGCGCACTCCATGCTGATGGCCAGGTTGAGCGGGTTATCCGTAACATAATCAAAAACCTCCGAACATCGATAACCGATCGCCGTAAATGGGACCAAAGGATATGCAGTGGAATATGAACTCAACAACGAAATTCTGCCCAAACAAAATAGTATTCGATTTCCCATTAAGGGATGTTATCCACATCCATCTCTTATTAGCCCTGAACGAAGATCCACCGACGCAACAGGATGACTCGACACGAACGATACCAATCGAGAAGAAACGGGCGGAAGCTGCATTTAATATTATGAAATCGGTGGAAGACTCCATTCGATGAGCAACACGGACAACCTCGTACGTACTAACCCGGAGACCTTATTGTGATTGAAAGTGCTCTGACTTCCACTGGGGAATTGCGAAAACTGGAGCTGAGATACCGCAGACCTTACCGAACCAAAAAGTCTACAATTTGACCTATACGTGATCGAAGGCATGCCAAAATGCGAGCAGTCCACGGTTCACGTCAGTATACACGAATGATGAATTGAAACTGTGGTGCCGATCACATAACCAATTGGACGAGACAGAAGGCCTGCAAGATGCCGAATGTGAGCTCGGGACGAGCTCAAATCCAGGATTGGCCGAGTTGTCAACACACACGCACCCACACGCAATGACGCCTAGTGAGGAAATGGGTGTAAGAGCCGTGATCCGACAGTCGAGTGGTAGCTTATGTACATCTAGGGTAAAGATAGTATATTTGCTGGCAAAAGAAAAGAACTGTATTTCTATACTGTGCACCAGAAACTATCCCATTCTGGCCATCTCCTGATACACGTTTTACAAATTATATCAAATTGGCTGACGTGTGATTACAAATTCGTTTTATAAAATGGTACTTTCAAATATGCAGCACAGATTGTTCGCTTCACGTATCCCAAAAAAATTTCCAACAATATGAGACTCTTGTGATTATATTTTTTGGATATCTTCCTTTACACTTACCACCCTGAAATCACCTAACTTCAATCCTCCATGAAAATTCAATGAACCATGAGTGCACAGATCAGCACAGTTCAATTGCAAAATTAAATGCCAACTGAAATTTAATGAGATTATAATGAAAATGGAAGTAGTCGATTGAAATGTGCACAAAAACCGATTATAAATTTACTAAAGAGATAAAAGGTGTCATCAACATTTCCATCATCACACCTCATCAACGTTCCCTCTACCATCAAATCGTCATCTTTCGGCCCATCAAGGCCATTGCTCCCGTGTTGACGACCACTTTGCAAATAACGACCTCATTTCGAAAAGCACTTACCCCATCCTCCTTCCATTGAAGCCTCGCATTTGTTCAATTTATCTACCTTCAACACAACCGAAGACATACCCTTCCAATGGTGCTCAGTCTTCCGTAATGAAACTGAAATTCCAAGGATGATAGTGAATAAGACAACAAAACGCGCTTTGTGATAAATATTGCAAGGAAGCAAGAAGGTTGATGCGATGCCAACGCTTCCAAGTGCTACAATACCAACCGATGAAGTCGGCACTACTCTACCAGCATTTCCGATTAAGACCGGAATGCATCCTTTCTCCACGCCATTATGGTTGGGCATATCTTCGTCTCGTTGGGACTGCACAATACCAGTGCCAAAAGATGCATTCATGCAGGTGATACGTTTTCATAATCATTAATGCTGTCATAAGATGCGGTGTCCGTGCTTAGTCTCCAGAGATTAATTTCTTGGACGTAATTCAAGTAGAATGCATGTTTGTACAATCTGGTGAGGCCTGGTGTGGTCTGGTTGGGCTGTTTTCATTTTTAAAGCCACTTGTTCCTGCAAATTCTGTTGGCTACGGCTTCGTTCTGGAATTTCACATTTCAACACATATTCAGGTGATTCCATATGTTAGAGGTAACCGGGCGCAATGAAGACGAGAGTTATCTTCGCTCCTCAGCACCCTGAATGGGTAATGCAGCATGAAGCGGCAAATGTTAACATTTATTTGAGAAGAAGTCATAGCATGCAAGTGTCCTTGATGCCACTTTGCCACACTCATTCGAAATGAGCGGTGGATGCACAAAGCGCCGTGCACAGCAGAAGTTAAACGCATTAAGGTTATCTTTAGCGAAGTTTATGTCCTGATGCATCAAACCCACATCGAAGCAGCTCAGGGTAATTTAGTGGAAATAAGCATTCCACTTTAATGCATTGTAATTTTTCCTTTCATGTGCAGAAATTTCCTTGAAGGAAAAATTTAATTCTTTTCAAAAGTAGGCTCGTGCAAAACAATTGCCCACAAGCAAAACCAATACAAATCCACTCAAAAGTGTGTTTATCCTCCACCGCAAAAATCAATTATGCTGACCAATTTCATTATTTCCCTCCGTTGAAACAACATGAAAATCTCCATTGACGAGAGCCTACCCAGCAAACATTCACAATTTAAAACCAATTCAAGTGAAACTGATAAGAAAAATGAAAATGAGCCAACAAACATATTCGACAAACAATACAGATGTTCAAATTTTCCTGGAAACTTTCTTGGAATCACTTAAAGAGTAATGAACAATGCTTGAGCGCTGATTTCCACGAAAATTTGCAGGACGTTGGGAATAACTCGAACCGCAAAATTGGAGGCAAATTCCCAGACTTGGACGTACTCACAACGTTTACGATTGTTCGCTTTTCCATGCTGTTAATTGAATGTTCGCCTTTATGGATTTTCAACATTTTGTGCCAGCTGACAATTGGGAATGGGGACAGAAAACTTTTCGCCCTCCTGAGAAATCCTCACTTTCGACTGAACCCTACCACAAAGGAAGTAAACAGACCGCACCAGTCCTTTATGGACTCGGGACCCTTTCATTTGATATGAATGCATATCTTACTTGAATGTTTGGAATGCTTTAAGTAAAAATTTAGGACACTGAACTGAAGAGCGCTTGTGGCAGTCAGGACGAAAAATAAAGGAAACTGTCAGCTCCCAAACATTCACTTGGGGAGTGAAAACAATCAAGGATGAATGGCTGCATGAGATTTCTTTGAAGAAAACAGCTTTCATACAGACATTCTCATAAATACAAGTAGCAAGTCAGGGTGGCGTGGAAAATTTACCAAGGGAAAATTCCTCATTTTCATCTTTTGCTCCACTCAACTTCCAAATAATTTTATGGATGCGTGATGCTGCATTGATACGTTGAGCGCCGCTGTCGCAGCCGTTTGAAATTTCAATCTGCGATTTGTTCACGTCATGGGACGCATCATGTTGAATTGAAAATCGTTGATCCTTGAGCAAAATGCTTGGCAAATATTCAAACTTTTAACGAGCGACGAAAAAACGAAGTTTTCAAGGCTTCACTGTTTAATGCGATTCTATAGTATCATGTGCGAATTTTTTCTTTTCGTGAATGGTTTGTTAGGTTGAGTGATTAAATATTGGAAGATTATAGTCTGATAAGATGAAAAATAAAGACAATGATGGAGAAAGAATTCAAATGGAAAATATTTATAGCTTTGCGTATCTCCTTTTCGATTTTCAAATGTTTTTGTAGAAATCTTACATAATAAGCAACAGAATTTGCGAAACTGAACAGGTTTTCCGATTTCCCAGAAATAAAAGTTATCGAAGATAGCAAAAGGATTCAGAACAATGTTTAACTGTTTGATCGCAAATATCAAATGCAATCATGCATTGCAGCAAGTGCAATAAAATCTTCTAGTGCCTTTTATCATTTTACGTTACACGAAGCAACAATGTTTCATAGTGAGCACTTCGAGGAATCCCTCAAGGAACATAAGGAAGGAGATTAAGTAAAATATGACTTTTTACGACAGGAAGAGACTTTCTTATATTTTCGATTTCCCATTGGAATAGCTTTCAGTAGCATTACAATTTTTATTTAACTTTCATCCAGGACTTTCAAAGATATTTTCATCAAAATCAAATGAACATTTACAACAGATTGGCATTTTACGTGGAAAAAGCCATTGAGGGAAGTGAAGAGCACGTTTATGACATGAAACTTATCAAAGAATTTATTTGGAAAAACTTTCTTTTGCAATACATTTGTTGCTGCTTTATTCAGCTTTTGTATACGTGGTGTTCCTGTAGCAAAAAATGTGGCGATCATAAAAACTGTTTCCATCACTGAGTGGCGCTGACATCTCGAAGAGGTTTGACTTTATACATCTGACGACCAATCAGCTAGCAACAAGAAGACTTTTCATCAGCTGTTCTCTTCAGCTTTTGGTCGCGAAGCAGACAAGTTTAGTTTCAGTTAACGACATGTGATGTATTTATATTTTTGCAAAAAATTGTTATTTACCACATTAAGTGAGTTTAACGATTGCATTGTGCACGTCTCAATCCACGAGATTCAAGGCAGCAACAACTGGTGACCCCATCATCGACATGAGCCCTGGCTAGAAGAGCACCCATTAAAATGTCGACCGAGGATTTGACAACCGGCATGTTCGTTCAACATACACCGCCGCTGGTAAGGCGCTGCAACAACTCGTTGCTCGACACGCTATATGAACCAAGCAAGGACATGATATCTTCGCCCAAATTGTCGCCACCGATGGATGCAGCAACAAACTTTCCACCGCCTGCGGAAGTTGGTTCTGTCAAAGACGTGAAATTGCTACCATTTTGGCGAAGCGACCCGACGCTTTGATTTGTGCAGGCGGAGGCGCAATTTTCCATTAATAAAATAACGTCTGACAACGCTCGTTATCATACGATTATCGCTGCTCTGGACATCGATATCCTGCAGCAAGTATCTGATATTATCCGTTCGCCACCATTCGCGAACAAATACGGCACGCTCAAACGGCATCTTGTCACCAGATTCTCCGAATCTAAGGAGCGACAACTAAACCGGTTGCTCACAGCAGACCTCGACGGAAAACAACCGTCACAAGTACTTCGAGAAATGCAAAATTTTTCACCTTTGGATTTGTCGTAGGACATCCTCAAAAGATTGTGGATGAAACGACTACCAGTGAGCGTCAGGTGCCCTCTGGCTGCTAGCGAGGATTCCGAACTCTACCAAATCGCAAAAATAGCAGACCGCATAGTGAAAATCAGTGTTCCGGCTTACGTATTGGCTACGGAGGCCACTTCACTACAGGCAGGCGCGCCTAGCACGTCGGGACTCAACAAATGGCTTGAAAAAATCGAGCGTCAGCTTAATAAATTTGTCGTTCAGATGACAAAATCAACAAACAATTTCAACCCCTCTGATTTGTACGGTTCGACAGGTGGTACAAGAGGCCACCGAGACAGTTGCCTTCCATCACCGGAGTGGTATACAACATAGATAAAATTAGTCACACTTAAATTTCCTAATCGACTCCGGATCGTCCGTCTCGATTCTGCCTAAACATTTCGTTCAACTTCAACAGCCGCAAATGCTAACATTATATGCCCCTTTCAACAACACAATTACCACGTATGGTAAGCGATCCTTGAAGAAACACTTAGGTTTCAAACGTCTATTTGTGTGGAATTTTTTTGTAGCAAATGTCTCTACACCAATGATCGGGGCGGACTTCTTGACACATTACGGGCTTTTGATCGATTTAAAAAACAGAAGGCTATTAGATGACAATTCTACCTGCTCCAGCCCGGGACAAATCGCTCTGGTTAATGTTTTCGGAGTGTCCACGACGCATGCAAAGGCAACCATAACGGCAACTATCAATCAGCCTACGACTCACGACACGTCTTCAACAACAATAACAATAAAGACATCAGCACCGGGGCACTTTTCATTGAAACAACTGGACCACCAGTTTTCCAACGACCTCGACGTCTGACCGCCAAAAAACTGAAAGCAGCACGAGAAGAATTCGATCGAATGCTTAAAATCGGTATTTGCCGTACATCGAGTAGTCCTTGGGCCAATCCCATCCATATGGGGGCCAATTCGGAGGCTGGAGAGTTTGTGGCGATTATCGCAAACTTAATGCTCAGACAGTATCGGATCGATATCTAATTGCACAGACCCACGACGTGGCTGACCGGCTTCACGGTAAAACTATATTTTCAAAGTTGGAACTGGAACGGGCTTACCATCAGACCCCGATGTCTGAAGCCAACATAAAAAAGACAGCCATTATAACACCACTCGGGTTATTTGAATATTTGGTCACGCCTTTCGGTCTTGGAAATGCCACACAAACTTTCAACGGCACATGGACAACATTCTTTACATACTGGAACTCGTCTTCTGCTATATAGACGATATCATCATCATGTCAGACAATGCTGACCAACATCGAGCAACATTACTTGCACATTAACATTGATAAGTGTGCTTTCGGTCAAACGGAGATAGAGCATTTGGGCTACACGATCAGCAAAAACGGTTCACAACCAACACAAGAGTGAATCACTGCGCTGCTTAACTTGAAGCAACCTGAGATCATCATCGAGCTGCGTCGATTTCTTGGGGCCTGCAACTTCTACAGACGTTGTCTTAAATACTCAGCCCACCATCAAGCATTGTTGAACGCTTTCTTAAGCAACATCAAGAGAAACAATAATCGCAAAATTCCTTGGACACCACAAATGGAATCAGATTTCTAAATGTGCAAACGCGACCTTGCAGCTGCAACCTTACTCGTCCATCCGGATCACAAGGCACAATTTTAACTTGTCACTAACGCATCTGACATTGCTATCGGAGCAGCCTTGAAACAGCACGATAGCGAACACTGGCATCCACTCGGTTTCTTCTTTCGAAATCTGAGCCCAACGGAAGCTAGATACAGCGGGTATGATCGCAAACTATTTGCTATTTATGCCACAATCAAGTTTCTTACGTATATTCTGGAGGGTTGGCACTTTATTATCAAAACCGACCACAAGCCTTTAATCTACGCATTCGCTCAAAGTCTTGACAAAGCCAATCTGAGACAGTTTGGACTACATCTCTCAGTTTACGACGAATATAGTCCACATCTCTGGCTTCAAGAATCTGGTAGCCGACGCCTTCTCCAGTATTAATACGATCAACATGCCATTCACCTTAGACCCAACTCAACTAGGCGAGGCTCGACAAAAAGACGACGAGCTTCGTGTGCTTCTAGACAACAGCAGCAACACGGAATTACAACTACAAAAGCTGTCAATCGGTACTGCAACAGTTTACTGTGATATTTCAATGGGACACATTCGTCCTTACGTCCCACTGGAACTTCGTCAACAAGCTTTTGCTTCAGTTCACGGGCTCGGTCACCCGAGCGGCAAGTCCACCCTTCACCAACTGCGCCAAAATTACGCATGGCCCAGCATTTAAAAGGACACGATACGATGGACTCGCAACTGCATCTCCTGTCAACGCTGGAAAATCGAACGACACAACAGGAACCAGCCCATCTCAATAAACGTACCGAACGAAAGATTCGATCTTGTACACATCGACATTGTCATTCTGCCATTGGTAAGCTGGTATCGATACTGTCTTACCATAGTAGACAGGTATTCACGGTGGCCAGAAGCAGTCCCCATGCATGACATGACTGCAGATACAGTCGCTGACGCTTTTTACAACACCTGGGTTGCATGTTTTGGAACCCCCAAAACGTGGACAACTGATCAAGGCGCTCAATTTTAGAGCGCACTTTTTCGAGCTCTTACCTATCAGATTGAAACGAAATGAATTAGAACAACACCCTATCATCCTGCGTCCAATGGTGCAATTGAGCGATGGCACCGAACCTTCAAATCAGCTCTTTTGTGCAGTCAACCAACATCCTGGATAGCACTACTTCCAACTGTTCTACTAGTTATGCGAACGTCCCTCAAGGAGGACTTGGGAGCTTCTACCGCCGAATTACTTTACGGCGAACAGCTACGTGTTCCGGGCAAATTTTTTACAAACGATGACATGCCGGCCGATCCCACCTTTTTTGTCGAGAAATTTCGTGAGCACTTGCGACTCCTTCGACCGACACAAACAGCTCATCACATAAAAAGAAGCCTTTTTCCACACAAGGATCTCTACACTTGCACTCATGTCTTCCTGCGAGTCGATGCGGTCAGACAGCCGTTGGAGCAACCCTAAACAGGACCACAAAAGGTGGTTAAACGAATCAACGATCACGTCTTCATTATCAAGATAAAGGGACAAGATGCGACCGTCTCAACCGAACGACTCAAACTAGCGTATACTACAAAAGACATTCCCCTCAGAACGTACAGTAGGTTGTCAAAGCCAACATAAACTTGACGTCAATTCTGGAAAGGGGGTACTGTGGTGATCATAAAAACTATTTCCATCACTGAGTGGCGCTGACATCATCTCGAGGAAGTTTGACTTTACACATCTGACAACCAATCAGCTACAATCGCAACAAGAAGACTTTTCATCAGCTGTTCTCTTTATGTTTTGGTCGCGAAGCAGACAAGTTTAGTTTCAGTTAACGACATGTGATATATTTAGATTTTTGCAATAAATTATTATTTACCACATCAAGTGAGTTTAACGATTGCATTGTGCACGTCTTGATCCACGGGATTCAAGGTGGCTACAGAAACTCTCCAATTGAATTAGACTTAAATTTAAAACCAAGACTTACATGCCACCATACCTCACGAGATGAAGTGATCTTGCTGAAAAGCATGAGACTTTTAATCGCATGATCGCAGTAATAGGAGTGTGAAACTCAACATTTGAACTCGCATGTTTTTATTTTAATTTTCAATTAAATCAGAAGCTTTTTTTCGAAGCATAAACGAGCTGCTGAAAGACTCTTTTTTTTGTGGTAGGGAGGTGAAGGCATTTACGCCCGCCGAGTCTGGCAGTGTGGGACTCCCATGGAGGATACCCTTGGATTACCCACTAAACACCTCCCCTTTCAATCTGAGAACCTAGCCTGGAACCGTTTGACGTATTACTTTGGGCCAGGTCTCGTTTTGTTACGCCGTGGGGCGCCTTCAAGCTGGGGAGTCCCTTTCCTAGCGGGAGGGGAGAGGGGAAGAGGAAATGCCAGAAGAGCGATTCCCCAGCCCCTCCGTCTTCTTGATGGGCTGGGTCCCCCTACGTTGGCCATAAGTCGACGCAGGGCTGATATTCCCGAAGCAGCCTTCTCAGCCGTTGCCCTGATTCGCTCAGAGAAACTCATCTTCGAGACGATCAGTAGCCCCAGGTACTTCACCGCTGGCTTCAATTCGATTTGTATATCTCCAATACTGATCATCCTTATTCTAGGGATTCTCTTTTTTGTCAAGATGACCACTTTGGTTTTCTCCAGTGCTAAACTGAGCTTGCGAGCATTCATCTAGTCCCTCACTCGGCGCATTAGCATACCTAGCCTAAGTTGCACTTGTTCAACGGTGCGTCCGGCGACCAGAGCCGCAACATCATCCGCATAGCCGACCAAGCGCGACTCATCTGGCATCTCAAATCTCAGTAGCCCGTCGTAAAGATAGATCCCTGGGCGACACCCGATGTAATTTCCATCCTTCGTTGGCCCTGTGTCGTGTCGTAGAGCAGGCTTCGGTCCTTTAGGTAGTTCCTCAAAAGCCGCATTAGATATTCTGGAACTTGAAAAGAGTTTTCCAGCGTGTCCAGAATATCCACCCATCTAGCGGAGTTGAAGGCGTTCCTGACGTCGAGTGTCACCAACAGGACGATCCGTCACTTGGTGCGACTATATGCCTCTGCCTTTTGGACCGCGTTCACCACCTCTGCAATCGCATCAATGGTAGAACATCCTGCTCTAAAGCCGTACTGCCGAGGAGATAGGTCCCCAGCAGCACGAATCGCGTCAGTGATTCTTCCCTTGATGAGTTTCTCTAGCACTTTCCCAGCCGTGTCAAGCATGCATAACGGGTGGTATGCAGACGGCGATCCGGGATTTCCCTTTCCCTTGCTGATCAGCACGAGCCTCGCCACCTTCCATCGTACCGGGAAAACCCCGTCCCGTAGGCAAGCGTTGAATGTGCTGAGCAGCGAGTCAGGACAATGGTGATCGACGAGCCGCAAAACCTCAGCTGGAACACCATCTGGACCTGGAGCCTTCCTCGCTTTCAAGGAGAGGACTGCCTCCTCCAGTTCCAGCTGTGTGAACTCTACTGCTGTTTCACCATGGACAGCGTCAACACGGACGGGATGGGCGGGGAAGAGTCCCCGCACTATCGCGTCCATCTTTTCCGCGTCATGTATACAAGGCTTCCGTAGGGCACCAAGTTTCCCCATGACCAGCTTGTAGCCAAGGCCCCACGGATCCTTGTTCACATTGTCCACTCGGTCTTGCCAGCAGCGAGCCTTGCTACTGTTGATCAGTTTGCGAAGGCATTTCCTGGCTGGCTTATATGCTGCCACCTGGTTGCATGCCTCGTCACGGTTCCGCGCCCGTTGAGCCTCACGCCGAAGCTTGTTACACTCCCTCCGCTTTTCAGCGATTACAGTAGACCACCAGTACATTGGGGGCTTGCCGTGCCGGGGTCTTCGGCGGGGCATAGAAGCGCAGCAAGCAGTCGTGATTATGCTAATAGTAGAGTTCACCACGTCTTGAGCTGCCAGTTCTTCCGTCCCCTCTTAAGAGAATATTTATTTATTAGTTATGAATTAATCCATCTACAGACTAAGTGGCCATTCAAGTTTTACATAAGCACTATAGGGGGGTGGGGGTCTTTGCTTTGCTTATTTTTGATGACATGGGGGTTGGGGGGTCTAGATGGTGATTACATTAACAGTAGTTATATACTTTTTTACACACATGACAACCCACACACTGTCTTTGTTTGAAAACGAAATCCATTTTCAGGGATGCCCACAAATAATGTATACGATAAGGTACTCGCTTAGAACCGGGTAAGGGAGTTACCGCGTGGTATTTACTTGTCCTAATTTCTTTCGTCAATCTAGTTTCGTTTCGATACGATTATCGATTTGACGTATTATAAGCAAAGCAATTTAATATTTGTGTTAATATTGATCCACTTTCGCTAAAGTTGAATTGTTTCAATAAAACGACGTTTAAAATAGACAAATTCAAGTCATACCAAAAGTTGTTTGAAAGTTTTAAAAAATCTCATACAAATACAAAAGCACAAACTGTACCGAAGTTAGTTAACGAAGTGTTGCGTAATTATAAGTTACAAGCAAAGTCCGACAAGGAACCTGATATTATTGACTCCAAAAGAATTGAAGAAGAATTGCAAGCAGTGACGTAGAACAAATTCAATCTACAGGATTTTCCAATAAGAGGTGTTTTATTTGATATTATAAGAAAAATGCCATTTTTGAATATAAATGATCAGGTATTTATTTCATTATAAAAAGGAAAGTATGCCGTTAAACGTGAAAAATAACATCAGGCAAATGACCACCACGACCACGCTTACAGGACCATATCGTTCCCATGAAATTTCCCATAACCAAAATCGGAAAGTGGCTGCCCTATGTCCTCGATAGCCTCACGAAGTCCATCTTTGAGGTCGTGAATCGACGCTGGGCTGTTGGCGTAGACCTTCTCTTTCACGTGGTCCCAAAGGAAGAAGTCGCAAGGTGTTCAATCACAAGATCTTGGTGGTTAATTGTGATCACCTCTTCGAGAGATGACGCGGCCCGGAAACTTTTCCCGTAAAAGATCAATGGTTTCGTTGCTTGTGTGGCACGTAGCGCCGTCTTGTTGAAAGTAAACGTTGTCCAGATCAATGCCATCCAATTCCGGCCATAAAAAATCATTAATCATCTCTCGAAAGCGCAACTCATTCACCGTAACATTTGCTCCAGCCTC
This sequence comes from Odontomyia ornata, assembly GCA_963969285.1. Lineage (NCBI taxonomy): Eukaryota > Metazoa > Arthropoda > Insecta > Diptera > Stratiomyidae > Odontomyia > Odontomyia ornata. The sequence continues at coordinate 28,548,824 of OZ017740.1, read as the reverse complement.
ATTTTCGAAAAAGTAAGGTCCCATGACTCCGCCGGACCAATAACCACACCAAACAGGCACACGTTGAGGATAGAGAGGCTTTTCAACAATAATTCTTGGGTTTTTTGAGCCCCAGATGCGACAATTTTGCTTGTTGACGAAGCCAACGAGGTGGAAATGGGCCTCATCACTCAAGATGATTTTTCGATGGAATTCCGGATCATTTTCATGCATTTCAAGGACCCAATCAGCAAAGACACGACGTTGTTGATGATCGACCGGCTTGAGTTCTTGTGTTAAGTGAACATTATAAGCCTTAAGACCCAAATCTTTATGCAACTTTCGGTGTAATGACGTTTGTGGAATGGCTTATTCCAAAGAACGACGAGGAAAGGACAAACTTGGGTTTTCTTCAAAACTTTCGGCTGTTCTTGAGTGACTTGCATGGGTTTTATTCTTCACATCACTAAGTTGTCCCAAGAGCTCGAATTTTTCCACCAATACTGTATTGTGGTCCGACGAGGTGCTTCACGACGACCCACCACCATTTTTATAGTGAATCTCAATAATTTCAATGCATTGCTGCAGCGTGTATCGTTCCATTTTTACTAATGGCGTAGTTTCTACTTATCAAATGTCAAAAAATGACAGCTTCAAAAGTAACATCTACCGAAAAGCGGGCTATTCAAAATAGCACCTCTTATTGGAAAACTCTTTACTAAGTTTTTTTTCCAAGGTGAGCGATGAAACCATGTTAGGTCTGAGATAAAGATATCATAATTTTGACGTTCAATGATTAGCAGACATTACAGCCTACCTTTAATTTTACAGGTAATGTTCATTAAATAGATTTATTCGTTATGATTGACTCCGTCGATTAGTTACAAAAATACAGGGTGTTAATTCTTTGTATTTGACGGGTTCGATTCCTGGCTATGGCTGTTAATAATCTTTGAATGCAGTTTTGTTATGGGGCCTAAAAGAATATTTTATTTATTTATTTTGCCGAGCAAAAAAAATACAAAATTTAGTTTAATCATTTATGAGGAATTTGTTTCTTAAAATTGGATTTGGAAGTGGCTGTGTAGTAATGTACGCTAAACTTGTTGAATGCTTTACAGCATCTGTTAAGTGGCTCGTTGCTCGCATAGATGGTGTAGTGCATATGCAACGTTAGCGTTGGTGTGTATCTTGTAGCTCTTATAGGATCATTCAAGTGAATTTTATCTGACAAGAATGAAGTTTGAATGTTACCTCTTAAAACATCAAAAGGCACGCAGTCGGACAATGCAACTCTCCTGGAAGCCAATGTAGTCAAGTTGATTAGTTGAAGCCGAACCTCATAAGAAGGAAAATAGTAGAAAGACGTAGGATCATACAAGGATCTAAGGGCGAAGAGCAAAAACTGGCTTTGCATTGACTTTAATCTACGGCTATGAATGTCGAATATGGGGTCCCATACTGTGCAGCCGTATTCAAGAAATGGACGGACAAGTGAGGTATACAAAGATTTAGTAGTCCAGATATTTTTGAACTCTTTTGCTCTACGTTTAATGAAACCTAGCATTTTGTAAGCTTTGCTCAGAATTTCATCATAATGGAGGTTAAAGTGGAGTTTCGTGTCTAAGACAACGCCAACGTCGACAACTTTCTCGATTCTTCTTAGTTGTGTGTTGTTAATGTCATAATCATGTAAGATGACGTTCTTTTTTCTTGCAAAACTTTTTATCTGGCGTTTTTCTATATTCCAAGCTGGTTTCTATCGCACCACTGAAGGAGAGCAGCTAATTTGGATTGGATAAAAGACACATCGGATAAGGATGCAGTGATAAAGTTTGAGGTCGTCGGCGTAAAACAGGTGTGGAATATCAGACAGTACTGTAGAAAGATCAGCGATGAAAATATCAAAGAAGAGTTGACCAAGATGACTGCCTTGAAGTACTCCAGAGGTGACACTGAACTCACGAGACAACCGACCTTGAAACTTAACGCATTGTGTGTGGTCTTTCAAATATTACTGAATCTAGTTGAGCAGCGAACCGTAGATGCCAAAAATACAAAGTTTATCCACTAATATTTCATGTCTCACTCGATCGAACGCTTTACTGAAATCTCTGTATATAGCATCTATCTAGTAGCCTTGGTCCATACCACAAAGAATATCCGACGTCAAGGTAATTATATTAGTAGTGGTAGACCTATTTTTACGGAAACCATGTTGCTGTTCATTCGTATACGGTTCGATAATGGGGAAAATTTTACTGCAGATAATTTTTTCAAACAGTTTGGCATAGTAGAAAGAATAGCAATACCCCTTTATTTCTCCACGTGCCACTTATCGCCTTTTTTGTGAATTGGTGTTATAAATGATGGTTTCCAAAGTTTGGGGAATATACCAGATTTTAATGATTTATTAAAAATAAGGAAAAGAGGTCTAACCAATTCATCTTTGCAGAGAGACAGAGAGCAAGGAGAAATAAGTTCAAGGCCGGGTCCTTTAAGTGAATCAAGATCTTCAATAGCACTTTTCGAATTGACGTCGACAAAGATAATGCGGATTACGTACTCTGTAGTGCAAGTTGCTGTGTCCTCGCGGTCCACAGAAAATTTGGGGACCCCTGCTTTAAGTGGATCAAGATCTCTAATGGCCTGAAGAATTTCATCTTCAGAAATGGTAATGTTTCCAATTAAGGTCTTTGTGACTATTTCCAATGACTCTTAATGAGGCAAAGTGACTGAATTAGAGTAAATATGCTGAAAATGATCAACAAAGAATTCACACATCTGCTCGGTACAGGATGAGATAGAGTTATTGTATGACATTAAAGTAGGATAACCAGATCTTTATGCTTAACGTTAACAAAGTCGAAGAACTTTTTGGGATTGGAAATAGTATCCTCTGCTATGACGTTAACGTAAATTTGATAGGCCTCTTGTGATTTAATTTTGAATTCAAGTGCAAGTTCATTATACTTACTCTGAGTCTCATCGCTTAGATATTTATCTTTTCTGAGGAACCTGTATAGTTTGTTTCTCTGGTTACGTAAATGTCTTAGATCACTCCCCAGCCATGGCTCTGAAATCTTATCATTTTCTTGATGTTCGGTATGAAAGATTCAACGGCGTCAAAGATTATACGATAAAACGTGGATAGAACCGTATCCAAATCTAACGTTGACGGAGTTTCGTTCCAGTCGACATTGGATAGAAGGCTATTAATGTTTCCATAATCGCCATTGCGGAAGTCATATACAATAGTTCTATTGTACGATATAGAATCGAGAGTATCAGGAGTGAACAAATCAGCAGAAAAAGCTGAGTGATGACTCGTGTGAGAAAACAGATTCTCATTGTCATCAGTTAAATTGGCCACTGCTTCGTCGTATGCATTAGAAAAAATAAGGTCTAGCCATATACCGTTCTGGTTGGGGGCAGGAGCTACCTGCTGCAAATTGTTACTGTAGAAGGTGCTCGTTAAGTTGAAATCGTCTCAATTAAGGAAATTCACCGGAAGGAGTCGATCGTCATCTTTGTCGATCACAAATTTTATATTACGTCTATTAAAATCACCAGTAATGATAGTTTTATCGTCTTCATCTCTCATTGCAGTGATATCACTTATAATTTTACAGACATTCTTGTAGATAGTATCGTTTGATTTAGGGGGGATATAAAACACGCCAATAAACAAATTAAATTTTTACATTTTTATTTTGACCACTTTATGCTGGAATATATTATGCGGCGTGCAGTCAACTGGCTTGCTCATGAAGGAGCTATGTATGGCAATAAAAACACCGACTCCTCGCGACTGGCCAGTGCTCATCGGATCTCTAGTCATCTCTGTAAATCCTCCAGTTACTATCCAGAATTTCTTCACTCATGTGAGAATCCGTCAACCTTGTTTCGCAAAGGGTGACAGCATGAAAATAGCACGATTTTGCGTCAAGGAAAAACTTATTTAATTTAACGCGCATGCCTCCACAGTTGTGGTAAAATAATTTGAGGCTTTGCTGATTATAGGGAGCGAAATAATTTATTGTAATGTTCTCTAGTTCTTTGTAGTGAAGAAATATGGTTGGAGCTTACATGAGATGCGTATGTTTTAAGATCTTTTTTAGCCTGATTTAGAGTTACACCTAAATCCTCATTGAATGAGCAATATACGAGCCAAAGAGCCTCAAGATCGATTGGGAGACCTTCCTTTTGAATAAAAATGTTCAGGCAGGTTTTTGTCTTACCCTCTATACAGGTTGTGTCTGGGGCCTTGTACATATAAGAAAGTTAAAAACGAACGCATTCGTTGATTTGGTTATATCTGAGTCGAGACATAAGGTATCTTTTTTCCAGGTCAGCCCCTGACACCATAGCGGCCTTGACTGAAGGAGGCAGAAGAGGGTCTAAGATTGGTTGGGTTAAGTTGTTTGAGGCAGGTGATATCGGTTGAGCAATAGACCCAGACAAAACAGGAATCAAGTCCTCTCCACGGATAAAATTCCTGTATCTACCCTGATCAGTGGATTTCGGTACCAAGCAGGGACCAGCATCCAACTCTTGTGCAAAAGATGCCACAGAATCTGAAGCTGGTTCAAATTCGCCAGGACATACACAAACGAAGTGCAATGTAGAGTTGGCCGGAAAAGTGCGATTAACATTCGTTTATTTAGGCGAGGGAGAAGTGGTTTTAGAGCTGCAATTGAGGTGATTATTGATTGATGGGTTGTAGTTACTATCTAAGATTTTACAATTATGCTTAAGGCTAATTATTACACCACTATCTTTGGATTCTGGCCCAGTAGTGTATTCGTTCCATTATTTGAAAAGCAAGCCATTCCAAGAACAGGCACCATTTTTCTTCTTGGAGTTCTTAAATAGCCAGGCGTATCTTGTGGGAATAGATGCCTTAAACTCCCGTCGTCGCTGATGCCGGAAAAGAAGCTCCGCAACCTTGCATCCATTGATAAGGAGGACATCTACTAACAACTTCTGAACTGAGATTGCGTTGTTGGATTTTACTTGAATCCTTTACATAAAAGATGTTGAAGTCAGCTTGCTGGTTTGAGTCTGAAAGTTTCTGTATTCTGCTATCCCACTCTTCGTCGGACCAGAACGTGCCAAATTTGTAGATGTGTCGTGGATTACGTGGAGTAGAGGGCGTTGTATTACTGTAGTGTGTAACCAATGGGTGAGAGATCGTTGGCCTAGTGAGACTATTTTGTTGATCTTGCAGGAGATTGCTGCACATCTTTTCGACATTATTTAGTTTCGATAGCAGCTGAGACAAACCCTCTTGGTCTTTAGGTTTGATTGGTGATGAAGTCATGTTTTCATTTTGATCACAATAAGAAATAGGATTGATGAGCCAAAAAATATTTTGAGTTGATTAATCGTTTTTCTTTTACAAAATCTACAGATCTTTTTTTTCAACAATTTAGAGAAAGTCTCTTAGGCACGCTTCATTGTAACTATAAGGGTATCATACCCCTACTGACGTATCTCAGTAATTAATCGGCCATGTATTTGATCGGATAAATGTATAAAACTGTAGATTCATTTTCGCTATATTAAAGTAAATGAAACATGTTGAATGTACTCACTACAGGGTGTATGTATCTCTTTTTATGCTTAATAAGAGAATCATTGGCAGTACAGAGTGTTTTAATTTTTAAGGCAGCAAATAGCTGTAAGCCTGCAGACAAAACACCAATTAAACACCCAACGAATACCTGTAAGCCTGTAGACAAAAAGCAAACTAAACAGCCAGCTTCAAATACTAAAGAACTGGAAGAAGACGACATAAAACATGGAGTCGAATCACAACAGCAATGCGAAAATACAGAAAATACAGATAAACAGCTGAGGGCAAAACCTTCTTAGGAAACTATGAAAAATAATATTGTTTTACTCGAAAAAAATCTGAAGGCTTTGTATTCTGCCAGAGATACTACGCCAAATCGTGTTGAAGTTGATAAACAGATCATTAAGTTGCGCGAAGAATTAAAAACAGCGAAACCGTCTTTAAACAGGAAGATTCAAAACGCCGTAGCCCAGAAAAACATAGAGATGGTATGTAAAGAAAGTTAGAAGATATTTGTCTTGAAAGTCCAGAAATTAAAAAAAAAACTATCCCTGAGGGATTCAGTGGCACGTCCTAGCCTAGAAAACGATCAATCATTACCATTGAAAACAATCGCGGATATTGCTTTATTTGGGAGTGCAGCAGATGATAGAAGACGAAAGGAATCTATTCGCAGTGAAAAACTCTTGATGAACTCACACAAGAATTACGTTAAAAAGGATTTGACATTGGTCGGAGTGCGACATATCTTCGTTTGATTCCCAGAAAATCTAATTCTGCAGAGGAAAGAAGACATACGAGTATGTCGACAGTCTCTGTTAAGCTCACTCGGGCTCAGGCTGATCACCACAAAAGCCATTTAAATAGCAATTTCGCTGAAACACCAATCCATTATTTGGAGGACATAGCATCCATACTTGGACCAGATCAAGTATTTTTCATATCCCAAGATGATAAAGCTTGGGTCGCTATTGGTGTTACTGCGTCAAATAAACAAGCACTTCTTCGAATGCACATGGAATATAGAATCAAATTTCCTGATCACGACTGGATAATCGCTGAGCGGTATAAATTAATACCATCAATTTATGCTGGTATCAAAATCACTTTCAGTATGTTAGGACAACCGCAAGCTGTTGGATATTCTGGCTATCCGAAGTGGAAAGCAATAGTTCATCTACTGCTAATACTCATGCTTAGGATTTAGAGACGCTTCTCGAATTCGAAGAGTCTCAAGCATTAGCTAAAACTGATCATGGATTGGTAGAACCAGTGGTAATCAAGACGGTTGATGGAGGGCCAGATGAAAATCCTCGTTATCAAAAAGTTATAGGGTATACTATACAACGCTTTAAGCGAGATGATCTCGATGCATTGTTTTTAGTTACCAATGCTCCTGATAGAAGTGCGTATAACAGAGTAGAGCGCATAATGGCTCCTGTTAGTTGGGAACTGGCTGGTTTGATATTGCCTCATGACATGTTTGGGTCTCATTTGGATTAACGTGGCGTTACATTTAGTGAACATTTAGAAAGATAAAATTTCGAGTTTGCAGGAAATGTGTCAGCTGAAGTAGGTTTGGGGTTCAATGGAAATTGATGGCTATCATGTTACTGCAAAATATGTTGGGCCGAGCGAACAAGATTACGATTATTTTCGTCCGACGGTAAAATTGAAGCTATCAAGTCAAAAATGCAAAACGTGCGGTCTTTATCATGGTTCCGTCTAGTCATCGAGAAGATCCATAAAAAATTAATCGAGAAGATCCATAAAAAAGTTAGCAGGCACACTGAGTCTTATAGGCCCAACATTCAGGCCTATAAGACTCGCTGCTCGTAAGAGGTGCTTGGTAAGAGCTTTGCATACTTTTGCTGATAAGGGGGAGGGGGGATAAATAATTGGAATAAATCTGCTTACGTAATACTTGAACGACCCCCTACTAACCAAATGCAAAATGATAGGAGTTGAAAAATATGAAAACAAACAATCAAAATACAAAGCAAGAAGCAAATAAAAACAAAGAAAAGACAAAAATGCAGTGCAATCTAGAAGAATAACAATGCGATAAATACCAGTATTTGAAGGAATTTTAAAAGTTCGGGAGCAAAGAATGGTAAATGCCGTGGATGACCGAAACAAAATACACTTGCAACGTTACTGGGCTATTGTATACGTTGACTGTATTGGTATATCTTCTTCTTCGTAGTGCTACAGCCCCTCTCAGGCATCCGCTTCTTGCAACAAGTGCCTTCAACTGCCTCGGTCTATTGATCGTGTCCTCCAATTTTGAAATTCGAGCAGCGATGAACTGTATCGAACTCGCCATTGGTCCCCGTCTAAGTTCCCTCCGATTATTCACCTCAGGATCCGTCTTTCGAAGGCGTTCAATATGTTTGGGGATGCTTGGGTTAGAGTCCATGTTTCACACCCATAGCATAACACAGGTCTTATCATAGATTTGTATACTTGGAGCTCTGTAGGCAGCTAGTCTTCAAGATGGTACAGACCATACCACCTTCTCGAGTGTCGATATGATCAAGAAAATGAGGTACTCTAACTATCTTTAAGCGAAGGCCGGAAATGAGCTATCACGTACTTGGAAAAGCACCTTGTCTAATTTCTTATTCTCGATCAAGTCAAACTTGCTTTCTCTTTGGAGCTGTTGGAATCGTTACATAAGCCTGGAGGTCCCTTTAGGTGCTTCAAAAAATCGATTTTTTTTTTAATTTTTTTTAATCGATAGATATATCGATTTATATTGTGTCAAAGTTTTGAAAGCCAATTCGTAAAATTGTGAAGGATATGCCCCTGGTTGCAGCCCGCGCCGTGACTGATACTCGTAAGTGATCTCTACTGCGCGGATAATATGGCTTCACGGGTTTTTCCCTTTCCTCGAATTAAGGATAGTAAATATGACTCCCGGAAAAAAGGTTCGTGTCAATCCTTCAGTCTGAATATCAATTTTTCACAGTACTCCCATCTTCCTCACCTTTCCATCTCCTGCATCTTTTTCAAAGTTTCCACGGCCAGTGCTAATGTTTTCTCAAATCTTGGTGAGAAACTATGTATCCGAAGAGCAAAAAACATTCGTGGGCGCGAAGTTCGAGGCCGAAAAAACGTAAATTTAACGGTAACCAGCATTCAAGGAATATTGAGAATGATCTGAATGCAAGCATTGCTCGAAAAAAAAATTGGAAGTTCGCTTGTAGAAAATGTGATTGTGAGTGTGCTCCACGCTTACCGAATTAGTGAGTTTTTGACAGTTTTCGGCACTCTCTCGGACATTCCTATCTGTGGAACTTGCCAAAAAGCAGTGAAATTTGTGGAAAGTGGAGAACGGTTCTTGAGTTTTAAGATCGTAGTTTCGTGTTCGTGCGGTCGGAGGGAAATTAATTCGGGGCCAACTCATCATACAGGCTATGATATCAATAGAAGAATCGTGTTCGTTTTGCGATTGCTTGGCATAGGGCGAGAAGAGTTGAACATTTTTCGCGGTCTTATGGATTTTTGCAAGGGATTATCAAAAAGCGCGTACACGAAAGTGGTGGAACACATTCACAGTGCGACGGAAGCGGCTTTTGAGAGTATCACCAAGGAAGCAGTTCAGTGGAAAATGGAATTCCCGAAACACATTTGAAAGTTTCTGGCGATGGATTATGGTAAAAACGGGGGTTCACGTCGTTGCACGGTGTTGCAACGCTCAACGAGCATTATACCGGGAAAGTTTTGGACATGGTGGACAACTGGTATGAAAGTCACGAAGAATCATGTATGAAAAGAAAGTTTGGCAGGGAAAATAGAGGTAGATTCCCTTAATGACATGTTCGGAAGGTCGGAAGAAAAGTACGGTGTAGAGTACTTGAACTATATTGGTGATGGTGACTCAAAAACTTTTGCGAATATTGTGAAGAACAATTCTTACGGTGATAATTATCCAGTGATAAAAAGTGAGCGTGTCGGTCATGTCCAAAAGAGAATGGACACGTGACAGCGGAACATGAAAAAGAAAGAAAAACTCGGTGGCAAGGGCCGACTTACTGATGGGCTCATCAAGAAATTGACAATTTATTACGGCTTGGTGATAAGAAGAAGTTGGGATTCAGTACAGGACATGAGAAACGCTATAATGTCGACACTAAACCACTAGTTCTCCACAGACAAAAGGCCAAGACCCGTAAATTGCCCCACTGATGGCAGCTCCTGGTGCGAGTGTCGTAAGGCCGAGGCCGCTAATACCTTAAAATCTTTCAAGCACCCACCACGTCTCATTCAATGCAAGTTCGAGTCCAGAATTCTTCCCATTTACAAATATCTCTCTAGAGACGATCTCCTCACCAGGTGTTTGGGCTGAAATACCCAAAACGCCAATGAGGCTACGGAACAATATTGATGCTAATGGGATCGCTGAAATTAATCATTGGACATCAGTGCAAGGCGTTTGTTGATTACATGGACGACATCCGATTAGAGCCCGCGGACCTACGTCACAGTGATAGTACGAAGGAGGCTCGTAGTGCTCGGAAAGCGGCACAACCCATACAAAATGAGTATTTTCAAAAAGCTGAGAGTTTGCTCTATGAACCTGGGGAAGCTGATTAACATCACATTTCAGTAAGTTTCTTTTTTCTTGACCGTAAACTTTAAGCGGCGTTTTCTCGAAACATTTTTTTTTTCAAATTGGCATGCAGATTACTAAAAAACTAGTGAACCAATTTGCTTCATCGAGCATTCATTTTAAAGAGCATAAAATACTACTCCATATGAACCAGGATCTTTGAAAACTGAGCATTTTAAGACGATATGTAACGCACAAATAATCGAAAATTTGTCGTAAAAATTCAAATCTTTTTAGTCGCCCGGTTTTTCATAGTTAATTTTCGAATCTTGCAGAGATCCTAGTTCATCGATGACGAAAAACCCGCTCAAACAAGAAAATGTTTGGTTTTATGATTTCAGATAAAAATTGCGACGGAGAAAGGGCACGCCAATCGGGATGTCCGCGACGTTACGCACGTACATTAGCTTCAATATCTGTTTGGGTTTTAATTTTCAAATTTGTGAAGTTTTTTTTTTCGCCCTAAATATGCATTAAAGTATTTTGCTATGTCTTCATTTTCCCAAAAATAAATGTAAAAAAAAACACTACTTTCTCGGGCTCTAAAGGGATGTCCCCCCATAATTTGCTAAAATAATTACGATGCATTTAAATTACGATGTAATTGCACACAGTCCAAATCCAAATCTGAGCGTTGAAATTTATTGTTAGGGTATCTCATTCCATGATCGTAACTCCTTAAAATAGGCAAATATCAATAAACGGTACAAATTTTGAGACTTTCCTGAAATAAAGTGCCTAGCTTTCACCAATTGAAATATTTCTACGTAGTAGGAGTACAAAAGAAATATAATAATACAAAACCTACCCTGTGGAGAGAACTATCGAATTTCAAAACGAAATCCGCCTCCAAAATTTTGATTGTTTCTACTTCCTAGAATCGTCCGCAAAATATAACAAGCTTTGGTTACAATTTTTCGATCAATTTTCACAGCAAATTTGTTGACATGAAAAACCATGAAGATATAAATGGAATTATTACGCAAAACTTATGCTCTCTCCACTGTTTCACCTCGGAGCATCAAGCCAAGGAATCTTCCATATCAATTCAAAACGAAATCCTTGCTTGCGTCACGATTCTAGTCAAAGTCAAATTCTAACTAGCAAGACAAATACTTCTGTTTCCAATGTACACAAAGATAGAAAGATAGAATTGACGAACTTACCCTACAGGCTTTCGACAAACAAATAAACAAACCAACGAACTCGGGCGCTCTCCGAAAATACTTGATACCATTTCGTAACCAACTTCCTAGGTATACATTGAGGATACCCGAAATGATGGTGAAATCAAAACCTTTAACCACAAATTTACACTTTCAATCCTCCCTTTCGTCATCACCTCTACGCGCTGGATGTCATCTAAGCTCGTATCTCAATCTATTCAACCGCCTGCCACCCCCGGATTCAGTGAGCTAGGTAACCAGGCATCATCCCTTATCCTTAACGTGGAACGTAACAAACGTTGTTTGGTTAAAGCTACCTCAATTCGGCAGTAACAAGGGAACAAGGATGATTCGTTTACAATCAGAATGCTCACAAAACTGATTCGAATGGCATTCAACACGGATATTGACTTGAAAATAACGAGTGAGAAGATATTTGCGGAAAAAGGTGAAGGTATCCTTTTTTTGATAGGAAACCGCCAAGGGTTATGATTTGTATAAGCCATGGCGGTTTCGTTGTTCTTTTGCTGGTGATTGCTGTACAATACACGCAAAAGGAAGGAAGTCGTGTGGCGAAGGAGTTAGCACTAGAGCGATGTAGATTCGGAAAGGGATGCTGAAGCTGTTCCCAGATGTTACGGTTGTATTCACGTTCTGCTGGAATCGATTATCGATGGAAACATTTCTTCACTAAATCTGTTTTGCGTTTCCTTTTTTATTTGCTTCCTTTTAATATGCCAAGTAGATGTGTGAGAGTTTGAATATCCTTATTTATTCTTAACAGGGGTTGGAGCATTTTTTTTTCAAAAATGAAAAGATATAAGGAATAGATTCAGCCCCAACTAAGGGAGGATAATCCCAACCTGACAGTGTAGTCTATTTGCGAGTGGAATTTCATTGACATTATCTCAGGTGAATTCCACTCGGTAAAAAAATTAATTACGAATTCTTCATATCTTGGCACTTTAGACTTACCCATTTCCGTCCCCAAGGACTTCATCCAAGTCCTGGCAAATCAAGTTATTCATCACTGCTCGAGAAGTGGGTTTTGGTTGCTCCCAAGACGGTTGAAGGTATATAATGGCAGCTCCAAGTATCACATGTATCTACATAAATATAACATGTGTATATTTGAGCAATCTATTTTTCTCCCATTCACATTTCTTATCCTCCTCCCTCCCCCCTTATTTTGTGTTGTTATTATTCAAGCTGTTGGCATGGCTGCAAACCTTTTCATATATTTATGAGTTGATTTTGTTTTATGGGAGGTTATGATGCATACCAATAAGGCAATAAATTGCAAAGCGCCACTATGTTAAATCTTCATGTGTTTTCTTCTCGTTTTTTTTTGAATTTAGCCTGTGTTGATTTTCTCTTCTCTTGCCCTTTTCCGGGTGTTTTGATCGTTCATCTTTGTGTTTTGCTTTTCATTGCCATTGTTTGGTTTATTTATTTAGTGCAGAGAATGGAAAATATATTGTACATGATACGATGGCTAATGATGCTCGATGTTTTGATGATTATCAGCATGTATTTTGTTTCGTAATTTATTTTTATTTGGGGTTTGCAATGCAGTATTTGTTAAAGTGGGGTATATGAGACTTAAGGATATTGTTAGAAATATTTCTCTTGATTTTGTTGCCACACTTGCCATTTAAAATTTATATATATATATATATATATATATATATATATATATATATATATATATATATATATATATATATATATATATATATATATATATATATATATATATATATATATGTATGTATATTTCATTTTACATATTTTATTACAATTTCTCAAAATTTCGAGTATATGATACTGATAGGCATAGGAAAATAGGTGCTTCAATAAGTTCTATTTAAAATGAGATCTAGAGATGATTCGGAATAAAGATGACTTAGCCTGTTAGACATTTTCAAATATTGCAAGTAGATGATGTAATACCGACTACCTCCAACAAAAAATTAGACATCGAAAGGCATCAAACGGCGTCTGTATCAAAAAATTTCACGGAGGCTCTCGACAACCAGCTGGCTCGCGTCATTTTAGACACATCGCTGAAAACAAGCACAGAGCTATGCTTGAACGTTAAAGCGGCAATTAAGATCATAGCAGAATCGAACATCAAGCCTAGCGCTAAAAAATGATTGGGTCGATGATGAGTACCAAAATACGTTAGATGAAAAGAATCAGGCTATACACTATACGATATCTAACATAAGTCACAAAACCAGGATAAAGAGAGAAGAATATGAAAATCTAAGAAGAGTAGCGAATGAGATAATTAAAATTAAGAAAAGAAAATACTATGACGGTTAATTGAGAAGGATCGATGTCACTCTAGTGAGCAACAAAACAAGACAAGCATATAAAGTAGTGAAAAAACGACAACGAGATTGTCAGCCCAAGACCACGGTCTGCCGTGATGATATCAGCAACATCATCTATGATGAAAACAGGATCAAGGAAAGATGAGCTTAATATTTAAAGCAACTCATATTTAAAGAATCTCAGTGCCTATAAATATTCCCGGAGAGCTTTCCTTGCCCCACCAACTCTGGATGAAGTTTACTCTGCCATCAAATCCCAAAGAATAATAAAGCGCCGGGCATCGATGAAATTCCAGTAGAGCTCATCAAATATGGTGGCAGCAGTGTTCATAAAGGCTTTTCATGAAAGGACTGCCTCCTTCAGTTCTGGCTGTGTGAAGAGTGGACACTCGACTGCTGTTTCACCATGGACAGCGTCAACACGGACGGGATGGGCGGGGAAGAGTCCCCGCACTATTGCATCCATTTTTTCCGCATCATGAATGAAAGGCTTCCGTAGGGCGCCAAGCTTCCGCATAACTAGCTTGTAGCCAAGGCCCCACGGACCCTTGTTAACATTGTCCACTAGATTTTGCCAGCAGCGAGCCTTGCTATTGTTAATCAATTTTCGAAGGCATTCCCTGGCCGACTTGTATACTGCCACCCGCTTGCATGCCTCGTCACGGTTCCGCGCCCGTTGAGCCTCACGTCGCAGCTTGTGACACTCCCTTCGCTTACCAAGGACTCCGAGGCGAATGTCACGTCCGGTATGGTTCCCTAACAGCCAATACGGCGGAAAGTCGGCGTATTTCCAGTGTTGAGTACGATGAGCGCCGTCCTGGCCACCATTCTCAGGATTCATTTTCCCGCGGATCTGTTTGAGGCATGCTCCATTCGATTGCTTTCGCGTTGAAGTCTCCCCCAACGGGCACGTTGCCCTCTGCTTTCGAGGCAGCACTCCCAGAGCATTATGCTTGGCTTGGAAAGATGATATCGATTCGTTCGGTGCTAGGTACGCACTAGAGAAGGTGGTCCCTGAGCACAGAACCCACACGAAACCGTCCCACCATCCACAACTGTCTACCCTGAAATCACTTTTCCGAACCCAGATGGCGGCAGTACCAGTTTCGTCAGGATACCATAATGCAGGACTTTTATCATGATGTAGCTCACTCAGCAGCAAGAAGTTGGCTTTCTTGTCCCTCGCAAACTGCTCAAGTAGATTTTGTGTGGTTGAACTGCGGTGTAGGTTTAACTGCAGGATGCGTGTCGTTGAAGTTCTGATTTTGCCTTGGCTAGAGCTTCCTGGAAAACCGTATCCTACAGACAACTCACCATATTCGTACTTTGCCCTTGTTCAGGAATCGTTCGGCGTCCTTTTCGGTGAAGTCAACTATGGCCAGGCGTTGTCCCTTATTGTTTTCTGGTGTCAGTCTCGCTTTACTCCTTCCCGCACTAGGGAACTCCCTTTTGATGGCCTCTTCTACCTGGGACAGATGTTATATTCCTAGTACTTTTCAAGCACCTACTTCACTGAGAATATGTGGTCTATTGTAGACCATCCACTTCAAAAGCCTCCCTGATACTCTCCTATAATACTTTCATAGTCTGTCCATCCGTCCGTCCGTCTGTCCGTGCGTCACAGCTAGTTTTCTCAGAAATTATAGAAGCTACAATGCTCAAACTTTGTGAAAAGGTCAGAAGTGATAATCTCTCAAAAGTTAAGGTCTTACCAAAAATTTAAAAATTGTTAAGGGGGGTTCCCCTTATTGAATTAGCCCTTAAACAAATTTTTTAATCAAAGGTTGTCGAAAAGGGTATCAAATGAAAGGTCCTGATTAGAACTTTTAGGGTCTGAAATAAAAAAATCATTTTATAAACTAGGGGGTCTAGGGGAGGGCAAAATGTACCAAAAATTTGTGTCCCCGCCCCTCGCGATTGGACACTTTTGAGCCGAAAAATCTGATAATTATCACGAATGTAGGCCTTTATGAGTACAATGGCAACAAATACCTCAGAAATCGAAACTCACTCAACTTTGTTAATAATAGTATGATTTGCACATTTTATATTTTCGCCCATAAAATCAAAACGATGCCTTAAAATGTCTTGAAATTTTGCAATTATATAGATTGATATAAGATATTAACGTTTACAAAATGTAAATTTATATAGATTGATATAAGCTTTTAACGTTTACAAAATTTAATTGAGATCGAGTTATGATCAAGTGATTTATAGCTATTTCAATTGTATGGAATTACAACAATAACACGTGTTAATGGTTGATACATATTTCAAATTGACCTGGGCACTTTTATTTTCTTTCAATTTTCATGAAAATGTGAGGAATAGTGTTTAACTTGAATATGTTCAATCGGCCGAGCATACATAATAATAATTTAATCTAGATCAAAATGGCGACTGCACCGTGATTCTGAAAGAAACTATCAATTTTTTGCATAAATTTGAACGATTTCATATCCAAGTATTGGATGAATAGTTCTAGTTATCGATACACGCTATTAGAAAACTTGTTTTTAACCCTAGGATGTTCACGAAAACCTTCTGGGAGGAGCACTCTCCTGCTTACTCAACTTGTTGCTATAATTTTCGAGAGCACTTTCTAAGACCTGCACAGTAGAGCGACGCGTATATAATTTCCACACCTTAATTTTTCCCCCTCTTTGTGTACAGGACATATTATTCGTATCCGCCAGTTCTCTGGTAACTGCTCTTCTGACCATATTCTACATATTAGTCGATGCAGAAGATTATTTAGATGATGGTTCGCGCTCTGGAACAGTTCTGCTCGTATTCCGTCTATTCCAGGAAGCTTCTATTTTCGGAGGTCTCGTACGGCTGCCTACTCTTTGTCTCTGGTTAGTGGTGAGATTTGGGCTGCTTCCTCTGCTTCTGGAAATATTGCAGCTATCTGTTTTTAATTTCGACTGGTTTGCCTTTAATTGTTCGTTGTGCACTTTTGCAAAGACTTGTTAGTGGGTTGACGTCGAGGAATATTATATTGGCTCGAGTTGATCGTTGGATGTAACATATTCTTTGTGCACCTGGTTCCTTTTTTCAATCGCTTCTTTGCATTCTTCGTCGTACCAGTCGCTCTTACTTTTCTTTCGCTGGTGCCCCAAGACCTCTTCGGCTGCTTTCGTAACCGCATCTTTTACGGTCTTCCACATAGTTTTGATATCATCAAAGGTTTCTCCCGCCTACGGGGATCTGCTGATGCAATTTTGCAGCGCTGACGTGTATGTGGACGTTGCTGAGTTATAATTAGTATATCTGGTATCTTGGAGTAACCGCTGCTCCTTGATTACAGTTCTTGTAGATGCGGCATCGGAGCTTGACTTTTCTAAGGTAAGGAATGAGCGCATGTCGTGAATACTAGTGACGGCTCGATTTTGTATGAGAACTTGGTCGATCTAGTTGAATGTGTGATCGTCTGGGGATGCCCACGTTCTCCTATAGATGTCCCATTGTGGAAAATGTGTGGAGCTTGCTATGAAGCTTTAACTAGTAGCAAAATTTATCAGGTGTGTCCGTTATCACTGGTCTCTACATGGAAGCTGTATCATCCGGTTATTTCTCTATGTGCCGTTTCTTGGCTAATTTTTGCATTGAAGTCACCCAGAACAATTATAATGTCATTTGATGGCAATACATCGACAGTGCATTCTAGGGTGCTATAAAATTCGTCGTTAATTGCCTCTTCTTGTCTTCTGTGGGCGCATGACATTAAAAAATTTGGTATTCATACGAATCGCACAGAGATTTTCGCTAACGGGCTTGAAGTCAGTCATAATTTATTTAAATGCACTGTCAACAATGAAAGCCACTCTGAACTCATAGCTTCCCTGCAGTGTTCGCTTTAAGACACAGTATGCGTTCATATGTCAAATATGTCTTCACCACGCCATCTGGTTTCTTGCATTGCGGGGATGTTTATTTTGTAATTCTTTATTTTATCCAGAAGTTGTCACAGTGTACCTGGTCTGTTCAATTATCTAACATTCAAAGTTCCAAAAGAATAGTCCTTTATACGCTGCGATAGTCATTGCCGTTTATCTGATCCGATCCGAGGCTGTTGACCTGGTTCCGTGACAGCAAATACTAAGTGGGGCATTGTCAGCGCTTCGACTTTTTGGTTTTAGTTTACGAGTGGTATTTTACCACCCACATACGAGGTGTGATAATCAAGTAATTAAACTAATTTTATTGCCTCGCTTATGGTAAACCTGCGACCTAAAAATTCCCTTCCCCTTCTCCTCTCCGTTAATATATTTACCATCGCTGTAGCTTGTTTGGTTCACCTGCTGTGCCGTGTTGAGTAGACGTGTGTTG
Organism: Odontomyia ornata; assembly: GCA_963969285.1. Lineage (NCBI taxonomy): Eukaryota > Metazoa > Arthropoda > Insecta > Diptera > Stratiomyidae > Odontomyia > Odontomyia ornata. The sequence continues at coordinate 28,530,812 of OZ017740.1, read as the reverse complement.
GTGGTGCTCATCACGAAAATGGAGAACGCGTCGTGATAAAATTTTGCGCCATATTGGGCGAAACAGCTTCGGGAACGTACGCTAAAATTGTAAAAGTGCATGGTGATAGTGCTCTTAGTCGTGCCCAGGTGTTTCGATGGCATAAAGGGTTTAAGGAGAGGCGTGAAAACGTGGAAGACGAGGCGTGGAGTGGGAGACCAGTCGAGGTGTGGATAGACGTGAATACGCAGCGTGTGCGCGCCCTCATTCATGAAAATCGGCGTTTAACAGTTCGAATGTTGGCCTCGGAACTGGGTATGAACCGTGAAACAGTCAGGCAAATTTTGGGATAAAAAAGTTGTGCGCGTGCGTAAAAGCGTGTCCTTGTATTTGGCCTCTTAAGGGATCGCCGTGTTGCAACAACCGCCTTATTCGCCCGGTTTGTCACCCTGTGACTTTTTTTGATCCCTAGAACAAAATCGGTTGACAAAAGAACCCATTTTGAGTCGATTACGGACATCCAGGCGGCCGTGACGAGGGTACTCGCGGACATTCCAGTCGAAGCATTCCAGAAACGTTACGAAGCATGGAAAACGGGCTGGAATCGTCGTATAGCTGCCCAAGGGGAGTACTTTGAAGGGGATGGCAGAGTTGTAGAATAATTTTTAAATATGCGGTTTTCATGGAATCAGTCTCATTACTTAATCGGCACACCTCGTACCCGCTGGCCAGCCGGTTAGAGCATCCTCTATCCGCTACCTGAAGACGCGTTCGATAGGGGACCGAAAATCTTACATGTAGTTAAGAGTTAATAATGGGTATTAAAAGATCTCGCCAAGACCTTTCATTTGATATTCTACTCGACTATATATGGTGAAAAATGTTTTTCTTAAAGGTTTAAACCGTTGCAAGGGCAGACCCCCACAAAACCCTTGGAATTTTTTGGGCATAAACCAGAAATTTCTGATCTTTTCACAAAATGTAATAATTGTAGCTTTTTATAGTTTCCGAGAAAACATGCTGTGACGTACTAATGGACAGACCGACCGGTACCGATAATAATAATTACAAAACTTCTTTTAGCGGAAACCTTTAAAATTAATATATATAAAAAATAAGCAATTAATTTGGAAGCGGGAACGTGGATATTGTGCATACATTTTAGAAAATGAATTACATATGTAATGCCTTCACTTTGCAGTTATAATATTCTTGTAATCTGAACCAATATCAGAATAATTTTTGTAAGGCACTACTCTCCAAATTTGCAAAATGAGAAAATTGGACTTTTTTCCACCCATAACCTACTATGGCGTTAAGTGTGTCCTTCACAGGGGCTGTCTCCAACAGTCCTTGTAAGAATATATCTTGCTCGTTCTTCGTTTTACGTTCAATCAGATTGCATTGCTTACCTTCAGGATGCCGTCAAAACATTTTCAGGGACACCTGTGCAAGCGATATGAAAAATTTGTGAACTATCAACCGCTAAAATATAATAAAAAAAGGTCAAAATACCATGCCTCAATGTTTGAGTAGGTCAATAAGAGAAGGTAAAATGCTAATAAATTAAAAATATTAGAACTTCCGAGCATCTTTTTCCAATCGTGCGAGCAGGAATAAGTTTACCAACGTAGTTTTCATATTGAAGGCCTTTCGCTTTCGCTCTTTTTTTCACGTTATGCTTTCAAGCACGTTCAATTGGCACATCTGTTTGTTTTTCCGGGACCATTTCCATTTCTCCAGAATCACTTTAAGAATGAGCCGAGGAGCGAAATTTTCCAAGTAAATTAAATGGGTAAAAAGTCCGGATGAGTTCTTTTCGAAATGATCGATTCAATTAAAGGTGTGGAACGACAAAGTAAGTCACACCTAAAATGTAAGATTTTTTAAGGCCATGGCTTTACCATGCTGAACAAAACTGCAATAATCAAACATTAGAGTAAATATACCGACGAGTTTTGTTTAAAACTTCCCTACTATTAACCAAAATTTGAAGCTTGATGAGTTCTTCTCTTGCTTAATAAATCTTCAGTCTATACAACAAACTTACGCTTCAAAAAATATTACAAAACATCTAAAGCAGCTTTTTTATATTTTTTCAAATGCTAAAATAGTTTCATAGAAAGACGTGCCACAATACTAGGACCTTTTCAATATCTTTCCTTATTTTCGGTGAGTATATTAACCTTTCAGCTCCAAACAATGTGTTCTTTGGTTTCCAGACGAAATTGATAGACGTGCTTTCAGCGTTATTCTCTATTGTGTAATAGCAACAAATGCTTTTGCCTTCAAACATAAAAGAAACTTTTCTTCAAGGATCTTACCTTTCATTTGAATTCGATGTACAACGACACAACACACCAGTAATGAGCTTTCGCATCACGTTGCTCTAAATGTGATTTCGACACAAAACTTCCTTTCAAAGAAGTTTTCTTTGGAGTGGGCTCGGAACAATACATCATTTTTATCTTTTTTTTTACTTTTTATGGCTAACCAATTTTGGTGGATATAATCCGATGACGTTCGAAAGGACTGTAGAACGTAACTGATAATCTTAAAATGCAACGCAAATCAATTTAAATAATTTGAATTCCTCTGGCTAGCAAATGAATACTCACTCAGTAAACGCTGCTAGTATGCACACTTGACTGCAGTTAATTATTTTACCTTTCTAGGGCGCTCACAGTTATCCTTTACCTTTTATCTGATGAATTTTTCAAGCTTAAATTGTTGCCTGGACACGTTTCTTGTACAAGACCTGCAACAATTCATTAGCTCCTTGTTTGCCTTTTTTGTGGTTTTTATGGAAGTGACAAAGCGCAATTGGAATAAGACAGGGAGAAAAGGACTATCATCATCATCATCATCCTTAAAAGTAAAGATAAGTAGATGTTGGTTGGAAAAAGAATGACATAGGAACTTTGCACTGTTATTCAGGGAGCCTAACGAGAGAACAATTGGCTGAGAAAAATGGTGCCGTTGTAACAATGAATGATTCTGTACAGTATAATACAACTTCAACTTTATAAGGATCACTTTGTTTCGATGTAGTTAGGGCAGCAGAAATTAATAAGGGTTTCTAATTTGATGCATATTTTTGAAAAAGTTACATGGTAAATGAAAATATTTTTTTAACCGCTAAAAACGAACAAACAGTAATTTTTCTTGATCTTTTAGAAATTTTAATTGTCATCATGAAAAATAAAGATAAATTATTGCACCCAAAATTCTGAGACACTTTAAAAAAATAAAGTTGTGTATCCCTTAAAGAAAACCAAAAAGGAACAATGGCAACTCCTCCACTACTCCAAACCTTACACCCTACTAAATTTTCGTCCTATTTCTATCCTGATTTTCGTTCTCTATAAATTTTTCCATTTACAAACCCAGGAAGTTCCCAAATACTAGCAAATCGTCCACTATTTATCACCACTTGGATAAAGATCAACCCCGTAATAGACTGCTAAAATACGAAGTCTCATTCATTTTAAATTATCTAGATAAACAACAGCTGCAATGTTTCGTCTTTGGCTTTTTCCCGGCTGCTTTCATCAGCAATGGATTATCCTGCGATTAAGATTTTCCTAACGAACGAAACAAACGAAAAATTGGGTCCGGTTGACTCAGCTCAGCTGAGTTTGAGTTGTCCTTTAAAATTTTCCTTGTCCAGAGCTAATGGATTTGGTTATTTTGTTGCCAGAATTAAAAAGGATATTCCCCTCACTAATTTCATTATATACTATCAAAATTGCTAAAGGCGTTTAATTTTACATAAATGTCGAGGGATGAAATTGGAAAAAAACACAACAAGCGGAAGTTAATAGAAATTAAAAATAAAGGACGCCTTGTCCTATCTAAGCCGATACACAGGCCCAGACAGGACATCAATTTATGCAACGTTAATCAATTTTAGATGAAACAAAAGTGGTGGATAGCTTGCAACTTGCTAAGTCAAAGAGAACTCACTAGCACTATTTTATATTATATTTAAATTTACTCGAGAGGATCTCCTTTCAAAGCTCATTTCCGCTTTCAATTTTTCATCAGAGCAGCACCAAAGCGATACATCAGGGCCTTTGTGATTTAGAAGAGTCACTTTATTTTCCGAGGTACACTCTTTAACTTTCACCCCCAAAGCGGAGCCTTTTGTGTGCAATTGCAAAATTTTCTTGTGGTCTATAAAATTTTTCATCGCTCTTCTCTCGTTTTTTGCTTCAATTTCACTCTCCTGCCCGTCTAAACTTTAACAGGATATCATAACATTATGGGGCATTAGAGTCCTGTATACAGACCATATCGCTCCATCAGCTTGGATAAATTCAAAGTAGTTATGGAAAGTTTAGCCGGCGGAATAATTTTACCAGGATCTCTTCAAATCCATACATTAGCCAGCATGGACTTACTCGTATATATACTCCGTACTGTCCTTATAAGCACCACTCGTTATGAAAGTCCATATACTTGTATACTCGCATGTGTATGAAATAGAGAGTTTAGTTTGTTCGTCTGAACTTTTCCTCTTTTTTAACTTTCGTTCATTCATCGTTTGACCAACATTGAATTGGTACTATTTTTTCCACAAGCCTCACATGGATCGAAAAGTTTCGTTTCATGTGAAATTGACTGATGCTCGGTGACTGACTACATCCATAATGCACCCCACACTGATTTACGAGCAAAGTTGAACGGATTGCTGAAGAAAAAGAAAGGAAGAGAAATTGAATCAGAAGAGGTTTCAGACGAATTGAGGCACATGAATGTATGTTGCAGCAAATCACTTGAATTGCTCTAATATTTTCGTATAAAAAACAACAAATAAACTGCCAATGATGATAATGGTGAGGGTAATGTGTGGTTAAACGTTGTTAAATAAGTTGTGGTTAACTTGATTGTTGGTTAAGTGTGACAAGTATATTGGGAAAGGAAATAACCGAAAAAATTACACACTTTCTATTGAAAACGTATCGACCCGAGTTATTGGTCTATGACGTATTTGTTTTATAAATATGACGTTTTGCTACATAATGTCTCATTTAGTTTGAGTGTTATTTGCGATTCTGTTCACCACAGACAGTTTTATAATAGTATTCCTATTTTTTTTTTTGCTTTAGCCCTACAGCCCCTTTCGGGCCTTAGATTAAAGGCTTTCCAAACGCAACAACTTAGTTGACGATCTAATCGTCAAGCCCAAGTTAAACTGATATTGAACCGTCTGCAACGATGTTTTAGTTAACAAAATCAGTTGCTTTTTAAGTTGATGGAAATCGAAACAATTTTGAGATTTTGTGCGTGGAACTAGAATGTTGTAATTCTTGTTGTACTATCTATTTGAATGTTTTCAATATATCCTTCAACATTCTTAGCCGCTGCTGTAGCTACGGTGATGGCTGTTAAGAAATTCCGAGCGTACATCGAAGGCCACCAGTTTGAAATCATCACAAAGCACGCTTCGTTACAATTGCTGATGAACCAAGCGGACCAACACGGACGTCTGGCCCGATGAGCTCTTAAACTGCAGGGGCTCAAGTTCTCTATCAGGCACCAAAAAGGGACTCAAAACATCGTGCCCGATACTCTCTCGCCAATGTTTTCACCCGAGGGAGCCGAATTGGCCTTAAATGACGATGATATCATCGAGATAGACTTAGACAGCCCGTATTTTAATTCAAACAGCTACAACGAGTTGAGGCACACCATCGTAACCCAACAAACACAGTTGTCTGATTTGAAAGTCACAGACGGCTATATTTATCGACGTAATGAATACGCAACGGGTGACTCATTGCAGAAAGAAGAGCCTAAGAAACTCTGGGTGCCGGAGGAAATGACTCACAACCTGATCCTCCGCGCATACGACCATCCTCTTAGTGCCCACGGTGGGTATGGTCGGACGCTTTGGCGCCATAAGAAGTACTTCTTTTGGCCTAAAATTTGATCCCAGGGCAAAAACTATATAAGCGCCTGTGCTATCTGTGTCAGTGTAAGCGCACCGAACATGATATACACCACGATACTGTCATTAGTCAGTGTAAGCGCACCGGACATGATATACAACACGATACTGTCATTCGACATGAGTCAGTCGAAGTCCGCCATCCGCCGTGAATGGATTGCCGAATAAATTGCTTAATTAATATTTTCGTTCTTTTTGTTATTATTCACATCCATTGTTCCTCCCCACTGAATCATCCTGACAGTTCAGAAGTGGGATGATGGAATTGATAACCGAATTAAATGGATTGACGGTGAAAGTGCTGCGCGAGAAGTGCCGATATCATGGATTGGCGACCGCCGGGAACAAGTCCATGCTTGTTCAACGCCTCGCCGAATTGGGTGATAAAAGTGCGACAGGGATGGATAGTGATCTCTTGCCGAGAGTCCGCGAACTCGAAGAAACAGTCCGTCAGCTGCAAAATTTGAGTGTTGGTGTACCACAAAGCGTTTCGACGCCAGTAACACAAACAGTTTCACAACGCGTGGACGAAAACGTTCAATCGTTCATAAGTGGAAGTGTAAACACGAACGCACACACACAACCGTATGTGCCACCGCAGTTGCCGTCGTCGACCAATATGACTCAACCACTCGCATACACGATGCCTACTCATATACATGGACCGATGATGAGTAATGTTTCGTTTGCTTCACATCACCAGCCGCGCATGCAGGTCACAAATGCCTCCGCTCCGACGGGTCCGCATCTCGCTCACCGCCAACAGGCATGTACCCGTATGTATATCAACCGACGAGCGAGATCGGGTCTGTGAATGTTCGCGACATTGCCGATGTGTTGCCGGAGTTTCACCCGTTTGCCGCCGATTCTTTAACGTCCGAACAGTTTGTGTGTCGTGTCACACAACTAAAGGAAGCCTACCGATGGAGTGACCGTCTTGTGCTGCTTTCAATGTTTTCGAAGTTGGAGGGTGCTGCTAAAACATGGATCGACATGTCGCCAGTTTTTAATTCTTGGACAGAGTTTGTCGGGAAATTTCTTACAGAGTTTCCGTGTCTCATGATCATAGCCGATATTCATCTCGGTATGGCTGAAACGAAACGCAATTTTACCGAATCGATGGAGGAATATTATTATCGAGTTCTAGCGTTAGGCCGGAAAGGTGGATTGCCTGACGCAGCAATCATAAAATACGTGATAAATGGTTGCAACGATATCGATTTCGGGAAAATATCATCGGTACAACAATTTAATTTTTGCCACGAATTATTATCAGCAATTCGACGCTATACCGACACTTGCCGTTCAAAAAAATCTTTCCAACCGAAACCCTGATCATACGACATGCGTCCGCCGAGTCCTACGAGTAAGCCTGAAACACCATCATTACCGAGAAAACCGAAAGAACCCGTCTGCTATAATTGTTTCAAGCCCGGACATATCTCCGTCCGTTGTCCACAACCGCAACGCCGTGCAACATGCAATCGTACCACTCATCAAACCACCGATTGCCCGCATATGAGATCTGCGCCGGATAGCGCGAAAACGTACGAAATGCAGACGAATGAAAATGGAAAGGAAATCATCAAAGTGGTGTTAATACGAGGTCGTGAGATTCGAGCATTCGTGGATCCGGGGAGCAATAGAACGTTGATGAGAGCGTCATTGGCGAACACTATAGGTGATATCGTTCCTTGCAATGGTGTTCTGTGCGGATTTGCGGGTGGTAAATACGAATGTACGAGCAAAGTAACCGTCTCAATGAACATTGATCACAAGACGTACGACGTAGATGTGTTAGTTGTCGAGGATGATTGTATCGAATACGAAATGCTATTAGGTCGGGACGTGCTATGTAGAGACGGACAATCGCTGGTAATTCAAGGGAAAGAATGCTGGTTGGAAAATGACGAGGCATTAAAATTGGGAACATCGCGAACCGGTTACACAACGACCATATCGACTCCCATATGCAAAACGACAAGCCATCGAAAACATCATAGACGAACTACTCGCCGCCGATATTAAACGTCCATCGGAATCCGCATATGCTTCGCCTATCGTTCTCATAGAGAAAAAAATCGTTTATACGTGGACTATCGCCAATTAAATGGAAAAACGATTAAGCAACCTTTCCCTATGCCGAATATCGAGGATCAGTTTGCTAAATTAGCAGGCAACAAATATTACACCACGCTTGATCTAAGGATGGGCTACCATCAAATCGAAGTGGACGAAACGTCGAAACCGTACACCGCTTTCGTTACTCATAATGGACATTATGAGTACAATCGCATGCCTTTTGGTCTGGTGAACGGGCCGGGAGTTTTTCAAAGCTTTATAAACAAGATCATTTCAAAAATGGGGCCCGGAGAAGCGATTGCGTATTTGGACGATATAGTTCTACCGAGCAAAGACATAGAGACTGGTCTATCGTCGCTCCGAAAATTTTTAGAGTTTCTGAAATCTTACGGATTAACAATGAGACTTGATAAGTGCAGTTTTCTTGCCGACGAAATCGAGTACTTGGGACATATTGTCAACGATGAAGGCATAAAACCGGGAGAACAAAAGGTTAGCGCGATAAAGAACTTTGAAGCGCCGAGGAATGTAACCGAAGTGAGACGATTTCTCGGACTCACAGGATTTTTCCGAAAACTCGTACCCAATTATTCGCTGATTTCGTAACCGATCACTCAACTGCTGAGAAAATACACGGAGGGATCGAAACACTTTCTATGGGGAAGTGACCAATCCGAATCGTTCCAGAAATTCAAGGAGATTCTATGCAACGAACCAGTGTTGGCGCTGTTCGATATCAACGCACGACACGAAATACACACTGACGCCAGTACAGTCGGACTTGCTGGTGTATTACTGCAGTCGATGGATGGAAAGAATTCGAAACCCGTCTTTTACTATAGCCGCCATTGTTCCGAAGCCGAAAGCCGTTATCACAGCTACGAGCTTGAGGTGCTCGCTGTGGTCGAGAGTCTAGACAGATTTCGTGTTTATGTTCTAGGCAGACCCATCCGTGTAGTTACCGATTGTTCAACTATAACGCATATGAAGATGAAAACCGAAATGATCCCTCGTATTGCCAGGTGGATGTTACGATTGACTGAATACGATGCTGAGCTTGTGCACCGACCCGGACGACGACTTGCACATGTCGAAACACTCAGCCGAGCTCCCGAGCTGCCGCCCGAAGATCCTGAAGTTGCAGGACTCGTCATGGCTATAACAAGTGGATCAGACGATTGGATTTATACTATGCAGTTGAAAGACGATCAACTCCGGCACATCGTGAACGTTAATCAAAATAAAATAAAAGATGAACGTGTTAAACAAATCAAAAGTGAATATGAACTAAAAGTTTTCCGTTTGTATCGAAAGGTTAACGAGCAGCTTAAATTAGTGATACCGAAATCCATCAGACTACGCGTAGTGCAAAATTTTCACGATAATTACGGACATTTCGGGGTTGAAAAGACAATGGGGTGCATCCAACAAAATTAATGGTTTCCTAAAATGCGTAAAGTGGTAAAGGACTATATAGACTCGTGTGTTAATTGCTGCTACAATAAATCACGTTCAGGAAAGCCTGAAGGACGTTTATATACGGAATCGATGTTACCGATACCATTTTGTCAATTGCATATCGACCACCTTGAACCGTTCAAACGTAGCAAAAGGGGCAATATGTATATAGTTGCAATTTCCGATCCTTTTTCGAAATATCTAGTGGCAAAACCCGTCCAGAATACCTCTACGCAACCCGTGATTAATGTTTTAATTGATCTAACGGAAATTTCGGTTTGCCTACGCGAATTATAACCGACCGTGGTTCCGCATTTGTGTCGCGAAAATTTGCTGCGTTCTGCAAGTCATATGAAATTACTCATATCAAAACTGCCGTCCGTACTCCGCGTGCAAACGGACAAGTGGAGCGTGCAAACCAAACCATATTGTCTTATCTACGTCCGACCGCCGAAAATAAAAACGATTGGGACGATTTACTACCCGCGCTGCAATGGAGTATAAATACGCAGAGAAATAATACTACTGGATTCAGTCCAAACGAAATCATATTCGATTTTACACTCAAAGATGTGACAAATAATAATCTTATCTCAGTTCTGCAAGACGAGTTTATTAACAAAAACGAATCAGAACCAGTACTCGTGGACGTAGCAATTAAACGAAATACAGCTTTGGAGAATATTGAAAATCAGCGGCTGCGTTGGAAGGAACGTTTCGACAAAAAGCATTCTTCGCCCAAAGAATATATGATTAACGATATTGTACTCATTGAGAACGAAGCTGTTTCGACTGGGGAGAGTCGAAAGTTGGAACCCAAATTTAAGAGACTCTATATAATCGCCCGCATTCTTGGCAAGGACCGGTACCTTATCGAGGATATACCAGGTTAACGAATTTCACAAAAGCCATTTTATTCAGTTTACGCCGTTGACAAGATCCGACCGTGGTGTTCAAAACCACCGGAAATCGAAACCGACGAAGAAACCAATGACGAAGACAGCAGTGACGAAATCGAGGACGATTCCGATGAAGGAATGGCCGGGTTGTCAGTGTAAGCGCACCGAACATGATATACACCACGATACTGTCATTAGTCAGTGTAAGCGCACCGGACATGATATACAACACGATACTGTCATTCGACATGAGTCAGTCGAAGTCCGCCATCCGCCGTGAATGGATTGCCGAATAAATTGCTTAATTAATATTTTCGTTCTTTTTGTTATTATTCACATCCATTGTTCCTCCCCACTGAATCATCCTGACAGTTCAGAAGTGGGATGATGGAATTGATAACCGAATTAAATGGATTGACGGTGAAAGTGCTGCGCGAGAAGTGCCGATATCATGGATTGGCGACCGCCGGGAACAAGTCCATGCTTGTTCAACGCCTCGCCGAATTGGGTGATAAAAGTGCGACAGGGATGGATAGTGATCTCTTGCCGAGAGTCCGCGAACTCGAAGAAACAGTCCGTCAGCTGCAAAATTTGAGTGTTGGTGTACCACAAAGCGTTTCGACGCCAGTAACACAAACAGTTTCACAACGCGTGGACGAAAACGTTCAATCGTTCATAAGTGGAAGTGTAAACACGAACGCACACACACAACCGTATGTGCCACCGCAGTTGCCGTCGTCGACCAATATGACTCAACCACTCGCATACACGATGCCTACTCATATACATGGACCGATGATGAGTAATGTTTCGTTTGCTTCACATCACCAGCCGCGCATGCAGGTCACAAATGCCTCCGCTCCGACGGGTCCGCATCTCGCTCACCGCCAACAGGCATGTACCCGTATGTATATCAACCGACGAGCGAGATCGGGTCTGTGAATGTTCGCGACATTGCCGATGTGTTGCCGGAGTTTCACCCGTTTGCCGCCGATTCTTTAACGTCCGAACAGTTTGTGTGTCGTGTCACACAACTAAAGGAAGCCTACCGATGGAGTGACCGTCTTGTGCTGCTTTCAATGTTTTCGAAGTTGGAGGGTGCTGCTAAAACATGGATCGACATGTCGCCAGTTTTTAATTCTTGGACAGAGTTTGTCGGGAAATTTCTTACAGAGTTTCCGTGTCTCATGATCATAGCCGATATTCATCTCGGTATGGCTGAAACGAAACGCAATTTTACCGAATCGATGGAGGAATATTATTATCGAGTTCTAGCGTTAGGCCGGAAAGGTGGATTGCCTGACGCAGCAATCATAAAATACGTGATAAATGGTTGCAACGATATCGATTTCGGGAAAATATCATCGGTACAACAATTTAATTTTTGCCACGAATTATTATCAGCAATTCGACGCTATACCGACACTTGCCGTTCAAAAAAATCTTTCCAACCGAAACCCTGATCATACGACATGCGTCCGCCGAGTCCTACGAGTAAGCCTGAAACACCATCATTACCGAGAAAACCGAAAGAACCCGTCTGCTTTAATTGTTTCAAGCCCGGACATATCTCCGTCCGTTGTCCACAACCGCAACGCCGTGCAACATGCAATCGTACCACTCATCAAACCACCGATTGCCCGCATATGAGATCTGCGCCGGATAGCGCGAAAACGTACGAAATGCAGACGAATGAAAATGGAAAGGAAATCATCAAAGTGGTGTTAATACGAGGTCGTGAGATTCGAGCATTCGTGGATCCGGGGAGCAATAGAACGTTGATGAGAGCGTCATTGGCGAACACTATAGGTGATATCGTTCCTTGCAATGGTGTTCTGTGCGGATTTGCGGGTGGTAAATACGAATGTACGAGCAAAGTAACCGTCTCAATGAACATTGATCACAAGACGTACGACGTAGATGTGTTAGTTGTCGAGGATGATTGTATCGAATACGAAATGCTATTAGGTCGGGACGTGCTATGTAGAGACGGACAATCGCTGGTAATTCGAGGGAAAGAATGCTGGTTGGAAAATGACGAGGCATTAAAATTGGGAACATCGCGAACCGGTTACACAACGACCATATCGACTCCCATATGCAAAACGACAAGCCATCGAAAACATCATAGACGAACTACTCGCCGCCGATATTAAACGTCCATCGGAATCCGCATATGCTTCGCCTATCGTTCTCATAGAGAAAAAAATCGTTTATACGTGGACTATCGCCAATTAAATGGAAAAACGATTAAGCAACCTTTCCCTATGCCGAATATCGAGGATCAGTTTGCTAAATTAGCAGGCAACAAATATTACACCACGCTTGATCTAAGGATGGGCTACCATCAAATCGAAGTGGACGAAACGTCGAAACCGTACACCGCTTTCGTTACTCATAATGGACATTATGAGTACAATCGCATGCCTTTTGGTCTGGTGAACGGGCCGGGAGTTTTTCAAAGCTTTATAAACAAGATCATTTCAAAAATGGGGCCCGGAGAAGCGATTGCGTATTTGGACGATATAGTTCTACCGAGCAAAGACATAGAGACTGGTCTATCGTCGCTCCGAAAATTTTTAGAGTTTCTGAAATCTTACGGATTAACAATGAGACTTGATAAGTGCAGTTTTCTTGCCGACGAAATCGAGTACTTGGGACATATTGTCAACGATGAAGGCATAAAACCGGGAGAACAAAAGGTTAGCGCGATAAAGAACTTTGAAGCGCCGAGGAATGTAACCGAAGTGAGACGATTTCTCGGACTCACAGGATTTTTCCGAAAACTCGTACCCAATTATTCGCTGATTTCGTAACCGATCACTCAACTGCTGAGAAAATACACGGAGGGATCGAAACACTTTCTATGGGGAAGTGACCAATCCGAATCGTTCCAGAAATTCAAGGAGATTCTATGCAACGAACCAGTGTTGGCGCTGTTCGATATCAACGCACGACACGAAATACACACTGACGCCAGTACAGTCGGACTTGCTGGTGTATTACTGCAGTCGATGGATGGAAAGAATTCGAAACCCGTCTTTTACTATAGCCGCCATTGTTCCGAAGCCGAAAGCCGTTATCACAGCTACGAGCTTGAGGTGCTCGCTGTGGTCGAGAGTCTAGACAGATTTCGTGTTTATGTTCTAGGCAGACCCATCCGTGTAGTTACCGATTGTTCAACTATAACGCATATGAAGATGAAAACCGAAATGATCCCTCGTATTGCCAGGTGGATGTTACGATTGACTGAATACGATGCTGAGCTTGTGCACCGACCCGGACGACGACTTGCACATGTCGAAACACTCAGCCGAGCTCCCGAGCTGCCGCCCGAAGATCCTGAAGTTGCAGGACTCGTCATGGCTATAACAAGTGGATCAGACGATTGGATTTATACTATGCAGTTGAAAGACGATCAACTCCGGCACATCGTGAACGTTAATCAAAATAAAATAAAAGATGAACGTGTTAAACAAATCAAAAGTGAATATGAACTAAAAGTTTTCCGTTTGTATCGAAAGGTTAACGAGCAGCTTAAATTAGTGATACCGAAATCCATCAGACTACGCGTAGTGCAAAATTTTCACGATAATTACGGACATTTCGGGGTTGAAAAGACAATGGGGTGCATCCAACAAAATTAATGGTTTCCTAAAATGCGTAAAGTGGTAAAGGACTATATAGACTCGTGTGTTAATTGCTGCTACAATAAATCACGTTCAGGAAAGCCTGAAGGACGTTTATATACGGAATCGATGTTACCGATACCATTTTGTCAATTGCATATCGACCACCTTGAACCGTTCAAACGTAGCAAAAGGGGCAATATGTATATAGTTGCAATTTCCGATCCTTTTTCGAAATATCTAGTGGCAAAACCCGTCCAGAATACCTCTACGCAACCCGTGATTAATGTTTTAATTGATCTAACGGAAATTTCGGTTTGCCTACGCGAATTATAACCGACCATGGTTCCGCATTTGTGTCGCGAAAATTTGCTGCGTTCTGCAAGTCATATGAAATTACTCATATCAAAACTGCCGTCCGTACTCCGCGTGCAAACGGACAAGTGGAGCGTGCAAACCAAACCATATTGTCTTATCTACGTCCGACCGCCGAAAATAAAAACGATTGGGACGATTTACTACCCGCGCTGCAATGGAGTATAAATACGCAGAGAAATAATACTACTGGATTCAGTCCAAACGAAATCATATTCGATTTTACACTCAAAGATGTGACAAATAATAATCTTATCTCAGTTCTGCAAGACGAGTTTATTAACAAAAACGAATCAGAACCAGTACTCGTGGACGTAGCAATTAAACGAAATACAGCTTTGGAGAATATTGAAAATCAGCGGCTGCGTTGGAAGGAACGTTTCGACAAAAAGCATTCTTCGCCCAAAGAATATATGATTAACGATATTGTACTCATTGAGAACGAAGCTGTTTCGACTGGGGAGAGTCGAAAGTTGGAACCCAAATTTAAGAGACTCTATATAATCGCCCGCATTCTTGGCAAGGACCGGTACCTTATCGAGGATATACCAGGTTAACGAATTTCACAAAAGCCATTTTATTCAGTTTACGCCGTTGACAAGATCCGACCGTGGTGTTCAAAACCACCGGAAATCGAAACCGACGAAGAAACCAATGACGAAGACAGCAGTGACGAAATCGAGGACGATTCCGATGAAGGAATGGCCGGGTTGTCAGTGTAAGCGCACCGAACATGATATACACCACGATACTGTCATTAGTCAGTGTAAGCGCACCGGACATGATATACAACACGATACTGTCATTCGACATGAGTCAGTCGAAGTCCGCCATCCGCCGTGAATGGATTGCCGAATAAATTGCTTAATTAATATTTTCGTTCTTTTTGTTATTATTCACATCCATTGTTCCTCCCCACTGAATCATCCTGACACCTGTAAAGGTATTGAAGTCCCCAACCCGCCTCTTTGACCTCCTATGACTCAACTTAACGTTCCGGAGCGCGTATTCCAACGCCTTTATATAGATCTACTCGGCCCATACCCTCGTTCTTCCATTTGACACATTGAAGCAATGGACCAGCTCTCTAAATTCCCGCTCGTGGAACCTATTCGAAATTCACGACTCCATCCATTGTGAAATTTTTGGAGTGCGCGTAGAAACAATCCGTAGTTAAATATCGGGAAATTGACCCAAAAGTAAGTTTGGGTTCGTTGAAAAAACGAGTGCCGAATATTTGTACGTGCTACCGGCGTCAAGCAAAAAAGATTATTCTTCTGTAAGGTCAGACGCTTTTCCAGAAGATATTTACTTTGCGAATTTGTAGTTTTTGCCCTTTTAGAATTTTTAAAGAACCAGGAAACACATTCTCCAGGAAAATCTACCATCGACTTAGAAAATGGTGTTAATATTGAAGAAACATTTGTAAGTGTTATTGTGATACTGTAATATACTATATAAATGCTTCGCCATTTTTGTCTTGTTTGCAGGAAGCGCTTATATTCCCCATGCAAAACACTAAAAACTGCAACTCCGTGAACCAGCATATAGCGGAAAAAATACTCTCTTAAACAACTCACTAGAGCATTTAAAAACAACGACGGAGAAGAAGGACGACGCCGGTTTATACGCAGAATCATGGGCAACTTCCTTTCGCCAATTGTCTAGCATACAGCAAATTTTTGCTAACGGGCGATAGAAGAAATTTTCACCATATGATGGTTGCAGAAGACATTGGACACAGTGAACAGTTCATCTTCATTGCGAACTTCAACGCCGGCATGTTTATACTTATTTTCGCCAAGTGACAGCAACGTGCACGTTCACTGAGCCCCACCGTCATATCGCAACTAATAGGAAATGCAGTGTTGCCCTCACCCCACCATTTCCGGTTTCCAAAAATTTTCAGCAATTATTTTCCGTTTTTCAAAATTTCATACAGCTCATGGCGAATCCGCCATTGATCTAGCTTCGCTCCGATTATTTGCGTCAGGAGCCGTCGTTCAAAGGCGTTCAATATATTTCCGGGTGCTTGGGGTAGGGTCCATGTTTCACACCCATAGCATAACACAGGTCTTATCATAGATTTGTATACTTGGAGCTTTGTTCTCCTGTGTATGCAGCTGGTCTTCAAAATCGTCAATACTGAATAAAATATTTTGTTTGCGAGCTGTATTCTTCGTCGTATTCCGTCTCTTTAATTGCCCGTTTTTGTTATTTTGGCGCTTAAATACACAAATTCGCTCACATTTTCGATACTTTATTCGCCAACTGTGATATTTTGTGTATTTGAGGTATTTGTCCTCGACTGCGTCATGAGCTTTGTTTTATTTTCGTTGATTTGGAGCCCTACTAGTTTTGCTTTGCTGTCGAGTTTCAGGAAAAGTTATCTAGCAGTTGTTAATGACCGTGATAAAATGTTCATGTTGTTTGCATAGGCTACTACTTGGCTCGGCTTGATTAGTAATGTACCTCGCGTATCGACAGGTATGTAGCTTCCTTATGACGTACTCCAGAGCCAAATGGGGCCAACCCATCTCCCGGCTTTAGTCCGATATTTGTGTCAAAGGCATCGGTGAGTTGGTTATCGATGCGGACTTGGGAGGTTGTCGACGTCATTGTCATTTTGGTAAGACGGACAAATTTGACTGGGATGCAAAGCAAAGCATTATTTGATATAATAATAATTTGGTGTACGTGTATGTTGAACTCCCAGCACTTTCAAGTGGTCTATCGTTGATCTACCTGCTCTAAAACCACCTTGATACTCTCTCCAATAATACTGTTGGTGTATGATCCAATTTTATTTTCTTAAGTCTTTGAAAATATTTTATATGCCGTACAAAGTAGTGATATGCCTCTATAATTTTTGCACCGTAGCTTGTCAGCTTTTTTGTGGATAGGGAATATAATTGATAGGCTCCACTCTTTCAGCAATAGTTCTTGTCGCCAAATGTGCTAGATGACTTTGTGAATAGTTTGATGAACACTACTGCTACCACATTTGTTGAGCTCCACTGGAATCTCATCGATGCCCGGCGCTTTATTATTCTTTTGGGCTTTGATGATGGAACAAACTTCATCCAGAGTTGGTTGGGCCAATGGATGTTCTTCGCAGACATCTATAAGCCCCGATGCTCTGGAGCTGTGCGGAGGATTAAGGAGGTTCTTGAAATATGATGCCAATCTTTCCTTAATCTTGGTTTCATCAGCGATGATATTGCCGATGTCATCACGACATAGCGTGGTTTTGGGCCGCTAACTAAGTTTCAGGCTGTTCACGACTTTGTATGCTTGTCTTGTGCTATTGCTCGCTGAACTTACTTTTATACTTCTCAATTGGTCGCCATAGAATTTTCTTTTCTTATTCCTAGTTATCATATTCGCTATTCTTCTGAGATTTTCATAGTGTTCTCTCTTCGTCCTGGTTTTTCTACGTACGTATTCTTTGTACGCTTGATTCTTTTTATCTAACGCATTCTGGCACTCATCATCGAACCAATCATTCCTCTTGCGCCGGGCTCGATAGCCGATCGTCTGATCTGCTACGGTCTTAATAATCGCTTTCTCTTCCATGCAGAGCTCGTTGCTCATCTTTAACGATGCGTCTGATAAGATGGGAGTCAGCTGGTTGTCGAGGGTCTCCATGAAATTTTTGGCCACAGGTGCCGTTTGGAGCTTTTCAATGTCGAATTTTCGTAGCGGGCTGGTCTTCGCCAAATATGCCTTTGACATACGACATCGTTGGGTTGATTTGATCTAGCAATGATCTGAGTTACTATTGGCTCCTGAGTATGTACAGGATTAAAACAAGGGAATGAGCTTGCCCCAATGCTCTTTCATATTGCGATGGAGCGCGTCATAGTACACTAATGTTGAAATCCACACAATCTTTGCCATATTCTGATGACGCCATTATTATGGCACGTTCAATTTCTGATGCAACCTTATGATCTAAAGCCAATGCAATTGGTCTATGAATTACAAAACTAAAATTAAATTCATGACTCAAATGAAGAAGAACACTCCACTCCGACAAAACCTGGTCTTAAGAGACTATAGCTTTGAAAGTGTACATACTTTTGTCAAAATCGGAACTAACTTGAATAGAAGGGGCCCCAAAAAGGACATGATTAGACGCCGCGGATAAAGTCTATTGCTCCGTACTTTCTCTTGTGCACAGGCAAAATAAGTTGCGTATCAAAAAAACACTATTAAAATCTGTGCTGTTATATGGAATCGAATTGAACACCTCGACGAATGGATCAGGAAAGCCAGTGGACATATATATTTGAACGCAAAGTGCTCCGGAAATCTACAGCCCGGGGAAACAAGGAACAGAGCCAAGACTAAGTTACAACGATGAGTTGTATGAATTTTTGATGAAACACCTATATCTACTCAGTAAATTAACGCAAATTTCAATGCGTGGATCATGTAGAAAGACTGAAAGAAAACTAGCTACCCGAAAGAACATTATAGGGTATATCACGAGGTAGACTTGGTTTCGACATTTTGTCTCCGTACCGTGTTTAATACTTCACAAAAGTTTTATTTGGAAGCATCTTCAGTACATATTTTGCGAATATTACTTTATCAATCTGCCCTGAAATACAACATTATTCTTTTGAAAATTGTCAATTCAAAATTCAGATAATATCAAAGGCATAAAAGAGCATAGAAATAATTCTAATCTGTAACTGAAAAATGAAAAAGTAGTGAAAATAATCTCTTCCTTCTCTCTTTGCAGGTATGTGCTATAACAAGAAGAAATAGAATGCCTAGTCATAGGAATACTTTGTGAGTAAATGTTTCAGAAAACACTAAATTTCAAATTTTTTCGATTCATGGCAAAATAGTCTATGCTTTCTTCAAATTTTCGAAACATTCATGAAACGCTAAAGAAACCATGAAACAAAAAAATGAAAATTCAAATTCAATCAAATATAATCGTTAATAACATCCGTATGTTTGTTTACTCAGCCAATACACTAAGATGAAAAGTAATCCTAAAGCTCCCCTTTTAAAGCTAATAAACATAATAAAATAAAAAAATTGGGGATTAAAAAATTTAATGTTTATTACAAAAAAAGAAAAAAAAAAACAATGCTGCACTGAATAAATTCTATTAGATTAAACATTACGAAATCACAACTTTTTCAACCACAGCTTCTAGTCTCAAAAACAATCTACTGCAAGTAAACTTAAATATAATCTTCTTCGTAGCAATACAGCCCCTCTCGGGCCTTCGCTTCCTGCAAATAGCGCCTCCAAATGCCTCGGTCCAATGACCGCGTCCGCGTATTATCAGAATTTATCTTCATTTTCCATATACGAAAGAATTCCGATAAATGTTTATTGATCATTGCAAGTTTGAAGTGATGACTCTTGGTTGTCGTGCCGTAATAAATATACAGGTAATGTCGTTGTTGAGTGATAGTTTTACTTTTGGAGGCAGAGTAGGAAAGTCTGCAGTAAATATATTGTATAGGACTGGTGAGATAGGCGAGCCCTAAGGAACTTCTGCATCAATTGATCTCAGGCTTGAGAGCTGTTTGTCAATTCTGACACGGAATGTTCTGCCTTCCAAGAAGGGGTCAATAAGTTGAGTCAGCTGCAGTGGTATATTGAATTGATGCATTTTGAAGATAAGTCCTGCATGCCAAACTTTATCAAAGCCCTTAACTATGTGAAATATAACTAGGCCTGTTAAATTGCTGGGATTTAAGCCTGTTCCAATGTGTTGGTCCACTGTAACTAACTGGAGTTTAGTAGAGTGTTTAGCTTGGAAGCCATATTGTTCTTCCAGTATAATATCTGTTTCGAAAACAACCTCATTAAGTCGATGCAGAATCACCTTTTCCGCAATTTTCGGCAGCCAGTTTTATGGAATTTGTGGGTCCTTTTGTGGTTTCGGAAAAATAATAATAACCGCTTATTTCCATAATTTTGGATACTTTCGCAAACGGAATATTGCACTAGTAATGTCGGTAAGTGTTTGTAAAATATTGTCCGGTAGCCAAGAAATCATTGTGTTTGTAATAGTATCATATCCAGGTGCTTTATGTTAATTGAATATCTGTATAATGCTTTTGATTTCATCTAAGTCCGTTGGTTCAATCGTGTCTTCATGTTGAATGTTATCTATCAAGAGTCTGTAGACAGAAGACTCCATTCTTTCCGCAGTTACAAAGTCCTCCTCGTCTGAAGTGTTTTAACAGAATTGCATTTCCAGAGAATCTGCATGTGCTTCAGCCTTACCCGCACTATTTTGCTGTTTATCATAAAGCATTTGGACATAATCCAGAAACTACCACACCCAGGCTTGAGACTCTGCGAAAAGCTCTCTCATTGCTCGTTTCGGGATACCCTTATCTTATCA
This sequence comes from Odontomyia ornata, assembly GCA_963969285.1. Taxonomy (NCBI): domain Eukaryota; kingdom Metazoa; phylum Arthropoda; class Insecta; order Diptera; family Stratiomyidae; genus Odontomyia; species Odontomyia ornata. The sequence goes on along the minus strand of OZ017740.1, from coordinate 28,510,055 downwards.
CGGATTTCATTTATCATCCGAGTAGCACTTATACGTAGTGTAGGGTCACCTGTAAACCTAGGGATGTAGAATCGTCTTCCACGCTTCAGAAAGGTTTCTTGTATCATAATGATGTGGAATTTATTATCAAATATAAATTGTTGAATTTATTTCTGAGATGTTTGTTTTAGCCTTATTTTTCAGCAGCTGAACTACTTCTCCATTTTTTGCAGCTAGCAATTAATTTTTGTTTAGTCGGCGAGCTCGGTATTAGTTTATGCAAGAGTTTTTTTATGTTTGGAACAGCGTTACAAACACTTGATTTAACTACAGTGTAATATTATCAAGCTGGGCAACCAGCGAAGTAATTTGCTCGTCTTTGTCGGATATGTCACGTCCGGCAGCTACGCCACCATCCGTCGACATCCTGTCCGCTAAATAACTGACTTTCAATTCAATATAATATTTAAAATTTGGAAAAAAACAAAAAAATATGACTGAAGCTGACCCATGTCAGCGAAAGAATACCATAGTACTCATCCAGAGTCCCTTGAATTTTCCTTGTTCTATCTTCTATCTATTTCCAATTGGTTTTATTATCTGCTATCTCTTTCTATCACTTTTTATCGTCTGTTTATTTTTCTCCTCTGTCTTTTTTGTCTCTTTCGGTCTTCTACCTATCTTCCGTCGCTTTCTACATTCTTTCTCCTCCTAACTTCAGCTTCTTATCTTCTTTCTCCCTATCTTCTGCCTCCTTCCTAGGTTGTCTCTTTCCTATTCCTCTCCCTGGCATTAACTATTTATTCACTGTCTATTGACTCTACTTTTACTGTATAATCATCATCATTAATAGCAAAAGATGTTGACTCGTCAACGTCTCCTATGCAACTAATGAAAGGCCGTCAAGCGTATGTGCTGCACTGAGAATACTTAAAAAAAGGCTCATGCAACCACGAAATTCACCGCACTTGCAGACATTAATTTTTGGCAGAGGACTATCTATCCAGGGGTGGTATACTGAGGCTGGCTAGCGCTCAGTCGTATAGTAGGCACGTGCCACGTTCAATGAGGTTTTGAAAAAAATAAATCCATTACTTTATAGTCATTTTTTTGTTTACTTTACTTGATCTATCAAATTTAAGCAATTGAACAATTCACCATAAATTTAAAATTTATGTTAATAAAGGCCACACTTGCACATCATCGATAAAAGAAATTTATTAAAAAGGAAATAATTGAAACTAAATTGATAAATTAAAAATATTTGATTTAATAGAAAAACCCAAAAATCACTGGCCCCTTTATGTGTTGCTGAGGGCTTTGCAATAGGAGGTTGTGCACTTAAAAAAAATCAGTTTTGTTTATTTTTCTCTTTTTGCACAACCAACGAATCTCTAGAAAAAAATGCATTCTCTTTTCCTTATTTTTTTACTTGTTTTAGGGAATCCGCCACTTGTTTCATTAAATATTGTGTCTATTCCACTGCCTCCAATTTTGTCTTTTTATTCTAATTCAATCTTCTGACTGGTTTGTGTGTTAAAGTAATTATGCAAACTTTGATAATTAATTGCTACTTCTGTGAACACTTTTTTTAATACTTCTCACTAACACTAGATGTGATTTTGTGAACAAAACTGTTTTATTATGCTATTCACAAAAGGCTTAGACTTTCACTTTGATTAAGAGTACGTTAACTGTCAATAAGGGATTGGATATCACTTTTTAGAATATTAATGGCCATACTTTTGCCACAAAAATATATGGATTTCATCTAATTCAGCGTACTTTAAAAAAACCATCTCCCAGGTCAACTTCTTATTTGTCAATCAAGTTTTACATTCCAACGATACCAGTTCCAATACACCTTTCTTTTTTCCTTTCTCATCCTCACTTTACCACTAACAGACTTCGTTACAACGCGACTCCTCGTCTCAATTAGATTGATCTCCAACCCCGCAACCCTTTTTCCTCCCAGTCATCCACTGTTGTTCAGAGTAAACGTAATTGAAGTTAATTATATTTCAATCCCGTTCCCCCTGTTAACCTTTCAAACTTTCACCAAATGCAATGTTTCCAGTTGCATACATGGTGGTCATGATATTGATTAGTGACATGCTACATGCTGATAATGCTTAGCAACATGCAAATCATCACCCACCCAGAAAATGATTTTTGCCCCTGGAAGAAATTGTACCCACGATCACAGTAGAACCCCAGATTGGGAGTCTAGCGTGCTACCACCCAGACTACGCTGCCATTGATATTATGAAGATGTATTTTCGCACCATTTGCTGACATTCCTTTCGACCATCAGAGATTTTACGATCAAGTTCCAATTTATGCCAAGCGATAAAATCTTTGCATCAATTTCATGATAATGGGCGATTTGTTATACTTGTACGCTTACTGGTGCAAGCGCCACAAGAGGATTAGGAGATATAATTACTTTACAAATGTTATTCCATTGCAATGAATGAATGGGAACAACAAGTACTACGGGGAAAAAATTAAACTTACCAGTGAAAAGAGGAAAGTTAGGTTTAGTTTGTAATTGATATTTAAGGGAAAGAAAAAGGTATAATTTTTGTTAAAAGGAATAAAGGGGAATTTAGAAGTGGTGATGACAAGGGATAAAGGGGGGGGGGGGGGGAATAATTAAATATTTTAAATGAAATGTGTGCCAAAGGAATTTAGAACTCGGTATTTATGAAGATCGGTTATAATGAACAAAAGAATGTCAACGACGGGCGGGATTGCTAGAAAAAAATATATATTTAGGTTTGAATGCGCGCGGAGTAAAAACTTACCCCAGAATTTTATTTGAAGGTTAAGACATACGAGTATATGAATAAAAACACTTGCACTATTTTAATATTTTCAAATCATTCAGAAGTCTAGAATTGATGGACCTAATCACTATATCTTCATTTACTTTATTCAAAGGAGGTGTTTCATATACATTTGGCTATTTTCCAATACGAAAATCTAATTTGATGTAGCTATTAATATTCAATTTCCAATTTTCTTACTTATTTAAAAATGAAATATCTTTGACTGTTTACATTCAACATCTTAACTCACTACTCGCACTCAAAACATCAGATATTCTTTCACATTTGAAAAAAATTTAAATTAAGAAAGGAAACTCTTTATAGCCAACACGTGATTCCACGTAATATGACTGCATTATGACAACATGTCCTTAATAACACAGGCAACGGCGACGACCTCGTCGAAAACGTAAAATTCTTAAAAATCGTCAGACGGTATACACATTTTCCTTAACATACATACACGAATAGCTAAGAATGAATTCTCTCTGATACGTTCAACAAACACCTATTGTAAAATTATAAACAATTTCTCTTCCTCCCCTATATTTCCCATATCGTAGATATGTATAAACTTGGAATTTACCTCTCTTCTACTTTTCCTAACCACCAGATACTTCTTAGTCTTTTTATTTCCGTTCTGCTTGGATGTGTGTTCTCGATCTCATTACAGATATGCAAAAAAATAGTTTGTATAGTGTACGAGTTTAAGGATGAGTATGTTTCTTTGTATCTAAGTTACTTCACATGCAATTGTATTTTACGCTTGTCTTAGTTTGGAATTTCATAGAGAAAAAGAGATAATTGGAAAAAGCTTCCTAGGAATCTAAGTTAGAGAGTTCGGTTGTTTAAAGTTGTTAGTTGCATGGATCTAAGCCAAGTGTATCATTTGTTTTTCTATCTGACGGTTTCAAAATGAGTAAGGGCTTGCAATTTATGCCAATGATATATGTATGTAATATATGCATGAATTGACTAAAAACTCGTAAAACTAACGAATGAATATAAATAAAATATTGGGTTGTTCAATAATTAATGTAGTTTTGTAGTATCATGATGGAATATCACACGTTTGTATTCGGCCAGTTCAGGGCGGTTTTCCTTGATTTCTTAGTTCAATTTCAATAGTTAACCACATTAATCATTCGGATCAATAGTTTGGAGTTTTTGAAGCAGTTCAAAGTAGACTTTACCCTTGTAACCGCACCACACAGCAAGCCTAATCTGCTTTTGGAGAATATTGACTTTAGATGGCGATTGCGGGGGCTCAAATTGCTTCGTCAATAATCGTTTTCAAACTGCGTTATCATAAACAATCCATTTTTCATCAGCTGTAATGATTCTTTTTAGAAATGGGTCATTTTGGTTATGATTCAGCAAAAGGGCCGCATATGTTAATGCGTTTGGTGGGGTGGATTTCCTTTAATTCGCGAGGAACCCAAACATCTAGTTTGTATAGGTAACCAAGCTGTTCTAAGTGCAAGGAAACGGCTAAGTTTTATATTTCGAGCTTCTGTGCAATGTCTTGAGTTGTCATACGCCAGTTAATTTCGATTGACGTCTTCAGTAGTAGTTGAACGACCAGTATGTGGTGCATCTTGCACACTTAAATTTCTAGAATGAAAGCGAGCAAACCAACGCTAATACTGGCGTTCAGTAAAGCAGTCCTCACCATAAACTTCACACAATTTCTTTGGAGCTTGCACCGGATTTTTGCCCTTTTGGAAGTAAAACAATAAAATATGCCGATAATGCTCTCTTTGATTGTTCATTTTGAAGTTTATTTTTAACCAAGTAGTTGTTTACCAATGACGCTCAGGTTTTGACTGAAAATAGTCTAAAGTCTAGTCTTCAAAATAGTATAAAATAATATAAGCCACGCAATCACTACTACATGAAATATGCAGTTCATGACATCAAATATGCAGTTCACGACTTATAATATCCATAAAACCCAATATATACGAGGTCTGTTCAAAAAGTACCCGGAATTTTCGTTTTTTCAAAAAAATATTTATTTGTTCGTCTACGTCAATGTGGTGCCCTTCAAAGCAGTCCCCTCAGATCTAATACACTTATGCCAGCGTTTTTTCCAATCTTCGAAGCACTTTTGATATTCACTTTTTGGTATGTCCTTGAGCACTCTCTGCGATTAGGCCTTTATTTCTTCAATCGAGGAAAAACGCCGACCTTTCATGGGTCTCCAACTTTGGGAACAGGAAAAAGTCACATGGAGCCATATCTGATGAATATGGAGGTTGGAGCATGACTACGGTATTGTTTTTGGCCAAAAAATTACGAACAAGCAACGACGAGTAAGCAGGTGCGTTATCGTGGTGCAAAAGCCATGAATTCTTTTTCCATAAATCGGGGCATTTTTTTCGGATTGCTTCACACAAACTTCAAGGTAATACTCCTTATTAACACTTTATTTCATTTTTTACGCAAAATTTCATACAAATTCTTTGACTCTTCAATTCTTCCATTGTTTGAACAAGCAAATATCGCCGAGCTCATAAAAACACGTCGAACCTTGCGATTACCACAGACAAAGTAAACAGTGAATATGGCTGAAAATTTTATCATACTGTTACATGTACAAATAATTCTACGAGCTACTGTTGCAATTGTTTTCCAGTCATTAAGAACATCAACAAATGAATTTACTCGAAACCACGAGAACCTCACAAGCATAAATAACATCTGAAAGTGAGTCACTGCTCCATTCATTCACTGATGGAATGTTCCCGCTAATTCACCAATGTACGAGAACTGAGTTGAATGATTAGAGACCCTATATAAAGGCAAGCAGAATGAATGGGGGAATCATTCATTCGACCGCGATAAGAACTGCGATAGTGTGTGGGAAGCGATATTATTCGAGTAGTAGAAAAGTGATTTTCGTAATAGTGAAGTGATTTAGAAGACAATTGCGATAAGAAATTTATGGACAAGTGTTAGATTTTTAATAGTGAAAATTGAAATAAGTGAAAGTGTTGAATTGATCATTGTGCACTTTTGTAATTAAATAAACTCTTTTAACGTAAATTAAAAGACATTGCGTTTTCACTTTCCCGGAACATTAAAATTATAGGCCGCGAACCATAACACGCGACAATACTTTAGGGGCATGTATACCAACACAATAAAAAAAAATTTGACAATCGGACTCTCCAGACCCGCGAAATTTAAAAATTCCGGGTACTTTTTGAACAGACCTCGTATATATATATATATATATATATATATATATATATATATATATATATAACAATTCATAACAAGTGTACACATGTGACTAGGCCTTAACTTTTATTCATCACCAACTTCAGGTCCATATATTGAACAGATTATGACAGTTTGGTCTTTTACAATTCTAACCATGGCGTCATACACATCAGCCGAACGTTTTATTATTGTTCATACTTTTTACAAATAATGAATCGCCAGGGCAAACATTTTGCGCTCTACGTGAAATCGAATAATTTCACGAAATGGACCCATAAATTGGCCAGCGAGATCGTGTGATTTGACTCCTTGTGATTTCTTCCTTTGGGGATTTTTGAAGGATCGTGTTTACGCTGATGCTCCCTAGACTACTGAAGCATTAAAACGCAATATTCGAGCCAACATACGCCTAATAACGCCGGAAATGTGCGAAAATGTCATCGAAAATTACAATCATCGTTTGATAGTCTGTAAAGCAGCACGAAGTACACATATGCCCATATTAATTGTAAGGGACCAAATTTTCATAATAAATAAACATTACAGCTCAATCTTCACAAAATCCCTTGGTTTTTTTTTCGGAAAAAAATTTGTACACTTGTTATGAGTCACCCTATATATATATTGTTACATGTCCAAACATTTGTGCGAGCTACTGTCGTAATTGTTGAAGACATCATGATCAACAAACGAATTTACTCGAAAGCACGAAAATCGACCAAGCATGATCAACATCTGAAAGTGACGTCACTGTGGCCATATCCCAAGTAGTTCGCCAATGTGCGATAAATGGATTGAATGACTAGAGACCCTATATAGAGGTGAGCTGAATGAATGGGGGGATTATTACAACCGCGATATAATAAAACCGCGATAGTAGAACTGTGATGAGTGCGGAGCGAAAATTAAAGGCGATATTGATTGATTGTGAAGTGATTGTAGTAACAGAAGTTGGAGTTAAAAATTGATAGACAGTGAAAGTTAGATTGTGAAATAGTTAAATTAATGATTATGCATTTTTAGTAAAAAACAATTTTAACTTAATTTAAAAGACACTGCGTTTTCACCTCCTCGGAACATTAAAATTATTAGCCGCAATCCATAACACGCGATAATATATATATATATATATATATATATATATATATATATATATATATATATATATATATATATATATATATATATATATATATATATATATATATATATATATATATTTCTTTGCATTAATTGATGGCCCGGAAGCAAACGCCGACATATTTCTAACAGGCACACATTCATGGAATTTGGAATGTATCTTATTTATTACATCACAAATGTCAAAATATGTTCATTCACCTTCTGAAGTGTAAATAATATTTATATGTTTCCGAAGTGTGGATGTATTGGACCTTTTATACAATGTACAAGTATCTCTTATCCTCAGTTGATAATCGTGCAAAGAAGGCTGTCTCCAATATATGACACAGTTTGCTGTTTCACTATTTCTATTTTTAATGTTAAAATGAGAAGCAGAAGGCATTGTAAATTCACCAAATCAAGTTTTTCTGAAAACTTCAAGATGTAACCATAAATTAGATTTTAATTTCATAAATGATCTTCCCCTTCTGTTGCTTTCATACCATCCATGGCGTAACACCCTAAGCCGGGTCTTTGCCTTCAGAATAAATCTCCTCTAATCATAACGTTTCTGTGACCTCACCCGTCAGTGGATCACTCCCAGAAAGGATCTACTATCAGCTCCTATCCTGTCTTCCCATCGAGCCCTCGGTCTTCAGGCTGGACGTTCTCCTTATGCTCTTCCTATTAATATTCTTTTGGATTGCCAGTTTTCTTCCATTCTTTCTATGTGGCCCACGTAATGCAATTTGCCTAACTTTACGTTGGTAGATACAGATGAATCGTCAAAAACGTTATAAAACTCATCATCGTAATGTAGTCTCCACTCCGTAGCTTGTTTCACTGGGCTGTCGATTTTTCGGAGCAATTTGCGTTAAAATGTGTCAACTGGCTTGTCGGATCGGCTCGTCAGGGTCCATGCTTCACCTCCATATAACAGCACAGGTTTGGCTAGTGATTTCTAAGCACAATGCTTATTTTGCTTGTGCATAACTCTGGACCTTAGAATGGGAAGTTTGGAGTCGTAGGCTTTAGTTGCGGCATTTATGCGGCATCCTATCTCGTCCTTTTCGGCACCTCCTTGATTCAGGTTGGCTCCAGGATAAATAAAGTTATTCACACATTCAAAGCTAAAGTCTTCTTTTGTCGAACTAGAGCGTTTTTCTTTATTTGAATCGTGAATTTAATTTTCACCTCATTAACTAGTAGGCCGATTCGATTTGCTTCAGATATTAAGCTTAGAAATTCTTCTTTGGATTCTGAGATTGAACGTGCCATAATATTGACATCATCAAAATATGCTACCGATTGTATGGACTTGAACATAAGTATACTAGAGGATTCATCTGATGTATTCCATACAGTACTGCTGAAACTGGGTTTGGCCCAAACTGCCACAAAAAAAAAAGGAGAAATCGTGTTTAAAGTAGACAAAGTCTGCAAATGTTGTAAGATATGTCTCTAAAGTATGTTAACATATAACAGAAAATGATGTCAAAAAAATGTGGGAATGGGAATCAAAATTATTTTGTCAGTGCTGCAGCAGAAGTCAGCTATATTACCCTGGGAGAGTTTTGTGCTCCACCATACATATTTACGGAGAAATCATAAATGATTCCAATGCGACGCGGTTGAACCCACGTGTATTCTATGTATCCTTCGCTCGCAGGGTCTGGACTCCGGTCGATGTTCTTCAAGTGCTCAAAGAAGCTGCACCAGAAATTGAATTTATTTCTGTCAAAACATTCGCAACAAAAAGATTGACCGTAGAAAAGAGGAGTTTATCACTTTATCAGTTACAAATTTCAAACAAAAGCAGTTCAAGTGCCCTTCAACAAATAAGGTATTTGAATTTCAAAGTAGTGAAGTGCATACGCCTTCAAAACAGAAAGGTCAACCAGTGTTCCCGGTGTCAAAGATTTGCTCATTTGGCTGCCAACTGTGACATGCCCTATCGGTGCGTAAAATTCAAAGATGTTCATACCCCAGTGAGTGAAAATTGGCTCAAACAAAAAGTATACTGCGTTAACCGTGATATATTTGGTCATACAGCATTATATCGAGGATGCTCCCGATATCAAGATGCAAGAGTTAAACTCATTCCTAAACAAATAAAAGTACACCGCAGTGTCATACCTTCCAACTTCGTTAAGCCCGGGGTAGCAACGGCACTCGCCGGTAGAGGTCCAACAAAAAATGCCGTAAATAATGTAAGTGGCAATAATGAGCTGCTGCTTAAAATTTACCAGCAACATAATTCCTTATTGTACAGAATTGATAAACAGGATTCAAAAATTAACTTTGGTGTTCAGCGTTCAAATCTTTCAAATGCCTCGAAATAACTTGTCATTCAGTCACATTTCGATGGATAGGCTTTGTCTCATCTCGATCAACGTTAACTCCATTATTAGTCTACAACAACGTCACTATGTGCTTGAATTCATTGTTAAGCAAAAGCCTGACATCATGTTTCTTACTGTAACCCACCTCAATTCATCGCACTCCATGTTATGTAGTGTAAAGAGTAGATAAAATATCCGTAAAGGATTGCAGCGGTGGTCTGCTGCCTTGGCGAGAGAGGATGGTGGAGTTCACCGAGGTCGGCCTTATCTGAAGACGCGTGAATGCGCTGGCGGTCTAGCATTGCGGTGTCGTGGGGTGGGTTCTTTTCCTCAGCACAAGACCGACTATAAAAAAATTTCGCATTCACGAATTTTTTGATACAAACACGTATCGACCGGAGTCGAGGCCGAGGTGACCTATTGTGCTAACGGTTAAAGTTGCTAAAGGAAATAGCAAACTACGCGCGGCGAAAATAGAAGGTACTTGGGAAGACTTCGTCTGTACCCATGATACTTATGGCCCCCAAATAAGAATGGGGCATCCAGGTCAAAGCGGTAACAATTTGCACCTGCTCCATATGAGCTAATTTCACCAGTGTATGAGCATACTCGAACGTTTTCGTACATCTTCATTTGTTGTACAGGATTCGGTCATGAACGCGAGGACGGACTCATGATTAGGAATGAAAGCGCCGATTCGTGCGAGCAATAGTGAAAACTATTGCACTCCGATTTGGCTTACTCGATAAATCTTCGATGATGTTGTAGTTTGCGTAGTAAACACAAATAATTTTACCGAGTCAACATTATTAACAAGCTTGGGTCATCACTGAATATAAACTACAATGAAAATAATAACAGCTTGATGCTCGCCTAAGATCAACTTCAGGGTCATAACGCAACTTTGCAGACAAATTTCATACTGCAAAGGTCCAGACACTGCGTCCAAATCGCTGCAGTTACGAGCAATCTTTAAAATTTATCTTGTCGCATGGAAAACAGAGAAAAGTCGGAAAAATTGGTCCCGCTAGGGCCGTTACCACCAGTGATATCGAAAGTGGTATTTTGCCGTGAAAGTAGTAGCAACCAGATGATGCGGTTTCTCACGGATGCACAATCTCAAGGCTGCAAATTTTTTTTCCGACCGACGCCCGATTTGGAGAAAAAGACACCTGAAGGTCTTTCTCTGCGATTTCAAGTTCACTGAGTGAATCAATGGTTTCACAAAGCTAAAGCACTTTTCACCCTTGTTTTCACTTGCAGCGGAGCTACGTCACTTTTTTGACTTCCTCCTTCACGCGCAGCACACACGCCCCGTACACACCTGTACAACACCAACCACAACACTCTTTTTCGGGCAAGTTGTTTGCATGCAAATGCAATTTGCATTCGAGCGGAAATTGAATTCGCGCTTAAGTCCTAGACAAGTCTTCTATGAATCAGAAATGGAATGCAATCTGCTGGAGCCGCCAATAGCCGAGGCAAAACTCACGCCACCGACAAATAGCCGTTGTGTGCAGAAATAACAAATGCGGGATTATCGGAGTGAATAATAGGAGAAAGAAACTCCCGTGGAAGGAACGTTCGCAACACGTCTGCAATAGCGCAAAACAAGTCCACAATCCCTGATCCGCCCAAGCAGAACTGCTCAATTGTTACAAACAGTCACGAGACCTGTGGTATTGCAGTTAACGAGCCAGCTCATCTGTCCCTGTCGATTGCATCGTGGCTATGAAATCCGTGAATGAGCTGCATTTTCAAGGCGTTGCCGTGTCCAAATTTTAATTGCAAATTTAAATAATTATTTTTTCAGATTTAAAATTAAATTTGGATCAGCATTATGGTGGTTTACGAGCAGTTTGCTTCGGCGACTGTTCGATTACTACAACTATTCAAGGATTTTAAATTTGTAAGGAACGATAGGATAAATGGTATGGGGGAGGTGCCACCGGGCTATTGTTAGACCCCTACATTTCGAAAAGTGTCCAATATCAAAATTTCACTGCCAGGTGGGGATAACCTCTTCGTTACCTCTGCCTATGCAACTGGTCGGAAAATTCTCAAGCTCAGAGAGGAGCTCAATTTCTTGTTTGAAGGCTGCATAGTTTCTATGCCCTTTACGATGACCTGAATACCCGGCATACATCACGGCTGAACGCTTACAATAATCGTAGAGGTGTGTTCCTGAAATCGTGGGTAACAGAGAACCAAATTGAATACAAGTGCAATCTATATGGGTCGGAGGTTCCAACATACCCTAGGATAAATTCATATTTGGACCTCTGCATTGCTGACGCAAGATTTGAATTCAGCTTTAATAGTCCTCAACGGAAACTGCTGGTGCTTCCTTATGATAGTGACCATAACCTAGTCGTAATGCAAATCATTCATCAAAGAGTTGATGTCTTTCTCATTCTAATTCGACATGAAAATCATCGGTTGAATTTCAAAATAAAGAATTGGGGAAGATTTCAAAATATGTTTAACTGGGATTACCCAAAGGAATGTGCTCCTTCTGCTGATGGCAACGCTTGCTCAATGGTTCCTAATGACAGGAATCTAACTATTGATGAAATAGATCTCTATTTGTCGAAGTTAGAGAAGCTGACGTTGGAAACGATTGAGAAAGTAGTTCCCAAGATTAAACATCGAATCAATATGGAAGGATACGAAACACTAACCATTGCGAGGTTGGAAAAATTGAAAAGCCTTCTTCCTAAACGCGTCAACAATATTTATCGACGATTTTTGAACTACAACCATCCCCCGTTGGCTTTGTTGAAATTACACCTGAAAAATGTCCGAAACTTAATGCGGTCATACTTCAGGAGTGAGGTCAGCAATCAATGGGCGGAAAAATTGAAAGGTATTAGCCCACAGAACCCAGATGGCATTATCGCGAAAGTGAATAGCAGATTCCGTAAGAAGTCTCGTCTGAAGGTATCGAATGTTGAGGTCACTAGTGATGAGATAAATCTTCTCGATAGGGCTGGTATCGTTATTGGTAGTACGACTCCGGATTGAAAAGAAACAGGATTATAAGTGATGAAATGCAAAAAGTAGCCCTGATTAGAATACGTTTTGTACTGTTTTCCCAACCCTGAGAGAGTGAATCAAATATTTTCCAAGGTCGTTGACGCAAAAATTTCCGACTTCAATTCAAACCTGAACGGCGAGTCAATCTTCATTTCAATGAAACATTAACATCTGATCTCATTCCGAGCTTGAATCTAATTGATTATTTTGTCAGTTATGAAGACTCGTGTTTCATATTTGGCAGGATAAATAACAAGAAATCATGTGGTATTGACGGTGTGCCAAATATATTTCTCCGACATTTGCCTGAGTTTGCTGTTAGGAATTATTGCATATTGTTCAACAACATGTTGAGCGATTCATATTTCCCAAATGAGTGGAAAAAGGCCAAGGTATTTCCGATCTTGACAAAAGGAAAAGAACCTTCGATTCTTTAAAGCTATCGCCGAATCAGCTTGCTGCCTAACATCAGCAACGTCTTTGAAGTGATACTAAACAAAGCATTAAACGCCCACATTGAGAGATTTGAGTTGATGCCGAACTGCCAATTTGGTTTTCGTGCCAGGCATTCCACCATGCATGCGATAACGAAAGTAACCTCAGACATCTGTGGGAAACTGAACAACAGAGAATGTGTTGGAACGTGTCTCATTGATATGGAGAAAGCCTTCGATACGGTGTGGTTAGATGGACTGATTTTTATACTTCTTCCGTACAGGTTCTCCAGACAACTTGTCGCCATGATGTGTAATATGTTATACGGGAAATCATTTGTTGTAATGGATGTAAATTTAACGACAATGCGTGACATTAAGGCCTTGAATGGTCTACAGCAGGGAACAATTACTCAATCTCTGCCTTTCTCAATATTCAATCTTAAGCTATTGAACGGCTTTGATTTTATCGTCTCGCCAACGTGATCACTGGTAGCGTTTGCTGATTATATGATCATCTATACGGCAGACTAAAAACCTGCAATAGTTCAGGGCAATCTTCAAAAAGTATTCGTATTTAATGATGTGCAGCTCTACACCGACAGTTGGCGAATGAAACTGTGCAACAAAAAAAAAGTTGAACGTTTCGTTTACTTCATAAGTCAATCCTTACTAATTTTGGGTTGAGAAAACGAATATGACAAAGAAAAAAAATTTAATTAGCTCTACATTTTTTGATATGTAAATGATGAAAATTATTGTTTCCAAGAAATTGGTAAATATGAATTGCATACGCTAACAACGTTCAAAGTGTGATTGCGCTATCATTAATGATATTTAAATTCAAAATTCTTCAAAAAACACTTGCCAGGTGTTTAAATCTACGAAGAATGAACTGATTCCTTTGATCGTGATCTTTAAGCTTTCCTCTTTTTAGTAACCTCTGGAGCATCTCTACATTTGAATCTGCAAGCAATGCTTCATTCCAGCGGCCCTGACATGTTCGTTCCATCACAGAAATATCTCGATGGAACCGTTTCCCATGCTCATCACTAGCATCTCCGCAATTAGGTGGGAAAAAATCAAGATGAATGTGTGGGAAATAGATTTTAAGGGACATATTAACATACAGATGAGTTGGTGATATTTTTGTAGAAGTTTGGTAAACAATTGAGGGTAGTAACCACATTTTTGTTCTCTTGAAAATCCATGTATAACGCCCTTGAGAGCTTCCCAAGCTTCCTTTTCTTTCCCTTCCAAAGCTAAATCGAATGCAATGTTCTCTAGAAGTTGTCGTTTTTGTAGCCCAACAAAGATGCCTTCCTTGACCTTTGCATCACTTAATTTAGGAAGTTTGTATCTTAAGTATTTAAAAGCCTGGCCTTCTCGGTTCATGGCTTTGACGAAACTCTTCATCACGCCTAGCTTGATATGCAAGGGTGGAAGAACATTTTCTGGATCTTCGAGTGGCTCGGCAATTACGTTTTTCTCACTAGGGTCAAGATTTCTTGAATATAATGTGATTTTTTATCCCTACTATCCCTCATACATAAAAAGCAATAGTATTTCGTATACTCTGATTGCATCCCTAAGAGTAGAGCAATCACTTTTAAATCACCGCAGATTTTCCACTTATATTCCAGGTAGTTGATTGAATCTAGGAGGTCTGCCATGTTTGCATGTCTCCTTCATGTCAACCGCATAGCCAATAGGAATGGAAGGTAGACGGTTGCCATTACGAAGCAACACAGCTTTCAAACTAAGCTTGGAAGAGTCTATGAAAAGTATCCATTCAGTTGAATCATGCTTCATATTCAAACTTTTCATCAAGCCATTAATATTACAACAAAAAAGGTTATTTTTCTTTAAGAAAAAAGGAATCAAATCCCTATGACATTGTCTATACTTGGTGACCCTGCCATCATTCTTCAGGAGATTTCAGTGCCGTAACCTTGATCCTAAAAGTTCTGCCTCCTCCTCTGACAAATCAAGATCTCTAATGAGATCACTCTACTCTGGTTACTCAATTTATGCGGTTGATCATCTTTTTCTTCTTAAAAATCAGGGTCATAAGATGTTGAAGGCTCGTATAGTTCACCTTCTACACTGTCTTCATTGTCTGCTTCCAACTCATAAGTCTGGGGTCGTGTAGGAACTGGTAAACTGTCTGAATGTGGAATGGGTCGAGTAGCTGATGGAAAATTCGGATATTTAACAGTTTTTATTGTTTTCATTGACAATCCTGCTTTTATAGACGGAGTCAAGCAAAAATAGCAATCGTCTATGTGGTAAGTGGTCTCCCGCCAAACCATACGCACAGCAAACGCCATGGATCGTTTTTTTTATTTTTCAGCCATTCTCGTAATATAACTGAACACGAATTGCAATATGTGTGTGAAGCCCATGGCTTATTTTGGTTTCCTACCTTCATACCAAAATAATGTTGGTATGCAGTCTTCACAAGAGGCGCCAAATTGCGTTTTTGTAACGTAAACATTATTTCGCCACAAATATGACAAAAATTATGAATTAAATTTACACATTTCCGTGGCATGTTGATTTCTTTCTTTGAAACACACACACACTAATCGGTGCCTTTAATGGTCGTTTTTGCATTCAGTAAATGAGAAGACATAGGATAGGACTAATTTTGAGATCGAAACAATTTCATTGTTGCGCAGTGATAAATCAATGCGCAGAAGTGCGAGACAATTTTGTTTCTGACTGCGCTGCAGGGTGCCAGTCAAGACTTGCAACGTAATTGGAAGGATTTCCACATTATGGCTGGTGAGGGTAGTTCAGAACGGGTTCCACACAAATCCTGTGTGCGATACCTCGGTGCTCGTCTCGGTCAGTATCTATACTATACTGAACATGTCAAAATCATGCTAAGTAAAGCATCAAAAGAAGTCAGGGCCCTTCGACGACTTTTTCATTTCAGATATATTAATCATAAAGTCAAAGTTATCTGCTACAAGACCCTGGTTGGACCAGTTTTGACATATGGATGTCAAACCTGGTACAACCAGAGTGCTAGTACTATGGAAAGATTAAGAGTTTTCGAAAGGAAATGCCTTCGTGCATGTAATGGTTTATACAGAAAGCCTGAGACGAATTGGGAACACTACGCAAGTATATCGAAAAGAAAAACTTATCAAGTAGCTAAAGTGACGAGAGTCGATGTCTTCCTATTGAGACTTCTTCAGAATGATATCGTAAGATCTGTAACTGTGAGTCAAAATCCCTGGATTTCACAGCCGTTCCACCCTACAAATGGGCATATTGAGATTTGAATCACTACTGGCTTCATTCCTCCTGAAGAATCTGTGTATTTGGACATAAATCGATATGTTTTTGATTCTGACTGTGTCCCAATCATGTATCACATATATAGACGCGCCACCGATAAGAATATAGAAAAACCTATAAATTCAATTTCACGGGAACAACAACTCCAATGGAGTGACTCATTTGCTAGATTTGTTGAGGCTGGTCGAGCTGGGACGATGCAATCCAGGTATTGGTGGCTGAATAACACTTTCTAAACTACTCGTGTTAATTTCTGCTTTGTGTTTTTTTTTTTTTGAGTTTCAGCTCAGGATTGCTACGTTTAGTGTCATATTGTTTTTTTATGTTTAACACTATGGATAGGTTTCAGTATTTAGGATAGGTAGTTAGAGAAGTTTAACGTTTAGGTTATGAATAAAGATAAAGTTATAACATTTTTTTTTGTGGTAGGGAGGTGAATACCATTTATGCACAGAGTGTGGGACTCCCATGCTCGAAAGAAGGCGACTGGACTACACACCAAACACCACCCCTGTCAACCTGAGAACCCAGCCTGGAACCGTTTGACACATTACTTCGGGCCAGGTCTCGGTTTGTTCCCCGTGAGGCGCCTTCAAGCTGGGGGATCCCTTTCCTAGCGGGAGGAGAGAGGGGACAGACAAGCAATCCCCCAGCCCCAACGCCCCCGGCTGCTGTGAGTCCTTTTATCTTTTAGAACTGCCCGAGCATAATGTGCCACCTGGTTCCATTTGTCAATCGATTCGAGCATCACTGCGGCTATTTTATCCGGGATGAGCTCTCTCGTCTCCCTGTAGAGGTTCCTTCATAGCCTGACCCATTTTGTACACGCAAAAAATGTTTGGCAGGCATTGGCCTCCTCTCCTGGGCAATAGCATATTAGATGTATGATAAAAGTTCACTATTGTGTTAATATTGTAATTAATTTTTGAAAAGTGTTTGTTGGGTTTTTTTCCAATTGAATCAAAAAGGATGTAATAATTTTAATGAATTGAGTTTGATAATTTTTTTGAATTAATGTTTTTTTAGTTGATAATTTATAAATTTGGAGAGCTATTTGGGTCATTAAGTTTTCGTGTTTTTATTGTTTGGAATTTGCTTTATATTTATTGAAAATTTATAACGATTAGAATTGAATAAAGCGCTTTTGACTTTGACTTCCTTGATGTCAGTTTCAAATTTATAATGCTACAAACGTAGATTACTTTGTAAAACAAATCCTTTTTCATGTCAACAATTCTACCAATTTTGGTAAAAGTGTTAATAGTTTAAATTAATAATCCAAAAAGTGAAGATTACAAACGTACACTAACTTTTCAAACGAAAAAAATGTTAAACTCTAATGAATCAAATTTTTTGAAGCCCTTTTCTATCGGCTATAAAAACAGCAAATAATCAGATAATTGAGAAGAATTTAGATCTCAAATTTTGAAAATAGTTTACAGAATCTATTATTTTCAATTTACAATTTCGTATTTAAATAAACCCTGTTGCTGATCGGAAACAAACCGACAAATTCATTTGAAGACTATTTTTGTTGTCCTCATAAATTATTGATGGGAAATATGAACACAATCCATTATTGACTTTCCTTAAATTGGTAAAAGTAACTACGAATAAGAATCTAGGGCGAATTGCTCTTAAAATCAATGAACTCCTACGTCGTTTCAAAAGTCTCAACAATGGTATCATACAGGTATTGAGTTTCATTTACATAATTGTGTCATAGGCTAAGAAAAATTTCCAAGAAATCTATTTATACAAATATTCAGTTCAAATTACTCATTGAAATCTAAATGAAATGCAGTTTGTTCCCCAAGGCCTGAGGCTCTATGTTGATGCCTTAATTAAAGTATCTTCTATAAAAGATAGATGAAAATTGAAGCTATTTTTCTTTTCAATTGACCATCGGATAACGAGCGAAGTATCTACATAAACATTGAATTTAAAGACCAAACAAGAAACTTTTCAATTTCCACCCAAATCAAGATGTGAAAAAAATCTTATTCAAATTCGAGTTCAATCCCCCATCACCTTGCTCACCTTTTACAACTTTGCATTATCCATGGCCATTTGTTTACCCTTAAAACCATCAACGAAAAGGCCTACACAACCCATCATACCTTAACACTACCCCAAAAAAGGAGTAAAACCGTGAAGATAAGTCAGTCAAAGAAAGAAATAGAGAGCTGTAGAAAACTTGTCGGCACACCGTTAAGCCGTTTCTCTGCCATTGATAACAAAACCTTTTGGTATAAAATCCTTTTTTAGGACATCTATAACTTCCAAAGAATTAAGTTTTGTACTACGCTGTACATTTTGTGTCGGGCGATGTACTTTTTGCCAACGGAAAATATATTTATAGTCTATGTAAGTCGAGTATCCTTTCGCTCCGTGTCGTTCGTCCAAATCGAGTTGGTGTAATGATGTAGCGCACAAGAAGAATTTCACCTGTAAAAGGACAATGATGATGGTGTGACGCTCGAATGAAGCAACAAATAAAACGAGGGCAATAAGAGCTGGCAGTCTTCTTAACAAAAGCAAATGCGGGAAACAGCGAAACGGGAAAAGGGATGTTATTACTGGGAAAAAGTAACAACTATGAGAAATATCTACTGAGTAACATTGTAACTTGGTTTTAGTATTTTTTCATCATTGTTGAACCTTTTCGTCTGCGAATAATGCCATTTCAGGTATTTTCGGCACTCGAAACGTTGAATGTCGGCAATGTGTATAGTAAAAAAAGGATGCGGAATTTGATGAAAAATCGTAAAGTGTTTGAATTGGAAAAAAGGAAGTGGATTTGTGTTTTCGCATTCACTTGTTCACGTAGTAAGCGAGAGTCAATATGTTTTTATTTTTCTGGAATTCTTCAACATCCTTCATCCTAATCATTTTGATACTTTTTCAACTTAATCCTTCTAATCCCATCTCCAACTTTATAAAATGAAATGCGCTGAATGAAACCTCCATACAGTTCATTACATCACATTGTATCGCAACAAATCATCCACCCGTAGACCAAGTTCATTAAGGATTACTCAACCAGTTGTTACAACTTGGCGTAGTCTGTCGTATCTTTTAATCTAGTTCTTATCCTTGAATGCTTAACAAACAAT
Source organism: Odontomyia ornata (assembly GCA_963969285.1). Lineage (NCBI taxonomy): Eukaryota > Metazoa > Arthropoda > Insecta > Diptera > Stratiomyidae > Odontomyia > Odontomyia ornata. The sequence continues at coordinate 28,490,658 of OZ017740.1, read as the reverse complement.
TTTCAGGTGCTAACACATTTCCCCGCAGGAAGTCGCAATGGGAAAGAAAAGCAGACTTGCTCAGGTGGAATAAACAATGAAATCGTGTTGTCCCATCTAAGAAAAAACATTATTAACTTGAAAGGAAATTGAAGTTTCCGTTCCAGATGCCGGTGGACGCAAGAGATAGATGGCAACCCAACGAGGACTAACATTAATGAATACTTTTCGCATTTGTTTCGCATCTGCCGCATTCCAGGAATCTTGCAGACCTGAACGGACATTCTCAACCCCCAGTTGGAGAGCTTGAATGAAGCTGCTTAGGGGATGCTAACAAACTTGTAGTATGCTAAGGATGAATTAGTGTAGCTGTGCGGAAAACTCAAAGCTTAGAAATCTCCTCCAGAGTGGGAGAGCTTTAAGGATAACGCTCCAATCTCCTTTTAAGTACGACCGAACAAATTCACTGAATAGTTTTGGAACCTATCCACAGATCATGTACCACAATTTTTTGCGTTTGTAGGGAGAAAAAGAGGAGAAAAAGGACTTACATCCTAGTGGGCCAAAGCTCATGCAGAGTTGCGATGATTCCAACTTGTCGGTGCGTTCTGCGTGCTTGCCATGTGTATGTCGCGTATGGCGCCCAAATTCATGAAACTTTCACACACAACCCCACCGCCAAAGTCGTCCTTGCAAGAACTCCAAGTGGTAATGGTCACAGCATCCAAGCAGTAGATCTGCGCTGTCTTGCATGCTTACATCGTAATGAGATGCGACATGAAGCATGTTTTGGCTGGTCGCTGAGGATCAAATATCGCACGCTCCCTTCTAGTTCTACTCCGACTTTCCTTTTGATTTTTCCAAAGGATCCCGCGATTAGAAATCACTCCAAAATAGAGACTCGCTGCTTCAGTGATTTGAGCAAATTAGTCATCATTGACTTCTAAGCGGACCGCGAATAGGCGGACACACGGGTTTCATTTGCATACGCGGTATTTCCGTTTCAGTGTGGCTCAATTGTAGTCGTGTTGTGGTTTGGAGTCTGTCGTTGCAAATTAAGCCACCCGTTGCCAAGTGTTGCAATTCATCAGTGGATTAAATGCAAATTTTCCCAATCGCGACGCGCGTAGTGCAATGTGATGTAGGATATGTGATGCTGATTGTAGTTTTGTGCTAGATAGAAAATTCCTAAGCTTTGAAAAATCAAATGTATTTATTAAATATTCTGGTAGTGATGGGGTTCACGGTAGGAGTGAAAAATGGACATTTATGGGGGGAGTGATGGTTTTTTCTGTTCTATATGTGCTTATGAAATTATTCAATTTGCATAAGCCAATTGTTGTTGTTATTACTGTTAAGTGGAATAAAGTGATTATATCCAAACGCCAATGAGGCGATAAATTAAAAATTTTTGGTATCCGTTGCAATTGGTGTTGTTAAAAGTGCTAAAAATTATTTAGTGTAGAATGAGTGTTTGAAATAAAAATTTTGCATACTCCAGTTGTGATTTATGATGAATTTCAGCAAATTATTGCTTTTAGTACGACTGTAAACGAGCAAAATTTGTCAATATATGAAAATCCAGTAGAAAAGTGAAAAGTAAATATATATTTCTATAGTAAAACATATTTAGTATAAAAGTTTTTGCTTCTTTCAATTCTAAAACTTTAAAGATATTTCGTTGTGTAAGCTGAATATTAACATTTCATACTATTGTTATCACTTGTATTTTCTGGGTGAAATTTCTGACTGAAATTTAACTACAATTTTTAAGTAAGAAACAAAGTCAAGCATAAATTTTCTAAGTCTTGTTGAAAATTCTGCTAAATGTGTATTTCAGCTTTTAAGCTACCCACATAGAGTCTCTAAGATACCAATGTAGAAACCTGGTAGGATTTTGTATAAAACTATCATTTTCATAATCAATTGCTTAATCAACTTATCAGCTCCTTAAATCACTGAAAAGTGAAGCTTATGTAATTAGACATTGTGGTTCAGTCTAATTTTATAATTCTTGAGATAACAAAAAATAAGTCATAAATTAAATTTCGTCCAACTTTCAACCAATGCAACTATTGCAAACTGTCTAGGAATTTTTCAAAATTTAGTTAGATTTATTTATTTTTTCGCTCTAGGACTACAGTCCTTTTCGGGTCTTCTCTTGGAGATAGTTAGAGTATCTCCTTAGCTTGACCGAATGTTTCGGTACTCGGGAGGGTGATACGGTCAGTATCATGCTTTCGCCGTGTGTCCGTTCACTCAGCTGCGATACGTTCTGATTTTAAACCAGTACATATTATAACTGAACGGACTTATAGTCCGTCCGAAGAATCACTCGACACAAACCTCGTTGCTGTCATCGAGACTCAAACCAGGGAGCTTCAGCTTACGAGTTGATTTCTCTAACCACTACACCACGCGGAGTATTGCATCTTCCATTTTTTCATAATCACATGCACTCTAGTATTTTCTGTTGATTAGCTTATCACTTTCTAAGCTGCCGTTTTGTATCTGTCGCGGCTTGCTCAAAATTTGTGTAAGACAGAAGAATCTCGCTAATCTGGAATTGACGGGATCGAACCCTGTCTGGATCACCAAAAGTTCAGATTCAACGTAGCCAATGTTAAAATGTTTAAAAACAAGGTTCAAAGGCAAATGAGAAAATTATTCAGTAAAAGTCAACGTTCATTTATTATAGATGAAGTATGTAGATACATATTTTATAAGGAAGTTATGTACTGAACTCACACGAGTATGTATCTATGAGCGAAATATGTACCAATACGTACTTGGTACTTGTACAGAGAAATGAAAAAGTGTTAAAAATAATAAGCTTAAAAACATTTACAATTCAGAGGAGAAAGTTTGTAATATTCTTTTGTTTTAACGAAGATGTGATCTCTTAAGCGTTTCAAAGCAAGTAGCTCCACATTCGATGTTTCATGCTTTTCAAAGTGACTCAGCAACTCCTCCAGCATTGAAGTCTCTTCCCTATGAGTTGGGCGTGCTGATTTCTCCGTACCTTCATCATCATCCTCTGAACTGATGATTTCGGCTGCTGGGTTTGCAATGCACGCCTCCATGATTTCATCTTCACGTAACATTTGCTTGCTTACCACTGTCAGTGTTCATCCATTCTGAAATATTATCCTCCTTCCCAACGTGAATCAACGTAGTCAAATTTAGTGGCAGTAATTTAACATCTTGTAATTCTTCCTCACTCGAATGATACCGTGCATTCTCAATGAACCACGAAACTTTTTCTGGAAAGTTGTTGCTCCTTAAAAACTACTGTAGGAATAATTTTTTTCACAAAATAAGTAATATAAATTCAATTCTCTACAAAAATGACATTAAATTTTTGCACATTTTCGTAAATAAATCAATTATAAAAAAACAGCAAGTATGCGGAAAATTCCATTCCTGCATAGGAACTTGACAAACGTATTTTACATAACATACATTGCACATAAATGTCACGTGCTCGGTGCATAGTAATTTATTGCACGAAAAACAGGCTTTTTTGGAACGTCTATTTTTTCTTCTGGGGCATAGTGCATAGAAACCACTAGGTCCAGGCTCAGCATGAGCAACTGGTACAAATCTGTTCACGGTAAATTTGAGATCAGGTGATATGCTTTGTGTACAAAGCTGTCCTAAAATATGTGGTTTTGCCAACTCTAGAGCCACATTTTTTAAGAACACACGTCTCTCGAACAAACTCATTCTCCAAACACTTGCACTTTTACTGCTCAGCGTGGGATTCGGCAATACCCTTTTCCGAGCCCATTTTCACAGTGGCTGAAAATCAAAATGGTTAAATGACAATACGTTGCGATTAAAAGGATAGAATGAATATACAATTATATGTATAAATTTAAATATATAAAATAGATTTCAAATAAAGATAAATTAATAATTTTCCAATAGAGTAAATAATATTCAAACAAACGCTAACTTTTAATAAATTAAATTTTTCAAACTAATCAGTAGTAAAGGGGCCCCTTATATTATCATGAAGGTCTAGATCCGCTAGCCAATTTCTTGTGCTTTGCATCCACGTCATCGTGCTAGACTTTCTCCCACAATCCACTCAAAAATTTCAGGCTCCATACGTCAGCCGCTGACAATTTCCTGTTTCCAAAGATAAACTGAAACTTTCAAATAAGCAGACTCCGGGGACTCACGCACACCTCGTATTCAAAACCAAAGGAAATGAATTTCCTTCACTCTTGGGGATTTTTATAATATTGGAGTCAACGGTCTTCCGCTTTTCAAATTCAAAGTCGTCAGTTTCGCTTTTGTTCCAAGTATACGTATGATTTATCGGGGATATGACAACCGAGGCGAAATCGATTCATAGTCGATTCCAGCAAACATTGAAGTTGTTGGATTGTCTTGTTCTGACATTAGTTAGTTTGTTTTTATTTTGTTTATGTTGGTCCGTACTGTTTAAATATTTGAAAATAACGCATTTGACGCACAGTACTGATGGGAAACTTCAGTTTTGCTTCAATACGCAGGTTAATTTTATATTCACTCGGCTAAGTTGTATGCGTTAATATTTAAATTGATAGGGTTTAAATTGCTAATATACGCTGAAGTGGGAATGCACCATCATCCATTCTGAAATGTAAGTTAAACATCATTCTGGTCCAGGAAATCTTTCTGAAATCGCCTGCGCTTGCCTTATTATCCTCTGTACAGAAATGACAGAACAACGGGTTGAAGAGACGGAACGGCCATTCTTGTGAGAAGAATGTGAACCATAATCTCGTATTGACACCTAACTTACAAACGCTAGAAGTGACTGCCATTCAAGTGCGGGCGGATTCTTTTGAATTCATGGTAGTCTCGGTATACAGCCGCCCACATGCATCTAGGCTCATTGAAGATATTAAAAAACTTTTGGACTTTCAGGGTCCCATACTCCTTGCCGGAGACTTCAATGCCTATCAAAGATGTTGGGGAGCTGTAAAAAGCAACCGTGCTGGGACTGAGTTAAATCGATTCGTCACGGATAATCCATTTAGCCTGCATATCCCCAACGAACCAGCACATTACGGCTCCCGAAATAGTTATCCTCTCGATATTGGTATATCACGTACTTTTGAACACGATGTACGCATCGAAGTCCTCGATGAACTTTCATCCGATCACAAACCGGTGCTGTTCTTAATAGGAGGAATATACATAGACGAATTCCTGCAAGTAAAGAAGAAAACTGATTGGCAAGCATTCCAAGTCGCACCGGCTAAAGAAACTATTATTCAAACACCTGAAACAGTCAGCAATACTAAAAAATGATAGAAGACATCACAGACAAAATAATACAGGCTAAAAAGGACAACACAGTCACAACTCTGACAAGGGTGACAAACCCCTATGAACTCCCTAACGACATCAAAAACTTAATAAGGAGAAGAAATCGAGCTTGGAGAAGGGCTAGGAACACAGGTGAACCTAGATAATGCCAGGAAGCAAATCAAATTACGAACAAAATTCGTGATCGGATGTTGAAATTCCATAATGAACAATGGGAGAGCTTCTTGCGAAGCCTGGAGCCTGGGTGCGACGCACTCTATAGGGTTTCCAAATACTTTCATATTAAAACCAAGCTTATAGTACCACCAATTCTAGGCCCTTACGGTATCTAATTCGACAATTCTGGTAAGGCGGAGGCCTTCGGAGACCCTCGAAAATAACAGTTCTGTGAAAATTCATCTGATGAGGAGTACCTTGACAAACATGAAGATCACGTTAATCGGTTGACCAACAGGCTCATGAGGTCAGACTTTACAGACTCCAACTTAATACAAAGCACCTGTCTTCAAGACGTTAAAGACATAATACAAGCACTGAACAGACGAAAAGCAAATCGGCAATAGTTATTGTTCTTCCTAAACCTGGTAAAAACCTCATATTTCCGCCAAATTTGCGACCTTTTAGCCTTTTATCCTCTCTGTTGAAAATAGTAGAGCGGGTGCTACTAAAACGACTAACTGAGGTTGTTCCCGAAAAAGAAATAGTTTCAGAAGAACAATTTGGCTTCAAGCCAGCACTCTCCACAGAACTCTAGCTTGCTAGGATGGTCCAACACATTAGAATAGGGCTAAACTGCAGAAAATCAACGGGTTTGGTTATGTTTGACATAGCCAAAGCCATCGCTAAAGTCTGGCATGCAGGACTTATTTTCAAAATGCATAAATCCCAAATGCCACTGCAGCTCATCCGAATCATTGGCTTCTTTCTAAAAGGCAGATCATTTCGTGTCAAAATTAACAACCACTTCTCAACCATGTGGCAAATTCAAGTTAGAATCCCACAAGGATCACCTATCTCCCCCATACTATACAATATCTTTACTGCAGACCTAACTCAGCTGCCTTTGAATGTTCATAAGTCCCTATATGCCGACGGTACCTGTATTCTCTACTGATCCAGACAAGCAAGACAAACTGCAACTCTCCAGAGACATATTTTTGAAGTATTTTCGCAAGTGGAAGATCAACTTTAAGACAGACAAGACTCAGGCATTATTTATAATTAAAAAAAGACAACAACAACCGAAATCGAAAATATTGCCTGGTCAAGAACAGCTATATACCTAGGACTGACATTCGACAGCAAACTCTCCTGGACCGACCATATACGTAACAAACGAGGGCATTGCTACAGTGTGCTATCTCAACTCTATCCACTCCTTAAGGCCAAGAATCTCAATATCAAAGACCGTCAGCTGATCTACAAACAAATAATAGGACCGACGCCATTATATATTAGTACAGCCTTCGACCAGATGACCGGGACCAACAAAAAGGCACTACAATCCATGCAAAACAAAAGCATTAGACAAATCTTCGGAATTCCATGGTATGTTAGAAATACGGACATATACAAGGACCTCAAAATCGAACCTGTCGAAATATACGTACGTGACAAAGCACTTAAACTGCTAGGCAAAGTAGACAAACATCCTAACACTACCCTGGGAATCCTAAGACGCAAAGCACTCCCAAATAAAATTTATCCAACTATCCGCGCTAGCTTTAAAAAATATAATTGACTATAAACAAGAACAAAATAATATGATCTCGTTAATCACAGTGAGCAAATAATTGCTCACACAGAGAAGGAAGCTAGGGTGCTAAATCGCACCAGCTCCAAGGAAAACGAATCCGAGAGAGCACCAGTTTACTGAGTGATGAGCCTGTCGCCATTGGTGTTACAGAAAGAGGTACGTCGATCCTTTGTGACCTTGTTCTCGTGATTGGATTGTCGTCTCTGTGTTCGCGGCATTGTTGTGTTCCATCTTCCTATCAAACTGAACTCCATGTCAAGTGTTGGGATTACGCCAGCAATATGAGCTGGTAGCTTCGAATTGGTAATGTCCTCGTGGCTGCCAGTTATTTTCTATTTAAATATGCTCTTAATTTTTTCCTGATATCAGCAACTCCCCTGGTCGTTATGTGAATCAATAAATCAAATCCTGAACGGCAACCAAATGCTGGCTACGTGCTGCACGAAATTAGAATCATGTGTATGGATATTAACTTACTTTTTACCCTATCTCTACATTTTACATAAATCACATTAGCTCTACATTAATAGTATTTACTTACTTACTCTTCAGTCTAGCCCGACTCAGAATGTTGGTGTTGTTTAAACGTCTTGCTAGCCAATGCTCCGCGAGAAAGTATCTTCTACTCCTATCAGTGGAAAGTGAAAATTTACCTGTAACAGAATATTTACTGAATTTGTGTTAGTTCGCCCCAATTTCAGCATTCAATGTACAGTCGATTAACTTATCACGGTGATAAGTTGTCATGAGAACAACAATAACAAATACCTTAGAAGTCGAAATTGACTCAACTTTGTTAATAATAATGGTAAGATATGTAAATGTACCAGTTTTTCCATTAAATTCATGTCAAAACACTTAAATTAACTTAAATTTGGTATTTAAGTAGTCTTATAAAAAGCCCCTATACTTGGCAAGTTTCAATGAAATCAAATTGTATTTACGGAAATTATAGCCTTTATTACCGATTCCCCGCCATTATATTGAAGCTACTCCGGCGGAGGCTCCACTGACCCAAACTAACTCACCCGAAGACGAGCGTGGACACCACTCGTTCGATTCTTCGAGCCTCTCAAGGGGTCATCCGAACGAGAAGACGACTGCCCGGAGCGAAATTAACACTTATACAAGTCTTGAGGCTCGCCGCCACTTAGCCACGAAGATCTGCTTCAAAAATAAAATGTTTCACCGCCACACAAAGCTCATAGTTTCCCACAACAGGGCAACCGACATTACCTAGAACGACACTAACTTTCACTGCACCCACCGAGCACTATCACCTCACTTAACTTTTCCAGATCTTCCTGCTTGGTCAACGTCCCGGGAAAAGAATTCCCGAGCCACACCTTTCACAGCTGAAAAGGAATGTTTTGATGTCGAATGGTAGCGAGGGCTAAAGTAACCTCCGGGTTAAAGTTTTTTTCCTGCTGTCCACAGGGAAAATCATGTAGTGTTTTTTTTTTCGTTTCATCGAGTTAACCCCCTTGCTTGATTTCACTCATAACAAGTTCCACTCGGTGGCGATTCTAGTGGGAATTAAGTGTATTACACTGTTCGAACTGTCAGTAATTTTTATTTACATCACGTCGTGAGATTAATATTTCGCAATAATCCTCGCGTTACCATGTTTCCCTTTAGCCGGCGCTAATATTTCTTAGTTTGTCTTGTCCCCCGCCGGTAGTTCAATCGCCGTGCCAACGAGTGGAGTGTCGTGTGTGTATATTTATCCATCAGTTTTAACTAATTTCGGACGTCGAATCTCTCCTCGGGAATATTGCGATTTCATTTGGATTCCGTGGTGGAATATAGTAAATTTGGTGCGAATAAGTGAATAGTACGCTTCGAATCGATGTCGATACCCAGTTAGAAGTGGAGATAAGAAATTCAACTGTTGTATCCGTGTTTCTTTCGTGTAGTTTAGTGGATTTATCGGCTTCCTCTTTTTTGAGCTTGTCGTAATCGGCGGTCATTTGTTGGTGTGCCAAAGTGAGTTTTTGGCTGGTTTTCTTTAGCTCATTCATACCCTCTTGTTTGGCTGAAAACGCATCACGAAGCTCTGTTTTGTTTGGGTGTCACGTAGCTCATCTATTTGATATCGAACATTGCGCGTAACGCTTCAGCATTGATTGTTGAAACATGCTCAGCTGCTTTCAGTTTCGCACGTTCTTCCCGAAGACCATCGGTTCGTTCTTCAAAAGTTCGCTTCTTGTTCTCGGACTCTTGCATTGATTCCTACAATGACTTTATTCTGGCTTCATGTTGTGAGCTCAACAAACGGTATTCGCCTAAATCCTTTTCATATTCAGAAACCCTTTTATTTGAATCTGCTTGTAACGCCTCAAGATTCTGACATCTTGTGCGATATTTTTAGCTTCCGGCTAATTTTACTAATATATAATCAACCTACTGTGAATTTCTCTTCAACCCTACCACCTGGATCAGGTGTATCTCACTGATACTATCCGCGCGTAAGGCTTGTCCAACTTTCGACGGGTCATGCAAAAGACTTGAGAGCATTCCATAAATTCATTTCTTATGATGCGCTGGTATATCTTTCAATTGCTGCAACTCCAATGTAACGACATTCAATGTGGCCTATTTCTGTAGCAATTCCTCGTTCATAGTATCAACATCTCTGTTTTTGTTGACGATTCCTGGTTATTTTCGATCGTAACTTACAGTCAGTACTTCATTCACCTTCTCCTTAGCACTTTCGTTTCGTTGTTCCTGCCACTTCTAATTTACGTTACGCGTCGAGTTCGCACTTTACTCTTGCTTTGCTTGCCACCAATAAAGTGTTAAATTCGCGAGTGTCTTCCTTCGATATGGGTTCCATTGCTGCCTCAGCAGCATCTCTGGCTTCGTTACTCGGCTCGTTCCCCTTTGGTTGCATGTATGCAACTCTGCTGGATATGCGTGAGTGTGAAGATGTTTGCGGCGGGATCGTTTAGTTAAGATAGCCTCACATTTAGATCCGCATTCAAAATCGTTTCCCTGTCAATTTCGACAGCACTCAGATTCGAATTTGAATCAGTCGAATTTATTATTGCATCAAAATTCGTTGGGAGTCTATGTCGGGAAGTAGAATCAATGGAAACACAGGCAGTATGAAACCTTGATTTGAAGATATGATGTAAATGCACGCAGATTATCGCGCATATCACGAACATCTCTTGTCGCATGACGGCAGCAACAATTCAAAATCGGATTTCCTGCCAACGTTGCATGTTATTTGGTTTGCGACGCAATTCCGATCGCTACAAGAGGTTAGATGTTTTATGCTGCCGCATATGTTGATTGGATGACGAATGTTTCCGCTGCCGTGTGACCCGTAGTGTCGGGAATTTGCGTTTCGTTTTGAGCTCGCGTTGGTTCTTGATGCTTTTGGCGCTTGTTACTGCTTGCGTTGTCCATAATTTGGCGTATAAATCGGAAGCGACCTAGTTACTTTACTTTAATTACATGTAGTTAGAAGGGAAAAAATATTATGTGGCTGCATATCATAGGTTGAATACAAAATCCTTCTGACAAGAGCGTAGTTCTGTGTGCCCATATTTTTATATTTTAAAGACGAATTAAGCTGTGTAGGTTGAAATGCATTAAGGGGAAAAATACCTTTAGGATCGTGAAAAATAGGAATTTTTCGGGATTTTTTTAGAGAGGATGAAATAATTGGATAATTGTGAAATTTGGATATGAGTGTATTATAACTTTGAACTTAACAAAATTTTTTTTTTTTAATGCCCAACAAAACGGCGGCGTTATGGTAGTCTTTGGATGCCTGGTTCTCGCGACATTAAAAAGTACTGCAGATGCGATTTTTTTTCTTTTGATCTGAAAAGAATGAAATAAGTTTCATTCGGTGACTGACATATTAAGAAAAAGGATATACCTTATGATGAAAGGATATACTTTATGATGAAAAAGTGTAAAGTTGAAAATTTTACTTGGAAGGTCGAATTTCCGACCATTTTTGACATATTTGACCCCCAAAAAATCGAAATCTTCCGATAATACTACTGAGTGAAACTTCTCCAAATTTTATCCAAATCGGTCGATAACTTTTTGAGCAAAATTTTTGGTATTTCCTTCCGATAATACTACTGAGTGAAACTTCTCCAAATTTTATCCAAATCGGTCGATAACTTTTTGAGCTAGAACATGAGCAGTTTTTGAATAAAATAGTTTCGAGATAATCGCGTTGAAAGTTTAAACATGTTGAAACTGTTGATTTTAGGGCTTTACCAATTAATCAGTGATTCCAGGCACATGCAGTAGTCCTCCAACTTTCTTAGGCTAGTTATTGTTTCCTGGCTATACGAGCTTCTTTTGTATTAGAAAGTCTCATCTGGTTCTATCGAACAATTAACATCTCATCAGGTGTTACGGCAAAAACTCTGCAGTTGGTGTTAACGATTATGTCCAATGCATTCATAACCCTTAAAATTGGAGAAAATCCATCACTGAATACCCCCCAACATCAATGATGGTTGAAATTTTAACAATTTTAGATCCTGTATAAGTGTCTCGGAGCCAATCGCCAGATCGTTGAGTTGAATCTTTCGTTAGCATTTTGGGTATGACCACCCAGGCATCTCTCTACCAAATCATCTCTGGATGAATCTTGATAAATTGGTAAGATATGCGCTTTATACTTGCGTTAAGTAATGATGAAAGATTTTCCAACTTTGGATTTTTATTTCAAGCGATTGCTTTCTGCTATTTTCACCAGCTTTCGGGTCCAGTTGGGCAGTATTCGTGGTTTGGGTCTTCATTTGTTGAAAACATATGATAAAAAGCAGTCATAATCTCTTTTTTCATATTTTCACCACTATTTACATTTCTTTGAATGCTCAACGCAAAGTATTTTGCGAGTTTTTTTACAACTTTATCTGTAAACTTGCCTCTTCTAGAAAGCTTCTTATATTTTCTCATGTTTCGAATTCCGGTGCCCATTCTCTTCTCTACGTGACCAAAATATTCGCTTTTCATAACTTTTAACTCGTCGCCATAAGGATTAAGTTTTGGTATGGCCTTGAAATTTTTGAATCCCCATCACCTTTATAATTGCCATACTTTACGCCAAATTTCTCTTGTGACCTGGAAAACATTTCTTTCATAGAATCAACCTCAATTTTTCCAGCGGAGCCCTCGTGATTCATCATGCAAATTTCTTCATGATCCTCGAACCATTCCTCATATTCTTTAGTATGAGACTTATTTTTCCGGAGTACACAGCCGTGGCATTAACTGCTTTTTACAAACAAATTGATCACTTTACCAGAGTAGTAGCCGATAATCGTGGTAACACCATACAGTGATTTGAACTTAAGCTTTTTCCATGTGCCGTCACCAGAGACTTTGAGAATTTTTTCTGCTCTTTCATGCTCGATATTTTTTTCATTCAAAATTGAATGACTATTTAGGAGCTGTATTAATTTGCTCGATGATTTTAGTACAGCTACTTTGACTGAGTTTAGTGCACAGATCCATGATATTGCAAAAAGTATTGATTCCTTGTCTTGCAACCCCCAAAAGTCTCATGGCTAATACAAGCCCTCAATTAACTGGTATGAATGAAAGGTCCCGTAGGAATTTCTCGATTACCGCCCCGACACGTGAAGACAATTTTGAAACCCAAGCCTCTACACGTATGTCCTGACTCTCCAAAACTTATCCTTTGCTTGCATACAGGACAAATTAAAAACTGTTAAAAACTCAATTATTATATATGCGTTCGAATGATTTGTACAAATATCCTCTGTACATCCACACTTTATATTTTTAGCATTTGGACTTTCCCCGCCACTTGTACTCGGCCCGAAACTCTCCCCGCTCGTTTTTTTTCGCACACTTCCGAGCTATATTATCACGAGTTCCTTTCGGATAGTTCGGCATGTTAGTTTTGAAAATTCAACCGCTCACGACTAACTATCAAGCTAAACTGGGCCTATTGTTCGGGTAACGTTTCGTTTCGAATACCCATAGTTTCAAGGTCATTCGAACGAAAAAAGTGACTTGTCGTTTCTAATAATCCCTTGAAACATCTGCTTGGCCATATAAAAGGTTAATAAGAAAGCATTGCGAAGCAAAAGTTGCTCCGCCTCTAAGGGTCGGACGCCCGACTCACTACCTGACCGCATGCTATCGCCATGCTCTAAACTAAATGCGATTATCCCGAAAATATTCTATATTTCGAGTTATCCTTTGCTCAGTATATTCTTAAGATATCATACTTTCAAAATATGCAAAAGAAAGAAAATCGATTTTTTGAAATTTCTAAAGGTGTTTCTTCCCTTAATCTGCTATAAATGCCTGGAAAATAAGCTGCCAATATCGCTGACAGAGGAAAATTTTCACATTAATTTATTGTTTTTAAAAATTAACTTATGTTTTTGTGTTACTGTTGCAAAATATGATTTGCAACAGTCTATTTGCGAATAGACCGCCAAACCTCTCCCTCGTCCTTTCTTATCCAATGCTCTACAGGTCACGAGGATAAGTAATTATTCGTTGCCACCTAATTAACCTCGAATACAACTTTTCCACATCCTCAGAGGGAGTTTGTATTGAGCAACATTTACATCCGCACTCAACATTTTCTCCATGGGAACCGAATTCCAAAAAAACTAATTTCTGTGTAGAACAACTATCGTATATTGTACAATTTATACAAGTCCAATCTAATTGTGTTTCTACCCAAAATTCCGCTCAAAGCAAGAAAATTGAAATCAAATCAGACATTTCGATGGTTGGTTAAAAAAAGTGCTCCTGGCAGTACAGCGTGAAATTTTTCCCATATTACACAATGTATGAACGAGTAATGCGTACTCGTACTCTGAGTGGTATTGCTAATTGAATTACAATGGAAAAATTCTTCATATTTTTTCCGCTCCATTGAACATACTCGTATGAATTGAAAATTGAATTGAAATTGAATTTCAATTGCAAAATGATCAAATGGAAAATAATATTAGAAATGATTTCACAAAATACTTACCGTTTAATTTTCCACAAAGAAATCACTCATGCTAAATGCATATGAAATTATTAGTGAGAGCCCCAGGAGTTTGCATACATTTCATGAGGTTTTTTATGAGGAAGTTTTACCTAGATAAGTTTTATTACTGCAACGGGGAACTTCAACTCTTTCAACTTTTCTCTGATGTTTCATGATTAACCTATTTCAAGTTGATTCCACCAAACTTTTCATGACGCTTTCAGCAAGTTTTCCCGTGATACTCAAAAACTCATTCCTTACCGTGGTACTTTAACGACTACCCCCAAAGAAAATGAAAGACGACATGAGTTAATCTTCTTCATCACTTTATCGTTCCTTTCCGCTACGTACTCGTATATTAACTTTTTTAACCGAAACTTTTATCCAAGTCAATGCAACGCCTTTCCATATTTCCTTAAAGCGCTCAACTCGCGAAAACTTATTCACGTCGCTTAGACCTTGGAAAATAATTAAATCCAATATCCAAAAATTGTTTTCCCTCAACACTAAACCCACCCTGGAATCCTTCATTGTGACTCGCTATCATCCCCCTCTTAAAGAAACGCTGAACGACCAAATGAAATACATTTTCGTAGATGATGTAAACAGCAAAGTTTTATAAAGTATACGCGGTTTTGTTTGTTGTACCGAGAGCAGAATTCACTTTATGACCCGAAAATTCTACCCTTGACACAAACCAAACTAACAAACCTAACCAAAACCCACGGACTAACATTGGTAAAAACATCAGACGAAGCGGAAAAATCTAGCGACGATGCGGACGATAATGACTATGGCAAAGAAGTGAAAAAGTACGATAGGAGTTGAGAGTAAATTAAAAGGGCAAGAGAAAAATATGTTGCGAGATTCGGTAAGTGTATCCTCGTACTAATGCTGGAAAAACAGTTTTACTTGCAATGAGTTCGTTGGAAGGGTGTGACGGTGGCGTTTGTGGTGGAATGAATGTTGTGATACTCGAGAGAAAGGTTTTCCAGGTTTCACTTATGCATACTACTCTCATAACGGTGGAAAACGGTTTTTTTGTGGTTTTGCTTTGCGTATTTTATCGGATATCTGGTGACTGGTTATTTGACTTAAAAATAACGTTTTGCTCGAGGAATCAGTGGTGGCGGAATGAATATAATTGATACAGAGCAGGAGACTATTGAATCCTGGGAAAGGTAACTATCCAGCATTTGATTGATTTTCAATTTAACTTTAATCATTCAGGATTGTATTCCTAAAATTTGAACCCATAGACTTATAGAGTTGAAATGGTCAGGGCCCAAACATCATTCGTTTATGATCCCTTAATGGCTCATCAAAGAAGTTATTATAATTAAACCATTTTCTTACTGTTTGGCAAAAGAGCGAATGATAATTTTAGTGCTAATGTATGTTATATGGCGCTACATTTTCTTTTTAGTTTTTTTTTTTTTTGTGGCTAGTGTACTGAAAATATTATTAAACCACTACCTAGTGGCTTTTTGGATAAATTAACAAAAAGTACAAACTTAAAATTAATCAAAATAGCTCATTGAAAATATGAACTATCAAATGGTCCATATTTTCAATGAGTCTAAAAGATAATTTTAATGTGCTAAATTATCTCATCCTTTCGCTCTTGAATTGTTCTTGGCTTATTGACGTACACTTTTTCTTTCAAATATTCCCAAAGAAAGAAGTCCAACGGTGTCAAATCACATGATCGTGGCGGTCAATTAACATCGCCACAACGTGAGATAACACGGCCATTCTCGCGCAAGAAAGTCATTGTGTCGTTGGCTGTGTGGCAAGTGGCACCATCCTGTTGGAACCACATATCGTCTAGGTCCGTAACCTTAATTTCTGGCCACAAGAAGTCCGTTATCATCTCGCAATAGTGAACACCATTCACGGTAACTGCTTGGCCGTCCTCATTTTCCAAGAAGTACGGCCCGATGACGCCGCCAGCCCATAAACCGCAGCAAACAGTCTCTCTTTGTGGATGCATCGGCTTTTCAACAATCATTCGTGGATTCCCATTGTTACCGAATCCACTCAGGTGAAAGTGTGCCTTGTCGCTGAAGATGATTTTCTTTGTAAAGTCACTATTCCCTTCTGTCTGTTCAACCAACCATTCGGCGTATTGCCGACGCGTGAAATGGTCGATAGGCTTCAGTTCTTGAGTCAGTTGAACCATGTAGGCATGTAAACTCAAATCTTTATTCAAAATTCCCATCAGTAATGTTCGTGAGATGTTCAATTGTTGCTCACGACGACGAGTCGAGGTTGACGGCTCTTCTGCCACACTATCGCGAACAACAGCAATGTTTTCCGCAGAACGAACGTGGCGAGCATGCACAGGTGATTTCACATTTCCCGGACCTGGTTTGCTGAAATTTGCGCATAATTCTCCCGATTGTGGACGCATTTTGTCGATTATGCTGCCGAAAAAATCACCAAGTGCACAAAAAGCATTTTGATTTGAACGCTTATTTTCGTAAAAAACTTCAACAACCTTAATGCGCTGCACAATTTTGTACCTCTCCATGGTTGAATTTGACACTGAAATAAAGACATTTCAAATTAAGTTGGGCGTTAAGGTGTGACTCACAATTAATTATAATTGTACCAAACTTTAGTGAGCGCCCAGGGGAACATCCTATTTTCCAATAATGACTAGCGATGCAATACATTCATATTAAAGTTTAGCACGAAATATTTCAGTAGTATTCCACGCTGGACTCGTAAGCTGAGTTTTTTTTCGTATGTCATAAAACGTTTCAGATCCTGTCTTAAAATTCTGGTCAAGCTGTTATTTGTTCAGATTTTTGAATTTAAACTGAAACATATTCCCTCCATCTTAAAAATTACTGTCCTCTAGTTCCGGTTTCTCACTCTGATTTACTTCATTTCTAGTCCTTAATTTTGATTTTAGTATCTAATATCTATCTAACAGATTGCTTTGCAATTTGAATAAAATATAATAATTTCAATTAGATAAGATGAGAAAATTTTTTTGTTATTGTCTCCCAAAACTCTGACTTCAGTGAATATCACTGACGTTAATAACCAGACGCAATTACTTACACCTACAGTACAGCAGGAATGTATTAGTGGTTTAAAAACGCCTTGCATCCTAACTTGAAGTAAATCGCTGACAAAGTTTTCGGCTCTTAAAACTCCGAATCAAGCTGCTGGTTCTAGGACTACTACGTCGTGTTCAAGTTCTCCCGTGGCTTCACCAGCAACTCAGCGCATCGCTGGTAATGAATTATACCTGTGAAGCAGGACAGCTTTCCGGGACCCTCATCAGTCAATCGGGGGTTCATCCCTTAAACCAAAAATAATCCTTCGCCTAGTCTTCCACCCTCATCTGGTGTTGACGCATCGGCTATAGCTACTCTGATTTAAGATGATGAAGTCCCACCACTTGACATCGTATCCCCCCCCAAAGGAAATCTTTATTTCGTGCCTAAGTTATGATACAGCTGCGGACTACCTAAAAAATTACGTTTTTAAAAATTTAGGCCAGCTGCTATAGTTATTAATTACCACAAATCGACTGAGGGTAATCTGGAGGACGGAGCGGATGCTTCTTTCAAGTTTGCAGTGCCCTCAAATTGTGATGCTATTTTGAATCCTGAAGCTTGGCCACCAGGAGTACTTATTAAACCATTCAGCTCAAGAAGAAGAAGGAAGTCCTTTCGTGCATCGAGAAGCTCGCAACCTACGAACTAATATAAGATTTCATGACTGTAACTTAAATTCTAATGTTTCAGTATTCTACCAAAATGTAAGTGGGTCAGCGAAAATGTACTTATATGTCTTACAGAAACCTAGCTAAATAGTAACATCTTAATCTCGGTAATTTCCCTTGATTTTGATATTTACCATTGTGATCGGGATTTGGCCACTGCAAATAAAGAAGATGGAGTTGGAGTCCTTGTAGCTATTAGTAATATAGTACGTAGCTCTCTTTGTGCTAATTTTTGCTTTTCCCGTGTTTTAGATTGTGTAATTGTCAAGATTTTCCTTCCTAACAATACATTTTTATTAGTTTCCTCTGTCTACATACCTAGTAACTCCCCTTTGTATGTGTATGAGACATTCTTTGACTACGAGTTTTTCTCTTATGTCTTTTTTCATCATCCGCAATTTTTAATTCTCGTATGCGGTGATTTTAATTTGGACAGAGTAATAGACGAAGAACCTTCCCTTTCTCTGTTTCATCAACCGATGCATCCTCCGTATCTCCTTCCTCGTTTATATCACTCTGTTCACTGACGCAATTTAATAATATCCCTTATGCTAATGGTCGAGTACTTGACCTTGTTCTTTCTAACTTTCCCCTTTAGTGTCTATTTGTTTCCCTAGCATTGAATCCTCTTGTGCGCATTGATAGTCATCATCCGCCATTATTGCTCGATCTCTCAATTGCACCTTTGACACATCGTACTTTTGCTCCTTCTCCAAAATTTAACTTCTTCAAAGCAAACTACGAAGTTCTGGCCTCCGAACCGAACTTAGTTGACTGGCTGGAGTTTTTTGATAACTTGGAGTGTGAGGAAGCTCTGAGTAAGCTTTATAATTACCTTTATGAGTTGACTAAACACTTCACACCTTTACAAGCTCTTCGCAAAGTAAAGCAGAAAACATGGCTAACCAAACAAGAACTTTGTGCATTGAATGCTGAAAGTGAGGCACATCGCCGTTTCAAGCGTTATGGTACTGAAGAATCCAGAGCCTGCTATTGTGATCTGCGTGTTGTAGAAAAAAAGAGCTTAAGACTGCAATGTAAAACTGCTTCAGCAGCTTGGAGAGTTCACTTATAGCGAATAATGCGAAAAAATTCTGGTCATACATTAGATCCTTCCGTCCACTGGAATAATATCGTTAGCTTTTCTCTGCAGGATATTTCCAACTTATTCTCTCAGTTCTTCTCGTCAACTTTTATTTCTCCTTCTCATGTCTCCGATCCAGTTAATACACCTGTACTTCACTCTCGGATTTTAAACCAGTACGTACCATACCTGAACACGCTTATAGTCCATCGGAAGAATCACTCGAAACAAATTTTTTTGCTGCCAACGAGACTCGAACCAGGGCCCTTCGGTTCAGGGGGGTGAGTGTTGTAACCACTACAACACATGGATTAAATGAAATATAAATTGCCAGACTATCGTTAATATTAAATGAAAGTTCTCTTGTGTTTTTTTTAAACATATTATCAGGTGTGATAGTAAGTGCAAAAGGCTAATAAAGTTAACCGTTAATATAGAGTCTAAGAGCCAAGTTTGCGGGTGTTACTATCCACAATCCTAAGATTGTCTTTGCTGAATTCCTTTTTAAGAAGGTTGCAAATCTTTGGAACATATGCCACAGATACACGCGATGCAACATTGTTTGCTATGGAGTTTAGATGGAAAAGGGGTGAAGCTCATTTAGCAATCACTATCCGGTCATAATTCAGGCAGGAAATATCATATCACGGTAAAAAGCAAACGTTTTTCACAAATAAAAATATAATTTTCATTATGACCGACATGCGGCGGTTACAAACGCCTTTAACTTGATTGTTTGAGGGTAAACTATCAACCTTCAAAATAGCATGACTTATGAATTTGGAGACTTTGATCTGTCATGAGCTTCTGGCGTATTCGACATCACAACCATCCCATTGAACGAACAGAGCACTTCACTTATAAGTGAAAATGGAAACGATGAAGGTGATACTGATAAACCTACAAAAAAGTAGGGCGATTACCCTTGAAGAGAGTACCCATGACGCGGCGCTGATTCAAGAACTCTGAATCGCTGGAGGATATATAAAAGGTTAAGCAACTCGGAGCTACAACAAAATTATCTTGCTGATGGAATGTAAAAAAAGATCTGACATCTTGGTAAAAAGGAGTGAGAGCATCTTTGCCAAATATAATTACTATACCTACGATCTCACTGTGGCGCTAATTGAGGATAAGAAAGGACACAAGTTGGTTGGTTCTGCCCACAAGGAGCACTATAGAACTGTACTGACGGAGGAGCTAGTAGCATTTGCCGCAAGAGTCTAGAAGGGGAAGTGTGATTTAATTGTTCGCCGTGATACTAATTGCCATCATACAATTCGACAAAGTGAGGACCTCAATGACAGACGAATTCTTGCTATTCTATATACTTAATACAAATCCATTAAAAGAAAACATGGGGGACACTCCTGCATACCATGGATCTTATGCGTCGTAGTTTCGTAGTGCCGTAGCACTGTAAACTGATTCATGTTACATGGAAATTGCGAACTGCAGAGTCCTCAACGAACCATCTGTCGCAGAACCCAGTTACATATTATTGATGTGGTGCTCAAAAGAAATAAATACAAGAATAATTTCAGGAACTCAGCAAAGACCAATTAGGACTTGAATTCCGCCGATATTGTTAAGGAAACACTTAAATTTAGGAAACTATACAATATCTGGGAAGCAAAGGAGCCCAAACAGGAAGCGAAATTCCTAACCAACATATTTAGGATTACCTACGAAAATATACACTCGATCCACTGAATATCAAAAATATAGCAACTGCCTTGGTAAGATGAGGATCTGGAAGTTTTTTGCGAAGAGGACTAACAATTTCTCAATACAGTAAAATGCAACGGGCCACCAAAAAGTGTAGTCAACGTACAGGGAAGCTCTTAAATTGTCAAAAACGAGGTCAGGAATGTGCAGATGGAAGAATTTTTGTGACCAAATCGAAAAACTTCGATACTGAGGCAAACTAATTTCAAAAAGTTCCGCTCCACTGCCTCCTGGTGTTTGCTTCCTACAAAAAGCCCTTCAACTGTCTCCGTGCATCGACCACGTCCTCCAATTTCAAAATCCGAGCAGCTATGAACTGAGTCAGATTTCTCATACAGCATTTGATGTAGTGCTGCGTTTCCTCACCAGTTTTTTCAACAAATACCATTTTAGGTATCCGTTATTCGTCCATATGGTTCCTGTGGCCAGCCCATTGCGGCTTCCATGGTTTTACAACCATTGAGACCTCTACGTTTTCTCTGATTTAATAGGCTTTTTTACATGCAGCGTAAAAAGTAAGCATGAAGCAAGTTATATAAGCACGAAGAGTGAGAGGCGTTGAGGTAACTTGATGGGTGAACCAGCGTAACACAAACACACAAACGCATGTCGTATAAATTTCGATTAGAAAATTTTTTGAGTAGAGCATATCATCATTTCATATTGAACATCAGACAACATCAGTTGGGTCTATAGCAATGATGACACTCAGCGCATAAGGTACGTGTGCAAAAGATGAAACTTTGCTAAGGCCGTTACAAAATGTTGATGTCGTCCGCATAGGCTACCACTTGGTTCGAATAGTGCAGTAACGCACCTCTTGTATCGGTGAGTAAGTTTCTGATGACATTCTAGAGGCAAATTGAATAGAAATGGGGCCAGCTCATCCCCCTGCTTTAGCTCAATTTTTGTGTCAAAGACCTGTGGGGACTTGGGAGGTTGTCGACGTCCTTGTTATTTATGTAGACGGACTGATTTGACTGGGATGCAAAGCAAAGCATTAATTGGTGCACGCTACGATCAATACTGTCGTATGCTACCTGAAAGTCAACATAAATTTCGTGAGCGTCTATTGTGAACTCACAGCAACTCTCAAGTACCTGCTTGACTGTAAACAATTGATCTATCATATATCTGCCTGCTCTATAGCTACCCTGATACCCTTCAATAATACTGTTGGCGTATGATCCGATTTTGTTTTCTATGGTCCTTGAAAATATTTTGTACGCCGTACAAAGTAATGCGATGCCTCAATAGTTCTCGCATTGTAGCTTGTCACCTTTTTTGAGGACAGGGAATATAATTGATAAGCTACACTTGCTTGGCATATGTCCTAGCTGCCAAATTTGCTGAATGACTTTGTAGATGGCTTTCTGAATGTTGCTCCCACCATATTTGATGTGGTTCACTGGAGCCTCATCGATGTCTAGCGCTATTCTTTTCTTTTGGGCTTTGATGGTGTAATTAACTTCATCCAGAGTTGGTGGCGCCAATGCAAGCTCTTCGGGAATATCTAAAACCTCTGATATTCTGTTAGATGAGCGAAGGATTCAGATGGTTGTGTACATATGATGTCTGCCTTTCCTTAATGCTGTTTTCATCCGAGACTATGTTGCCGATATCAGCGCCGGAGTGGGGTCTTGTGCTGATAACCTCGTTTCAGGTTATTCACTACTTTCTATACTTATCTTGTGTTGTTGCTCGCTAGACTTACATTGATACTACACAATTGGTTGTCATTATATTTTCTTATCTTGATTGTAATTATCTCATTACTACTCTTCAGAGATTTTCATAATTTTCCTTCTCCGTCCTGGTTTCCCTGCTTAAATAATCTTTGAATACCTGATTATTTTTATTTAACGCATACTGGCACTCATCATTGAACCAATCATTTCTTTGGCGCTGGGCTTGATGTCCGATCGTCTGCTATACCATGGTCTGAATTGCCGCTTTTACTTCCTCCTACAGCTCATTGCTTGTTTTCAGCATTGAATTTGATAGGATGGGGGCCAGCTAGTTGTCGAGGGTCTCCGTGAACGTTTTTGCCACAGACACCATTTAGAGGCTTTCACTGTCGAATTTCTGAAGAGGACTGATCTTTACGGAATGTGCCTTTCACATGCGGCAATCCTAGTTGCAATTGGCTCTCGTGTATTTGTGGGGTCAAGTATGCTCAAAGCCAATCTATGTTAGGACAGAACATGGCCGATGTGGTTGTGTGTTTTGCAATCACGCGATACCCAAGGACGTTGTCATTTGTTGCATCGTGGAGGCTATTGCCTCTAGTCGTTTTCCGGTGAAACAACTTACTGCCAGGCTTAGCGTTGAAATCACCTAGAATCAGCTTTTATCATTTGGAGACAATGAGTCGGATAGTGTTTCCAGGAGACACTTCCTTCATTTCTTCGTCCTATTCTTCTTTCTTCTTTCATCCACCGAATTTCGAAGAACTCCACCATGCATGGGGAAAATGTGAATGGCTCTTGAAACACTGAGGTAATCATGGAAGCGCTACTAAGCACTCGCCTCCTCGATTGTAAAAAAGATGCAAACTGCCATTCCCCAACAACCTAATGGATTTCTAGAGAGTGGACTGCGGGCTCAGCGTGCTCATCAAATAACGTAGATTAGCCTCTTCTGAGTAGGAAGAAACATATATTGTTAATTCTTGGCTTATTTTGATTTCAGTGGTTACTCCATACTTCACTAATTTTTATAAATTTGGAGATAAGCCCGAGTTGGGTTTATACCAAAGCCTGGAAAGAGTAGTCACATAAATCCTAAAGACTACCGTACAATCAGCCTAACGTTTTTTGTGCTGAAAACTTTAGAAAGAGTTCTGAAGGGCTAGATAACTAAGGTAATTGACAAATGATACTTTTCTAAAGTGCAATATATACATCTACACTAAAGGAACATCTATGGCAACAGTAATCGATTTAGTTGTAGCAACTATTAAAAGATCTCTCCGATGCAAGGAGTATAATTTAGCAATGTTTCTAGATGTAGAGAGAGCTTTTCAAAACGCGACGGTTGAGGCCATAGATGAAAGTCTCAGAGTTCCTCATGCAAACGAAGGCATTAGAGTCTACATTTCAACTTTAATGGAAAGCCGGTACGCAACCTCGGAGTGAGGAATCACACTGTCTAGAAGACATCTTAGGAGAGGCCAATCGAAAAGGGGAATTTCTATCCCCATTGCTATATGTGTTTCCTCTAAATGATATCTTGAGGAGCATGAAATAGACAAAATGGGAGGTGGTAACTTATGCTGACGATGTCGTGTCATTAGCCTCAGGTAACGCTTGCAACGCTCTGGGAGCTTGTCAAAAATATCTTAATTAAACTTAACGAGTGTGCATCGGCAAGAGGAGTCAGTTTCAACTCACAAAAGACTGAACTGGTCCTGTTCACAAATCAGCTTCTGGCCTTTGACCTGCCAAAGTTAGTCGGGGAAAAGTTGACATTGATGAGCCATGCAAAATATCTGGGGATCGTCTTAGGGAGTAAACTGTCGTGAATACCTTAGATGGAGGAGAGCCCTGAACAGGCAATGTTTTGATTTTGTTTCTGCAAGAAATCGTTTGAAAAAAAAAGTGGGCACTCAGATTTTTCGCTGGATTCACACGGCAGTTGTTAGACTCATTCTTCTTTATGGAGTCTGACCTGGTGGTCTATTCGAAAGCAAGCAATATACAGATAAAAATTAAAGAAGGTATGTCAGTCAGGCATGTCTAGGGGCGATAGAAGCACTAAGTAGCACAGTCTCGGAATGTCTTAGTTTTATTTTAGAACGGTTGCCGAAAAAATAAACAAGCGAAAAATTGGAAAAATAAAAAGGCAGGCATGTCTGGCGGGGACCGAAGCACTGAGCAGCACAGCCTCGAAACTCTTAATGCCATGCTAGCACTACTGCCGGTAGACCTGTACCGCAAACAAATTGACGATGAAGCTCTGCCTCTCACGCAACTCACAATGCGTCGTTATAAACATAGCAACATAGACCTTCGAGTGAAGGCTGCAATCGACTATACGAGCTCTATGCGGATTTTTGATGTAAGGTACTTGGTAGTAGCACAATGAAAGGGGAAACACATTCACAAGGGCGTTAACTGTCTACACAGGGGTGATAACCGTCTAAGGAGCAATAACTGTCTACGCAGGTGGCTCAAAAATGAACGCCGATGTGAGTGCAGTAGGATACCCACCTGAACTGATGATAAGCATCAGTTTTAGATTGGCTGGCTATTGCAATATCTTCTAAACGGAGACATCTGCGATATAAAGGGCAGCGCAACTATCGCGCTCAGCGGAGACAAGAGAGAAAAAATTATAATATATTCAGATAGTCAGCCTGAACTGACGCATTACAGTATGGTGCTATTGAATCAAAAATGAAATAAAACTATTGAAAGCCACACCAGAGTTTCCATCAGAACAGAAGAGTGGTAATAGGCTGTATTCTAGAACATGCAGGAATCGTTTGGAATAAATAAGCTGATAAGCTTGCAACAACGGGAGCGAGCCTCAGGCAAGTTTCCAGAGACTACACCAAAACCTATCCACGGGATTATGGACATCCCAAATGAGAATCTAACAACCTCAGGCAAGTGTAGTGAAAGTAGGCATTGATAAACGTCCGTACAGGATTACAGCGATGGTCTGCTGCCTCAGCGGAAAAGGATGTTAAGATTCCCCGGGATAGGCCTTGTCTGGGGACGCGTGAATGCGCTAATTCCGGAGTCAACTAAGGGTCAACGAAAATTGCTGACTCAAAGGGCAAACTGGATCTGGGGAAGACAGACAGACTTAAGAGGACCTTGTCGTTACTGACGATTCTTATGGCCCACAAATAAGAGTGGGGCATCCAGATGAAGGTTGTGCCCCCTCGAACCCTCCTTACCGGATCAAGATCCAAACGTAGACGTGGCCATGTATTTCCCGTTTGAGTGAAAAACTCATACAAAAGTACATCGTATGACTCTTTCCCCCCAAATGAGAAATACAAACGTAACCGATTCATGCTATAGCGTTATGTAATGAAATCACAGAACCCTATATCATAAATGGGCACGCAAGCGAAAGGCCATTCTACCTGGCAAGAGCACCTGTTAAACAAAGAAACGGAGGAGCGCGCCCGATGGCTAGCCCATGCTAGTGGAGGAGCCTGTCATCGATACGCTTCCTATACCCGGTCAGGTAAATCCAAAAGGAAAGACCGAAAGATATAGAGTTTAACAATTCATTTTATTCATTTTTACTTCAGTATTAGTTCGAGGCCTATGGAAGTATTTTATAATAATTAAATCAATATAAAGATTCAAGCAAATTTTCTTATTTCATGACAAGCCCAAAAGCGTAATGTATTTGAAACCACTACTACACACTTCATCGGAAACCGCAGCATCACATCTTATTACCAAATTCAGATTTCGGTGGTTATTGCTGCTTTTATACTCACAAAGTGATTCTCTTTTCAGAGTTTCGCATCAATCGTAAATGATCAAAAAAAAAGAAAAAATATTGTACAATTCTAGTCTCTGTTTCGAAAATTCTCTTGAAGGCCCTTCATCTGAGACAATAATTGACGACTATTGACGAATTGATGAAAAGAACGTATCAAGACTTCACCATATCTGACACTTAATTTTACAACACTGAAAAGAGAAAACTGCTTTCATAAATAACCGGACACCTGACCTGATGAACACAGTTGAGTTTTCAATAAGGTTTTCATTTGTTACAAGACTTTAAACAGGACACAATATCTCACAGGCAAAATAAGTAGAATAGAACATCGAAAAAAAAAGTAGCTCAGCGAAAAAATTAAGAGAATTTGGATGAAATAATAAATTGGTCAAATTATACGTACCGCTTAGATTGCTTGAATTTTAATCCCAATATAACGAATTTTTTATGCATTTAAGCAACTTATAGTAAAAGCTTACATGCTTAGTAATATACAAAGGAAACTGAAAGGAAAGAAGCTATTGCACTTAGGGTTAAAAAAACTTATGATTTGATTAATTGCTTTCAATTTTATAAATTAAATTAAATTGCTTCCATAGGCAAATGAAGAGTATATAAGTTCAATCTGTAAAGAACGGCCACAACATTGTAAATGTATATCCTATTTTTGCTTGTTCTATCTTTCTAACACATGCAATGGTTTTGAAGTGAAATTGTTGAGTAGTTTTTTTTTTTTTTTTTTTAATATTTTAGTCAATCACTTAATGCTTTTAATTTTGCTTACTCCCATTAATTAAGCTAAAACTACTTTTTGTGTGAACGAAATTCGCAAAACTCTCGAGATTAATACTGTATTTATAGTAATCTACTTGCAGTTATAAATTTCTCCCGGTAAGGAACCAGACGGGTTATCGCCTATCGATAGCGTATATCCGTTATCACCCCGCCTTCTTCAAGTCCTTGTCCAGATTCGTGTGGTCCAAGTTTTTGAAAATCACTTCCTCCATGTGATGCTTCAATTCCACGATATTCATAACCATGCCGCTCTTTAGATAAACCGGTCCCCGTACGTAATTATGACCGTGACCATTCTTTCAATTGAATTTTCTATATATCTCGCGATTGTTGTCGTCACTTAAATGTTTACTCTGTAAAGGATGTGCCACACTGAAATGTTCTTTTCGTGTGAGATAAACAACTATTCATTCAGACGTAATGTGAATCCAATTTACACGGCACCGAATCAAATGGCCGCAAAACTTATCGAATTGCAAAAGCGTTCCATCAAACAAAATTTCGCCAATTCGCCCGTGGTTCTTCACTATCTCCTGTCCAAACAAATGCAATTTTCCTTGGGAGCACTATTCCGCAGGGGAATGATAATGTATTGGAGTTAAATGGGTGAATGGGTGTAAATGGCTGTCAATTTACGCTTTTGAATTTAATACCCGATCTTTAAATGATTTTGATGGCACTTTAACCAACACTTTTCATACCGCACGTATTTTGCACCACGGCCGTGTGCCCAACCCGTCTTTCTCAAGTGGCGACTGTAAGTCGACTCCCTGATCCGTCCCAGAAATTCCCGACTATTCTTCTTTCCATTACCGTGTACACGGTAAGTCGCATCAGCTGCTCACTCAGTCGCGTGCGATTCCCTTTGGTCATGTAATACACCGTTGGGGTGTGCTGAATCAGTGTTCCCATGTTCAAAATTTTAACTGGCAGATTTAAAAATTTTTCATGAAAAATTAACTCAAGTAAAGAAAAACGAAAAGATTCTAAATAGCAATAAAAGTTAAACCTCATGAAGAATAGAATCAAAGGGAAACGTTTAAATTTAATATATAGGAAAATTAATATAAAATTACGTATAATAATAAGAAAGAAAACTATTTTACAAATAACGACTATGGATGGAAGTAATTAAATATTTTCCTAAATCTGCCATTAAAATTTTGAATAGGAGATAGAAAGGTTTTCGAGCAGTTTGGTTATGTGACTGCTCGATTACTACACAAGGATACTTGAAAATATTCAACCACCTCAGAAAAAGCAAAATCCCCATGGAATATCATGGTGTGATGTCAAAGTTGAAAATTTAATTTAAATTTATTTAAAGGAGTAGAAATCTCAAGTAGAAATTAATTCATATAGAAAAGATGGTATCGGAAGAAAATTGATTTATTCATGAAGCTCCTACGATCACTTTTTGTACTGCTGGTAAGGATCTATACCGGCCACTGTCTTGTAGGCGTGCATGCTCATAGACTCGGAATTCTTAGAAGTAGCGTTTGTAGAATTGTGAGCAACAACGCAGGAAAAGAAAGGCAATCGGGGCAGCAAACTTCAATGATCTGATCGAGGCCTCTTATTGGGGTAAGAGGCGAATCCTTTAGGTCGGATTGGCCACTGGTACGTTCAAACTTATAATAACTAGGAGATCCAAACCGCAACGAATACCCATGCGGTTCGTGTTAGACGCATTATTAATGTGGTATTTCTATGAACCCTTATGGTTTATAGCAGGTTGAGGTCACCTAACCTAGATTTAAAATAACTGTCTAGTTAAAATAAAAGTAAACAGTAAAACTAGATGAAATTAAATAAAAGACCAGAGATGGAAAGTTGTGCCTACTGGGTCAGCTTTTCGTGTGTTATTTTTTAGCAAGGGCATAATGAGCATTCACAATTCCAGTGAAATCCGTCAACGAAACCAGGTTTCAAAACGTGATTCAAACTTGAAAAGAATGTTCTGGAAATTAAACAGTGTAGCCCTTAAAAAAAGGTCTGAAAGGTACCGCAATTACAAATATTCAGCGTTCCATTTTTCATAAACTATTTTGTTTGGAGTATCATTTTGATGTATGTATTTCAAAATGCTTCCAGCAGCCCTTGAGGAATGTGTTTCATACACACCTGGTAAATATTTCAATGCATAGGTGACATTTAATTGGACGCGCACAATATCATATTACAAAAATTTCACATCCTTTCTGAATATCTGCATCAGCTCTTCCAATTTCCTTTTCCCAACTTAGGTTCAACTCATAAATATTAAAACCCTATCCAGCAAATGAAGCGAAATTTATCTGTAAATCCAGGGAAAAAAGCATCCAAAATGCAATGACACGTTCAAACAGAGGAGCATTTCCTTTTCATAAACTCCAGCTACCTACCCCCAATGACCGTTGAAACCACGCGAAAAAAATTGCCATCATCAGCCCATTATTCCACCACACCACCACACCAGGAGCAGCAATAACGGTGGCAGCAACCACGTAAACTCCATCCCCTATAGCAAATTTTGATTTCGCAAACTTGTCGTTACTTATCAGATGCACCGACTTTCACGAAATGTCCCCGTAATTTTATAAATGTCTGTACGTGTGTCTATTATCTGATGTGAAAACTTTCCATTCGCTCGCAATTCTGTTCCTTCTTCGTCCTGACCATGGTTTGGTCTGCATTTCACCTGAATTCCAATTGCTTATACAAACACTGGCTAATTTTTCCTCAACTGTATCAACCAAGAAGATCGGAAAATCGAAGCCGTAGCGGTTGAGGTGGAGATTGAGGGTCATACTCGTACGTACGTACATACATACATAAAATGGTTCTCGTCTCGGCGGGTGGTTAGTCCGGGAAAGTTTCAATGTGAAAAATTCATTTCAAGTTTTTGCGGTTGATAAAGTTTTCCCGCAAACGCTCGACCGACTAGCGGTCGGACCCAATCCACATAAAGACGAGCATATGGGAGCACATATGTATGTATAATCATATACATATATATATGAAATTCGGTGAATTTGTGCGGTTTTTCGGCGAGGCCTATTCAGACAGATGAGAATATTAAACAAGGATAATAGGTTTGAAGCCAATGGAAAACGGGAAAATGTATTTGAGAAGGAATAAAAGGGATTTAATATCAATTAGGCAGTGCTTCTTTTCAATGAGAGAAATTTCATTGTATCGTTTTGTAAGATTTGAAGTCCTTTTAAGGATTCGTTACTTAATTGGGGGTTTAAATGGTAGTTCAACTCACTTTTTGTTCAAAGCAACTAACATTTCATTAATTATAATTTGAGAGTAGGTCAGAAAGTTGCTTACGTATAAGTAAGTCCTTTTTCATCCAAAGTAGATTGAAACTTAACAAATATCAACTTAATGTAAATAAAATAATTTTTTCACTATAAAACTTAATACATTCCGCTTTGCAGGCCATTTAAAATTTATTTGCGAGATTTTTAAAATGCATATGTAAGTTAATAAGCAGCTTTTCACCATGCAAACCATATACAAAATGAAAATATGATCCTGAGGAAATAAGTTTTCATTATTCATTAACATTCAATATTTCGCGTTGAAAAAATAGTCAACGGTGAATTCTCCACAATAACCATGGTCCGTAACCAGAAAGACAAATATTTATGAAGTGATAATAAACGTTACCACCAACCACTCTTACATATTCACATGTACTATACGTACGTTTCGCGTTCATTAATAATGCATAACTTTGGAGGATGGTTAAATCCTTTGAGTCTTGCTAGATATAATGGGTTTGTGACTTAAGTTCTTTGCAATCGTGTCATACGGCTGCTGGTAGAGGTAGTATAGTGCCCATTCGCCTACAGTTTGCATTAATTCAAGTAGTGGAAATGTACTTTGTGGATAGTGAATGCAAGGACAAATGTTGGTTATTTCAGAGACAGAGCTAATTAAAGGTAAGCGAGCATATTGTTTGGAGGGACGACATCAGCTTTTGAGATTGAGATAAATATAGTATCTAAGCTCTGGGCGCTCTCAGCTCTTCTTTCGACTAAGCATAATATAATGACGTTCATGAGAAGGACGAGGATAGGGTTGGAGAATTCTTGAATCCACAGAATTGTAATGATGATGGGAAACTTAGAAGTAAGTATGGAAAGCTGTAGATACGCACTAATGAGGCTTATTCCCGACTAATGTCCCAAAGGTTGGAACTGAAACGATGATAAAATGTTGACTCTCAGAAGTGAATATTAAGAGATAAGCTGATAATGAGATTAATTGAAAGCATTGACCTGAATAGAGGAGATAAATACGCGGATTTTGCTTCTCTTTTAGAAAGTATTCATTACAGCTTTCATTTCGAAGAAAAAGTTGTGTAATCAGACTTGGTTTCCATTACTCACATTTCAAAGTTTTTTGAACTGATTCTTACTTTGTAAGGATTTTATCGGCCTGATTTGGTTTTTCTCGCGTCTTTGATTTATATTATTATAGTTAATTTCGTTATGCTTAATTAATTTTTTAAATCAGTATTAATTTAGATGCTACACAAGACAAAAAAGAATATAAGAAGATAGGGTATTGAATGAGGCTTGCAGTAGCTGTAAAGATTTAGACAAATACATACAAATAACTCCTGACTGAAAACGTCTTCCCAAAGGTAACTTAGCAGGATGCCCCTCCCGTATTCTTCCTTTATCATCCACTACCCACTTTTTAAATAAGCTATGCAAAAACAAGTACACAAGGATCAGTAAGAGAGGTCAAAAGTCCTACAAATTCGGATATGAATTCAAGGTGGCGCAAAATTAATCATCCAATTTATTTTTGAATAACATTTCTACCAAATAAAAAAAAGGTTTTGAGCTATGTAAGCATTTATTTGGACCTTCACATTTTTTTCTGTTGAGTGAAAAAGATTATATCCATCAAGTGGCTGGCGCCAGTGTTGGTACACATTTGTGCCCATTCCATCGCATTTTCCATGACTTTCCGCAAGATTTCCAGTTCCTTAAGGTCTGCGATTGTCTGAAGCTTGTTGGCATAAACCCACGACTTCAAGTAGCCCCAAAAAAAGAAGCCTGAGATGGTTAAATCGGACGATCTTGCTGGCCATGCCAAATCGTCAAACCGGGAGATTAAGCGACCAGGAAGCCCTTTCTTCATAATATGCATTGTGGCTCGTGCTGTGTGTGTTCACCAAGCCCCGCTCATGCAATTCTGGCAGTAAGTCGTTTATCATGGCCCTTTAGTGTTCACCAGTAACAGTGACCGTATTGCCGATGACGTCCTCAAAAAAATACGGCCCGATCACTCCTCTCTCACAAACGTCGCACCACACAGTGGCTTGTGGGTTCGTGCATCACACGCAAATTTCCACTGTCCCAGTATGAAGATAATGCTTATTGACGTAGCCGCTTAAGTGGAAATGCACCTCGTCGTTCATGATGATTTTCAGTACAAAATCGCCCTCTTCGCTGTTGCGATTTAGAATGGCTTGACAGTAATTCACACGTAACTGGCAGTCGGCAGGCATCAATTGATGTACTGATTGCATTTTGTATACATTTCACTAAAATTTGCTGTAGTGTCCGTCTGGTAATATCCAATTGCGTGGCCCGTCATCTGGTCGATGTTTCATCGTTCTCAGCCACATTTGCGATATTCTCGGTCGAAAAACCAGTCAGGTGGTAGGCGCATCCTGCAATGTCTCGTATGGTTCTAGTCTGTTCGATTCGAGCAGCTAACCGCTGAATTGTTTGTCCAGTTGGCGCGACACGATTCGGGAATCGACGTCGAAATTCACGCTGCGTTGACACCACCGACCTATTGTTGGTCAAACAATTCGACACAATTATTGCACGCTCTTGTGGAGTATAACGCTCTATTACCTGTCTGTTTCTGTCCTGCAGCTGTCTAGTCCACAAATATCAAATATGATTTACGTACGATGCCATTTGCAAAAGTTATAACATCTTTCGATAAAATAATTAATTTTTCACCGCCCTGTGGTGCAGCTAAATTGGTTTATACAAAGATTGAGAATGATTGTGCGAGTATTAACTTTCACCTTGAGTTCTTTTATACTTAATACATCTTTTGAGACAGGTGCAATATACCTGTCACTACTTCAGCAAGGTTTCTTACATCCATATATCTCTATTTAGTGTACTCGTATTTGTGGCGGCAATCCATTGGATATGCCAGTGTGAGTTATATGAGTTACTATTTGACGAATTTTATGCATCTGCTTGCTTAAAGTTAACCGCAATGGGAGGGCCATGTAGAACGAATGGAAGAAAACGGAGTATCCAAGAGAACATTAAAGGGTAACCAACAAGGTAGAGGTCCAGTGGGAAGACACGACAGTAGCTGACAGCAGACCTTTGCTCGGAGTGGTCAACTAGCGAACGAGGTCACAGAAACTTGATGATTGGAGGAGATTCATCCTAGAGGCCAAGGCTCAGCTTGCGCTGTCGCGCCATACATGATTAGATACATATGACCAACTAAGAGGAAACTCGGAGTTTTTTTTTTGTGGCTAAGCCTAGTCGAGACAAAATCAAGTCGAATGGTATGAGCCTACTAACCTAACCTCTTAAATTTCAAACAATATAAAAGTTGAGACAAAAGTTTATTAGAGACATACAGCCTTGACCAACAGTATAAGCCCAACCTATTTTTCAGCTGCATATTAAAAAAAATTGAATGCTAGTAATTCACCGGTTGATCTTCATTGGCGAGGTTACCAATAAAATAAATTTGGACAGTTTCTTTAACAACCTGGACATATGATTGGTAATAATAGGAAATTCCCAGATATTCGCATATAAATCTTTGCACTGTGTTGGTCTGCTAAAGTTCGCATACGCTGTTTTAACGGTCGACTATTAATTCTTTTATTGATGTAGAATTCTTCGTTCTCATAAATAGCCGAAATCAAAGAAATAAATTCAGAAACACGTGAACAAATTCAATTGCTATATGAATAAGGGTTCAGCTCGAGAAAAATTGCTGGACGACCTGTATGTTCTCGCGGGGTGGTTCGATTGGCTAATAAATAATTTAAAAAGCCGGCTAACATATGAATTTGCCAAGAAATGGTCTAAAAAAGGTAAGAACCGTACAAGCGGACAGATTGATTGTACATTCTTCTAAGAGGAATTGGAAAAAAACCATCTGCCACATTAGCTGCTGAGCCTTCAGAAGAGTTCAGAAAGAAATTGTCCTCCACAACAGTAAGGAGACGTCTATGTGAAAAAGGCCTTAGGGGCTGTAAGTCGAGAAGTGAGCCATGTTTGTCAGAAAAAAGTAAGAAAGTTCGACTTGAATGGGCTTGGAGGCACCAACGTTTCACCGGTTTTTGAAATTTTGTGCATTTTCATCTAAAAGTATTTTTTCGATTGAGGAACATAGTCATTATATGTTATGCGCTTTTTTCAAAAATATGTTTTTTTTACAACTTTTAGATTTTTGGAACACCTTGTGTGACTTAC
Organism: Odontomyia ornata; assembly: GCA_963969285.1. Lineage (NCBI taxonomy): Eukaryota > Metazoa > Arthropoda > Insecta > Diptera > Stratiomyidae > Odontomyia > Odontomyia ornata. The sequence continues at coordinate 28,456,302 of OZ017740.1, read as the reverse complement.
GCGTGACGCAGAATTGGTGAAGCATACCATGCACAGTGCATGGTAGTAACTGTGAAGCACGGGGGGACAGCATAATGGTTTGGTTTGCGTGTGTGTGAAGGTCAGATAGACTCTTCAAAACACATCTCAGTACTTGAAGACACACTCTTCGAATCGGCAGTAGAAATTTTTGGCGAAACCAATCTTCGTGATCTCCGATTCCAGCAAGACAATGCATCTTGTCACCAGCCTGGCGTTGCTATGAGGTGGTCTTATGATCATAGTATATATTGGAATGGCCCCTCAGTCTCCAGATCTTAACCCAATCAAGCATTTATGACATGACTGCTCTGTAACTTCCAAACAAGTTTAATTTGTGCCTTGAAAGAAGAGTAGGAAGCATTAACTTACGAAGACTGAAAAAAGCTTATTTCCACTATGCCAACAAGAATTGCTGCGGTTATTAAAGCCAATGGAGATTTAACCAAATAGTGACTTCTTTTAATAAAATAATATGAGAAATAATTATATTTGCCATTTTCTTTGAATCAATATTAATGCGCTTTGAGATATGTTGCTTTTCTGGGGTGGACTTATACTTTTGGCCAAGGCTGTATGTTCACCAAAAATACATCTTGGTCACCCAAATTGAGTTCGTCTTGTAAAAGTTAGTTGCGAGAATAGCGAATTTGTGTGGAAGAAAACTAAACACATCGTAATCGAAGCAACAATTCCTCATTTGAATCAGTGATAAGTGCACAAGGCATCCACCGTAGCCTTGTTCTGCAAAAATCTGCAACCAGATCTTTGGGGTGCCACTCGACGTGACCACGGAGATTGCTGCCCACCCCACTCAGACGTTTCGTGGGGCGCTACCCGCTAACTTTTTCTATCCCCAGGGTCACCTGAGAGCTTGTAGCGTGAACTCTCAACCAGGGCCATTCCAAGAAGAAAAATAAAAGAAAACGACAACTAATGAAGTCAAGAAAACTCAAACCACATAATCAAAAGATCTCCTTGCTTAAAAAGAAAATCTAATCTGACTAGTTTTCAAGAGAAAATGGCTGGCAACCCACACAACTTTGTGGCCATTTGGACACAAGCACTGAGTGTTTTTGTGACCCGGGACTATCATGTGCAATTACAGGAGCATAATAAATGAAATCCGTGGACTCCGATCCGATTCACATTCACTTGTTTATTTTTTAAGTAGCCCAAAACACTTCTTTTTACTCTATAATTACAATAAACCCTCGATCCTCTAGAAAAAAGTTAAAGAAAAATGCACAATTTTTAAAACAAGACAACTTGGTGATTTCTTACCCTAAACATTGGGGACACCTTGCTGTTGCCACTCTAAACACTCTCCGACAATGAGTTTTCTCAAACCAACTCCCAACTTGGAACGCCAGTTGTTGCGAGCGAAAATACAACAAACTCGTGTGTACTTACGCTTCATCACTGAAGCAGTTGCGAGCGAGCAAACACTACGTATGTAATCGCGCTTCGTCAATGAAATTAGTCAAGCATGCACATACGCCCATTGCTATCGAAGCATTTCGTCCAATGATCAAGCGTAAAAATAAATAAGCGAGCGGAAAAGTAAATAAAAAAAATTGTACCGCAATGCGCTTCACAAGATTATCACAGCGTGACCAACAAGCTTTGGGTGTGCTTCGAAGAGAGTTAGGCTGAAAAGAAAACTGAACTTGTTCAATGCCCCAGCTTCGCTTATTCACCTCAAAAGATCGTGGGAAAGCCGAAAGCTTAAGCAAAAAGCACTCTTTCGCTCAATTTCCCGAGTTTTGCATATTCTTTATCCGAGCAAGCAAAAAGGAGCGGGGAGGAAAAGCTTACGTGGAACGAGAGCGCACGTGCTCGGTAACTCGCGAAAGAATGGTATTTAAAGTTCTTGGGCAAGCTATCGCAAGATGTCTTGTTCGAGTCTTTAAGGGAGCGTTCTGCTACCCAATTATTATTTAAGCATAAGCGAGTAAAATTTTAGACGGAGATATAGTCAAAGTGTACGATGAAGTGGTGAGGGTGAGGTGTTGGCTTGCGCTGCGATCCTCAATCGGCCTTTTGGCATTCCACGCCGTGTGGCCACTCCGATCCATTAGCTCATCTTCTCCGATTCACTCTACGGGCTAACGCTCACGTGGGAAGCGCGATAAGCCCCGCCGAAATCAGGGGACTCCATATCAAAACGGAATTCAACGGCGTCATAGTTAATTAATCAATTCAGTTGTAATCTAAATGTTTTAAAAATGAACAGTGTAATAAAATTAATGTTCTAAAGTTAACTCTCGTCTTAGTTAATTTGGTTTTGATGGATAGAGTAGCAGGGAAGTATTATGCAGGAAGAGCTCTCTCTCCCCGGGAGACTTGATGATGTATATAAGATACACATGCACATATTTTCATGCCCGGAGATGTGATTTGGCCGTATTTTTTCGAGGATGAAAACGCTATCGTGTTATGTTGGAAGATTATTTGTGAACAGAACTGGATGAACTTTACATCAGCAATATGTGGTTTCCACAAGATTGCGCCACCAGCTACACAGCATGCCTTACAATCCATTTATTGAAAGGCAAATTTTCGAACGTGTTATTTCAAGAAATGGTCCATGGTCAGATGCCTGCCTCGTTCATGTGATCTAACGCCATTGGATTTCTTTTTATGGGGCTACAAGGTGATTTCCAAAATGAATGAGACTGAGCTTAAATTGAAACGACACGAGCTTTGTTCTGATAAATTCGAGTTTATTTATTTGAAATATTCTCCTCCGGCCTCGATACACTGTTTTACGCGATCCAAAAGCTTTTTGAAAGAGTGTTTCAGGTCATTGACCGCAATGTCCTTCTGGATATCGGTAAAAGCCCTATGCATGCTCTCTATGGACGTAACGCGTTTGCCTTTCATGGCCAAGTGCAATTTTCCGTAGAAGTCACAGGGAGCCATATCATGCGAGTGATTGATGGTTAAAATGCGATTTCTAGTCAAAAAATCTGTCACAAGAGTGGATCGATGAGATGGTACATTATCATGCAATAAGCGCCAACCTCCTCCTTCGTGATATTCAGGTCGAATTCGACGTATGCGATACAATAAACGCTTCAAAATGCCAAGACAAAAAATTGTACGGATGGTTTGGCCCGTTAGCACGAACGCCTTGTGGACAGTTCCCTTGAGCGTCGACTTGATTTTTGACTTCTCCAAACTCGAATTTTTGAATGGTGGCTCGTCTGGGGCCTTCCATTTGGCACTTTGATGCTTGGTTTCGGGTTCATATTGGCAACACCATATTTCGTCACCAGTTACAATGTTGTGAAGGAAGTTCTCGTCTTTTCTATCCTTTTTAATGATGTCTTTTGAATGTTGAATTCTGAGCAATTTTTGGTCATCAATTAACTTGTGCGGAACAAAACGTGCACAGACCTTTCGTAAGCCCAAAAGATCGGTTAAAATGTCAATGTTTTAGAGATATTCAACTCCGATTCCATGAATTTCACAGATGATTTCGGCTCATTTTTGATAAATTCTCGCACAATTTCAATGGAGCTTTCGGCGATCACTGATTTTAGGTGACCCATATATTCATCGTCATTTATGTCCTCATGATCATCTCTGACACGTGTATACCACTCATAAACTCTGGCACAAGATAGACAATCATCGCCATCAACTTTTCTCATAAATTCAAATGTTTCGGTACATGTTTTACCGATTTTTAAACCAAATTTGATATTAGCTCTTTGTTCGAAACTCATTTTTGTACCGATAACACAATCATACTGTCACTTTTGACACAAAAACTTCGCTTTCACTAAACCGAATGTCACCAAACTTTCAGTGGAAGTCAGGGTGGGATGCAACTTTCCAACGAACTACCTCATTCACAGATGGCGCCACCAAGAAATTTTTTATGACAAAAGTCTCGTTGATTTTGGAAAGCTCCTAGTATATCAAGTCACAACAACATCCCACGCGAAATTGCCAACGTTCCGGTCGAAATGTGTGCCAGAGTGGTGGAATATTGGCTCCAAAGAATCAACCGCTGTAAATGGGCTCGTTGTGGTCATATGGTCTAGATGGAATTTTAGCCGTAAAATGTAATGCTTGCATTACACCCACAATAAATTTGACCTCAATATCTCAAATATTTCTGTATTTGATTAATAGATAAAATTGAAATATCCTTAATTGAAAACCCTTAATATTCTCCTAGCCCGCTCAATACTGGAATATATCTTTCAATTATGGTCCCCTTGCTTTCTTTATTTATTTGATGCCGCCGAGTCTATACAGCCATTTGTTGTAATGAATAATGTTCTTTTTATTCCCCATCATGATCCCTTCCTTCCCTAAATTTTCCTTTATGCGTTAGTACTTATATGTCCATATAAGGTGGCCCAGCACGGGCAAAGGATACCCCGGAACGATCTACGATACGACTGAGCGGCTTCAGTATTTCATCCCGGGATCCAACTGCGGTGACTTCCATGGTTGCAACACTACAATGTGCTGGGTCACATCTTCTTCGTCTTCTTAGCACTACAGCCCCTCTTGGGCCTTCGCTTCCTGCAAATAGCGCCTCCAACTGCTGAATCACATGATAGCTATAAAATGTTTGCTGATATCTCATCAATGACCAGTGCTTTATTTTCTTGCGCCGGGCTTTTAAGTCCGATTGTTCCATGGTAGAACATGGATTTCACAGTTGATTTCACGTCTATCTGGACTTGGCGCTGGCTTTTTCAGATTTTCCCAGGATGGACACCATGATTTAATTCTAGAGCCTCACAGAGTTCCTTGGTATCTGACGCTGTTTGGCGCGTTTCAATGTGAAATGTTTGTGGAGAGCTGAAAGTTGCATTGAATGCTTTTGACAAACGATATAAGAAAGTAGATTTGTGTTAACAGTGGTCTGAATCGCAGTTTACTCTATGAAAAGTATGTATTACTAGTATACTAGAGGCTCATCTTTGTTGCATAAGCAAAATTTGATTTGCCCAAGTTATTTTATTGCCGAATTTGTGTGGTATGTTGAGTTTATGATTATGTTCTTTCTGTATGCTAAGTCTATCAATCGTTGGCCGTTGTGATAACTATTTTCGTAGAGGCTGTAATCTCCTGTCGTTCTCCAATATTTTTCTTGATTAACGACTTTTACGTTGAAATCACCCAATTTTATTTTTAATATCTGTTGAGGCAATAAATCGCAAATACAGTTTCGAAAATGTGGGCGAATTCGTGTATTTAGGCGCCAAAATAATGAAAACGGGTAATGAAAGAGACGAAATACGCCGAAGAATACAGCTCGCAAATAAAATATTTTATTCAGTTTTGACGATCTTGTGTTATGCTTTGGGTGTGAAACATGGACCTTAACCCTAACTACATTAAATTATACTATAAATAGACGCATCCCACTACGCCCCCACTTATAAAAAATTTAAAGGAACATATTTCTTGAGCTCCATTACCAGTCCATTTCCTTTCCTGAGTGTCACTACCTTGAGTTTGTATTGGCTGGCCTGTTGTAATAACATTTTAACAGAGCCAGGCTTGTTGCATAAGACATTCCAGGATCCAATTGCGATGGCCCTTTTCCATTCGCTTGGTCGTTTCCAGTCCGAGACCTTGTTGCCGGTTTCATAGCAATAAAGTAGTGCCGAGAGGGGTTACTAGCCCCCCACTGGTATCTGGGAATCTGGCGTCCCACGCTCACTTCAATTGTCGTAAGTTTGAATTCAGCAGGCACCACGAGAAGGTGGCCGTTCGATTCGACCCACCTTATCCTTCATACATCAAGTTATATATTGATATACAAGAATCAAGGAAATGTTTATTTTAAAAACCTTTGCCCCAATTATTCGAAGTGGGAAGCAATATATTTGTAAATTCGTATGGTTCATGTATTCAGATATTTCATATACACTAGTAGGCACAGACAAAAGTGAAAAGTTTTTTTTTAACTTTTTATCAGCATCATTTCTCTTCCGAAAACTTTTTCTTTTTCATCTTTATTCCTGAAAGAACAGTATTACATGCTCAAGTGTCAATTTATGAATTTTGACTTTCAAAGTAGATAAATACTCCTGAACATCTTCTTGTACAACTCATCCTCTAAATGAGTCAAGTCTCCTTCAACTTTTTCTTAACTTCCAGAAGAAATTTAACATTCTCATTTCACTCATCACATTTACAAATACTCGCTTACTCATATATACATGTATCGTCTTTGCAAGCAAGCGAAAAATACCTCACATCCTTAAACCTGAACGATTACATATCTAAACAGTAAGAATATATTCTGAGCTGCAAACATCACAGAATATTTGTGGAACTCATTGAAACTTTTCTCGGAATGGAGTGTGGGGAAGTGGATGTGGCGTTGGTGGAGCGAGGGTAGTGGAATTGAAAAGAATCGACGAGATTCAGTCACAGTCACACAAGTTCATTCTAATCGAAGAATACATTCAATCACATGTGAATGCCGGGAGGTAAAAAAGAAAATACTACGACAAGATGATGATGATGAAGACGAAGCAGAGGAAATCTTCACTCGCTATTGGAAAATCGTGACATGAAAAATAGGAAGACGTAGAGCGGGGGAAAGATGTAGACGAAGAATAATACGTGCATGTATGTATGTACGTCTTCTCAATCAGTTTTCTCCTTGAGGGTATTTAATAGGAGTTGGTGGGTTATTGGCATTTATTCTTTGGCGAGTCGAAGTGACCACTCTACAAGGATTCATTCCACCCATACTTCCTCAATTCCTCAGCATTACGCGTTGGTATGCACAATTGCTTGAATGGTCCAAACATTACTTCAAGTATCTGACTCGGACTTTTCCTCGAAGCCCACCCCAACTACTCTCTACTCTTTTGACTTCCTTCTCCGCTCTTTCATTTGTCGTAAATCAACATTGATTGGCAAATGATTTTGCCGCTATCGAAGTCAACCAAGCAAACAACTAAGCCAGCAAGAGAGAAATAAAGAAATTGAGTTTCCAAGAAACGAGTCTGCACACTACAAATGATCCGGCATAACAGCACACACCAGGACACGGATGAAAGACATCGAAATCTATAGTTGCATATAGAATGTGATAGTGACAAAAATGATCAGAAGCAATCAATGAAGTGAATTTTAATGAAGATGAAGATGCTCCCAACGCCATCCTCTCTTCTTGCACTTCACCCGTTTTCAATTACTTGAAGGAGTAATGACGATGAAAGTGCATTTGATAAGGTTAAGATGAAAGGAAAAATTCAGAAGCATGTTGTTTGAAGGATAATGCTGGAATTTTAAATCCAAGAGAATTTTTGCCGAGTAGTACTCGTATTCTTTATTGCAACTTAATTAGAGAGTTGGAGAAGTAATTTGCTTAAGAAAGAAAAAATGGAATTTGCTTTGTGATCAAGGTATCTGGGTAACGAGTGCTGAGCAGACAAAGCCTTGTGATTCAAATTTCAGTGAAGGATACTTTTCGGAAGTTCTTAATTTACCAAAATTGATTTATTGTAAAAAAAAAAAAATCGATAAAATTTACAGAGATTGATTTAAGGGAAATTCTTATATGAAATCCAACTTAGAGTTAATGCTCCTTTAGACAATTTCGTAATAATAAACAGAAAGGATATTGCAACGAAAATCATTGGCTATCAACGCTTGGCTAATTTTTCACCCAAAAAAGCATTCTGCATTGCTTTACGATGTAGATGGCGAAGACGCGGGCTTGCAGTAGTTCCTCTTGTTCCTTTCCTGACGGACTCGATGGGAGCTTACGCTAACACAATGCCGTATCATCAAACAAAAATTTTGATTTAATAGAAACTTGCGTGCATAAAGCTTTGTTGTATTTTCTTCTTTAAATAACTGTTCTTAACAAAGACCGTCACTGATGATCCTTCTTGTGAACATACTCATTTATTAGGAATCGACCTCTATGATTAATCTTTCCGAAGACTTACAGCCGTTCCTGCTTGGTTCTAACGTGAAATCTGATATAATTTGGTTTCTAACTTAGGACATTCAGTAGAATGCTTAAACCCATCATCTACCGATCAATATGTTTTCAACATAATTTGAACTGCCAATTCTGTTACGAATGCATGCTAGATTCTCTATTCAAGAATTTCGATACATTGTTAAGATGCCATTTAATCGCTCTCAGAAATTTCTCACCAAAACCACTAGTCAGTTGTACAACGCAGTATATATGTTAATACGTACAAATTTCAAAGAATACGACACACCAAAATTAAGTGAGCCACGACCTAAACCAATTGGGTTATATCATGAATTTTGGCCTTGAATTCAGAATTGTTAATTATCAAATTAAACTTGAAATTATTATTGATTGGAAAAAATAATTATTATGAAATCATTTGTTACATCCGGAGGCCATTTTTTCACCAATGAAATAATTTCGAGCCGTTTATCATTGACAAAATACCATTCTTCTCCTTCATACCACTACAGCCTCTCTCAAGTCTTCGGTTCCTGCAACAAGTACCTCAAACTGTCTTAGTCCATAAGCCGCGTCCTCCGATTTTCAAACCCAAACAGCGAAAGACTACCTTCATCGACTGAGTCAGTCAGATTTTCCACGAGGCTCCGCCCATCAGTTCTCCCATCGAATAACTTTTTGAGTATCTATTGTTCGTCCAAACGATTCACATTCCCAGCCCATTGGAGCTTCCACAGTCCAACAATCGTTGAGATCACCGGCTCGTCAAAATTTTATCGTGGATGACATATGCTTCTTCGGCAGTGCCTGTTTATCGTCGAAATGTTTTTTCCACCGTTTACGCTCACGAAGTAAATTTTCCATAGCATAATGACGCTTTATCTCTGGATCACTTGTTTGGGTATCATCGGTGGAATCGACGGCGGTTAGAAGAAGGGAAATGAGCCTGTTACTAGGAACATCCTTCAGTTTGTAATCGAAAATGACCAGTTGACGAATTTTTCTGCAAATTTAGGGCCCACTGCAGTGATGGTAGAAATTCATCCCGTTCTCGACAGTTGTAGATAGGTATGATAAAACAGTTTACCTGGCCGTTGGCATGCGGAATCCTGACCGGAGCTTTTGAGTATTTTATATTATGTTGTTCGCAAAATAAAGAAAATTTGTGAGAAGTATATACAGTTCCTCGATCGGATACTAGGGTTTTTGGCAAACCAAAATAACTGGTTAATTCAATTAACGTGCACATACTGTGTTGACGTGTTGTGTACGGCTTTTACGACGAAACACTTAGTCAGAATATACATGTTTCCCTTTTTGGTTCGTTTAAAGGAAATGATCTAGATGCAACTGTCTAAACGGTATGGGTTGCACCCCGTCGCCATACATCCGTCATTCGGGTTTTCCCGCGCGCGTTTTGTAATAGGAACAATTTAAGCAAGTTGCGGTATAGTCTTTAACAAACTTTCGGATTTTTGGAAACCAGTAACACCGTTCAATACGATGAATTGGCTTCTTGACACCACAATGTCCGCAATGTCGTGAAAGTATTGCACCACACCAAATTGGATAGATTTGGGTACTACTAGTTTAGAACCCTTGCCAGTTTTCTGAAATAAACGATTTTGTTTAAGTTCGAAATCGTTTTTTATTTGTCTTACGGGCACATCTTCGGCTTCGTTTTTAAGGGCACCGATAATATGTTGAAGACTACATCAGATTCTCGGGATGGTGAATCAAGGGCACAACTAAGTGTGTCGACGTGAGCAAAGTATCCCACAGCACTGTGCACGATATCAAGGTCATATTCCATTAATCGCAGAATCCACCTTGTGACGCGCGGCTTCAATTCAGTTTTTGATTTGGCCTGAGTAATAGCAGAACAATCAGCGACTATACGAATCTGCCCACCCAAGACATAAACTCGGAATCGATCCAACGCTTCAACGACGGCAAGCACTTCCAGCTCATAACTGTTGCACACGCTTTTGGCTGCTGTACAATGGCAACTATAGTAGAAAACCGGCCTCCAGCTCTTATCGTCGACTGATTGTAAGAGGACTCCGGCAAGAGCAGCAGTGTTGGCATCCGTATGGATTTCATGTTGCGTCTGAATGCCGATTAATGCTAGTACCGGCTCGTTACACAGGATAATTTAAGCCACTCAAATCAATGCTGCTGTTCGTCACCCCATTAAAAACACTTTGCTCTCCTTTTCGGACTTACAAAGCAACTGGGACAGGAGCTTCGCTACGAGAGCGTAGTCCTCGATAAATTTCCGAAAGCATCCGGTGATTTTCAAGAATCACCTAACTTCGGTGACATTCGACGGCTGCTTAAAATTTGCAGTAACTGATACTTTCTCGGTTCCAGGTCAAATACCCACTGCATTGACAGTATGCCCCTGGTAGTTTATCTTTTCGGCAAAGAATTCACATTTCTTTAAACGCAGAGTCAGCCCGTACGTTTCCAATACTTGCAAGAACTATCCACTATCAACCTCCCGGCTCGGTGAAATAATATCGTAAAGGTATGCTATTGCTTCCCCGGGACCCAATACTAAGATCCTCCAGGCGCATTTACGAGACCAAGTGGCATACGCTTGTATTATTAATGTCCATTATGCGTAACGAATGCGTTAAGGGCCCTTGAATCATCGGCCACTTCTACATGGTGATATCCCATCCTCAAATACAGTACTGCAAGGTATTAATTTCAGGATGCTGCATAAATTGATCCTCTATATTGGGCATCGGAAATATTTGTTTGATCGTAACGCTATTTAAACGTCCATAGTCGACGCGTAGGCGGCTTTCTCCAAAACGATTTACGATTGGAAAAGCGTAAACGGAAGCGGACGGTTGAATAATATCTGCATCCAACAGTTCGGCAATCAGTTTCTCCACGATCTCACGTTTAGCGTATGGGATGCGATACGGGTTAAATGCGATGTGCTGCTGGGTGGAAACGGAAATCGACATCAGAAACTTCGAACATTTTCTGAGCTCATATATATGTATATTAGTGGCAAACCTGCCTCGATTAATGACTGACCGACATCTACATGCTTTTCGTTCTCCACCCAACTGGAGAACTTCCCTGGCGGCAAAGTAGGTCACGACCCAATAAAACGTCATAAATGCGTTGGCGGATGATTGCTTACGTTAGACACATAGCCACGATGATATGAAACTTGATCTCCGCAAACGTTTAGTGGACTGTGGTTAGTAATTCTAGAGAAAATGAAAATTGAACTGAAGAAAATGCAAGTACAACGTTTCATCTGGCTAAAATTATTGGAATCTGTTCAATGAAGATAATTGAATTGAGTCTGCATGTTTTTGCTTATATCTAGTGGTAAAGAGGCTGTTATTAAGTTTGATTTGGTTGTTTGTTCTCTTGCAAATTTTCATTATCTTGACCTGTGTTTTCTTACTCTTTGTTTTCCCAGCAAGCGAAGATGAAAGCTGGCACCTCGGCTTTAGCTTGGCCACAATAAACTTTAACGAAATAGGTCCCTTGGCTTGCGCATGGCCCATCTGCTGTATTGCTGCGCTAGCATCGTTACATTGGCTCTTCGGCTTACGCCTGGCCGGCTTTATCAGTCGCCGTTCGCCGCCGGCCCCACCATCGAATAGGACTCCTTTGCTTACGCCTGGTCCTGGGCATCCTTTCGTTACATTGGCTCCTCGGTACTCCGCAGGCTTAGTCGATGGTAAGCGGCTTCAACGTGCCGATCCGCTTCCATACTCGAGGCCCCCGAATCTTCTACGTAACCACTCTGCATAGACACAAGCTCCCCTCAATTAAATATAATATTGGTGCAGCCTGTTCATGATTCCAAGCTAGATACATCTAGGTTATGTTATATAACATTTTTGGGATATTCTGGAATACCCAACGGAATCCTTACCTACCTTTGTCTACACGACACAACTCTCGAACACTCTGAAATAATCGTACTTTTGGAAACATCAATTCTGCCAGAGAATAGGATGAATATATAGTAGTCGGTACGTCTTTGAATATCACGAGCGACGTAGTAAAACCGGGCACAGCAGGAATCATCTTACAGAGTGGCAAAACGTACACACCAACAAGTAAGTCTACATCATCTCAAGACTGGTATCCACCCCACGATAAACAAACACTTTTATATACCGATAGCGTCGAATGGGCTCATCAAGACCGTTTGAAGTGTATCGAGGAATTCAAAGAACAAACAAAATTGTTTAGGAAAAATCAAAGTTTTTGATGGGCTTTCGTAGGACCGGACCAATGATCTCAACCTACCACAATCTTTCCTCTCATTAATAAATCCCCGTGACTGGGAACTCACTTTGGGTAACAGTGCATCTTGCAATAATTCACTCAACTTGTCCCACTTGCTCCTTATGCCTAGGAAAGACTCAGACCGAAAAATAAACAGAATGGCAGACTGCGCAAAAGTAGCCAAATTAAGGGCACAGATGATCTAACTGTTCTCGGGCGCCCCCAGGCCATCGATAGTGCAAGACCTAGAAATATTTATTAGTTGCAGCAAACAAGTCTGTCGTTGCCTAGGCACCCAGGAACGAGTAGTCTTCATGCATACCAACTTAACTTCCCTAACTTCCCCGCTAACATAGAAGTCGCGGAGGACTTACTCTCAAGGGTATATCTGTCGAAAGAAACTTACCAGGAATTGGTAAATAGTTTATTCACAGCAAAGTACTCTCCAACAAAAATCACTTCTCACTTAGACATCACATTTGAGGCAGATACTTAGGCGCTGTCAAGAAGTAGCCGCACAATCCTACTTTGAGACATCATGCAAGTTCTTTGTCACTTTCTTCCTTTCTTTCAATTGGTTCTTTTTCACAGTTTAACCATATCCTTAATCTTAATAGTCGCCTTCTGGACCTTGTCTTGTCAAATGTTCGAGCTGATTGTCTATCAATAACTCCTGTTTTACATCCTTATATTCAACCTCATCTCCATCATCCACCTTTGTATCTAGCACTGACCGTTGATACTCTAAAACCTCAGAAAATTGCCCCAGTTTATCGTTACCACTTCTTTAGAGCAAATTATGATGGCATTAAAATCAATCTGGACTCGGTCAACTGGTGTTCTTTCTTCTTTCGTCGTGACTGTGATAATACTTTGAACAAATTTTACGGGTACCTTAACAATCTGATTGCTCATTATACTCCACTGCAAGCTCCTCGCAAAGCTAAAATGAAGCCCTGGCTTCCTCAAAGAGTTCTCTGTGCCTTAAATCCCAAAGACAAAGGCCGTAGGCACTATAAGATAACCGGAAACGATGATGCCAAACAGAATTTTTGTAGACTGCGTTCTTTAGCTCAAAAAGAGCTTAAAATGGCCTTGAAAAATTAATTCAGTGGTTTAGAGAGTTCCCGCCTGACAAAGAACGCTAAACCCTTTTCGTCCAACATCCGATCTTTTAGATCTTTCTCTACCATCCCGCATACTATTAAAAAAAACACTGAAGTCTCCTCTCCACAGGATATTTCAAACCTATTTGCCAAAGTTTTTCCTTTTATGATATACTACACTCCTCCTTAAACTTAATTAAAACTTGTCCAGCATCAGTTACATCCTACTCCACTGATCCTTCTGAAGTTGAATCCCTTATTAACTTGCCCGATCCGAATGTGAGTCCTGATCCCGATGGATCGCCTAATATTTTTGTAAATTCACTTTGTTCTTCCTTGTTTTTTCCCTTTTTCCCTTGTATTCTCAGCCTTAGTACTGGCACCTTTCTTACGTACTGGGAAGATACAAATGTTGTCCCTATCTTTAAAAACGGTGACCCATCAACTGTTTCAAACTACCGTCCCATATCACTCCCCATCTGTTTCTCTAAGCTACTGGAACGACTTGTACACCACAGACTTCTTGAGTCATTGAGTTCAATTGTCAAACCACAGCTACATGGATTCTTGAAGGTTCGTTCAACTTCCTCGAACTTGGCTGAGTTCAAAGATTATATTGCAAGGGCTCTAGATAAATTGCTTCAAGTTGATGCAATATTCACGGACTTCCCAAAAGCTTTTGACTCCGTGAACCATGTTTTTCTCTGTCAAAAGTAAGCTTTGCTCGGCATATCTGGTTCTCTACATTCTTGGATCTCAGCCGAACTATTTTCTCGTTCATTTCGTGTTTGTCTCTATGGCACAACCTCCTTTGCATTCAATCCTACATCTGGCGTCCCTCACGGGTCAATCCTTGGACCTCTTCTTTTCGTACTGTTTATCAATGATCTTCCCTCTGTAATTTACTCTTTTTATCACCTTCATGCTGATGATTTCAAGGTATTCCGGATAATTAGATCCTTTAAAGATTGTCAGCAACTGCAAAATTATCTCTTTAGCCTCTTTAACTGGTGTAATGCAAACTCCGTTTATTTCAATGTTTCCAAATGTTTTAAAATGACTTTTACTTTGAAAATTGTTTCTTTCACTTACAATTACACCCTTCGTGATGTTTTTCTCTCCTCTGCAGACTCATGCAAAGATTTTGGTGTAAAATTTGATCCCAAGCTTAAATTCGACGCCCATATTTTTAGCATAATTACCAAGGCATCAAAAGTTTCTAGTTTTACTATGCGGCATTTGCACAAGTTAGCAAATATTGCGACTGCTGTTCGTTTGTGCACATGTCCCGCTTCTTGAATACTGCTCGATAGTGTGGTTTCCTAGACACTTATATCTTGTGACCTTGCTAGAAGCTGTTCAGCGTAAGCTTACCGGTATTTCGTTCTTCAAGTTCAACTTAACCTATGAGTCCTATGGGCGTCGTTCATCCATACTTTGTCTCCCTTCTCTGTCGTCCCATAGAACCTTCTGAGATCAATGTTTCGTTTAATGTTGTAGCACAAACTCTAAGCGCACACTTATACTACAGACAGTATGCGCATTCTCGAGGCTCTGCACGCCCGGACACATTGATATTTTCAGTCAATTATGCCGCGAATTATCAAAACGCATAACAACCTTGAGCTTGGTTCTCTATCCACGACCTAATTGATTTCAAAAATAAATTAAAGACGTTATTTTTTGTAAAGCGCAATTTATATTTCCTTATCAATCAATTTTTCGAACTCACATCTAGCCTCTAATTTGTTTTCTTACATGTTTTAATTAACTTTTTTCTGCTTGATTTTATTGTATAAATGTGTCTTACTTTAAGCGATATTTAATTGTCTAAGTCCATTTTATAATTGGATTTTTGTCGGTCAAATGGATTTAAGTAAATAAATATCATCAACAGCTGTGAAAAAGTTGTCAGTAGGAAGTGGAGCTAGCTTGTGTATTGGCCGACTTCTTACCCCGTTCACAGGTTTTACATTCATCACTGGTACTACACCATCATTCTCGGGATAAACCTTAATGTTACTTCTTAAAGGTCACTGCGTATGAGGTACGTTCTCTTCCTGAAGGACGACTATAGTGTCCACCAGATATTAACGCGACCATCAAGTCCAAAATTGCTCTTGCAACCTTCCCTTGATCTTTCGTCACATTGGGCAACCAAAGGTTCTTCAATCAAAAAATGTCCTGAAGTCAAAGCAGTCAAATCGTTCGGATCGGATGACATTTGAGGGATAGGTTTTGAATTCAGTGCAGTTTCAATTCCGATGATAAGGGTCTTTATTTCTTCATATGTTGCTCCAAATGCGTAATCCACCATTATGTTTTAGCAGAGGGGTGCGTAGGCCGGGGTGTCATACTGCGGCCGGCTAACGCTCAGTCGTGTCGTGGGTTTTCCGGGGCACCCTCTGATCGCACCGAGCAACCCTAAGCATTAAAACTAACACGAACGGATGAAGACGGGAAAGGGGGAGGTCATATTGAGAAATGAAAATTTAATATTTTAGCAAATCATGGCCGTTATATTTTATCAAAAAGTAATTTACACAGCAAGTTCAACAATTGAGAGGCACCAACCAAAAACAAACAGAATCCTCAATAATTTTTTGTGCAAATAAATCAAATAAGGTGACAATAAAAAAAATAGCAAATTACAATAAACTGGAAGGATATGTAACAGATAAAAGAATGTCAACGAACAAGGAAAAATATTAATTATTTACTTACTCTCTTCTTTTTCTGTGGATCTTCGAGCGCCCGGCGACGGACAGCAAAATAAAGAGATGGGATCACTGAAAATTTAATTAATTTTATTGTTAGTCCAAACTCATTAATTATAGATAAGTGGCCATATATTTCCATTAGTTACAGCCTTGGTTATCTCGATAATTTCATCTATTATTTCTTCCGAACAAGATATTCAATAATTCCGCTTGTTGTTAAATTTAAATCCACTAAGTAATTCTAGCTGACACTTGTATTAAAGGAATAAAGTCAGAGATAACGGAATCCACTCTTCTATCGTACGAAGATTGCTTGTCACCTTATTGCAAAAAAACCCTTTCTTAATGCATACTTTTGATTCGCACATGAAAATTCACTTTGCATAATATACACGATTTAATGGTCGTTTTTGGTTTCTTTCTTCACTTCTCGTACCCACTAATTAATTTTTCTTCCGTATAACAAACACTAGCCCAAAACCGTTCTGTGTTTTCCACCCTCAAAATTCAACTTTTTTTTTAAATTTATTTAATCAATTCACTAAATTTCTAAATTCGACTTCCAAACTACTTTCATTCCCCAAATTTTCATAAAAAAACTTTCCCCGAAATCGCCGAAGAAATCTAACACTCTCCTTCACAAACCAAATACTAACTGCCTTTTCCCAATCCAGCATTTCACACCCAGAAAATCTAATCCCGCAATCATTTCATTCCCAATTACCGCTGCCGCATTTGGGTAACTTAATCGAAGTTCGATACACTTCGATTCCGATCTTTTTCGTATCGCCCAACGCAACAATTTCCATTTTGCAATATGGCTATTTGCATAACTATGGAAGCGTTTGATTAGATGCAAATTGTCATATATATATATATATATATATATATATATATATATATATATATATATATATATATATATATATATATCTATATACGGTAACAATTGCTTTTGCCGATACTCCAAAAATAATGCTTTCCTGCGCTCGGGGAACTCGAACCCAAGGTCTCAGCGGACCCCCGGTCTAGAGTCCACGACGCTATCATTGGAGCCACCTTCTGTTAATTTCCTATTCAATGCATTAGCATGTTCAACTATGCTACTTTCTTAGTGAGCATTGAGATGAAATTTATTAGTAGGGAAACGTGCATGAAGTTTTGTAAGTATGAAAAATAAAATTTGTTAGTGGGATCTAATGAATAAAATTAGAATAAAAGAAGGAATTATGTTTTCTTAGGGAAAATGTATCGAATGAAATTTTGTAAATGGGAATTAATGAATGGAGTGTTGTTAGTTGGAAAATTAAAATTATTATTATACTTCTATTTTTTTTTGTTTTTTTGTTAATTGAGAATAGGGAAAAGGGTAGGATTTAGATGATGGGGAAATAAAAATTATAAGAAAATTGTTAGATGATAAAAAATAAATAAATTTACTGAGGAAAAGGGTATATGTGCCCAAAGGAAGGTGGAGATGTTACGGGGGCAATTTGAAGTTGCGAATGGGAGAATGCCGGTGCGCCGGAATTCGTAACAATGTTAACCAGGCTTTTGATATACTCCTTATCAGCAAGTGCTTGGTAGGTTTTGACATAGCCTCCCAGAAACATCAAAAGTGAGGATATCTAGCTGGGATAAAATGAAAATGAATTCCCTATGTATTGAATTTATTGCTTATACTTTTTTGAGCTTGAATAGAGTATATACTAGGTTTTAGTTCAGTGCGCTGATATTTGGCTCCAAAAAAATTGGTGACATTATTTCAGTACAAGTTTCTGCAATGGCCCCTTCTTCAAATAAATCTTTGCAATGCTCGTTTCAGTAGTTAAGTCTATGGCTGGTTCCATGTAAACAGCCTTCATTGTGAAGTAGCAAAAGACAATAGCCTATGACTTTTGAAGTCTCTTTCCACGTATCTTCAAGGGTACCCATATTGGGCCACAAAAATCAACTCTCGAAAGTTTCCGATTTTTAATTCATCAGCTTTGGTTTGGCTCTGCAGCATATTACATATTTTTGGACCATCGACCGTTTCATCATTCTATCTTTTAAATACTAGACTCTTTGGCGGCATATATATAGATAACATTAGTGGTTGTTTTTTTCGTGAACCTTAATTAGCAATAATTTGACACTTTGATCATTAAATGGCAGTAGCATGGGATGTTTAGCGTTATATGCTAGTGATGACATTTCTAATCAATCGCTCACTCTCAGGATACCGTATTCACCGAGAAATGGTGCTACATTTTAAAATGAACTTGTTTTAGTCACTGGTTTATGTTTTACAAGATTCTTTATTTCTACCTTGAACTATAATTTTTAAACTTGTCCAAATCTGAAACTTGGCGTTGACATTTATTGTTAGGGTATCTCATTCCATGACCGTAACGATATTCGAGGTGATATGGTCAATATCACGGTCAAGCATGTGATTATTACCTTATTTTTAAATTAGTACCCATTACAGCTGGGTGGGCTGATAGTCCGACAGCAGAATAAGAAGCGCAAACTCGATGCCGCGACCCTGGTTTCAACTGGGGAGCTGTTGCACAAGCGGAGTGTGCCCTAACCCACAACTCGACACGGACTAGCTCTCTTGTAGTTAATGATATATCGATAGGGTGACTTGGTTTCAGTGGAGACTTGCAAAACGATTGAAGTATAGTATGTTAAATAATTTAGTATTTATTATTTTTTTAAGTGCAAACGATTGGAAAGCAAAAATCTTTTTTACTGGAGGTTTACGTGGAAAATCTCTAATATTGCTTAGAAAAATTACAATGTTGTTAAAAATTCAATATAACATTGTAGATACATCGTTGTACTGCAACTTGTATCTGAAATATTTTTTTTTCTAAATGTAATTCTTTACAAACTAGAACAAAAGTAAAAATCTTAAGAGTTATAATGCTCAAAAATGTTGCTTGAAAATTGCAGATACATCAAGAGTAAATACAGATATCGAAAAATTCTTCAGGTAAATAGTGCGCACCTGGCATAGTAAAGTATTTTACCTCAAAGTAACTCCTTCGACTACCTACATTTAAATAATCATTCTTTATGATATTTTTCGGAGTTGTGTACTTTTTTTGTTGTGTACTTTTAATTGAAAAGTGATATTGTAGTATTAACTTTTTTAATTTTTCAAAAAAAATGCTTTGACATCAGAAAAAATAACGTTCGCTGTCTGTTGCAGTGAAGTGTTTAGTCAAAAAAAAACTAACCTTGATAAATTTCAAATTGAACATTTCAAATCTTTCAAGGAAATGGAGAGACCTTAAACTGAATTATTAATTCACTAATGGCATTTCCATTTCATCTTCCCAATTGAAGGTTCATTCAATACAGAATTTCAAAATAAATGATGTGGAAAGGACTCGTCCCTGGTTCGTCCACAAAAAGAAAAATTGTGTAGAATTCCAAAATTGAACTTAAAAGTCAAGCCATTAGGTCATTACAAACTTTCCTGAAAGAAAGACTCCATTAGGCTGAAAAATCTCTAAGTAAATTTATATTTAATTTTCTTCTAATTCGGTTTTTGGGGTTTTGTAAATAATTTTACAAAACTCTACTTAAATCGCGTCCTGTCTGTCCGTCCGTCCGTATGTCACACCACTTTTTCTCGCAAATTTCACAAGCTAGAAACATAAGATTTTGTTAGTAGCTGTAAAGTGGCGCCCTCTTCAAAGTTTCACCACAAAAAAATTTATAAGGTGCTTAAATAACGAGTTTTGCTTTGAGGGATACAGGAGAAGGTGAAATGTCAGAAAATTGTGTATGCCCCCCGCGATTGGACACCTTTGACCTGAAAAATCTGAAAAAAATCACAGAGGTAAGCCTTTAGGAGCACAAGGACAACAAATACCTCAGAAGTCAAAATTCGATCAACTTTGTTAATTATAGTACATTTTATAACTTTTTGCCTATAAAATCAAAATGGGACCCATAAATTTTCAAAAAGTTACTCTTTAAATTTCCTGATAGCAATTCTATGTGTCCTGAAAATTTCACAATAATCGAACTATAAACAGCTAGGTTACAGCCGATTGAATATTTAACGTTTAATATACAACAACGTGAACGCGTGCTACTAGGGAGATACACGATTGCAACGTACCGCGACACTTCAAATATGTTGGAATTTTCATTAAAAACTATAGAAATGGTTTGTGATATTGATGTGTTATCAAGATTAAACATGTAACGGGTTCAGAACACTTGAAATAAAATGGCAGCGAATTTAAATGCATAATAACTAGGATATAATTGTTCGAACTTGATTTATGGAATCTGTATATAAGTCAAGTTTTGATATGCAGAACATATTGTTTGATTTACTAATTGTTTCACAAAACCCTTCTGGCAGGAGCACTCTTCTGCTACTACTACATGTTTTTGCTAAAATCAAGATATCCTTTCCAGTGAATCCATTTCTTCATATCCACTCACCCATTTCTTTTCTGTTAAAGACACCAAAATATCTCTCGATATTTGGGTGGATACGGAAAAAGCAAGAAAATAAAAGTAAGTGAAAACAATTTTTTTGTCCTGTTTCCACTTAATTTCACCTCGTAGACTTCCTACAGTTTCTTTTTCTTTTCGTTTCCTTCTATATCACACTTTCAATTCGAATATTCCTTTGAGCTTGGCTCGAAGGTGAAAAGAACAGGCAATGTCTTGCATATCAATCAACCCCACATAAGCTTGGTTGTGAGTTTATTCGGAAGAGGGTATAGGATAAGGAGTCCATATGGACGTGCTGATTATCCCTAAGGTATCCTGCAATCGTTTTGTGAAAGGGATTTCAGGAAATTTTATTAAGGCATAAGTAAATGAAGACATTTCATGGGAAGCAAATTATGTGAGAAAATTGGTGGTGAATTAGAAGAATAAACAATAAGGTATCCTTGTTTCCCTCCCGGTCGCTTTTCGGTGATTCTTTTTCAGGAGGTCTTAGATCTCGGTGAGCATTAAGGCAGGTTGGTGTTGTTAGGAGGAGAAAAACGTGACCGTCATGTTATCATAGTGATTTCTTGATGAATTTTCATGAAATTTAATTGAATTTAAACGGGAATTTAGGGAACCACTTGCATAAGGTTAAATTTAAAAATATTGGTAGGCCCGTAGGCAAAACACACATCAGTATTTCTCTTTGCTGAATATTAAGACAAATATCAAAATACTAGCATAAATATAAATCACAAAAATATAAACAAATGGTAATGGTAAGAAGTCTACACTTATTATGTACGTTTTTATTATTGCCTCAGAAAGAAAATATTCTCCTGATAAACTGAGACAGATTGCACTTAAAAAGAACCACATACCCTCTGGTATTCTTACTCGTACATAATGTTTTTTTTTTTGTTCTGTACTAAAAGATGCATTCATAAATTTTTGAGTCATAAATTCTAAAGACAAGAAAACGATCCTTCAGGCGACCCCCACTCACAAACAAGTACAAGCAAAACGAAATGAAGCTAAAACACGAAACCAAGTGAAAATTGTGCAAGAAATAGAAATGAAATCCTTTTTGAAAAAGATTTTTGAAACAACTTCAAGGTTTTTATGACATAAGATACAACCACATGTGCATGTTTGCACATTGGCTAGATGCATTCCTGCTTGCATATCGTTTATAATATTTTTGCTGGAAGGAACGTTCCTATTAAAATGGTCATATGTGCTATACGGTGGTTATAACTGTGAAAGAGAAAAAATCTGGATGATGGTGCAGAAAGGAAATCTTTGGTTTTATTTTTATTTGGTAAAGAAATTTTAAGAAAGAATGTAAATCCCACTTAAATGTACTTTTTGAATGCATGGGGTTTCGGTATATTTTGTGACTCTGTCTTAAAATTTTTGTCTCACGCCCTACAAACGTTCCACCACGTTTTTTTTTATTAATTGTAACATAATATTGGAGGAAATACTTTCTTAAGAAATCACTCATAGACTTGCGAATGAAACCTTACAAGTCTTTAATTTAGTCCTACTAACCATCTCATTAGAGCATAATTATGCATATATCCTTCACTTTAAAGCCTGAAATCATAAGAATTTTATTCTTTACCAAAAAATAAGTCTGCTTTAGATTCCATACATATCTTCCTAAGAATAGTCTTTAAGCTCTGAATACTTTTGTAAGAAATAGACTATGGGAACCACCCATTCATCCATTAAAAATAAAGTCCGGTCTAAACATCACAACACAACTTTTTTTCTTGACTTTTCCTTCTTGGTGAGTAGTTATATAATATAAAACAATTCAATTCACTCTTTTGTTAACGCAAGATTTATGAATACAATCCCAAACAATATTGATTAAACTGTATCGTGGATTCTCTTTCTGGATCATTTCGTGCCTTTTTCCTGCTTTGGCGTCTCTAGAAATTCTGATAGATTCATCTAAGAAGTGTTTCCAAATGACTGCACTCATTTGTCTAAAAATGATCTTGTACATATTTTGACAAAGAATTGTTAATATTTTTCCGATAAAACACTTCAATTAGAAGCCCTTGTGGTATAGTGATTAGAGTGCCCACTCCGTAAGCCAAAGGTCCCTGGTTCAAATGCTCATGATGACAACGATACTTGTTTTGAGTGGTTTTCTGGACAAACTAAAAGGCAATTCAGTTATGAAACGTACTGATTTAAAATCAGAACGTATTGTAGCCAGGTGGATGGATACACGACCAAGGCATCCTACTGAGCATATGACCTCAAGTGCCGATACATTCGATCAAGATAATTAGATACTTTAACCATCTTTAAGCGAAGGCACGAAAAAGGACGTAGTGCTGAAACAAAAAAAGCAACACTTCAATTAAGTCTTATATGGCATATATTCAGAATAATAACAGGATATCCAATTCATTACTTATGTTGATGTGTGTTTGAAATTCATGTTATTAAGACTCGATGTTACAATTTTCAGTTGACACCGTAATTTGTAATTGCTACTTTCTTGATTTTATCTACATTTTCTTTACATAACGTTGAAGCTGTCAACATACAGAAAGCAGACTCGGTTCTAGATTTTCTAAAAGGTTTCACCTACTTGAGTCACAATTCTGGAGCCAGTATTCAGCTCGCATCGGATAGCTTAGCGTTGCTTCTCCAGACCGGCTCATCTATTCAAAATGAAGAAACTAAAATTGTTGCCCCACATAGAATCACATATTTTTGACCTCTTCAGTAAAAAATATTCATGTTCCTAAGAGACTATTGATATAAGTCCAACCAAGGCAATTCAGGTTCAGTAGATTCTTCAGCGATTGACTTGTACAGAATATCGGACGCCTGCCACATTTAACCATTTAAATATATCTTGTTTGTGTATGCCTTCATGTGGCTCGGTAAATCTCTTATGCAAACTGATCGTATTTGCTGCTGCTGGACTATAACCTTCTGCGCTATTTCTTGAACGAACTCCATTCCAACACTATCCATTAAATATACGTACCAAATGAGAAGATTTCGCACCCGGACACTTTTTTCAACCCGAAAGTCTGAGAATCTATCCAATTTCTTCGGCACTTCACCCCATATTCCTATAATCCACTTATGGCTTGTCTCCACCATCCGTTCTGCAGTAACTACCGCTGCTTTAGACAGAGCATCAGGGCTTTTCTGAAAAAGGACGATGTTCAAATCATTAAAGCCAATATTATGCCCCCTGTATTATCCAATGACTGCAGAAAATGATGATCAATAAGTATCCTATAGGACTCTCCCTGCGAGTATGGCCTTCGAATTTTAATTGCTCACATAACTGCCGAAATTTCTTTCTTATTGATACTTTTTGGTGGTAGTGCGAAGAAAATAGTTCACCAGTTCAAACCGTCTACAGACTATAGTTCAAGATATATGTCTATATTTTAAGATTATTGAAAACACCTTGCATCGTGTAATATTCACACTGTCCCATCTAGAAGAACTTGTTGCTTTTCCGTCAAATCCATGCCCGATACACTAGAACGTTCATGCTGAGCACCTCCCGAACCTTTTTTTGGTTGAGAACTTTAAGAATTCAGACTAATTTTGTCTGCTGTGAACCCTAGATAAACTTAAAATTGCTGTAAGTCGTTGCAATTTTCCTAGGATATACATAAGTAGCTTTAAGCAATTGCCTTAACATTTCTCGACTGTGATACGATCTTCTTTGCTACTCATACGAGGTGTGCCAATTAAGTGATGAGACTGATTCCATGAAAGCCGTATATTTAAAAATTATGCTACAACTCTACCATCCCCTTCAAAGTAGTCCCCTTGGGTAGCTATACAACGATTCCAGGGCGTTTTTCGTGCTTCGTAACATTTCTGGAACGCTTCGACTGGGATATCCGCGAGTACCCACGTCACAGCCGCCTGGATGTCCGTAATCGACTCAAAATGGGTTCTTTTGACCACCGATTTTGTTCGATGGAACAAAAAAAAATCATAGGCTGACATATCGGGCGAATAAGGCGGCTGTTGCAACACGGCCATCCTTTAAGAGGCCAAATACTGGGACACACTGAGGGCGGTGTGGTGTGGTTCTTTAGAACCATATTCGGGCACAACTATTCTATCCAAAAATCGTCGGCTAAACTTTGTCTGACTGTTTCACGATTCATACCTAGTTCCAAGGCCAACACTGTTAAACGCCGATCTTCACGGATTAAGGTGCGCATACGCTGCACATTCGTGGCAGAACGCAGCTTGACTGGTCTCCCACTCCGTGCCTTGTCTTCTACGCTTTCACGCCCCTCCTCAAAATGTATATGCCATCGAAACACTTTGACACGGCTAAGAGCACTATCACCATGCAATTTTAGCGTACGTTTCCGAAGCTGTTTCGCCCAATCTGGCGCAAAATTTTATCGCGACGCGTTGCTCTTGATTTCGTTTCTCCGTTTTTGTGACGAGCACCTCCAACATCCGTCTACTCAACACGACACAGCTAGCGAACTAAACAAGCTAGAGCGATGGTAAATATTGTTGCAACCGCTGAAGTCACCGTAGTTGCAGACATTATGTTTCAGCAGATGGGTGTGTAGCCCGTGGTGGCATACTAGCGCTCAGCCGTGTCGTGGGTCTTCCGGGACACCCTCTGCTCGTGCTGAGCCACCTTACATATAATAACTAACACAAAGGGAAAAGGACGGGAAAGGAGGAGTCATATTGAGAAATGAAAGATGATGGTTTTTAGCAAGCCATGGTCGTTTTATTCACTAAAAAGGCGAATTTCTACAACAAAAAAAATCTGCACATCATTAATTTCAAGAAAAACGAAAAAAAAGAACCCTTTCAAAATTTACGTACAGAAGAAAAGAATCAAATAAAATTTTTATATAGAGGAAAACACAAAAAAAAACCTTAGTGATGCGATTTTATAGTAGGAAAATAAACCAAATAAATACTCACTTTTTTCCTCGTTGATCTCCGAGCGCTCGGCGAAGACCAAAAAAAAGAGTGTGGGGCCACTGAAAATTAAATTTTAATTAAATTGAAAATTCAACCAAAAAAAAAATCAAGGAACACGCAACGACGACTTGGCGCACTCTCCGATCCGTCGTTCTGGCTTACTCGCAGAAAGGAAAACTTTAATTCCGGCACCTGGCCGTCTTCGAAAACCAACAGAACAGTTTTTTTTTCTGGCTTTTTTTCTTTTTTAAGGGAAGAATCACTCTCGCCACTTTATTTTACTTCAATTATTTCGACTTCAAACTCGCACCAACTTTATTCCCGGACCCCAAAAACCAAAAATTCTTCGCTCTCACTCATACTTGCACATGGATCATACGTTATTCCACAACTACTGTAATTTCTTGCTTCTTACTTCACAACTATTGTAATTTCTTGCTTTTTAGTACGCAACTAATGTGGTTTCTGGTTTCTTATTACACCACTAATGTCATTTCTTTTGCGATTCTTCACACCAAAATTTTCGCTACTCAACATTGCCATTAATTCATTCAATTTCTTCTCCCGTCACCAAAAAAAATAATCCCGCATACTTTTAATTCAGATCTCTTTATTTTTTTCCCAACTTAAAAATTAACACACTTCAATATTTATCCCTCCAATTCCCAGATTGAAAACTTAGTTCACTAACTTTCTACTGAAATTCCCAAATCCGAAAATTCACTTCACCCAACTTTCACTAAAAGCAATTTCTATTCTTTCCGTCCAATACTCACTCCCAGTCAAATACCAACTGCCTCAATTAAAAGAACTCAATCTCACATTTCACCTTCATCAAATCCGATCCCACAATTTTTTTCATCTTTCATTACTGCTGCGTGCAATTAAAGTTCATTGCACTTCGATTCCGCTACCCACACATCTTTCCGTACCGGCAAACGCAATAATTTTCATTTTTTCATATATGGCAATTTGCATAATCAAAGAAGCATTTGATTAGATGCAAAGTGTCACAAATGCTTCCCTGCGCTCGGGGAACTTGAACCCAGGGTCCCAGCTGACCCCCAGTCGAGAATTTGCAACGCTACCAACGCAGCCATGTTCTATTGATTTCCTATCCACCAAACGCAACTTCAATTCTTTCTTGATGGGCATGATTAATAGGGAAACATAAATAAATTTTTGTTAGTATGAAAAAAATAAAATTTGTTAGTGGGAAATAATGAATAGGATGTTGTTAGTGGAAAAATTGAAACTATTAGTATATATGATTTTTTGTAGTTGGAAGTAAGGAAAAAGGGTAGGATTGTAATGATGGGGAAATAAGAATTATAGGGAAATTGGAAAATGTTAATAAAAATAAATAAATATACAAAGGAAAGGGTAGGAGTGCCCAAAGCAAGGTGGAGATGCTGCGGCGGCAATTTGAAGTTGCGAATGGGAGAAAGTCGGTACTCCGGAATTCGCAGCAATTGTGGGGACGACACAGACAATGAGTGTCTCATTCAGCCGGGCAAACAAGAAATATCGGCAGGGGTAACTGAAAAAAAAAAACAAAAAAAAGTAGACATTCACTGGCCTTCACACCATGGAAATACTCTGTCTGGTTTCTGTTTAGTTGATGGGCGAACCCCAGTATCCGTCACTTAACTCGCTCCTCTCGGCAGACAATGCTCCCTCCGAATTATTGTGCATCTACTTCAGCAGTACGATTTCATCACTATAATGAGTATTGACCGTGTAATGAGCAGTACCCGAATAATGACGTCTAGAAATCGGGATGCTTTTGCTCAGCTTCACCTCATCGATGGAAGATAGTCAACAACTTCGGGTGGGTCCCCAGCCGCAAGAAAAGAACGACTCAAGGGGACTGGAGTGGATATAAAATATTCTGCAGACCGGGGCAATACAACGGGTGCGATGTTAAAAGCGTCCGAAAAATCAATCCCGAGATAAACCGGAACAATCAAAAACCGAATCAACCCAGTGCGATTATTGAATTTAACGAATGCAGTAACGTTTTCTAACACGTCAGCATTATGACCTGATGCCGTCTTGACATTGGTGAGCATCGAATGAAGATACAAACCAAGGTCACGGACGAGGTCAAGCGCTCCCGCTTCCAGGGTGCTAACGCTTGCAGCACTGTCTAACAGACCTTTCGACTGACTCAATGCACGCTCGCTTGAGAAACCGTCGCATGACAAAATATTTCCATGATCTGTGGAATCGTGACTTCAATCCTCGCCGCTTGCGGTTAGGCGTGCAGGGAATTGCTTTGGTGAAATTGGACCTCAGGCAGCGACGTCTGTGTAGAAAAATCTACAGACCTCGGTGACTGAATTCCAATTTCCCGAGAAAATGATTGCATGGGAATAGCCGGATGTGCTTCGGTAGGGAGCGCACCGGACCAGTGACATGAATCATAAGCAGCCGAAAATTCGTCATGCAGTTGCACGGAATTGACTCCACATGTCTGAACTGGATATCGAAGGCCATCCAGTTCCAGCCGTTGCCATGTGGCTTCAATTCGGCGACACCTTTTGACAAGATCTCGGCTGGTTGAGAACTCATTTCCAGCCAGATGCTCCTGCAGTCGGAGATTCATGTTCTTAAAGACTAGGTCTCGCAGATCCGTGTCCCCCATCGGAGTCCTGAGTTAGAGAGCCATCGCTTTAATGACTTCAAAGAACTCTATGAACGGCTCGTGGGATCTCTGCTTGCGGGTGAACATATTTTCCCAAATATGTGCATCATCAAGCCGAGATCCAAATCGCTCAATGGGTTCACATTTCAGCTTACTCCAACTCAAGTCTCCATACAGTTCACGCATCTGCCGGTACCAGTTTTCGGCAGATCCCTGCAGGAGAATGTGTAGGGCCGACACCAATTCACGCTCCGAAATACCGTAGCTTTGAGCCAGGATGCTAACACGGAACACAAACTGGCGAGCATCTATTCCACCTTAGCCTCCATCAAACTAGAATCTCCATTTATGCATGGGAATAAAAGTTTCATCCGACTCAGGTGTCTGGCCATTATCCCGGAACGGATGCTGTGAATGAGGATCTGGCAAATCCTCGGAAGAACGCGGTGAAGGGCAAGTGAAGTAATCATATGGCGTGCGCGGAAACATGATGAAAATTAAAAATGATAGAAAACTACAGATCAACTAAACAATTTAGAAATATAAAAACCAATGAACAGACGGACAACACCGACAATTTTAATAAAAGATATAATTTAATAAATCGCAGACGGACAAACAAACGATTCTATAAAAATAAATTAAAATTTGAATGCCAGACAGACAAACAGACAGGTAAATAAATATGTAAAATTTTAACACCTAACTTAAGCTAAAATTAAAATTAATTAAAAATTAAAAATTGATTAAAACCTAACTCACTAGCCTCAACTAAACTCAATCTACAAAACTCAACCTAAAATTACTCAAAACCCAAAACGAGCTAAACCAAACTCAATCATTAAAATTAAAACTAACTGAAATTACTCTAAACTAACAATCAAACAACCAAATAGCACAACTTGTCTTTATTTTCCTTTATTCTTAAGTATCCATCTATTATATAATAAATATTATTGTAGAGTTCCTAACACTCCTGAGCGCCCATCACAGCCTGACCCGGCAACTTACATAGTTATTTAAGGTTGATTAGCACTGTAATAATTAGCCCATTCGTAATCAATTCGACTTATTTGATTGATTTTCCAATTGATCGATCATTTTAATTCAATTCACCAAATGCAATTCGCCACAAAGCAAAAATACTTTGTTTCGAATACCATATTTTTATTTTAATCAATAGAGTAACCCATTTTTTATTCATTTTATAATTTTTGAAAAGTTTGAAGCAAAAGTTTATTCATTGTTCAATTTTTGGTTGGGTCATTATTCTTGTATGTTCTGCCAATTCTTGTCCTAATGTATCTTGTTTCAATTGTTGGTTATTCAGTATCTCTGTATAGTTAAATAGAAAGTAAAATAAAGTTCGATTTTTAAAGTCTATAAAAAATAATAAAATCAAAGTTCAAGACAAAAGAGTCCCAGCGCAAACATTTGGAGGCCCCGACGAGATGCACTTGGTATTTATTTTGCCAGACATAACTAAATAATTGTTTTCCCCCGGTGAACGGATCATGAAGTGCTGTGCGGTATTTTGTGTAGTGTATCCGCGCTTTCTGTTTCCGGCCGCTTTCCGACTTTCTACGCGATATCGAATGTGGATCACCTTATCGAGGACCTAAAAGGATTGGCTCGAAAATGGTCGCAGGCGTCATTTCAAACTACAAGAAGGATTCACCCTTAAGGAAGCAGGAAGCCCGGTACTATGCGGAGCGACTGAGGCAACTGGAGGCCGCGCAGGAGAATTTTGAACTAGGCGATAGTCACATCCGATCCCTACCGGAGGTCGTTCCGTCGCGCGAGTATTTTACCCAATGTAAACGACACTATCAAAGGCAATTACCTTAGTTACCAGCAGCACTTCTACGATCAAATGCATGCCAAAATACACGTGGACACGCCAACCGGGGAATAGTCGTCAAAAGGGCTCAAAATTCAGGATAGCGAGAACAAGGGCTACACTGCAGAAGCCTCAGAACCAAGAGGTGCTAGTGTAGTCAGGATGCTGCGTCGCTACAAAGTCACTCGTTGAGGAGGATCACGAACCATTTGGACCAGAACTAGGTCACTCAGATCTAGTGCAGGAGTAAACTCATGACCCTCCAACGAGGTTGGTAATAGCTGGATGAATATCATCTGCAGATCCTCGAGCTCCATCACGATCCTAAAGCGTATGGTTTTAATGTGCAACAGCACACTCATTCGGAAGAGCTTACCCAAGATTGTGTCATACGTCTGGAATCAAAAATGGATGAACTCAGCGCCACACCTGCCTCAGCGACTCTGCATGTGACTCCTCTTACCATGCCTCTGCCAAAAATAAAACTCCCCATCTCCGGTGGGAACTATTTACATTGGCAACAATTCCACGAAATTTTACATTTTCTGATGACAACTACAAGGCGGCTTGGACAACCTCGAAGAAAAGGTACGACAATCGGCGACTATTGGTCGAAACGCTAATCAATAAATTCATGAGTCAGCCATCTTTTGCTAATGAAAGGCCGTCAGTGGCAGCAATAAAGGCTCTACATGACACCATACAAGAGTGTCTGAGAGGCCTGGAGGACCTGCAAGTGTCCACAGGTGACTGGGATCCGTTGCTGCTATATGTAGTTTCCCAAAAATGTGGATTCAGCGACTCACGCATCATACGAATAATCGTTATTCAACCCGCGCAAGCTAAAACTCTTGACAAGTTTGTTGGACTTCATGGAAACGCGTTTCCAGGCCCTCGAGACACTTGGCCATAAAACAAAGGAACCGGAGATCAACTGTAGGAAAGCCACCAAGTCGACCGTGACCGCCACGATAGCTTCTCGGTACTTAATGTGTGAGCAGGATCACCCGCTTTATTACTGCCCAGATTTCCTCAGGATCACTGCTGCAATGAGACTAAGTTTCGTGCGTGCTAAGAAGCTGTGCGTGAATTGCCTTCGAGAAGGACATCAGGCTTCCAGGTGCGCGGCCAGAAGTTGCAAGAAGTGCTTCAAGAATCACAGCACCCTGCTACATCTGCCTGGAGACAACAAGCCCAGACAGACCAAGACGATATCCTCGAGCACGACAACGCCGAATCAAGACTTGAAACTGCAAACAAATGCAGAACCGCCATCGCTCGCTTTAAAGACTCTGATGGAGCCCCGACCCCAAAGGGATGTGCTTCTGGGTACAGCCGTCGTCAGGCTGGTCACCAGCAATGGGATGACGACGGATTGTCGAGCTGTGCTGGATCCGGGCTCACAAATAAATGTAGTCACCAAAAGAATCATCAAAAAATTGGGTTTATCATCGACACCATACCTTGCCCTCATTGAAAAGGTAAGCGGTAGTACTGAGAAGGCATACCATAAGGTGAACCTCGGCCTAAGATCCAGATTATCAGAATATGCCGCGCTGTTGGACGCCTACGTCATGGACAAAATTATATCACCGCAACTTTCTCAGAACTTGAATACATTGGGATGGCACATTCCCAACAACAAAAGGCTGTCAGATCCAGACTTCCACCGAACGTAACACATCGACATGTTGCTGAGTGCCGAACACTTTTACGAGGCCCTAGCCATTGGACAAATAAAGTTGGGCCCAAAGCTCCGAGTGCTCCAGAACACGCTCCTAGGGTGGATTGTAGCCAGAAGAGTGATCACACCTCAAGTGTCTTCCGTGACATGCTGCATCCTGGCAGAAGATTACCAGCTTAATCAGCTCATCAAGCGATTTTGGGAGGCCGAGGAAGTACAGGATCCGCAGCACAAGCTTACGTTAACTGAAAAAGCTTGTGAGGCACATTTTGATCAGACAATGACAAGACGTCCCGACGGCCGTTTTTTGGTTAAAATCCCATGCAGCAAAGATCCTGAGACGTTAGGTGATTCCCAAGCGGTGGCTACTTGCAGATTCATTGCCTTGGAGCGTCGACTGAGAGGAACCCTGATCTAAGACTTATATACGAGGAATTCATGGAGGATATATTCGACTTGAGCATATGGAGGAGGTAACGTCGCAGCAGCGGAAGGAATTACGATACTTCCTTCCACAGCCTGACAGCAGTACAACCAAGCTGCGGGTGGTTTTCGATGTAACCAGTAAGACGACCACAAACGTTACGTTGAATGATGTCCTTCATACAGGACCTACTGTCCAGGATGACCTTTTTCGATACTCCTACGTTTCAGAATGCCTTGTTTCATATTAACCGCCGAAATTGAGATGTGTCAGCAAATTGGAGAAAAAATGCTAATTGGAAAATGTCGATATACTATAAATTATAAAAAATGCTAACTAAGAAATTTATGCATAAGAACAGGTCAATGCATTACAAGAATTTTCAGAATTTTATTTGTTATGATTGAAATTGATGATTAAGGTAGGAAGAGGACTTACAGATTTAATATTATTGTTGACTTGTTCCGGTTGGAACACTAGTTTTGGTTCCGCCGGAGTGCTGTTCTTTTCAAGTTATTCACATGTGTCGATCATTGAATAAATTTCGTTAAGCTTTACCAAACGAAGTGAAACAAAATCGTAGGACTACAAATTAAATTATCTCAGAGGCCGGATGGATTTTGTCTTTGAGCCAGGAAAAATTTAAATTTTGGCACACTTAAGTGTCTGATACTCTAATGTACAGCGCTCAATCATATTATTCAAAAGTGTTTTCTTCTACCTGAAAGCCACTTTAGAAAGCAATAAGGGTAAGGAGTTCGGGAGTAAAATTTTTCATGCTCATACAATTTAACAGCTTTAAATTTTCATTAAATATTGTCTTGCAGAACCCAGAAAATTGATGAAAATTTCAATATGTACATGCAACATGTATGTAACATATCTACCAATTCAAAGCTACAATCTACTTAAAGGACTTGTTAATATATGGCAAAATGCTGAAATACTTCCAAGAAAATCTTATGAGAAAATACAATATCAGATGAATTTATTCCTTTTTTAATATATGTCAAACGGAGCAGAAAACGGAATATAAAAGAATAAACTAAACAATATGAGTATATTTCATCTAAGAACCGTTTGTTCTTTTCCACGAACTTCTTGGTAAATCATAATCCGATCTAGAATACTTATTTTGAAAAGTACCTAATAAACTTGTTTTCTTCTCTCCCTCCCTGAGGTCATCGCAGGACTTTTTTTCATATATGATGGCTTTCACCAACGAGCATAGCATTTTAAATGAATGTTGAAATGTTTGACAAAGAAAGCATCCATTAGAGAATAGATATTAAATAAAATTCTTGAAAATCATTATTCTGATATCTTGCTCCCACAATGGCTACTTTCCTCCCACCAATGGACATCAAAAAGGGTAAGAACAAATATTCTAGTCTAAATAGAAAAACGAGAACGAAAGAATTTGCACGGAATACCTTTGTTAACCGCGAGATATTTTAACTTTGAGCTCTTTAGCATTCTTGCGTGGTCGTCCTCGTCGCTTCCGTCGCGTCATAAGCATCCTTTTCTGTGGATGGAATGTGACCCTAACATTTTTCTGTTATTCTTTTCTCTGTGGAGGGATTTCTTCTGTAATATTCTCTATGCAAAATAAACCATAAACTAAAGCCTTAACATTCCATTCGCGTTGCTGCGTTTTTACTGTAAAATCTAAGAAAGCACATTTGAATATAAACATTATGATCGCGGTGAGATGACGTGGTGGCGCCAAACTATAGCACTTTAGTTGAATTTCAATCCCGGCAATGGAACCGTACTAGACGCACAGACAGGACATAAAACAGAATCCTGATTATCGTAAGAAAAAGAGGGGCGTGCGTAGAAGATGAGGTGAACTGTACCTTGTTACCCTGTTTTCTCTGAATATCCTTTCAACATTTCGAACGAATAAAGTCATTTTCTTTTTTCTGTTTTTGGTTTTGCTGTATAAATTTTGTCTTGCATTTAGGATTCACCCTCATAGTGGCACTTATATTTTTTAATAAAATTAGAAGATATTATTATTTGTGGCAAACACAGCAGATTTCGCCTTCTTCAATATATGCAGATTGCGTTTAGCTGAATACAAATGGTGCTTATTTGATTCTTTATTCTAAAAGGTTACGAAGAATTGGGTTAGTAGATGTAATCGTAGAAATGTACTACACTAAACGTGAGGTAGATAAATTTTTGGAATAGCAGCTTTTAAGGAACAGTTGAAAAATTTATTTTCTGTGCTACATAGCAATCAAACAACTCATTGATCGAGTTCCATGGAGTGTGTTTCTGTTGTTTTTTATGAAATAAAAGCTTCGCGTCCATCGTCAGTTTTGACGGTGCTATTTAATGAACGTTTTCCTCATTTGACTTTATCGTTGGAGAACACGGCGTTCCTGTTATTTACCGCATGTACAGGCGAACAACGGGCAAAACACTTATATATGCCGACAACATGTACAGTAAACTGCCTTGGCGGTGTTCGGCGAATATATGCCATAAGCAAGTAAAGCTTCAGCCAGAATATTTGAGGACAGGCTGGTGTGTGCGTTCAGGATTTCCAGTCTACTCACTATGGTCAGATATAAAATTTCATTCTGATTTTTTGAGTATATTTATCAACTGTCAGGATTTATTCCATTTTTAAATGGTTTTGTACTAAAATACAAAACTCTTTTGAAAACGTCCATCTGTATGTCACAGCAATTTTTCTCCAAAACTATAGAAAGTACATCGATGAATCTTTATGGAAAGGTTATACGTGAAAAAAAGTCGTCGTAGACGAGTGGTATGTCATATGAAAGGTTTCAATTAGATCTTTTCAGAAAGGTCTTAAAATTACCATACAAGGTGCGTTCCGAAATAAACGAGACATTTGTCATAAAAATTTTTTGATCTCGCCATCTGGCAGGTGACATTCAGCTCAATGGAAGAGGAATTGTTGCGTCTAAAGTGACGTGAGTATGTTTGTGTCATCGGTACAAAAATGAGTTTTGAACAAAGAGCTAATATTACATTTTGTTTTAAAATCGGTAAAATGTTTACCGAAACATTTGAATTGATAAAAAAAGTTTATGGCGATGCTTGTCTATCTGGCGCCAGAGTTCATGACTGGCTTACACGATTCAGCGATGGTCGTGAGGACATAAACGACGATAAACATACGGGCGGGCCAAAATCAAATATCACCAAAAACTCCATCGAAATTGTGCGTGAATTTATCAAAAATGAGCCGAAATCATCGTTGAAATTCATACAATCGGAGTTGAATATCTCCAAAACATCTATTTATCGCATTTTAACCGATCATTTGGGCTTACGAAAGATCTGTGCGCGTTTTGTTCCAAAGCAAATGCGACTTTTGTCATACAAAATCTACTCTTGTGACAGATTTTTTTACTTGAAATCGCATTTTAACCATCAATCACTCACCGTATTCGACTGATATGGCTCCGTGTGACTTCTACCTTTCAATTGGAATGCGTTTGTCGGTTGCAAATGGAATTTAGATAATAAATATCATTAACATTGTACAGGATTATCCATTTCGTGTTAGGAAAGTATAACCCTGCCATTTGACATCTGTCAGAATTAAATGTCATCCGAAGCGTGTTTTTTTTTAGTTGAAGGTATGCCACTTAGAAATATGGATGGTTTAATAGTCGAAGAACGCGTTAAAATTATTAAATTTTATTATAAAAATGGTGATTCTGCTGTATCAGCATTTGGGGCTTTACGAGCCGACTACGGTCGACATAATCGACCAACACAGCAAGCAATTTCGAACACAGTGAGAAATTTGAAGAGACTGGATCGGTTATTGATATTGCAAGGCCTGTGCATCATCGCAACATTCGTTCTCCTGAAAATATCGCTATCGTTGCTCAAAGTGTGGAGGAAGACCCGAATCTGTCGATTCCTCGACGTGCTCAACATTTGGGCTTGTCTTACGGCTCATTGTGGCGGATTTTGCATTTAGATTTGCATCTCCATCCGTACAAAGACCAAGACCATACACAACGCAGAATGTATGCGAATTGGGTGATTGAACAACAAGCTATAGATAACGATTTTTCGAACAAATTTTTTTTTTAAGTGATGAGGCTCATTTTTCGCTCAGTGGTTACGTGAATAAACAGAATTGCCGCATATGGGGCTCTCAAAATCCTCGGGTGATCGCGAAAACGCCTTTGCATCCGGAAAAAGTGACCGCTTGGTGAGCATTATGGTCTGGTGGTGTTATTGGACCGTATTTTTCGGAAACGATCAAGGAAGAGCCATTACAGTCAATTCTGACCGCTATGGACGGATGTTAACCGATTATTTTTAGAGAGAAATTGAAGATTATGATCTGGAGAACATGTGGTTTCAACAAAACGGAGCCACAAGCCACACAATACAGGCTTATCGAGCACTTTTGCAAGAGAAATTTCCAGGACGCGTAATTTCGAGATTGAGTGATGTCAATCAGCCCACAAGATCCTGCGACCTAACATCTTTGGATTTCTTTTTATGGGACTATGCGAAAGATCGTGTTTAAAGGAACAATCCTCAAAATCTTGAACAATTGAAAATCAATATTCGTGAAGTTATGGCCGAGATATTGTCGGAAATGTGCCGAAAAGTCATTGAAAATGACCTCAAAAGGATTGAGGCCTGTAAGTGGTTCCGTGGAAAATATTTGAATGGTGTTGTATTTCAAATAATGGCATGGTTCAATATTTATATTAAATAGAAAATTTTGTTTCCATCTGAATATTTTATGTGTTTTCTTTATCTTTACTTTCCCAAGCGTGAAATGGATAACCGTATATTACTTGTATTTAAATTAATAATTCAGAAGTGGATAAATAAAAAGTCACAACGCGTACCAGCATTAAAAAAATGCCGAATTTTAGTGATCTTAACGTGGTCGACTTGCGAAGGCAATGTGGACGGTTGGGTTTGCCGTCCATGGAATAAAAAACCAAACTAATTAATGAATTAGTGACATTTCAGTCGAATCGCGAAACGAGCAGGAAATGTGTCGAAGTAGTGAGTGTTTTGGCAAGCAAAATTGCAGACTTGAAAGGAATTGTGAACGCAAGCATGTATGTGTGTTCTCCAACATAAACGACAGACGAATGTATGAAAGTGCAACAGTGTCCGGCGATGACAACGAGTGTTTACGTGATGACAAAAACGAGTAGCATGTCATGGATACCGAATGTTGCACACACGCAAATGCGAACGATTGCAATAAACATGAGTACGCAACCAACCCTGATGATGCCTGCGCATTACACGCACACATACACGTGGCCATCATAATGTCAAACGTGCTGAGGAACTTCACCTGCGCATGGGGAGTTTTCTCAGCCACCACAAAATAGTATGAGTATGTAAGCACAGCAAGCTTGGATACCTACAACACCAACTAACGTTTTAATGTATGCGGAAAAGCGAAATGCCAAATGCAACTTGTCAACTAACGTCACGCATCATGTCACTGTACGAGAAGTCATGGACTTACTGCTGGAGTTTGACCCGTTTAGTCAAGATTCAGTCAGTTCATCGCAGTTTATTCATCACATTAACCGTCTTGCGTAAGCTGACCAGTGAGCAGAGCGAGTTCTTGTATTAGCTGTTTTGACGAAACTGTAGGGAGCTGCAAAGTTGTAGATGGGCGGGCTGCCGGAAATTTTTGTAACCTGGTTGCGATTTGTGCAAAAGTTTCTCACGGATTTTTTAACCTTAACTATGAGGCTAACATATATCTTGGAAGTGGCAGCGACAGCGTGGGAAATCAAGAAAAATCTGGAACACTTTTATTAACTGATGTGTTGAATGGATTATCAGATGTGGGAGTTATAAAATATACTATACACGGTCTCAACCACATAAAAAATGCAGCAAACGTTTTCCGCCCAGAGTCTGTGAGACAACCAAAGGTCCAAGCAACAGTAAAGATACAGACGAGTAATCAACGAGCAAATTAGAAGCCACAGGGATGTTTTGATTATGGTTATGTGGGACATTATACAAGGGAATACCCGAAACCGAAATTGATTGCGATAAATGTCAATAGAGAAGGCATGTAACTGATCCATGTAATTATCGGCCATCACGAAACGAACATCTATAAACGATGTTGAAGAACGAATGGATAAAACAAAGAATACGAAAAGAAGATTTTCAAAAACGTTGTAGTAAACGACGTTTTTTTTTTATCTGGCAGTTTTTGTTGACCCAGTTGATCGCTAGTCAA
The DNA here is from genome assembly GCA_963969285.1 of Odontomyia ornata. Lineage (NCBI taxonomy): Eukaryota > Metazoa > Arthropoda > Insecta > Diptera > Stratiomyidae > Odontomyia > Odontomyia ornata. The sequence continues at coordinate 28,417,991 of OZ017740.1, read as the reverse complement.
ATGATCTACGCCTGAGCAAATAATAGACTGGTTGCCTTGTAAAGCACTGAAATTTCATGGATTTGTTAGTGGAGTTTGCTAATGTCAGTATAAGACAGTCTGCTATCTTAAAATCGATAATCAACAAAACGTGGCCGAGTTCTACGAAGTTGGCGGCGTATTGCTGAGAAGTGACCTGCTATTGGGAATGGATATTCTATGCAGCGATAATAATCGGCTTATGATCGAGAATGGAGTTTGCCGAATTGAGTGTAAAAAGCCCAGCGTACCCTCGCATTTGATACTTGACGAGAGAGAAATACTCGAAAGAATTATCGAAAATAATTTACGCTGTTTTGCAGAATCGTTGAGCCAATTACGAAAGTGTGCGACCACAAAGATGGCGATCGAATTAACATCAGAATCAGTTCAACTTAAACCATACCGCTTCCCACTTGCTCAAAGGGACAAGTTAAAGCGTTAGTGGATGAGTTGTTGAAAAATCAGATCGTTCGACTAAACAAGTCCCATACTCATCTGCTATAGTACTGATTGGCAAGAAAACCGATAAGGATCGACTTTGTGACCATTTTCGAAATTTGAATCCTATCACAGTCAAGTGGAGTTTTTTCATGCTGGTAGTGGAAGAAATGCTGCCACAGCTGGCATCCATACGATTCATGTGGCCAGCCTATTGCAGCTCCCGCTGTCTTACAATCGTTGAGATCTCCGGTTCTTCAAAAATTTCATGGTTGTATTGAATTCGCCGTTGATCCCCGTCTAGCTTCGAGCCAATTATGCGCCTCAGGAGCCGCCGCTAAAAGGCGTTCAATATATTTGCGAATGCTTGGGTTAAGGTTGATGTTTTACACCCACAGCATAACACAGGTCTTATCACAGATTTTTGTACTTGAACTTTGTTTTCCTGTGTATGCAGCTGGTATTCAAGATCGTCAAAACTGAATAAAGTATTTTATTTGCGAGCTGTATTCTTACCGTATTTCATCTCTTTCATTACCGGTTATCATTATTCTAGCGCTTAAATATACAAATTCGACCACATTTTCGATATTGTATTCACCAAGTGTGATATTTTGGGGATTTCTTCGACTGCATCATGAATTTTGTTTTACTCTGATTGATTTTACGTGTATCATCATGTAGGAATTGAGGAATCTTCAAAAAAGTACACAGCCTTTACTACTCACGACGGACAGTATAAGTATAATAAAATGACTTTTGGGCTGGTTAACGCTTCGTGTGCATTTCAAACTAAACAAACTATTACCGAAAATTGAGAAGAGAGAAGAAATGGGATATCTTGATGATATCGTTATACTGAGTGAATCTATTCAACAAGGATTACAGTGCTTGGACGTTTCTCTCGATCGTTAAGGAAAACGGACATACATTACGACTCGACAAGTACCACATCTTGGAGACGGAGTTTAATTTTTTTGGACATCTTATTACCAAAAATAGCATATAACCGAGAGAAATAAAGGTCTTATCAATTGGCCGGTATACTTTTACAGCTCGCAGGTGGCTAAACGTATTGACCCGTATTTAATTATTATCGTCACTGCACTTAAACTGAAGGAAAAGTGTCATCGCTACGAGCCAGAGACTCTGGCTGTCAATGTTTTTGGCAAACTAACGAAAGCTCTAAACTGGAACCAGGTTTGAAACAAGAGAAGGCACTTTTCCCGACGCTACTTAATATTGCGCTGGAACACATCATTAGGACGACAACAACAAAAATTACTAGTACACTCATTCTCAAGTCCACACAATTAGAAGCGTAAGCTGATGACGCCAACATGATGGCACGGCCAATCTCAGATGGCAAAGGTGGATTTCTGCGTCTAGACTCAGAACTCTACGAGTCCGAAGAAAAATGAGTAAACTTATTAGTTAACGAAATGAAAACTAAATTAATGACTTAAACGAGAAAGAACATTCCAGTTTGATTAAACCTAACTGTAGGAGACTATATGTTTGAAAATGTGGATAATTTTATTATTTTGGAACCCACGTATATAGAAAAGGCACTGAGAATGTTGAGATCGGACGCCGCCGATCGCTAGTCAAACCTACATTGTTATATGATAATCAAATATGGACCTTGAACAGCAAACCCGAAAAGGCAGTGTACATATTTCATCGCAGGATACCCTAGAAAATCTCCTCAGTGGTGCAGATTGCGTCGGCAAGTCTTCCCTTAATAAGTTTTCCCATGTCTAGCGTACTTAGCGTTCAATATGCAGAAGATAACTCAAAATTTTCATTACCTTTACTAATTGACACAAGCCTTGCCACTTTTCAGCACTTAAGGAATATTTCGAACATTTCACTCAAAGAAGCAAGGTCCAACGGCTTTTCAAGTAAAAAAAGCATTCAACATAACATACTGAGTTGTAAGTCAGGGCAGAATTGGTTGACTATCGGTGGCTCTTAGCAGAAATTACGTCTCGTCCTGAAGGTTTTCTTTCCTTCAAAGACAACACTGCTTCTTCCACTTCTGTGTTTGTGAAAAGTAGGTATTCTACTGGTGTTTCATCGGGGACAGCCTTAATATAGACTGGATGAATAGCGAGGAGGGCCCGCACAATCATGTCCATCTTTTCCGCATTGTATGATCAGGAAAATCTTTAGGCACCTAACTTCTGACTTACTAACTTGTAGCCTAAGCCCCACGAGTCCCGTTTCAGGTGGCCTACTAGTTCTTGCCATTGGTTGGCCTTACTGCTGTTGATGAACTTACGGAGGCATTTTCTAGCAAACTTATAAGCTGCTAATTTGATGACTGCACCCTTTTGGGACCATGGTCGCTGGGCCTCTCATCGTGACGCTCTCTTCGCTTTTTGACGATTTTAGGGGAGTACCAATGCACTGGAGGCTTTCCCTGTCAGTGTTTCCGGTGAGACATGGAAGACTAGCAGGTAGATGTAATGATTTGCATCATTGAGTTCACAACATCTTTAGCTCCTGTTGACAAAACTTCTTGTAGTGACGATCCTGCCGTTAGCATTACTGCAAAACTTTCGACATTTACCTTCTCAGTGCTCCACCGGGACCTGGGAGGCTGGCCATTCGGGCATCGAAAAGTCTCATCCCGAATCTCATGTGCTATTTACTGGTGATCACTGGCAGAGTAATCTTCTGCAACTCTCTAATTTTTAATCTTTGGTACTGGGGACTTCAAAGCGAATGTTAAGTCTGAAATAGTTCTAACGCTATCTGGTCGATGAAAAGTAGGGAAAAGGTCCGTATTTAGCACAATGAGTCCAGTTTTAGCTACCATATCTAGGAATCGCTTGTCCCTTGGATCTGATAGGGGCATTCCCAATTCAATTACCCTTGCATTGAAGTTGCCTCTGACAAGCACGTGACCGTCTGTACTCGAAACATTGAGCCTATATTGAAAGCACGGTAAAGGTTCGTTCGGCGTTACTATACACTAAAAAGTGTAGTTCTCTCTTCTTCCCGTGAACCTGTACTTGGCGGCAGTACCGGAGTTGTCAGGATATCATGTTGTAGAGCGTCAGTTTCTGTTTTCATTTATTTGCCAAATTCCATTTAACAGATCAAAATATGTTCAAATTACGAAACAGAACAAATCAGGCTAAACAATGAAATATTTCATAATAGGAAGATAGAATTATGAATAATACTATTTAAAATCATGGATAATACTATTAACAAATAAAGCAAAAGAAAGAAAATAGAATAAGCGAAGGTATATCAAAATGAATTAAATGTATTAGTAAGAACTAGGGGTCTCAGTTCAGGCTGGCCCCATTGCTATTCAATTAGGCTATGGAGTACGTCATACGGAAGCTACCTGTTGATACGCGTGGTACATTACTATGCAAGCCGAGCCAAGTAGTACCCTATGCGGACGACACCAACATTCTGTTACGGTCATACACAACTGCCAAATAACTTTTCCTGAAACTAGACAGCGAAGCAAAACTATTAGGGCTGGAAATCAATGAGAATAAAACAAAGCTCATGACGCAGTCGAGGAAAAATACCTCAAGTACACAAAACATCACACTTGCCGAATACAGTATCGAAAATGTTAGCGAATTTGTCTATTTATGCGCCAAAATAACAAAAACGGGTAATGAAAGGGACGAAATACGCCGAAGAATACAGCTCGCAAATAAAACATTTTATTTAGTTTTGACAATCTTGAAGACAAGCTGCATACACAGGAAAACAAAGCTCCAAGTATACAAATCTGTGATAAGACTTGTGCTATGCTATGGGTGTGAAACATGAACCCTAACCCAAGCATCCGCAAATATATTGAACGCCTTTGAACGACGGAACCTGAGGCGAATAACCGGAGCGAAGCTAGACGGGGACCAATGGTGAATTCGATACTACCACGAGTTGTATGAAATTTTTGATGAACTGGAGGTCTTAACGGTTATAAGACTGCGGAAGCTCCAATGGGCTGGAGACATGAATCGTATGGACGAACAAAGGATACCCAGAAAGGTTTTCGTTGGGAGAGCTGAAGACCGGGGACCAGTGGGGAAACCGAGGAAACGCTGGTCTGACTCGGTCGACGATGACAGTTCATCGCTGCTTGGATTTCGAAAATAGACGACGTGGTCAATGGACCGAGACAGGTGGAGGCGCTGTTTGCAGGATGCGAAGGCCCGAGAGGGGCTATAGGGCTAAAAAGAAGAAGTGTACTCCTATGTAGAATAATCTGCAGAATATGGCTCAATGCAGAAGTGCTTTAGCTTTGTTTAAGGCTTTCTTGTAAACCTGGCATTTGCTTGTAGCTGGCATGTGTTTAAAATCATCTGGCCTTAGGTCCGTGTCTTGGCAAAGGCAGCAGTGTGTCTCATATCTGCACTCCCTTTTTTCATCCTCTGTTTTACCGCAATTATAGTACAGAGAGCTCTTGTATAGCCTTTACAGTATGCTAATATCCGAAGGTTCTGAAACACCAGAGAGGGGTTAATCTTTGCCTTATCCTTTAAAAAACTCAAGCAATTCTGATTTCCTCATTTCTATCATCTTTTTGGCATATTTTTGGAGTTCCCGACAATGGCTATGCGCTGGCCTCTATTTTGGCTGCTTGAGAAAGCACTATCTGAAAGCCCTCCTCCTATGGAACCTGAACCATTATTGATTTCTCTGCTTTTTGGGGCCCCCTTTAATTGAACTGCAAGCTAAGTTCTTGCTGTTATTCGGCATTGGAAGTAATACTGCGCTTTCAGAGATTTCATTCATCGTTAGTGCCTGCATATCATATGTTAAATAAGCGGTTGGAAGAAGAAGCTTTTTAGTTGGTTTGCCTTTGCCTGAAAACCCTTTGTTTGTGGTAGCATCTCCATTTGATGCCTTATTCTTCTTCTTTTTTCTCTCGATATTCTCGTAACATATTCGAGTCATTGGTATTTCGACAAATGCTCCAGCCTTCAACACCTGCGTGTATAGCACCGAATATGGTACATAAGCTCTTCTAACTCAAGCGCTCCATTCCTTACACGCTTGATTAGATATTTTGTTTTTCACAATTCGTTTCCACTCATTTTAAGACTTTTGCCGGCTTTCGGCTACACCGCTCTTCTTGAAAACGATCTCCGACCATTGAATTTTCCGGCCTAACCTCTGAACAGGCCGCATCATTGGCTGCAGAAGCGGAACCGCTGCTACTGTTAGTCTTTTTGGCATGGTTTGTTTCAAATTTCGGCGATTGTTTTTTAACTAGATCCAAATACCACAAGTATTTGCAGCACTACAGCCCCTTTCTGGCCTTCGCTTAGAGAAGGAGTATCTAATTATCATGATGGAATGTGTCGGCACTCCACAAGGTAATATGGTCAGTATATCCAGCTACTTCATTATCTCCACCTTGGAGTGTGGTTGGAAGCTTTCCGAAGATTAGCACCTGCCCCTATCAAGACAGGTGTTCAGAGGAAGATCAGTGGTAATCAAGAGTCCCTCTCGACCGAACCTACTCAATAATGCAAATTTCGAATGTAACTTAGATCGCCGTTCATGCCCGAGTTATGCGTCGGCGAATTTGTGCTAAGCAACTGCCAAAATATATGCATCGGCCCGAAAAATCAATTAAAATTCATGAGTACGATTGTGGGCCTAATATCATTACAGGGTCGAAGTCCGCTAGGTCATTTAGTGTTACATGGGTTATACCATAATTGGGCAACTTAGATCACATCTATGACGGCATTTGCTTTAATTTTATTTATTTATATATTTTCATTGTTTTTTAATTTCATGTCAGAAATAATGGGACATGTTTTTCACAAATATATAAAACAGAGAGGCGATCCTCCGTGAAAATAATCATAATGTCACTTCCTAATGTATAAGGGACGCACCGTTGAACAGGCGCAACTTAGGCTAGGTATGCTAATGCGCCGAGTGAGAGACTAGATGATTGCTCGCGGGTTCAGTTCAGCACTGGAGAAAGCCGAAGTGATCATCTTGACAAAAAAGAGAATCCCTAGGATAAGGATGATCAGTATTGGAGACATACAAATCGAATCGAAGCCATCGGTGAAGTACCTGGGGCTACTGATCAACTCGAAGATGAGCTTCTCTGATCAAATCAGGGCAACAACTGAGAAGCTGCTTCGAGAGTATTGGCTCTGAGTCAACTTATGGCCAACGTACGGGGACCCAGCCCGTAAAGAAAACGCGTCTTCGTGAGTTTTGTAGGCTCAGTGCTACTGTACGGAGCAGAGATATGGGGCGACGCTCTCAGTAAGGAGGTTTACCGAAAACGTTTTGCATAGGTACGGAGAAGAGGAGCACTGCGGATTGCAACGTCGTATCCGACAGTCGCTGATTCGGCATCGCGCTATTTACGAGGATGCGAGGGAGATGGTTGTCCACAAGGAGACAGTGCTCGCTCAAAGATTGGCAGCAGTCTTGGGTTGTATGCACGAAGGGAAAGTTGACTGCGCGCCTCATCCCGAATATGAGACCGTGGCTAAATGGAAGGCATGATGAGACTGACTTCTATCGGACCCAGCTTTTGAGCGGGCATGGATGTTTTCAGTCTACCTGCACAAGATTGGTAAGTCACGGCCCAACGCCTGCAACACATTTTTTGCGTGCATAAAATGGGAAAGGCTGCGAAGGGACTTCTACGGGGAGACGGGCGAGACGGGATAATATAGTTGCGGTGATGCGCGAATCGGTTGATAAATGGAACCAGGTGGCACATTATGCTCGGGCAGTCCTAAAATATAAAAGAGACTCACTGCAGCCGGGGGCGTTGGGACTGAGGGATCGCTTTTCTGGCATTTTCTTTTTCCCTCTCTCATCCCGCTAGGAAAGGGATCCCCAGCTTGAAGGCGCCTCACAGCGTAACAAAACGAGACCTGGCCCGAAGTAATGTGTCAAATGGTTCCAGGTTAGGTTCTCAGGTTGACAGGGGAGGTGTTTAGAGGGTAGTCCGGTCGCCTTCTTTCGAGCATGGTAGACCCACATTCTCTCCGTAAATGGCATTCACCTGCCAAAACCAAAAAAAATGTGTAAAGTTTTATAAATTTTAAAAGTATTTTAAAAAACTGTTCAAAATTCGATTTTATTGCACTTTACGACAATGTTTACTAATCGAAGTTTTCATATTTATCTAGAAAAATAAAAAAACAAAACTTAATACAAACAAATTTTGCATTCTTATTAAATCCTAAAAAACTTAAATATTCTTTGAAAATTAAATTAATAATTGTTTTATTTTCTTTTCAGGTAAGTGAATCAAGAGGACATCTTTAAAAGCAAAACAACAGCTGTAAGTTCTACTCAATATAGCTTACCCTTAAAAGACCACAATTTTTTCTCATCTTGAAACCAACGAGAAAACTAAAATGTTTTGACTTACACAACTCTCCATTTGTTTACATTCGGCATTAGTTTTTGCCTCTATCCTAAGTAAATGTGAAAGCATTGCATTCTCAACTCACAGTTTTCAAAATTCCTGGAAAAAAAGTCTTCCACCTTTTACCATCATAAATCATAATCCTTGGTGCAGGTACTCTACCAACAATTCACTCCACTTTTATTCATTTAAAAGCCGCATCTGTTTGGTCGGATAAAAAACAGCTATTTTGTGTTTCCCACCAGCATTTGCACAAGTCCTTTTTAATATCTTTGTTGAAGTATGCTTGTGACATATTGCATTGTTTTACAAGGACAAATGAACAATGCTAGTGCAAAGCTTCTACGAAAATAGTCCTGCTTTGTGGATGTTGAGGAAACTTGCATTCACAATTGTGTAGCGGCTGGGCGGGTGGTGGCTTGTTCCAAACAGGATTAGTGGTAAAACAGAAGGATGAGCACAACATTCTTGAGTAACGATAAAACTAATGTATTAATAAGAGCCTAGAAAGTCAACGTTAAAAGCGCGTCATAAGGAGAGCATTGAAAATTTCTTTTTCGAAACAGTCAAAATGTCCTTCAAATGAACAATGAAGTATTAAAGAAGAAACATTCCTTAATTTTTGAGAGTTGGTTAATTCATAAAAAAAATCTACAAAAGCTTAGAATTTACATGAAAATGACTGAATTCCAGGATCCAACGAAGAATTTTTTTGTTATAATTGCAATTCTCTGTTGATGTCCTGCAGACTATTCGATTTATCTTCAATACAATAGGCGCGAGGAGATGATGAATTAAGTTTGAATTGTTTTAGCTATCCGAACCACCAAGCTGAGTAATGAGTTTCCAAATCGCGATAAAGCGTTAACATGCACATGCCAATACACTTATCCGTTCCATGAGATTAAAATGCTGTAATGTAACACTAAGCCCCAATATTTGCCATCAAGCCCCAACATCAATTTATCATTCTGCTGGCAAGGATACACATTATACACGAGCATATGGTTGAGAGACGATCGTTTACACGGGTACTTGTACAAACATCCACTCAATGTTATTCGTATGATTGGCTCTCATGGGGTTAAGTGGACAGTCTGGAAAGCTTAAGCGGTTTCATGTTGAAGCTTCAAGTTGCCTGCACTAGACACAACTGAGGGGTTTACGCATTTAATTCTCAATTAAATGTTTTTGACCAATAAAAACCGCATAAAAAAATTCTTTCATTAAATTATATTCATCCTCTCAACAGAAATTAAAGTCTGGAAAATATATTTTTACTACCCTTGGATTACAGCCATAAAAGTATATGTGAACACAATCTTGCAATTACTGGAAAAGCTAAAACATTGCACTCCTGCCAAATTCCCCCAAGAGTGTATCACATATTCACGACAATGTTTGCTTACGACTATAATATTACGCGATACTTGGTGTTTGTTGGAGCTGTTGAACAAATAACTTTTGCAACATTGCTCCTTTTTCGCTTGTCTGGCAACTCGAAAACCCTAAATTTAAAGTATAGCCCATAAAAATCGACCGACGCACTAATAAAATGTATCATTTTTAATAAATATCCTTCCATTTCTTCCTGCTCGTGTTCACTTGCTCCGCACTCTACCAGCGTCATCATCATTGTCCCACTCTAAACGATAACGTATCCTCGCGAATTATTTCACAATGGCGCGGTAAAGGAATCTGGGAATTCGGTGCCAGTGAACAAGTAACTGAAACAATCGTTGATGTTGGCGCGTTGATGTTTTGGAAAAATGTTGGAACAGAACAAATCATAAATATCTTACGAATATGTGGCTGCGAACCATAATTTACTGTCGTCACGTTCAATTTGCATAACAAAATGCTGGAATGTTCGTGAACCACATGTAGTTGAATCGAGAGTGAACACTCATACCGACCTTTACTTGCTTCCTGTAAAGGTGAGTCCTGAACTAGTGCCACCAGAACGGCCGAGAAGTGTTTGGCATCGAACAAACATCCCACGCTTTTCCATTGATGAAATATTCATCCTGTCGAAAGTAGAACTGAATACAACATCCGCTTGGCTTGGTAAGTGCGCTCTAGGTCCTGTCGAACAGCGGCACTAAATTTGGATTGTTCAATAAGTATCTGTTGTACGAAGTCGTGAATTTGGGACGCCGAATTATCATGGCTTCAACCAGAGTTTTTGAATACACCCTAAAATTTAGAAGAGTGGGAATCGTGAATAAGGTTGAACGGTACTGATTAGAGGAATCATTGATCTGCAAATGGAATTTCAGGATAGTCGGGTACAATTTAACAGGGACAATATTATAGGTGAATAGTCCTTGAAGTAAGTAGATGGCAGCATATTATTCTGGATTTTGCCGCCAGCTATGTTGTACTGTGGGTATACTTGAAAGTTAAAGTTTAATATCCAGTAGGGTGGACCGAAAAAGTCGATTTCTTTTTATCTTTTAATTTCAATATGTAAAAGTGATAAAAAGTTGCTTTTTGCTGCTATTTAGTCTAATGCAAAATTTGAACACAATTGGAGTAGACCCGAAAATTCCGTTCTAGACAGTCCCGAGCCCGTTTGAGAAAGGAGGATTGAACCCCTTCTTTCTCCAACCCATAGCTTCCATGATTCCTCATCCCGAACCCCGCAATTAAATGGTAGTAAATCGTCTCGGGGTCGCACATTGGGTTTGCTGGTTCCCCAATAATGGGACACTAAATGGCGAGAAATGCTAATAACTGTAAATACATCTACATCTCTGCTACTAAATTCTACTTACACCTCCTTTGTGGGGACGTAAGAAAGTGAAGGCGAATCTTCCGCACCCTAACATGTTTCGAAACCTGCAGATGGGCAATGGATTGGACTCATGGCAACGACCTAAAAAACGGAAAAAGGACTATAAAAATAGATCCTGAAATGTCAGATCACTCAATCAGCCTGGCGCTGTTAGGGACCTTTAACAATAGGCCAGTCAATACAAATTAAAACTACTGGTAATCCAGGAAACGAACTTGACTGACATGACACATTCAAAAGTGGGAAGCCTACTGGAAAACAAGAATTCGGAGTGGCCTTTATTGTGAATAGGCAGTTCAAATCGCAGGTAATTGATTTTCAGACAGTTAATGAACGGCTGTGTGCGATCCATATAGAAGCGGGATTCTTCACAACTTGGCTGATCAACGTTTATGCCTCGACCGAAAAAAGGACGAAGAAACGAAGGAAATGTTCTACAATCACCTGGAAAGATAAGTCTACTCATTGCCTACAAACGACACAAAAATAATTCTGGATGAATTCAACGCTAATGTTGGCAATGAGCTATCTCATCGGGGAACGACTGGAGGATATAGCATTCACGATGAAACAAATGTCAATGACTTTGCATGCAGCAGAAATCTAGTCATACGTTCGACTTGCTTCCCACATTGACGCATTCATAAAATGACCCGGGTATCACCGGATGGTAACACACAAAACCAGATCGATCATGTTCTGATCCAACAACTTTGGGCCTCGAGCATACTTGACGTCCGTACATACCGAGGAGCCAATTGCAACTCAGATCATTACTTGATCAACTTAATTAATCAATGTCGTATGTCAGAGGCATATTTGGCGAAGATCAGCCTGCTACAAAAATTTGAAACCAAAAGGCTCCAAACGACGTCTGTGGCCAAAAATTTCACGGAGACCCTTGACAATCAGCTCGCTCCCATATTATCAGATGCATCGTTAAGGCGCAGCCCCCAGTAATACCGCAAATTTGGGTAAGCTTTACAGCCGTTCACCTCAGAAACGCTACAAATATATGCAACATTTTTTTAGATAGAAGTCAGAATGAACTTTTGGCTATTGGATCAACTCATTACATTTTGCAAAAGTTATTAAATTCAAACAAAATAGCATGTTTTCGTTACAAAATGTAGTTAATCTCGAAAACTACTTACTTTTTGCGAAATTTAATGAACTGATTGAATAGCCAAAGATTCATTCTAATTTTTACAAAAAAAAATTTGCAAATATTCGTAAAGTTTCTGAAATAGATGGCTGTAAAGTCTACCCAAATTGTCAGGTTTACTGGGGACTGCGCCTTAAAGACAAGCAACGAGCTCTGGATGGAAGTGAAAGCGGCTACTAAGACTGTAGTAGAACAGATGAATGGTGCCAGAATGCGATAGATAAAAAGAACCAGGCGGATGAAGAGACAACACTATGAAAATCTCAGAAGAGTAGTGAATAAGATAATTAGAATTAAGAAAAGAAAATAGATAGATGTAAGTCTAGCGAGGAACAACACAAGACAAGAATACAACGAAGTGAAAAGCCTGAAATGTGGTTACCAGCCCAATACCACGTTCTACCGTGATAACATCGGCAATATCACCGCTGATGAAACCAAGATTAAGGAAAGATGGGCATCATATTTCAAGAACCTCCTTAATCTTCCGCGCAGCTTCAAAGCATCGGAGCCTATAGATGTCTGCGGAGAGCTTCCATTAGCTCCCCCAACTCTGGATGAAGTTTGTTCCATCATCCAAGCCCAAAAGAATAGTAAAGCGCCGGGCATCGATGAGATTCTAGTGAACTTCATCAAATATGGTGACAGCATTGTTTATAAAGCTATTCACAAAGTCATCCAGCACATTTGGCAACAAGAACATATGCTGAAAAGTGGAGCCAATCAGTCACATTCTCTATCCACAAAAAAATGTGACAAGCAACTACGTTGGACGGCGTACAAAGTATTTTCAAAGATCTTGGAAAATAAAATGTTGTTAATTCAGTGGGTTCGGGTTTTTCAGTTGAGAAAAAGTCGAGTCCAAGCTGACAAAATGTTTAATTTATTGAACTGGGTTTCAAAAGGTACCTTTTGAATAATTTTGCTATACTAGTTATAATGAACAAAACTCTTGCCAAACAATCGACGGATTGTTGCTCAATACTTTATACTTTCGTCAATTACAATTTTGGAGCACATTTGCTTGTCGCCATTCAGTTTTTGTCGCTGTCACATGAACTTATCAAATAAGTGCTTATCACTTGCCAACAACATTTAATGAAAATATAATAGAAAACATATTACCAACTTCGACTCTATATAAAACAAAAGAAAATGCAAGGTAAGGATATGTTCAAGGTTGGGTTGTGTTGGGTCGGTTAAACTGTCAGTTGATCAAATCTCAACACTCCTCCTTGATCAATTTACAGCGGAGTGTCTCAAAAATTCTTCTGTTGAGTGACTTGGTCAGGATGTCTGCGATCTGCTTGCTGCTCTCGACGTGTTGCAGTGCCACAGTGTTGCCGATGTGTTGCTGGATGTACTTTCGTTGTATTTCGATGTGCTTCTTTCCTCTGGTCGTCTTTCCTTCATGGGCATTTTGTAGCATGTGTATGGCTGGCATGTTGTCGACATACAAAGTGATCGGCAGCTCAGTTTCTAGATTACCAAATTCCAGTGCGATTCGTTTGATCCAGTACACATCGTCAATCACTGACACTGCTGCTCGGTATTCCACTTCTGCATTTGAAGTCGCTACCAGACGCTGCTTTTGTGAATACCAGATCACTGGCCCTCCTCTCATTACTTGTTGACTGTCCAGTCTCAGAGTATCCTCTAAAATCTGAATCGGTGTAGGCCACGAGTGTCTTGTCTCCTCCGATATGAATTCCAGCTGTCGTGGTCCCTCTAAAGTACTGGAAAACACGTTTTACCATAGTCTGATGGCTCTTCATGGGCTTGTTGCAGAATTGACTGAGATATTTCACGGCGAAGCTTATGTCTGGCCTGGTTATTGTGGCTAAGTACAACAAACTTCCTATCGCCTCGCGATAGTCGTTGTTCGCTGGAAGTGCCTCGTCGTTCTTGAAGTTTGTCTTACGGTTGATAATTCCTGGCTCAGTCGGTGTGGATGCTAGATTGCACTGCTCGAGTTTCATTTTTCTCAAGATCTTCTCCATATAGCGAGGCTGACTCACGAAGATACTGTCCTGGTCGATCTTGATTTCCATGCCCAAATACGTTAACTTGTTTTGTACTTTCTTGCTGAATGTTATCTCGAATTCCTTGCTTATCTCGTCTAAGAGTTTGTATATTTCTTCTTCATCTTTGTCGGCTACCAGTCCATCATCCACGAAGAGTGAGAGCACAATGCTCTTGTGCTTGTTAAAGTATATACACGGGTCGTCATCTGTGTTGATCAAGCCTATCTTCTTCTCAAAGTGGATGGTGGCCCTCTCGTTCCACACCCTCGGAGCTTGCTTAAGTCCGTAAAGACTCTTGATCAACTTACAAACTTTCCTGGTTCCATCGTTGAACCCTTCAGGCTGGTGCATATAGATGTCTTGCTGCAGGTTCCCATACAAGAAAGCTGTTTTCACATCGAACGAGACCAACTTCATTTTTTCCGACGCTGCGTGACTTAAGAGTAGGCGAATGGATGCATGGCAATTTACTGGGCTGAAAATTTCCGCGTAGTCCACTCCCTTCTTCTGTTCAAATCCCCTTGCCACTAGTATGGCCTTAAGTCTCCCCTCCGCCTTTTCTCGAAGTACCCAGCGACAAGTGATCCATCTTCTCCATCAGCGAGTCATACTCTTCCTGCATTGATTGTCTCCACCTCTCATCTCTAAGTGTCTCATTCACTGAGATGCCCTCCGTTTCACCAATCATGGCTACTTTGGTGCTCTTTCCTCCACAGCGAGATTCAAGTACGTAGTCTCTCAGTCTCGGTGGTGGTTGCAGAGTCCGATGATTTCGCAGAACTCTCTTTTCTGACACTTCCTCTGGCGCTGATATCTCATTCTTGTTGTCGCTTGGCTCCTCAGCACTTTCTCCAGTTCCCCAGTTCTCATCTTCTTCGTCTGTATCGCTGCTGTTTTCTTCTTGCTTCTCAGGTGTGCCCTCTGGTGCCTGTGTTTCAAACTCAGTTCCTTGCCTCAGTCTCATCTTTTCCTCGTCGAAGATCTCATTTTCAAGTTGATAATTGCTCTTTTGTCTTTCACATAAACCCAGTAGCAGGGTGAATCAATATCATACCCAACCAGAATTCCCTTTTCTGATTTTCTATCCATCTTGCCTCTTTTCTGTTTTTGTGTCAGCACATAACATTCGCACGCAAAGAATCGCAGCTTCTCAATCTTCATTTTTCTTCCCAATCAAAGTTCTGCTGGGCTTTTCCCTGGTACGCTGCTGGTTCCAGTCTGGTTGATCATGAAGATCGCATGGTTCATTGCTTCTGCCCACAGTTTCTCGTCCAACTCGTTCATGTGTATCGCTGTTCTGGCTGCCTCGACAATCGTTCTCATTTCTCTCTCAATCCTTCCGTTCTGCTCTGGCGTGTGTACATTCGTGAAGGTGTGAAAAATTCCCAACTTGTCCATTATCTGTTTGGCTTTTGCATTCTTCAGTTCGGTGCCGTTGTCAGACCTCAGACTTTTCACTTTTCTCCCTAGCTGGTTTTCAACAAGTCTCAGGTAACATTCGATCTTCTCTGGTGCTTCACTTTTCGTCTTCATAAAGTAACAGGTTCGGTAGTGAGTGAAATCGTCCTTAAACATGATCCAGTACTTCGCTCCTCCTAATTACGGGATGTTCATCACGCCGGTGTCGACGTGCACGAGATCTAACGGTTGCTGAGCTATCTTGGGGTTGTTTGGGTGTGAAGATCTATGTAGCTTGCCATACGAGTACCCTGTCCATACATAGTAATTCTAGTCATCAATGTATTTTATTCCTTTCCTTTTCAGTATGTCCCTCACATACTTGACATTTTGATGGGCGAGTCGCTCATACCACACTTTGAACGACACGGCCATCAAACTTGTCTCTCCTTCTCTCCTGAGGATCATTTTGTAGAGATTTCCTTTGCGCTTTGCTATTGCCACAATTTCCCTGCCATCTAGACTGTAAAACGTTGACTTGTTTCCGTTTGCCTTCTGTACATGTCCCTTGTCTAGCATCTGACTTACTGAAAAAAGATTAAAGTTGAGGTTTGGCACGTAAATGACATCTTTTAGTGCCACTGGATACGACTTTTGGCCATCAAATGCTTCCATCTCAATGCTCCCGACTGCAACGCCATATAGCCTGGTAGAGACCCTAATTACAATTGGGATGGGCGCATCCAACTCACCAAGCTGAACAAACCACTCTCGGTGAGACGTCATGTGTTGGCTGGCTCCACAGTCTTGAAACCATGAAGTGGCCTTTTCCTTCGAAATATCGTTGTCCACCGTTGAGAGTGACGTACTCAAAAAAAACCTTCCTATTTGGTTTCCCATTTGTTAACTTATTCGCTTCTTCTCGAGATTTGCAGTCTTTTGCGAGTGTCCCTTCTTCTTACAGATATTACATAAATATTTGTTCTTGCAGTAGGCAATGTATTCATCACACGGTTTACCTCTGCACTCCTTGAGCACATGACCTTTCTTCCCATATTTATAGCATGCGAACTGTGACTTTTCCTGCTTGTTGTTTGTCCTTGTTTCCTGCGTCTGGCCATGAGAGCGTTGTTAGTGCTGCCCTCTGCATTTTTCCTCGTTTCTTTGAGTCGCTCGTCCTTGGGTCTCAAACGTTCCATGAGAGTTTCCACGTTCTTTTCTACTCCGAGAACGTTGTCCCACGATGTCCAGAAATGTGTCGATTTTGGCGGTAGCACAGTCATGGTCCTCGTCAGGATGCAACTTTCCCTCACAGGATTAGTTTCAGTTGACACTTCATCCGTGAGATCCTAAATCTCCATGTAGTTCTCAACAGCTGACTTGCTTTCATCATACTCATAGGTAAAGAATTTGATTTCGGACATTTCTAAAATTGCATTAGTCTTTGAACCATATAAACGAACTAATTTAATTATCATATCTTTGGCAGTTTTACAATTTGCAATTTTGTTCGCAATCTTACTGTTTACACTTAAACCTATCAATGTTTGAGCCTCAACATCTTTCTTTAACCAAGTGGCGACTGTATCATTTGACGCAGCGCCTGCTGGTCTGGGCTTTGTACCCGTTATCATATTATACAGATCTTTGTTCTTAAGTACTAGGTTTCATTTTAATTGCCATGAAATGAAATTGACATTTCCTTGACTATCTTCACTAAACATTTCTGACTGAGTCTTTACAGTATCCATTTTGCTTTAAATTTAACAATTCGGCTGACTTCTGACAATTTTTAAATAAACAAAATAAATTTATAATCTTTCGTGGCGATTTTCTGACTTAAAGCGACTTGCGTGTTCGTTGCTCAACGTTGAATTGCTGTACGATGGCTGCTCCAATGTCGCTGGTTTGTAGGTTATGTTGTCCTTGCCGGTTCCGACGTCTTGGACTGCTTTCTCGACTTGCCTGACAATTTAATTTCATACGCCAAAAGTATTATTGGGGAGTATCAAGGTGATTTTTGAGCGGTTAGATCGACAATAGACCAATTGTTTACAGTCAAGCAGCTACTTAAGAAATACTCCGAGTTCGACTTTAAGCAAGCGTACGACAGTATCGATCGTCATGTACTCTACCAAATAATGCTTTGCTTTGGCATCCCAGCCAAATAAGTCTGTCTTACCAAAATGACAATGACCTCGACGACCTCCCAAGTCCGCATCAATAACCAACTCACCGATGGCTTTGACAAAAATATCGCACTAAAGCAGGGAGATGGGCTGGCCACATTGATATTCAACTTGGCTCTGGAGTACGTCATGGGGAAGCTACCTGTCAATAGGTGAGGTACATTATTAAACATGGGCGAATACAGTATGGAAAATGTTAGTGAATTTGTGTATTTAGGCACCAAAATAATGAAAATGAGTAATGACGAACTTGAAGACCAGCTGCATACACAGGAAAACAAAGCTCCAAGTATACAAATCTGTGATAAGACCTGTGCTATGCCTTGGGTGTGAAATATGGACCCTAACGCAAGCATCCGCAAAAATATTGGACGCCTTTGAGCGACGGGTCCTGAGGCAAATAATCGGAGCGAAGCTAGACGGGGACCAATGGCGAATTCGATACAACCATGAGCCGTATGAAATTTTTGAGCGGCCGGAGGTCTCAACAATTGTAAGACTGCGGAGGCTGTAATGGGCTGGCCACATGAATCGTATGTACAAACAACGGATACCCAAAAACGTTTTCGTTGGGAGAATTGAAGGCCAGAGACCAGCGAGGAAATTTGGGAAACGCTGGCCTAACTCGGTTGACGAAGACAGTTCATCGCTGTGTTCAATGGACCGGGATAATTGGAGGCGCTTTTTGCAGGAAGCAAAGGCTCGAGAGAGAGAAATATTATAGCCTATAGCTTACAAATAATACATTTTAAAAACTATACGTCATTTTGATTTGGACATTCTACAGTAAATTAAATACGAGTAAAACATTTTGTCTAATAAACTGGAATCAATTTGAAAAATCTGATGTATGTATTTGTCATATTTGGCATACCGAGTTTATACGAAATGGACTTCTGCCTACCCTGCCGCAAAATGACTGCCCCACTGTGTTTCAAGTCATGTGAAACTTAGCAGTCCAAAAGAAAAATTATTGTTTATGAATCAATTATCAAAAATATAGAAGATAGTTGGGGGAACAATTTTTGTGGAGAGACAAATATCTACGTGCATTTCCCTAATGAACCCACGTTCTACTCTCCTCGTGGAGTCGGTTCCACTCTGGATTTGGTTCTTAGTGACCAAAATATTACTCCTTCTGAGCTGAGTGTCTTGCAAGCCCTCTCACCTCCACATCTACCTGTACTTTTTTCTTTAGAAACGATGAGAAGTAATCACAATGCACCAAAAACATACTAATGCTTTAAAAAAGCAAAATGGTCTGGATTCCGGAGTTTTAATAATGAAAAAGTGACCTTAGAACCAACAACGAAAGAATCGCTCAATACTCCCTCAGTATGTGAGGAGCAAACTTAAGAATTCGCAAACACTATTTGGCAAGCTATCGAGCTTAGCATTCCAAAACGATCAAAAGCTTCCTATAATTTAATAGAATTTGATGAAGAAACCTACAAGCTAATAAGGAAGCGTAATTCTTTGTGGTGTAAATGGCAAAAAACCCGCACTAGGTCTCTCAAAATTTGTGCTAATATCCTCACTCTAGCAATTAAGAATAAAATTAAGGAGCTCCGGAATCTCCGATGGAACAACATGTTAACAAATCTAGGCTACAACTTGCGGAAAGTCTGGTTTTTAAATAGAATTTTTAAGAGAAAGTATCATGTGTTACCGTATTCGATTACAAATAAAAACGAAGAGCATATTAACTCTAATCAAGGAAAAGCAGATATACTTGCAGATAAATTTAAGCAGTTCCATAATATCTGCAATAGGTTCTGCTACAATTTAGCAGAAATGATGGCGGCCAAAGCTTTGGAACAGCAACCTAAACAAACATCTTTACCTCCTGGTGCATTAATAAAAACCAGGGAGTTAATAAGTTTACTTAAAAAAGTTAAAAACGGTAAAGCACCAGGTATCGATGGCCTACCGAATATAGTACCTAAAAATTTACCCAAAAAAAGAAAAGTATTCTTATGCCACCTATTCAACGCTTGCCTTAGGCTCTCCTTCTTTCCATCCATCTGGAAACAAGCTCTAGTCATACCTATCCCGAAGCCTGGAAGAGATCCGCACGCTCCCGACAACTACAGGCCCATTAGCTTACTACCAGGAATAGGTAAGCTCTTTGAAAAAATAGTCCCGAAAAGAGTAAATAATTTAATGGCTAACAATAATATCTTACGTGATTTCCAATTCGGCTTCAGAAACAGACATTCGACAGAGCATCAGCTCCTCCGTGTTACGAAGGACGTCACAGCAGCGATGTACAATAAATTGTCTGTAGGTTTGGTGGCACTGGACATAGAAAAAGCCTTTGATACAGTCTGGCATGATGCTCTGGTCTATAAACTTCAGAAATATAACACACCCCCATACTGGTTGAACCTTTTACAATCATTTTTAACTGATAGGAAGTTCCAGGTCAAAGTAGGGGAAAGCATTTCCCCAGTGAAAAGTATATCTGCCGGTGTTCCGCAAGGCTCCTGCCTAAGCCCATCTCTATATAACATCTATACGTCTGACTTCCCTTCTTTACCAAACTGCCAAGTTGCAGCTTTCGCAGACGACATTTGCATATACAGCCTAGGCGCAGATCCAACTTCCATTATTTCCAGCCTTGAAACGGTGTGAGAACTTACTTATCAATACTACCATAGATGGAAAATTAAAATAAATGTTGCAAAAACGAAGTCAATATACTTCACCAGGAAGCGTAAGTCTGCTCACCTACCCAAGTGACCAATAAATTTTTTCGGGCAAACTATTCCTTGGAGTGAGGATCTTAAATATCTTGGACTTATATTCGATAAAAAACTAACCTTCAGAAGACATATTGAGCATATTAGCTCCAAAGCGTTTAAGGTCGTGCTTTCGCTTTACCCCCTTTTTAATCGTAATTCACGTCTCAACACCAGAAACAAGTCCTCATCGTCAAAATGGCAATCCAACCGATCATCCTATACGGCTCACCTACCTGGATCCAATGTGCTAAATATCTAGTAACAAAGCTTCAGATTACCCAAAATAGATACCTGAAAATGGTACTAAATAAACCGTTTTACTTCTCTTCTGAAAAGCTACACAGCCTTGCTGGCGTTAGTCCAATTCGTAAGCTCGCCGCATCGCGCGGTGACATATTAATCGCGAAAGCAAATGACCCACCCAATCCACGAATTCGTGTCCTGGCGAATTGAAAATCAGCAGTTGTTACCACCTATCTTTTGGCCGTAACCTAGCCTCATCGATTCTAGCTAGTTATAAGTAGATAGTTAAGTTATGCTAAGCTAGTATAAGTTCAGTAGAGGTTTTTGCCTAAATTTTCATCTAGCTGATTGTAATAATCACATAGAAATACGATAATACGCATAGTTTTAAGTAATGTTCAAACCATGGTGAAATGACTTTGTCAGAACACCTACTATATTATAAGGCCTCTGTACCGTATACATTCTAATAAAGAAATTATATATATAAATCGTTGGTGGTAGTTTAAAATTTATTGTACGTTTTTTCCAAGCCAAGTGATTGGAAAGTTTTCCTCGTTGTGTTCTTAGAGCTTTGTAAATAAAATTTATAAAGACCTATTGGTTTCGCACACCGTGTGTCTGCCTGTCCATCTGTCCGTGAGTCATAACAAGTTTTCTCAGAAATTATAGCAGCTAGAAAGCTCAAACTTTGTGAAAAGATCAGAAGTAGGGGCCTCTCAAAAATTCAGGTCTCATCAATATAGATGTCAGAGTGAATGGATACGAAATGCATCGCGAGAATTGTAGCACTTTATGATATGGCCGTGAAGTTGGCGCGTTGTCAGGTGTTGATTCGAATTTCAAATAAATTTGACGTCCCATCAAATTTCGCATCTTGAATTAAATCAATTTTCCGTGCGGGTATTCTAACTTGAACGATATAAAAGATTCAAGATGACTTATCCTACGAAGGATACGTTCCTGACATGCTTCCTATGGCTGTTTTAACAATCCAACATACAACACTACATTTTTCGTTTTCAGTTTAATTAAGTAACACTTTTGAAAATCTTTTGCACTAAATTCAACACGGTTTATCTTAAAAAAAATTGTTTTCTGCACAATTTCAAATTCAACTTGATTAGATGTTTCCCGTCATCTATTGAATTTTCACGAATCATATGTTTTCAATCATATGGTTGATATTTTGATGACGATTTGGGGGTTAAAGCATAAGAGGGGTGGGATTTTCGTGAGAGCAAGTAGAGCCACTTGAATGTGTGGATTCCAGTGGCGTGAAAGGCGGGGGGATTTCAATTTGCATGGGAGATGAAGGCAAGTATGTAGTAAAAGTCCTTCACTCCCGTATGGATGAAAATAAGCATATTTCGTGTCCATTACTTTATATGTCCTTGCTCATCAAGCATTTCAAATTTTTATGCTGAAATGGCCCTTTAAAAAATTTGTTTTCAAATTTAGTTGACTGGGTTATCTACTGAAAGGTCTTGATTAGAGTTCTTTCAATTTGAAATAAAATAATCATTTTATGCATCAGGGAGTCCAGGAGGAGGCTAAATACGATATATCAAAAAAGTTGTGTGGGTAGGACTTGACTGAGATGCACAGGATGGATATTATTAGAATTCTTTCTTGGGATGTATTTGAGTTGTTGAGGATTTCATTCAAGTGTTTATACTTTAGCTGCTTAAGTTTCTCGGAATTTCTTTAGGGAAAACAATTCAAATGAATGAGATTAAAGAAAATCGCTTTACCAGGATCTTCAGTTCATGATCCTACCAATTGAGTATTTTTTCAATGCTTAAAAAAACACCTTTTTTCGAAGCACTCAACTCAAAACAAACAGCTGTTGACCTTTTGAAAAATAAAACTTTCTACGAAAAATCACTTCAAAACAAAACAATAGAGCATAAATTGAAGGACATTCCTTCCAACATTCTCATTACTACTATCCAAAAAAAAAAAAATGTAGTTCATTGTTGCGCTTAGATACAATAAAATAAATACTGACGTCCATCGTAAAATTTGTGTAAATGCTGACAGTGTTTTTATTAGAAATTCAGTTTTTCTTTCTTCCTTATCATCTTATTTTGTTTCCTCTTTTTTTTTATGTCCTTGGAGTTTCCATACTGATTTGTATTCTTTTTCTTTTCCGTAGTATTTTCACATATTGTTATCCTTGTTTCTACGTCTTCGTTATACCAGCTACCGAGTAAGAAGAATTGTACCGTAAATGTTTGTTGTCCCCACAAGTAGATATATAGTCAATATAGTCCTACTTTCTAATGTTCTGGTTTTATTACTTTACTTTTCTTTTCATTTAATTTGCTACTGACTGAGCATATGATGATAGTATATTTGTTTCGAATAAGTTTATTTTTTGGTTTAGTGTGTGTATGTCAATGCACTGAGTTTCAAGGATATTAAAAGGTATATTGGAGTTTTTGTGTGATGCGTCTAATAGAAATGGTTAAGACTAATTTTCTGCTCGAGTTATTTGAGATAATTGTGGATAAAAAGATGTGGAGAAAGATGGGAAAAACTTATTCGTGCTGCGAAAATTTTTTTTTCTGTTTTCCATTGTGTTTTTGGTTTGCGTATTAGGGAAAAAAGATTGTCAATGCGCCAAGCTATAAAATGAAAATTTTCGAAAATGCTGACTAAAAAGCGTATCATTTAAACTTTCCATTTCCAATTTGTTGTTTCGATTCCAAGACCAAGTATAATGATCATAATTTCGTATCCTTTCCCATGAGTATGTTGAAATATTAAAGTAAGTCAAGTTTGTCCACTATCAGACAGAATAATGTCAACAGTTGCCATAACTCGCATGACTGTAATTCCGTAAAGGATATGTTTGTCTGTTTATGATGCTGTAACATTGCCAGTGTCCATGCTAGCTTGAATAGAACTCGAGATAGACGTCATCACGGCAATAAGGAGATGATAACCGTAAGAACACTAGCAATATGCAGTCGTCAGTGATGTCTTTCGAAAACAAAACCAACCCCCATGTCTAACATCCCTTTTGTTATAGTTTGCTGCTAGTTGTCTGCCATTAGCTGCCATGAGAGATCACTGTCGGCCTGCTTGGTTGGCCATTCGTTGTAACTGTGTGCAAAAGACAATGTTTCACATTATCAAGGACAATAGTATAATAATAGTATTTCATGAAGACCATGAGTCCTGTTTCAATGTAATTCATAACTGTTATTTGAGGACATTTATCAAGGGATGAAATTAAGTAGGGTTACGTCTGGTGCAATGAGTCAATGTATGCTTTGTGTACGAGAGCGTGTGTGATGTCCATCCATAAAAGGACGAACCATATACTTTGCCGTCATTGTGAGTGAGAATGATGAGATTTAGAAAGGCAAGCAGTAGCAATATGACTTCACTTCCGCAATGTGCGCCTTTCTGGACTACGTTTTCATGCAAGGCCTTATTATTGCCACACATTCGCTTAATTGGTCATTATATGGTCGAAAAGTTTTAACTGTTATCATCGGCACTTGTGCGCGTACAGTTCAGTCGATAGCTTGTCTCTTCCACTATGTATTTTCCTTTGGGACCACGATTGAGGCCAATAGAATGGTAGATTTTAATGCCATTTTGGTTAGTGCTCGTTTTATTGAAATAACATCGTGCATTTGCCTAGAAGTTGAGTAGAGAATGTATTTAATGTGCGTTCGGGTGTATCTAAAGCATCATTTCCGTGTTAATTAAATTTTCATGGAAATTTATGGAGCAGTTCCAGATATTGTTGAATTGATTCTACTTATGCCCAACAGATTCTTCAAAATGAACCTAGAAAATTGATTTGTAAATGCCCTAAAAAAGAAAAACAAGATTTCATGGAAGCGATGGCACATTGTATGTTGTTTTTCATATGTAGCCTTTCAAATACTTGTATGTGCTTAACTTTTTATTGATCGCTCGCCCCTTTTACATTAACTAAATATAAATCTGTACGTTTATATGCTTTAAACTGGGCTTTAATGGTAATGCTCGGATAGCATAGATTATATTTCGGATAGTTCATACAGCTGCGGATTGTTTCTTGGAAATAGTTTGCCTGTTGCTATTTTTAATTGATTTGCATCAATAGTTTTTAACTTCGAACAGTATTTTGACCAGTTTTATTTAAACTTGACCTTGCAAACTTCTCGGGCTTTTCAACCAAACAATTATTTGCTTTAAATTTAAAAAAAGAGAGCATAAAGAAAATATGCAATTCAGAGAAATCCTTCTCCTTCTTTTTAGCACTACAGCCCCTCTCGGGCCTTCGCTTCCTGCGAACAGCGCCTCCAACTGTCTACGTCCATTAACCGCGTCCTCCAATTCCGAAATCTGAGCAGCGATGAACTGCCTTCGTCGACCGAGTCAGACCAGCGTTTCCTCAGCTTCCCCACGAGCCTCCGGCCTTCAGTTTTCCCAACGAATACCTTCTTGGGTGTCCGATGCTCGTCCATACGATTCATGTGTCCAGCCTATTGCAGCTTCCGCAGTCCTACAATCGTTGAGATCTCCGGTTCGTCAAAAATTTTATACAGCTCATGGTTGTATCGAATTCGCCATTGGTTCCCGTCTAACTTCGCTCCGATTATTCGCCTCAAGACCCGTCGCTAAAAGGCATTTCATGTATTTGCGGTAACCTGGGTTAGGGTCCATGTTTCACACCCATAGCATAACACAGGTCTTATCACAGATTTCTATACTTGGTGCTTTGTTTTCCTGTGAATGCAGCTGGTCTTCAAGATCGTCAATACTGAATAAAATATATTATTTGCGAGCTGTATTCGTCGGTGTATTTCGTTTCTTTCATTGTCCGTTTTCATTATTTTGGTGCCTAAATACACAAATTCGCTAACATTTTCAATACTGTATTCGCCAACTGTGATATTTTGTGTATTTGAAGTATCTTTCCTCGACTGCGTCATGAGCTTTGTTTTATTCTCATTGATTTGTAGCCCTACTAGTTTAACTTCGCTGTCGAGTATCAGGAAGAGTTCTTTGGCAGTTGTTAGTGACCGTGACAGAATGTCGATATCGTCCGTATAGGCTACTACTTGGCTCGACTTGTATAGTAATGTACCTCGCGTGTCGACAGGTAGCTTTCTTTTGACGTACTTCAGAGCCAAATGGAATAGCAATGGAGCTAGCCCATCGCCCTGTTTTAGTCCGATATTTGTGTCAAAGGCATCGGTGAGTTGATTATTGATGCGGACTTGGGAGGTCGTCCACGTCATTGCCATTTTGGTAAGACGGATTAATTTGGCTGGGATGCCAAAGCAAAGCATTATTTGGTAGAGTACGTTACGATCGCTACTGTCGTATGCTTGCTTGCACTCAACGAAAATTTGGTGTACGTCTATGTTGAACTCCCAGCATTTTTCAAGTACCTCCTTGACTGTGAACAATTGGTCTGTTGTTGATCTACCTGCTCTAAAACCACCACCAGGGAAATCCTAGCTAATGGGAACTCGCCGACATACAAGCTAGCAAAGTGATTGATAAATGAACGAGGTCATATGCTTCAGGATGTTGCCGGCTTCAAACATGTAAATTCAGTTTCCTTAGACGAGAAGGACATGACGTCGAGAGGAAGAAAACGAGGCATTAGTCCTGGATATTTTCGAACGACGTAGGCCCACGCACTGCAACTAATGCGTATCTATATGTAGGTCCTGCTAGCTGATTTTGGCGCAGGTAGCAACAGTCTTGTTTCGTTGTATACTGATGTAACTGGTACTCCTGCCATCTGGGTTTGATTCGCAGGTAGAGGGCTGTAGACGGAGATAGTTTTATGTAGGTTCGGTGCTCAGGCACCACCTTATTTTGGTTTGTACTTAGCATCAAACGAACCGATATTATCTTTAACAGATCTGTGAGGAAAAAAATCCTAGAAATGGCGGCCGAGACTACGCTTGTGGTTCAAACACCGAAAATACGCCGACTTTTCTCCATATTGGCTATGAAGGGACCATACAAGACGTGACATTAATCCTTAGTATACCATTGGAGAATATTAGAGGATTACTCAGCCAGTGCTTTTGAGTAGATTCTGCTTGAGATTCGTGATGTTGTCTCCCAATGCCCGTGCCCTCGACTTTCTAGAATCGGGTAGAAAATTGGAAGGATGGACTTCAAGAGGTTCGTCGAGATGCTCACCGAGTAGCAGCATATAAGTCGGCTTGGAAATGCTTTCGCTAATTTATCAACAGCAGAAAGGCTCGCTGCTAGTAAGTTCCAGTGGACTATGTGAATAAAAATCCGTGGGGCCGTGGCTACAGGCTAGTTATGTGGAAGCTTAGTGCCCTACGGACATCCTGCATGCATGAAGCGGAAAAGATGCACTCGTCCCCGCCCATTCCATCCATATTGACGCTGTTCACGGTGAAACAGGAATCGAGTGCCCAGTTTTCATACAGTCGGTACTGGAAGAGGCAGTCCTATCATCAAAGACAAGGAAGGCCTTAGGCCCAGATGGTGTTCGAGTTGACAAGTTGCCACTTGTCTATCACCGTCGTCCTGATTTGTTGCTCAGCTTATCTGTGGGAAAGGATTCCCACGGTGCGATGGAAGTTGGCGAGGCTCTTGCTGATCACCAAGGTAATGGAGATGTCTGGATCGTCGTCTGCATACCGCTCGTTATTTGTGCTAGACTCTGCTGGGAAAGTACTAAGGAAACTCATTAAGAGAAAACTCACTTACGCCATTGTACTACCGGATACTTTTCTACTCGGCAACATGGCTTTAGAGATGGACGCTATCCAAAAAGCCGATGCATATGGCCGTATCAAGCAATAAACGGTTCTTTTGGTGACAGTTGACGTTAGGAACGCTTTCAACTCCACTAGATAAGTTGATGTTCTAGATACGCTGGAAAGCCATTTTCAAGTTCCAGAATATCTTAAACGGCTCCCGAAGCCTGCTTTATGACACGACAAAGGCAAAAGAAGAATGGAAGCTACA
Source organism: Odontomyia ornata (assembly GCA_963969285.1). Taxonomy (NCBI): domain Eukaryota; kingdom Metazoa; phylum Arthropoda; class Insecta; order Diptera; family Stratiomyidae; genus Odontomyia; species Odontomyia ornata. The sequence goes on along the minus strand of OZ017740.1, from coordinate 28,390,598 downwards.
TCGGGTGTTGCCCAGGGATCTATCCTTGGTCCAAGCCTGTGGACCGTGTCTTACGATGGATTACTGATACTGAGATTCCAGATGAGTTGCGTTTGATCGGCTATGAGAATGATATTGCGGCTCTGGTTGCTGAACGCATCGTTGAACAAGAGTAGCGTAGGCTAAATATGCTAATGCGCCAAGTAAGTGACTGGATGACTGCTCGCGAGTTATGTCTAGCACTGGGAAATACCAGAGTGGTCATATTGACAACAAAAATTCCTAGGGTAAAGACTATCAGTACTGGAGACATACTAATCAAATCAAAGCCTACGGTGAAGCAACTCGGGGTACTAGTTGACTCGAAGATGAGTTTCTCTGAGCAAATCCGGACAACGGCTGAGAAGGCTGCTTCGGAAGTATCGGCTCTGAGTCGACTTATGGCCAATGTGTCGGGACCCATCCCATCAAGAAGACGCCTCTTGATGAGTGCTGGAAAAAAATTCCGGTTAGGTGGCTCAATTCCCATTTTGCACAAGCCAAAAGCTTTCATAGTTGGAGATGTTAGGGCAAACGGCATAGCAGACCCTACAGTTCCGGGAATGTCATAAATTGACATTGATTTTCTTAAATGGCTTCACATTCAAGCATCACAGCCCAAAATAACACATTTTTTAAGGAGGCCGCATGCAGAGTGATCAAGTAGTTAGAGTTTTTAAAAGTAGTGTGGAGGAAAAGATTGCAAAACAATGACATTATTCTTAAAAAAGTCTAGCGTATCAACAAGAATAAGTGAAGAGTGGTTAGCGAGTACTACGACACTTTAGTGAAGGCGTTACATTAGTATATTTCTAAAGGTGTTCCAAAAAATGCTTGCTTCCAGGAGAACTTATAAAATGAGCCTTGGAAATACAAAAATAAAGGAGTGACATTTTCGATGACATTTGTTGCAAAACTGATTGTGACCGAAGATCCCCTTACTGTTGAAGTTTTCGAAGCTTCATTTTTCATGAAGCTTTTAAATACACCAAGAGACCGTCGTAGAGGACTAAGACTTCGCTTGTTGTGCATACAAATTAAGCGTAGTATGGGAGAGTGGAAGAAGTCGCTAGTACGTGCATATAGAACATGAAATTGAAATGAGGATCTATGAGGGCAAGCAGCGTCGAATTTATTAATTTGCCTGCATACATTTTGATGCAAAAGTCTATACTGAAGATTGAACAAAAGACATTCATCAAGTAAAGACCATCTGGGCTTAAGGGTAGGAAGGTGCAAAGTATGTAGACGGGAGACTTTCTTAATAATTAGAGCAATGTAGAGATCAAACTTCAGTTTACAATTGAAAAGCACACCAAGATCCTTAAAGGAGGTTACATTGCTCAAAAGGATATCAACAAGCCTAAACGTTGAGAGAAGAGGAAATTTTTTACAGGAGAATGTCATCTGATGGCTTTCGGAAACACTTAAGGAGAGGGTTTGACTCACACCAGTCACTAAGACGCTGAAGACCGGTTTGATCGATATCCACGGCTAAGGGGGAATCAATAACTTGAAAAAACTTCAAGTCATGAGCATAAAGGAGACAAGGGGATGTGATAATAGAAGTTAGATCATTGACAAAAAGAAAAAATAGTATGGGGCCAAGTATTGAACCCTGCGGAACTCCAAAGCTCAGACGAAAAGAAGAAGAGAGGCAAGAGTTAAAAGTGACTACACATTGATGATTCAGGACATAAAAGAAAATCCAGGAAAAGAGGCAAATAGGGATATTGAACCCTAAACGTTTCTCAAAAAGGAGAGGAAATCCGTAAAAATAATATCCACTTGTTATTGCCGATCGAGGGCAGCTGCAATATGATGGGTAAGAGAAAGTAAATTTGTAAGGGTAGATCTGCCTCTGACAAAACCATGCTGTTGATCTGCTAAGGATTGGAGAGAAAGTGGATACAGCACATCAAAAGGTATCTTTTCAAGAGTTTAACCAAAACAAGGAAGAAGGGAAATGGGACGATAGTTTGAGACGATATTACGATCATCGGTTTTGAAGATAGGAAAAATATGAGCAATTTACCATTGGGACGGGAAGTTCCCACAAGATAAACTCAAATAAAAAATAATTGAAAGGGGAACACAAAGTGAAGAAGATAAAGATTTAGCTAGAAAATTTGGAATGCCATCAGGGTCCATACTCGTACTGTTGTCAAGATTATTTAAGAGCAGCTCAACCTGCAAGGGATTTGTACGAAAATAAGTAGAAGAAAAAGAGCAAGAAGATTGGTTGTAGGAAAGAAAATGCCTCCCCTTGCCGAAAGAAGAAGAAAAATATGAAGCGAAGAGTTCACAAGATTCTTGGCTACTTTATGACAATGTCACGCCATCTAGTCTAAAATTATCAGGGGCATGATGAATCGTCCTTAAAGATTATACGCACGACCAGAACGCACGAGTTTAATTCGACATTAACGTACAGGTAGTTTCAATGTGGGTAAAATATGCATGAAGTGCAGAGGTGGCAATTTTCTTGGTTGCGATACGACGCTCTTTAAATTTAGCGAGAGAAGACCACTGGATAAAAATTTTCTGCGGGTAGCATCTTTAGCCTTAATTGCAATGGCAACATCTGGATTAAACCAAGGGGCGTCTTTAGGTCTTCTTGCTAGACACACTGAAGTAAATTGCGAGATTAAAGACAAAAGAAGCATATAGAGCTTATCAACACAACCTTCGATGTTGAGACTGCTAAAGAAAGAATACCAATTCAAGGCATTAATGTTTACCTTAAGTTTACCTTCGTTCTCATTCATTTGCATTATATATTGGATGCATTTACCCTTTGCTCAGTCAGCTAAAATAACAATCAATATTAATAGTAAATTAGGTCAGTGGATTGTTATGGGAAATTTGCCATCTATCGGTGACTAGCAACAATGCTTCTATGTGCTTTATTTCCATTTACCCCAGATTTGTGGGTTGGTCAATGCGAAGCTAAGTGGACGAGCACGAAGTATATGGCATACTGACGCATACACTTACTTCAAAAGGAAAGATCTCGTATGAGAGACTGGAAATGCGTTGTTGGTCTCAGGATGAAAATGATCACGACGCACATCTCAGTGATACACATGCATTGAAAAAATGTGTATCGTATACAAAGTGAGCATGGGTGCAATGTTGGCCCATGTAGAACTAAGACAGGGTTCCGCCAAAGCCATATAAATAAATGGATTTTGGTATTTAATTATTCTTGATGCGTTCAGCAACTGGCCAGATGTATACAAAATGAAATCCACAACGACATCAAAGACAATCGAATGATTGGAGGAAGCCTTTTCGTGGCAAGGACTTTGAGACAAACTGGTTTCTGACAACGGTCCGTAGAACGACACATTTTCATCCCCAATCAAACGGTCAAGGCAAGAAATTTGTCGACTCGTTGAAAACTGGATTAAAGAAGTTCTTGCTATGCTATCGTTACACACCATCGGAATTCCTTCGAATGAAGTCACCTTTCTGGGTCATGACTGATCGTACTATGAAGACTAAGTTGAATTTATTGAAACTGGAGCATGGCCGTTCTTGCAAAAGTAACAGGAATATGGCACAGCAATTTAATTAGCACCATGGAGCCAAATGAAGATAATTCGATGTCAGTAAAGAGGTCTTTATCAAAACGTACACCGCCAACAAATGGAAATCGTCACCAGAAACTATTGTGAACAGGCCGGGTGCTGTCAATTACTTGGCGCTTACGGAGGGGCTGTCGGGTGATCGTGAAGTCAACGTCCATGCAAACCAAATCAAAAATCGGTTTACTTTCCTCGATAATGGAAGAAACATTCTACTTGATGGTCTTGATATCCCTGTGCCGCAAACCCTTAGAGAAGTGGTAACTGAGTTCCAACTGAGTTCAGAACCTGAAGCTCCTGCCGAAAACAACTAGGGGACCAAGCAGCGGTACAGGGAGATGAATGTGCTGAAGATTATGACATGACGCGACTTGTACATCGGACCGTATAGTCCATCTTAACAGGGAGAGATATTGGGATGGCAGCACCGATCATGGCAGAAGAGGACTTGGTACTTGTCAGCGAGGAGATGTAAAGTCAAGTTTAAGCTTATGGAGCTTATGAGACAGAACTACAACAGTAATGAACTAAAAGTATGTGATATAAACGAGATGTAAGCTCTTTGTAATCAGAATGCTGAAGAAGACTCCAAAAATGGCCGAAACGTTAAAATAAATTATTATTTGGTCGAAAAGCTCGAGAAGTTAAAGAACAAATTTGTTAATTGAAGGTGGCTTAAAAATGTGTACTATAGTTCTTTTCAGGGATAACACTACCAACTTAATTTTTAGAAAAACTACGGAAAATATTCTGTCAACAGTAATTTGCAGCTTTCGAAGCTATCCGAAACATGATCCATGCTACCTGTGCGATAAAGTTAAAGCTAAGTGTATAGTTCTTTAATATCAAAAAAAATTTCGCACATACAAGTGGCTTACAGGAGAAATTAAATCTGAATATAATTCGTAGTTCCAAAGACATTGCGTGAGCACGCGGTGATAAGTCCGAGTGGTTGAGAGACAATAGATTTTAAATTTTTATTATTGCCCTTTACTTTAAATACATTTTTAATTACAAACAAATTCAATCTTCCCATGTTTCAACGCGTCAATGGAATATGCTTCTAAGCATGTTTGAATTTTTGCAGTTTCATGTTCTATGCTAGATCGTGGGATCGCACCGCATTGAACTTTATTGTTTCGTCTGGCGGTGTGGTTTTACCGCGTTGGACCATGAGAATTACAAATTGTCTGAAATACATGCGAATACATATTATGCATATTATTTTTCCTACACAAACTGTGGGAAATGATGATGCGCGATAATTATTTATGCATTTGTAATTAAGTAAGTTATGAAATGCTAACATCCTCCTCCACTTGAAACACTCGTTGAGCTGGTTCGATAGTTGAATAGCCTTTGATAATTTCTTGTTCCTGTTGATAGATTGATGTTCTAGGACGGGGAGTTGGTGGTCGATATGGAATGTTTGGTGAACATGGTTTTCGGTGAATGCATAATTTTTTCCAGGTTATCCATATTAAAGCTATTATTATTGAGAGTAAGCAGAGGTAGCTGACAATGTTTGTATGTGTGTTGTGCGAAGAAATGGTTTCTGGGAGCTTGGCCTGTTTTATTTTGTCAATACCCTGCTTGATCTGGCCCCATAGCCTTTTGCCAATGGTTTTATCATTGAGGTCCATTTTGTTGGCGAAGTGTAACATATTTTGGCTGATGTAGTCGTACAGATTGCTCATCAGGTGAAATGAAAAATTCATGCCATCAAGGTATTGCGAGTGGCCAGTAATAATGATTGCTGGATGGTTTAGTTCACAAAATCGGCTTAGACTTAGAACCCCAGTACCATTCAGCTGAAGAGCTCGAACGATTCTTTGGCATATTTCCATCGAGTTAAAAGACGCATGGATCCAGGGTCAAGTTGAGGATCGGTAATTGTTGTTAAAGGTTCCCCGATCAAGAAATGGCCTGGTGTTAGTGCCTGTACATCATTTGGATCCGGTGACATCTGGCTGATTGTTCAAGAATTCAGTACGGCCTCTATTTTGTAGATTGCCGTACTTAGTTCCTCATGCGTCAGGGAAACGCATCCTACCATTAGTTTCAAAGTATATTTAGCGGACTTCATTCCGACTTCCCATGACCCACTGAAGTGATGGGAGCGTGGCGGTATGTGCAACCATTCTATACCTTCATCCGCACAGCTATCCTCAATCTGTGCAAACTGCTGGTTAAACAGTAAAGTGAGCTCTTGGAGCTCCGTGTTTGCTCCAACAAAATTTGTAGCGTTATCTCTAAAGATTTTTACTAGACATCCTCGCCTTGCGATGAACCGCGAAGGCCGCTAATGAAAGGTCACAAACTAGCCCCAAGTTAATAGCCTTTGTTGAATAGCATACAAAGAGTGCTTTGAAGGCCTTGTCTGGATGTTTTCTACGAATTTTGTGGGCGCCTCGATTGGACCACAAAAGTCGACTCCAACATGAAGAAATGGCCTCGATCTTCGTACTCTGTCCACTGGTAAGTCCCCCATCAATTGAGTTCGAGTTTTTGGTTTAAGTCGTGCACACAGCATGCATTATCAAACTGACGCATAATGAAGTGCTAGTGCTGTGGAAGTACTTTTGATGGAGATGATTGAAAATAAGCGGAGTAAACTCAAGATTTGGTGATATCAGCAACGGCTACTGGGTGTTCGGAGGATTATCACTGTTTTTAATTCGCCCGGCAACGCGCATAAGCCCGTGTTTTGATGGACTGCTCCTTTGTTTTATAGATGTTTAAGATATTCTTCAAAGCTTTCGACCTGTATTACGGAAACAATTATCTTGAGTGCGTCTTTCATTTCCAATGGGCTGGGTCTTCTGCACAGCTTTCTTTTCTCCTTGGACCATTTACAATTTCGAATGATATAAAGATAAATGCGGTTGTTTCTTGTGAGCATTTGAAATTATTATTATGGTTTATGCGTCGTATGATTTGGGTTTGTGAACCACTTGAGTGGGGATACCCGTTGGAAAACAGTTTGAGAATCGCTCCAATAAAAACTCTTTCAATCTCTGTCGATATCAAGTTTTGGACCCTTCTCATAAGCTAAGCAAGTAGCTTGGCGCCGCATATTATTGTTTCCTTAGTAAGTGCGACTCTACCCTTGGCACAAACTGGAGAAATGTCGGTATTTCTATAGATGTCTTCAGTGCGCGTATAGATAAAAGCACTGTAAGCTAGCCTGCTAGCATCCACAAGCCCATGGAGTTTTGCACTTTTTCGTTTGGTGGAATTCATTATGTACCGTGGTATGACTAATCTCCTCAATGCTAATAGTTGAGCTCTATAATCCTTCCAGCTTTGTTGCAGCTTTTCCGATAGAGGCATATCCCAGTCAATTTTTGATTCCCAGAGTTGTTGTATGAATATCTTTGCAAGTACGACAACTGGGTTAACTAGTCCGAGGAAAGTTGTGACATCTGTGGAAGAATAACTCGTTTTGTAATTGGCTGCGTTGAGTCTGAAACGTTGGTATTGATCCGGCGCAGGATGCCATATTAATCCTAGAGCCTTAACAATGCCGATATCATCGGAGTCGATGACATTATATTCTGTAGCTCGATTATTGGCTGGAATGCATTTCAGCAGGTTATTAGAACACTATTTATGCAAGTAGAACCCACCACGTTATAACATTTCAATGAGTTGCTGCTGAAGATTGATGGCTTGTTGGAGATCATCCGTACCGGTAAGCAAGTCGTCAACATAGAAGTCCCGCCGTGTGACTTGAGCTGCTATTGGAAATCCTTTTTCTTCAATCTCTGCTAAATTTAGGAGACATTTCATTGCTAAGTATGGTGCACATCTGGTTCCGTATGTCATCGTCTTTAGGCGATATGTTTTCAGCTCTCCATTCGGACTCTCTCGCCATAGAATCCTTTGGTATTCTTGATCTTCACGGTTAATAAGTATTTGTCGGAACATTTTTTGTATGTCCGCTATCAAAGCGTACTTAAATGTGCGAAACCTGATCAAAATACCAAGCAGGACATTCTGTAGAGCAGGTTCCGTATTCAGTATGTAATTCAGCGGCAAATTGGTCGACGTCTTTGCGGATCCATCGAATACTATTCGCAATTTAGTGGTTGTATTGTCTGGGCGCAGCACACTATGATGAGGTAGGTAGCACTGAGGTATATTGTGTGCTGCGCCAATATGTCAAAAGTCAAAATTGGGTCCCAAGTGACCCATTTATGAAATTTGTTTACATTGACCAAAGTTCATCGTTTCTGTTCATCTTCCTCAGTAAACTACTAAGCCTTAGTTCTGCTAAGTTTTCCAACTTTCCTAGACTTGAAGGTGGATGGGAGAGTGGTAATTGGAATACAAATTTACCCTCATTGTTTCTTGTTACTGTAGATTCGAAGAATTCCTCGCAATGGCTATCTTCTTCTGATATTCTCTGTTTCATTTCTTCAACTTCCTCCATAGTCCAAAAGCATTCAAGCTGCTTGTCGAGGCTTGTCAAAGTGCTGCAGAACATGTTTTTCATTGCATCGATACTACTATCAACCTTTCCGATTGCCACCCATCCTAGCACAGTATTTTGCATAACTGGTAGTGTAGGGCCCATGGTTATTTTTTCACTGCATAATAGAGAACAAAATGGCTCCACACCAATAAAAAGATCAATGTTCTTGGGCCGATTGAAGTGCGGATCAGCAAGCGAAATATTCTTAGGAAGCTTTGTGTTGGATGTTTGGATCTCGCTGATAACCAGGGCTTCTAGTGATACCTCGTAGCTGGATAGCTTAGACGTCAGACGTAAAAACACACGATATCTAGATTGCTGTGTAGTGTTACCGATCTCAACAATCTTACGGTTGATGTACTCTTCTACGCATCTTGCAACCATTTTGGAGACCATAGGTTTGGTCTGTGTCATACCTATTGCTTCCATAGATTTCAAGGGAAACTCCAGGAACTGCAAGAATTGGTACATGGATGCCAACTCTCTTTTGGCGAAGAAAGCGAACACTCGAATGCTTCATGTGCAGTTCTGTCCAGTTTCTTCAGCAACAGGAATATCAAAATCGGATCCCATTGATCTACGTCCACCTTCAACGTTTGGAGCCCCCGAATGCATTCGTGCGTAACGTCATGTAGCCCCTTCAAGTTATTGGCCGTTTCCTGGCTAATATTTGGCTGCGAAATGAGCTTCTGTATGATGGTGACTAATAAGCGTCTATTCTAAGAGCGCTCCTTTATGAGTTCCCAAGCTGGACTATAATTTTTGTCACACAAAAAGTAGTAACTCAAAATATTCACTTACTTATAACTAACGTTTCTTGTAACTTAACCATAAGATGCAAACATTTTTCATATAACATATTAGTCCTAGGCAAAGCAAATACAATCCCAAAAATTCGCGTATCGCAGCACATTAAACTGGTAATTAATTCATGAAAACCCATTTGCAACTTTTTGGCTTTGAAAGAATCCTTAAAGCCCAACTAGGGCTAAATGCTGGAATGTGAATTCTTATCAAATACAAACATTTGAACACATAAAACTTTCTAAAGATAAAATTTCAAATATTTCAATTACTGCCATCCACTCCATTATCAACGTTTCCCACACTGCATGCAGTTTTCGTTCTCCTCTCTCATTTATCTTGAATTTTTCCTCTTCCACCCTTAAGCCATCCACCCTTGAACGATTTACTTAATACAACTCTCTATCTAACCCAGAATGAAATAAGTCTCGAAACAACCATATCAAACTTCTACAATTATTTGAATTTTCACTGGAAAATCATAGACGCGAAAAACGAGAAAAGCTATTTAGAATCGCGATCCTAGTGGTAGTGTCGTTGTTGTTGGATGGGGGGTGGTAATAGTGAATGTTTTTCCGCTTAACAAAACAATTTATTTGATAGCTTCAACACTTTTTGTTGCTCTAGAAAAAACGAACGACTGAAATCTAAACTGGTTACGAGGAAAAGCTATTAATAATGTTGCCGATGGTGAGATTCTAGATTTTAAATTGTGTTTTGTCCGGGAATCCTTGCTACCAACCCTTCCTGTGACGCTGTTTGTTGATATTAAAGGAAAATATTTTATTCTATTGTTTCTTCCTGTTTTGTTGGTTGAAATGAATGAAATTTTATAGATGAAATAAAATTTATTAGTGCTCGTTGAAAACGACAATATTGTGAGCAAGGGTAAATGGTTAGTACGCATTTTGAATAAGAAATAAATTTTATGATTTTTAAATTAGATTATTGCTGAGGGTGTTTCCTAGGTCAAGGCTTAATATAAAGTGAAAATGATGTTTTTGACGCCAAACATAATGAGCTAGATAGTTGTAAAGTTAACTGATGAGAACCTTAGCTGCTATCAATGATTAAACAAAACCATAAAGACGATTTAGATTGGATGCAGCACTGCTTAATTACTTGTCCCTAAAAGTGTTTCTACGTTAGTGTTCAAAAGCTCTTCATCAATTATCATTGAAGCATACATACTTTCAAAGAGCATTAAAATCTTTTAGCTTCTATCACAAATTAAAACGTATACGAATTCACTAATTTATGGCTCAATTCTACGAAAATATTGTCTTTCACGAGCATCAGCTTCATCTAATTTCAAACTTTAATAATTCCTAGTATAAGAAATCCTGACAACATCCTTCAAACATCAACCGTTGAGAATTCATGTAAACACACTCATGCTAACATTTATTGGGAATCTGTGTTAGTTCGCATAGTGATCAGCATCATGTTTAATTCATATTACTTTAAGTACAAGTGGAAGTACTGTAATATTGATAAAGAACGCCATGTTAAGCACATTTCTTCCTAGTACAACAGCCACACAACCCCTAGCAATCCCCATCAAGTATGTACTGTTCCAACCACAATATTAACCACATCGCTTAGTCTTTAATTATTAATTCCAGTGAAAATTTAAACCGAAGCCACCCTATCGAAAGCCACAAAAGAGATGTACATATCCCCATCTATGTATATCGACATGCAGTACAATATACAACCTTTTCGAGCCCGACCACGAATAGTGGTAGCAATACCAAACTCTAATCCTTCCAACCTCCCGACACTTGAAAAATCGATAATTAAATGCGTCCAATTTTATTAGCCCTGATAATCATTTAATGCAATTTATTTGTTGTCTAATGCAATTCGGTTCACGCGTTTCAAATTGAGTCCACTGTTCACCACACTTTCATGCTGAAATTTTGAGAGTTAGGCAATTATAGATTTCATTATTAAAATTCAATTTTCGGAGAATTTCAACCAAACTAGTGAATATAATGTAGAAAAGGGAAATTTTAGAACGTCGATTGTTAGGCATTTATTAGTGCGTTAATACATGAACGCTCCTATGTTGGCTCATTGAATTACGCCAAAGGACATCTGTGCAGTGAATGCGTAGAAATTGTAAAATTTAAGAGAGAAATAGATTTTCTGCAATGATTTCACACTTTTGTGGTTTTCCACTGAACTGTGAATGAATTTCAAATATTTTTCGATTCGTAACTGCCATTTCAATGCACACAATTCACAGGACGTTATGATTTAAATCAATTTGTCCTTGCTTTTTATGTACTCGTTTGTTCGTTGATTTTGCAATGAAATAGTAAAAATTAGGATACACTTTAATGTTGCCCTGGTAACGATTTTATTTAATTAGAGACAATTATCCTCGCTTAACCACAACAAATAGAAATATTAACCAAATTTGCGGTTAATTTCAAGCTGGGAAAAATATTTAACTGATGATCTCACACATGGTTACGTTGTCATGTGATATGCAGCAAATTGGTAATTGATATTTCGTGCAGATATTATAATTATTTTGTCTGTTTGGAAATGCGTGCGGTGAAAATGATTGTTTCAATACAAACCAGGAAGAAAAATCGATTGTAATTTTTATTTTAATTTACGTAATTTTTATTTTAGTATGAGTTTCGAGTGATTCTTCGGATGGACTATAAGCCCCATCAGTTAGGATATGTATTGGTTTAAAATCAGAACGTATCGCAGCTGGGTGGACGGATATACAGCCAAAGCGCAGTACTGACCGTATTCGATACGGTGTGGTCAGATGGATTAGTTTTCAAACTTTTTCAGGACAGTTTTCCCAGGCACCTTGTCGCCATAATGTGCAACACGTTATACGGGAAATCATTTGTTGTAACTGATGGAAATCTGACAACGATGCGCGAATTCAAGGTCTTGAATGGTCTACAACAGGAAACAGTTACTGCGCCACTGCTTTTCTCAATATTCTTTCGCAAGCTTTTGAACAGCTTTGATTTTAACGTTTCGCCAACGCGATCATTGGTAGCTTTTGCTGATGATGTGATCATTTATACGGCAGACCGAAAAGCTACAATAGTTCAGAGCAATTCATGAGGTGCAGTTTTACACCAACAATTGGCGAATGAAAATCAATGCGCAGAAGTGCGAAATAATTTCGTTTCGAACAACGCTGCAGAGGGCCAGTCAAGACCTGAAACGTTATTCGAAAGATTTCCACATTATGGCTGGTGAGGGTAGTTCAGAACGGGTTCCACATAAATCCTGTGTTCGATACCTCGGTGTTCATCTCGATCAGTGTCTATACTCTACTGAACATGTAAAAATCATGCTCAGTAAGGCACTAAAAGTAGTCATGGCTCTTCGACGACTCTTTCATTCCTGATACATTGATTAAAAGGTCAAAGTTAATTGTCACAAGACCGTGGTTAGACCAGTTTTGACATATGGATGTAAGATCTGGTACAACCAGAGTGCTAGTACAATGGAAAGATTAAGAGTTTTCCAAGGGAAACGTCTTCGTGCATGTACTGGTTTGTACAGAAAGCCTGAGATGGATTGGAAGCACTATATATCGAATAGAAAAATTTATCAAACCACTAAAGTGACAAGAGTCGATATCTTTATAACTGAAACTTCTTCGGAATCATATCGCAAGATCTGTAACTCTGAGTGAAAATCCCTGGATTTCACAGCCGTTCCACCCTACAGACGAGTATATTGTGACTTGCCTCACTACTGGCTTTATTCCTCATGAAGGATTTCTTGTATTTGGACATGAATCAATATGTTTTTGATTCTGACGATGTTCCACTCATTTATCGCATATATCGATGCGCCACCGATAAGAAGATAAAATATCCTCCAAATCTGAGTTCACGAGACCAACAATTCCAATGGAGATACTCATTCGCTAGATTTGTTGAGGCTGGTCGAGCTGCGAGGAGCTTTCTAGGTATTGGTGGCTGAATGAAAATGTCTAAATTATTCGTGTTTATTTTCTGTTTTTGTGTTGTTTTTCTCGTTACTTTGTTTTTAGTTTCATCTCATTTTTGCTACATCTAGTGTTGTTGTTTATTTGCATTATAAATTAGGGATAGATTTCAGTATAAGATTACGTTCTTTTTGATTGAAATTATTAAGCATTAGGGTGTAACATAGCTGTAGAATAAAAGTTCACGATTGTGTTAGTAATAGAAGTAATTTTTGAATAATGCTGGTAGGTTTTTTCTGTTTTTTTTCCAAGATTATGTAATAATCTTAATTAATTTAAATTTGCTAGTGTTTTTTTTTTCATTAAATGTGTTCATTGATAACGTATAAATTTAGAGAGCCGTTTGGGCCATTAAGTTTTTAATAGTTCCATTGTTTAGGATTTGCTTTATGTTCTTTTAAAATTGATAACGATTGGTACTGAATAAAGCGCTTTTAACTTTGACTTGACTTGATACAGTACTGACCTAATCACCTTCCTGAGCGCCGATACAGTTGATTTAAATAATGAGAAACTCTTAACTGTTTTCGTGGAAAGGGTAGATAAATTTCTTTTCCCCAGCACAAAGATCCACTACAATAAAACTTCGCATTCACGAATTAAGAGTCGAGGCCGAGGTAACATATTAAAGGTTGAAATTGCTAAAGCAAATGGCAAACTGAGCCTAGCGAAAACAAACGGAACTTGAGATGACTTCATCGCTACCGACTAGACTTCTTCTCTTTCTTCTCTTAGCACTACAGCCCCTCTCGGGCCTCCGCTTTTTGCAGATAGCGCCTGCAACTGTCTCGGTCCATTAACCGCGTCCTCCAATTTCGAAATCCGAGCAGTAATGAATTGTCTCTGTCGACCACGTCAGAGCAGCGTTTCCTCGGTTTCCCCACTGGTCTCCGTTCTTCAGTTCTCCCAACAAATACCTTTTTGGATATCCGTTGTTCATCCAAACAATTTATGTTTCCAGCCCATCGCAGCTTCCGCAGTCCTACGACTGTTGAGACCTCAGGCTCCTCAAAAATTTCATACAGCTCATGGTTGTATCGAATTCTTGGATTAGGCTCCATGTTTCACACCCGTAGAATAACATAGGTCTAATCACAGATTTGTATACTTAGAGCTTTGTTCCCCTGTTTACGCAGCTGGTCCTCAAGATCGTCAAAACTGAAAAAAATATTTCCTTTGCGAGCTGTATTTTTCGGCATATTTCGTCTCTCTCATTGCCCGTCTTCATTATCTTGGCGCATAAATAGACAAATTCGCTAACATTTTCGATACTGTATTCGGCAAGTGTAATGTTTTGTGTACTTGAGGTATTTTTCCTCGACTGCGTCATGAGCTTTGTTTTATTTTCATTGATTTGGGCTCTACTAGTTTTGCTTCGCTGTCGAGTTTCACGAAAAGTTCTTTGGCAGCTGTTAATGACCGTGACAAAATTTTGATGTCGTCCGCATAGGCCACTACTTTTCTCGACTTGTATAGTAATGTATAGTAATGGACAGGAAGCTTCCTTATGATATACTCCAGAGCCAAATTGAATAGCAATGGGGCCAGCCCATCTCCCTGCTTTAGCCCGATATTTGTGTCAAAGGCATCAGTGAGTTGGTTATTGATGCCGACTTGGAAGGTTGTCGATGTCATTGTCATTTTGGTAAGACGGACTGATTTGGCTGGGATCCTAAAGCAAAGCATTATTTGGTGAAGTACATTACGATCAATACTGTCGTATCCTTGCTTGAAGTCAACGAAAATTTGGTGTACGGCTTTGCTAAACTCCGAGCATTTTTCAAGTACCTGCTTGATCGTGAACAATTAGTCTACCGTTGATCTACCTTCCCTAAAACCACCTTGATACTCCCCAATAGTACTGTTGGCGTATGATCCGATTTCATTTTCCAAGATTTATGCAAATATTTTGTACGTCGTACAAAGTAGTGATATGCCTCTATAATTTTCACACTGTAGCTTGTGACCTTATTTGTGAATAGGGAATATAATTGATTGCATCCACTCTTTCGGCATATGTTCTTGTTGCCAAATGTGCTGGATGACTTTGGGAATAGCTTGTTTCTTTTGTGATTTGACGGTGGAACAAACTTCATCCAGAGTTGGTCGAGCCAATGGAACCTCTCCGCAGACATCTATAGGCTCCGGTGTCCTGGAGCTTAAATCTATACTCCTCAATTGGTCATCATAGTATTTTCTTTTCTAAATCCTAATTATCTTATTCGCTACTCTTCTGAGATTTTCATAATGTTCTCTCTTCGTCCTGGCTTTCCTACCTACGTATTATCTGTAAGCCTGATTCTTTGTATCTGATTCATTCTGGCACACATCTTCGAACCAATCATTTCTCTTGCACCGGGCTTGATGTCCGATCGTCTGTTCTGCCACGGCCCTAATAGCTGCTTTCACTTCCATCCAAAGCCCATTGCCCGCCTTTAACGATGGGTCTGATAAGATAGGAGCCAGCTGGTTGTCGAGTGTCTTTGTGAAATTTTTGGCCTCGTACGCCGTTTGGAGCCTTTCGATGTCAAATTTTTGTAGCGGGCTGGTCTCCGCCGTATATACCTTTGACATGCGACACCGAAATGTCAGTTTGATCAAGCAATGATATGAGTTAAAATTGGCTCCACGGTATGTACGGATGTCAAGTATGCTCGAGGCCGAAAATTGATGGATGTGAACACGATCGATTAAGTTTTGTGTGTTGCTATCGGGTGATACCCAGGTCATTTTATGAATGCGTCAATGTGGGAAAAAGTTCGAACATATAACTAAATTTCTACTACATGCTGGCCATTGTCACTTGTTTCATCGTGGAGGCCATATCCTCCAGTCGCTCCCCGATGAGATAGCTCATTGCCAACCTCACCATTGAAATCAATCAGAATCAGTTTTGTGTCGTTTGTAGACAATGAGTAGACTAGTCTTTCCAGGTGATTGTAGAACGTTTCCTTCATTTTTTCGTCCTTTTCTTCGGTCAGGACGTAAACGTTAATCAGCCAGATTTCGAAGAATTGCGCTTTTATACAGATCTCACGCAACCGTTCATTGACTACTTTAAAATCAATAACGTGTGATTTGAACTCCCTATCTACAATAAAGGCGACTCTGAATTCTCCTTTTCAAGTAGGCTTCCCACTTTTGAATATTGTGTGTGATCTCATGTCTTAAATATCATTACCATTCCAGTTCGTTTCCTGGCTTGCCAGTATTTTTAATTGATATTGACTGGCCTGTTGTAAAATGTCCTAACAGCGCCAGGGTAATTGAGTTATCTGACATTCCAGGATTTAATGCCATAGTCCTTTTTTCTTTTGCGAGGTCGTTGCCTTGATTCCAATCCATTCCGAAGCCCATCTGCAGGTTTCGAAAGATTTTAAGTTTCCCAGGGACGGGGAGTTAGCCCGTCGCCCAACCTTCATTCCCGCGGCATGGTTATTAGATCGATTCCGTTATCAGGCGCGGAAGATTCGCCTTTACCCTCTTACTTCCCCACAAATGAAGTGTAAGTAGGATCTGGTAGTAGAGCTCTATATGTATTTGTAGTTATTAGCGCTTCTCGGCATTTAATGTCTCATTATTGGGGAGGCAGTAAACCCAATGTGCGACCCTGAGAGCATTTACTACCATTTAATTAGGGGGTTTGGGATGAGGAATCATGGAAACTACGGGTTGGAGAAACAAGAAGTTCCCTCGTCCTTCCTCAAATGGGCTTGGGGCCGTCTGCGGTGGAGTTACCGATGATACTTATGTTAAGTTCTTTACGCGAAAAGAGAGAAAATTTAAAGCAAAATGTTCTTTACGAATGAACGTACCATAAACTATATACAGAAATTATTGTGGTTTAAAATCCAGTAGGTTATATGTTTTAATTAAATCAAAAAGGTTTTTGTTTTGCTTTTGGAATTTGGCTGACGCAACATCATCAGAAATTGCAGAGTAGCGTAATATACATGCTTTTAAATACAATATAATAAATAGTTAGGAAAAACCAAGCGTACTCACACAGCATCCTCGACGAGCGCCAGTAGAAGGTGTGGGTGATGCCTGAAAACTTTCCTGAAACCATATTTGAAGTGAATTACGAGTGCTTGAACAAAATCATTGCATTTTACAATTAATTGAATTCGTGAGGAAAATTCCAAATTACACTTTTGATTTTTGTATAAATTAACTCTTCAATCATATATGATATCGGAACAAGCTGCTTCGGGTCAACCATAAACATCATCCCATTTCCTTTTAGCCACTTTTCTCTTGCGAACAACACCGTATCCAAAATTTATTCGTAAAATAAACTTCCATTCAGCTATTATAATGTCAATTTTCTCAATCCTATCTTGCATTTCCACGTCCTCGATTTTTCCTGGCGTGCATAATCCACTATGTTCGAGTAATTTCGTGTTTGAAATCAATCTTCAACGTTGGTAGAGTTGACACTGACGTCAGTTTGTCCGTCTCTGTAATTTCTTTGTTTTTTTTTCGTTTTCTTACTCCAGAAAGATTTGAAACGAGTGAACTTAAAGCCCGTTTTAGCACGCTCTCGTCATGTACCTAGGATATATTCCATTTGGTAAAGCCATCATAAATATTATTGTATTAACCTTTGACCTGAAAGTCTAGGTAGCAAAAGTATTGGGGTCAGCGAACTAAAAATTATAAGTGGGCTTATCCTTGAATTTGCTGGATTCAAACGTTCGACTCGTCCAAAAATTGTCGTTTGTAATATGATTGTTGATTATCCGATATCTCAAAACTATTTCTTTTCGTCGTCGTACATGATAAGCAGATAAAAACGAGACTGATCTGGTTGAATGAAGTAAACATTGATTGTTACGCCTTTGACTCATGTTTTGTCGAGCGTGGACAGTGATAAGCAAGAAAATTAAATTCGCGTGATTTTAGATGTGTCACATTCTTTGGAGTAAACTTGCACGACTTTCCGATTAAGCAAAACACAATTGACGTAACACATTTCATATCTACACTTTTCAGCTAAGTATTTGAAAGATGGCAACAACAATTCAAGATAGGCATTTTAAACAAAGCCACCGCTTTGAATAGATACGCATCTTCATTAGAAGCACTACGAAAACCTGAGTCGAAGGAGGTTTAAGAAGGAACGTTATTGAAAATTTTCTTAACCAAATATGCAGCACGAAACTTTTTACGATATTCCCATTTTAACTGCTTTCTGTTGGATGTATGGAAACAAAGTTTGCGAGCAGAGAAAGCAGCGATGACTAACGGTGGGCACTAGGAGAGATGAAACAAATACGTGGCAATGAAAAAGGCACAAAACTTAGGAATGAATGTTTTAACGATACTCCGATCAAATATTATTTAAGTGAAAATGTTTAATTGCAAAATCCCCAATGCAGAGGTTGTTGGGAACTGATATCCGGAAGAGTCGAGTTCATGTGACCGTAGCCGCGGAATCACAGCTTCTTTCGGCGTGCTCGCTGTGGCGATCAAAAGCAGACTCCCTTTGTTCTCAATAATCACCTTAAGGGACATGCCATAACGGTAATTGACGAGCCAGCTCATCCGTCCTTTTATATTACATTCGACCATGTGATTCATGGATGAGCTGCGGTAAAAAAGTGTGGCCGTGTCCAAATTTGAATTACAAATTAAAATGACTATTTATTTTTTAATTTACAATTAAACTTCCCCTGAGCGAAATGTTTGATTCCCTCTCACAGCCGGAAGTTGCCACAAATCCTCGCAAAACTCATCCAAACTATTAACCCTTGCCGAGACTGAACTAAACCATACCAACTCCTTCCATTCAATTAACTCTGCTGCCATACGAAGAAGCTAGTGCTTTGAGGCTCCCTTCACCCCTCGCGATTCCTTGATTCGCTCAAAAAAAGCGTTGTTTGAGCCCGACCCCTTGATTTGCCATTTTGATTTGTACGGATGTTTACTATATTCTAGCTGTTGCTCCAGCCTCATTTTCGAAAAAGTAAGGTCCAATGACTCCGCTGGACCATAAACCGCACCAAACAGTCACACGTTCAGAATAGAGAGGCTTTTCAACAATAACTCTTGGGTTTTTCGATCCCCAGATGCGACAATTTTGCTTGTTGACGAAACCACCGAAGTGGAAATGGGCCTCATCACTCAAGACGATTTTTCGATGGACTTCCGGATGATTTTCACGCATTTCAAGGACCCAATCAGCAAAGACACGACGTTGTTGTTGATCGAATGGCTTCTTTGCCGTCCGACAAGGTGCTTCACGACGACCCAAAAATGTTCGAGTTTTACGAACCGTCTCTGCCAAATTTTCACCGTTTTTATAGTGAACTTTAATAATTTCAATGCATTGTTCAAGAATGTACCGTTCAATTTTTATAAGTGGCGTAGTTTTTACTTGTCAAATGTCAAAAAATGACAGCTTCAAAAATGACATCTACCGAAATAGCGGGCTATTCAAAATAACACCTCTTATTGGAAAACCCGTTACTTATCAATCGCTCGAGGACACTTTGCCAACGTTCATTTTTTAGATCTTTGCAAAAAAAAATTTTTTACAAAGACTTGTCTGTCTGTTTGTCCGTGCGTCACAGCAATTTCCTCAGAAACAGTAGATGCTCGAAAGCTCAAACTTTTTGAAATGGTCAGAAGTGATGGTGTCTGACGCTTTTTAATCCGAAGGGCATTAGTTCAGAACTACTTGAATATGACACGTTTTCAGGATACAATCAGCGATTTCATTGCTGTGTTGAACTTTACATACTCTTAATACGCCATCCGAAATTTTTTTGTTAAAACCTCTATAATTTGGAAAGTATCCGTATCTTAATTCATTGTTTCTGCTTCAAATACAGTCTCATTTGTAGTCTCAATAAGTTTTGGTGATTCGACTTCAACCTGATCATAAATTCTATCAGTAGATTCTGACGTAACATTGCTATTTGCGACAGAGCTATTGACCGTAGATCCTTTCTCAGGTGGTTACACAAAAGAGACATTCACATCTACCGGGAATTCAAAATAATTGTCAAAGCTTTGATGTATTTGACGAATTTCTTCTTTTTTCCGGTTTTCTGTTTTGGTACTTCTTTGTATGTCAAGAAACTTTAGGTGACCATTTTAGGTCCTTAGGAGATGGAAATGTTGAAATACGAGTATGTATTGCTATAAGCCTGGGTAAAAAAATAATTAAAATGTACGCAAGGGCTTTACAGAGATATTGAATAGAAAAATTATAAGCACTCCTTATTCTTTAAAAATGAGAGCCTTGGATCACATGCAACTTGATTTGACCTTTTAAAAGGTATCATATTTAGGAAAATATTATAGAAATAAATCAATCAAAGTATCATAAAAGCCATGCTCTTACTGACCTCTTATCGATTAGCTAGCAACAATCTGCGAATTCGCAGCAAATATATAATATATTACCGCCTTGTAATAGAGTGAATCATGTAGCGATACGAAGTTTATAATCGCACTAATAAATGAAGCGTTTCTATAAAACTATGAAATAATGAAAAATCTAGAAAATAATTAAAAGTATTATAACACTTTACCAAAAACGCGATATTGTGCCGATTACAAAAACACAATCAGAGCAATCTACGGGAAATAAAAAGTGGTCCAACCATAATGCACGATGTTAATTGTGAGTCACACCTTAACTTAAAGGCTTTTTCCCAGCTTAATTTGACATTTCATTGTTTCAGTGTTTGACAAATTCAACCATAGAAAGGTGAACAATTGAGCAGCGTGTTAAGGTTGCTGACGCCTTTTACGAAAGTGGGTGCCCAAATCAAAATGCATCTCGTGTACCTCGTGATTTTCTTGGTCAGCATAATCGACCAAATGTGTCCACAATCGGGAGAATTCTACGCGAATTTCAGCAAACTGGGTCTGTAGGAAATGTGAAATCACCTGCGCATGCTTGCCCAGTTCGTTCTGTGGAAAACATTGCTGTTGTTCACTGATTCGAATTTTGAATAAAGATTTGAATTCGCACGCTTACAAGGTTCAATTGACTCAAGAACTGAAGCCTACTGACCATTTCAAGCGTCGGCAATACGCTGAATGGTTGGTTGAACAACCAAAAGGGAATGGTGACTTTACAAAGAAAATCATCTTCAGGAGCGAGGCACACTGTCACCTCAGTGGATTCGTTAACAAGCAGAATTGCCGCATTTGGGCAAATGAGAATACACAAGTGTTTGTTGAAAAGCTGATGCATCCACAAAGAGTTACTGTTTGGTGTGGTTTATGGGCTGGCGGCGTCATGAGGCGGTACTTCTTCAAAAATTAGGACGGCCAAGCAGTTACCGGGAATGGTATTCGTTACTGCGAGATGAGAACGGACTAATTTGGCCAGAAATCGAGGTTATGGGCCTGGACGATATGTGGTTCAAACAGGATGGTGCCACTTGCCACACAGCCAACGAAACAATGGCTCTTTTGCGCGACAAATTCAACGGCCGTCTTATCTCACGTTGTTTCGATGTTAGTTGGCCGCCACGATCATGTGATTTGACACCATTGGACTTCTTTCTCTGGGGATATTTAAAAGATAAAGTGTAGGTCAATACGCCAAGAACAATTCAAGAGCTAAAAGATGAGATGATTCAGCACATTAACGACATTGAACCTCAATTATGTCTCAGAGTCATTGAAAATATGGACCATCGGATAGAAGTACGCCCTCGTAGCCGTGGCGAGCATTTGGGCGATATTTTAATTCACACTTGGTTGTCATAGGTCCTATAATAAAAAATATTAACAAAATTCTCTGAAAAGGTTTTGTTTTATTTACAATTAACATCGTGCGTTTTGGTTGGACCACCCTTTATATTGGCCCTATGCAATACTACGTCTTTAATTAGACAAATTGCATCAAAGACAATTTCTAGTTAATCGTCCTTTGCTGAAGAAGAGGATAAGTATTTGAAGTCGGCTTGTCATTTTGAAAACACGCCTCGATGCAGCATGATAAAATTTCTAAATCGCTATAATAAATCCCTCAAAAAGGTGTTGTTAATTGTCTGTAAATATTTTTTATTCTGTTGTGGCGAAACTTTCAGTTAATATAAATTTCAAATACATACTATCTACATTTCCAGTGTCAGTAGATCTTTCATGCTAATTCAAATTATGTTATAAATGTATGCATACTTCCTTTGTAATCAGTCACACATGAAACCTTTATCACATATCTCTACTATCTCTGGTTGTTTTCCCAATCTACACAATGGCAGTTCATTATTTCCGAAATGATAGACTTGACAAGTTCTTTGTACTCAACTCTATACATGAAATGAAATCCCTTTTGTGTTGCATTAACAATAAATTTCATTAGTGGCAAAATTATCTCACTTAACTACCATGCATGCCAAAAATTTTTGAGATTGCTTCGGGCATGAACAATGCAGATGGCTTTGTTAGGAAGTTTTTTGAACAGCTTTTACTATTTTAGAAGATAAAAGATATGGTTGGTGCAGCATCTGGTACTAAAATTGGCTTAATTGAAAAAACAAAATTTAGGATACTAGTTTTGTTTTCAAAAGCATCATCATGTTCGAAAACTTCAGAGCTTTTATGAAAAGGAAAGATGTTTACTATTCCGGCATTAAAGACAATTTCCCAGCTTTTTGGAAAGAATAAAATAATATTGACGATCAGTTTTCAGGTTCGCTTCATGTTATGAATTTTTTTTTAATGTCGTAATTGTATGATTTACCGAGGGAACTCCAGTCGACTTGAAATCGTTCAGTCTCCCATATGGGAATAACCAATAATCACAACAAACTAATGCATAGACCAATCTATAGTTATCTATCATTGGTCAATGATATACTACCAATATTAGCCCATCATTGGTAATTGATTGGCAGACTTGAAAGTTTTGCAGTTCAGAATACGTATCATTAAAAAGAAATGCCAATGAAGAGCCATACATGGGCTAAGCTTATTCTGTCAAAAGATTTTTGTATAGAAATTACGAATTATTAAAGAAAGCCCAAGCAATCTCATTTGCCAAGCATTTGCCAAGTATTGTCTAATCATTAGCCAATTACGAAAACGATTCTTTTGAAAATATGTAGGGAAAATACAAGTTTAAAATTTTAATTATTTCCAATGTAGTATATAAGCTCTGTCTGTAACACATTTGGATTTGCAAACATTTCACCATGTTTATAAAATGAGAATTGGCCCTGCATTGATACAAGATTCACCAACCATTGAATGAACAATGATTCGGTTTGGTACCGACAATTGGCTTGGTCTGTTCATCCAGTTATAAGTGAATCATGAACCATCCATTGGCGGATAATAGAAATACAAGTAAATTGGCCAAGCATGGTCCAGTTGCTGAACCCTATATAGGCTGGAGAACTTGGCAACGAACTGTGGCCTGCTAGATTAACTGTCCAGTCAACCAATCTACTATAGTTAGTTGCTGCTCGCTCTGTTCGATGAGGAAGTCAGACCACGTGTAGACCTTTGCTCCGGTTTCATTAATAATACCAGCAACCGAGATACCTGTGTTTTTATAACAAGTAATCAATATGTCATTCAACAACCTACTATACTCTATCTTGTAATTAATCTCAACAAAACCTTATTTAATCTGAGTAATTATCTTATTACCGAAGGCCTAAACTATCATCATGTCCAAAACAAAATAAGTTAAATCAACTTTTCAATAAACTACGCTAATAAAACACAAAATCAACCAATGGCTTCGCGAACCTAAAAAAACCAGCAAAATAACCTCTAACACCACCTGAACGATTTATTTACCTGCTAAAACTTGCTTCAATTTCCTTTCACATTGATGTGTACTTTAATGTGGATATTTAGATAATCCAGATTTGCCATAACCGATTTGATGAATTACCTAGTCTCCATTTGCCACTGCGCCAATTTCCCTGCAGATTTCTTTTAATAAATTTCAAAGTTTTGACTACACCAAGAAATTCAGCTCTTATGATTAGTTTTTCGACCCATAAACCTCACCTAAATTATTGAAGCTGTATATGGTACTATGCCACGCTGTCAAATACGTAAAACAGCTGGAGGCTGAATCGTTACTGAGATCAACACCTTTAGGTTTGACATCTCACTTTTAATGTAACGAATTTTTTCGGGGAAGGTTATGGTTACTTCACCTTTAATGTTTGCGTTATTCTCTGCAAACATTAATGGGACACACATTTTGAATTACTTTAAAAAATAAGTCAATTATTTTGTTTATTTGATATCCGTAGGCCAATTCTCTTTTTCTTTGTTGAAAAGCTGTCGGACCTTGCTTCTTTCTAGTTCTTTGAGTCATCTTCAGTGTCTAAAGGATGGGTGGAAGAAAATGACTTTATACAGATGTAGGATGAGTTTAGCAGCGAAGTACTAAATTAGGTAAGTACTATTATAAATTATGTTATGTCAGGCATACAAGCTTGAAGCTATGACAAACTCTATAACATTACTACACAATCAAAAAAAAAGGACTGAGACGTTGACATTCTAGAATGGCTTGAAATATATGAACACAAAACACAGACGGTAACATTATCAACGAATAGCTTATTCCGAATTCGGGCTACTGGAAACGAGATAAAACAGACAGACATCCAACGATCCAAAAAACCAAAACCTAATATCCCTCTACCTGATCTAGCTTAGTACTTACCAAATTTAACCCATCCTACACCCATATAAAGTCATTTCCTTCCACACATCCTTTAGACACTGAAGATGACTCAAAGGATTTGAGATACATCTGCTCACACAACAAAGCAAAGCCCGACGGCTTTTCAAGAAAAAAGAGAATTGACTACAACACTGCCAGCAAGACAAACATGTTGCGACCATTCCCTAAGAACCCTCCCAATTATGCTGCAACTTCTGAGACGTTCCCTTCCGCCGTTATGAGTTGTACAGCCACACCGTCATTTTTCTGGAAGCCAGTAGAATTTGCATTTAGATCATTCCTGGTCTTCATGCGGTCAGTAGCCGATTCCGGGTGTTTTTGCACTGTCCGTAATATCTGCTTCAATCGTTGCCTTAGCTCACTTGCGTCTAGTCTTTCCAAAAATGACTTTGGCTGGGCCTTCACCCGTCGATGCACGTTCGGCAGCGTTATACGCCATCAAGAATAATGGGATGCGCCGGTCCCAGTCCTTTTGATTCTCGTCAACCATCTTGGCAAGGTGTTTATTGAGCGTGCTGTTAAAACGTTGGACCATTCCATTGGATTGGGGATGCAGTGGTGTTGTCTTCGTTTTCCGCATCCCTAGCAGCTCGCACATTTCGCAAAAAACTAGTGACTCAAAGTTTCGGCCTTGATCCAAATGTAGATCACAAGGTACGCCGTACATACTGACCCAATTTAACACTAGCAGCTCGACTACAGTAGTTGCTTCCTGTTTGGAAATGGAGTAGACCTCGGGCCACTTGCTGAAATAATCGGCCAAAACCAGCTTTTATCGATTTTCCTATTTGGATTCAGGAAAGGGTCCTGCGATGTCAACAGCAATCCTTTCAAATGGTACGCCCACGTTATTGGTTTGCATTTGTCCTCTCAGTCAACGCTTTGGACCTTTGACGGGAGCGCAAATTGTGCATCCACGACACCAGTCCTCTAAGTCTTCTCGAGCGTGGTGGCAATAGAACCTTTCCCGCGATTTCGCTAAGGTCTTGTTAACACCAAGGTGGCCTTCCGAGGATCCTTCATGCATTTCCTTAACCACATCATGGATTCGGCTTTTAGGAAGTATAGCTTGCATCCTATAGGAACTACCATCCACCGTTTCCCATTTCCGCTTGAGTACGCCACCCTCTACCTGTAGGGAGTTCCATCGCTGCCAATAACTTTTCAGGGTGGCGCCTTGCATCGAAACGTTCTTCCACTCAGGTCGCCCAGTTGTCTCCTTCCATACGAGTAATGGTCCAATGTCTTTATGGGCTAACTGGGCATTTCGAACCTCCTCCGAGGACTAACCTTCATCGAATTCGGTTGTTATCACTTGCAAATCAACGGGTGGCTCCTTTTCCTCAATCCGTCGGCAATGCTTGCAAATAGCTGGAAATGGACGACGAGATAGGGTGTGAGTATTTCTAAGAACTCCACCCTTCCGATGAACAATTTCGATCCATCTCGTAACTTATCCCTCGGGATTTTCGAAGTAAGTAGCCATCTCAGCGATGCAAAGTCCGTTTGAAGAACAAATTTCTGGCCATATAGGTACTTGTGGAACTGCTTGGTTGCCTCTATTATAGCCAAAAGCTCCTTCCTGGTCACGCAGTAGTTCCTCTCATATTTTGAGAGAACTCGACTGTAATACGAGAGGACTCTTTCTTCGCCATCGATCTTCTGGGAGAGTACAGCTTGAATCCCGCCGTTGCTCGCATCGGTGTTAACTACAAACATTTTTCCGATTTTTGGATATGCCAGCACGGGTGATTCGCACAGCTTCCCCTTCAAGGTCTCAAAGGCTGCCTGGCATTGTTCATTCCAGACATATGGACGATTTTTTTCGGTTAGCTGATCGGGATCCTTAGGTACTTTGGCAAAGTCTTTGACGAATCTTCGATAGTAGGTCGCCAGACCCAGAAGACTTCGTAGTTGGCGCTTGTTCTTTGGTGTTGGCCAGCTTTTCACGGCTTCAGTTTTTCCAGGGCCTGTTTTGAGCTCTTCTACTGATACAACATGTCCCACATATTTTACTTCAGCAGCGAAAGGGGTACACTTGTCGGGACTAAGTTTCAGATTCGTCAGTCGCAATCGGCAGAACACCTCTTCTAAGTTCCGCATATGCTCTTCGAAGGTTTTCCCGATAACAATGATGTCATCTAAGTACACCAAGCAGGTCTTCCCGGTTAGGCGTCGTAGCACGTATTGCATCAAGCGTTCCAAGGTGGCTGGAGTATTGCAAAGCCCAAATGACATCACCACAAAATGCCACAATCCAGTCTCAACTGAAAATGCGGTCTTCTCTCGGTCCTTCTTGTCGATTTTTACCTGGCAGTAGCCACTCTTGCGATCGAGTGTAGAAAACCATTTTGCATCGGCCAAAGTGTCCATTATGTCATCGATGTGTGGAAGCGGGTTACTATCTTTCTTAGTGACGGCGTTAAGCTGCCTATATTCGACACAAAAACAAGTGCTACCATCCTTTTTCTTTATTAGAACTACTGACGCGGCCCATGGACTGACAGAAGGCTCGATAACCCTTATTTTTCCATGTCCGAGATCAGTGTGCTCACTTCTCCTTGTTTGGCTATAGGAAGACGTCTTGGTGCTTGTCGAATTGACTTGGCTCCCTGTGTATCTATGACGTGAGTTACCATACTCGTTCGGCCTTGGTCATCCGGGCTTGTTGAGAAGATGTCACTGTACTTGGTGACCAGATCAGAGGCTCGCTTGAATAGCTGCACTGGCAATTTGGTCTGCTGCAATATAGCAGACGTGAATTCCCGGGCTTTGTCTGCGTCTTGCCTCCTTTTCCAGCGGTGCCCGCGAGTGGCTTCCAAAGAGGTGATGGTGGAGACAGGCTGGCAGTTGCCGATGACTTCTCCCGCTTTGATGCTCGTGGTTGAGTCAGCGGTGTTAAGGACTCTAACTGGCTTGTATCTGTTCCTTATAGGTCTTACAAGTGTTCATCCTACAATCAAACTGCGCAATCAGATAAGATCGGTGGTCTCCAGAATCACTATCAAGGTTGGCCCATACAATGCTTTCGGAAGGATTCGGTACGTCAGTGTCGGTACATACTACCACACTCATCTTGGGAATTTGGACGCTGGGATCCTCCATGAATACTCCGACTTTTCGCCATTTCAACACCCGTTCGCCCAAATCCAACGTGGTTCCATGTGGTCACAGAAAATTCATTCCGAGAATGCAGTCCTCCATAATGTTCGCGACCAGAAAATTATGTTGAAACGCAAGGTCTCCCAACTGTATCTGGAGGTTATCCTCTCCATGGACAGGTGCAGTTTCTCCCGTAGCCGTCTGTAGTGAGAAAATCTTGCCCTTGTGAAGTCGGATAATCGATCGGGTTGCACCAGTGTCGATTGTTATGGTGCAATGCTCTCCGTCAACTTGACCCGGAAGGCATAAGTCCGCTTCTCCATGATGTAGTCTTGCAACGGTGATGGTGATGCTGGGGATGTCGATCCTCCCAGCTAACTTCTGCTTCACGCAGCTGGCTCTTACATGTTTCCCGGCCCCTCAGTTTGAAGGGCTAACATTCCGGGCTCTTGACTCGGTCTGGATCTCCTCCTAGCTGCACATCCTGGACAATAGCTCCGTTTTCTTCGCTTCTTGCAGTCTTATTTCAGGTTCCCTTCTCTCCGCAATTCCAGCATCTAGGCGCATCATTTATATGTGGGTCTCGCTCAATTTCTACGCGCGCACACCTGCATTCGTCTGCCACCACCTCGCGAATCTGTGCAGTAGTACGAGTCACAAAGTTCAGAATATAAGCCAATGCGTCCTTAACTGTTTGCTATTGACGTAAACGCACGGCTTGTTGCAATTCCTAATCCTTTAATGCGCTGCTAAATGCTTCTGTCACTGCGTCATCTCGATGTTCTGGGTCGTAAGCTGGGTAAGCCAAAAGTGCCAGTCGCTCAATGTCTTGGGCTAGTTGCTGTAAGGTTTCGCCAGACTTCTGCATCCGATGCCGTAGCTGTGACCGATAAATCTGCTTCAGATGATCGTCTCCATAACGCATATCAAGCGCATTCATTATAGCAGCCAATTTATGGTGCAACATAATGGGGATAGTCTGCAAAAGCTCGGCAGCTGGGCCTCTTAGAGCAAGTATTAATGCAGTTGTTTATTCCTGTTCATTCCAGTGATTTTTCCGAGCGGCTGCTTCAAACTGGGTTTTGTAAACACTCCAGACCGTTTGCCCGCCGAATATTGGTGCTTTCACATTTCTGGATGTGCTTTGTGCGGCGGTTATAAGGTGAGATGGTTACTACTGCCTTTGCTGTTTCCAATTCTTTTTTCATTTTTTCCATCTCATGGTTGATTCTCTCGATCTGGTCAACCTTTTCCTCGACACGCATAATTTGTTTGTTCAGACTACCGAGCTCCGCTTTTATTTCAGATGACTGTTTTTGAAAATCCGCATCGATTTCGATCGCCTGTTGGTCCAGCTTCGCTGATTGTTCATTAAGCTTCGCAGTCAAACTGGATGTCTGTTCATTTAGCTGCGCTGATCATTCATTTAGCTTCCGAGTTAAATTGGGTGACTGTTCATTTCGCTGCACTGATTTTTCATTAAGCTTCACTGATTGTTCATTTAGCTTCGCTGATTGCTCATTTAGCTTCGCAGTTAAACTGGATGATTATTGTCGCTGCCCTTGCCGCATCAGCATCAACATTTTCATCAGCGCATTTTCTGGTTCCTTCGATTTTGATGTTTCTGCTTCCCCACCTTCTGCGCCTTTTTTCGCATCTGAGGGTTCACCCAAATCCAGATTCACGCCTTCCGACTCGATCGCGTCACCTAAGCGTGCAATTAGTATGGCCTTTGTACCTTGTGTAGCCAGATTTCGCTGTTCCAACTCCTCCTTAAGCTCCGATATAGTCAATTCAGAAGCTTCGTGGCATTTTTGTTGTCTCGGCTATTTTCCCACCAGTTTTCACGTTAAATTTCACTATTGTGCACTTCAAACATGTGGAAAGTTTTAACTTTCGAAGTTTTCTTTCTCTTGTCTCGACACCACTGTTGCATGTGATAGCTCGCGGCTGATAATTTCAATGTTCTGGGAAATTGAAAACGCACTGTCTTTTAAATGCACAATCATCACTTTCACTTTTTCACAAAAATTAATTAAAATGCTATTTTTCACTTGTGTATGAATTTATATTACAACTGTCTTCACTACCAATCAATATCGCTTTTAATTCGCACTCCACACTTTCGCAGCTTTACTATCGCGGTGTTTCTATTTGCCCAATTCATTCAGCTCGGCTTTATATAGGGTCTGTAGTCTTTCAATCCATTTCTCGTATATTGGCGAATGTTCTGGCGAGAACTACCTGGAATATTCGAGCAATTCTGAATATCTCGCAGTGACGTCACTTTCAGATATTGATCATGCTTGGTCGATTCTTGGGCTTTCGAGCTTTCATTTATTGAGCATGATGTTATTAATAGTTGCGACAACAATTGCAACAGTAGCTCGCAGTATTGTTTGGAAATGTAACAATACTATGGTTCATACCATGTTCTTTTCTTGACAGATAGGAGTACAAACAACGTTTTTCAATTTAGTCAGGTAGATTGTCATAAACCATCTACATTTATATATGTTGGTGTTTATATTACTCACATCAAATTGTGAAAGAACTAAACAATTTTTTGTTGCTTAAAATATAATTTACTTTATTTTTGCTTAAGTAATATGCAGTATATAAAGGGTTTTCCAATAAGAGGTGTTATTTTGAATAGCCCGCTATTTCCGTAGATGTCACTTTTGAAGCTGTCAACGCATTGAAATTGTTAAAATTCACTATAAAAATGGTGAAAATTTGGCAGAGACGGTTCGTGGAACTTGGAACACTTTAGGGTCGTCGTGAACCACCTTGTTGGACCGCAATACAGAAATTGGTGGAAAAATTCGAGCTGTTGGGACAATTTAGTGATGTGAAACCCGTGCACGTCACTCAAGAACAGCGAAGAATATTGGTGCTGTAGCCGAAAGTGTTGAAGAAAACCCAGGTTTGTCCATTTCTCGTCGTTCTTTGGAATTATGCATTCCACAAACGTCATTACACCGTATTTTGCAAAAAGGTTTGGCTCTTAAGGCTTATAAAGTTCAGTTGACACAAGAACTCAAGCCGGTCGATCTTTAACAATGTCGTGTCGTTGCTGATTGGGTCCTTGAAATGCATGAAAATGATCCGGAATTCCATTGAAAAATCATCTTGAGTAATGAGGCCCATTTCCACCTCGGTAGCTTCGTCAACAAGGAAAATTGTCGCATCTGGGGCTCGGCAAACCCAAAAGTTATCCTCACCGTGTGACTGTTTGGTGCGGTTTATGGTCCGGCGGAGTCATTGGACCTTACTTTTTCGAAAATGAGGCTGGAGCAACAGTTACGGTGAATGAATTGCGCTATCGAGAGATGATTAATGATTCTTTATGGCCGAAATTGGATGGTTTGGATCTGGACAACCTTTACTTCCAACAAGACGGCGCTACGTGCCACACGAGCAACGAAATCATTGATCTTTGACGGGAAAAGTTTCCGGACCATGTTATCCCTCGAAGAGGTGATGACAATGGGCCACCGAGATCTTGTGATTTAAAACCTTGCGACTTCTTCCTTTCGGGCCACGTGAAAGAGAAGGTCTACGCCAACAGCCCAGCGTCGATTCAAGGTCTCAAAGATGGAATTCGTGAGGCTATCGAGAACATAGGGCAGCCACTTTGCAGTTTCGTTCTGGAAAATTTCATGAAAAGGATATGGTCCTGTAAGCGTGGTCGTGGTAGTCATTTGCCTGATGTTATTTTTTACTATTAACGGCATACCTTCCTCCTTATAATAAATTAAATATTCGATCATTTATATTAAAAAAAAGGAATTTGTATTTTAATATCAAAATAACACCTCCTATTGGAAAACCCTGTATTTTCCGACCAAATAAGATCACATGAACTAGAATACCTTCTAATCAATACAGTGACATAACATATTCCATCCTTCACCAGAAGTATCTGCGTCAAAACCATGAATATCAGTTTCTTTAATTATCTATAAAGATAGAACCAAATTTACCTCAAACCATCCTTATTGAGGCTTCCTTTACAGCAATGATATAATCATTTTCTGGATTTTACTGTAAAAACCATACAAGAACCTCCTTCATTCAAATTTTCCTCTTTTACTCGTAGTTTTTGATGGGAGGTTTCCTTCAATAGACCTGAATGTAACTAAACACATTGAGGCTGAAATTTCCCTTATTGAAACTAAATGATGACTTTATCATCTTCAATTTGTTAAGAGAACTTGTGGTGTAATAGGATACCTCCCCATCCTTTTTTGTTGCGGTTGATGATGTAGAAGAAAATAATTTTTCGACTTTCTATTAACAACATCATAGAATCTCAAGAAAATTATTAAAATTTACCCGAGTCATTTATAAAATCAATTTATTAAGTGCTTAACAGGGTGGTGCGCCTAGAGGGAGTAGTAGTGTTCAATATTCAGTGAAGTGAATTTCAAGACTCCCAAGTTTGATTGATTCACTGATTGGAAAGAATGTTGTCATGTAAGAAATATTACTTTGAACCTACGCTTGAACAGTCTTTCGTTATCAAGAATTCAATATCAAATATCTCATTCATCCCTCCCCATGTTGAGCGCTCTCTCTAAAAGTTTACCAACAAACTAACTTTTACAATTAATTTTGCAGGCATAGAAAGGTATTGGGATACGTTACTCTTTAGTGAAAAGAGGAGCCAGAACGTAATAAAGCCTCGAGCAGAAGGAGGGGATGAATGATATATTCTAACCAATATTAAGCTATTTACATACACATTTATCTACTGCCTTCCCAAAAACACTAAAAGTGAAATACAAAGTTTTTGATAGATGGATACAGCAATGGATCTATTCTGTATGCTGATACTCGGCATGGAAGATACATGATAGAGGGTAAATTTCAATTTGGGGTTGTAGTTGCACTTTTCGGTTTCACTTAGGGTATGTGTGAAGATAAATGTGGATGTACTCTATATAAATATAGAGCGTGTGTGAGGTTGGGAACAATTTTAAACTTAAAATTAAATTAGAAATGATATTATCAATGTTGTGCAACATGCCATTGTTCGTGCGTCAGTTGAAGTTCTGCCTGTGCATGAATCCTTACCGTGCAGGAAGTTCGAGTGTAAACTTTACATTGGATTTGTCGCTGCATATGATAAATATGTGTTTCAGACGATGTTATGGGGTGTGTTTTGTTAAATGCTCCTTCGTGAGTAATTAGATTCGCTGCTACTAATGACTACTAAATTATTCATTTAATTTTAATATGGTGTTATTTGTTCATGTCCTCGGGTAATGCTTCGGGAGATCGGGGTGTTTATACAGAAGATTGATTGATCATATTGTTGAGGACGTGATACATAATTAAGAGTAGATTGCAATTTTTTTGAATGAAAATGAGTTATTTATCTTTTACTCGAGTGTCCTTTGTAATCACAAAATTCACCACTAATCTCTTTTCCTGCTTTTCGTTTATTCAAACTTCAGAACTTTTTTGTCCCTTCCTACAATGATATCTCGTATGTTTAGTAAAGATAAATTTATTGTGATAAATAGCTGTAAATAACAATAAGTAATTCACACATCAGTCAAAGTGGTATTCTTCTCAGCCTCCTATTTAACTATTGTTGTCTACTTTGATACTCAACAAACAACCAACCACACAATACACAAAACACTTTGATGGATTTCATTCATTTGTACTCATCACATATGTCGTTGTCGTTGTTCGGATAATTTTTCTGATGTTTAATGGGAAGATATGGTACGAACGAAATGAATAGACGAATGAGAAAAATAGAACATAAGAATACCATTTGTAAAGGGCTTTAGTCTTTCATTCATAGCTGGCAGTAATAAGCTTTTATTCAAGAATGGTAGGAAGTTTTCAAGTCTAGAATGATGCGTTAATGTATATTACATGAAGTACAAACCATTCCAGAAGAGATCAAAATACAAACAGTTTCCATATCATTTCGATTTTGTAGAAAAACTAATCATACATTTTACTTTCTTGGAAACATTTATGAACAGATGGCTGGGTCATGATAAGATAAAACAACATCCTTATAAATCAATCCAGGACATACAATGAAAAAATGCACCCACTCTATTTTAAAACCCCTCGACTGTTTTCCCAATTTCGTTTTCAACGATTCATGACACTTTTGTTTTCAGGTTATCCAGTGAAATGTAGGGCGATAAAAATTGACTATCAATTGAAAGCAAGTCCTTTCTAAAATCTTTTTGTCGGATGATGGTGACGAAGCTAATGCTGCTTGTTGTCAAGATATTTGTCTTCTGATAATCATTGTCTGTTCTTGATATTGATGTCAATTTCATAAACAAGCAAATGCGCTTGATCTGGTCATTTCCCATGAAAACGCCTTGAACATTTTCTTTTCTTTGTTGGCAATCTCTTTTCGTGTTGGGAATTGAGTTCTATCGAAAGATTTTTTTTCAAATGACAAAAAGAGGATTTGCGAGATGACAGGTATTAGGTTTATGCTTGATGGATCATGGTACGCTTTTAAGGATTTAAGATTAAGATGTTATATTTGCTTTGATCCTGGATTCGTTCAGTTGAAATTTATGAATTTGGATATCAATTGTTCTTTTCTCAATATTGTCGCATTCATTTCTATGTTTTGAGCATTTGTGGAAAGTGAAAGTAAGAATTTAATGGGCAATTCGTTGCCGACTTGATTTTTTGGAAGCTATTTGAGGAAAATCACGTCATACACGTTTTTTTTGTCTTTATCATATTAAAAGCAATCCTTTACATATTTGGATTATCATTAGACAAAAAACGAAACAACATATTGGGTGTACAACTTAATAACCGGAATTTCGTTAGCGAAATTTGATGCTTTACTGTGGGAAAATCTTACAATATATTTTATTCGAAGCATTGTCCATCGGAAGCTACAACATTTCCCCATCTTTCAGGCAATCTATGAATTCCATCCCAAAAAATTGTGCAGCTTTGGCGGCCAAAAACGAATCTATCCAATTTCGGATGCCTTGCTCTGAAGTGAAGCGTATGCCGGCGAGGGCGTTTTGCATCGAACGAAATAAATGAAAGTCAGACGGAGCAAGGCCCGGACTATTAGGCGGGTGGGCCAAAACATATCATCCACTTTTTTCTAAATAGTTTTTCACGGGTCTTGCAATATGCGGCCGAGCGCTGTCATGATAAAAAATGATAGCCTGTGTCTGGTCGTATGTTCCGGGCGTTTTTCGCTGATGGCACGCTTCAAACGTATTGATTGTGTTCAGTACAGGTCACCCGTGATTGTCTAGCCCGGTTTCAATAACTCATACTATAACGGCCCCTTCTGATCCCACCAAATACACAGCATAACCTTCGCGCCATGGATATTTGGCTTCGTCGTTGATTTGGTTGGTTGGCCGGGCTTCACGTATGACTTTTTGCGCTTGGGATTACCATAATAGATCCATTTTTTATCCCCAGTCACAATCCGATGCAAAAATGATTTCTTTTTATGGCGCTCAAGCAGCATTTCAGACATACAGAAGCGCCGTTCAACGTCTCGCGGCTTCAACTCATAGGGGACCCAATTAACTTGCTTCTGAATGTATCCAGCGGCTTTCAAGCGTTTTGAAATGGCTTGCTGAGTCATTCCCAAAGATTTAGCAAGTTCGTCTTGCGTTTGACATAAATCCTCATCGAGTAGCGTCTCCAATTCTTCGTCTTCAAACTTTTTTGGCTGTCCTGGGCGTTATTTGTCTTTGATGTGAAAATCGCCACTTTTGAAGCGTTGAAACCATTCAAAACACTGTGTTTTTGCTAAAGCGTCGTTGCCATAAACTTTTACAAGCAAACGATGACTTTCCGCAGCAGTTTTCTTTGCAAAAAATGACCTAACAGAACGTCCCGCAAATGCTGTCTTTTTCTCCAATTTTCGAAGTTATTCATCATGAGAAATAATAATGATGCACACAAGATAAAATTGTTTTGTTGACTGATTTTGATAGCTGTCAAATGTACCTTCAAAATGACATATATATAAAGTTCGAGCTTTCACGATATTTGTTAGTACAGACATCTAGCGTCAAATTCCGGTTATTCAGTTGTACACCCAATATTTATTCCATAGGTAAAGAAATAATCAATCCATTCGATACAGTTCACGTCCTGAATTTTCGCCTTTCGGAGGTTTTCCAGGGGGCGGGTATTTAGCCCGTCGCTCAGCCTCCATTCCAGCGTCCTGGTTATTATTTTCAGTTCCATTATCACATGCGAAAGAGTCACCTTCACTCTCTTACGTCTCCACAAAGGAAGTGTTAGCAGGATTTAGTAGCAGGGCTGTAGGTGTATTGGCACATGTCGGCATTTAATGTCCCAACTTTGGGGAACAAGTAAATTCAATATGCAATCCTGAGGCCATTTGCTACTGTTATGACGTGAAATTCGGGATGCGGGATTATAGGAGTTGTGGGTTGGGGAAACAAGGTGGTCCCTTCTTCTTCTATTTTAGATGGGTTCGGAAACGTCCATGGCAAAGTTTTTTCGCAACAAATGAGTTGTTCACGATTCTAACAATTTTTTTTTTTTTTTGAATAACTCCAATTCACAAATTACCCGACGGCACACACTCAAGCCTTGGCCACTACAGGACGGAACTTTTATACTAAGGAAAATGGCATTCACCTCCCTACCGCAAAAAAAGGACACAATTCTTCGACCTACGAGTATTAACTGATATTCCGAGTAAGTCCAGTAAACATGGGACATCTTGTAAAATTATCGAATGCGCGAAATCGCTTCTAGAATTATCTTTCTCGTTTAACTTATCACTTCTGCATCGCAATGCCTTGAGACGAATCACCACTCGCGACAATACGAGGGCGGTCCAATAAGTTTTTCGCCTACAAAAGAACAATGAAAATTTTGGAAATTTGGCTATTTATTTCTCCACATAATCTTGTTTAAGCTCGATACACTTGTACCAGCGCTGCTACTACTTTTTGACTCTTCTGAAAAAAAAACTCTTCTCGAGGTCTGCAAAGTAGCCCTCCATGGCGACGATAAGCTCCTTATTTGACTCAAGTTTCTGCCCAGTCAGTGACTTTTTCAAGTTTTGAAACAAAAGCGGCACGGAGCCAAATCTGGAGGGTACGGTGGTTGGGATAGCAGTTCATATCCTAATTCAACAAATTTGGCCATGGTGGCATCGGAGGTGTAAGCCGGTGCGGTATCACGGTGAAAGAGCGCTGTTTTCTTTGCTAAATGGGGCATTTTTTCTGTAATTCGGCATTGGATCGGCTCAATCATTCGGCATAGTTGAGCCCTGTGACCGTTTTGCCCTTCTCTAGGTAGTCAATGTGGATCACACCCTATTAATCCCAGAAAACGTTGGCCATCACCTTTCTGGCCGATAGAACATTCCACACCCTTTTTGGAGCACGTTAGCTGGGTGAAGTCCACTGTTTCGACTGCTCCTTGGTCTCTGGTGTATAGTATACCAATGGAGCCATGTTTCGTCGGCGGTCACAAAACGATACAGAAACTCTTTTAGATTGCGCTTAAACAGCGTCAAACACTGTTCTGAAGTGGCCCCACTGCTGCGTTTGTTGTCAGGACGGAGCAAACGCGACACCCATCGCGCCGA
The DNA here is from genome assembly GCA_963969285.1 of Odontomyia ornata. Classification (NCBI taxonomy): domain Eukaryota; kingdom Metazoa; phylum Arthropoda; class Insecta; order Diptera; family Stratiomyidae; genus Odontomyia; species Odontomyia ornata. The sequence continues at coordinate 28,353,314 of OZ017740.1, read as the reverse complement.
CAGCTTTCTATTGCCTAATATTTACTGCAGGGTATGATCCTCGCAGTCATTTGAGATGTCTGCTGCCTCAGCTATCTCGGGCACCTTCAATCAAGATTTTGAACCGTCGACGAGAATGTCCTACATGATAGTGAATCTCTCTTGCGATAGTGGCACCATGGGGCGGTTAGGCTGAGTGTTTATCGGATCGCCCTCGTGTGATGACCAAGTATAGTTCTACCATGAACTCGAATGTAAACAAATGCGGAAATAATTAATTGTGATGACAAGCAAAAGTCAAATATATACGATGTAGAATGAACTTGTAAATCTACCGTAGACGGTCCCGAGCCAGTTTGAGAAATAAGGAGGGAACCCCTTGTTTCTTGAACCCATAATTTCCATGATTCCTCATCCCAAACCCCCAATTAAATGCTAGTAAATTCTCTCTTTTTACTGGCTCCCCAATTATGTGGCATCGAATGCCAAGAAATGCTAATAACTGTAAAAACATCTACAGCTCTGACACTAAATCCTACTTACACCTCCTTTGTGAGGATGTAAGAGGGTGAAATCGAATTTTCCGCGCTTGATAACGGAATCGACGTAATAACCATGCCGCCGCAATGGAGGTTGGGCGACGGGCTAGCTCCCCGTCCCTGGAAAAGCTTAAAATGTTTCGAAACATGAAGATGGGCTCTGGAATGGATTGGACTCGTGGCTGTGACCTCGCAAAGGAAAAAAAAACTATGGCAGTGGATGCTGGAATGTCAGATCACTCAATTACCGTGGCGCTGTTAAGGACCTTTTACAACAGGCAAGTCAATGTAAGTTAAAAACACTGGCAATCCAGGAAACGAACTGGACTGGAAACGACATTCAAGACATGATATTGCACACAATATTCAAAAAATGGGAAGCCTGTTGGAAAACAAGAATTCGGAGTGGTTTTCATTGTGGATAGGGAGTTGAAATTGCACGTTGTTGATTTCAAAGCAGTCAATGAACGGTTGTGTGCGATCCGCATATAAGCGAAATTCTTCAAAATCTGGCCGATTAATGTTCACGCCCCGACCAGGACGAAGATACGAAGGAAACGTTCTATAATCACCAGGAAAGACTCGTCGACTCATCGCCTACAAACGGCACAAAAATAATTCTGGGTGATTTCATCGCTAAGGTTGCAATGAGCTATCTCTTCAGGGAACGACTGGAGGATATAGATGAAACAAGTGACAACGCCCAGCGCCTGATTGACTTTGCATGAAGCAGAAACCTAGTCATACGTTTTACTTGCTTCCCACATCAACGCATTCATAAAATGACCTGGGTATCACCGAATGGCAACACACAGATCGACCATGTTCTGATCCAAACTTTCACCTTCGAACACATTTGACGTCCGTACATACTCAGGAGCCAATTGTAGCTCGGATTATTACTTGATCAAATTAACATATCGATGACGTATGTTAAAGGCAAATTCGCGAAAGGCCCGCCCGCCACAAAAATTTGACATAGAACGACTCCAAACGGCATGTGTGTCCAAAAATATCGCGGAGACCCTCGATAATCAGCTGGATCCCATCTCAACGTGCTCTGGATGGAAGTGAAAGCGGCTATTAAGACTGTAGCAGAACAGACGATCGGACGTCAAGCCCGCCGAAAGAGGAATGATTGGTTCGATGATGAGTGTTAGAATGTGTTAGATAAAGAGAATCAGGCGTACAAAGAATGCGTATATAGGAAAATCAGGACCAAGAGAGAACACTACGAAAATCTAAGAAGAGTAGCGAATAAAATAATTAGGATTAAGAAAAGAAAATACTATAGCGACCAATTGAGAAGTATAGATATATGCCTAGCAAGCAACAACACAGGACAAGCATACAAAGTAGTGAAAAGCCTGAGATGTGGTTATTAGCCCAAAACCACGCCCTGCCGTGATGAAATCGGCAATATCATCGCTTATGAAGCCAATATTAAGGAAAGATGGGCATCAAATATCAACATCGGAGCATATCAATGTCTGTGGAGAGCTTCCATTGGCTCCATCAACTCTGGATGAAATTTGTTCCATCATCAAAGCCCAAAAGAATAATGAAGCGCTGGGCATCGATGAGATTCTAGTGGAGCTCATCAAATATGATAGCAGTAGCGTTCATAAAGTTATTCACAAAGTCGTCCAGTACGTTTGGTAACAAGAACATATGTCGAAAGTGTGGAGCCAATCCATGATATTCTCCTTCCAGAAAAAGGTGACAAGCTACAGTAAGAAAATTAAAGAGGCTTATCACTAATTTGTACGGCGTACAAAATATTTTCAAAGATCTTAGAAAATAAAATTGGATAATACGCCAACAGTAATATTGGGGAGTATCAAGGTGGTTTTAGAGCAGATACATCGACAATAGACCAATTGTTCAGAGTCAAGCAGGTACTTGGAAAATGCTGGAAGTTTGGCATAGACGTTCACCAAATTTTCGTTGACTTTAAGCAGCCATACGACTATATTCATTGTAGCGTACTGTATCAAATAATGCTTTGCTTTACTATCCCAGCCTAATTAGTTCGTCTTACCAAAATGATCATGATATCGACGACCTCCCAAGTCCGCATCAATAACCTACTCACCGATGCCTTTGACACAAATATCGGACTAAAGCAGGGGGATGGGCTAGCCCCATTGCTATTCAATTTGGCTCTGGAGTACGTAATACGGAAGCTCCCTATCGATACGCGAGGTAGATTACTATACGGGTCGAGCCAAGTAGTAGCCTACGTGAATGACAGCAATATTTTATCAGGGTCATTAGCAACTGCCAAAGAACTTTTCCTGAAACTCAACAGGGAAGCGAAACTAGTGGGGCTACAAATCAATGAAAATAAAACATGACGCAGTCGAGGGAAAGTACCTCAAATACAAAAAATATCACACACTATCGAAAATGTTAGCGAATTTGTGTATTTAGGCACCAAAATAACGGAAACCGGTAATGCAAGAGACGAAGTACATCGAACAATACAGCTCGCAAATAAAATATTTTATTCGGTTTTGACGATCTTGAAGACCAGCTGCATATACCGGAAAACAAACTCCGAAGTATACAAATCGGTGATAAGACCTGTGTTATGTTATGGGTGTAAAACATGGATCCTAACCCAAGCATCCGCAAATATACTGAACGCCTTTGACGGGTCCTAAGGCAAATAATCTGAGCGAAGCTAGACGGGGACCAATGGCGAGTTCGAAACAAGCATGAGCTGTATGAAATTTTGGACGAACCGGAGGTCTCAACGATTGCAAGACTGCGGAAACTAGAATGGGGTGGACACATGAATCGTATGGACGAACAATGGATACCCAAAAAGGTATTCGTTGGAAAAATCCAACCTTCAGGCTGGATACCAGTGGGGGTACCGAGGAATCGCTGGTCTGACTCGGTCAACGAAGACAGTTCATGGTTGCTCGAATTTCAAAATTGGAGGACGCGGTCAATGGACCGGGACAGTTAGAGGTGCTATTTGCAGGAAGTGAAGGCCCGAGAGGGGCTGTTGTGCTAAAAAGAAGAAGAAGAAGAATGAACTTGTTTGGGAAAATGTGAAATTTTCCAATCAAGGTGGTCTTTCACGGAAAAGACCTGATTGATTGGAAATGGAAAGTTTCGAAGTTCGGAAAGTTTCGAAGTTCGCTCGTTAAATTGAACAAAAAATTAGTCCGTTGCCACTTGGCGGAATTGAACTTTTTTTCTTTTGGTAGTCGAAGCGTAATTTTGTTGATTTATTGGCATTTTGTATGGCAACGTGGTTCATCATTTGATGAGTTCACTAGAAAGCAGTTGAGTAATTCGGAAGATATTTATTGCAGAAAGCTGCCATTGAGCAATATCACGTGTGTATCGGTGTCGCAAAAAGGTGACGAGCAACAAAGGATAGATATTCTGGTCACCTACAGCCTAGCGTAGGAAAACTTTAGGTAGCTGGAGTCAGCAAAGATTCATTCACTACTGGAATTTTTTGTGTTTGTGTAGCGTTTGGCACTCCAATCAGAATGATGAAACGATAAATCTATCAAAAGTTGAAGTGCATGACTGTTATGTTGTAAAACCTATAATACAACAAGTCAAAGAAGCTTTACAAGGAACCGTAGAAGGTCATACTCGTATAAATAAAATTAATAGATCGTCATCATAGCACTGCTAACTAAGTTCCTCTTACAGTGTATCTTTCTTGTAAGTCAAGGTAGTGAACCGTTGAAACTAAGTTAAAACATTTCGATTACATGAAGAGTGGAGAAATATGAGTATTAATAAAAGAAAGCATTATCCGCGATTCTCACTACACGTTGCCAAAAATGAGATTACAAAGTTAACTTATTGCTATTGACTTATGACTCAAAATTCAAGCCTGTTCACAAACATTCTAGCATCGCTTACTGGTTCTCACATTACTTTGGAAGTTTATGATCAAAATTAGACATGTTTCTATTGTATAGAAATGACTTTATTTACCATATGCAAGTATTGCGTTTAAATTCAATGAGAATAATTACATTCTTCGCAAAAAGGTCTTTACACCTCAATATCATTTGAATATCTCTTCATTTATATTCGTTTTGTGTTCAAAAAAGAAAAATCCCAAGAACTTATGTTCTTTTTTAAGAAACTTAAGCCTGGAAAATGTTCAAGACTTTTTATTGGTTTTTGGATGAAACTCAATAAGGCGTCAAGTTAAAAACGCAAATTTCTACGAATACTGTAATGCATTGGTATGCTTACTTGTTAAATACCTTTCTGTTACTTTTACCTAAAAAAGTTCACCTTGCAGACTCATTCTCTAATAAAACGGTTTTACTCTACATGTTAAAGCAGACAAAAAGACGACATGCAAAGGAAGAAAACTTAACAAAGCACAAACACAAATAGAATGTTGTACGTGATGTGCCAGAAAAGTGCTTTTTGCTGTTTGTCAGAAGTAAATGCCAAACGTAGCATAAACATTTATTGATATGTAACAAAATTTCTTTCCTTTTAGCTTAAGTTCATTTGTATATTTTTTTTCATGATTTCCTGTTCGAAATGCAAAGCGATAACTAAACTCCGCATGTCAGAAAACCTCTTTGCAATATTAATGCGACATATTCTTGGACAGAAGTACTATAAAATTCTACACAAATCAAAATCATCCCGACATCAATTTAGAAATTTCATAACACGTGTCTCGGTATTTCCAGAAAAAAACTCTTTTGAAAATGTATTTTCTTCGTTTCACCTCATGCCTGAATGTAATGGAGTACCTCTAGTTAATTTGGAAGCTAATAATATTCCTAGTTTATATCCTTGCAACTCTATACACAGTGAGCAAATTAAGGTTGTGTCTCTTTTGGGCTCATTAAAAACCTCCGGCTAAATGGTTTTTCTGTAGCAAATGGCGGAAAAGTAAAAATGGCTGAAGCGAGAAAAGAAAAAAACCCAAAGGAATGATGATGAAAGGAAATGGCTTTTTGTTGAATTCTTTTTAAGTGTATATACGTCTCTCTGAAGGAAATATAGTCCTGAAAAGCGAAAGTATGTAATGGTGCCGTGAGATAAAGAGCAAGGTCAAAATAAATATATTTTAACGAAAAAATGTGTTTTGTTATTGCAAGAAAAAGGAATCGTGTTGTGTTGACCTAGATCGTATTCCTCTTTTCAGCATGAGCTCTAGATTTTTCGGTTTTTCATACGAATAAGAGAAAATTAATGCGATTTACTTTGGTACACAGTATTTAGCACAAAGTACTTCATTACTTTTTCACTTGATGTGAATTTTTGTTCCAGATGATTTCCTGAACAGAATAAATGGATACCGTTTTTTTCGGATAGATACAATGAAATTTTACTTTTTTTTAACATTTTGAAACTTCACTGTAATTGCTTTTAGCAATTTTTACTTTTTAAAGGAACTTTTTGATTTGAAGAAGGTTTTTTGCTATTGCAGGATTATCTGCTAAGTTTTGTTCTATGGAAATAAGATTATCCCAATTATCTCAACGGGAAATTACGTCTGATACTTATCACTCACTTGTTTCAAATCATGGCTCAGATGCTTTTGAAAGTGCATGGAAAATGTACCCTTGCACGATTCGAATCAATGAACTCTAAGACACCTAATATTTAAGAATAAAAATACTGTGAGGGTCAAAAGAAAGTGTATACCTATGTTTAACATATTCAAAACTGGATTTAAAAAAGCTTAAAGTCGTCTTGGCACTGACTCAACCAATTGTCTCCCACAAATCAATTGTTTCCCACAAATGCTCGATGGGGTTAAGGTCTGGGGTTGCGGAGAATGATGCAGCTGCTTAGGTGTTCGATACAATAACCATTCCTGCACTAGCTTTGACTTGTGCTTTGGGTTGTTGTCCTGCTGAAAGACCCATGATGTTTTTAACCCTACTTTTGCAACACTGGGTAGTTAATTTTCTTTCAAATTTTCTTTCAAAATGTCCAAGTAATCATTTTTATTTATTGTAGCCTGAATAAAGACCAGATTTCCAACGCCTGATGCCGCCATACACCACCAGATCAAAACCGAACCACCACCATGTTTTATGGTAGAACTTATGTTCTTCTGATCAAATTCGGCGTTCTTACTTCTCTATATTCTGGGTGATTTCTTGGAACCAAATATTTTAAATTTACTTTCATCACTGAAAAGTACGTTTTTCCAGAATGACCTATGCTCTTTTTTATACTTTTTGGCATAAAGCACACGGAGTTTCCCATACTTTTCAGAAATGTATCGTTTTTTTACGGGGTACTCTGCCATGTAACCCATTCCTATTAAGTATTTGGCGGACAGTACTTGCGCTGACACTGACCCGAGAATCTACTGTTACGTTTTCCGCGATTTTCACTGCACTCACTGTTGGATTTTCTCGCACTTTCCTCACATACGGATAACTTTTTTGGCCTACCGGAACGAGGCCGATCACTTACGTTTTTTCACTTCTCGAATTTGTCCAAAAGTTTTTTCACGGTGTTATGGCTTCTATACAGCACTTGTGGTATTTCCTGTAACGATTTTCCTTCCGTTCTTCATTTTACAATAAGTTTTCGCGTTTCAATTGCACTTTGCTTACCCATTTTAGTTAATGTAGAAACCGGATGGTGCAAATAAAATTACGAATGATTGAATTATCGCGTTATGTCTACCAAGTTTGCATTTTTGAAGAACTATAAACTGAATCTAACGGAAGTTTTCCCGATAAACACATCAAATACAGGGTGTGCTGCAAGCTGTACACATATTTTTGACGCGTAAAAAATGAAGTATTTTTTGTTATTTTTTTGTTGAATTTTTAGTGCAATGTTTTATCATCTAATTTTTTATTTTGCTATAAGAAAATGGGAAAACCTTTTCAAAACACAAAACATTTTTAAAATCCGACATCTAGAACTTATTTTATGAGGTTTTGAATATATTACACAAAGGTGTACATTTTCTTTTGACGCTCACAGTATGTTGAATAAGCAGGAGAGCGATCCTACAAGGAAGGCTTTGTAACCATCTTATGTTATTTTATAAAAAAAACTAACCAAATGATATGAATCAGTATTTTGAATTATGAATCCATTGAGCCTACAAGGAATCGTTCCATTATAAACGAAAGATCGAACGTTTCTGTCATATGCCTAAAACTGCCGCTATTTTGCTCCATCTGAAATAGATTTTCTGAATATTTGCCCAATCAAATCTATTCAAAGAATATAATATTCGTGAAATTTTCATGGAAATACGCAGAAAATTGTAGCATCTACACCAATTTGAAACATATCCCTACTAACCAACACCACATTTTGTGTGTTATTAAAATGGCTATACTCGTATCTCACTTGATTATGGTTCGATTCGAATGGCATTTTGCAAGCAGTTTGGGTATATTAACCTGCACTATTATGAAGTTTAAAAGAGTTTAAAGGTACCGCTTCGGTTTCATGGAGCAAACAAAGTTTGATTAATGTTGAGTGCTGAGGTATTTGTTGCCCTTGCACTCTTCAAATCCAATCCGATTGCGGGGCAGATACAATTGTTTCGTACATTTTGCCTTATCCTATTTTTTCTCAGACTCTTTTTTGTCTCAGATTCTATTTAGGGTTTTGTACTAAAATACAAAACCCTATTGCAATCACGACCTGTGTCCGTCCGTCTGTATGTCACAGCACTTTTTCTTCGAAACTATAGAGGCTGCAGCCATGAAACTTTGTGGAAAGGTCAAAAGTGGTGACTTCTTGAAAGTTCAAGGGTGAAAATTTTTTTCGAAGGGGTTTAAGGGGGGTCTCCCCATATAGGGAGTTGACCCCTCAAAAAAAAATTTTCACCACTGGTAGTCGAGTAGGGTGTCATTGGAAAGGCCTCAATGAGATCTTTTGAAAACAGGTCTTAAAATTGCCTTATGAGTACCGAGGGGGCAGGGGAAGGGGAAATGTACGAACTTTTCGCGTACCCCCCCTCGCGATTGGACACCTTCCATCCGAAAAACCTGAAAAAAATCATGAATGTAAGCCTTAATGAGTACAACAACAACAAATACATGAAAAGTCGAAATTCACTCAACTTTGTTAGTAATAGTATGATTTATCGATTTTATGTTTTCTTGAATAAAATCTAAATAGTACCCTCAAATTCAATAAAATTTAGCAAACAGATGACTATATATAAGATTGATCTTTTCTGAAAGTTTTATAAAGATCGATCAGTATTTAACGAAGTTATAGCGATTTGAATTTTCCTGTATTACTATGGAACAATGTGCCCTGTATTACTATGGAAACATATGGCTATAGAGCCATATGCGCTTTTTACCGACTTAGACACTACAGCTTTGCTAGGATTTGCATGAAAGTTTCAGGAATGATAGATATCATGAGGATGACTACATACAATTGAAACAAGTCGAAGAGGCAGGAGAGAGCTCCTAGCAAAAGGGTTTTGTAGCCATTCTAGGGTTCGAAAAAATAGGCCATGAATCGATGCTTACAGTACAGAGGAGTGGCCCCTGAAAAAAATTTCATGAAAAGTAGCCGATATGAGTATCAAATGAAAGTTCTCTATGAGAGCTTTTCAAAACAGTTCTTAAACTGACAGTTTTTGCTTCAGTGGGGGCACAGAGGGGGGGGGGGGGGGGGGGGAAATACATGAAAAATGTGTTTCCTCGCTCGCGAATGGACACCCGTGATCTAAAAAAATCTGAAAAAATTATCAAGCGAGATATTTATGGGTATAATTTTAACAAATACCTCAGAATTAAAAAATTCTTTCAACTTAGTTAATAATAGTATGATCCTCGAAAATGACGTGTTTCTTAATTTTATTCGTTGCTGGTTACGGCATTTTGTAAGTTGAGTACAAAACCCTTCTGACATGAGTATAGGTCTGTCTACCCAACTTGTTTGTTTCTGAATCTTAGGATTCTAATCAAGAACTTACATTTGATGTTCTACTTGACTGGCTTTAATACAAAAAAAATATTGTTGATGGTCACGACAGTATAGAGGTCCACGCCACGCTGGTGTATCACTCCTCAGCTACGTCACCGTGCCGCTGCCGAGTAATTAAAAAATTGGCGCCACTTTCAAATTTCAATTAGTATTAAAAATTATGCGTGGACCAATCTTGCCTTTTTGTGCATTAGTGAAAGAATTGATTCTTGGAAATATATCTCAAAAGATGACAGCGACGTAGTTGGTCGAACAGCGTTGTCACATGTTTACGAAAATATTCTACCGAACATCAAAACAAAAATTGTTGAAAAATCGCATCATGTGGCACTAAGAAATGAAATGCTCGCTAGCTTCAACAAAAGGTTACCTGCCTCTAAAAATAGTGTCATACCCTCTCTGATCGCCCTGCGTTTTGTGAATCTGAAAAAATATACAATTGCGTGGAAAACCATCAAATAACAAAAACTGCCTTCCTAGTAAATGTCATTGCTTCTTCAAAAAATGATAATTTCTCATATTGCTATAGCTTGCTTAAAAACCACGAATAAATTTATCGATGAGACTGAAAAAACTTTGCAAAAATGCTGCGAATATTAAACTGATTTGAAAAATTTGGAAAGCACCATCCTAAAGTTCCTTGCGAAAGTGTTTTTCAGTTGCTTGGTAGTTTTAGCAGCTAAACGGCTACGCCTAAATTGCACAAAACTGAATAAAATAATCTTTGTGCGTGATAACGATTAAGTTTCAGTTCTTTGAATTTGGAGCTATTTGGTAATCATTCTCGTAGTGTTCCTGAGTATTTACATACTACCGTGAAAAGGAAAAATATAAAAAAGTAGGATTATGTAAAAGTTTGGGTATCATTTGTGACTACAATATGAAATGGGATAAGCATATTGAATTAGTCACATAGGTCCCGGGATTTTCCAATACGACAACACTGAAAAATGAACATGTATCATTTCGAGGCTTTTATCTGTAGCTAGATTTTGTATGAAGTTTCATGATATTTTTTTTATTTACAACATGAAATCGTTAGGTGAAGCTACTTTTGCCTTCGTAAAAAAGTGGAAAAACAGGAATATCGCATCTTGACCAAGCATTGTTTTTTTAATTAGAAAAACTCCTGCACAATCAATGCAATGGATAGAGAAATGTTAATCCCAACCTGTTCCTTGGAGGGCAACAGTCGTTTAGTGAATTTAAAATGGGTCATGCAAGTACAAAAGACGCATCTCGCCTTGGAAGGCGAAAAGAGGCTATGAATACGGAAATCGTAAGGCAAGTGCATAGAATCGTTTTGAGTGATTATAAAGTAAAGTTGCACAAGTCAGCTGAGGTTGTGGGCATCTCAAACGAATGGGTGGGGTATATTATGCATAATTTTTTGGAAATAAGAAGCTATTGGCATGATGGGTGCCGCGTTAGCTGACCGTCGACGAAAAGCAGCACTGTGTTGACGATTCAACGGTCACAGCGTAATTAAGCAGACTTTTTGGACGTTTTCTGACAATGAATGAGACGTGGGTGCAGTACCATAAGCCTGAGTCCAATATGTAGTCCATAGAGTAGCTGAAGAACCACAAAAGCCGGCCAAAGTGCTCAAAAGTACAACACAGCCGAAAAAGTTATGACCTCCGTTTTTTGGATGTGGATGGAATAATCTTCATGAATTACCTACAGAAGGGAAAAACAGTCACAGCAGAATATAATGCAGCCTTATTGAAAAGTGAATTAACGAGAACTTCGGATCCATATGGTGAAAAAAAGCGCTTTGTTTCATCACGAACAGACACCGTCTCACACGTCCTTAAAAGCGATGGCCAAATTGGACCAATGACAACTCAAATTGATTGCTCACCCTCCGTATTCTCTACGGTTGGCCCCCAGCGCCTATTTGTTGTTGCAAATGGTTCTAAGGAATGAGATTTGGGTTGAGTGAGGAAGTCATTGCACGTACCGAGGCGTTTTTCGAAGTTTTGGGTTATTTGCACTACAGAAAGTGCATTGAAATGCGGGAACTTCGATATACCAAATGCACCGCCCACTCTCAAAGGCAGCTTTATTGAGGATTAAGTATAACTCTGTCCAAAAAAAAACCCTTGCTTTCATTAAAAATCCTGGAACTTATTAGCCCATGCAGTATTTAAAAAAAACAAGTATTTTACATTCATTTTGCATATACTCTCTAAAATATGCAGTCTGACAATTTTATGATGATTCACTATACTTTATTTCATAGCATAGTAAATTATTGACTAATTGCACGGGGAGAAGCTTGCTCTAACTGCTTGTAACTTTTACAATATCTGGCTTTGCATGTAGCAGAAATAAAGTCTTATTTTTAACTTGCTTTCCACATCGACACGTACATAAAATAACCTGGGTGTTGCCGAATGGCAACACACAAAACCAAATCGACCATAATCTGATCCAAAAAAGATGGGCCTTAAGCATTGTTGCGGATTCCGGCAGTGCCGGTATTCTCTCATTCACAAATTTAAACTTCTTTCTTCCTTTAGGCGCTCCTACCTTTTTGTTTTCTTTTTTACACTAAAGTACCTAATCATTTAACTATTTCTTTATTCGCCATCTTCATTAATATCATTTCCTACCCTATTCCTTACAATACAAAAAAAATTATATTCCTGTCTTCCCCACCACCAAAACAACATTCTTTATTTTCCACTAACAAAATTCATTCGTTACTATACAAACGAAAATTCATTCTTCCTCTTCTATACCAAAAAAATGTTTACAACAATATTAAGGCAAGCTTTCAAATGCTTTGCATCATTGAACTTACCTGTTCAATAGATGAGAGTTTATCAGAAGTAAGCTAAGGTGCAAGCGTGGCAAACTCTCAATCTGGGGGTCTACTGGGATCGTGGGTTTGAGTCCCCGCTGCACAGAAAAAATCCTTCTAGTTTTAACGAGCATATGCAATTGGAATTGTTGCATTTGTCGAAAGTCAAAAGATAAACGGAGGAATGGGATTGAAGTGTATTGAGCTTCAATCATGTTACCTCTGTACTCTGTACTGAATAATAATTTGGAAAAAGAATTGCGGGATTGGTGGTCAGTTTTTGGTGACGATAGTTAGTTGCGTTGATAGCAAAGGAGTGTCGGAAGGTTGGAAAGTAAAAAGACAAAAACTAATATTGATGTTGAAAAAAATAAAATTCGCTTGTGAATACGTGAATAAAAGTTGAGTTAATAGCGAAGGCGAGAAAAAGAAGTTACGTGATTTTGTGAGGGCTATGAATTCATGTTTTTGGCATCCGTAAATAAATTATTACGCTCGGGTTTAGACGAAATGACAAGGCAAAAAGCCTGGAAAATAACTCATTTTGTTTCAAATTGTAATGAGTGTGTCAAGAAAAAAGAAAAAAACGAACCAGCAGTGGATGTTTTATTTCTGAATTGAAATACAAAGATTTAAATATACTTGTGAACGTAACCACCAACATTGTGTTGAAAATTAAATTGAATAATCGGTACAAAAACGAAATATTTAAACAAACAAGTGTCGATATACCTAAGCCATAAAATTTGAAGAGTGACTTAAAGATTTGTTACTTCTAAAGACTTATTTGTTAACTTCTTGATAAGGCAAAGTGCCGGGCTTTGCCTTTTTTCCAATTAATTAGACCAGCAAAGATTGTTAGACAGCGGATGGTGGTAATAAAAGTGGCGGTTTCGTGTTTTTTGATTCTTTTTAACTTTACATATTCATTCAAAACTTAACTTTAAGAGGTCCTGCACTTCTTTTTTGTCTTTCGCCCAGCGCCCGGAGCTCAACAGAAAATCGAGTGATAACTTCGGCAACATCATCGCTGATGAAAACAAGACTCAGGAGAGATGAGCATCATATTTCAAGGACCTCTAGCTCCAGCTTCCCAAATGTGCTGCATGACCTTATGGATAGTTAGAAGAGCACTTGCCAAAAGAGTGACGCCAATCAATTATATTCCTTATACAATACACAAAAAAAGGTGACAAGTACTACTTTGCACGGCGTAAAAAATATTTTCAAAGATCTCAAAAAATAAAATCAGATCATACCCCAACAGTATTGTTGGGTAGTCTCAAGGTGGCTTCACAACAGGTAGATCGGCAATAGACCAATTGTTTACAGTTAAATAGGTACTTGAGAAATGCCAGGAGTTCAACATAGATGTACACCAAATTTTCGTTGACTTTGAGCAAGCATGCGACGGTATTGATCCTAACGTAGTGTACCAAATAATGCTTTCCTTTGGCATCCCAGCATAAGTAGTCCATCATACTAAAATAAAAATGATGTCGACAACCTCCGAAGTCCGTATCAATAACCAATGGACCGACGCGTAGAAAAACTAGTACGGCTTGTGATTACAACATCAAAAATCTGGGCGCATTTGTATATTGTGTTTGTGTATTTTATGAAAGGGACAAAATACGCCGAGAAGTACTTGTACTGAGGCGAATAATTGGAGCGAAGCTAAACGGAGACCAATGATGAACTCGATACAACGATAAGCTGTATGAGATTGACGGGCTGGAGGTTTTCACTCTTCTAAAAATGCGGAAGCTGCAATGAGCTGGTCACGTGAATCGTATGGATGAACAATGGATACCCAAAAAAAAATCCTTAGGAAAACAGAAAGGTGGAGACCGGTGAGGAAATGAGAAGACGCTTGTCTGACTCGGTTAACGAAGACACCCTTTCGCTGCTCGAATATCGAATTTTATTTATTTAACATCATAATCAACAGATAGTTAATCCAATTTCCGATTAGATGAAATAATCAAACACAAGTATTAAATTTTAAAGCAATACAAAACAACTAAGAATTATTCAACAATATCAAAAAAATGATTAGAGAGCAAGTAATTGAGATTAGTTTTAAAAATATGTAAAGAATTAGGCAGAGGACCAAGACGCATAGTTTTATGTCTACGTGGTAACCGCACAAGTGAAGAGCAAAAGTAAAAGCTTGTTCGCGCAAAAGAGACGTGGAAAATGTCATGAGAGCGACTAGACCTGACTAAGCTATGAAGGGAGATAAATGAGCAAAGAGTATCCGTAGGCAACTTAAAAAGTATGCATTCATCAAAACGTAGTCTTTGCGATTCTAAGGAAGGAATGTGCAAAGCTAGTAGACGATCTATGTGGGGTTCGCAGTCCGACCGGCATCTGTAAAATAAATTACGTATGAATCTACGTTGGATAAATTCAATAGATTCAATAAAATATTTTAAATGCGGACTCCACACTGGCGAACAATATTCTAATACACTACGAACTAAGGAAACGAAGAGACAGATGGAAGTAGAAGAAATGCGGAAGCTATTAGAGGATCTAAGGGTAAAGCCAGCAAGGTGTGATGCCTTCGAAATGGTCAGCATTAATGATCAAACTTTAGTTTGTCGCCAAAGACAGCACCTAGATCACTTTATGAATACAACATCTAGATCCTTTTTGTATTTCATACAGGGCTTCTCCAAGAATGGGGTAAGGAAACAACAAACGATTTTTTAGTTAGAAAAAATGCACCATCTATCTAATTTATGAACGCAGTTCTCCATACTATCGATAACTCTGAATATTTTACAATCGCTCGCATATAAGAGATAGGATGACGATACCGAAGCAGGAAGGTCATTGATGGAAATAAGAAAAAGTAATGGACCTAAAATTGATCCTTGTGGGACACCAGAAACAGGATGAAATGGAAAAAAGACCTAGGAGTTGACAGAAACAACATATACATGGTTAGTGACATATGTGGAAAACCAAGATGTAAGAAACGGGGGAAGATTGAAGCATCTTATTTTGCTGAGAAGAAGCTTATGATCAACAGAGTCAAAAGCTTTGGAGAAATCCGTGTAGATAACATCCAATTGGCTTTGTTTATCAAACGTGGAGGCGACCGTGTCGGTAAAAGATAAAAGCTTGATCAAGGCTGATCGGCTTTTGATGAAGCCATGCTTTTCACGGGACAATAAGGAAAGAACTAATAGATAGACTCTATTATATACTACACGTTCGAAAATCTTGCTGAAACAGAAGAGCATAGAAATATGTCAGAAGTTGGTAACACAATAAATATCACCTGCCTTAAAAATAAAAAATACATATGCATATTTCAAGTAGGAAGCAAAAGTGGCATTAGCAAGACTAATATTAAAAATTATTGATAAAAGAACACACAAGGAAGATGACAAAAATTTACTAAAAAATCCGAGACTACATCTGGACCACAGCCTATGCTTCGGTTTAAGCTTTGCATTATAAGCTCAATCTCGAGTGGAGCGAAATTGGAGGACGCAGTCAATGTGCCGAGATAGTCGCAGGTTCTTTTTGCGGGAAGTGAAGGCCTGAGAGGGGCTGTAGTACTACGAGGAAGAAGAAGATATAAGCCGCCATCAAGATGTTGTTAATAGGGGTACCGGTTAATTCGTGCGTTTTTTTTCGATAATTGAAGCTTTATTGTGAAAAATTCGGTAATGGTTTGTTGAGCGACGCTAAGTGATTTTGCAAGTTTGGAATGGATCTTGGCCGAGCAATGTCTCCAATTCGTGATCTTCAAACTTTTTTGGCTGTCCGGGGCGTTCATCGTCCCCCAAGCCGAAATTGCCACTTTTAAACCTTGCAAACCACTTTTGGTACGTACGCTCAACTAGAGCATGCACACCATACACTTCCACCAAAATACGATGACTTTCGGCAGCCTTTTTCTTCTATGAAGAAGTACTCCCCGCAAAAACACTATTCGGCACAAAATTCGACATTTTCAGAGTAAAACAAAGTATTGTTGTTTACGCTTCAGCTAAATGACACATACTGATTCTGAAACTATATGACAGTAGCTTTCCAACATATATTTAGAAAGAACGCACGAATTAACCGATACCCCTTTTATATTCCCTCAATTTTCACCAAGCCTTTTGCGGCCCCCTCTAATCCTTCAGCGACAACAAGTGTCATTATTGGCAATCTTGAAAAAGACAGCCCTACAAGCAAAGAAAGTTACTGCGCCTCTGCTATTCTCTATATTTAGTCACAACCTATTAAGCGGCTTCAATCTTAAAATGTCACCAACTTGTTGCTGATGACCTGATTATTTATAGGGCCGACCAAAAGATTTCAGTGGTTCGAGCGAACCTTCAGAAAATGTTTAACGACGAGCAGTCATACATAGGAAATTTACAAAGGAAAGTGAATGCGCAAAAATGCGAAACACTTTTGGTTCGGACAGCGCTGCGGTTGGCCAGTCAAGAACTGGAACGAAAAGGAGACGATTAATTCATAAAAGCTGATGAGGATGGTTCACAAAGAGTCCCACATAAATCCTGTATTCAACAACTCTTTATTTTTCTCGATCAGTATCTATTTTATTAATAAGCATGTTGAAATCATGCTCATTAAAGCGCCTAAATTGTTCATGTCCCTAGGACTACTCTTTATTCCTGACACATAGACCGAAAGGTTAAATTTATCTATTACAAAGCTCTGTTTAGACCTTTTTTGACATATGAATGTCCGATCTGGTATAATCAGAGTGCTAGTGCAATGGAAATGTTACGATTTTTTAAAAGGTAATATCTTCGAGTATACTCGTATACTGGTCTGTACACGAAGCCTAAGGCAGATTGGGAACACTATAAATCGAATAGAAGAATTTATAAAACTGCCAAAGTGGAGGCTGTTACTGTGAGCAAAAATCTCTGGTTTTCCCAGCCGTTCCGCCCTACCGACGAGTACTTTCACCACTGGCTACATACCTCCAGAAGCATTCGTATATTTAAGACGAATCGGTATGTTTTTGATTCTGGTGTAGCCTTCGTACATATACTATAGCCAGGCCACTAATAAGAATATAGAATATCTTACGGATTCGTGCTCCCAGAATCGACGATTTCAATGGAAATACTCATTTGCGGGGGAGGTTGAGACTGGTCGAGCTGAGACGGAAGCAGTCTAGGTGTAGGTGGCTGAATGGTAGTAGCTAAATTATTCGTAGTTGTTTGTGGTTATTCGGGACTTCTCATTTTTGTTCTTGTTGCAGCTCATTACTGCTACGTGAAGTATTATTTTAATTTATTTGTGCTCATTTTTTCATTCAATTAAAGAATTTAACATGTGGGTTAAGAATACTATAATAGTAGTTTTAGTAGGATTACGTACAAATTTTTATTTGATAGAAATTTATTAGAATTAAGTTATAACATATTGAATGTAAGCTTAAAGTTCAAATCGTTATTTAAAAGAATTGGTTTGTTTTTGACTACTATAATTTTCATTCATATTAAACTGATATTATTTTCTTTTTGGATTGATTTTTATTGTGATATTTCCTAAATTTGGAGCGCCGAGTACCCCATTATTTTTTTAAGTAATTTTAATATTTTAAAACTAGCTAAAACTAAATTTATAAGGGTGAAATCAATAAAGCGCATTTGAAATTGAAATAAAAGGTTTCCAAATTGAATTTGAAATTTCAGCTTTGTTGGTTTCAATCAAGGCGAATCTGTAATTTGAAAATACAATATTTTCCCCACCCTTCTGAAATTTAAATATTGGATGCATATCAATCAGAAAATTATCATTTAAACACACTGATTCAAAAACATTTTCTGTATTTCTATTTGTATTTTTATGTTAATCCCTTAAACATTTTGCAACAACAGAAAGCAATTGAATCAATGGAATTCGGTTGATGGCAAATATAAAAGAATTTTCATAACTCTTTTATCCATTGGAACGCTATTCAAACATTTGATATGAAAGCTACAGAAGGATAAATGACGGTTATGCGAATTATTTTCCCAAGCAACCGTTGATAGGAAGATAGAAAATTCCGAACTTTTTCGCTACGAGCATTACATACATACATAGATAATACTGAATGCGTTATTTTATGGAGATACTGCTTAACCAAGCTAACGAGTAGATATGTTGGTTCGTTTGAGTTCGAGCCTAAATGAAACCCGTCGAAGGCGTCGTGATTCTGATTATCATCATCATCATCTTCATCACGATCATACAGTTGTCATCCGCACTCACATATATGTACGTATGGGGATCCATTCTTTTATGTATTCACAAAAGGCAAAACGAACGAAAAAATTCAATTCCCATTTGAATATATTAAGGCAAGGATAAAAGAAGACAATTGATTGAAGTGGTGACGACAAAATTGAAATACAAAGCCAAAAAATATTATCGTTATCATATCCTTCGACTGGAAATGGGATAGATCTGAAATTCCCCCGAAGGCTTTATTTGTCACGCATGGCAGCGCGGCGTGGGTTGGAAAATTGCGAAACAAAAGAAAATCTACACTAGATGTGTGTACATACACGTATACGTCAATTTTAAGGGGTTCCTGGTCGGTGGATCTCCGAAATGGAAGATTCGGTACTTAAATACTACTTCATATTCTGTAGCAAATTCTGACAGGATAATGTAGAAAGTTTTGAAAAATATTCTCATGTACACTCAAGGAAAAATAAGTTTGGTCAAACTAGAACGCATATTTCACTGAATTCTAGTTGAATTCGTGCTTCCAGGAATAATTCATTTAAACCTGCATTCTAAACCCATCATAATATCAGATACATTTTCTTCCGAATACCAAACTACCCTTAACCGATTTCATGGCCTCAATTATTATTCTCTCATGTTTGTTGCAATGCACTCATAGACAAACAAAACTCAACCCAATCTCCCGCAATGCAAACGCTTAATCTACGGTTCGGCATACAAACAATTCAGGACGAAAATTCCTCAAGTCAACAAAGCTGATTATCCACTCGACAAAGAACGGATACGTTCGCATATGAATACTCAGCACTGTTCTTCCTTGAATTCTATCTATGCGTCTATAATAGAAGCATAGTAGTATACAGAATAAGGACACTCAAACACAAGAGCAAGAAGAGGAAGAAGAAAGAGAATATTGAATACTATATAGCGAATAACCGAAAAAAGCATTTTCTTAAGAACTGAACTGTTTTCATTGCTCTCTTCTCGTAATCTATTTCTACAAGTCACCCCAATCCATTCTTTTTACAGTGCTTCATTTTTTTTTGTTGTTGTTCCTCTTCTTTATTCTGCTCTTTTCTTAAGCCACCGCCCGAATATGGAGCAAGAACGGCAGTTTTTTATGAAAAATTGAAATATTTTCTATCATGTGTTGACGGAAAATAAACTCGCGTATCCCTGGGAATGTTCGCCAAAGTGGATAGATGTTTGCTGCCTACAGGATAAAAACTCCATTCAAGCAAAAGAAACGCGGAAGTGCCGAAATTCATGGGAAATGAGCATCTGTGACAAATTTCTTTCCGGTGGAGAGACTCAGGCTCAGCTTCGGATGATGGCAAGCGTAGCGTCAAAGAAAATAACGCTGATTTGTAAGATGCAGTTTTCACGTCGAATATTAAGGCAAAATTTATGTTATCCCATCCATAATTTTAGGCTTGAGTTTGTTGTGAGCACGGAAGAAGGTACAAGTGTTGCACGCTACAAAGCAAGAAGAAGGGGACAGGGGGTGGGGATGTGATGCGTACAAATCTTTCTCTCAAGAGTAATGCAGTGATTGTGATATATTCCTACACGTTGCTGAGTACATCCTACAAAATATTTACGTAACATGGATTAGCTTCCACCCTCATAAGAGAGCTTTATTGGCGAGGTCGCTACCCACTCCTACTGCTTCAGTGTGTGCTGATGTTGCTGCAACATCAACACGGTACTTCTAAACTTGCGACGATGTAGATATCCTGATTACACTCGTGGATACATATGTAAAAGTTGAAACTTCTCGGAAGTGAAATGGTTTTGATAAGTGGCATCAACTACCAGTACAAGTCCTAGGCATTAACATTTTGTTGGGAGCTTTTCCTCATCACTTTAATCCTTGCTGATGAGAAACAGTCGTTTTCATGAATGAGTTATTTTTGAAATATTTTGGAAAAGGACTTGTGTGTTGAATTATGCAGTAAAAATAAACAGAAAGAAATGTTTGGAAAATAAATATGAACAGATTGACAGAAAAAGTAGTCTGATGCTTTGTACTTTTGAATGTAGCCAAAACACGGACAAAATATTGACCTTTCATTGATGTGTTTTCTATGATGCTTGATGTGATACCAAGGCAAACTTTCCTTAATTAATTGATATAGTAGATATTGAGGCGTTTTGAATAAATTATTTATGGATCTGATCCAAATAAATAGCAAGTTTATTTTTAATACCTCCATTTCCTACCACTCTCTGCATCACTCTTTCTTCGTCGCACAATGCTCGTACGATCTGCATTCACATTTCGTCGCTTTGTTAAGTGTGCCACCCAGACAATATTTACTACATCGGTATAAGGAGGCACACAAAATAATGTGAATTAATCCTTTCATGAATATCTAGTCCAAATTCATGACCAGCTCTCAGAGCTAAAAAAAAGCAATATAATATGATGCATTTAAAAAAACTCTGAGTAACTGTCTCTTCAGTATCTCGCCGATACTGTCGAAAATGCCCTAAGATACTGAGCTTTAAAAGCAGATTTACAGGTCCACGCTTCAATCAGTGTTCATTAAATGATCCCCAAGTCTTTTCTTAACCATTTCTGATAAATTGTTACTAAACTAGTTCAACTGAGCACTGGCAGTTTCAGAATGTTTTCATGTCAGCAGTTTCAGAATATTTTCATGTCAGTACAAACGCATTTAGAACACGTTTCTTGATGTGCATTGGAAAAACCTCATATCTTCTTAACAAGCCTATTATTGGGGCTAATTGCCTCCTTAAGCTATTTATGTGTGTCCTTGAGCTATTTATGTGTGACCAAGTTATTTCATTTCTAGTACTCTTTGCAATTTTTCGCCGTTAATATTTAGGTCGATATCTATGTTTCCATTGTTCTTTTGCTTAAAAACAATATATTTTGTCTTTGCAGTGTCCAATACTAGTTTGCTTGTGGTTAAACACTGATGAAATTTTCCTAGACCCTCGTTGATAGTGTTCTCAATGGCAGTTACGTCTCATCCCGAATAAAGTAGAACTGTGTCATCAGCGTATAATGTGTGATATCCCGTCAGCCCACATGTATTTAGATCATTTGTGTATAGCAGGAACAAAGTTGGGCCAAGTATTGATCCTTGGGGGACTCCTGTTTTCGTAGGTGCTCGATCGCTCAAGACATTGTTGATTAATGTTCTTTGCGATCTTCTCTCCAAGTAACTTTTAAACAACTGCTTAGGACTACCTTGAATACCATGCGATTCAAGTTCACAAAGCAAGAGGTCATGATCAACTATGTCAAATGCTTTTTTTAAATCCAAGATAATTGCGATGGTATAATCACTTCTGTCAAGTCCTACATTGATAAAACGTATGGCAGAAAGTAGTGCATCTAAAGTACTCTTGTTCTTTTGAAATCCAAACTGATGTTGGCTTAAAAAAGAGTTTTTAACTAAGAATAATGTCAAACTATTGTTTAGTATTTTTTCAAATATAATCAATCCCGTTAGCAGTGCAACTGGATAATCGTTTTTAAAATTCTGTATGCCTTCCTTTTTTTAATACCTGCCTCAATTACTTTTTTCGTTATCCAAGTACGTTGTCGACATCTGATTTTTTCCTCTCAATAAAAGAGCTTTGCTTAGCAACAATGATTATATTTTTGAGTTCAATTTGGTTTCCGCTTCTCCAGTAATTCTCGTATATTTGATTTAAAGAGCTCTTTATCTATCGGCGGCATATCTTTTATATGCCGCCTTCTATATGTTCAGGGTTTGGTCTTGAATAACTATTTTTAAAACACGATGTTCCACCACCGGCCAGTCCTCAAATATGAATGTCATGTTTTCAGCTTCTTTTAGACCAGACAGGTATTTGAAACTGGGTGAGTTATTTTGTTGTTGTTTATGATATCCACTCCATTTGTTTCTAGCGTATCTTTATAAATCCTTGATTTCGCTGATTCTATTTATTCGTACATCAATGTTTGTGTCCGCTACTGTGACTAAATTTATTCAGTTGAAAATAATGTATCTAGTACTGTGCAAAAGTCTTGCACGTTCATATGATTGGGGTTTTAGTACGTCCCTAATTTCATTTTTTTACTGTCTTGTTAATAAAATTGTTTGAATTTTTTATGTATATTACTGTGCCTCGACCTCTTTCAGGCCGGCAGAAGAAGACCGCATTATATCTTTCAATATTATAAAATCATGCTTCTTCTGGAGAAACCCAGATTCTATTTTAATCAGATTTACTAAGAGAAAAACTAGTTTAGTCATTTTAGTTCACTTGGGTGAATTTTTTTTGCATTGAAAAATGTAACATCAGACATCATTGCAAACGAAATCATACATAACTTTAAACATATTACATGAGATCATGCTGAGCCAAATATACTAGAGAACTGTGTAAATTGTACAAAGATGATGAAGCAATGATTATTACGCAAAGTAACCGCTTCGACAATTAGACAATTTGTAGTGTTTGCAGGTGGCAGAAATGTCAGTTTTGGACTCCAGCGGTGGACTGCTGCCTCAGTGAGCGCGAGATTCATGCTCAGCTGAAAATAGCCTTGTCTGGACAAGCCTAAGTGCGCTGGCAAGCTAACTTTGCCATATCGTGGGTGGGTTCTTTTCTCACAGCACAAGGGACCACTACAAAAATCTTTCTCGCACTTATGAATTATATGATGACCAGTGTCAACAAAAACGCAGAAGCAATTGACCGTCGATAGGCGTCAACAGCCTAGGCAACATACCGAAAGGATTGCATGGAGAAACGCGACGACAATGCCCGGTTAATTGCATGCGAGACGTAAGGCGATTTCATCAGTGCCGTGAAAATCCACGGCCCACAAATAAGAGTGGGGCATCCAGATGATGGGGGCACCCCCACTCATCGCTCCCAGCCGGGTCAGGGATCCAATGAAATGCCTTGGTCTATATTGGGTGAGGAAGACCAAGCATCCTGATAAGAACCCCTATATATTTTTGGCTTAATCAATTAATATTTAACATTATGGGCGATTATTGATTAATATTTTACATGACGGACAATTATTTATAAATATGTAGCATTACAGACGATTCTTAATTTTAGTTTTTTATTAAATAATTTAAATAATCACTAACAAACGATTCAAGCGACGCATAACTTAATATGAAATCCTTGAGAATCCAATAATAACAAAAATACATTTAAAGAAAATTACAGTGGAATGAATGGCACATTATGTTTATCTAAGATAATGGAGTGTGTATGTATGTTACCCTCCCACATTTTTCCCGACAAATGAGAACTCTTTTAACATATTATTCGGGTCCAGATAAATTTACTTTACGTTATCAAAACTTTTGTTTGCGATGAGTTTCGTAGTTCGCCCGCAAAAAACATCTCATCAACAATGCTATAGAATTTAAAAAAGCTGAGCACAAGATCTAATTCCCATTGTAGAAGTATTCGTTGAGGACTTTAACAAGTTATCTATAGCTTCTACGTAACAGAGATTATTGCCGTTCACATCAACATATATGATGAAGTATAGACCGGCGTAATGACGATAGATGATTTCGAAGTTACGAAACTCTACAAAATTTGTATGCTTAGGATCCCGAACAGTTACCACAACATTTGATTTGATGGCGTAGATACAATTGAAAAAGAGAGAGCCGATTATTTTGAGCGCAAGTACCGCTACTATCTGTAATGTCCTAAGTCGCTAACTATTCATTTTCACACAATAAAGTGAGCTCCCATTTTTGGAAAAAGCGCAATGCAAAACAGTATTTTCTTCGTCGCGAAGACGCACGCGACACTTTTCCAACGTCGGTTTTATTCCCATTTTGCTCTTTCGCCGCGATCACTTTACAAGGTCAAATTTCACAGATAAATTTGGCTGAATTTCATTTAGTAATTCTTAATCCCTTTTTTCACTACTAATTTAATTCAAATTGAGGGCAGATTTGCGTGGATGCGAGCAGACAGACCGCCAAAAACATAAATTTTTCACTCGCTATAGTTCATATTAATTTGTAATCCTTTACCGTACGTTTTCGGCATAAATCATATCGAATAACTTCTCGAGGGTCCTTATTTGATCGGTTAAACTACAAAAAATCATTAATTATTCCACGTGAATTAGATTAGCTTCAACGGAAACAACGCGTAAATATTTTTCGACATTTTCATCGATAACTTAAATACACTAAGCGGTGAGCGTTTAAGTGGCTCTTCATAGAATCGACGACGGCCATCACGTTATTCTCCCCTCACTCCGGAGTCTGTCTTCGTTCGCAACTTAGCAGCAACTCCCTGTTATCACGTTTTCTACTTGCCGGTTGCTCGATTACCTCACATTCCCGTTGTTCACCGGAACGGGTTCTTTCCAATTTTATGGAACCGACACTACATATCGAGATGGTAGTATTTATCCACTTTAACGTAGACACGAGCATGTAAAAGACGTTTTTGTGGGTCTTTTTTCTCGGCTTTATTAGTTACGGTATTGATATACGTATCCTGCCTAAAAAAACCAACAACCATTTCATCTTTAGCTTTCAATTCTTCATTTTGTGTAAAGGCTAATCGAATCGATGCTTTGTTTGATTTGCGCGAAACATTAAAACTGGTTCTTCTTCATTGGATTGTGTGTCTTCAACGAATGCTGCAGAATTATCACGACGATTAAGCGTAAATGCAGTAGCTGTTGTCTCCTTGTCGAAAGCCACGACTCCTCAGTTAGGGAAATTTGACGAAGTTCTTGTTGGAGTACAAGTTATCGATGCTTATTTTTCAATCCACGTGGTAGCTCTTCTATGCTTTGGTAATTCTATGAGAGTTGCTGAAATATCATGCATCGTAGGGTTTATGAATTTGAATATAAAGTTATTCACACTTCACAAGTCACACTTCACAAGTCGAACTTCAGGAACGTGGTTACTTGCGAACAATTAAGTGCAATATTTAATTAAAGTCAGATGATATTCAGGCTTGATTGTATTATTTTCACACTGCCGAAAACGGAGCCAATGCTTGATACAGAGACTCTTTCGCTGTGGAAAAGACTTGTCGACAGTTTGCGGCTGATCTGTCGGCTATGCGTGGTGTTGATCGATTGGTAGTAGGGAAACCTTTTGATGTCTCTTCAATGCAAGAGTGTTTCAATAAATGTTGACTTCTTGATAGAAACTGAAATAACTTCTTTGTTACAAAATTCCCTCAATTTCTTCTCGACTCCGGTTGTCATTTTTGTGAAGGTCCCTCGAGCAGTTTGCCTATGGAGGCTGCTCGGTTACTACAAAGTACATACGCATCAGCTTGCTGCGGCCCTCAAACAGGTAAATCTAGTTTTTTTTAGATGGGAAGGACGCGATGTTGCGATCTCTGTCTCTCGACGTCGTATTCTTTATCCGTTTGTTCATACTTGGCAGCTTGCTGCCATCCTCAAACAAACTGCTAGCGATTTCAACCACATTCCAGTCTACGGCAGCATCAATCTCGCTTGATTTGCTCAATGAGAAAACTTTCTAATATTGAAGATCCATGGCAACTTGTAGTCAAGTCATCGGTAAAGTTTTTATTTTACATCTCCGCTTAAGTAATTTCGTAGAAAAAACTTGGATAATATAAAGGTTATCCTTAATTACACTAAACCCACAACGAATAGCGTGGCCCGCAAGGTTATTGCTTCTTTCAAAATTACTTTGTTGCATGGATATGACGCCGTCTGTCAGTCAGAGTATTGGGTATGGGAATATAATTGATTGGCTCGCCTCGTTTAACATATATTCTTGTTGCCAAATTTCCTGCATGATTTTATGGATGGCTTTCTGATCACCGCTGCCATCATATTTGATGAGCTCAATTAGAATCACATGAGTACCCGGCGCTTTATAATTTTTTTGGGCTTTGATGGTGAAACAAACTTCATCCATAGTTGGTAGGGCAAATGGACGCTCTCCGGAGACATGTTCCTTAACTTGGTGGTTTTGTCGATGTCATCACGACAAAGCGTGGTTTTGGGCTAATATCCATGTCTCAGGGTTTCACTACTGTGTATGATTGTCTTATGTTGTTGCTCGCTAGACTAACATCGATATTTCTAAATTTTTCGTCATAGTATTTTCTGTTGTTAGTTCTAATTATCTTATTCGCTACACTTCTGAAATCTTCGTAGTGTTCGCTCTTTTTTCTGGCTTTCCTACCTACATCATCTTGTACGCCTGATTCTTTTTCTCTAACGCATTCTAGCACTCATCATCAAACCAATCATTTGTCTTGCGCCGGGCTTGATGTCCGATCGTCTGTTCTGCGACGGTCTTAATAGCCGCTTTCACTTCTATTCAGAGCTCGTTTCTTGTTTTCAATGAGGCGTCTGATAAGATGGAAGCTAGATGGTTGTCGATGATCTCCGTGAAATGTTTGACCACAGACGCCGTTTGGAGCCTTTCGATATCAAATTTTTTAACGGGCTGGTTTTAGATGAATACGCCTTTGACGTACGACATCAATAGGTTCATTTGATCGAGTAATGATCTGAGTAACAATTGGCTCCGCAGTATGTACGGGCGTCAAGTATGTTCGAGGCTCAACGTTGTTGAATCAGAATATGGTCTATGTGGTTTTGTGTGTTCCCATCTGGTGATATCCAAGTCATTCTATGTATGCGTCGATCAAGAAAGCAAGTCGAATGTATGACTAGATTCCTGCTACATGCAAAGTCAATCAGGCGCTGGCCGTTGACATTTGTTTCATCGTGGAAGCTATATCCTTCAGCTGTTCCCCAATGAGATATCTCATGGCCAATCTTAGCATTGAAATAATTTTTGTGTCGTTTGTGGGCAATGAGTTGACTATTCTTTCTATGTGACTATGGAACGTTTCCTTGGTTTCTTCATTCTTTCTTCGGTCGGGGCGTATACGTGAACTAACCAGAATTTGAAGAATTTCGCTTTTATACGGTTCGCACCCAACCGTTCATTGACTGCCTTAAATTCAATAACTTGCGATTTGAACTCCCTACTCAAATAAAAGCTACTACGAATTCTCGTTTTTCAGTAGGCTTCCCACTTTTGAATATTGTGTGCGACCTCATGGCTTCAATACCATTTCTAGCCCAGTTCGTTTCCTGGATTGCCCGTATTTTGAATTGATATTGACTGGCCTGTTGCAAAAGACGCCAGGGTAATTGAGTAATCTGACATTCCAAGATCAAATGAGACAGTCCTTTTTCCGTTTGCCGTGAATCCAATCCATCCCGATGCACTTCTGTACGTTTCCCAACATTGTAGGGTTTTCCAGGGACGAGAAACTAGCCCATCGGCCAACCTTCATTGCGGTGTCATGGTTATTACTTCGATTCCGTTATCGGGTGCGGAAGACTCGTCCTCTTACGTCCCCACACAGGGAGGTGTAAGTAGAACTTAGTAGCAGAGTTCCAGATGTATTTACAGTTATTAGCATTTCTCGCCGTTTGATGTCCCATTATTGGGAAACCAGTAAAATTTAATCAGGGGTCTTAGGATGAGGAATCATGAAAGCTGTGCGGCTTGCGACCGTCTACGGCGGAGTTACAACTATCCCTTGATATTATTACTGTACATTTTAAAACAGCTAGGCCCATTCAAAATCGCAAGTTTTACGTTTTAAGGCAAATTATGAAGCTTTGCGCGCAGAATTATCTTCTATTTATTAACCAGCAGTTTTGATAATCAAGATTTTCGGATATTTCATTGAAACTATGAATATCTAGCGCCCGAGGTGTATCTCATAACTCACTTTACTCGTGATGTGAAACTGAATGCCGGGCTTACCTTGTGGGTATTTAATAATTTATCCTGCGAAAATAAAGTGCACTGTCTCTTAAAATTGTTTGGAACCAAAGAACTTATCTTTTCTCAAAAAAGACGCTAAACATGTCTTGCAGAACTATTGCTTCAGTTTGGAGGATGTCTTCTGGGAAGGTAACCTAAAATAATTTTGATTTTAGATTAGGTCGCTTAGATTTTCCTCTTCTTTTCCTTGCACTTGTCTATTGTGACCACTCAGCAGACTTTTCTTCTGTAGCAAACTAGTTTCTCTTTTCCCATTTCTTCTCTTCGACTTTTAAATCTTCTGCTTTAGGTACTCCTACAGATTAATTTTTCCTTCAGTAGTTTCGTTTCCTTCTCTCCTATGGGTGCTGCTGAGTTTTCTGAAGTGGAATCTCTAATTAACTCGATTAATCCTGACATAAGTCCTGGCCTCGATGGAATTCCTAATATATATATTTGTGAAATCTTTAGCCTCTTCGTTAAGTGTGCCATTGTTTTCCCCTTTTCAATCTGACTCTAATCGCTGATTTCTTTCCCACTTTCTGTAAAGTCAACTCTTATTCAAGCACTCTCGTATTTTTTAGATTTTGACATATTTTGTAAAATTACGAATTGCTTAAGGAAATTCAAAATACATACATAAAATACTTATTGGGTTGAATTGATTTGATGTTAGGAATCATATCGTTTGCGTCTTGGATCAATCCGCATATGTTTCGTTGGCTACAGTGTTCAATTTGTTCGACGTGCTGCGGAAAGGGATGGTTCTACATTACTGTTAGGTTCTCAGATTCTTAGTGAATTACAGGGATATTAATGTCCGTAAAGGACTGCAGAGATAGTCTGTTCTCTTGGGCGAGCGAAGATATTGGTGCCCGCTGGAATTGGCCTTGTCTGAGGACATGTGAATGCGCTGGCAGGCTAGCATTGCGATGTCTTGGGGCGGGGATTTTTTTCCACCACAAGGGCCCACTACAAAAAATTTCGCATCCAGGAATAAAGTCGTCGTAGGAGTCAGTTCGAAGGTGTCGAGGCCGAGATGACTTACTGAAAGGATGGATTGCCAAAGCAACAAGACAGACTGGGCCTAGCGAACGCGGACACGATTTGAAAGGATCTCATCTTTATTATCTATACTTGCTACCTCCAAACGAGAGTGGGGCATCCAGGTGGAAGTGGTGACCATTCCCAAGAATGAACGAAATGTAGTCGAGATTTGTATTGCTGGTATTTTTGTGAAAGCCTCAATCTACAATGGATCTTGTCGATAGTTACCTTTATCCACAACATATCCCAAATTTATTATAGAGCTTTGATAGAATGTGCACTTTTCAATCTCCCGTAGCATGTGTAAAAGAATTTTTGAATATGGGGTACAAAATGACGATCTATGTTGAGTTGTACATTGATCATGATCTCAAAATATCCAGTCTCGAATATTTATTTACTTTGAAAGAACTGCAATGGTTAGATGACTTGTTTCAACAGGATGCAGATTATCTAACTGCTGCAGACAGTCAATATTATGGCTGATGGCCTGTATTGGAGTAACTGGCCAAATATCTCTCCTGTTTTATTACAGAGGTCATCATAATGCTTGTCACGCTTTGCACACAAAAATGTCTGGCAGGCATTGTCTTCTTTAACGAATATACTTTTGGGAGGCCGTACCTTACCAATCCTCTGCACGAAAGACTGAAAGTATCCATCGGATCAGGTAAAAGTCTTATTATGTCTTCGATAGTTCTATGGTCTTATACGAGTATCAAGAACGATGATCGTGGCCATCTTCTCCTCGTGTCGTTCAAACAGGACTGAGGACAACCGTTGTATGTTGCCTTCCGTATTGAGCAACGTTACGAGTGACCCTTCTTTCCCACCCGACCACCTGGAAGGTAATCTCGCGTATACTATTCACGCAACACCGTAAAAAATAAAGAACTTATTTTGAACACTGGGATACATTAGCCACCGCGAGCCAAGGTTTAAAGTTAGAAATTATTGTGAAAGAAACATTCAGATAGATGTTCGAATTTAAAAAAGAAAAAAAAACACTGTGTAAAGTAGAGTAGTCATATATGCAACTAGTGCGTATGTCTGCCAGATAAATCCACTTTCTCACCAGACAAGGAAAAGGAAAAGTTGCCCCTCACGGAACGCCACAACAACAAGAACAAATGGCCATCGACTGCGATTCTTCCGACTTTGTAGCTTCAATTTATAGCGCTCTTGAACATCAGGACACAGAAACTGTCATACGGTTGCTTTGTGGTGCCATGAAATTTTGGATCTGATTGGATATTGTGGTAGTGGCATTTGCAGGATATACATCAAGTATCGGGTCCGCTAACAGAACGAAAAATCACATACAGGTATATGTGCTGTGAAGTGCACCAGGGGTTGGAGTAGTTACAATCGATGGAAAAAATTCATAGGGACATAAGTCGAGCGAACACCTTACACACGGAGATGCAAAATTGACCAATTTCGGCGTAGCAGCACAGATTACGGCGACGATAACTTCAAGGAATAAATACACTTGTTCAACTCACCGATCGAACCCATTCAACACTTATCAATCGAAAATATCCTGATCAAATATGACAAACTTACGAATATATCCGCGTATGATGGAATATGCCAACAGCTTTTCGTTTTTGGTTAAAAATAAATCTTCGATTTTTAATTATTAAATATTCACGAATTTGCTAGTGGAAGGGAAATTTATATTTCAATTGCCCAATATCAAAACAGTTTGATTGCGCACAGCTAGAACAAAGTTCATTTCCCCCGAAAAAAACGTAACGGGTTCCTGCTGGAGATGAATTGACGAGGGACCTGTGAACAATGGAATCTCCCGGAACGACCTTTGGTGGCGACGGAAGCAGAAGAACGAAGATTGATTGAGTTCCCTGCGACAACAGTGGCGGTATTAAGGTTGGCGGCGGCAAGCCAGTGTGTTTGAAATCGGTAGCTGGAAAAGGTGGCAAAATCACCGGTGGTAGCGACGATGAATCTGTGATTGACGGCGGAAATACCGGGGACCCCCTACGTATGTAGATTCATTAGTAAGTAATTCAATTTCAAGTATTGTTAAAGCAGAAATACATTTTCCTTTAAATTGAAACGTGATTTTTGTAGTGAATTTGGTAAATGTTTCAAATTTGTGCGAATTACATATTGAAAAGTGCGCAGTATCAGTTCCAGGTGGTCTCCTACAAAATTTCGAGATACCTCCTCATAATTTTTCCTGCCTTCCATCTTAGTGGGAATTGCCTTCGAGGATAGGTTGTGTCGGTGGGATTCCTTTAGCGGTTGATTTCTGGTGCAGGTTCAATTCGTGCGTTAGAGTTTCTCAGTTTAGGTGCGGCGATAAACCGTCCGCTCGCTTGGCGGTTAACGTGAGAGTTTAGGGCTGAAGCAAGTGGCGCCCACGCCCGTCTCTGATGAGCGAAACCGGGGCCCGCAGAACCCTCAATTGGAGCGCCCTCGAGGGAAGGGTAACAGCTAGTGTTTGTTTCTCTATAGCCATCGTAGCTGCACAAATAGATTTTGCTGCGCCATCTTACAAGGAGGGCAGTACATATCACTGCTACTGTGAGCAGCGCCACTGTCTCAGATACTTTCTTATATGCGGATGCAATCTTCTGTGTTCCTTGTCTCTCTATGATCCAGGCATTGACAGTATAGTTCCTTGCTGAGAAAGTTGTTCCATATTTCTGATCCGTACAGCAGCACGTACTGTACGGCAGTCAAAAGAAATCGCCCTCTTCATATTTTGGCTCCTTCTGCAATAAGTCGACACCACCTTATCAGCCATTATACTGATTTGTTTAGTCAAACTCATCTTCGAGTCTGTATTTTACTGCTGGACTTGGTTCGAACAGTGCGTTGTCTTTACTCTAGAATTTCTCTGCTTTGTCAGAATAAACATTTCTTTCCTAAAGTTTGGAAAAAATCTCAGCAATATTATTGCATCTGATTATGTTTCACTTCACTCTTCGCATTATCACACGTATTGCTGTCACGCTCCAAGAGTTAGTCCATTTCCATTTCATTCATCATCTACTTGTAAAGTAAATAGTGCAATATGAATTGAAGACCCTATTTTGATATCATCTCGATCAAAGATGGCTCATGAGTGTTACTAATTGTTGTTTTTTGTTGATGGCGATGATGAAAGCGTCATAATTTTAAATAGCTTGTTCGTCACAATGATTGCCCTGCTTTTTTGTGCATGATGTTGTTGTTTTGATTTATTGCCAGGCATATGTTGTCATTATGTTAATTGAGGGAAAGAGCACATTAGCAAAAATGATTAGATTCCTTGCACATGTAATAATTGTTTTAGGACTCAGCATGAAAATATC
The DNA here is from genome assembly GCA_963969285.1 of Odontomyia ornata. Classification (NCBI taxonomy): domain Eukaryota; kingdom Metazoa; phylum Arthropoda; class Insecta; order Diptera; family Stratiomyidae; genus Odontomyia; species Odontomyia ornata. Next base: position 28,320,658 of record OZ017740.1, on the reverse strand, counting down.
TCGTCACAACTTTCCATTGGATGTTTTCTAGGATCAAACTCTTAAAGATTTCTATATTTTTGAACTCGAAAGCATTGAAGAAGTCATCAGATCTAACCTTTTTACAAAATTTGCTAAATATTTCGTTCCAGAGAAACTTCAAATAAAATTGTATTAATGATTGTTTTTAAACACGAACCAATTCATTACTAAACTGTTTGATTGAACTTACCTATAATTTCATTCGTCTGACTTGTAATTACCTTAAATGCTAATTCACTTGAATTCGCTATTGATAAATAAATAAATTTTGCTACCACCTTTCAACCGATATATGTAACTGGCAAACTAATGCTCCGTGTAACAATTTGGTTATGGTCATGAATTAACTATGTAAACATGTTTGCAGTAGTCATAAATTCCCGTTCACCACATATGGTAAATTTCAGAATGAAGGTATGCTGCCTTTAAGTAAACATGAAACGGCTCCCGTCTACATCAATGAACATACAAATACATTCATTTGTTAACGCACTCATATCCCCGTACGAATACATCCTTCTGCGTGACTACACTCGACACATGTTGTTCGCAATTATATCCACACATACATACATCAAACTAAGATTACACCTGGATAATCTTTGAGATCTCAAATAGACATTATTGGTTCAACAGCAATAAATTCCAAGAACAAGATGAATTAATCGAGTAATGCTTGAGTAAGACTTGGACTGAAAGCTTAGTTTGCATGCATACAAGCACTTGTATATGAATATAGTATTTTGAGCGAGGGGTTGGGAGAGAGCTGATTTGTGTTCTTTTGAGGTAGATAGCTAGAAGGATTGTATCTAATGTCAAAGTGTCATTATGCACAAAGTCCCTATGATGAAATGGATTCGATGAAGTGGATCGACATGCTTGACTACATGTGTACAAGCACATATTTTGTTCGTCATATGTACATATATCCTTAATTGTGTTCTTGTTAATCTAGCCTTTAAGTCGTTTGAGCCGCAGGGACTTGATTGATTTGTTGGCTATTTGAGTTCAACCCTTGGATGTAATCTTGTGATTTGATGTGCTGATGGGATAATTCGGGGATGGAAATGATAAGAGTCGTAATATTATGTGTTGGGGTCTAATTAGTTTAAATCATGTCGGACTTACTCCATTGGTCATTAGCTGTTGCGAGCCAAGTGACTGAATAGAGTTAATGGATTATAAATCAGTGAAATTACCTGGTGTGATGATACCCTACATTACAAAGGAAATGAATACACATAAATAGATCCGATGTATGCAAAATTTTACTCAGATCTGTTCTAGCTAGAAGCTATCAACTCACAACCTCAAAATTTCCTTGCCAAGGATAAACATTCAAATTTTAATTGCTTTCACAATTCCAGGAATTCCTATTAATGAACTTTTCTGTCTAAAATACTTTTTTTACGTCCTAGCACGTGCAATCCTCTGTTTACTCTGTTTTGATTAAATTTTTTCAACTTGATAATTACTGAATGTAAACTCTAAATTTAAGTTTAACATAATTATTGCTACCATCTATTTGTTGTACTGGCAAACAAAAACGAAAAGGGATTTTAAAATAAATTTCCTAGCATTGGCGAGAAAACCGAGTCATCAGGGCTCAGGACTACGCTGAGTGTATTTTGCCTGTAACGATTTTCCACTATTTCAAATTGAAGCCTCTTTGGCATTAGAGGGGATGGGATTTCAATATACTTGAACGGATTTCCAGCTGTTGTGTGTTTTTTCCATCTATAAGTCGAACTTTTGCACATATCCTTCGTACATGCGCGTCCATATATCTTGGGATATATGACTGTGAAAAAAGCTTGGCAGCTCCCTGAAATGATTGATTAACACTCTTGAATAACAAGCGTTTACTTTTGGAGTAAGGTGGGGATTTTTTTCCCACCGTTGAGTGAACGAGAGGTATAAAGAGCGATAAGCACAATCGACTGAATAATATAAGGGTTGTGTGCAACGAAGAGGGAATAATGTGGAATTCAAAAGGCGAAAGGGGATGCAGAGAATGTGTTTTATGAACCTATTGAAATGAATGTGCTTTCGCTGGCAAGTTGTTTGATGAGGGAACACTCGTATAATGATGGATTCATATGTGTATTTGAAATTACATGACTTTTTCGAAACATAATGTAGGAAACATCATGTTTGATTAGGTTCATTAATCAAATGTGTTATTATTCATGGATTTCAAATTGCGAATAAATGGAAGAAAGTGTTTTTGTTAAGCATATATGTAGATAACACAATGAGTTGATAAGGTAAGGAAGGCATTTGGTTTTGTTTATTTCGAGAAGAATGAATAATGATTAATTGTACGGACTAAGAAGCTTTAGTAGAAATTACAAACTCATAAGAAAAACTAATCGCATGACCTTATATATTTTTTGTTGACTTTACTACTGCTGTACTGAACTCACACCACACGGAGATATTGCCTTATTTTTCTGTTTTAGCACTACAGTCCCTTTCGAAACTTCGCTTAGAAATAGTTAGAGTATCTCGTTATCTTTATCCAATGAATCGGCACTCGGTAAGGTGATATGGTCAGTACCACGCTTTGGCCGTGTGTCCGTCCACTCTGCTGCGATATGTTCTGATTTTTAAACCAGTACGTATCACAACTGAACGGGCTTATAGTCCATCCGTAAAATCACTCGAAACAAATCTCGTTGTCATCTACGGGATTCGAACCAGGTACCTTCGGCTTACGCATGAGTACTCTGACCACTACGCGGACCGCATTGCTTTATTTACTTGGGAAATTTTTTTCTCAGTGACACAAAAGTAACGGCATGGAAGAAATTGCGGGATATATAAAAAAACCAAAAAATATATATAAACAAGTTGAGTAAGCAGGAGAATGCTCCTACCAGAAGATCTTTGTAACCACCCTAGGCTTCGAAACAATTTTTCTAGTAGTGTGAATCTATAATTTGAACTATTCATCCAATGTTTGAATAAGAAATCGTTCCAATTTATGCAAAAGATGCTAAGTTTCTTTCATAAGCACATTGCAGCCGCTATTTCGATGGAGCTTAAATATTTTTTCTGAATGCTCAGCCGATCGAAATATTTAAATTAGACACTGTTCCTTAAATTTTCTTGAAAATTGGAAAAAAAATAGGTCAATTTGAAATATGTATCAACCATAAACACGTGTTATTGTTGTTGTAATTCCATTCAATTGAAATTGCCATAATTCACTCAAGTTGGACTTTATTCCCATTAACCTTTGTTACCATTAAGATTTTGTACCAATCCATATGATTACGAAATTTGAAAAGGTTTAAGTGTGCCGTTTTAATTTTATGGGTCAAAATGTAAAATCTACAAATCATACTATTATTAACAAAGTTGAGCGAGTGTTGATTTCTGAGGTATTTGTTGCCATTGTACTCATTAAGGCTCACCTCCGTGAACATTTTCAGACTTTTCGACTCAAAGGTGTCGAATCGCGGGGGGGCACAGCATTTTGGTGTTTTTTGCCACCTCCTGGACCCCTAATGCATCAAATGACCTTTTCTTTTAGATTATTATAGCTCTAATCAACAACTTTCCTTTGATACCCAACTTGACTAGCTTTTATTGAAAAAGTTTTTACGGCCTACTTCATTATTAGGGGAGACCCCCCTTAAAAAGATTGAAAATTTTTGATAAGACCTAGATTTTTGAGAGACCATCGTTTCTGACCTTTTCACAAAGATTGAGCATTACAGCTTTATTAGTTTCTGAGAAAACTTGCTGTGACGACCGAACGGACAGACGGGCAGACAGGTCTCGAAAATAGTAGGTATTTGTTGAAATTAATTTTTTATAGAGACTTAAAAATATATTTAATTTGCAAAATGAAGCTAAACTTCCCACGGGACACTGCCAGAGTGCCTCTCTGCCGTCTTTTCAATTTTGTTTCTTTCCTTCCATCTTTTCCTTGTTTCGGTACAAGATTGGCTTAAGGACAATAAATAAGTATCTTACATTCCCTCAAGTACAACCCTACTGGCAGAACTGAAGGTATACATCTTTTATAGAAACCGAATCCTCAAACCAATTCTCACTATAGATGAAATCAAAGACCACACAAGTAAAATATTGGATATACAATTTAATAACCGGAATTTGACGCTAGATGTCCGTATTAACAAATTTCGTGAAAGCTCGAACTTTATATATATGTCATTTTGAAGGTACATTTAACAGCTATCAAAATCAGTCAACAAAACAATTTTATCTTGTATGCATCATTATTATTTTTCACGATGAATAACTTCAAAAATTGGAGAAAAAGACAGCATTTGTGGGAGATTCTATTGGGTCATTTTTTTGCAAAGAAAACTGCTGCTGAAAGTCATAGTTTGCTTGTAGAAGTTTATGGCAACGATGCTTTAGCGAAAACACAGTATTTTGAATGGTTTTAACGCTTCAAAAGTGGCGATTTTGAATCAAAGACAAAGAACGCCCAGGACAGCCAAAAAAAATTGAAGACGAAGAATTGGAGACGCTACTCGATGAGGATTCATGGCAAACGCAAGACGAACTTGCCAAATCGTTGAGAGTGACTCAGCAACCCATTTCGAAACGCTTGAAAGTCGCCGGATACATTCAGAAGCAAGGTAATAGGGTCCCCTATAAGTTGAAGCCGAGAGACGTTGAACGGCGCTTCTGTATGTCTGAAATGCTGCTTGAGCGCCATAAAAAGAAATCATTTTTTCATTGGATCGTGACTGAGGATGAAAAATGGTTCCATTATGACAATCCCAAGCGCAAAAAGTCATACGTGAAGCCAGGCCAACCAAGCAAATCAACGGCGAAGCCAAATATCCATGGCGCCAAGGTTATGCTGTGTATTTGGTGGGATCAAAAGGGGCCGTTATATTATGAGTTGTTGAAATCGGGCCAGACAATCACAAGTGACCCTTATCAAACACAATTAATACGTTTGAAGCGTGCCATCATTGAAAAACGCCCGGAATATGCGACCAGACACGAGGCGATAATTTTTCATAATGACAACGCTCGGCCGTATGTTACAAGACCCGTGAAAAACTATTTGGAAAATAGTGGATGGGAAGTTTTGGCCCACCCGCCTTATAGTGCGGACCTTGCTCTGTCTGACTTTCATTTATTTCACTCGATGCAAAACGCCCTCACCGGAATACGCTTCACTTCAGAGGCATCCGAAATTGCATAGATTCGTTTTTGGCCGCCAAGCCGGCGCAATTTTTTTTGGGGTGGAGTTCATAAATAGCCTGAAAGATGGGGAAATGTTGTATCTTCCGATGGACAAAACTTTGAACGAAATATATTGTAAGATTTTCCCACAACAAAGCATCATATTTCGCTTAAAAAAATCCGGTTATTAAGTTGTACACATCTGGCTCAGCGAGAGTCAGTGAGTGAGTAATTTTGTTGCTCACTTTTGCTGCAGTTGATTGCCTGTGTCGCCTCTGGTGGCAGTACTTTGTTAACACCTGTGCTTGCGTAGTTGGGTCGCTGAGGTGCCCCAGTACTCCCTCCTGAGTGAGGAATCCCGTGCTGTTGTTTGTTTGCTCCTGATGCTGGTGTGTAAGTTCTTTTCGTTGACTTCAATTGTATATACAACCTGCGATGACCTATTTTACGATCCGGAATATGATTGTGAGAGGGGTTTGCAATTTTCATCGATCCGGAGAAACACATGAGTACAGGACTCCAGGGTCATGCTACGGAAAATCTTTCGCTGACAATGATGCGGGGATTCCAGTGGTCAAAGTGTTTGCATTGTTTCTCGCAGCTGTTCGATGAATGCGTGTGGTTCGAAGTGATTGTTCTCGGTCGCGATGAATTTTCCTAGAAGCGAAAGCGTTGCTCCGTAAAGAATTTCTGCGCTCGATCCCCCAATGTCGTCCTTGTAGCTGTTCCGTAGTTCAAGTTGAATGGCTGGTAGTAAGTCGGCCCATGCGGGATTCTGCTCATGGCACATTATAGCGGCTTTCAGAGATCTGTGCCAGCGCTCCAACATCCCATTCGCTGCGGGGTGAGAGGGGGTTGCATAATTTCTTTCGCATCCCATTCGATTTGCAAGAGCTTGGAAAAGGGTGGACCAAATAGGGTTCCCGAATCGGGATATCTAGCCTGAGTAAAATGCTTCTGCCACGGTTGCTGCCGTTTGATTCTGGATTGGTAGTGCTTCTGGCCACCTGGAGTGTCTGCCGATCGTAGTATTTGAAATTCTTAAATGAAATCATTGGCTCAACGATGTCGATGTGTATGTGTTGAAATCTGCCATCTGGTATGGTAAACGTTCGAATTGGATTAACAGTGCGATTTTGTAGCGAATTTCCGTGCGATCGCTTTGCATGTTCCACGTCCGGTTCCTTCTGTTTCTCTTGGATGGACTCCTTAGCGTTAACCACCGTTGGTAGGCTGATTGTCTCTATTCTTGACAATGCATCGGCATCTCTGTTTTTTTCCCCCTGGAAGTGAACAAAGTTTGCTGGTGCATTCGGAAATTAAACTTATTTCTCGACTTTGACGTGGCGGTGTTTTCTTGGTTTTTTTCTGGAACGCATACGTCAGTTTTTGTGATCTGTTTGGGTGGAGAATTCTCTACCCTCCAGGTAATGTCTAAAGTGCTTGATGCTGTTATGGATGGCGAGGAGTTCTCTATCATAGACTCTCTACCGTTTTTCTGTGCCAGAGAGCTTGCGCTGGAAAAAGGCTAACGGTAGCCAATGGTTGTCTTGGAGTTGCTGTAGGATGGCATCAATTGCGATATCCGATGTATCTGTTACCAGAGACAGAGGTTGGTTTTTCTTGTAGTGTACGAGGAGGGTTTCTTTTTCAAATGATTTCCTGCAGTCTTTATTTTCTTGTCACCTTGCTTCGTGTTGGTCAAGTATTCGTTTAATGGTGCTTGGAAGTTTGCTGCATTTGGATGGAATCGTCTGTAAAAATTAAGTTTCCCGAGAAATCTTAGCAGTTCTCTTACGTCCTCGGGTTTCTTAACTATCCGTATCATTTCGATGCGAGATTTGGGAGGACTGATTCCGTCTTTGTTTATTTTTTGACCTAGGAATTCGATGTTTTCAGCAATAAAAACAGATTTTGCCATGTTTATCACGATTTCAAACTCGTTAAGCCATTCCAACACCACTCGTACATGTTCTAGGTGTTCTTTGACAGTCCGTGATGCGATCAAAATGTCGTCGATGTAGCGCCCACAAAAATTCAACCCCTTCAGTATCTTGTCCATGAAGCGCTGGAACAACTGGGCGGCGTTTCGAAGGCCAAAAGTCATGACTACGAATTTGTAGAGCCCGAATGGTATTATCACCGCTGTCCTTGGTATGTCATCTTTCGCGATTTGGATGTGGTGGAACGCGCTTACTAGGTCTAGTTTTGTGAACACTGTTTTATTGGCGAGATCGGCAATTATGTCCTCGATGTGTCGAAGCGGATAGCTTTCCTGCTGTGTGTCCGTCTTGAGACAAGGAAAGTCGCCGAATGGAAACCAGTCTCCTATTTTCGGTGTCACGTGTAAGGAGCTTGCCCACGGACTTGATGATTGATTGCAGAATTATTTGTCAAGCATGTATTCGAATTCCTGCTGGGCTATCTTTAGTTTGTCCGGTGCCAAACTACGTGCTCACTCAAAAACCGGGGGCCTTTTGTAACTATGTTGTGCTGCACTACGTGACTTCGGCCCATGTTGACTATTGCTGGGTTCGTGAGCACGGGGTATTTTCTTGCGTCGCCATATGCATGTTCGGCATTGTTCACCTCGTCCCATACTTGCATTCGACTGAAATTCGCACGCATACCCAATATCTCATTTGCCAAAGCGTCTTGAGATTGTGAATCCACTGATATGTTCGTGGTGTTTGGGTACTCGATTTTAGTAGGCTTTGCTATGGAGTTTATATCAGGTTTGTTGATCCCGGCGATGCAATTGGCTGCTGTCGCTAGTTTGTCTAGGGCTATGGCACTGGAACCCGCAAATATTGATTGCATTTCTACTGGCAGTCGTTCTGACCACAGCAATGTTAGGAACCCCTCCAGCACTCTGTTTTTAGCGATGCGTCGCATGTTGTGGAGAAGTTTCGATGGACGTTGGTCGCCCAATTCAGAAGGCGGATAAAAGACGTGTTTTAACGGCAAAATATTTACATTCAGCCGATGGATTTTTTGCTATGTCTGTCACTTGCGCGACCATTTACAACTCTCCAATGACTTGTCGAAATTGGATGTATCGCTTACTATTCGATGTGAGCGAAGTTGGATTTGCCACTCGCGCAAACCACAATGCCGGATGCGCCTGCCAAAATGGTGGAAGCTTACAAGCCGTGATTTTGCAGGTTCCCGCGGATTGAAGTTTTTCCTCGTGCTCGCTTTCGTTTGTGTCCATGAAATCCTCATCTTCACATGACATCTCGTGTGCTTGTCGTAGTTTTATTATTGACGATGATTTTGTGTGTTTTTTTCACTCGGGGTTACCAATTGCGGCTTCATTTATTTCGACGAAATCAAAGACCACACAAGCAATATTTATTATATATTTATTTGGAAGGTTGCGAAATTACAACTGGCCGTGACAATTACTCAACGAGAGTTAATGACTGAGTTTGTTAAATCTGCCATCAAAATTTTGAATAAGAGATAGGAAGGTTTTCGAGCAGTTTGTTCGTGTGACTGCTCGATTACTACATGTGTCGCCTCTGGTGGAAGTACTTTGTTGATAACTGTGCTTGCGCAGCTGGGTCCACCAACATCTAATTCCAATTCATTTGTATCTGTCAAACAGAATAGCATCCGCCGCTGGTGAGTATAGATGTCACTAATGGCACTTCCGTGGTCGGTTTTCCGTTTTCTTTGTCGGGTCGGGTACTTTTGGGACCGCCCTCGTACCATTACTGTACAACTTGATTTCAACGGCAATAGAATTCCTTAAAGACTTCAAGTATTTTTGTCAAATTTACCAATATCCTGCTTAATAGGGAGGGATCAACAAATCTGCAGGCACAGAGTAATTAACATTTGATTTCCGTGCCCACTTTCTCGCATGCAAGTAACTTGCAAGAATGTTTTGCATATTTGATAGTCTCTTGACAGGCCCCATTTTTAAGATTAAAACACGTGGCTATGGAGCAAATATGAGTTAATTAGATCAGCGCAAATTATACTTTATATTTGAACAAATAAATTGTAAACTATCAGACTAAGCAAGAGAGTGTTCTTTCCAAAAGGGTTTCGTGATCACCGCATGACGTGTAAATTATAATAAAAATTTTTAATGTAAGAAATTACAGTTCTCAGATTAGCTAGTAGCAGATCTCTCCTTCAAACTTTTGTGTTGACCACTGGTTTTGGCTACACATATGCCGTAATGTAAAATATAACGGATTTTTTCAGAAATTTCACTCATTTTTAAATGAATACAACTTTTGACACGAATGACGAAACACAAAACTGTCCATAGGAAAATTGTAGACTGGAATTTCACCTTTCAAACGCATGTCAGTTTGACTCAATCTGATAGTATTGCCCGATATATGACAACGAACACCATCTAGTGGCAAAAGGGGCTCAGTACTTTTTAAACTATCCAATATTAATCGATACCTTTATCATCCTGGATGAGCTCGAGTGTTTAAATACGTTGGAGTCTTTAATTTCACCATACTAATGGTAGGCTGGAGAGTGATGTGCTAATGATCAGATTTGACCGCATGGCTAATACATAACCAAATTAAAGCGAATATCTTTTCCATCACTATGAAAATAAGGACTGCACCAAAGAGTATTTAGATGAAGGTATGCTAATCTTTTAAACAGTCAGTAGGTTGGCAGCAAGGGGTCGCTCGGACAATTTTTTGCTTCTGATTCTGAAAGGGAAATCAAATTGAAATAAGAAAACCGAATGACCATTCTTAAATTAGTTTCTATTTCACTATCTCTTCATATTGAATGGTATGGTATCTCACCAAAACTTACCAAAGATTCATTATTCGAAACTTCTCAATACTTCATTTGAATCTTTCATAGTTAATGACGCATCAGTTTCAATAATAATTAAAGACGAAAGTTCTATACATCCAAAATATCAAATCGACTAGAAAATCACATTTCTCATTATCCTAGTTTATCACAATAAGCATGTCACAAAACTAAACTTAGACAGATATCGAGAACATCAGAAAAGTGAAAGACAGACCAAATAGAGTTATTTTAGCTTCCGACTATATTACATACATGAAAACCCACACATTTCACATATCTTCTCATCTTTATCTCTTACTAACATATAAGTTTATAATTGCATAGTATATCCTCTGACAGGATAAGTTTAATAAGCTTTCCTTACTCACATCCATAGCATCTATGAAATTCTCTCAAGCCATTTTGACGTTGATCGTCCTGTGACCTTGTCTTCGCCACCATTCGTCTCTTATCGCTGATGTTACTGATGATGTTGGTTGCTTGGCTGGTTGGTTTCAGTCTTCATCTTCTTCTTTCTTGCTTGAAGTTCTTCCTTTTTTCTGGGAATAACCTCAACAATAAGCGGAAGTTGGTGCACTGAACTGTCTTTGAGGGTTGTGGATAGTGCATGTGATGAAATGATTCGGAAGATATAATGGATCAAGTCTAGTGTTTGCCGCTCGGAAATTGTTTGCCGGACATGAAAACGGAACAATGCAAGGATTGAAAGATACGTAAGGGTAAAGATTAGGAATGACCGAGCCTTGTAATCTGAAGAGAAATTGGCGAGACATTGTCGTTGACCGGAAATTTTCGGGTTGATGGGAAAGCGTAATTGTGTAAGGAGGGTTTGATTAGAATGTTGTGTAGACTGAAAGTGTGTATAGATTTAATTAGATTTTCTTGCTTCATCGAATATGTTTGAAAATACTCATGAAATGTTACTAATATAATTTTCTTTCTTTTCAGGTAAGCTTCTTTTTCTTCTACTCTATTGTCTATAAACAAAGTAAGTAATATTGTTTACCAACCAAAGCGAAGTCATTTTGCTTAAGTTGCATATTATCGTAAATGATTGAAATTTCATTCTAATTGTCAACTAGTTCCTCGATGTTTTAGTGAGCAAACATGTATCAGAATCATACATGGGTATGGAGTTTTTTTTTGACATTTAAAAGGATTGTTTCATCTCAAAAATTTCAAAAAATCGAACATCGATATTAATTTTGTCTAAGGGCTTACCAGGGCATTCGGGAGTTTGGTATTTAATTTTCGGAGGATGACGATCGTTTTTAACAGTTTGATATTATTCACAATTAAAGGGTTTTCCATGAAGGGCAGTACAATTTTATCTATTAATAAAACACAAAAATATTTGAGATATTGAGTTCAAATTTATTGTGTGTGTAGTGCAAGTATTACATTTTAGGAATGAAATTCTATGTCGGTCATTTGACCACCACGAGCCACTTTACAGCGGTCGATTCTATGGACCTAATTTCCCACCACTCTGGCTCATATTTCGATCGGAACGTTGGCAATTTCGTGTTGGATGTTGTCTTCGAGCTCGTCTAAAGTTGATGGCTTGTTGGCATAGACCAGTGACTTGATACAGCCCCATTAAAAAGAAATCCAATAGCATAAGATCGCATGAACGAAGCAGCTATTTGACCGGACCATTTCTCGAGATAACACGTTCACCAAATTTGCCTTTTAATCAATCGGTTGTGAAACATTCTGTGCGGCTAGTGGTACCGCGTTGTTGAGACCACATATTGTTGATGACAACTCCATCCAATTTTGGACACAAATAGTCTTCCAACATAACACGATAGCGCTCCCCATTGACGGTAACTTGACAGTCGTTTTCATCTACGAAAAAAATGGCCCAATCACACCTCCGGTATGCTAACCGCACCAAACAGTAAGTTTTTGCAGATGCAACGATGTCTCAAGAAGCACATGTCGGTCGGTTGCTGACCAATAATGCACGTTTTGCTTATCAACAAAACCATTGAGCCAGAAATGAGCTTTATCGCTGAAGATGATTTTTCGATGAAATCCTTCATTTCCTTCAAGCTTTTCCAGAGCCCAATTGGAGAAGTGTCAGCATTTTTAGTGATCAAGTGTAACCAGATCTTATCTCAAAATACGCCAATTCTGGAGAATGATGTGGAAGCGACTGATTTGGCTCATTTTGAATCGATACACCTACGGCTGCGATATTTTCTTCGCTTCGAGCTTCAAAATGTCCAATAGTGAAAACTTTGACTCAAACTTATCCACTAGAGTACGTACAGCCTCTCGGGTGGGACGATTATTGCCGCGGAAAATTGTTATTTCCTTAATAGAAAATCCTATAATAATAATTTTTGTCTTGAGGGTAGGAAAGTAATAGTGCCTTTTAAGATGCAGAACTATTTCATTTATTCCCCTATGTTTGTTATTTGTATGATAATTTTGAATAGCCTTGTCTTGTTCATTGTTGTGTGTTATGCACTGTAAAATTTCTACACAACGTATAATTTTAAGTGTTTTACTGCTGCAAAAATATTTAGAATAGACGTTTTGAACACGTTGCTTTCGTTTTATTGAGAGGTAGATATCGTTTGAAAGTTTCTAAAAAATGTTCCTTGGTGCATGCGGGGAGACAGACTTTTCTTTTTTGTTTATTTCGAAATATGTTCTGTGGTGCTGTAGGGAATATTCTATCGTATTTTTCTAGGATCATATGGATGTTAAATTCATTTAATAGTCTCTCTAAAGTCGGCATCCCGTTGAATTTACCCTCTTCGGCAGGATGTATGCTATTATCAGTTTTGTCAGGCATCATTGTAGCTGACATGGATGATGAGATCTCATTGGCATTTAACTTATATTTATTCAGAACAGTGGTTACCGTGATGGGTGTAATTTTTGTATTTAGTTTGGATTTATAAATTCGGGGTTGATAAATGAAGATGGAGCGCCAATGTCTATTAAAAATAGAAGAGGGTGCCCGAATAGTGAGGAAAGATTGATGTATGGAAGTGTCGTCCCATGTTTACGAGGTGTGGCAATGAAGTAATGAGACTAATTCCATGAAAACCGTATATTTAAAAATTATTCTACAACTCTGCCATCTAGTGACGGGAGAATCGAGCAAAAAAAAAAGAATCGATTCGATTCGATTGTGTCAAGAATCGATTAATGAATCGGTTACATGAGTTGATTCACCTTCATCGTATTCTGTCGCCAGAATTCGAATAAACAATTTGATGCAAGTTAGTGCATGTTTCTGCCGATTCATATGATACAGCCCTTGCTGTCTTTCATTTCATTTCATTTGTGGCTTAAAATAATCATGTGTGGATTCAAGTTGTTCTTTTGTGGGAATTATGTGTTTATTATTTTGTGAATTAGTGAGGTCTACATTAGTTGGCGTCAATAAGTGTAACGGATGGACTTAATCTTGTCGAAAAAACATAGTTGAAAATTATTTGTATTTATCGCAATCCATTTCGTCCGGAATCGATTTCATCCGGAATCATTTACGATAAATACAAATAATTCACAAAATCAATTAGTGCACATATTTTTCATTTTGTTCCATTCGTTTTATAGTGTATTTAGACTTTAAAACAGTTTCTGTCATCAATGTCTTCAAAGAGATCGGTCGTTTGGGAACACTATGACAGGGTTGATAAGACAATTAAGAGTAAGTTAAAATTTTGCGGAAATACAACAAATTTGATGCATCATTTGAAAAGGAAACATCCTACTGCTCTCGTGGCTTTGGACAATATTCCTCATGATATTGAAGTTAACGATCGCTCATCCACTACGGTCAGTGCTATAGAATTTTCTTTACCGAGTTCTTCTAATGAATTGCAACCCAATGAAAACTCTTCATTGGGAGCTTCACCTAAAGCCAAAAAGCCTCGGCATTGGCAATTAAAACTGCACACAACCAGAAGTGATATTTCTGAAAATGAAAAAAGTCAACTCGATCTCTGTTTGTTAGAATTGGTTGTAAGTGATTTTCAACCTCTTTCAATTGTTGAAAACCAAAGCTTTGTCAAGTTTGTTGAGAAGCTTCAACCACTTTACACAATACCCAGCAGAAAGACCTTGGCTGAAAAAATTCTTCCTAGTGCGTTCGAAAGCATTGTTTCAAAAATTAAACAATCGTTGAGTGACATCCATTATGTAGCTGTAACTAAAGATATGTGGTCGTCAGAAAGTAATAAATCTTATTTAACTGTCACAGCTCATTATATAAAAGATGAGACATTATTAAGCACCACCCTAGACACAGAAGAGTTATCTTGCAGCCACACTGCTCAAAATATCGCTTTTGCTCTTCGAAGTGTTTTTCACAAGTGGGATATAGAGCATAAAGTTAAAACTGTAACTACAGACAATGGGGCTAACATCAAAGCAGCTGTAAACAACCATATGAAGCTATATCATGTTCCCTGTGTGGCACATACGCTTAATTTGTGTGTTATGGATGCGTTGAAAGAGAATTCAGCTTTAATCGCTTTACTAAAAAAGTGCAAACAAATTGTAAGCCATTTCAAATCAAGTAATGTCGCGGCTGAAAACTGAGGGAAAAGCAGAAACAAATGGGGTTGTCTATTTTAAAAGTCAAGCAGGAGGTAATCACAAAGTGGAACTCCACACTTATTATGATGGAGAGGCTAATAGAGATAAAAATTCCAATGTCAGCAGCGATATCTAGCTTGCCAAATGCTCCGGAATTCTTGGACGCAAACGAGCGGTTGATAATATCTGAATGCTCATATATGCTAAAACCAATCGAAACGATGACCACAGAAATCTCTGGTGATAACTATCCAACATTATCAATGATAACCCCTTTAATTCGTGGTCTTCTAAATGAAATAACAAACCAATGTCCAACTTCTCAAACAGCAAAAGATCTTCAATGTCAACTACTTGCGGCAATCTCTCGTCGACTAGGTGAATGGGAATGTAAGAGAGTCGTGGCAAAATCAACGTTTTTAGATCCCAGATTCCAGAAAGCTGCTTTCGGAGTTGACGATAATGCAAATGCAGCTGAAGAATGGGTTACTGAAGAGCTAGACATAATTGCAAACGGCAATAAAAGTAATGAAGCTGAAAATCACACTCAAGAAGAATCCCAACAAGAAACCCAGATGCCTAAAGGAAACTTACAGAAAATTGAAAACAGAAACAAGTTGTGGGCGTTTTTTGATGAAAAAGCAAGGATCTCCAAAGAAAAGTCTAACGTCACAACTGACGCAGCAATCACAGTTCGGCAATATCTAGAACTTCCTCTGACTGACAGAAATAAGTGTCCACTATCATTTTGTGCTTCCCATAAGAATACTTACCCTAGTCTTTATCAGATGCAGCAAAAATATTTATGTATTCCTGGCACATCTGTACCTGCAGAACGTGTGTTTTCAAAAACTGGGCAGCTCACTAAGGAAAAACGCAACCGACATTCATCGAAGCATTTAAATCAAATTGTATTTTTAAACAGCAATATGAACAAGTTTTGAAATCGTGAACTATTTGTTGTTTGTAATTTTCAATATATTGGAATACAACTATTATGCTTTAAAACTCTTGCTGGTTTGATTATTATTTTAATTAAAACCCCAAAGTACTAGAAAATTTTCTCATTAGTAAGTATTTACATATACCTACAACTAACAATAATTTATTTTAGTATTAAAAATTTTGAATGCTAATTTAGTTTTATAACATTGTGAAATATATAGAATCGATTCTGCTTTGTTTTAAAAAGAATGTTTGGATGCATGATTAAAAGAGAATCGATTTTCAAACGTCCGATATTAAGATTATAATTTGATCGATTCATTTTTAGAATCGCAAAGCAATCGAGACAAAAAGAGATACATACGATACAAACGAATCGATTCATAAGTATGAGAATCGATTCTAGTTAAAGAATCGATGCATCGATTCTTTTGAACTCGATTCTCCCATCACTACTGCCATCCTCTTCAAAGTAGTACCCTTGGGCAGCTATGCAACGATTCCAGCGCATTTTTCAGGCCTCGTAGCATTTTTGGAACGCTCCAATTGGGATGTCCGCAGATACCCTCGTCACGGCCGCCTGGATTTCCGTAATCGACTCAAAATGGGTTCCTCGGACCACCGACTTTGTCCTAGGGAACAAAAAAAGTCACAAGGAGGGTAATAAGGTGGCTGTTACAACACGGCGATCCCATTAGAGGCCAAATACGAGACACACTGAGGGCGTGCTTTTGCTCCTCAGAAAGGTTCTTTGGAACCATCTTCGCGCACAACTTTTGCATCCCAAAATCGTCGGTTAAAATTTGTCTGACTGTTTCACGGTTTATACTCAGCCACGAGGCCAACATTCGAGCTACTAAACGCCGATCTTCACAGATTAGGGCGCGCACACACTGCGCATTTGCATCATTCCGCACCTCGACTGGTCTTCCGCTCCACGCCTCGTCTTCTACGTCTTCATGCAATCGAAACACCTGCGCACGACTAAGAGCACTATCATCATGCAGTTTAACAATTTTAGCGTACGTTACGCCCAATTTTGGCGCAAAATTTTATCGCGACACGTTGCTCTTGATTTTGTTTCTCCATTTTCATGACGAGCACCACCAACAAACGTCTACTCAACACAGCACAGCAGGCGAACTAAATAAATCGATTGAAAAGGGAAGGATGCTGACGAAGGAGAAGGGAATTTCAACGTTGCAGGTTTACCACAACCGTGGCAATAAAATTACTCAATTGTTACAGAGACCCACTAAATATCATTCCAATTTCTTCTATTCTCTTGTCCGTCGCTGCCATGTAAATTTTTGCCAATGTTAATCAAAGTGAGTTCCCGATACTGTTCCTCACACTGTTTTGAAGAACTTGCTCCGAAACATAAAATAGTTTTCGAGCATGCATAGTGTTGCTGACTTTGCGTATTGCTTCAGTTTCCTCCATTTCATTGTTCATTTTCTCGCGACAGCCATTGCTCGAATTCATATAACGCCAGCTTTATATACATACTGGGGAACAAAGAATTTACGTGAAATGATACGATTGTTTTGTCGTTATTGATTGGGCCTCTTCTTTGTAGCTGATCGATCAGTTCTGTTGAGATTTGAGTTGATCTTGAGCCGTAAATATTTCCTATTCAGTTGCAATCTTGCATAAGCCATTTTGCTATTTCTCTCAACCCGTGTCTAGGCTGGAGTGTTTTTAGCTGTCCTCTTATTTGACAGAGGACTGGGTTCAAAACTCGAAAATATCTTATGTTGTGTATTACGTTTTTCCAATCGTTAAGTGTTTTTCCACTCGTTTTGTGGATAGTAGTAATTCAGAAAGGCTCCCGCTATTTAATATTTGTGCTATCTTATCATAATCGTCCTCGCTCACTATAACGACATTGTTCCCTTTGTCGGCCTTTAGATAATAAACTGGCTTTTCCTTTAAGTGTTTAGTTAAACGGGTTTCTTTTCCACCATCGTTTTTTTTAAGCTGACAATCGTTTCTTGTACCTCTTTTAGGACGGTTTCCTTTTCGTTTTTTCAAGACCCCTGATTGCGCATTCTATGTCTACCATGACGACGTCCAATTAAAGTGGGAATTAAGTAATCAGATTGACTTTATTGCCGCGCTCGTGGTAAATCTGTGACTTTGAAATTCCCCTCACCTTCCTCGGCATGTTTCCCCTCTCGATTGATATATTTGCCATCGCTCTAGTCTGTTTAGTTCGCCTGCTGTGTCGTGTTGAGTAGAAGTTTGTTGGTGGTGCTCGTCACGAAAATGGAGAAACGAAATCAAGAGCAACGCGTTGCGATAAAATTTTGCCCCAGATTGGGCGAAATGTACACTAAAATTGTAAAACTGCATGATGATAGTGCTCTTAGCCGTACCCAGGGTTTTCGATTGCATAAACAGTTTAAGGAAGGGCGTAAAAGCGTGGAAGGCGAGACGTGGAGCGGGAGACCAGTCGAGGTGCGGACTAACGCAAATGCGCAGCGTGTGCGTGCCATAATCCGTAAAGATAGGCGTTTAACAGTTCGAATGTTGGCCTCGTAACTGGGTATGAACCGTGAAACAGTCAGACAAATTTTAACCGACGATTTTGGGATGAAAAAGTATTGCGCAAAGATGGTTCCAAAGGAACTTTCTGAGGAGCACAAGCACACCCTCATTGTGTCCCAGTATTTCGCCTCTAAAGGGATCGCCGTGTTGCAACAGCTGCCTTATTCGCCCGATATGTCACCTTGTGACTTTTTTTTTGTTCCCTAGAACAAAATCGGTGGTCAATGGAATCCATTTTGAGTCGATTACGGACATCCAGGCGGCCATGACGAGGGTCCTCGCGGAGATCCCAATCGAAGTGTTCCAGAAATGTTACGAAGCATGGAAAACGCGGTGGAATCGTTGTATAGCTTCCCAAGAGGACTACTTTGGAGGGGATGGCAGAGTTGTAGAATAATTTTTAAATATATGGTTTTCATAAAATCAGTCTCATTGCTTAATTGTCAGACTTCGTATTGCTGGGGCATATAGCGTAACTTAGCCTTTTGTTCAATAAATCTAATTGTTCTTCTATGATGGGCGATTTATTGACCACAAAATTGGGGATAATTTTCACTTTGGTGTGCTTGCTTATTTGCTGATCCCCTTATTTTGACTCCTCGCTGCTTAGCATTCGTATGCTCTTGCTATTTTACCTATGAATTCTTCAATGCTACTTTTTGGTGATTTCGTCTGCTATTTTCAGATGGGTCACGCATACTTATAGAGTCAACTCTTCCAGTTTTTTATTTAACGCTTTAATTTTCTGCTTTATCAGTTGCTTTTCCAAACTGGTGGTATTTCATCATATGGTAGATCGCCTAACAACATTGCCCCTCAAGGAAAACCGATATAAAAAAGGTAGCAGATATTAACGGTTATCACAAAAGTATGATCGATCAAATGATTAAGAAAAAAGAGGTTGCAAAATACGATAAGCCACCGTACGACATTAATTGAGTAAAATAGTGAACGGAAAAATATTAAGGCGGCGATAACATGCTCAGCAGCTATTAGTTTAAGTTTGATGCACTAATACTTCTCAAAGATACATCTCAAGGAGTCAAGAAGAGTGAGTGTGTTGTAGTTCAAAGATTTCAGTTTTGTCTTCATTATGTATTTTTATCAAAGACATCAAAATAAATAAAAACAAAACTTTCCTCAAACATTATCATCGAAATTTAAACTTCTTTGCATAATGAAAGATATTCAAAATGAGAGATAGAATATTCTTAGAGATATGAAAAATTTTTATCAGTCTTCATGAAAATTTGTAAAACAATTGCGATTGACGGTCAAACATAAATAAATTCCACATTTTTTGGATAACTCTATGGTTTTTTATCACAGCCACTTCTTCGGCAGCGACATTGTTTCGTCCCATTATCTAATAGTTTCAGTTTAACCTCTTGCATCTGTGCAATATTTTTCTTCAGTGTGCCAGATTGTGTGTCAGATTCTATAGCCCTGCAACACACAAATCCAAAAGGTAAGAGATAACGCGAATCGTCCACTTTTTTGTACGGTTGTAGGAGGGAAAAATCGGAAGCATGTTTTCGTTGTACTTTTTCATAACATCTGGCCGCATCGCTATATCGTATCTTTTGTCTTTCTTAGACCACCGTTCACATTCATCGTGGTTCTAAGCGAAATCGCACGTAGACATCATCAGTACAGGTTTATTATCAAGCCACGTAGTCACAGCGATTTTACGATCTTCCCATATTTTTACTTTGCAGCTACCTCTTGCATGCTTTTTAAACATTTTTTCTTCGTTTTATGCGCAGTTTTTTTGGAATGCTACTCTTTATAATAGTTCTGGTGCCGTGGAAGCTAGGCTTAATTAGTTCATCGCGACGTTTTGGAGTGGTTGTAAACTGGTGAAAAAGTAATAAATGCCCAAGACCAAAGTTCTAGTCAAATGAATAATAGCAGCTTCTCCTAAATTAGATCCTTGGTTGATTAAACGATAAACTCAATATCGCAAACGAAACCTTATGGTGAGGCTAAGACGAAAACTTTTAGTCCAATTGGATTTGGTTTGTTGGGATAGTACTGCCGCATGCGACACTTTCCAGTAAAGGGACTGATCATCTCATCAATAATCATTTCCCTTGGACGATTTTATTCGTGACATCCAGCTAGAATGCGTTCAAATAAAGGCTGGATTTTCTAAATTTCTTAAAGCTTTTGTTTAATTGTCACTTCAAAATCATCGACAGATTTCAGCCTCAGTCTAATGCTTAAAAATCTATTACGGGTCATGGCCATTGCTATTATTGGTGGCCTCCATTTTTCTGACCAATACATTGATATCTGCGGATAGTTTAATGCGGACATGGCCATGGCAATTCCGATATAGACTTTGAGCTCCTTTTATGTAAGCCCCATGGATTTACCAGTTTCTAAAATATGGATTCTATTAGTACAGTTAAGAATGTTGTCATCTATGTATTAGTCATAGAATCGGTGCCATTCCCATTCCAGTATAATTTTTGCGATGTATGCTGGTTGCATTAAATCATATATTTCTGATTCGAGGTTGGTATGGGTCCAACTATCATGTACGTTAGCGTTGTTTTGCCTATTTCTGATAGGTATCGGTCGGATGAATAATGATTTCGAACTTCTAGTTCGGCCATGGTGACGAATACGCAGCCGCGCGCGAAAAGTACTGCTGGCTTGTCTTCTTGTACATATGTGAAGTGGTTGATTCCAAATGGAAATTTCCTGATAGAAGAGTGCTCAACATTTCCTCATTTAATTTCCTAGACTCGCTATTACGGTGACACGTTTTATGTTGAAATTCTGAAGAAACAAACTCCGGATCTTCATCCGAACCGTCCTCAAAAAAGTCAAATTTGGAGTCAATCAAAGCTTTTGCAATGTCCTTATCTGTCAAACCTGTACAACATAAAACATACAGAAATTTCTTCTGTGTACTTTGCATAGGACATGAGAACACAAGTAATAAAAATATTAATTACATGCTTTAGTACTTTGCAAAAGACATATGAAAGAATATCAAAAATGAAAATGTCACAGCGAGCTTTCAGTTAACAACAAGACCAAAAGACACATGATCACTAAAAAAATAAACAGATGATTATGGATTTACTAACCTTAGCGTGGATGTGCATGTTGTGACGTTTATATGCCACTGCTATTTTGAACCCTATGAAAGATGACAGTTGATGTTTCCTAGCAGTTATCATAGTAGTAAAATGCGAGTAGTTTTGTGTTGCTAGGTAAAATTAAGCCCATATAATTTTTAATTTCATACATATGACAGATATACGCAGGAGGTTAAGCAATTAAAGAACGGTTAAACTTGTTTCTCAAAAAGTAGAATGCATAAAAGTAAGTGTAAGAATCGTTAGCTTGGAAACTAATTTGTTCACTAATTAAGTAAGTGCCTTCTGAAATACGCGTATGAGCAAATAAAAATAAAATCACCCAAAAAGAAATTAAAATATATTTTTTGTTTTAATATAGTTCATTAAACTTCACAAAACCCCATTGCGTCCATTTGACATGAGAAAAATTATATCTGTCATTTAAAATGTTACTTTAACATCCTCAATACCTCCAACGAATAGGTACTACATCCAAAACGCAATCGCAATAAATCTCTGCTAACAAAACTAGAACAATTTTTTGTTTTTCTTTTTTGATTTGTTCATCGTGAATCTATGAAGATAAAGTGCAATAGTGTCAAAAACACACCTCACGAGACGACTAAGTTTAAATTTAACGTAACGTAGCGCACGCGATTGAAACTAACGTCGAGAGAAACTACAAAACTTCTGACAACTTCTTTTTTCACTTTTTACCGAGCAGAGAGGTATCATCAACCGAAAAGTATATCGACAAGTGTTAAAAATTTTTCTTTTGCACTCGTACCAACAACGAAATATAAATACATTCACACAGATACACAGCCAAAGTGATGAGAACTGAAAAGTAGAAAAGTTCAAATGAAAAAGTTGAATGTGCATAACTTAATAAAGTTGTATTGAGTTTTATGTTATGTTTTTTTCCTGTTTCTTCGTCTTGTACTTGAAAAAAAAAAAATTTTGCTATGTAGTTTCAATGAAACGCAAAACAAGTTGTGGCGAGAGTTATATCATGAAAATATGGAGAATATGTATCCTGTAGAATCAATCATATCAAATCTGAGAAATATGAGCGAAAAGGGAATTGGTAGGGATGGGGAATGAAAAAGAGAGTTTTCAGAGAATAAGGATATTTGCCTAAAAGCAATCTTCTAGGGAGTTTATGGCAACATTTTTTCATTATGTTTGGCACTTTGGATATATTTTTTTCTAGTGAATTTTGTCTGTTTGCTGATTTGCCTCTGTGTGGTCATAAATAGGACACGAAAAAGAAGCCAATATATTTTAATAAAATACAAATTGTCCAATGATCGTAAATTTAAAGGAATAAAGGAAAAACTTTTGTCGGACTTTCAGTTATTTTGAAATATTGAGGATAAGGATAAGAGATAACATTGAAGTCCTGCCAATGAATTTGATAAAGGTGGGAAAAGTAGACAAAGAGTAAAAAACAGATAAGGCCTAAAAGGAACATGATGAGGCAAAAAAAACATAGTTTTCTTCCCTGCAAATATGGTCCAATTAGTTCATCAGTTGATTGTATGCATTTGCTCCATTAAGTGCTTTAAGGTAAAGAATTTCAAGAATCCAAAGTTTTAAAAAAAGAACGAATCTAATCCAAGCAATGATTAAAGGTGCATAAACGCAATGCATAAAGGCAAAAGATTAAAAAAATTGTGTAATTATGCACTTAAACAATTTTCATCAACTACCCTCACTTTTTGGAAGTTTAGCTTCCTTTGCCGAGGTTCTAACGAAAAGCGAGCGAGTTAGTGTTTTGTGGAATGTTTGGTGTATTGTGGTAGTTTTGTTTTGAATGCGGTTTGTTGCTGCAACTTGTGCGGACGGTTTCCTGTCATGCACTGGATCTCGAAGATATCCACCATAATTGGCCGGATATTCCCCACCGCAGTTAACACATTTCGGCTTTTCCTCTACTTTTTTGGCGCATTTTGGAAATGCATGACAGTTTTTGGAGGAATATCCGAAATGCTGACAGTTGTGGCACATAACTTGTACTGTGCGAAGGTGTTGCTCGTCAACAGTGCCTACGAGGTGACAAACTGCCCTTATATGATATATGTCAGTCTCTGCATTGGGAAGGAGGATCTTCACCAACCTGGATGGCCCATCCCTTAATTTAGTGTAGTAGATTTCGATGGGATGAAATCCCTGGCTCACTAGATCTTCTTTGATATCCTCAAGCCCCTGATGACCACATTGAGATTCCTTTCTTCAGGAAGGATGTACGCGTGGTATTGTATTTTTGTGTCCGTCTATTAAGTATTTGAATTAGATCTGGCAACACTAATTTGGCCTTGTACATGACTAACTTTACTCTTATACAAAATGACAAGCATATGTATAAATTCTTCTGTCCATAAAGCATCTCCCCTATTTTCTCATATCGAACCTTCGGCCTATCAACACATCTCGAGGAGGAGACTTCTCAATTGAATTTTAACAGAAAAAAGAAAATGCAAATTTTGTTATATTCTTTAATTCAATATAAGTGCAATTGTGGTGTACATACATATAGTTAAAACAGACAAATAAGTGCATTTTTTTTGTACATCTAATTAGAATAGATGAATAAGTGTATGACATAGAAGTTCGCCATGCCTGAAACTCCATCCACAATTGATTCTGTGCAAACTCCAGACTCATTTTGATGAAATCGATTGCAAAGAACCGAAAATTCAAAAATCGATTTTTCTTAAGTCGATCGGGTCGAAGGCGTATACTGTTTTGCGAAGTTTGTGTAATCCGTTGTTACCTGGGCAGTTGGATTATGACGTACTGGTTAACCATTTGTATGACCAATATATGCCACCAATTATTTTATATCGGGTAAGGAAGATTTTCTTTGTGGCAAAAAAATCGCTTCGTGGCATACACGGTTGAAAAAAAATTGCAAATTTGGCCCCCAACTGGATACATGCAAAGAAGATGAGAATATAAAATTATCTGGTGCCTTGCGAAAAGCTCTTATAATTGAATCGAAGCTATTTGCCAATTCAAATTAGTTAAATTTTGTTAGGGAAAGGCAGAAAAAGAACAGCGGAGTGACAACCAAGGAATTGGACTGGAAAAACCACCAATCCAAAAAGTCCAAATTCAAGAAATCTACTTGTAATTATTGTAAAAAGGTTGGACATCTTGCTTCCGTTTGTAGGTTGAAAAGGTCTGAGAAAAAAGTTAATTTTGTCAATAAAAATGAGAAGACAAATTCAGGTACGTTAAATAATGCTAATTTCTATAAATTTGACAGATCAATGTGTGGTATGTAGTCGAAGCTGGAGAATCAACAGTTCATACTGTAAGCAGTGGTTAGAAAAATGAAGCCCATGTTTATGTTCTGCCGATTTCGATCAATGATGTCAAACATTCGGTAGTATGCGATGCGGGATTACCACTATCATTGCTTTCGGCTGGATTTTTTAATGAATATTTTCGGCAAGGATCTTATCGACAATGCAACATTCCATTTCCAAATTATGGAGGAAACCGAATCGATTTTGTCTATGAGTTTGATACTTTTGTTAAGTACAATAGCCAAGAAAATTTAATTACATTTATCGTAACCAACGCAAATAGTTCACCACTATTAGGGAGGAATTTTCTTCATAAATTTAATTTTGATTTGATTCAAGTTGCAAACAATATAAATTCAGTGAACTCGTTGGATACTGTGGTAAGTGATCTAAAACGAGAGTTTTCCGAAGTCTTTGATGGGTCGCTAGGAAAATACAAACTAGGTACAGTTAAGTCGCAAGTTCGTGATGGTGCAAATTCAATTTTCTGCAAAGCCCGTCTCATTCCATTAGCATGGATAAGCAATTACAGGAACTCGTCAATAATGAAGTTTTGGAATTAGTTGGCAATTCTGATTAGGCAAGTGCTTTAGATCCTGTTGTGAAACCTAATGGGAATTTGAGAATATGCGGTGGTTATAAAGTAACTTTAAATAAGTTTATCGTTGATTATAAATATCCGCTTCCACGTAATGATGAAATATGTGCATCTCTTCAGGGTGGTAAATTATTTTCAAAATTAGATTTGTCGAACGCTTATAATCAGCTTCCTTTGGACGAAGAATCTTAACTTTCATGTGCATGGAGCACTCACCTAGGTGTTCACAGAATGAAGAGATTACCATTTGCAATAAATCCTGCAGCAGCGATCTTTCAGAAAACAATTGAGAATTTTCTTAGAGGTATTCTTAACGTTGCAGCTTATCAAGATGATATTGTAACTGGGAATGCGAATGAAAAACATATTGAAAACATAAACTTAGTTTTATCTAAACTAAAAATAGCGGTTTTGTGACTAAATTTGAATAAATGCTTATTTTTCCAAGAGAAATTATTTGATTTAGGATTTAATATTGACAAAAGTTGTTTAAGTAAAAATAATGAAAGGATAAAATCTGTGTTGGATGCACCAACACCTAAAAATATTACAGAATTACGATCCTTTATCAGTATGGTGAATCAATACTCTACATTCATTTGGAATTATTCTAGCAAAATGATTCCACTTAATGATTTGTAGTAAGAAGGATCATACTTTTAAATGGAATTCAAAATGCACGGAAGCTTATGAGTTGATGAAGAAAAAAATTACTTCTGATCAAGTGCTTGTCCATTTTAACTCAAAGCTACCCATAGTTTCGACAACGGATGCAAAGGTGCGGATGCTTTTTGAAAGAGTGTTTCAGGTCATTGAGCGGGATGTCCTTCAGAATATCGGTACAAGCCCTTTGGATGCCCTCTACAGACGCAAAGCGTTTTCCTTTTATAGCAAAATGCAATTGTCCGAATAGGTAGAAGTCACATGGAGCCATATCAGGCAAAAACGGTGAGTGATTGATGGTTAAAATGCGATTTCTAGTCAAAAAATGTCACAAAAGTCGATTTTCATGACAAAAGTATCGTTTATTTTGAAAAAATACGTGCATAGACCCTTTTTAAGCCCAAATGATCGGTTAAAATGCAATAAATCGATGTTTTTGAGATATTCAACTCCGATTCCATGAATTTCAACGATGATTTCGACTCATTTTCGATAAATTAACGCACAATTTCGATGGAGTTTTCGGTGATCACTGATTTAGGGCGGCCCATATGTTCATCGTCATTTATGTCCTCACGACCATCTCTGAAACGTGTAAACTATTCATGAAGTCTGGCACAAGATAGACAATCACCGCCACCAAAAAAAATTGTATGACAAAAGCCTGATTTATTTTCAATAGCACCTTGTAGCTTATGGGGTTACCGAACACTCATTCCTAATAAATTGCGAAAATCAATCTTAATTGAGCCACATCGTTCTCCTATGGGGATTGTGAAACCAAAATCGTTGGCAAGATCGGATATTTGGTGGCCAAAATCAGATAATGATATTGAAGTTATGATTAAAAGTCTTTTGCCAATCGTTGCAGGTTGGTCCGGAAAAGAGTAGTTTGATGCCTTAGAAACCAACAGAAGGTCCTTGGAAATGCATTCATACTGACTTTGCTGGTCCTATTAAAAGCTAAAAATTGTTTATTACAATTGATTCTTTTTCAGAATTTATAGAAATTATTAAAATTAAAAATTCAACTTCAAATTACGTTATTGAAAATGGAATATTGTGAAAACTGTTAAGAAGTCCATTTATGCAAATTTGAAGGATTACAAACCTGATGACTTTGACCCAGTAATTCAAAGATTCTTAATGGATCACAGAACCCCAGCCGAACTTATATTTGGTCGTGAAATTAAAATTAGATTTTTCTTAATGAAGCCTCCTTGTACTAAGGATATCACAGTTACTATTCAACAAAAAAGCGTTGAAAATTTCAAGGCCAAATGAAATGTTAAATTCAAATCTGAACAGAAAGTTTACATTCAGATTATACTGTTCATAACAAAGCTGGTTGGACAAAAGCTAAAATAGATAAAAAAATTGGCCCGCAAAATTAAAATTGTATCATTACTCGCAATAATAAACCAATAAAAGGGCATTTAAATCAAATTGATAATAGATCTAGAGATAATGAGTCTGTGGATGATGCTGAGGTTGGAGATGGATCAAACGAAAGCATTGATTGTGAAGGACTTGTAGCAGATCAGCAAGGAAGCGTTGTTGAAAACAATACTGAACAGCTAAGTGCCTCAGGCCTTGAAACAGCTGATGAATCGTATGACTCATCTCCAGTATTAAGACCAAGAACAAATAAAGCAAACTATCGAGAATAACAAAGTAACTATAATTTTAATAAAACTTATTTGAATTTTAATAAATCATAAAATTTCTGTAGAAATAATTTTTATCTTTATCTTTCTCTGGTGAAAATGTTAAGCATTTGTATTATATCTGGCAACACTAATTTAGATTTGTAAATGACTAACTTAACTCTTGTACAAAATGACAAACAGATGTATAAATTCTTCTGTCAATAAAGCGTCTCCCCTTTTATCTCATGGAAAGCATCCCCCTTTTTTTCTCATCGAACCCATCAATACACCACACTTTCAAGTATTTTGAAAGATTTCTGTAATCTTGTCGTATTTGGAGAATCATTTGGATCCCCAAGTAGATCCTTCTTGCAGATTCATTTTTGGTTGCGTCCACCTTTCGTGCTTACAGATAAAGACGGGTACCCTTGTCCGTTTTTTGTCATCATCTGGAGATTTAGATGAGATAAGTACTATTAGAGTGGTTTTCTTTGGAACAGCCAGCTTTGGTAGAGGCATTGAAGGACCCGGTAGGGGTAGAACTGGAAATTCCGCATTCTCCTCAGCAGAGTCTTCCTGCATGGACTCATTGTCCTCATTTCCTTCTTCTATTGCTTCCAAAGAAGGAGGAGAGGGCGGATAGCTCCCTGATGAGGTAGCTTAAGACTCTATTTTCCTCTTTTTGTTTTTGCTTTTCTTTTTTTATTTAGCCAGCGCCAAATCCCTCAATTGCTTCATTAGCTCTTTATTAACCCGCCGTTCTTCTGCCAGCACTATGTTAACTTCAGCTAAACGTTGTCGAGCATTTCTCAACTGTTATAGGTTTTCGCTAAGCTGTGCCCGTACAGTTTGCGAAGCTGTGAGTTGTGAAATCAGCAGAGAGATTTGCTGATCTTTGTCCACCGTGGATATTTTAGTCATATCCACAACCCAGCCAAACAAAACCCAATCACGTTTAAAGCCCTATCCAATTATTCTATGTTTATGATCAGAATATCGAAGAAATTATACAAAATAGTATGGTCTCGCAATCAGAGAAAGCAAAATCACTTTGCCAGATGGCTCCTTGATTAGTATTTGGTAGCTGCTTCTCTTTCTGCTTCTGCCTGATAGTCCTCCTTCGTTCTCCCTCTTTCCACTTTGGTGAATTTTTTACTGTCATATGCTCTAATACAATTACCACTTCGAAATGCCGCTAACATGACCGAACCTTTTCCCTGTCAAATGTCTAATGGTGCTTGGTTATAAATTCTCGATGCGTTTTACTCTGATAACGTCATCATCTTCCACTAGCAGTTTTACGTTTGCTGGTTATTCGGTGAACTTCTTGCTGTTTTTGATGGTTCAATTAGTTGCATTATTCATGTGAGGGTAAATGTTGGGCTATTTTCAACGTTAGTAATTTTTCAACCGCAATGATTATTTGGATTTTTCAGTAATGAAATAATAAGCAAGATTTCTTCTCTATGACTTCACTTTACATCACTGATTTTGTATTTAATGTACACACTATGACATGTTCTAAGCAACTGAACTGATTCTTTGTTCTGTTCTGAAGGTACAAGTACGGGCAATTACACATATAATCATAAAATTCACTTCAATACTCCTACTAAATTTTATAAAAGAAACTGTCAAGATTGCCTGTCTAAAAAAAAATATGTAACGAAAACATTCAGTAATACATCTCTTATATGAACAAATTTATGAGAAGGTCGAGCCTTAATAAAAATATCCGCTAATTGCTCTCAGTTTTTCACATATTTAATGTTAACTAATTTTTTCTGTACCTTCTCTGTAATGAAATTGTATTTGACATCAATGTGCTTTGTCTTTGTGTGAAGCGCTAAATTATTTATAAATTTATTTGTACTCTGATTATGAATACATAAGGTTCTAGAGTTTTGATCAATATCAATATCTTTGGAAAATTGTCTTAACCATAACACATTCTCAGTAGCTCCACAGCCAGCCATAAATGGATCTTCAGTTGTTGATAAGACGATACAAGTTTGTTTTCGACTAGCCCATGATATAAGACCACCATTTAACATAAAAACATTGCCACTAGTGGACTTTCTTGTATCCAAATCCCCAGCAAAATCTGAAGCTGAATATCCGATTAAATTTTCGTTACCTTGATAATTTATACCTAGATCTTTAGTTCGAATAAGATATCTGATTATTCTTTTAAGCTCTAAAACATGAAGAACTCCTGGATTTTTAATATATCTACTCAACAGATTGACACTGTGTGCAATATCTGGCCTAGTAGCTGTAGATAAAACAATAATGACCCTATTGCTTCTTTATGGGGCAAATTAATCTTCTCGTCGTCAATATTTTTAGTCATTTGAAAATTTGCGTCAATAGGCGTATTACAGGAATGAGCTGTACTCATATTAAATTTATTTATCATTTTTTCAATGTATTGTCGTTGACAAATTCATACAGAATTCTCAGTTTTATAGATTTCTATACAAACAAACCGATTTAAAATCGGTAAATCGCTTATTCCAGCAATAAGTAGCTTGTTATAATCCATACAAAGATTTGTTCAACTTACATATTTTATTTTCAGGTGCTTTCACTCCATCAGAAACTTCCATACAGATTACTTCTTCCAACTCTCTATACAGAAAGTCTGTTATAACTTCCAACTGCCTTATTTTCCAGTTATATTCAGCAGAGAGAGAGACAACAGTATCTGTATTGTGACTCGTATCTTGTTGTAGGTGAAAACATCTCATTGTAATATATTCCTTCAATTTGTGTGAAACCACGAGCACAAAGTCGAGCTTTATATCTTTCCACTTGACCTTCTTGATTGGTTATAATAGAAAAAACCCAACTCGAAGTAGCAGTTCTTTGATTTCTCTTATCAACAAAACTCCAGGTATTACTGGTGCGATGAGCTTCCTATTCTTCATCGATGGCCTCCAGCCATTGATTATATTCCTTACTTTTCATCGCTTCGGAATAATTCGTAGGAACTTTTAATTCTACTGAATTTGCTTCAAAAACTTGTCCTCTTCGTGGCCGTAAAATAATACTGGAACTTTCTATGTTGGGGAGATCAATTTTGCGCGAAGGTTTGTAGGTCTCATTTTTCTCATCAACATCAGTATACGTAATATCAGCTTACTCGTACTCATCTTCATGTTATCAATCATCTATTCTTCAGCTTCTCAATCCTCTTCGTTGATATCATCTATAAAAAACTTCGCTTTATTTCTTCTTAAATTGGGGCATTTCAGTTCATTGAAAATTACATTTTTTGATACTGTTACTTTTTTCTTAATTGGATCTTACATCCTATAGTTTGTATTATCGTAACCAACTAACATCATCTTGCGACTTTTGCAATTGAGCTTCCTTCTCAGCTAATTTGGCACATGGACTTATCCCTCGCATCCAAAGACTTTAACATGATTTAAATTAGGCTTCACTCCACTCCATAGCTCTATAGATGTGAGATTTGGCGTCTGGCTTGAAGATGTGCGATTTAGTTAGTAAAAAGCACAATTGACCGCTTCAGCCTGCATGGATCGAGCACTTTCCACAATTGCAGAGATTTTTCTTTCAGTGCGTCCATTTTGCTCGGGCGTGTAAGGTGTACTGAGCTCATGAGAAATACCCTCACTGTCAAGGTATTCTTTAAAATCTCTGCTTTTTCACTCTCTGCCGTTATCAGTATGTAAGAGGCGAGCACCATGCAAGAAATTGTTTTTAATTATCGCCTTATAGTTTTTTGAATAGTCCAACATGTCACATTTGTTCTTCAGAAAAAATACATTTCTAAAAGTTGTAGCAGCGTCATTAAAATTAACAAAATATTGCATTTCTTGTACAAATGGCACATTGATCGATCCACAAACATCACTATAAACAACGTGACCAAGTTGCATTGATTGCCTATTTGCTTTCTTGAATAGTTGGCGAGTATGCTTACCATAAGCACAACCTTCACACACAAACTTTTCACTGTTTGATAAGTCCACACCTGTAATAACATTATTTTTATACATTTTTTCATTCTCCTGCTCATTCAAATGTCCCATGCGTTCATGCCATGCTCTAAAGTCAACATTTTGCGCTAAATTACAAACTGGATTTTGGATCGTTTCATTTTTTAGTCATATAAGTTGCTTTCTTGCAAATAAGCATGCATCACTATTATATTACAATATTTGTATAAATCAAGACATAGATTTTTTTTCTTAATAATACTATAACCTTGTCTTGCAACTTTTGCTTCTGAAAACAAACTTCTTTTCATTTTCGGTACATAGAGCTCATTTTTCAGCATACTGGTCTCCCACTGTCCACAAACACATTTAATAATCACAATATTCCCTTGCCCAGCCACTTCTATGGCTTCTTGGTTTCCAAGCTTCAGAGGGGACCTTGTTTATTCATATAAATCAGCAAAATTTTCCCGTTTGTATGCTTTGTGAGTTGAAGCATCGCTGTCTAAAATCCATCTGTTACCCTCATCACTGTCTTCCCAGTCAATTTTTATTGCTGTAAATGGCATCATATTTTTCTCTCCAGGTTTCTGTTTGGGAGCACGGCAATCTTTTGCGAAGTGACCACGTTTTCCACGGTTATAGCAAACAAAACGATGTGATTTTTCTTTTGATTCGTTTTTTGTTTTTGAATATTGAGAATTGTTCTTCTTTAAGGTTTGTTTTTCCACTAGTAATG
The DNA here is from genome assembly GCA_963969285.1 of Odontomyia ornata. NCBI lineage: Eukaryota > Metazoa > Arthropoda > Insecta > Diptera > Stratiomyidae > Odontomyia > Odontomyia ornata. The sequence goes on along the minus strand of OZ017740.1, from coordinate 28,288,566 downwards.
CTGTTTCGTTTTTTTCTTCTACATTCAAGCAAGTTGATTATTGTTTGCTTGCTGGGATCGAGTGACATCCAAACTTGACGAAGAGATTTGTACTTCGGAAGCAGTGCACTTAAAATCTTAGTCATAATTGCGTTGCCAATCTTAGTCATAATTGCGTTGCCACTTATAGCTTTCAATATGATTAGCAATGCTATCATCGATGGGTACTGATTAAATCGTTCATGAAGCATCATTTTAGTCATCTCAGATTTTCGTTCATAAATGGTCTCGAGTTTAGTCATCACTTCAAGCGCAGACTCAAATTTCTCGATGATTACTATTTGTTTCGTATTTTTCACCGAGGTTATTATGAACATTGACATGCCGTCATCTTTATTCCATTGAGTCGCATTCGTTTCTGGGTTTAGTTGGAATTTCCAATGCTTGAAATTCGTACCATCGAATTTTTCGAGATTCATAGTTTTTTCTAACTCCATTTTAGGTTATGAACACTAAGGGAGATAACACGTTTTTCTATTGAACATGTGAATCATTTGTTCAAAATTTTATCTGCTCTTTGCTTATCACTCGCCTAGGTCTGGGCCCATGACGTATTCGTATTTTTCAGTAAAGAAATTATGAGCAATATTTCTTCTCTATGAATTCACTATATTTCACTGATTTCGTATTTAATGTACACATGGTGACATGTTATCAGCAACTGAACTGATTCTTTGTTCTGTTTTGAAACTACAGGGAATTACACATACAATCATAAAATGTACTTCAATAATGATTTCGCTGATTTCATTTCCTGATTTACATATGTATTTTTGAATTCGTTTTTAATCTCGCGAGCAAGGGATTTGGAATTTTTAAGATTTCTGGCGTTGTCATCCAATATATGCTGGCATTCGTTGATTGTTTTTTCCACTTTCCTTATAAGACCTGCAAGCGGATTGCGTCGAACCTTCTTACATAGACCATTGTTAATCTTCTCCTGAATTCTTTTATTGTATGCATTGTATGCCTGATCCACTATCATTGCTTTATTCCCCTTTTCCGATTGCAAATAATATACGCGTTCTTTTTTCAACTTTTTCACTATCTTACTTTTCTTCCCGTGTTTTTTTTTTCTCGCAGTTTTCCAATGCTTCCGCTGTTTTATTTCGCATCTCCTCTATTTGTTCCTCAGTAAACTCCGTATCTTTTGACGCGTTGTTGATTTCTGCCTCGGTGTCCACAATTATCTTGTTTTTTTGATGATTCGCTGATGGATCACGCATTCTAGGTTGTTATTCAGAAATTGCAACTGCTCACGTGAGAATTGGTGCAATGAATGGTTTATAACATATTCCTCAACCTATTCTACTGCTACTGGCCTCCTTGATCGCTTTTCTTACACTGCTCTTTTTCAGCTTCTAAAATTTTCTGTCTAGAATGTTCTGTTTTTTTTCTCTTCCTGGCATTTTTTCCCTTCCTTGTTCTTGATTCTGGGAATTCGCGTTTGGTTTAGCAAAAAATTCTTAAGTTTTGTACGCACTGATGAAGGCTGAAAGTAGTAGCCGATGTATTATATTGGCAAAAATTAATAAATAAATGGCTAGAAAAAAAAAACGCCTGATTATTAAGTATTTATCACTAGCTAGAAAGCTCTATATCTAAACATTTTCCATCGATTGAATAGATTAGCTAAAAAATAGTTGGTACACGTCCATCTTGTTCCATGTCCAGCATTGAAGCTGCCGATTTCGCAGACATAAATCAAATCGTTTTGAAATGATTCAAAAGCTTTTCCACTTGCGAAAACAAAAGCTTTGATAGTTTATCCACACAATCTCCGTTTCAATTTTCAAACCTTTCAAAATCCAAAACTTTTCCATCGATCACCCTTAATGACTCTACAATGTCCATCTCAGCGCAAATTTAGCATTGGTAGGATAATAGCCCTTGATTTCCAACCACTTCTTCCGCCTTATTTGAATCACAAATGAAAAACCACCACCCATAATTTCTTCTGGTTTAATTTACGTAAGTAGCGCACAATCGATAGCACATTCATCCCCTGTTACTGACAACCCAGCATTTAACGTTCATGCGGTGGTGGCGATGGCAGTTGGTCCTTAAGAAATTAATCAAACGAATAATTAAAGAGCGATGCCATGATTCCACATTTTTTGCCATTCCCACCCTTACTAAATGTTTTTTTCGTTATCCTTGAGGGGTAAGTTGGTGCTTTGAAAAAAAAGGAAAAGAAAATAAAGAATCAAGCACGGAGGCAAAAACGCTTTTACTTTAAAATGTTCCAACAGTTTGAATTTAACAAAAGAATTCTTGCTGAGAATATTGTTATTTCAAGTGGTGAGTTCTTTTCTTCTTCTTTTCATTTAATGCCTGGGGGCAATGGAGAAAATGTTGTGCAAATGGCGATTTGACTTTTGGCTCACCTCGTGTATCGTTTGAAATTGTAAATAAAATATTAATGATAAAAGGACGAGATAATCTGATAATTTATTACGATGAGACTTGTCTGTGCCACTGGATACTCTCATTCGAGCAACTGTTATGCCAGATAAGTTCTCTCTGGAGAGTGTGGAAAGGAAATTGTGTCACCTTTAGTCTGCTTTTGCGTTAGAATTCCTGCTAAAAGGTGTTTAGGGAAGAATAGACATGGAACTGAAGGTGAAAAGTTGAGCAGCGATCAAGGGCAGATTTATTTTTAATCAGAAAACTTCATCAATATTTCGTCGAGTTTGGTTAAAGTGTAACATTTTTCAGTAGATTTGAGTGAAAGCTCATTGAGGAATACTGAAAATTTACAACACATTAACCATCGTAACTAACTGTTGAATGATTAATGTTCTCCGCTAAAACTCATCAGCGTAAAATTGCTTCCGACATGAACAACAATTTATACAGTTAGTAATTTGCCTATGAAAATCATCGCCATTGCCTTCCTATCCCGCTTATACTGAATCCCTACTTGCATCCTAGATTCATCCCCCCTTTGTCTTTTCTATAGCTCCCAAAATTCTGCAGCTTTTTTTCAAAGATTTTGCTAACGCACATACGTACATAACTGTTCAGATAACTTTAGTAATTTTTCATTTTATCCAGGATGTGTAAATATGTTTTTGTCGGTATTGCTTGCTCTGCTTTGTTTTTGTGTACTTACCAAGGATAAACAAGCGCTAGGGCTGGTTTCTGTTATGAATGAATGACGCTAAGAAATGTTCTATGTACATAGAGCAATTTTTCTTATGCAAAAATCCCTTTTTGAAATTCTAAACGGGCAGTACAAAACTGAAGTTTAAATGTTTTTTTTTTCGTTTGTTTTTTGTTTTGGGGAATGTTATATAGTTCGAAAGTTGGATGTGAAGGGCAAATTATTACTTTTTTTATTCTGAGTGTGAAGAGGATGTTGATATAATGTATAATTTGTTTAAAAAATTATTTGGGACGAAAGAGAACTCGTGGAGTGTTTTTGTATACACTGATGTGAGAGAAATATTAAGAAAACATGGTGGTAGTTAGTCTTATTCTATTTGATAAATTTTGAATGGCATTTAACTGAAAAATTTCGTTGCTTGTTTGCCTTTTTTTTCTTGGATTTAATTAAAATATCAATTTGTGGTGTAGCCGTCTGGAAAGTTTTTGCAGCCTGAACAATTTTATTCGGAGAAGTGATCCACATGCAATGACTATGGATATAAAACACAAGTTTTGACTCTATAAATTTGATTCATTTTTCCACTCAATGTCCCTAGTAAATATATACTCGAGACACACTTCCGTCATATATCTGATGAGTTTTGAACATTTTGAATCCGCATTGCTTGATATATGTACATGGTTTCAATTTGAGTCTGCAATAAAATTGTAACAGGTTTAAAAATTTGAATTGCACTAGATCACCAATGTCATGAAGTGTAATTTCGAGATAGTACTCGGATAAAAAACGCTATCAATACGTACTCATGTGTAGTGAATTGAACGGATATGCAATGTCCGTCTAGGACTGCAGCGATCGTCTGCTGCCTCGGCGAGCGAGGATGTTGGTGCTCGCCGAAATTGGCCTTATCCGAGGACGCGTGAATGCACTGGCAGGCTAGATTGCGGTGTTGTGTGGGTTCTTTTTCCCAGCACAAGGGCTCATTACAGAAGAATTTCGCAAACACGAATTACCTGTTGCAGAATTCGGATCTACAGGTATCGAGGGAGAGCTAACGTACTAAAAGGAGCGAGACTTGAGAAGGTCTCGTCTTTACTAAAGATACTTATGGGCCCCAACTAAAAGTGGGGCATCCAGGTGGAACCGGTGCTCCCTCGCACCTTCTTCGTCCAGATCAAAATCCATTGTAGGCGTGGTCAGATGTTTTCCATCTGAATGAAAACCTCATGCAAACACAATTCGCATGAATTTTCCCCTCAAATGAAAAACATCTACGTTTCAGATTTACGTTACATTCTTATGTGATGGAATCACATAATACTATAACATAAATAAGAACACAAGCGGAAGGCCACTCTACCCTGCGAGAGCACCTGCAACGCAAAAAGAAGGGGTGAGCTCATGAGTGGAGGGGCCAGCCAACATGGTGGGTCCCATACCCGGTCAAAGTTCCAAATAAATAGAAAGACCGAGTTCTTTTGCAATTTTATCTGTTCATTTTTTTCTTGTATTTAATAAACATCAGTATAACAGAATATCGTGCGACGTAATGAAAGCTTCAATGTAGAGCAAAAATTAACGTATAGATTTACATTAAATTGATGTGAAAAGGGTGAAATGATCCAATTAAAGTTGAGCTAATATAACATAACGTTAATAATTATGAAAATTAACAATTTCGAAATTTAAGATAATATTTCATACGAAATAGATAAAAAATTTCGTCATATGAAGCCAATATGAATATAAAGTATTTCGTTTTAGCTACTCTTCGTAGCAAAAGGATATCGATGGATTCAATTCAGATCGTGAAGCTTGTTAAGATTTTTTTTAGCAAATCTTGAATCCCATTTATACCATGCTTTTGTAAACTGTTTGCTCGATGTTTCGCATACATCCAACTAGACCGTATATATTTTTTTTTAAGTTTACCTTTCTGGTTGTGTTTGAAGGGGCTTTATTTTAAATTTGATGTTTTCAATAAAAATAATTTATAAAAAAAAAATATAATATACAATAAAATTTATGCAATATAAAAAACGGATACTTACCCAATCCTCCTCCAACGAGCGCTCTTAGGTGGGGTGGGTTAGGCGATAAATAACTGTAAATTTTTAACACTGAGCCGAGATAAAATCCATTAGTATAATTCGATTACAATTGACAAATCTCAATAACAACGAAACAAACACTTTCAAAAGTTGGTCAATCTCATTTCATTCATTATGTCGAATAGCAGCTATTGATTGTGGAAAAGATAATCCGATCATCACAAAAATATTATGCAAATGCAAAGGGAAATAAAATGGATCCCTTCAACAAAAACGCGTCTTGGTCTTCACGACTCTTCATGTATGCCCCCACGATCAACATGGTTCAGAGTATTTGTTAATTAAAGCGATGTTGTTGCTGTGAAATTCCCATCGAAAAATGCTGCGGCTCAGTTCCAGGTTTCAGCAGTGCCGACCATCCGTCTAGATGTCGTGGATCCAATGGCGAGCAAATCGCATGACTGTGAAGAATAGTGTCATCCCAATTCCTTAGTAATTATCTCCTACTACCGAAAATATTAGATTGCTTTATTTTTCCCAATCCTTAGTTTAGCCACCATTGCCACTCAAGCCATTTGATTGCGCACAGCAGTTGCATCATGGAGAGGATCATATCCGAGACACGGTCAAAATCGCACTTGACACATCAATCGATTCCTATCTTCACGACGTATACATATATGCACGTTAAACAGCAACTATTTGATTTTCGCAGAGAATTGAGGAAGGTAACGGTGGAATATGTCACAAAATTTGTAGCGGAAAAAACACTGGTTTCTTTTCTTTTTGTACGAAGCGAAACTTAATAAGCAACACTGTTCACAAACATATTACAGTTGACCCCCGGTAGTCCGACAAACATTTTGCAGGGCAGTGTCGAACTATCGAATTTGTCGGATTATAGAGTACTGCCTAAGACCCCCTATAGTCCGAAATTTTTTACAAAAGAGTACTGTTGCGTACTGACTTTCTCCCATTCGCAACTTCAAATTGCCGCCACAACTTCTCCACCTTCCTTTGGGCACTCCTACCTTCTCCTTTGTGTATTTATTTATTTTCATTAACATTTTTCCAATTTCACTATAATTTTTACGACCCCATCATCACAATCCTACCCTTTTCCCTTATTCCCAACCACAAAAAAAAAAAAAATATATATATATATATATATATTTATATATATATATATATATATATATATATATATATATATATATATATATATATATATATATATATATATATATATATATATATATATATATATACTAATAATTTCAATTTTCCCAATAACAAAATTCCATTGATTAATTCCCACTAACAAAACTTCATTCAATACCTTTTCCCTAACAAAACCTAATTCCTTCCTTCATACTAACTAATTCTATTCCCACTAACAAATTTCATATTTTTATACTCACAAAAATTTATTCATGTTTCCCTTTTAACAAATTTCCGTATTTTGCCCATCAAGAAAGAGTTGAAGTTGCTAAACTGATGAATTGCAGGTCGATAAGTCATAGCTACATCGGTTACGGCGCGAGTTCTCGACCGAGGGTCTGCTGGAACCCTGAGTTCAAGTTCCCCCGGGCGCAGGGAATCACTCTATTTGGGGTATCGGCAAAATCAATAGTTTTTGTAATGTATATGTGACACTTTGCATTCAATCCAGCGATTCTTGGAGGGTGTAAATTGCCATATATGCCAATCATGGATACTATTGTGATTGTCGATACGGGAAAAAAGATGTGTGGGTAGAGGTATCGAAGTGTAATGAGCTTTGATTACATTACCCAAAGGCGGCAGTGGGAATTTAAAAATGAAATGATTGCGGAATCTGATTTGCGGAGGGTGGAAATGCTGGATTGAGTGCTTTTGATTGGGGCAGTCAGATTTGACGTCGAAAAGAATTGTGAGCGCTTTGGGTGTGAATTTTTGGAGTCCGTTTTGAGTTTGAAAGTGAAAAAAGGTCTTTAGGCGTGAATTTTTGGGATTCCGTTTCGAGTTTGAAAAGTGGAAGTAGTTCGTTGGCAGTGTAAAGAAGAGTTTTTAATCGAAAGTGAATTTTGACTTGCATTTTGGAGATTTTAATTTGGTGGTGGGATTTTCAGTGTGGGTGTTGGGTGAATTTTGGGGAAAAACAGTTTTAATTTGAATGTTAGTACAGAAAGTACGAAAGTTTAAGTGACAGAATATACTTTTAACGAAGACACAAACATAATTCAAAGTGTGTTGTGAACTAAATGAAACTTATAGATAACCAAAATAATTGAGAGGGAGTGAGAAAAAGGAAAGAAAGAAAAAACGGTGAATTTCAAAAAGTTCTATTCTAAAGTGAAAAGAAACTAAAAAAAGTGCCGGAGGATAAGAATGAGAAGTTATACGGTTCAAACAATACAGTGTGGAAATTACAAAAGGTGGCCGTTTTACCAACTCTCTTGAATTTTTTTTTGTACATTCCAAAGACTTCAACTTAAGTTTTCAGAGGCCCCCCGCTTCTTTCTTGGCCTCTCCCCGAGCGCTCGGAGTTTTGCAGGAAAGCAAGTGAGTATAGATTTGATTCTTCCTTTACCTTTCTTTTGTACTATTTTCTTTACTTTTTTGCATTGTTTCAAATTACTTTTTTACATAGTTTTGTATATTTAGTTAACCTTGGTTTAATCCTTATTTGTTTAAATCCGATTTTGAAGGGGCGGATTTGATTGTAAATTAGTTCTTTTTTTGTAAAATTTGCGAATTGTTTTTATATAATTTTTGGATTTTTGGTAAATAAAACGGCCATGTCACATTAGACCCCATATTTTTCATTTCCTGAAATGACCTCCTCCTTTCCCGTCCTTTTCCCTTTGTGTTAGTTATTGTATGTAGGGTGGCTCAGCACGAGAAGAGGGTGTCCCGGAAGTCCCACGACACGACTGAGCGCTAGCCGGCCTCAGTATGCCACCCCGGGCTACACACCCCTCTGCTAATTCCTAATGTCTGCAAATGCGGTGACTTCCGTGGTTGCAACAGTACCTTGTCATCCGACAAATTACAGATCCAATAATAAGATTTTTTGTATTTTATATACATATGTACTCTGAAGTACAAAAAATTATACTTCATTATGTATGTCAAATTTAGTAAATTAACAACACAATAGAGAGCTTACGTTTTATAATAAAATTAAAGTCATTAATGCTATAGAATTTACAAAAATATGCAATAACTTTACATTAGGAAATAATTGTGTACAAACAAATGTACATACTAAAATAATCAAAAACTATGAATCAATCAATTTAAGGAGCATGAAAATATTCATTAATTTTTTTTAACATTGTTGAAACGCGAGATTAAAGCTTTGTCCCTCAGTCTTCTCAAAAGTAGAAGTTCGTTGTAGGATGCACCATTTTCTTCAGCCCATTGTAAACCCAGCTCAAAGGCGTTAATTGCATCTTGTGTTGGCACTTGCGGAGAAGTTGCAATTACTTCGTCGTCATATTCCTGATTTATGATTGTATAAATAGAAATCTCTTATATAATCTCTTCGTCAGACATTTTATGAAAATTATTTTCCTCTTTATCCATTCCACGGCCCCAGGTTTCCAAATCTTCCGGACTTATTTGTGTTTCAGCAACAAATTGCTCTATTACTTCCGAAGGTACACTGATTTGTGGATCGCTGGTAGGAGTGTTGACTATATCTGGCCATAACTTTTTCCAAGACGATGTAATAGTTGATGAATGCAATGGATTCCACGATTGACAAAGTGCAAAAACCAAGTCTTTAATATTAAATCCTTTTAACGTTTTTTCTATTGGCTGGTCTTTTGATACGGCTTTCAGAAGTAGGTTTTTCTTATAATCTTGCTCTACAAACTGAATGATATGCTAATCCATGGGTTGAATTAGTGCAGTGCAGTTTGGCGGAAAAAACATCGCAGTTATGCATTTATCCTCAGTTGTCAGTTCTTCTTCAGACGGATGACCGGCAGCGTTACCTAGAAGCAATAACGCTTTTTGAGGAAAATTATGATCTTTCAACCATTTTCTACCTTCTGGTACGAAGCATTCATCAAACCACTTTTTGAAAAGATCTTTCATCATCATCCACGCTCATTTTTGTCCATACTAGTTTACAGGTAAATCAATTTTTTGAATGCATGTGGTTTAATAGATTTTCCAACGCCCACCATCTTTATCGTGTGTGTACCCGCGGCGTTAGCACATGGTAGTATGGTTACACGTTCTTTACTTACTTTTTGTCCAGGTACGGATTTTTCGTTATAGGAAACAAAAGTTTTGTTAGGTATCACACGCCTAAAAAGCCCTGATTCGTCTGCATTGTATACCTGTGACGGGTTAAGATTTAAGTCTTTCACCTTTTGCAAAAATCTTGATTTAAATGGCTCTATGCAGGTGGCATCATTAGAAAGTTTTTTCCTTTAATAGTCATTAAACGTATGCCATGACGACTTTTGAAACGTTCTAGCCACCCCTTGCTAGCCACAAAACAATCTTTTTTTATTATTTCCTTACAAAAATATTTAGATTTCATGGCCAACATGGGTCCCGAAATGCGCGCATGCCTATTTCTTTCCTGAAGAAACCACATGTATAAAGCTTCTTCCACTTCTGAATGTTCAGATTTCTTGAGTGTTTGCCTCTTGCCTGGCCCACAGTCAGTAGTTGACACGAACTGTTTAATCTTCTCGTGGTTTTTTTTTTGTTAATGTCATAAATTGTAGATCGGCCTACGCCGTATTCACTTGCTAAACTACTGAAGGATTCATTACGATTTATGCGGTCTAAAATATCACATTTTTCTTTAATTGCCAGTGTTTTGTGCTTTCGCTTCTGAGCTTGTGACGACATTACTAGGTACGTATATGTAATACACAATGAATAAATACAAATCAAAAGGTGCCAGTTTTACGGAATACAGGGATTCCAATTTGACGAAGAAAATTTACGACGCGATCAATTTTCTTCCTTCTTTGGGGAAATCGCCAATGCAGCCACACTGGGCTGCTCATTTCGTGATCGTGATTTTTCCACTTACTCAAAGGCAGTCAGACCCCAACCTTGTTGTTCTGTTGCGCGTTTGCCGCTATGATGTATCAGAGAAGTCGACACACGGCGTAAAAATTGCGCTAAAACCTCGTCCGACGTCCTAACGATCGATATGGTTCCCGGTGCGGTGACAATCAAACTGAGATTGTATTACTTGATTGTATTGATTGGCAGCAATTTGTTGATGATTACAATGTTTGGGACTATTGTTGCGCATGTTTGCTGCGGGTTATAGTTACTACCGATTGGAACACAAAGATATTTTAGTTTTCCAAAAAATTCAAGTGACATTTTCCGTTTTGATAACCGACGACGACATGTAATCGCTCACGACAGATAAAGGGAGAAGATAGCACTGCCGGAATCAATTTCACTCCTAACGATTTCGGTCACGATTTCGTCGATTTGGTTGGGCTAGGGCGAATTTTTATGCACTTTTCTTGTGTGACCGGTGCAAAGCTGCCATTATACATGACCAGTAGAAACAACTCGAGGACCGCAACCACGAGAGCAAGAGCAAAATGATAATCAAAAATTGCTGTATCACAAAAGTTTTAGCTTCGATACCAATTTTTTCGTGTGAAAACGTAACGCCGGCACAGGCGATTCGCGACGCGCGAAACTCCTGGCGATCACAGGAAGACTGCTTGCATCCGTGAACGGTTATTTCATTCGCAAGCTCTCTGCTTGCCATCAACTGTTATTTTTCATTGGCGAGATAATGCAATTCTACTTCTGAAGTGTGTTGCAAAGGCGGTTGCCATCCACAAATTTTAATTGTAAGTTTAATTAATTTAATTTTAATGTTTAATCTTTTATGTTTTTAAATTTACAATTAAAATTGGATGATTTGTAAGGATATTTTTTGAGCAGTTTGCCGAGGCGACTGCTCGGTTACTACACATGATGAGTATTGATATGGAAATTAACACATGCTATTTAATTATTCTATTGCGGTGGTTTCTTAATGAAGGTTTTGAGAAAATTCATACGAGATTTGTCATTGATCTCGTTCCTGGATGAGTTTCGTGAATCTGCTTTGAGGGCTTAATTTGCTTTTGAATTTTCTTGTAAAGGAGATTCGAGATCACAAATTTTATTTTAATCACGTCTCTCTGTGTATTTTGAGCGTTATTCCATCAATACTTCAGTGTGCGCTAATGTCCAAAATGCTTTCACAATGAGCATTACCCCTTGATTTTTTCAAATCATTCACGTTTAATTTGCGCATTAGATGGAAGTCATAGAAGCCAGATTTTGAGATAAAAATTAGTGATCGAGTTGTTTGAAGTATACGAGTACTTCCCGAATGGAAGTAAAGTTCCACTTATTGCCTTAGTAGTTAACCCCTTGGCCTATAATATCGAGCCACGCTCGTGGTAAATTATCCATGTCCAAAACGATAGCCACAAGTGACACTCATGGTATATTGAGCAAGCCAATAATTATAAACAGGGCTCAGTGCCATGGTATGTTCGTTTGACGAAAAATGATAAGCACGGGTGTTGCTCGTGGTGTTCGAAAAATCAAACCAAACACAAGTAGGCAGATTTGATTCGCAAGAGGAGTAATATAGCTCAATATATTTAATTTGGGCACTTTCTTCGGAAATTAAATAGTAGGCCAAGGGGTGAATACTCGTACTCCCGTTCCTGTCAAAGTAATTAGTTATGACCCTCCAAATGTCTAATGTTCACCCTTCAGTCTTCGGTCTGTTGCCCCTCATATGGAACAAAGATGGCTGTCCTTTACTATACTTGTCTTCTGTGGACACATCAGGGTGCCACTGCAGGCTAAGAAAAGCTAACGTCACTCAAAGTTTATAACAAGTCAAATGTACGTTTTTCTTCGACATTTTTTCAAAGCTGATTTTTTTTTTTGTTTTTCTCCATTTTCAGTCTAATTGCCCCAGCTGCTTGTAACTCAACGAATGGAGATTCCACGATTCATATTATATGTACCTGTAAGGAAGGTACCCTTATACAAATTTGAGAAAGATTTCTATATTTAATGTATTATTTTTTTGAAAACAGGCTGTCATGACTGAATGAATATTTGTTTCCTTTCATCTATCCAATAACATAAAGTCACTACCTAAAAACTGGATACACTTGTGAATTTCATCATTACCTGTTTTCCTTTCCTCCTGAAAACGTATCCAGCGTATTGATCTTTATTTGTGGGGGTTACCTCATTAGTTGACGGAAATAAAACGATGGCGAAGCTCTATTAAGATCGTGACAGAACAAACGATCGGACATCAAGCTTCGTGCAATAGAAATGATTGGTTCGATGATGAGTGCCAGAATGCGTTAGACAAAAAGAATCAGGCGTACAAAGAATATGTAGGTAGGAAAACTAGGACAAAGAGAAAACACTTTGAAAATCTCAGAAAAGTAGCGAACAGGATAATTGAAAATAAGACAAGAAAATACTTTGACGGCCAATTGAGAAGTATCGATGTAAGTCTAGTGAGCAACAATACAGGACAAGCATATAAAGTAGTAAAAAGCCTGAAAACGTGATTACCCGCCCAAAACCACGCTTTGTCGTGATAATATCGGCAATATCATCGCTGATTAAACCAAGATCGAGAAAAAATGGGCATCATATTTCAAGAACCTCTCGATCCTACGCATAGCTCCAGAATATCGGAGGCTTTAGATGTCTGCAGCGAGCTTCCGTTTGCCCCACCAAATCTGGATGAAGTTTGTTCCACCATCAAAGCCCAAAAGAAAAATAAAGCGCCGGGTATCGATAAGATTCTAGTAGATCTCATTTGATTTGGTGGCAGCAGTGTTCATAAAGCTATTCAAAAAGTCATCCAGTACATTTGGCAACAAGAACATATGCCGAAAGAGTGCAGCCAATCGATTATATTCTCTATCCAAAAAAAGGTGACAAGTTACAGTGCGAGAATTATAGAGCCATATCACTATGTATTCCTTACAGCGAAAAAATATTTTCAAAGATCCTAGAAAATAACACCAGATCATACGTCAACTGTATTATTGGGGAGTATCAAGGTGGTTTTAGAGCATGTATTGGGTGTACAACTTAGTAACCGGAATTCGTTAGCGAAATTTGATGCTTTATTGTGGAAAAATCTTATAATATATTTTATACAAAGTATTGTCCATCGGAAGCTACAACATTTCCCCGTTTTCCTGGCAATTTATGAAATCCATCCCAAAAAATTGCGCCAGCTTTGCGGCCAAAAACGAATCTATCCGATTTCGGATGCCTTGCTCTAAAGTCAAGCGTATTCCGATGACGGCGTTTTGCATCGAGCAAAATAAATGAAAGTCAGGCGGAGCAAGGTTCGGACTATTAGGCGGGTGGGCCAAAACTTCCCATCTACTATTTTCCAAATAGTTTTTCACGGGTCTTGCAACATGCGGCCGAGCGTTGTTATGATGAAAAATTATAGCCTCGTGTCTGGTCGTATATTCCGGGCGTTTTTCGATGATGGCACGCTTCAAACGTATTAATAGTGTTTATTACAGGTCACTTGTGATTGTCTGGCCCGATTTCAGCAACTCATAATATAACGGCCCCTTTTGATCCCACCAATTACACAGCATAACCTAGGCGCCATGGATATTTGGCTTCGCCGTTGATTTGGCTGGTTGGCCGGGCTTCATGTATGTCTATTTGCGCTTGAGATTGTCACAATGGATCCATTTTTCATCCCCAGTCACGATCCGATGCAAAAATGATTTCTTTTTATGGCGCTCAAGCAGCATTTCAGACATACAGAAGCGCCGTTCAACGTCTCTTGGCTTCAACTTATAGGGGACCCATTTACCTTGCTTCTGAATGTTCCCGGCGGCTTTCCAATATTTCGAAATGGCTTGCTGAGTCGCTCCCGATGCTTTGGCATGTTCGGCTGTCTTGCGTTTGACACGAATCCTCATCTCCAATTCTTCGTATTCAAACTTGTTCGGCTGTCCTGGGCGTTCTTTGTCTTTGATGTCAAAATCGCCAGTTTTGAAGCGTTGAAACCATTCAAAACACTGTGTTTACGCTAAGTCATCGTCACTTTAAACTTCTACAAGCAAACGATGACATTCCGCAGCAGTTTTCTTTGCAAAAAATGACCCAACAGAACCTCCTGCAAATTCTGTCTTTTTCTCCAATTTTCGAAGTTATTCATCGTGAAAAATAATAATGATGCACACAAGATAAAATTATTTTGTTGACTGATTTTGATAGCTGTTAAATGTACCTTCAAAATGACATATATATAAAGTTCGAGCTTTGGCGATATTTGTTAGTACGGACATCTAGCGTCAAATTCTGGCTATTAAGTTATACACCCAATAGATCGACAATAGACCAATTTTTCACAGTCAAGCAGGTACTTGAAAAATGCTGGGAATCCGACGTAGACGTACATCAAATTTTTGTTGACTTTAAGCTAGCATATGACAGTATTGATCGTAATGTACTGTGCCAAATAATGCTTTGCCTTGACATCTCAGCCAAATTAGTCCGTCCTACCAAAATGACAATGACGTTGACGACATCCCAAGTCTGCATCAATAACCAACTCACCGATGCCTTTGACAAAATTTTTCTGACTAAAGTAGGGAGATGGGCTGACCCCATTGCTATTCAATTTAGCTTTGGAGTACGTCATAAGGAAGTTACCTGTCGATACACGAGGTACATTACTACACAAGTCGAGCCAAGTAGTAGCCTATGCGGGCAACATTATTATTTTGTCACGGTCATTAACAACTGCTAAAGAACGCTTCCTAAAACTGACAGCGAAGCAAAACTAGTGGGGCTACAAATCAATGAAAATCAAACAAATTCAGTACACATCATATCACACCTGGCGAATACAGTATTAAAAATGTGAGCAAACTTGTATATTTAAGCGCCAAAATAACGAGGACTGTTAATACCTGTAAAAGAGACGAAATACGCCGAAGAGTATCGCTCGCAAATAAAATATTTTCTTCAGTTTTGACAATCTTGAATACCATTGCATACACAGGAAAACAAAGCTCCACGTTTACAAATCTGTGATAAGACCTGTGGTGCGCTGTGGATGTAAAACATGGACCCTAACCCAAACATCAGCAAATATATTGAACGCCTTTGTGCAACGGTTCCTGAGGTGAATAATCGAAGTGAAGCTCGACGGATACCAATGTTGGATCCGATACAACCATGAGCTGTCTGAAATTTTTGACGAACTGGAGGTCTCAAGGATTGTAAGACTGTGGGTGCTGCAATCAGCTGGCCACATCAATCGTATGGATGAACAAAGGATTTCCAAAAAGGTGTTCTTTGGGAGAACTGAAGGCCGGAGACCAGAGCGAAAACCGAGGAAACGCTGGTCTGACTCGGTCGACAAAGATAGTTTATCGCTGCTCGGATTTCGAAATTGGAGGACGCGTTCAATGGATCGAGACAGTTGGAGGCGCTATTTGCAGAAAGCTTAGGCCTGAGAGGGGCTGTAGTGCTATGAAAAAGAGCGAGGAGAATAAAATGATGGTTAAATTTTTTCCCCGGGTGAAGAAAATATTTAAAAAAGCACGAAAGATGTGTGAAAGGTGCCAGTTGTTAGGACGCTTACTCTTAAGTAACTATCTTCCGTTTGACTTATAAATTTAAGCTAAGCTTCATTTTGGTACGTCGCGAGGTGGCTTCAAGTTGGGGACTCCTTTCTCTAGTTGAAGGAGAGGGATTGCTAGAAAACTGGTCTCCTAACTCTTACTACTCAAGCGAGTCCTTTTTATCTTTTAGAACTGCCCAAACGTGGTGTACTACATGGTTCAATTTGTCAAACGATCCAAGCATCTCCCTAATTAGGTTAGGTTGACAAAAAGGTGAATGTGTGTTATTGGGACTTCCAATTAGCATAAAAAGGACGCGGAAGTATCAAGGTTTGTCCTAAGTTTTAGGTTTTCCAAAAGAAGTTTAACGCCCAGTATATGCTGGTCTGCATTCTCATTTGGCGGCCTTTAGGGGGCTCGGCGAGACAAATGAGTGCCACCCACGTGCGTCTCCGGGTGAGTTTGTCGGAACAAGAGGGCTGAAACCGGAATATTCCCTAAGAGAAGTGGAGTGTTGTAAAAAAAGTCGGAAACAGTTCTTCGCTCACATGCAATCCAATGAACTTCCCAAGCCTAATGCTTATGTGTGAGATGCGGTTTTTGCCGCAAAGATGTACGGAGAGGGCCACCAATGAATTTTTGAATAGCTTTTCAAGCGATGAGCAACAGCAACTCATCGATTTTGTTTTATTTGAGTCAAAACGTAATTTTCAATAAATTGCCAACTGTTTAGCCATGTCTCAAAAGTTTTTCCATGTAAAAAATCAGCACTTCACTTACGTCCACTGAAATGGCCTCAGTATGCGGTTCTCAACTAGGGGGGTTTCATCGCTAATCGCTTTTTCTGGCTTCAGGACCGAGAATTTGTTTTATTACCCAATGTGTCACTGTCACGTCGATTGATTTGAAGTCAGATCAGACTTTTCGCTACCGGTCATTGCTTGAAACCACTTTTTAGTGGTACCAAACTTGCACTACAAGTAAAAAGCTGAATGGACGGTAAGTTACATAGGAACCACTTACTTTTGTGGTTTACTATTTAAAATTTCAAACTGCTTTTTCCCCTTAGGCAAATGCCTGGGTTATTACACTTCTACTCTTCTCAATAAAAATCAGAACTCAGAGAATCACAGAACTTTCAATCAATGAATGAATTACAGAAGTTTGACAACGTCTCTCAAAACTTGCTCTGAACTATCCTTAGAAGAAGGCAATCTTTCTTGCTTCAAATTAACCATGATCTCAATACACATTGCTTAAAAAACTAAATTCAAAATTATTCAAAAACGCCCAAGCCTGCACTTTTTCTTTTAACCCAAAGATAACCTCTTTAACAATAAATTAACAGGCATCTCACGATACGCCTGATGCATGATTCGCCATAAAAACCAACGCTTTAGCGCAGAAAACCTCCACACCATTAGCGTTCGATATGCACTTTCAGGCATTGACTTTACTTTCGGATGAACAGGCAACCAACTCTAAACTAGGATAATTTTCCAAGCCATTTCTCTTGACTTTCTGCCGCATTTGCTGATTTTGCGAATCCTTAATAAGCTTTTAAAAGTATCTTCGTCTTCCTTCACTTTTTCTGCTGCCACTGCTTCTGCTAAAGAAAGTACCTCACGTGGTGTATGATAGCATGGAGATGTTAGAAAGATGATAGCATCCTTAAAAATATCCCGTGAGACGACGAGAAAAAGTAAAGACAAAAGACAGCAACTTGAAAGATACTAAGCATGCTGTGAAGATCTAAGGAGCGTATAAAAAACTTTAATAATAATCGCTTGATTAGGCTAAAGAATCGAAGGATACGGAATCCACTCGAAAGTTGCATCATAATCACGTTATAATCGAAGTTCACAACTTTCAGGCAAAGATTTTCTATTAGCCCTAAGTGCGAGGTAAGTATCCTTTAAATTACTCTCTTGATAAATTATCTTTTTGTTAAAGATTTCATGAGGAAGATTATCGTTACAAAAGCTTCCCTTCCTATCGTTTAAGATTAACAGTTTCCTTTTTCGAAAAGTATTTAAGTTTTCAAATTTAATTTCATAAGTACTTGGACAAATAGTTTCCATCTTCGTCCTTTCAAACTGTTGTAGTTGTAGCTGTCGTTGTAGGCAAGAGAAAGTTTTAAATGCCAGTATTTGAAGAGGCAATAGAGGAATTTTCGAATTCTCCTTTTTGAGTTGAATTCCAAATGATGGAAATACTCTTAAACTCACAATGAATTCTGTTCAATGAATGCATGATCTAGGAAAACTTTAAAGGTCAACACTAATGTTGGAAGGATAGCAGAGACCACTTGCCTATTTTACATGGCATGAGAATATTTGGGTTGAAATTGAAAACTTCCCAAACTATTTTCTTTGGTATCATTGAGATATTAAAAGTTTGATCATGGGCTTGGTAAATTGGGTCATAATAGAAAATTCAAATCCAGTTCGTAAGTACGTTCATTTGGATGGTAAATTAATAAGAATTCAAAATTATGATATTTAGTGACATAATGGATCAGTCATGAATATTTGATACCCATGAATTTTAAATTTAAATGTTGATGAAATTGCCTTCAGCTGACTGTAGGTACAACGTACTCTTCCTGGAAAAATCAATACCGCATAAATTTAATTTTCTTTGAGCTAATTTAATCAGGACACAACTCATTACCTACCATCTTCGGTTACAAGCATTTACACCATATACCGTTCTAGTAAGTAATTCTATTTAGTATTACGCAGCTAGGTGAAAAGCTTTGCCAGCAGTATTCAATGTCCTAATCGTGTCAGTAAACGATATAGTCCTATAGGTTGGTTGGTATAATCTGTAACCGGAAATCATTAAGTGTTTCTTAATTAAATTACGTGCCAGGAGCTTGTCATATGCATACTCGTATGTGTAATTAACAAGAACTATATCGTTCCCATATAACTTTAGTATCAATTAATCTGCGAATGCTGTTTATCTACTTGACATTATTTAACCGCTAATGAAAATGGTGAGTTGTGGATTAAATCGATAATGTTTGTTCTTTGACTGGGGATGTTACTTTCTAATGAAGTGGTAGGATGCGATTTTTCTTAAGGAGAAAATTTCTGCGAAATAATATCAGGAAGGAATAACTCTTCAGACTTTGGTTCAATTGATTTAATATTGAAAACCGAGTAACCAGATATTTTAAATTTTTATTACTTCGAAAAAATGTTTTGAAAAATTTAAGAATGCTAGAAGTTGAAATTATGAAGAGACTGTATGTTTTTGCAAAATATTCATGATTTTATAATTTCAAGCCCGGATAAAATTAATGATCACTATCGTAAAGGGTTTTCCAATAAGAGGTGTTATTTTGGATTGCCTACTAATTCGGTAGATGTCACTTTTGAAGCTGTCACTTTCTGACATTTGACAAGAAAAAACTACGCCATTAATAATAATGGACGACACATGCTTCAACAATACATTGAAATTATTAAAATTGATGAAAATTTGGCAAAGACGGTTCGTAAAACTCGAACACCTTGTCGGACCGCAATACAGAAATTGGTGAAAAAATTCGAGATGTTGAGACAACATAGTGATGTGAAGAATAAAACCCGTGCAAGTCACTCAAGAACAGCCGAGAATATCGCTGCTGTAGCCGAAAGTGTTGAAGAAGACCCAGGTTTGTCCATTCCTCGTTGTTCTTTGGAATTAGTCATTCCACAAACGTCATTACACCGTATTTTGCATAAAGATTTGGGTCTTAAGGCTTATAAAGATCAGTTGACACAAGAACTCAAGCCGGTCGATCATCAACAACGTCGTGTCTTTGCTGATTGGGTCCTTGAAATGCATGAAAATGATCCGGAATTCCATCGAAAAATCATCTTGACTGATGAAGCCCATTTCCACCTCGGTGGCTTCGTCAACAAGCAGTCGCATCTGGGGCTCGGGAAACCCAAGAATTATCGTTGAAAAGCCTCTCTATCCTGAACGTGTGACTGTTTCGTGCAGTTTATGGCGCGGCGGGGTCATTGGACCTTACTTTTTCGAAAATGAGGCTGGAGCAACAGTTACGGTGAATGGATTGCGCTATCGAGAGATGATTAATGATTTTTTATGGCCGGAATTGGATGGTATTGATCTGGACAACGTTTACTTTTAACAAGCACACACAAGCAACGAAACCATTGACCTTTTACGGGAAAAGTTTCCGGACCGTGTAATCTCTCGAAGTGGTGATCACAATTGGCCACCGAGATCTTGTGATTTAACATCTTGTGACTTCTTCCTTTGGGGCCACGTGAAAGAGAAGGTCTACGCCTACAGCCTAATGTCGAATCAAGACCTCAAAGATGGGATTCGTGAGGCTATTGAGGCAGCCACTTTGCGATTTGGTTATGGAAAATTTCAAGAAAAGGATATGGTCCTGTAACCAATGTCAGGGCGATAATTTGCCTAGAGTTTTTTTTTTTTTCACTATTAACGGCATACCTTCCTCCTTATAATGAAATAAACATTTGATCATTTATATTAAAAAATGGTATTTTTCTTTTAATATCAAAATAACACCACTTATTGGAAAACCCTGTATTTGGGTTCCATCGGAGTTTTGATAGGGGTTTATTTCGACATGGTCCTTAAAGAGGCCTCTGCAAGAAAGGGGCCACCCACCGTCAGTTGTATATTAGCAGAGGTGGTATTGTCATAATTAGTGTGATAATCGTAAATAGTGGTGAGGGCGGGTTTCCGCTATTCGGCTGAGCCTTGAAGTACCTTTAATGTGTACAGGTAATTATTTTCCGGTTTTTTGATGCGACACAGTGGCTGAAAATCTGGGAAACGTGTTGCCATAATTGTAGTACAAAACTTAGCATTTCGCTTGACTGATTGTCAATGATTTCAGCAGGTTCCTCACCGCCACTACAGCGAACTGTTTCCACTCCTCGACAGTCCCCTCTAAACTTAGAATTATAGCTATCTGTGCCACTATTTAAATCCCGCACCATGTACCGGGTCTACTCCTTATGTGCCGAGATTTCCTCAACTTCTACATGTTCGCTGACAGCCCGCATGAAAAAAGTCATACCTTAAGGATCAGTTGCATTTTGTGACGACGAAGCTGGGGCCATCGGTTCGAATTCAGAACCCATATTAATTGACCCTAAGTGAGTGGTACTGTCAACTGGTCAATGAGTGGTAGAGTGTCGACTTGAAAGGCACCGAATAATTCCTCAAGGCATTGCCAGTGTGCCCGGAGTTTATCCTGGATTCTCTTTTCCATGTTGATTGTTGGAGTTTTGGCTCTCAGCACTTAATTCAAGTGAGGCCAGCGTTATGGTGGTGGAGTGATGTGCATCCACTAGCAGACCTCGAGTGTTGGACCCTTTATAAATAGAGGCAAATATGCGGCCAGACCTGTGGGATCACCTCCTAGCATCTGATCTAACAGTAACTCCACTCGTGCAGTAAAGACTTCTACTGTCAACGAGCCTCGCTGCCCACTGAAGTTAAGACTCCAGCCCTGCATATGATGAATTGGCTGCTGAATTCGAATATAGAGGTGTTATTTTGATATTAAAAGAAAAAAATGCCATTTTTTAATATAAATGATCGGATGTTTATTTTATTACAAGGAAGAGGGTATGCCGTTGATAGTGGAAAATAACATCAGGCAAATGACCACCACGACCACGCTTACAGGACCATATCTTTACATGACATTTTTCTTGACCAAATCGCAAAGTGGCTGCTCTATGTCCTCGAAAGCCTCACGAATTCCATCTTTGAGGTCTTGAATCGACGCTGGGCTGTTGGCGTAGACCTTCTCTTTCACGTGGCTCCAAAGGAAGAAGTCGCAAGGTGTTAAATCACAAGATCTATTCAAAATAACACCTCTTATTGGAAAACCCTATATATTTACTCGTATATCAATAAAAATTTCGTATATCAATAAAAACCCAAATTCGAATAAATCCAGTATAAAAAATTAATAAAGATATTACGATAGCTTGGGCAAAGTACTTTTTGGTGGCGTGCAGTTAAGCTAAGTGAGAAAACTAATGGTTGTTCTTAAAACTTTTGCAAAATGTCCTTAATTTTTGAGAAAATAAAGGAAAATCAATGTACTTTTCTCCAAAAAACTACCCTTCAAGTGTAGTGTTAGAGACTCGTCACCATGCCCTGCCTGAAAGCAAAACTTTCTTATGCAACAACATACCGCGTGACCAAACAAAATATTTAACATTGCGCATAAAACCACAAAAAACCGCTCGACTAAGTAAAATCATGTTTAGCAGAAAACACATGTAAGAACATACCGGGTGACTAAACAAAAAAATCAAATATTCCGCATAAAAACCAAAACAAACCGCTTGACTAACAAAAATAATATCTAGCAGAAAGCGTACACCAACCCAACATACAAAAAAAACAAAAAATGAAACAAATTAATACGCGCCACATGAAAGTCACATACGAAACATTCAAGCGCCTACTATTAACATGTGCCGTCGCGAGTTAAAAAATAAACGATGCGAGTTGTTATGAAACTCGATCGGGGGATTCCACTCTCCCGATCGAGTTTCATAACAACAGATATTGGGATCCCCGGTCGTAGTAAACAATTGAAATGCTGACATGATTTTATGACCGAGGCGGAATGAAGAAAGTAATGCGAATGCATATTGTGCAGAAAAACAGTATTAGGGTATTGGACGTGCGGTGGTCGTACTTATGGAACTGGGTTTTTGTTCAGCATACGGATTTCACAACAATTTCTTTTACGAAATCGGGAGCCTTATGGAATAATTGGATTGAGGTATTAACAGCGTGGTCTTTTTCACCCAATAAAAGCAACGACGGTTCGTGATATAGGATAGTTGAGTCTTTTATACGCATCGGTGTGATTAGTTAGTTTTGGCGTGATCATGCGCTGCAGATTTTTCCCGCACCAGTGTCACTAGGCATTGAGCCGAGGACAAGAACACGGTCTTAAGCGTGTCCTCGCCAGGCAAAAGCTAGGGATCCCTCCCGACTAGCACGGTTGGCGGTAGCCGAGGAGCTGCGCAGGCATTTCAGGGAAGAGGCCCGCGTAATTGAACGGCAGTTCGGGTGGGAGGTCAAGGTGAAAGCTCTTCGGAGGCGCTGAAATAGGCTTACGGCTGCTGGTGTTGAGAATAAACGAGTAGAAACATAAATGTAATTACATTGTAAAATCTTTTAATACTTCGTGAAAAACACTGCAGAATCGTTGCGTGCAATTGGTGTTTCATTTCGAAAGGTGGAGGTTAAAGGACTTGGTTGTGTAGGGTAAGGTGGACACCTGGGTACCACAGGAAGAGCCCAGGGGTACACCGGGAACAGCTTACAACAATAGTTCCTGGGGTTACTGCTCGATTTGGGGGTGATAGCAGTGATGGAAATTTGATAGTTGCAGTTTATTCAACTGTTATTAACTTGAAAGAAAACTATAAAAAATAGGAAAATGTATGCGCTGCGTTAATACTTACAAAATGAATCAGTCAACTGTTCTGTGCATGCATACGGAGGTTACTTCCAGCGATATTGATATCTGATAGTTTAAGTTATGGGCAGAATAAAAAAATCGAAACCCGCATTGTAGCAGTCCTGTACAAGCCCAATTACTAGATACGTCCGTGGTCATAATGTGCCTAGGCAATTGTAGCACTCGTAATTTAACTATTGTGAAGACTTTTGGCCCATCAAATACTTCCTACAACTAGTGGTTATATCTCATTCGCCATCAGTATCCTTCTTTTTTCGCTCCCATCTATATCAAATGGTCCTCAACCAATCTAAGACACACCAAACATTTGAAATTATCAAACCCAACGGAAGCATAAAAGCAAATCTAAACCTCCATTGTGATTTGTAATCGATAATTAAATACAGGGTGCGTACGGTATTTGAGGACATGCATAAATGTGACTATAACTTCACGAATTTTTTTTTTATTTTTTTCCTTTTCAGATAAGAAATCGCGGACTACAACATCACTCAAGAAATGAAGAGACATGCTGTCATCGTCGCTATATGTTCGAACCATACAGATTTAGAGATCTCTAATTTTCTTAAGTGCGCCCGTTCATTCGTGCATAAGGTTCACCGTGAATTGGAAGCATCAGGAGGCGATGCAGAATCGGTAAGCACGAATAACGTTCTGACACTGTCCGATCTGCAGAATTTTTAAAGCAAGTGCAAGCGATCATAGACTTGGACCCTTCAAAATCAATGAGGGTTCTTGCAAGTGAGCTTCATGTTTCTGAGCGCCTTATTCGTAGAGTTTTCCACGAAGCTCTTTGGTGTAAGTCTTACGTGATGTGCAGAGGACAGTTCATGTCGGAACGAACACGGGAACAGAGAGTTCTCCGATCAAAACGTCTTTTAAACTAAATCAAACATCCTGAGGTGCCCAAAATGCTATGGTTTTTTTCCGACAAAATAATTTTTGACCAAGATCAAGAGACCAATCGCAGAAATGACAGATGGCTATGTTCAAATCCTACAGAGGTTCCTGTTGTTATGCACGCATAATTTCCAGCCACTGTTGTGGTTTTAGGTGTTGTCAGCAACGAAGGACATGTTATGCCACCACACTTTTTTTACTAAAAGACTTCGAGTGAACTCTGCTGCATAAATCGAGGTTTTGGAGACGGTAGTGAAACCTTGGATAGACAATGCAAGCTGAGGCAGACCATAAATTCTTCAACAAGACTCTGCTCCTTCACATAAAGCGATGGCGACACAAGATTGGATGGCCGAAAATTTTCATGACCTCATAACACCGAACCCATGGCCACCTAGCTCCCTACGCCTTAATCCTTTGGATTATTACGTATGGGGCGTAGTTGAGCGTGAGACCAATTAGCGTCTTCATAATACCACTTCTTCCCTGAAGACTGCTATTAATGCTGTTATGGTCAATATGAACAAGGAGCATTTGATTCGGGAATGTAGGTTATTGCTGCTAATGGCGGTTTTATTGAATAACTTTATAGCCATATATTAATTTAACGTTGTATAAAAAATTCCTGAAATTTCATTAAATTTTGTTAAAAATACAAGCTGATCAATTTTACTCTCAAGTTGTCCTCAAATGCCGTACGCACCCTGTTCATCATCAATGACCCATTACTTTTCAATACTTTTTCAAAAGACTACCGTAATTGAGCTGGGCGAAACTTTGGTTTCCATTACTCACGAAATGAAATTTTCAATCATTCAGTTGCAATGAGAATTGAATGGGTAGTTAATTAGAAAAGAATCAATTAGTCTCAGCTGTGATTGCTGGAGACCAATGAGACCACGATGCGCTATGCATATGAGTGTCTAGTCTCAGTTTCTGCAAGTTTGCGGGTATTTGGTGTCATAGTAATGAGCTACTCGTATAATACACTTACAGATAAACATTCTGGAGGGCATGCTTCGATACTCCAAAATAATGAGTCGGATCTGAAAAACGGGGTGTTCGAATGTAATGGACTGAAGTTTAAGCGTTCAAAAATCCTCTGAAATGCGCTCTTATTCCAGCATAAAGCAAACCACACAGCAACAAATCATGAATAGGAGTACTAGATTAATTTATCTAGCAAATTTTATAATACGCAGCGAAAGACAAACCCTACAAACTTAACGATGTAAGTTTATGTAGTGCATCTGCTTTGATGCACAGTATCATAAGTTTTCTCTCCACTTCATTCAATAAATATATACAAGTTTTAACTCAATATTGCCCGGGGATAATCGGTCCAATTAACATGTTATTTCCATAAAACTTCAATAGTGCGACCTAATTTTCTGAACATTTACTTTACTAGCGTTTGCATTGAAATTCAACAAATGTTAGTAACTCATACACAAAAACCAAACCATTTATGCAAAACTCCAATCAAACACCTGTAATGAAAAGTAATTATCTTTAATATCTCAATTTAAATTCTATCTCACCTTACTCTATTAATGGCTAAAAACGAGATTTTCATTTGCACTGTCTATTATATTTCACCTAAATATTTGCAATCATTTGACTAAATCTGTCGAAATTTGCATACTCCAAAAATCGATACAACGGTGAGAAATGTAATTTATTTTTTCGGCTTATGTTTTTTGTCGGTTCTAGATTAAACCCGGGTGTAAACTGTTGTCACATATGTCCGAATACTGAAAGCATGGCGCCACATGTGATCATTTTGATGAAGCGAGGAATTCAATTTTTGTTATGTAGATTGATGCTATTTGTTTGTTTTTGTTGCGAGCTTCCATTAATTTTTGGTCAAGTGCAATCTTGGTCAAATTTTGCTTAAAATTAAAGGGTGTTTGGAGGGTGGTTTAAAACAAGTTTTACGTAGGTCAAATCTGGTGATAGAGTGATTTCAAAATACAACTCTTATAAAATATGAATTGAAATGAATTTAATTACTAAATCGTTAACTAAAATTTTATTGAATTAATCAAATTTTCTAACTTAAATTCTAAAACTTTAAACTCGTATATTTGTTTGGCTTCCAAAAAATGTAAGCCAACCATTATCGAACAATTTGATTACCAATTATGTTTTCTTATTAAATGATGCATGTTCTTAAAAAACAAAAAATTCTATGAAAACAAACTTTATATGATTGACTGAAGATTATCATTTCAAGACTATAATTTATTTTGAAGAGGTTCCTATGGGAAAATTGTTCTTTTTCCATGAATACAAATATTTTCTTTCAACCGAATACAACGTATAGTCTTTGAATTTTATTAAATTTAAAGTTGGATCAAAGTACTTCATACTAGCTGTAAATCCTTTCACAAGTATTTACAGATCCACTAGCCAGAAACCAAATTTCTTAATTAACCATTCAAATCAGGCAATTCTACTCAAGGGAGATGAAAGCAGTTATCAAAACTCTTACGATTCTGAGATCTCTGCTTTCATATTTGCGTCTTTAAATTTTAAAGCATCACCCGAAGTCCTCTATTTCAACCCCGCAAATTCCCCCACAAATCCTTCAAATGGAACAGAATCGTCATTAAGTAAAATGAACATCCTTGAATGAACAAATTTATTATCGATGAAGGAAAACTTTCATCTCGACGTTAAATCAAGCCTACACTCGAATACATACACAAACAAACGTAGACATTAAATATGTTTCATGATTTATATCCAATCCCTCTCTCTTAATGTACCATCACTTAGTACGACCATTAGTTAATTGGGGAGCAGAAACATTTTGTTTAGGCCAGCTTGTACGAGTATACCGATTTGAAAGGAGCCCAACAACATAATTACCGATAAGATGAAAATCGTAATCAATTCAACGAATTTTCACCAAAACAATGTGATGATGCGTTTTAAGACAAAAGGACGATGTAACACGTGCGTAAGGAGAAGGTTGTATTGTTTATTTATAAACATGCGTAGTTAAGCCGGATTAATTGTACTTTGCAGCGAATATTTGATATTATCTGGTAGAATTGTTGAATCTTCATTTTGTGTTTTCCATTTAATTAATAAGGGGATCTTAAGGATACATGGTGCTGATATGTGTAAGTACCTGCAAGCATTAAATTTTGATGAACAACACTTTTATTAATTGTGAATATAAGTGCTCCGGTATGATGCAATTTTCTGTTGAATTAATAATATGGTCATTTACATATTCTGTTTCAAACTGTTGAACTTGTGTTCTCTCCATTTAAAACTCTCACACGCTTAAATCGATCAGCTGTTGCTTATCTGTCAGCACTCAATTTGTCATCGGGATTGACGTTTAGATGTTGAAACTGTGAACACGCGTGCAAATTCGTTAATATCTAAATTATAAAAAAATTATTAGAAAACGAAAAACTATAGGTGTATCTCATCATACAAGATTATATACATAAAGTTCGAAACTTGAAGACCGGAAGAAAGCAAAAATTTCATCTTGGACGAGCGCCCATCGCATTCACCGTGAACAGAATTTCAAAGGCGGCAAAATTGTCAGCAAATAAGCACAATGGCGGAGTAACCAAAGACCAAAGCCGCCCGTAAGGAAATCCCTTCGAACATGATGGACGCGGACGATACGATAGCAAAGAATTCAAGCTTCAATCAAGACGTTATATATATTAGCGAAGGATAAATTAGTCGTCAAACGTAAATCCCCGGCTTCTTTGCTAATCCCACCCACACCTAGCCTAATCCTTTCAGCGCACTGGCGAACGATAACCGAAATAATCAAACAACTGCAAATGACCCTCAAACAAAAAAGGTGTGGTTCCCGCCAACTTTCGTAGAGAATGTGAAGTCAACCGTGCTAAAAGACATTCTGTATAAATAAATCCCTACCGATGGTATTCGTCTTTAGTACAAAATAACTAAGTTAGCGAACTTCCGAATTAAAATCACAGTAGATAGGCTTGAGGTCCACAATTATATAATGAATCTCCTTAAGAACACCGAAGCAATGGGGATTCGCTCACTCCCAACTAAAAAAGTGTGTCGTGATCCGAAGGAGTGTTCGCTCAGCTTTTGGAGCTGACGCGGTGCGAGAAGACATAACCAGTCCCACTAGAGGCCTCGAGTATGTTAGCCCACTTACCAATGCGCGATTGAGGGCGAAAAAATCGA
Source organism: Odontomyia ornata (assembly GCA_963969285.1). Lineage (NCBI taxonomy): Eukaryota > Metazoa > Arthropoda > Insecta > Diptera > Stratiomyidae > Odontomyia > Odontomyia ornata. Next base: position 28,260,132 of record OZ017740.1, on the reverse strand, counting down.
ATTGGACTTATTTAGATTACTGTAGCATCGGAAGCAGGTAAGAATGCAGTAATAAAACTGCGTTATATTTTAAACCAACGGCTCGTTGCTTTAAAATGTAACGCAGTTTTATTACTGCATTCTTATCTGCTTCCGATGCTACAGTAATCTAAATAAGTCCAAAAGCCCCAAAAGGAGAGATCTTGTACAAATTTACCGTTGTCCAAGATTCGTACCAATTGTGGTTTCAACATGCGATGCATAGCATATGGGTAGGAGCATACCTCAGTAAATTGCCCCAAGAAAAATATAGAAAACCCGGAAACCGGGCCATTCTGTACTATATGTAAAACACATGAACATCCAGGGTATTTTTCTGGCTGCCCGGAACGAAAAAGATTGTTGGACAGAGCAATCGAAACTAGAGCCAAATGGACGGCACCTTAGGTCTTATATTCGCCGCTCCCTAGCTATCAAAATAGTTCACCAACCCCCCCTCCACTTTGCTTCTCTTACCAACGGAACCTCATATTCAGAAGTCCTATGAAACGGAACTCCGCACCACACTTTGATTTCACCGATCCAACCCCCTCGAGTTTCTTTCAGTGAACTTTTATCCAATGTCAGGGCTTCCCTCCGATCCTTTAACGCCACTTCTGACCAAGAGAAGCCAATGGCTCTCCTCAGTTTCTATTTCATTCTTTATAGTTGCAAATAAACTTACCATTCTTTCCCTAAATATAAACTCTCTAATTTCACATGATAAGAGGCTCTGCACTGCTAATTTGGTCAAATCCTGCCAACCCGACATCCTCCTTCCAAACGAGATAGTTCTTTACCCTCAACACACACTCCATGTGGAGAACTGCCATGTGCTTCGCAATGACATTGGTAGAGGTACTGCTATTTAGATATTCATCAAATTCCTTTTTAACAAAATAATTCCTCATGTACGCTTGCAACTCTCAACACCAAACGACCAAATGGAAACCCAGCCAAAATTCTTATTGGCTCCCAATACTTTTCGTTCAATCTAGGTCCCCTGATCCTATGCACGCTTAACCGAATCCTCGCAACAGCCTCATTCCACGACTCATTTATACTCGGAGGGGACCTTAATACTAGACACAAACACCTTAATACCACAAGGAACACCAACTGGAACTACCCATTTGAATGGTTCAATGCAGATGCCCTTCTCTCAGCATCCATAGCAAATGCTGAGTTTCCAACATTTCCCAGAGGGAATTAATTTTTAGTTAATTTCATAATATCATCTGACCTCAACGATCGCACAATTCCTTTTACTTGCTCCACATTTAGCTCGTTATCGGACCATCATGGCCCCCATATCAACATATCCATTAGATTACACATACCAGTTCCTACCTACCTGAAAAGACCTCAAAGACCTCCTTCCAAACCTCCCTCCGGCAAATATCATTCTCTCGAACGTGGAAACAGACTCTCATATATCGGCACTAACATCTGCCATTATAGAGTGTCTAGACCGCCATGCTTCCTTCCAGGAACCACGCAGCCCGGTTTATAGATGTCGAATTCAGAAGGTTCTTCAATTAATAAGAACTCGGAAGCATATTCTCCAACGGCTTAAGTGTATTTATCATCAAAGCTTTAACCACTTAAATGAGGAGTATTTGGAACTTAAAACGCATATAACAAACATTTTCATGAAATCCAAAAACGAATCAAATCTGAAGTCAACAACTTGTATAAAAGACAACTGAAATAACTGCAACCATCTCCAGATGTGTTTAAAACTACAGATCAACTCACAGGTCATAAGAGTTCCAAATTCGATATTGAGAAAGACCCTATAAAGGGAATGAAGTCTTCACTGCACAATCTGCCAAGATCGTTGCATGTGAGGGATACTTCAAACAACTATACGGTCGCTATGAATTTTCCAATAAAGCTTTGAATAACAACGCTAAAGCAGAGGTTCTACTAAGATGGAAGGATACGAGGGATCTTACTTCACTGTATTCTCTAGTTATAATAAAGCATACTCTCCACTACATCCAGTTTTCGCCGGATTTTTCGCCTCGAGAACGGAAGTTGAAGATCTCCTAAATAGCTTAAATAGTAAGCCATCTCATGGCCTTGATGGCATCCTGAACAGAATACTCAAGAATTTCAGGAAGACTATCTCTTCCTTCTTGAAGATATTATACAATAATTGTATTAATCATGGATATTTTCCTAAACCTTGGAAATTTAGTAAACGAATCCCAATACCAAAACCAGATACGAAGGCAACATCAATGATTTTAGGCCAATTTCCGTTTTGCCGCACATTGGCAAAACGGATATTGGCCCTTAAAAAGTTTATTCTGCGAAATTTGAACAATTTTCGTAATCTCCTGATTCCCGATTTTCAGTTTGGATTAGGACGCGAATGATCTACGGAGCAAGTAAAAATGCTATTGCACAATAGAGTTACCCACAATCTTCGGCGGAAAGAGTGCACTGTGGCCTGTGCTCTAGACCTGAAAAAAGCGTTTGACTCAGTTTGGATCAATGGTCTCAAGTACAAATTGTAAATGTCATCCTGCCCGGTTACAATCCACCTCCCTTCGGATAGAATACCCTAAATAAAACTGGGAAATCTCACTTCAAATCCTTTCCCTATCAACTTGGAAGTCTCACAAGGTTCTGTCCTCAGTTCCGCCCTTTCCAACCATTTCCTTCACGATAGCCCACGCCCGAACGATATAGCAGCGTATGTAGACGATATATTCCTCACTGTCGCCCATAGCCTTCCAACGATGGCCTAAATAAAGCTTCAGCGCTCTGTCCACAACATCTTTCAATATCTACAGAATTGATGGCTCGAAATAAATGCCAGCAAACCGAAGCTGATTTACTTTAGAAATGCCTATGGGAGAGGGCACTGCTTTGCTGTGTCTTAAAGTAGAAATGTGCAAGCACATATTGCTGGTGAAATCATTTCTCTCAAGGATAATATCAAATACCTTCGAGTTCATTTCAACAATCGATTTAAGGTAAATACATACGCTAGAAAAACCCTCAATAAAGCTAGAGCAGCGTCCGCAATTATTTTGTCCCTATTTTCCTCGAAATCAGTCTGCTCAAAAGTTAAGGTCTTAATGTACAAAAATCTTATTAGGCCGATCATTACATACGCGGTTCCAGCATGGCTAACAATCTCTCCTTAGGAAATGACTGCCCAAATACAGACAGCCATATAAAAAAGTCATCCAGCACATTTGGCAACAAGAAAATATGCCGAACTCACCGATGCCTTTGACACAAATATCGGAATAAAGCCATTGGTATTCAATTTCACTCTGGAGTACGTCATAAGGAAGCTACCTAATGATACACGAGGTACATCACTATACAAGTCAAGCCAAGTAGTAGCCCATGCAGACGGTATAAACATTTTGTCACGGTCATTAACAACTGCCAAAGAACTTTTCCTGAAACTCGACAGTCAAGTAAAACTAGTAGGGCTACAAATCTCATGACGCAGTCGAGGAAAAACACCTCAAATACGCAAAATATCACACTTGGTGAAAGCAGTATCGAAAATGTTGGCGACTATGTGTATCTAGGCGCCAAAATATTGAAGGCGGGTTAGGAAGGAGACGAAATACGCCAAAGAATACAGTTCACAAATAAAATATTTTATTCGGAATTGACGATCTTGAAGACCAGCTGCATACACAGAAAGTATACAAATCTGTGATAAGACCTGTGTTATGCTATGGGTTTGAAACATGGACCCTAACCCAAGCATCCACAAATATATTGAACCCCTTTGAGCGATGGGTCCTGAGGCGAATAATCGGAGCGAAGCTAGACGGGGACCAATGGCGAATTCGATACAAAAATGAGCTGTGGGAAATTTTTGACGAACCGGAGCTCTCAACGATTGTAAGTCTGCGGAAGCTGCAATGGGTTGGCCACATGAATTGTATGGACGAACAACGCATACTCAAAAAGGTATTCTTTGGGAGAACTGAAGGCCGGAGACCAGTGGAGGAACCGAGGAAACGCTGGTCTGACTTGGTCGACGAAGACAGTTTATCGCTGATCGGCTTTCGAAATTGGAGGACGCGGTCAATAGACCGAGACAGTTGGAGGCACTATTTGCAGGAAGCAGAGGCCCAAGAGGAGCTGTAGTGCTAAAAAAAGAAGAAGAGTCATCGATAAAATTTTTGTGTCGATAAACCATTAAATCTTTTAGTCTGGAACGAACAAAGCATTAAAAATAAATAGATTCGCTATTGAAAATAATATAGACATATTTGTCATAACGGAGACATGGTTAAGGCCAAATGATAGTTTTGAACATCCCGTTTTGCATATATATAGATAGATATGATCGCGTCAATAAAACTGGCGCGGGCGTAGCGATAGCCGTTAATAGAAAAATTAAGCATTCTGTATTGCCTAAAAGGCCAACTTCGGTTATTGAAAATATTGACGTTATCATCGAACAACAATACAAAATTATATGGTGTTTATTTTCCTGGGATGAAATCAAACAAGGAAAAAGTCGAACATTTCAGAAGAGATTTGAAATGGTGTAGCAAGGCTAACCAAAGGCATCTACTTTGCGGAGACCTAAACGCTAGACATTGGTACAAGAATTGTACACGAAGCAATAAAACGGGGCACATTTTATTTAATTTCAGCAAAAAGACAAAAACCTATGTTCATTTCCCTAAAGAACCCCTGTTCTACTCTCCCCGTGGAATTGGTTCCACTCTGAATCATGTTCTTGGTGACCAAAACATTACTCCGTTTGAGTTGAGTGTCTTACTAGCCCTCTCATCCCCTCATCTACCTGTAATATATTCCTTAGAAATGACGAGAGGTAATTGTAATCTTCCAAAAACATACTACTGTTACAAAAAAGCAAAATGGACTGAATTCCCAGGTTTTATTAATGATAGAGTGAGCTTAACGTCAAGAGCCATAGAATCGTTCAATACTTCCTCAGTACGTGAAGAGCGAATTGAAGAATATGCAAAGAATATTTAGCAAGCTATTAAGTGTAGTGTTCCAAAACTATCAAAAGCTTCTTCTTATTTTAGAATTTGACGAAAAAACCTACAATCTCATAAGAAAACGAAACTCCTTGTGACGTAAATGGCAAAAACTTCGCATTAGGTCTCTTAAAATTGGTGTTAATAGCCTCACTTTAGCAATTGCGAACAGAATTAAGGACGTTGGAACAACATGCTAAAAAATCTGGACTACTACTTGTAAAAAGTCTGGGTTTTAAATAGAATTTTTAAACGGAAGTTTCATATGTTACCATATTCGATGATAAATAACAACGAAGAGCATATTTACTCCAATCAAGGAAAAACAGATATACTTGCAGATAAATTTAATGAATTCCATAATATTTCCTATAGGTTCCGCAACAATCTAGCAGAAATAATGGTGGCTAAAGCTTTGAAACAACTTCCAGACCAAACATCTTTACCTCTTGGTGCATTAGTCAAAACTAGAGAGTTAATAGGTTTACTCAAAAAAGTTAAAAACGGCAAAGCTCCAGATATCGATGGCCTGTCGAATATAGTTCTTGAAAACGTACCCAAAAAAAGGAATGGTCCCCATATGCCTCCTATTCAACGCTTGCCTTAGGCTCTCTTTCTTTCCGTCCATCTGGAAATAAGCTCTAGTTAAACCTACCCTGAAGCGCTCTCCTGACAATTACAGGCCTCTTAGCCTACTACTAAGTTTAGGTAAGCTCTTCAAAAGTGTAATGCTAAAAAATTAAACGATTTAATGGCTAACAATAATATATTAGTTGATTTCCAATTCAGCTTTAGAAGCAGATATTCGACAGAGCATCAGCTTTTTCGTGTTAAGATAGACATCAAAGCAGTAATATACAATAAATTATCTGTGCCCAATTTTATTGCTTCATGCACAATTCTAGTACCAAACCTACAGATAATTTACATAGCACTACAGCCCCTCTCGGGCCTTCGCTTAGAGATAGTTAGAGTATCTCATTTTCATGACCGTATTGATTTTTTTCGGAAGTTGGTTTGGTCAGTACCATGCTTCCGTGTGCTTGCTCAGCTATGATATGATCTGATTAAATAAGTACATATCACCACTGAGTGAACACTCGTAGTCTGTCCGAAAAATCCCCTGAACTAAATCACGTTGCTCCCAACGAGATTTGAGCCTGGGATCTTCGGCTTATGCGTTAATGCTCTAACCACTAGGCCACACAGACACGGCATGATACTCTTGCCTGTAAACTTCAGAAATATAACACGCACCATGCTTCTAGAACCTTATAGAAGCATTTTTAACTGATAGGAAGTTCCAGGTCAAAGTAAAGGAAGGCACTTCTCCAGTCAAACGTCTTACTGGCGGTGTTCCACAAGGCTCCTGCCTTAGCTCATCACTGTATAACATCTTTATGTCTGATTTCTCTTCTTTACCAAACTGCCAAGTTGCATCTTTCGTAGACGACATTTGGATATACAGCATAGGCGCTAACCTTGAAGCGGCGTTTGAACTTACATATCAATACTACCAAAGATGGAAAATTAAAATTAATGTTGCAAAAATGAAGGCAACATTTTTCACCAGGAAGCGTAAGCCTGTTTACCTACACAACCTACTCAAGCGACCAGTTAATTTTTTCGGGTAAACTATTGTAACAACTGCGCAAGTCACCGCAGTTGCAGACATCAATTTCTAGCAGAAGGGTGAGTAACCCGGTGTGGCATACTGAGCCCAGCTAGTGCTCAATCGTGTCGTGGGTCTTCCGAGACACCCTCGGCTCGTGCTGAGCCACTCCACATATAAAAACTAACACGAAAAGACAAGGACGGGTAAGGGGGAGGTCGTATTGAGAAATGAAAAAATTTTGTCCTTTACACGTACGGGCCATTTTATTGCAAGATACGAAACAATTCAGTATTCAAAAGAAAAATCCAAATCACTGAAAATACTAAATTGATTACAACAACAAAATTAAACCCCCTCTGTTAGCGAAAGGAAAGAAAATTGTTCAAACAATCACGACCCAATTTTCTTTGATTGCCGGGAAAAATGGATAGAAAAAATTTATTCTCATATGTAATAAAAGGGGATAATTAAAAATTACTAACTCCTCCCGATGATGCCGAGTGCTCTGCAACTGAAGGGAGGGAAAGGGGCCCTGAAAAGTTACTTTAAAATTTCCTGGTTATGAATTAAATTTAATGAAATGAAGAAAATGTTCTTGTAGATTTAAGTCGACAGAACATTGCTTCCACCTTCCCAGATAATCAGTAATTTAAAATCCGAACTCTATATTGTAGAAATAAACGATTTTATTTATTTTATTTACTTGCCCGTTACTGACAGGTAAATGCTTAAATTTTTATTGAATGCCGTAATAGAACAAATAAACTAGGCCATTTTTCAAGTTATGGTATGAAACATCTGTACCAACTATAAAGCCTGACGCGCTTGGTAGTGTGCTCTATCAATATGGTCCAAATGTTGAAAATATTCACTAAGTTCACTTTTGCACCAATTGTTCATTGAACTACCATGGGCCTATATTTGACAAAAAACTAACCTTCAGAGGTCATATTGAGCATATTAGCTCTAAAGCGTTTAAGGCCGTGCTCTCGCTGTACTCCCTTCTTAATCGTAATTCCCGTCTCAACACCAGAAACAAAATCCTCATCGTCAAAATGGCAATCCAACCAATCATCCTATATGGCTCACCTACCTCGATCCAATGTGCAAAATATCTAATAACAAAGCTTCTGATCACCCAAAACAGATACCTGAAAATGGTACTTAATAAACCATTTAACTTTTCTTCTAAGAAACTACACAGCCTTGCTGGCGTTAGTCTAATTTACAAGCTCCCTGCATCGCATGATAAATTAATCGCGAAAGCAAATGACTCGCCCAGCAGTTACTACCACTTACGAGGGCGGTCCCAAAAGTACCCGACCCGACAAAGAAAACAGTAAAAAAATTGCAAAAATGTTTTTAAGGTTTTGTTAAATCATTTTACATGTGAATTTTACATTTTGGTTCATAAATTTGAAAGTTAACATTTATATTTGCCAGATTTCATATTAAACGCACATTTTCAGAAAATTTTATAAAAATTGAACCGTTAAAAGCCAAATTACGGTCGATTGAAAATTCATGAACTGCAACAACAGTAACACGTGCATTGTGAAGATACGCGTTTGCAAAGGGCGCTAACAATAAAGATACGTAGGAATCATGTTGAACATTTTAGAAATATTTTGTAACATTGATATGTCCTCATGGTTACTCAAAAAATGAGGTCGATGGACTGAAAATAAAATGGTGGCGAATTGAAATACATAATAACCTTGCATTCGTTTTCCGAGCTTGTTTTATAGGATATGTGTATGAGTCAAGTCTCGATATACAAAAGATCTTGTTTAAGATAATAAATATACTACAATATCCTTCTGGCAGGAGTACTCGGAAAGGATGGAAGCGAGGGATGAAATAAATTAGCAGCAACTTTTTTTTAGGTATATCTTTAGCTCATAACATTAATAACAATGTCAGCACTTGCAATCCAATATTTTTTGAATATTAATTGAAATCGTTTTTCTTTGTGTCCTAAAGAGTAATTCATGTAAATATTCCATTCTTATTGTATCTCCCATCTGCCAACAAAAAGAAACTAAACATTTTAATAACAATACCAGCAATGAGTAGCATGTAAAAGATCACAAAATCCAAGTAAATACCAAACTTTCATATTGTGCTTGTAAGTAAAATTGAGTATCTTCTTAGCATTTCAAGGAAGCTTTAATCTTCAAACAAAGCCCTAAGAGCCTTGAAAGAGCTTTATCCCTAGGATTCAACCGGTATTAAATCTTAAGTAAATTTTTTCTTCCTCTTTGTAATTCTGTTTACGAGTATGCTTTTATTGACTACTATTAACCTATTTTTCTTTTTCCTGTTTCTTTGCAGGTATGGCGTTGTTTGCTCAAAGAGTTGGAAACAATGGTTTTAAGTGTATTGATTCGACTAAGTGCTTATAATAACATCATCGTCCCGAAAAATAGGACAGATATGCGTAAATAATAATTGTAAATCCTATTCCTGAAATGGATAATACGAACAAGCTCATCCGTTTTCTCATAATTAATTTTGGTTATATACTATAATATTACAACGTAAAAAAATTTCTAGTTCACTTCATTTTCCGTTGAAATGGTACCCAAAAATCGTGACTATTGCCCCACAAAATGGATATCCCTGTACATTTCCAGAAAAGATTATTCCAAACCAGATAGGACTTGTCTTACTCTTAGTCCCATTTCTCTTCGCTGCTCTTCGCTTCTGGTCATAATCATTCATCACTTCCCAGCATATAGACTTTATCTTTCCGGATGTTTTCTTTTGCATGTAATCTATTCGTTGATTTGGCAACGGGACCTTCTCGCACGCGAAATAAAGAAAATGTCCTACAAGCTATTTGAATAGTCGTAAGCTACTTGTATAATAGGCTCCTATTTATATTAGAGGTTTCCGTTTTTCATCTTTTTTTTTCGTTTTTCTTTTTGACTTGCATTTTTCCGTTAACAAAGCTTAAAAGATATGAGCACGTTGTAAGATAAATATCCTAGAAAATGTTCGGAAGTTTTACCGTTGAAGAAACGCAAGAAAAAAAGGAGATTTAAATATCAGGACAAGGGATAAACTGCTTATTCGTGCTGACAGAAAAATTTCACTACATCACTTATTTCGGTTGTATCCTTTTGCTTCGTCGGCTGGCACCTTAATCTATTCATTCGGTAATGGTGTCAACAGAAGTACATTTATATCCTTGAAATTGTAGAATTGCTTTAAGGTAATGCACGGAGAAATTCCCTTAGGAAATGTGCTTGGGGATGGTATTATGCTTTGTGCTTGGATTGACCGACCTAAAGATTTTTTTTATCCCGGGGGACACTCACTGTGCCATTTATACTTATCAGATAGACGTTTCTGTCCTGAGTCAAACCTTAATTTCCTTGCTTGGTATTCCATAGCCATGGCATGGTTTGATACTTTCCTTTCATTTTATTCTTTATTTAGCCTTATCGTTTTGAGTTAAACAAACGTCCGAATCCTCCAGCCTTTTTGACTAGAGGAAATCTTATGTAGAAAGTCTTTGCAGAAAAAATACTTACGATCATGGAATCCAAAGACTTTAATTGCTTTTTGATCCTCATAAAACTGGTCGTTTGGTCCTTGAATATTAAAAACTCGCCCAAAGTGTATAAGATGCATCCGAATTCCTCAAATAGTTTGGTCAACTTTAAAATATCCGATATTAGCATGAACTTTATATATTCCCACAAAATCCCCATTCAGGACATACCATCCACCCTATTTCCTGGTACTGCTGTACATGACATCACATCCCAAATGTCCTTTCCTTAGTAGCTTCCTGCTTTATGTTTTTATGTGACTTGATCTGAACCCTTTTTATTGTCATCTTGGGTTCGTGTAAGTACGTATCATTGAATCTTGGATGGCCAGCGAAATGTCCTGGTTCAATAACAAGGATTGCTTGAACCTTATCCAACCCACGTAGGCATTTTGGAATTTCGAATATTTTGGCAATAAGTCTGGCCGGAAAGCCAAGAAATCCCACAAAATATTCGAAAGAGTTGAGCAGAGTTTGGGTGTTGATGTTTATGTCCGTAGCCTTTTCGTACCTGCATATATATATTACACACACGTACAGTGCTGAATTCGTGGAAAGATCCTCTTCAGGGAAGGTCTCAATCAGAACTGATGGTGACAGATATATTGAAAGGGGTTGATATTTGCTTTAATTTTCGCATAAAAGATAGTTCACCTGTTAGCCACGACAAAGCCACAAAAGACGATACAGGACATATTTGAAAGGTCCCTTCAATGGCATTAGCAATTGTGAAGAAGAACGGAACGTATTCACGTTGTCGTTGGCAAGAGATTAAACCTCGTTTGGCTTTTAGCGATGAAAAATGTTCGCATTCAAGTCACAAGATTAATGGCTTTGTGGTTTGCATTGTGTAGCGAAGATGAAGCCGGCTCTGGATGGCAGGATGTCGAAGGAGTTCGTGGTGGTGACAAGGTAGGAAGGCAGAATGATGTAAGACCGCGCTATACTCACTTGAGACACTGCTTGGGAATAAATTGGATTCCACTTACCTCCACGTTTTCGCCGGTTGGCTTGCTTGATTTATTGATGTAAAACTTGTTAATTTAATATCATATTCAGACCTTTCGGCGAGAAATTAATCTTGTTACGCATATGTTCCTGTGCGTAGGATTTTGAGATAAATCCGGACGCCATTGTTCCTCTTATCATTTTAATTCAGCGCCTGCACCACCGCGGCTAAATGAACACTTCAGCGAACTTGAGTCAACAAAAAAATAAATGATAATTTATTCAAGGCTGTCTTAATCTTGAGATATCCTAACTTTACGTGTTAAATTCTGCAGAAACTCCGTGCTAGAAAATTTTTATCGAATATCTGCCATATCTGAATGAATCGCAAAGTTCCTGGAAAAGTTTCGAAAGTGAAGTGAAAATGTTACGCATCATTTAATGTTGCGAATAAAGCTAAATTGCCTACTTTAGAGAGAGCGTTATTCAAGCGAACACTAACGTTCCAATCGCACATATAATCGTCGACAGGTAGATAAGCAACGCTTGCTTATCTACATACTTACCTGGTTACCATCCTGCTTAACTCAGAGATGGGTTAAGCCTGTTTTGTATGCTATGTCTTCACCTCTGTGTACACGTGTATGATAAGTTGTTTAACGGACAAGTTTTCCGAGGTGGAGAACTTTCACGGCTGGTTTTTCCGCGCTTTTCTTAGGAAAAAATTATTCTGTTCAAAGTAGAAGTTCATTTACATACCCGCATGCAGGGATGTGCTCCAGAAAGGCATATAGGATGTGTCGGAAACGAGAGGATGTATGCCTTTCAGGTGAAAAGACATATGTACATTTGTGCGGCAAATCATTTTATCTTTTCTGAAAAGCATTTGTTTTTTGCCAAGGATGAATTTTCTGTATAATTTGAATTGAATTATGGCTTTAGAAATTTGTTTCGACGCGAATCCACATCAAAAGTTCGAATTTTCAGAATTAATTATTGCTTTGACGTGCTCGCATAATCTTTTCATTGGAAATTTTCGTTATATTTTCCCTGTTTGTATAATTTTTGCACCTTGGAATTGGTGTTTTATGATAATTTGATGCTTAACCTTAAATAAGAAATAACACTGAAGATGACAAAGCATGACCCACAGCTTTCAAGAAAAAAGAAAAAAAAATATATATATATACATATATATATATATATATATATATATTCACAACATAATACAATTTTTCATATGCTTGGATTAGGCAAATCAATTGTGAAGTTTGCTTTCAGTAAGAAATATTTTTTTAATTTTTTGACCCAGTGTCTGTTGAATATTTGAGCTTGTCTTAAGCCTTTTCAGCAAGCTGAAACTACGAACGATTGGGTGAATGGTTTTAACTAGAACTTACTGCGGAAAATTCGTTAATTGCAACAGAATCGCAAAAAACTGAATGGATCAATCGCCAATTGCTTCCGCTTCTATGAAAATGAAGTATGACCATAAGACCATTAATGCTCCGGAAAATCTACGGCCCAGTGAAACAAGGAACGGAGTGGAGACTACGTCACAATGATGAGTTGTATGAACTATTTGACGATCCACCTGTTTCCTCTTGCGTAAAGTTACGCAAATTGAAATATGCGGGCCATGTAGAAAGAATGGAAGAAAACCGGCTACCCAAAAGAACATCAATGGGTAGAGCACAAGATAGACGTCCAGCGGGAAGACCGAAGACTCGATGGGAAGACACGATAGAAGCTGACAGGAGATCCTTGTTGAGGGCAAACAACTGGTGGACAAAGTTGCGGAACCGTGATGATTGGAGTGGATTAATCCTGGAGGCCGAGATCTGGCTTGGGCTGTCGCGCCATAAATGATGATAAAACTACTAAACAATACTTTTATGCACAGAAACATTAAATACTGGCAGTATACAACCTTTATTTAAAAGAACGGTTGTTCTTTATTTAAACAAAAGGCAGTTCTGGGAAAGGATTCGCTGATTCTGCTGGGGCAATTGTTACTATGGTTCCACCATTTTTCTAGTTCCATTGATTATCAGACACTGTTGCCATCTTTCTCTCAATTATAGTTGATTTCATAATGTAGCATATTACAAAAAGTTCCAGCTCTGATTCACAGTGCTCCGGTAGAATCTGTATACTCGAAATTGAAGAGCGCAACTTGCTTTGCAATAGAGCCCCAGATAACCCGTCAAGTGAGAATACGCCTTCCAGCAGGATCCCCTTGAAACAAAGAGCTATAATTTGCACTCTATGTGACAATAGGGTTTACTAAAAGGATATATCTCCGACCACGGAAGTTCTTATAAGCGATTTAAGACCCCCTTCACTCACTACACTTGTCCCCTCCTACCAAAATAATCGGTACAACCACCGACACTCACTCTGTTATCTCACATTCAAGGCAGTTACTGAAGTCAAATTTCTTAATTATGCAAACCAAGCATCAACTTTGTTAAGTCTGCGATTACAATCCAGAAGTTGAATTAAGCTGCTGGCAATTTGGTTCTTCTTTTTCAAATATAAACAATTTCAATTCATCTCTTAATACCAGCAGTCGACACAAAAACAAAGCCCTTACTGAGTACTTGCTAATAAGGGGCCCCTGATACCCTCCTCGTGGAGGGTATTCTGGCTGGAAGCCTTTGGACTCATTTAGCCTCCGAAAGCTGGGCGTGAGCGCCACTCGCTTAAATAATGAGCCCTCAAAGGTCTCCGAGCAAGAATGCAGGTGCCGCAAAATCAATAATCCAACTTCAATTTTTGGAAGAGGAAAAATTATCCTCCACTGCACTCAGCAAACAATTTTTTGAACCCCAGGAGAGGGAAAGTTGCTCAAAAAGGAAAAAATGGGATGGTAAAGGAAAACTGGTTTTGACTTCTGGCTGTGAACTATCGACTTAAGGCTAAGATAACGCTGAAAATAAGAATTTTAATTACAGTAAAAAACAAGAAAGGGCAAGGCAAAGGAAGAACAAAAAAAATATTCCCTTTCTGCTTCCTCTCGTTTATTGCTTTACTGAGGCCAGACCCCTGTCTCACAGCCGATCAATTAGTATGAGGATTTCCACGGAGACTTCTTTTAAATGATTGCCACGATTCAAAACTTTGGATACTTTCAATTCGGGACTTCCCCCCCTTAGACTACTTCTTACCTTGTAAGCTGCTCTGTTTTTTTTAAGTTTGTTTGTCCACTAATCCAATTCTAGTCCACAATCATTTTGATTGATTTCTGTTCAGTCACGGATCACCTTACTTCAATTGTTTTATCAAACACATCCACTATCTCTTTATTACAGTTCACAGTCCTTGATCCACTCCAAATTACTCTTATTTTAGTTTGATTAATTTTTGTTTCGGGTCCTGAGGCGAATAATCGGAGCGAAGCTTGACGGGAACCTACGGTGAATTCGATACAACCATGAGCTGTATGAAATTTTTGACGAACCGGAGGTCTCAACGATTGTAAAACTGCGGAAGCTGCAATGGATTGGACACATGAATCGTATGGATGAACAACGGATACCCAAAGAGGTATTCGTTGGCAGAACTGAAGGCCGGGGGTCAGTTTGAAAACCGAGGAAACGCTGGTCTGACTCGGTCGACGAAGAAAGTTCATTTCTGCTCGGATTTCGGAATTGGATGACGTAGTTAACGGACCGAGATAGTTGGAGGCGCTGTTTGCGGGAAGCGAAGGCCCGAGAGGAGCTGTAGTGCTAAGAAGAAGAAGAAGAAGCATTTTTGTTTCAAGCCCAGAGCACTTTGCGTGCGAATAATGAATCGTCTTTCTTCTCATCCTAACCACCGGGAAGTAAAATGGCCCCCGCTTAACCATAACGATCCTTTAAATAGATTCCGCTAAAAATGGAGGTTGTCCGCTAACCGAAAAGGATGTTGACCAGCTATTCAACTTTCAATGTTTTAATTTCAATTGGCAACAAAATTATGTGCCGCAATTTTCCAAACTGATGGGCTTAGCGTAATCTCGAAGCGATATAAGAAACATCGCCAGTAAACTTGTCCGAGTCTCGATCAACTACTTGGAGTAGTTTGCTACGACAAGTTTAAAGTGACGGTCGCAAAAGTTTGTTTACTTTACGTGTACATACTGCGCTTGCAAAATAAACTCCAAGTTTTAGTTTGTTCACGATAAAAGCTTTAACGATTGCCACATGTAGTGAGTTTTTTATTATGATGCCAACATTCAGCACTGGTCGTTCATACGTTAAAGGGAATCTTAATTTAACGTTTGTAGTGTCATAGTCAACAGCATTTATTGATACGTTGAATATTTCACTTAGAGACTTTTCAGCAGAAATAAATGTATTACTCTGTGATACGGTAGAGTTTTTTTGTGTTTATAGTTTTGTTAAGAAATTTGCCGGGTCTTGTCGGGAAGGTTGTATTAGACTTTGTTGTCGGTTGTAAGGCGTGAGAAACTATGCCGCGGGGCTATTAGTGCAATGCATGCTGTGACGGTAGTCTGCTATGGTGTTAAGATAGTGCTACCTCCATTCTTTTCAGGTACGAGCAGAGCTGAATTTTGGCGCAAACCCGTCTTGCTGACGGCGAATATCATAGGGGGTCCGGTATACTTGAAGCAGTTGCTGTCAGCGTCCGGTACTCTCCATGATATCTCTTCAGTCCAACGACGGGTTCATTCCATTTAAATTTCCCGATTCACGACAATGTAGAAGAAAATATGTGTTTCACATGAAGCAAAGAAAATATGCTCCGACTTTTCGGTGGAGGATATTTACCTGGCTGCGTAATGCTGTTGAGCTTGTTATAGTAAGCACAAATTTGTTATGCCTTATTCTGCCTTTGAGTCAGATAAATTGGGCTGGCCCAAGGACTGCTAGATGGTTTAATGTCGCTAATTTAAAGTACGCTATTGAGCTTAGCTTATGCTGCAGTAGCTTTGGCACTTGCTCGTTTTCGGGATTTCTTTTTGTTACAGATAGTCCAATATAGATAATTCTGTGGGCATGGTAGCTTCTTTTTGAGTCAGGCTTACGCTGGTGTGCTATTATTAATATTATGATGAGATGTTTATAGCAGGTCGCCTTTGGTTACTAGTCTCGTGATAATGTATATGAATCTTTGGACTTGAAAATCTATATAGCCTTAGTAGGCAATAAAATCAGCTTCAGTTCCAGATTGAGAGTATTTAAGCCAAAAGTGTTTATTCTCGTAGAACTCATCGCATATAGTGTTAAATTATTTTGTGTTTTTTTTTTTGTTCGAAATATGTTGGACAGAAACATTGTAACTACTGAGCCTGAGTCCATTTAGGATTTTTGTTTAGTGTTCCTGTCAAAGTTATGAAGACAAGATCTTTAGTTGATGGCCTTAAAACCAAAAGCTTCAACTGTTAGCAGCGAATAGAGTTCTTCTAAGGCTTTGAGTTTTAATGTGTTTCTATGTCCCTTCTCGTCGATGCTAATTTATAAAAGCTAGAAACCTCTAAGCCACAAAATATAACATCTAACAGCTGAATAAAATATTTGATATTTGAACTTTCTTTCATTATCAGTTCTCGCAGTTTCAGCACTACCTTAGCTATGTCATAAGTTTTGATTTATTGTCATTGATTTGTAGCCCTACGAATTTTGCTACCCTGTGGAGTTTTAGAAAAAGTCCTTTCTTCTTTTTCTTCTTCTACGTAGCATTATAGCCCTTGAAGGGGCTTCGTTTCCTGCAAATAGCGCCTTTAACTGACTCTGTCCATTGACCGTATCCTCTAATTTTGAAATCCGAGTAGCGATGAACTGTCTTCGTCGACCGAGTCAGACCAGCATTTCCTCGGTTTCCCCACTGGTCTCCGCCCTTCAGTTCTCCCAAAGCATACCTCTTTGGATATCCGTTGTTCGTCCACACAATTCACGTGGCCAGCCCATTACAGCATCGTCAGTCCTACAACCATGGCGACCTCCAGCTCGTCAAAAATTTCAGATAGGTCATGTTTGTATCGAATTTGCCATTGCTCCCCATCCAACCCCGTTCCAATTATCCGTCTCAGCACCCGTCGCTCAAAGGCGTCCAATATATTTGGGTTAGGGTCCATATTTCACAGCCAATGCATAATACAGATCTTATCACAGATATGTATATTTAAAGCTTTGTCTTCCTAAGTATTCAGGCTGTCTTTAAAATTGTTAAAACTGAAAAAAAATTCTGTTTGGGAGGTGCATTCTTCGGCAAATTTCGTCTCTTTCATTAGCGTTTCTCGCTATTTTTATGCCAGAATAAATAAATTCTCCCACGTTTTCGATATTGTATTGGCCAAGTCTGATATATTGTGCATTTGAAGTATTTTTCCTCAGCTGCGCCAAGAGCATTGTTTTATTCTCACTGATTTGTAGCCTTACTAGTTTTGCTATGCAGTTCAGTTTCAGGAAAAGGATTTTGGCGGTTTAGTGGCCGTGATAAAATGTCGGCGTTATCCACATAGGCTACCACTTTGCTTGACTTATACAATATCAATACGTAGCTTTCTTATGACATATTTCTAAGCAAAATTAAAAAGCAATGTGGCCAGTCCATCTCCCTGTTTTATTCCGATACATGTGTCAAACCTGTCGGTGAGTTGGTTACAAACTTGGGAGATTGTCGGTGTCATTGTCATTTTGGTGAGGCGGACTAGTTTGGTTGGGATACCACAGCAAAGCATTACTTGGTACTGTCGTTTGCTTGCTTAAAGTCAACGAATATTTCGTATACGTCTATGTTCGACTCCCAGTAATTTTCAAGCACCTGCTTGACTGTAAGCAATCGGTTTATCGTCGATCTATCTGCTCTAAAGCCACTTAAACGCTCTCTAATAAAACAGTTGTCATACAAACTGATTTTATTTTCTAAAATCCTTGAAAATGTTTTGTACGCTGTGCACAGTAGTAATATGCCTCCATAGTTTCGTATGTTCTTGTTGCCAAATGTGCTGAATGATATTGTGGATGGCTTTCTGCACACTGTTGCCACCATATTTGATGAGCTCCACTGGAATCTCCCGGAGCTTTGTTATTCTTTTGGGCTTTGATGATGGAATAAACTTCACGCAGAGTTGGAGGAGCCAATGGAAGTTCTCCCGGAATATCTGTAAGCTTCAATGTTGTGGCGCTGTGTGGAAGGTTAAGGAGGTTCTTGAAATTTGATTCCCATTTTTCTTTTATCCTGGTTTCATCAGCAATGATGTTGCCGGTGTCATCATGGCACAGCCTGATCTCGGGCTGATAATCTTGTCTCGAGCTTGTCACTACTTTGTATGCTTGCTTGTGTTGTTGCTCGCTAGACTCACATTGACACTTCTTAATTGGTCGTTTTAGTATTTTATTTTCTTAATTCCAATGATCATATTCGCTACTCTTCTGAGATTTCCATAAGATTCTCTATTCACCCTTGTTTTCCCACCTAAATATTTCTTGCTCCCCTGATCCTTTTTGTCGAACGCATCCTGTCTAATCGTCTGTTCTGCTTTGGACCTATGTTAATCGCTACTTTAACTTCCATCTCTAGCTCGTCACTTGTTTTCAGCGACGTTTCTGGTACTATGGGAGCTAGTTGGTTGTTGAGGGTCTCCGTGCAATTTTTGGCCACAGACTTCTTTTGAAGCCTTTCGATGTCGAATTTTTGTAGAGGTCTGATCTTCGCTGAATATGCCTTTGACATATGACATCGATAGATTATTTTGATTAAATAATGATTCGAGTTACAATGGGCTCCTCGATATGTACGAATGCCCAATATGCCCGAGGCCCAACCTTTCACAGAGGGGTATTTGACCCAAAAAGCTGGCAAAAATTAATTCGCTTGAGTTTTTGATTTATTTTTATGAAATAAGATGATCAGCAATTACTTTTTAAAATTTTGATCATTTAGACGTTAAATTATTATTATTAGTTTGAAAAATGCATGAATATATGAAAAGAAAAAATATTTATTCAAATCCAGGGAACAAAAATGCAAAAATTGGTCTTAAGTGGTATCCCATCCTTCTCGATCTGAAGTTTCGTCGGAATCACTTTGAACTGCCTGGGAATAGAGCACTGGTTCATTATTTCTGCCTTTTTTTATAGGCTCGCTGTAGTTAGAAGAGATTGTTTTATTATGACAGGACTGTGCACTAATATTTTGTGGACAATAGGTGTCATTGGGTACCATAGATATAAATTAATATAAAGTTCAGCAGTTTCACTACAATAAACTAGATATTTATCTGTGTTGATGTTATGTCCACTTGATATAATTTCCAATACTGTTGCGAACTTTACAATTAAGCTTTCGTTGATTCCAGTAATACGAGAAGATACTTCAACATTGCTAAAAATTCTTCTGCTCGTATTGCCGTAATTACTTGTTCCATACCTCGGCCTTTCTCTGCTTCCGCTCTAACTTGCCATTTCTGAATTGGAATTTTATAGGAAAGAAGAAGAAGTTTTTCAAAAAATTGTGTCCTTGCATGCATGATAGACAGACCAAAATTCAAGTTGGCTGATTCAACTGATCTTGCTTTTGAAAAATCATTAAACTTTTTCGAAGTGGCTTTTCAAATATAGCACCTCATATTGAAGCAGTTTGAGAGCTGCATCGCACACCTTTCCATCTACCATAGTAAAGAGCATCTTGTGAGTGATCCTTATATCCTTATTTAACTTTTTCGTTAAAATAATTGATTTCCTCATTAGTCACATCGTTTTTTTCGTGTATGAACCTTATTCTCATTGGCCTATAAAAACGCGGAGATGAGGGTGCGGGGTTTTGCCTAATGTTTTTTCCATTAACATTATGCTGTCGAAGAGGCACTAAGGATGACTGAAATATGCTTGAGTCTGAATCTGTACAGTTTTCAAATCTTTGTTTGTATTGCGTTTGCTGCGATACCATTTGTGAATTAACTTCAAAGAAGTGAGTTCTGACTGATTTGGAATTTTTTATAAATTCGTCCAAGTATAACAATTATCGCTCATCTGTGTGATTAAGCAAAGCCTGAAGTTCAACACCCGCACAAGTAGCATTCACTCAAAATGAATCTTGAGTTGGGTAGCATTCCTTTTCAGCTTTTTGCAGGATAGTGTAACAAGGATACAGTTTTTTGTTCTTACAGTTTCGTATTATCTTCTTGTCAGTGATGCTTCCATGAAAATTGATTGGTCTTGAGCAGGCATTTAAGGTGTAAATCCTGGTTTCTTGCTTTCTTGCAATGCATTTCTATATTTACCCCCTATTTTGGGGGGGACTCCATTACATCTTGGACTACAGATGAACCACCTGTATTTCTCGATTGACGGAGTATCATTTGACCAGCATATAACAGCTCAGTTGCTGCTTTTCCCTTCCTTAATTGCTCTGTTTAACGACGTTTGATGCGTTCCGCTAAATTTGCAAATTCTTTTACTGGACGACCAACATTTGATGTTTGTTTTTGTTGTGTTGTTATGGTATTTTGCAACCATTCATGTTTTCCAAAAAGTTTTTTTTCTGTTTTTCTTGCGGCTACCCATCGTAACTTCATCTGCGACTTCAGTTTCGAAAATTTGCTAATGAATTCTTTTATTTTATTTTGGGAAAATTGATCTATTTATGAGAGCTTGCTCAAACTTATCCATTCCTTCCACAAAACTGCCTTCACTGCAATTTTTTGCCATTATAAAAATGCCTAGTAAAAAAGTTGATGCAATTAAAACAAAACAATTTCTAAAGGAGCATTAAACGGCACCTAAATTCTTTTTAATCTTACTGACGACTCATGGGACTAATTATTGTCAAACGAAAGAATGGTGCAACTCGTTGGGAAATATAACAAATATATTTATTTTAACAAAGGTAAATAATAAGTAAATTTAAGGTGGCCTAGACAATCTTAATTTTTGCGGATACGAAACTCAACAAATCCCAAATCGATCTACAATATTTATTCTCCATACCTTGCTCAATAGCATCCATCCCAACAAATTTTAGGTTTTACGGAAAGACTGTAATAAAAATAATAAATACCGAATATGTTTTTCACAAAATACTTTGAAGAACAATCGCCTTTCCAACGCGTTCAAACAACAACTAACTGATAGTCTTAAATGAGGTAACTGGAACGTCTGACTTAAACAAGCGCTTAGCAACCAGCAGAAGAAAGAGGGGATCTGCTTGATATTGTGCTAAACGATGATTGCGTTTTTGGTGGTTAAAAATGTTGATTGCAACCATGCAAACATGCAATGCAAACGGCCGTCATAGATGAAGTGTCCTGCCAGTCGAATTGCCAACCGATAGTAGGCTCCTGAAAGGTCGATGCGGCCACAAGTTCTCGGCGTTTGACGTCTTTGAAGTAGTAAAGCAATTAAATTAGATGGAATAGCTTCCGCATTGAATTTTATTGAAATTGACCCGCACCCTTATCTACATTCCCCCGGTGAAACTACTTGCAAATTTGTGAAATTCGAGGGATTCTTTATTTTGGAACGCAATCGATCCAAACGAACTGACGTACTGGATCAGACTCTCGATCGGCAACACTTTGATATAATATGCTTGTATGTGGAGGGCTGAATTAAGGAGGCCCTATTTCCCAAACTTGTAACAACCGCGGAAGTAACCGCAGTTGCAGACATTAAATTTTAGCAGAGGGTTGAGTAGCCCGGAGTGGTATATTGAGGCCGGCTATCGCTCAGTTGAGCCTTCCGGGGCACCCTCTGCTCGTGCTGAGTCACTCTGCACATAAAAATTAACACAAAAGGAAACGGACGGGAAAGGACGAGGTCATCCTGAGAAATGAAGAATATTATTAATTTCAATGATTCATGGCCGTTTTACGAACCACAAATTCGAATTCAAACCAAAATATTAGCAAAATAACAACATAAAAAAAATCAAAAGCCCCCTTCAAAATTAAAAAAAAAACTAATATATAACACCACACAAACTAATCTAATATAATAAAGAATATAATAAAACAAGCTACTGAAAGCCGAATATAAAATATTGAAAAAAAATCAGATTGATACTTACTTCTTTCCTTGTAGAACTCCCAGTGCCCGGTGAAGTAAAAAAAGGAGCGGGGGGCCACTGAAAATTAATTTCAAGGTGAAAATTAAAAAAAAAAAACAAAAACACAACAGCCTTTTTCTGCCCTCCGATCGGTCGTTCTAACGTAATAGAAAAAAAATTTAATGTACGGCACCTGGTCTTCTCCACAACCCAACAAAACAGATTTTTTTTTAAATAAACAATCAATCTATGCACTTGTTTTGTTATTTTTATCAATTAATAAGTTAGACACAAACTCGCGCTAATTTCATCTTCCCCAAGTAATTAACAATGCGACAGTCGCGCACTTAGCTGCAGCTTATAATTTTGGCGTCCCAGATAGGGAAAACTCACTTCCCAACACACTGCAATTTAAAAGTTCTACTAATTATTAAAATCTGCACCACAGCACTTCTCTCAAATTCTCTGGTTGTTCATATTTTTTTGTTTTGTCCCACTTATTACCATTTACGATACTTCGTGACTCACACTCTCCAAATCTTAATATAATTTCCGGGTCGCACCCGGATAACGTAATCGAAGTTCAATACACTTCGATTCCGTTACCCACACATCTTTTCCATGTCGACAAACGCAACAATTTCCATTTTGAATATATGGTGATGTGCATAACCATGATAGAGTTTGGTGTCATGCAAATCGTCATAAAGAGTGTTTTCCTGCGCTCGGGAGAACTTGAACTCAGGGACCCAGCAGGCTCCCTGATCGAGAATCTGCGACGTTACCACTGGAGCCACCTTTTGTTGATCTCCTTTGCATTTATTTATCAATTTCAACCGTGAATGAAATTTGTTAGTAGGGAAGCATGGATGAATTTTTGCAAGTATATCAAATAAAATTTTGTTAGTGGGAGATAATGCATAAAATTAGTTAGTAAGAAGGAAGGAATTAGGTTTTGTTAGTGAAAAAGTATCGAATGAAATTTTGTTAATGAGAAGTAATGAATGGAATGCTCTTAGGGGGAAAGATGAGATTATTATTATTATATTTTTTTTGCAGTTAAAGATAGGGTGAGAGGAAAGAATTAATATGATGGGGAAATTAAAATTAAAGGTAAGGGTTTAAATTTAAAAAAAATAAATAAATACGTAAACAGCGAAAATGGTACATGTGCCCAAAAGAAGGTGGAGGTGTTACCGAGGCAATTTAAAGTTGCGAATGGGAGAATGCCGGTACGCTGGAAGTCGCATCAAACTATATAGGTTTTTTTCTTATGATCTGTCACCACGTTGGCCTTTTAATTGTTTGTCTTCTTCAGGTTTCTACGGATTTGATGAAATTAACTACACTATATGCACCACGTTTTCATTAAACTTTTTTTTAGTGGACAGTTTCAAATTTTAACCCAGTTTATCTATGGTTCTTGACTAATTGTGATGTAGTCTTACTATAAAGTTAACAGTGGGATTTGAAAGGGACTGTGGGGCGAATGCTGTTTTCCAAAGTATAAAACAATCGACAATAAAACTAGTACCTACTTGAAATGCCATTGAACTTAGAATATTTTCAGGATTGAAGCGTGATAGATATCGAAATGGGGTTATTATTAAAACAGAGAGTCAGAGATCCTGAACATGAAAGTACTGCGAGAAAAATTTATATGTTAATCTTTTTGACTACATTGCCATTGAATACCCTTTTTTGATATTCAGAAAAATATATTGCTTGAAAAAAGTCAACCCTTAAATTTTCTCAAACTTCCACCACTAATATTCATCTTAATCCTATTCCTCCAGTGCAATCAGCAAATAAACGAGCATTTTCACCTGGACATCCCATTGTTCATTGTAAGTTATCCCACAAGTTTAAAATATAAAGCATTTTCTTATCGCTATCACTATAGAAGCATCTCCATTTTCTACCCGCTTAACCTAGAAAACGATTTATAAACCGTTGTATTTCTCTTGTTTTCATGATGTTGATTACGAGCTTTATTCTTCTTGGTCTCTCAGCTCGTGTTCTTGAAATGTAAAGAAGTCAACAAACGAACCGAACATTTGCATAAGGCCCAAGAACAAATACAAGAGTTCGATCGAAAACAAGGCCAAGAACAATGAAGAAAACGAGGTGCACAAGAAAAACACAGATGTCAGTGTTATTGTATATTTCAATTCCTCACCCTCCCATCAAACTCAAGCTTAGCATTTGAATGAATGGAGACACCGGGTGGTGAAAAGTATTTGTGTGACATGAATTGACATCATTTGAAGTTAACAAAAGGATCTTGTGCCGTTCCATGGTTAAACGTATAAAATGGACATTTTCAAATAAATAAAACAGTTGTAAGGAATCCTAGAAAAAGATGTAACTATAGAAACGAAAAGATTTTCTCCAAAGGATTGTACTTGCAAACAAGCAAATGCTAGTTGAAGAGAATCGATACATCCTTAAACGAACTTCCCAAGTGCCAGCCCAAACAAACGTTTCCTTTTTAAAGTACTCGGTAAACGTGTCGACTGAGGGTTTCCTTTTAAATCGAATATACTCTTACAATTGCGCAAAGGTGTATTCTATTCATGTGAAGCAATTTTCATTAATTTAGTTTACGTGCTTATTTTTCTGTCTCTATGGAATTCCTCAAGTTCCTTGGATTCTTGGAACATCACCCTTGACATTTTCTCATATGTCACAGGCGTTTTCGATGCCTAGTGAAATCTTTGTTTGGAAATCGATTTCACACTCGTACTGAATTTCAAAAGGATGTACGGAGGCTGTTAATAGTACAACATCCGTGTAAAGATTGAAGGATTACGGGGATTGCTTAGCTCCTTGTCAATCTTAGCTGGGTGGTAAATGGAAAGCTCAAAATATGTCAACTTTTTAATCACATGAAATATTTCCTCTTACATATTTGTCCCGACAATGTAACACAATAAAATTGTGATGCCTTTTTAAGGGATTTTCACCTCATTCAAATGTTATCAATCCGTCCTATATTTCATCATAAACGAAAGCTACGAGCAGAAAAACTTCCAAAAATATCTCACAAACTGCTCGAGCTTAGTCAATGATGGAGACAGAGGAAAACAGGAGAGAAAAAAAGAAGCAAAACCTCCACATAATGTTTGATGTTTCTACCTATATCCTTTCGGAAGTACAAACACAGACAGAGGAAGTAAAGTCAAATCCATTATTGGAATTGTACACGTTTTCGATTACGCTCAGAGCGACATTCAAATTATTTTCGGAACAAGAGCATTTGATGAAGTTGTTACCAGGTTCAATATTGGTTTCGGGTATTCCCTGGAGAGTGTGCCAATGGGAAAACCAATAGAGATCCAGGGAAGGAGAGAAAAAAAGAATCACACAGCACAAGCTGTATTACGAATAGAGGATAGGACGAAAAAGGTGTATTGAGGTTATAGGATTTTGACAAATATCCTCATATGTGCACTACCTGGTAGGTACTAGGGGATTAATGTCGAGTAATGTATTTGGTAACTGCAGATAAAAGATGCTTCAAATACAAATTGGATTGTAATTGGTAGTAGAAGAAAACTTTGATAGTCTTTCTACTTGTCCGTTCAGAGAAATTAATGTTGAAAAGATTTCTCTGGGAATTATCCAAATTATATTGAAATGAAGTGAATTTCAAATGTCATTCCTGAATTTCAAATGTCATTCCATAAATTATTAATTTGAAGAATCCTAACAGATAGAAAGTAGTTGAAACTGACACTATGATGGAAGTATTTCCATATAATTCCAAAGGCGATAAAATTATTCTCCCAATCCCAAACAATTAAGCCTTACATTGGACATGAAATCCGCACACTACATCCTCACTATCGACGAATCACTCAATTTCGATTTGAAAATCTCTATTTTGTGAACTCATGCAAACCATGAAGTGAAATTACGCAAACAAATATTCCTCCTTCTCTTTTATTCCACCCATACTCCGCTTCCAAGTGCACTTATATGACACTGAAATAATTTATTTCCATTTCGAAGGAAAACATATTGTGTTATCCTGAAGCTAGACATGCATGCGCCATTACTCTCCCTTTGTATTGATATCAGACGAAACCGAGTCCTGTTGTATGTTGTCTGTCGGGTCAGTCTCTGATTATCAGAGATCCGTGTCTTTCGGTTTGATTTGAATGATTTATTTCAATGGTCATATTAGAAGTACATTTCGATATTCCCGTGTGAGTTTGCCATGTATCCAAACTTCCCACACCCGCACACACAATCACCGACCAAAATGTAGGAATGGACCATTTCCTAGAAAATTTTGATTGAAACCGCGTGATACAGGCCAATTCCCAGTTGGTGTCCAACCGCAACGCATTAGGAAAAGGACGAATGTTTATGCAGGGTCTGAATATTTTTGGTCACTCTATGGTGTATGGGCGCAATGATGGTGGGAATATGATGCAAAAGGACACTTTTAGACTAGTGTTAAAATAGAGCCAGTACATATTTGTCCTGAACTGCAAATAATGGCATCGAAAGTGCTAGGCTGAAAGATTACCAGCTAAGCTCTTCATTGATTTACATTTTTATGGTGAGTTACTTAAGTTTACCCTTGCAGCGAAGTTTATTTGATACAGGACATTTTATGCAAATATCTGACAAGCTCACTGGGTTATCATGCAGACTTTTTTTAAGCAAAATTTTACACGCATGAATTCTACCATGCTATGAAATTGAAGATGTAGAAGTTCGAAAAAGCCATGAAATGGAGAAAAAAAACTTCCTCACATAAAATTAGTTCGATATCTACAAATACATACCTGTACAATAAAATCTTGCATATTCTCTATCAGAACATTCCACCCAAAGAAAGTTTTCCCCAACCATAATGAAGTTTTTCGTCTAATTTTTGTGATATTACATCTTCAGCTCAGAAACTTCCAGAAGTAGTGTAATTAAATATTCATCAAAGTAACCGTGAAACTACCAAAACTCTCAGATTATCGTTCTTATTTAATGATACGTAATGTAATAAGTGACTCCACGTGACATTTAAGCTAGGGAAAACGGACATTAGTTTTCTACATCTCTGCATGCTAGCATATTCTTTCATGACTTGTTGAGTAAGAGTAGATTATGCGTCAAATCAGGTTTGTCACGCAATTTGGTCGTTTGTGGAAGCAAGTTGAAATTATATGCCTAATTAAATTCAACAACAACTTTTCCAAGTTCTATGATGTTAATCAGATTACCTTCATGTTTTTGGAAATCAAATAATGCAAAATTATTTGGGATGAATGTCCTTTAATTCAAAAAATATTTTCCCAGAAGTAGTTATCGTTATTATCCTTTCCAGGTTATCAAAGTTTCCTGTAATTTTCAATCTGGATGGTTAATTGTTTTAGGCGAATTTCTTAAAAGGAAATTCTACCTATTCAGTTGTTGCTTTTTTAGGGGTTTTGACTACTTGCAAAACCCTATTGAAATCGGTTTTGTATGTACGTATATTCGTCTGTTCGTCTGTTCCTGTATCTATTCCCGAAGTTTTTTCCGAAACTGGTGCAGCTTCAGACACCAAACTTGATGTGTAGATCAAAAGTGATGAAGTTTGGGTATCAAAAAATGTTTCAAAGTTTTTTTAAGGGGGTCACCCATATCGTAAAGGAAGCCTCAGAAATTTTTTTCCCGAGGGTGTTCGTGCGGGGTGTCAAATGAAAGGCCTTGATGAGACCTTTCCAATCCTATTTTAAAACAGTATTCAGTGCTTCATGGAGCGCAGAAGGAGGGAGAATAAAGGGTGGTCCAACAATTATGCACGATGTTAATTGCGAGTCACATCTTAACGTCAAGTTTTTCGCCCAACTTAATTTGACATTTCTTCGTTTCATTGTTCGACAAATTCAACCATGGAGAGGTACACAATTGAGTAGCGAGTTTAGGTTGTTGAAGCCTTTTACGCAAATTAGCGTTCAAATCAAAATGCACTTCGTGCACTTCGTGATTTTTTGGTCAGCATAATCGGCCAAATGTGTCCATAATCAGGTGAATTGTGCGTGAATTCCATCAAACCGGGTCTGTAGGAAATGTGAAATAACCTGTGCATGCTCGTCCAGTTCGCTCTGCGGAAAACATTGCTGTTGCTCGCGATAGTGTGGCAGCAGAGCCGTCAACCTCGACTCGTCGTCGTGCCCAACAATTGAACTCCTTACGAGCATCACTAACGCGAATTTTCTTCATTTTCTATACGCTCTAAAAGTCGTTTCGTGAAACTTTCACTTAAATTTTTTAGGTAACCTGCAAAATTTCCGTCCCACTCAACTTTTGCATGTCGAATCAGCGTTGCCTATTTTTCCTTCTTTGATCTCTAAAGACACTCTCCTTTACTTTGGACCACACATTTGCGATGGCGTTGAAATCAGAGGAACTACCAGATCAATCAATCTACATATAAGAAAAATGCTCATAAATAAGTTCATAAGTTTTCAAAGCAGTATGTGCCTTGGCACCATCTTGCAACAAAATCACAAAATATTTTCCCTGTAATATTCTTCATCAACAGATACCGCTTGCTGATCAAAGTGAAGCTAGCTTTTTTCGCGACTGCTAACTCTACCAGCTACTATGATTTCTAAGTAAAATTTTGGAGTCTGTATTACGGGAATATTTGCGAGAACGCTAGTTCTCACTGTACCATTCTATTGATTGGTTATTCGTTGCGGTTTAGCCCATGACTCGTCCGTTAAAAGGATGTTTGCACGCAGCTTTCCCTCATCGTTATCGTCATCAGCAAATCCAAGTTTTTTGAGATTTTGGCAGAAATTCGTCGGTCTCGAATGTTCTTTTCAGAAAGTAGAAGTTTTTGGCGTTGCATACAGGCTTGCTAGGCACATGTGGTGGACTGAGTGTATCGCTGAACCGTTCACCTCGACAAGTTTTTAAAGGCCTCCAGAGAGCTGTTAAGCCTTTTCGTCCCTGTTTACGTTCCCACTGCTGGTCATTTTTTATACAATTTTCGAATTTTTTTGTTGCTTCTGCTGCAAGTACCGACGGCCGACCACTTTTTTGCATATCCTGCACGTTTCCTTCCTCAAGATTGCAACATTTTTCATGGTGTTATTGCTGACCCTAAGTATTCTGCTTATTTTGCAGTAGCTGTACCCCAATCGATGCATGTGTTAAATCGCAATTTGATTACTTACCATTACTGCCGCAAAAATTTCCAATTCAATCCGTTGAAGAGTCACGAAGTTTTAAGGGTTTATACGAAAAACCGTTAAAATTGTCGCCTTTCGATAAATTTGGTACTTTCATTTCAAGTAACCAAATCTTAGCGAATAAAATTTTATTTCCGACGTCTTTTTACTGGACATGTTGGGTTTTCCAGGAAGCCCTAGCCAAGGCAAACTCAGAATTTTTGATGGCCCGCATCTCGCATCTTTGCGATGAACCTAAAATCCGACTTTTTGCTGCTAAGTGAGCAACACCATGATAAATCATGGCATCGCAATGAAACTGACACTGACGCCATCTGAGTTCCGAACAATGATTTCCAGGCGGACAACTGTGGATTGGGGGATGGTTTTGTCTCAGTTCGGTCCTCAGGGGCCACTTTCATTACTATGTAGCTAACGCCAAAGGCCCAGCTGGGAACGTGCTAGAGAAACTCATCAAGGGAAACTCACTGACGCAATTACTTCTACTGGGGCCTATCTCCTCAGCAGTACGGCTTTAGAGCAGGACGTTCCACCATTGATGCGATTGCAGAGGCTATGAGCCTGGTTCAAAAGGTAGAGGTATATAGCCGCACTAAACGAAGGATCGTCTTGTTGATGACACTCGACATTAGGAACGCCTTCAACTTCGCTAGATAGGTAGATATTCTGGATACGCTGGAAACCCCTTTTCAAGATCCAGAATATTTAAAATGGCCTCTGAGAGACTAACCGAAGGACAAAAGCCTACTTTGAGATACGACACATGGCCAGGGGTCTATCCTTAGTCCAGGCCTGTGAACGTGTCTTACAACGGGCCACTGAGACTGGGGATGCCAGATAAGTCGTGCTTGATCAGCTATATGGATGATGTTTCGGTTCTTGTTGCTGGGCGCAATGTTGCACAAGCGCAGTTAGGCTAGGTATGATGATGCAGAGGGACTGAATGACTGCTCATGGATCCAGTCTATCAATGGACCAAGCCGACGTAGACATCTTTACAAAAAAGAGAATCCTTAGACTAACGTTGATTAGTATTGGAGATACACTAATTGAATCGAAGCCAGCGGTGTAGTATCTGGTGCTACTGATCGATTCGAAGATGAGTTTCTCTGAGCAAATCAGGGTGACGGCTGAGAAGACAGCTTCGAGAGTATCGGCTCTGAGCTGACTTTTGGTCAACGTAAGGGACCCAGCTCATCTAGAAAACGCCTTTTGATGAATGCTGTAGGATCAGTGCTACTATACGAAGCAGAAATAAGGGGTGAAGCTCCCAGTAAGTAGGTATACCGGATCCGCTTGGTGCAGGTACAGAAAAGAGGAGCACAGAGGACTGTATTTTTATGTCTGACAGTCTCTGATTCGGCAGTGAGAGTTATTGCAGGCGTGATACCTGTTGCTCTTCTTGCTAGAGAGCCCCATGCTATATACTTGCATTGGAGCGAAGACGAAAGGGAGACGGTTGCCTGCAAGGAGAGAACGCGCCCACTCAACAGCTGGCAGCAGTCTTGGGTGAATTGCATGAAGGAGAGGTGGATTGCGCGGCTCGTTCTGGATGTGAGACCGTAGCTAAGTTGAAAACATGGTGAGGCTGACTTCTATCTGACCCGGCTTTTGAGTGGGCACACGTGTTTTCAGTCTCATTTGCACAAGATTGGTAAGTCACGGTCCCCCGACCGTCGGTTGTGCCCAGGAGAGGAAGACGATGCTTGCCACATATTTTTGCGAGCGAAAAATGGAGCAGGATCTAGCAAGACCTCTACAGAGAGACAGGAGGGCTCACCCCGGATAGTATAGTCACAGTGGTGCTTGGATGGACAAATGGAACCAGGTCGCACAGTATGTTCGTGCTGTCCCAAAAGGTTAAGAATCCGGGAACATCAGGGCTAGGGAATCGGTGGTCGGACAATTTCTCTTCTCTTCTCCGCTCACGCTAGAGAAGGAATCCCCCAGCTTGAAGCTGCCTCGTGGAGTCGCAAAAATGAGACCTTGCTCATAGTAATATTTCAAACTATTCTAGGCTAGGTTCTTGTTTTGACAGGGGAGTTGTTTAGTGAGTAGTGCAGTTGCTTGCAAGCATGTGAGTCCCACAGCCGGTGCGTAAATAGCATTTACCTTCCTATAAAAATAAAAAAAACGTCTTTTTAGTGTACGTAAGTTAACATCTAATGCTTATTAAAAAATACCCAATCCGTCGCGCAATAGTTGAATTCTGAACCTTGGCGTTGAGATTTATTGTTAGAGTATCTCATTCTATAACCGTGACAAAATTCGAAGTGATATGGTCAATATCACGCTCACCCAAGCAATTACGGGACTGCATATTTGACTTGTAGTTAGACGTACCTACTAATCCTCTTTTGAGTGGATAAGAAACATCCGTAAAAGACTGCAGCGATGGTCTGCTGCCTTGGCAAGCGAGAATGTTGGTGCTCGCCGAGATTGGCCTTGTCTGAGGACGCGTGAACGCGCTGGTAAGCCAGCATTGCGGCGTCGTGGGGCGAGTCATTTTCTCCAGCACAAGGTCCCACTACAGAAAAATTTTGCATTTACGAATTTACGGATCTCACGACTCGGTCTGATGGTGTCGTGGCTGAGGTAACCTACTAAGGGTAGAGATTGCCAAAGCAAACAATAAGCTGAGTCTGGCAAAAACAGACAAGTTGGGAATATTTTGTCTTTACCGACGATACTTATGGCCCCCAAATAAGAGTGGGGCATGCAGGTAGAATATTTGGTAATTGTTTATGACTTTTTAGTTAGGACTTTTTCGATACGATTTGCCGTATATGGTATTTTCGATTCTAACACTGACGACAACAACAGCGGGTTTATTTTCGAAGGTTATCAACAATGAAATCTTTCTTCGTTTATGATTCTTGTACAACAAACGCAAAAATCTGAAAGTAGATTTTAGATATTTTGATAACTGGTTATACGAGCTTAAAACGAACAAACGAACGCCCACGAAACCACATGAAATGCAGACGGAACCGAAATAGCACAACTTTCTTTCTTTATATGTCATCGGAGCTTCATGCATTTGCAAAAACACAAGAAAACATATCATGGGGCCACTTATGCACTTTTCGTCTTGTCAAGTTGCTTGTATAAATTTCACTGCAAGCACTGAATCCAGCCCGCACAGGACCAAGGTCTTCTTCCAATATTACTCCATCGAGTCGACAGCGACCACTCAAATCTAATTCATTCTCATAATTCGTTTTCTTCTCTAATCTGTTCCAAACAGGAGTTCGCTCACACGGAATCACTCACTTGCACTTGACAGTCTCCACCACTAACGTCAAGCTTCACAATTCTAAATTTCACGCGACCCTCTCAACCGCTACGAATTCCGGGGCAGCTGCTGAGCTTCCATGCGCAATGATCCTGCATCCGATCGAATTTATAACTAAACACTCTATCACTATGTACTGTTGCGATGTTCCACGATGCTTCCAATGAGCGTGCAGAATGGCGCCAGAAACCTTGCAATCTGTTCTCATTTGAATGTTCCTTTTGTCATTTGCCGCTTGCCCGAAATGAATCCAGCGAACAAACAGTTGGAGGTTGACCACACAGATTCCCTTCCATTCGATGATTTATCTCCCGTATAATTTTAATCTGGATGATAATTTTAATCTGATAGATGAGTACAAACAATGTATGAACTATGAAGATGATGCAGTAACAACTGAATTCACTTGTAGTAACAAATTCCTTGGGGGTCGGTGAACAGTCCATGTGAGTGTTTCAGTGGCAAAATGACGACGTTGGTTAAGAAAGCCTATTCATAGTATCGGGATGAGTTATCCGTGTCAATGTTTCGTGGTGTTTCAGGGATACAATGACGATAGTGGCCTGTTTTGTTTTTTTCACTAGATAATGAGCTCAAGGCAACCATAATCGTATACCCAAATAATGTGCTGATAAAAACAGTCGAAAATCACTTAAATACAGTAGCATTAAATTATCAGCACAGCTGGCGTAAAGAGAGTAGAAATAAATAAAACGATGTCGTGATTATCAAATTGAAGCCAAGTATTCGTGAAAGATGCACGGTGGTTTCTCCGTCACGCATCTACGTCATAAATTGAATTTTATGCTCGGCACGCACACTAAACAGACGTTTTGTTACTTTGCTGCTTGATGCAAACACTTGACTTGCTACACTCGCGTAGAGCCAGAGGTGGGACACTCATAAATTGTTCGCTATGCGTCGGCAGATGGCCTCTCGATTTTTAGCCCACTCGTATGTGTAATGAAATTTATTGATCGCACTTAATATTAAATCACAATCATGCGAGTACTCGTGCACTACCGGTGACTCCGCTTTCGTGTTAAAAGTCTCGTTGGACGCATGATTCGTCCTTATAACGACAGGCCAGTGAACAAGTGCTTTTCGTTCAAATATTCGGCAAGAACTAGTTGTTCTGTCGCAACCGGGTTTCTTGGCGAGCACACTCATGTCGTCAACTGTAGTTTGCCTTGCGGGACAAGGCAATTCGTCGGTTAGTTTCGTTACAAATTGGTTGCCGTGATCGAATTTCAATTGTAAATTTGAATATTAATTTTTTAAATTGAAAATTAAAATTGGATCAAGTTTGCCTTGACGACTGCTCGATTACTACACTGCTTTTGCAAACTCTTAAATAAAAGTCATTATTTTCTTATTATCGTATAATTTCTTTACTTAGTCTTGTGGAAATTAATGAAAACCATAAAAAATTTAAAGTAGGGGCCGGTCAAATGTTTGAAGATATTATTGCCGATAAATTTATTCGGGTTTATTTTTCATGTCGAGGGAAAGAAACCACCCTCTACATAAAACTCAACTGCAGATGGTTGATTGAACTTGTTACCTTTGACATGATAAGCTCTTTTGATGCTAAGTTTACAGAACTTATTTTCAAAATGCATGAATCCCGAGTCCTTTAGCAACTTACCCAAATTTTTGATTTCTTTTGACACTAATTATTGTGTCAAATAAGTGCTATGATTGATTGATTAATTTAGCACTCATCTTCCTAATTAGCGAGCAATTCAAATATGATCACTTTTTAGGGTTTTGCAAAACAATTTTATGAAACCCTACTAAATCATGACCTCTCCACTCATCCGTGCGTCACAGTAAGTTTTCCCGCAAACCACAGAGGCCTACGTTGAAAATGGTGCCATGTTCAAATTTCCATTAGAAAGAAAAAAATGTTTAAGCTGTTTAAGGGAAGTCTTGCCATATAGGGGGGGTATGAACTTAAAAAAAAGTTTACCAAGCCACAAAAACGATTAAGGAAGCATTAGAAGATTAATATTACTTTTCTTTCAACGATTAATACTGTTGTATTTGCTTCGAACCAGTTTTCTTTTTAAATCTAACCACGAAGAAATCGACCACGTAGCTTATTTGTTTTTTGTTTAACACAGGTTCCACGGTAAAGATTGTCACAGAAGCTATATTTGAGTTTTGGTATTTTAAAGCCATTGGCTAAGGTTGGTTAAGTTAGGAATTGTTACGTCTTTGAGTTATCGTTTAGCATATACCTACTTTTAATGACTGATTTATATTATAGGAATCAAACATGAAACAGCAACAATCATTAAATCCATTTTTTGGCAACAGTCACTTAGTTTTACTAGGGCCCAAGTATTTGTTTAAGAACTACTTCCTCGAATATTTAGTCTGTCTTCTTTTTTTGCATCTTCTAAACAAAAGTCCCCTCATGAAAATATCCTTATTTTAAATTTCGTATCAAAACTAAAGCCATGAAGTTTAAAATAAGGCTAATTAAATTGCTTCTCCCTCTCATTCACAATAAATCAAATTAATTATAGAACCTCAGGATGATCAACAACATTCCAAAATTATGCCAAAAAAAAACTTTCTCATTTCATCATTTCCTTGTTACGAAATGTGAATAAATTATAAATAGAATAGCAAAGAACAAAAGAAAAACAGGACAGTGTGGGAGACAAAAACATTTTTTGTTGTTACTGTTATTTGTCGGCGGGAGAATTTCCTAATGAAACGTCAGACATTCGCAAATGAAAATGAATGTCACGTTGAAAAGTGTTGTAGTGAAACGAGCGACAGAAATAGTAACACGCGAAACATCACAACAGTAGCAGCTTTCATTGTTCCAAGTAATTACACCAATGATGACAATGATGATGAAGCATGTTTTTATGCATGGACAAGAAGATTGTTGAATGGATCAAACACGGACGGAAATTCAGATGCATGTTTGGAAATTCCTGTTAATAGGTGAGTACGTAATTTAAGGATTATAATAATTGTCGCAATATGGAATTTAAAATTTTAAGCCATGTCTATAAGTGCTTTGGTATCTAAATAAAAACTAAAATGGACTTTTTATTTCTTATTAGAACTCATACATATGTACATATATTAAAAATTATCTATCAATGTCCAGTTAAGAATAATTGATAACAACTTGGTATATTTCCATTGCTTTGTTGCACGGGGGCTCATGAAATCCATTAAATTTTATAACTAGATCAATCGAAGTTTTGGTTGGTTACTCTTTGTTGCACTCACTCAACTGACCATCAGCATGCTCAAAAAAGGTCATGAAGCATTCAGAATACTCTAGAAGAAGATACTAATTAATCTTTAAGCTAATATGAATTATGAATGTTGAGCTTTTTAACCTTTCGGCCTTTCTAACTGGATTTCAGAAAAGCAGAAATTCTCTAAAGCAAAATGCTCTCTAATTTACATCAACAAGATTTATTTACCTACTAAAAGGATAAGAAGTAATTAAATCCTTGAGAAAAAAGTCCTTAGCAACCTTACTGGTAATTTACTCCCACTTTTCATCAAATTAACCATTTAAAGTCATCTTGATTTTTAACCATACTATCCCAACTTCTTGTACCAACGAAAATTATCTCATCCCTGTTCAACGTTGATCCTTTATTTTTTCCTGTTTTCTTTGGACTGATAATTTCCCGCATCGAATTTCTACTGCTAAATCTGTTGACATCAGCACGATTCAGACATTAATTCTTCTTAATTACTTTGGAGTCTCGGCTGTGTTTGCTCGTCTCATGGGTTGGTGTTTGTGAACAGAAAGGATTTTAAAATGGGTGAACAATTTTAACATTTTTACCAAAGCGTGTAATGAGCATTGGAAGACAAAGGCAGAAAAAAAAGAATAAAACAGAAGACCATCCATCCAGCACGGACTGGACACTAACTGGTCGTAATCATTAGCATAACCCTCAAAAAACTTCACTTCTGAAGCAGTTAAAATGGTAATTTGCTGTGATGATGGTGATGGTGATGAGCAGCCCATGAAGACGAAGTATTAACAAATTTCATCCTGAAAATATTTTCTGATAATAGTAGGGATAATTTTCAAAGTAGAATTTTCTCCATTACAAGCTCAAATCACCCAGGATCATTTTTGATATGGTATGTTTGCTTTGTGTTAATCTAGCGACCGTAATTATTTTAGACGCCTAATGAATTAGTTATGCCTGAGAACGGACGAGAAATGTGGAGGAGATGAAGAAAAAGGCCTAAGGATATTTGCATATTTTGATGGATGTGTCTTTTGTTTAGTTTTATGATTCTCATTTAGGTCTAAGAGATGATGAGTTGGAAATGGAAGCAGCTAATATGAAAGCAAACCTTCACGTTAGCTAGCATTTTTCTGGATAACGATATTTGAATTGTGGGAAAGTTAGTATAAGAATAAATAAATTTTCTATTCCGAAAATTTGCTCTCCCATTTCAACATTACACATACGATTACGAAGTCGCCTTTGTCAGGCAACGTTCAGTGAAAGCAGATTATGAAAATTCCAAATAAATACTCGTACATGATAGCGTTAACGGTGGTATAAAACGTCTTACGCGTTTCAGGCCTATCACCACTGTCCTAGACTATAGAGATTGAATCCACTAAAAACATCCTCTATAGGTTAACCAGGACTGAGCCCCGCGCTGGGATCGGTTGCGTATTTCTTCAGGGTGGAGTTTCTGTTATTATTATGAAACTAAACTATTTTACAGAAAGTATTTTCCAATTATAAAATAGTAAAGAACTATGAAACACGTAGATACAAAATGGTACAGTTACGAATAAATCAATCAAACTTCAATAAGTTAACTCTTGGGGGGTACTCTGCGCAGCTTACGTTTGAAGGAGGCAAACGAATCCAAGGGGGAGCCAAGCTGGAGACTATGGTGCTGTCTCACCATGCTCTTTTTGTTAATTCAAGTACGCAACCCACGAATTTTAAATGTGGATCAAATGCCACAACTTAGTCCTTTAGACTATCGACCGATGCGAGAGGAGAGTTATTGATCATGTGTGAGGAAGTTATGGGGTTACTTTTATTAGAGAAGGCCATGAGAGCACATTTAGACGCGATAAGTGAAAGGCGATTTCTCTCACACCAGGAATACAGGAGATTTATAGTATTCTGAATAGTTCTGCAGTCCTGGGTTGAGTTTACCACTCTGAATAAATATATACATAAATAAATAATTAAATAAATTAGAACGGAGGTCGTTTATGAAGAGATTGAACAGGAGAAGGCTTAGAATTAATCGCGGAGGCACCCCCAGGTTAGGAGAACAGGGTATGATCTGCAACCGTCACTCTTGTTGCAAGAGATATCACAGATAACTGTACAGGAATGTTGCAAGAAAAGAGGATTCACGGAAAGGTCAAGGTGCATTGAAGAGATTGTAGTGGACAGTATGTCCAAAAACTTTTCCAAACCATTAATAAGTGCTTAGTTTAAAAAAGAAAAACAAAAATTTTGGAAAAGTGGCAATTCATTTCTCAACATAATGTCCTTTTAGCTGGATATACTTGACCCAGTGATGCTTCAACTTCTTTAATCGATCTAAAAAATAAAAGTATGCACAGTAGGCCTCTGTGGCGGCGATGCCGTCTTCGTTCTACTCAAATTTCTCCCCAGCGAGTATCTTTTTCAAGCTTAGAAACAAAAAAGTAGCATAGAGCCAAAGCTGGAGAATACGGTAGATGGGGTTTGTAGGCCAATTCAACCGATTTCCCCGTGGTGACGGCGGAGGTATGAGGCGGTGTCAAAGCATCTTTTCTTCGCCAAATGCGGCCTTTTTCCTGCAATTTGGCATCAAATCGGCCCAATAATTCGGCAAAGTAGAGCCTTGTGACCGTTTTGCCCTACAGTGAATCCAAGAAAACGGTGCGGATCACCTTTCCGGCCGATATGACAGTCTTTGCTTACTTTGGAGTCTGTTTGCCGGGTCAAGTGCACTGTTTCGACTGCTCCTTGGTCTATGGTGTATACCAGTGTAGCCATGTTTCATTGACGGTCACGAAACGATGCAGAAACTTCTTCGGGTTGCGCATAAACAGCGTCAAACACTGCTTTGAAGTACTCTCACGGATATGTTTGTTGTCTGTAGTGAGTAAATGCGGGAACCATTGCGCGGACAATTTTCTCATGCCCAAAATTTCATGCAAGATATGACCCACGCGGCCTTCTGAGATGCCTACTGTCTTAACTAGCTCGCGGCGACCTGTCAATGCAAGCTCGTGCATTTTTGTTACGTTACCCTCCTTGGTAGCCATTTTCGGGGCATAGTTTATCAACTATCTGTCCAAAAACAAGAATTCAATCACCAACTGATATTGCTCTCTCCATTTTTGTAAAATCCACGGACACCCTCGCTTCCACATGCGGTCGAAACAAAACTACGACTCCGATTTGGCTGAAATTTTAAAAATGAATGTCTACACAAAATGTGCTATATGATAGTGTCAGGGGTGGACCTTGGGAACAAGATAATTGTAAAGGGAAAACAAAAAACTAACGTGCACCGTTTGTTAATAATCAATTTATTGTGTTCAAAATACAATAACTCGGTTGATGCTTCGCATGCCAGTCGCATGCGAAGCATCAACCGAGTTATTTCGTCCGTGGCCGGTGCTCTTAAATTGGTGTTGCCATGACCCTCGACGATCCTGACATTGAATCGCTTCAATTCATTACTCCGTATCTGAATCCACAGCATCATCGTAAAAACCGAGTTTGGGACTCACGACGATCCACGGTTTCAACTTTTCGCTCGTATACACCGAACAAAATTTCCGTTGGTTGGTACGTGCTATTCCCACGTCCTCGACGAGATATCTGTCGTTTCGTAAAACTCTCGAAATGATTTAGGGTCCACGATATTTGTGCTCTAACTTTCGAGTATCTCCCGTAGCAGCAGCTACGTTCTCTAGAACGATGAGATCTCCTTCCTTGTAGATAAAAGGTTTCTTGTGTTTCGCGTTGAATCTCAATCTTCATTTCTCCCGTTCGGTGTTAATTCGCTCGCAGCCAACCGTCTTCGGTTAACCATGTCGCAGTCGCTTCAGCTGACGTTAAAGCCATAACTAGCCGATTTGTGATGACGTTTTGAAGGCGATAATCGAATATCAAGTCGATCGGACTAAACTGAGTAACAGAGTGACATTGCGAATTCAGAGACCGCTGCAGATTACGCAATTGTAAATCCCAATCCTTATGATCAGTTGGTGCAGTTCTTAGAAATGATAAGATGGATTGATTTGCACGTTCGATTTGACCATTCGCTCGAGGTGTTCTGACGGCAACCTTAATATGTTAAACCTCATTAGATGCGAAGAATTCAGCGAATTTTCGTGATGTAAAAGCAGTGCCTCGATCACTAATTATAAGCTTAGGTAGACCGAAGTACAATGTCAGATCCCTGAATGCGTCGATGACGGGCTTCGATTTCGTAGTTTTGACAGCTCTCAAAATTAAGTACTTACTGAACGAATCAGATATTCTAATGATATGAAAATTACCTCTATGATTGCGTGGAAAAGGTCCCAGGTGATCAACGTGTAACGTCCAGAACGGAATAGGT
Source organism: Odontomyia ornata (assembly GCA_963969285.1). Taxonomy (NCBI): domain Eukaryota; kingdom Metazoa; phylum Arthropoda; class Insecta; order Diptera; family Stratiomyidae; genus Odontomyia; species Odontomyia ornata. The sequence continues at coordinate 28,219,907 of OZ017740.1, read as the reverse complement.
GTCACCTCATCCGAATAGAGTTGACCCTCCGGTTTGCCTGCGATTCTAATTATAGCAGCACTCGACGCATGCTGCGATGTACAACTTGATGTATTTTCGAAGATTGTTGAGCCAAAAATCTTGCCAAACTTGATTCATGGTCTTCTCAAGACTAAAGTGGCCCATATGATCGTGGTACGAGCGGATGATTTTCCCCCTGACTGCAGACGGAACGACAAACTTGAGATCTTGGTCGATCTTACGATATAACCGACCGTTTTTGACCTGATAATCTGACTTGATCTGTTTGGATTGAGCGAACTCAATATCGCCTCTCAGAACTTCGATTTACTTCCTCAAACTCACGTCTTGTCACTGCAAGAGTACAAGTCAGTCTTCGTTTTCTTCCACTCGCATTATGTTCCCCGATGCTATTTCTGGCTCGTTTGGTTGTTCGTTTTGAGTCCTGCTTAGAGCATCTGCGTGACTCATGCGTTCAGCCTATCGATGTATGATATGGAAATCGTACTCCTGTAGCTTTGGAAACCATCGACCGATGTGCGGTATCAATGGCTTAGACGTTCTTGTGGAAAGTGCTGATTTCAATTTTTCGAATGCGTCTCGTTGTTTGGTCGACCAACAAAATTGTGAATTGTCCTTCTGCTTCAACAAAAGTGTAAGTGGCCTCGATATCTGAGAATAATCGCGAATGGATTTGCGGAAAAACCCGCTCAATCCCAGAAATCTTCAAACTTCTGTAACGTTAGTTGGTTCCAGAAACTCTCGGATTGCATTAGTCTTTTCAGCTCCTGGTTTAATTCCATCCTCATCGACTCGATGTCCCAAATCATGATTTGTTAAGCCAAAACCTACACTTAGAGGGCCGAAGCATCATACCGGCATCACGAAGTATGACCAGAAATTCACGGAGCTTGATTAAACCCTCAGCGATGGTTTTGCTGGGCAGAATTACTTCATCTTCGTAGCTAACTGCTCGATTTCCCATTTGTCGTACCAACTTAGTTATGACCTCATGAAAATAACTCGGTGCATTGCACAGGCCGAAAAGCATTCAGTTGAATTCGTATTGGCCTGCATGCGTGACACATGCAGTGTATTTTCTGCACTCTTCTGCGATTGGTATTTGATAATAGCCGGACATTAAATTTAGAGTCGTGTAAAATAAATTACCAGCGATCGATGATAGCTGCTTCTCAACAATTGGCATGAGAAACGGACGCTTTTCAGCGATAGCATTGAGCTCACGGAAAACAACACAGAGACGGTCCTCACCATTTTGTTTGCAAACAAGGACAATTGGTGACGAGTATTCTGATGATGATGGACGTATGATATCGTTCTCGAGCAGTTCGTTTACACTTTCTTGAACGCGCTCACGCTTTGCGAACGGTATTCGGTATGGCTGGCATCGGATAGGTTTTAAGGTCGATAACCTCATTGTTATCGGTAACGAGTTGCATTGACCTTACTGAGTAAGCGATTCAGAGAAGCATTCTCTATGCTCACTGATGAGCTGATAAAGTTGGTTTTTTTCTTTGACAGCTAGCATTGGCTCAAAAGTTGGAGCATTTTTGGAAAGCGTTTTCCAATCGACAAGCTCCCGGTTCAATGAGCAGTCGTTTGCCCGATGTGTAGAGTGGATCTGACCCCAATAAAAGTGGCTCCGAGATCATGTCTTCATCCACCGGAAAAATCTTCGCATTTAGATTCTTACCATCCAACTGAATTTCGGCTTCGAGTATCTGGTAACACGTTACTGAAGCTCCTCCAAATCCTCGTAGTTTGATCGGTAAACACTGGTTTGCGCCTCCCATCGACATTGCGAACGTTCGTTGAATGAGTATACTTTTGCTGCAGGGGTCGATTAAGGACTTAATTTTGTTTCCGTTGAGAAGAACCTCTTTAACAAGCGGATTAATTCTTTCTGTTGAATTTATGCGACGAACATTACTGACTGCGGTCGCAGTTTTATTTTCCGGACATTGATTGGTCGTATGTGATGTTCGTTGACACTTCTCACATCTTTGTTTCCGTTGCGGTTTTGGGCAGTTCAGTGAAATGTGCCCCACCTCAAGGCAATTACAACATCAGATTCGATGGGATTCCAAATTGCTCGATGTCGGCTGCGCTCGCGCATTTGATGAAATAATACCTCGCTGTATCGGTTGTGGTGGTCCAAAATTACGTCTCAACTCCGTTCGTGGCTCCGAAATGAATTCGTCTCGAAGTTCTCTATCGCGGCTAAATGATCTTTGATGGTGTCGAAAATTGAGCTGGCGATCGCATTTTGAAAAGATGGATGCCGTAGCCCGTTCCTTATATACCGGATTATAGCGTGATTGCTCAAGTTATCTCGTCTTTTCAATGCTAGCATAGTAGAGAGATAACTTTGTGTTGTCTTGCTAGGCTCCCTGGTGCGATTCTTCATTTTGATGTGAATAATCAGCCTCGCTTTCATGGCTAAGGAAATCTCGCCTCAATGATTCGGCTTGATCAAGCCAGCTTCCAGGAACCCGCACAGAACCATCGTTCCAAATTTTAAGCAGGCCCCTTTAGGGTGGCTTGCACGGCGAACCCCACTGATATGCCTCGACAAGCTTGGTAACGCAATCATCAAACTGCGCTGCCCACATACCTGATTCGGATGACGAGTCAAAGTCTGGTAAAATATCCGTCACACCTCGGATGTTATGAAAATGCGGTCCACTTTATGCCCGCACTAAATTAGCCGTTCGTTCGCATGCGTCTACTTCGAACGTCGTTGCCGGCGGCGTCTCACTCGATTTCATGGCGTTAATGAGTGGTGGTATCGGCTCCTGTACTACGATCGGTTGCGTGTTAGTCTGTTTAGTTGTCGATGAGGTCGGCAACTTTCCCCCGTTCGGTGACGCGGTGCCGACAGCTGATATTAACTCGCTCAATCGCTTCACTTCATCTTCACCCGAACTTTCTGACATTTTCTCGTCCGTTTCGATTTCGTCATTAGTCAGAATTTCACAGAGTCTTCGTGCTAGCTCGGCTTTGTTCCCCTGCGCAGAGGTGTTCCTTAGTCTAAGTTCAAATTTTAGTCGTTCCTTGTTTAGCGTATTGACCTTTTCGACCGGCATCGTGTTGCGTTTCGTTTCCCTCGTATACGGACCGAGGGGAAAATTGAACCACTATTACAATTAAGTGTAGCCACTCGCGTATGTTTGTCGCACGTTTCTCCTTTCGTCTCTTTTCGCAGACGAACCGTAGGAGAATTAAACACGAAATCGCGAGGAGGAGAAAAAATGGCTTTCGACGGCGTCTGTTCGTTCTACGTCCAGGATTCGAATTTTTATTTGTAATACGCATTAAACCATCCTTGGATCCCACATCTGATTTTGTCAGGGCTGGACCTTGAGAATAGGATAATTCTAGAGAGAAAACAATAAACTAACGCGCGCCGTTTGTTAATTAATTTATTGTGTTCGGTTTCTCCCGTGGCCGGTGCTCTTCCATTGGTGTTGCCATGACTATAGTGAATCTCTCGTGCGATAGTGGCACTATCGGGTGATGAGGTTAAGTACTTATCGAACCGTCCTCATAGTTCGATGCAATCGAGCAGTCAACTGCTTTATTGATACTTAGTACATTGGTGTGCTTTCACTCATCTGTAAAAGTTCCAGTTGCAAAACCAGAATTGAAGATATGGACGAGAGGAATACATAGGGACTCAGAAAGCGATTTGATAAATAAGTTTGGAAATCCATCGGGACCAACTGCACTACTAGAACCGAAACATTAAATCACCTCAGCCACTTCCATGGAGCTCGTAGACAGGTTGACTAGTAAAGTTGGAGAGGATTGATAGGACTGACAAATTTTCGTGGGAGTAGTCTGTGAAGGAAGGAAAAACAGTTAGCAAACAAAAACATATGGCCTGAGCATTTACGGCTGTATGGGTTTGGTGCGACAGGGAGTTGATGGTTTGATGAGGGTTGGTTACGGAATTCACGTATGACCAGAAGGATTTGGAATTGATTGTAAAAGAGGCTTCAGTGTATCTTAGATAATCCTGCAGATTTCACGCCTTTTTTTGCTAGAGAATAAAAAAGACGGTATCTGGAGAGGTCAAGATTAGAGTTCGAGCGTAGGTAATATTTCTGAACTGAGTTTTTTAAGATCAATGCACTAGCAGCTTTCCTAGTGAACCACCGGGGGCGGTTCAATTTAGAAGCCTGGGTAGTACATGCATGAAGTAGAATAATTTTATTAAGGACTGAGTGGAATTGTTGTGCAGTGAGGTTAGGATCATTGAGATAGGCCAATTGATGACGCAAACTCAGAGGCTAAGCCCTCGTAGCCCTCGGGAAATCCCGAATCGCCGTCTGCATACCGCCCGTTATGCATGCTAGACACGGTTGGAAAAGTGCTAGAGAAACTCATCAAGGGAAGACTCACTGACGTGATTCATACTGCTGGGGACCCATCTCCTTGGCAGCACGGCTTAAGAGCAGGACGTTCTACCATTGATGCGATTGCAGAGGTAGTGAACGCGGTCCAAAGGGCAGAGGCATATATTCGCACCAAGCGACGGATCGTCATGTTGGTGACACTCGGCGTCAGGAATGCCTTCAACTCCACTAGATGGGTGGATATTCTGGATACGCTGGAAAACTCTTTCCGAGTTCCAGAATATCTAGCTTTTGAAGAAGTTTCTAAAGGGCCGAAGCCTGCTCTACGACACGACACAGGGCCAACGAAGGATGGAAATTGCATCAGGTGTTGCCCAGAAATATATCCTTGGCCCGGACTTGTGGCACGTTTCTTACGATGGGCTACTGAGACTTGAGATGCCAGATGATTCACGCTTGGTCGGCTATGCAGATGATTTTACGGTTCTATTCGCTGGACGCACCGTTGAACAAGCGCAATTTAGGCTAGGTATGCTAATGCGGCGAGTGAGGGACTGGATGACTGCTCGCGAGCTCAGTTTAGCACTGGAGAAAACCGAAGTGGTCATCTTGACAAAAAAGAGAATCCCTAGAGTAAAGGCGATCAGTATTGGCGACTTACGAATCGAATCAAAGCTAGCGGTGAAGTACCTGGAGCTACTGATCGACTCGAAGATGAGTTTCTCTGAGCACATCAGGACAATGGCTGAGAAGGCTTCTTCGGGAATATCGGCTCTGAGTCGACTTATGGCCGACGTAAGGGGGACCCAGCCCATTAAGAAGACGCCTCTTGATGAGTGCTGTAGGATCAGTGCTACTGTACGGAGCAGAGGTATGGGGCGACGCTCTCAGCAAGGAGGGATACCGAAAACGTTTGGCACAGGTACAGAGATGAGGAGCACTGAGAATTGCATCTTCGTATCCAACAGTCTCTGACTCTGAGAGTTATTGCAGGTGTGATACCTGTCGCCCTCCTTGCTAGAGAGCGCTGCACTATTTACATGCGTCGAAACGAGGATGCGAGGGAGATGGTTGTCCGCGAGGAGAGACAGCGCTCGCTCAACGATTGGCAGCAATCTTGGGTCAATTGCACGGAGGGAAGGTGGACTGCGCGCCTCATCCCGGATGTGAGACCGTGGCTGGATCGAAGGCATGGTAAGACTGACTTCTATCAGATCCAGCTTTTGAGCGGGCATGGGTGTTTTCAGTCTTACCTGCATAAGATCGGTAAGTCAGGGTCTCCCGATTGTCGGTTTTGCCCAGGAGAGGAGGACAATGCCTGTCACACATTTTTTGCGTGTACAAAATGAGTCAGGTTGCGAAGGGAACTGTCCAGAGAGGCTCACCGCGGATAATATAGTTGCGTTGATGCCCGAATCAGTTGACAAATGGAACCAGGTGGCACATTATGCTCGGGCAGTCCTAAAATATTAAAGGGACTCACAGCAGCTGGGGGCGCTGGGGCTGGGGGATCGCTCTTCTGGCATTTCCTCCTCCCCTCCCGCTAGGAAAGGGACTCTCCAGCTTGAAGGCACCCCACGCCGTAACAAAACGAGACCTGGCCCGAAGTAATGTGTCAAACGGTTCCAGGCTGGGTACTCAGGTTGACAGGGGAGGTGTTTAGTGGGTAGTCCAGTTGCTTTTTGGTGAGCATGGGAGTCCCGCACTCTGTGCATAAATAGCATTCACCTCCCTACCAAAAAAAAGCCCTCGTAGTTTGCTCTCAAAAAAATCTAAACGGGGGTATGTTTACTGTTGGTTTTGGACGTGGAGTACACCTAAGCAACCGTGCCTGTAATGGTGCATGCCACTTTCGGCAACCATTATGCCACTTTGGGCAACCCCAATCCACCTGCTGGTACTTCTTTATTAGTGAAGTGGACAGAAACCGTTCTTTTTGTCGGCTAATAACTAACCCAACAATATAAACCATCGCAACTCAAGGGATCCTTACATAGGAATAAAGAGCTTTACTTTACAGAAAGTCTAATAATAAAAGAATGATTGAAGTGCCCCGCGGGCTAATAATTCCTGAGATTTTTAATAAAAACAAACTTTTTTGGACACAGTTATATTCATTACTCAACGTAGTTGCCTTTGAGGGCGATACGCTTGGTAAACCATATTTCCAGCATTTTGATGCATTGTCTTTTTATTCATTTATTTATTTTATTTCTCCATTCAACCGAAAAGTTTCAATTACAAAATAGAGTAAGCAAAAGTGCAGCTAGAAAAAAAAAGAAATAAACGACATGCAAATAACAATACAAAAGTGCTAAGACCTGAAAAACGAGAAAATAAAACTAATAAGAGTGTTGAAAAATTCAATTTTTGTCAATACATTTGATTCGAAAAACCTGGACAAATTGTGGCACCGTGAACTCTGGCCGCAGATTTAGCCACTAGTTTACTGTATCGCAGTCGCAAGTTTCGCACTCCGTATTTCAGTGCATTATGAATAAGGAAAATGTATAGTAAAGACTCAAATTTCACAGCATTGAGGCTGGTGCCCAATATCGGAGCATCAAATTCTAGCTTTATTTTTCTTAGAGTCAGAACGCGTAGTAGTCAAGTCCCTTCTGATCCCCCAAGCACTGAGAATTACCTTTTTCTTCTTCTTCTTCTTCTTTTTAGCACTACAGGCCCTCCAGGACCTTCTCTTCCTGCAAATGTTACCTCCAACTATCTTGGTCCATTGCCCGCGTCCTCCAATTTTGAAATCCAAGCAGCGATGAACTTTCTTCATCGACCGAGTAAGACCAGCGTTTCCTTGATTTCCCCACTGGTCTCCGGCCTTCAGTTCTCCCAACGATTCCCTTTTTAGGCATCCGCTCTCAATTGTTTCCGTTGATCATTCTTCTGATATAATAATTTTTAGTCGAAACCTTTCTTGTTGGCAATTTTTTATGGTTTTTCCAACTTCCTCGTAGTTTCATCATATTTTTTCTTGTGGGTGAGTTTCACCCGGCACTTGAGGTCAGAGAAGTGGACTTTCTTCTTCACCCGAATTTTTTGAATCCCTTCAAGAATAAGTTTAACCAGCTTATCTACTATGACTGACATACTCCTTGGATCCATGTAAGTTTGGCTGCCATAGCGGGTTGTTCGTTAAACAACCGCTGACACTCATCTTTCACCTTCTGTCACTTCGGACGGCAGTCGAAGATGATTCCAAGGGCCTCCTACAATTCGATCATACTCTCCTTTATTGTCTTAGAAGTGTTTTTTTGCGCGCTGGCAACTTTACGTATTCTGTGAAGAATCTACTGACGCTTATGCAGCACATCTTCCTCAGTACGTGACATGCGTTTCATCATCCTGGGGTATATACTTGCCTTTGAAAAATCTACCGTGCCTGATAATTGGGTTCCAACTCAAAGCCCTAACTTCCACTACCGCTTTGATCCATGTTTATCTATGCAATGCAAGGTGGCCACGCAAAAGTTGACACTTGCCTTCACAAGGATTATTGTTTAGAGCCAGGTTGGCGCAAATTGACGACGGTTGTAACCAAGCCTACACTACCTGCATTCATGCTTTGAATGTACTTCTGACATCTGTAAGTTATAACAAGACAGAGATGGTATAACTTTTCACCTGAAGCGGCAGGCGTCAGATTCTACTCCGACGGTAACACGCATAAAGCGAACTGCCATTGCTTCCACCCCAAGAATATCAGAAACTATCATTGATCATGACTTGAACTTGTGCTAAGCTCTGTTGTACCAAAAAATCATACACATCCATACCAACAGTTCTAATCGTCACTGATAATCAAAAGGCCGGAACAAAAGTCCAGCCGTACCAGTTTTTCCTACCATTTGGGGTCACCAAGGAAGCACCGTGAGTAGGTGACCAATATTACACCCCCATAGCTAACTCATAGCTTTCATATTGCGAAATATTTTCTAAAAAGTAAATAGAGTAATGAGAGTAGTATTTGAACGTCTGCAGAACTTAAGATCCCTTAATTTCATGGAAATAATTTTTCCACACTAATAAAACAATTTAAAAATCGTTAATCCTCCTCACTACCTAAAAACCTAGCTGAGGCACTTGAAAATGAATGCAGGTTTGAAATAAAAATAATGCCGGCCGAGTATGGTTAAACAATTCCACTTGAACTTATGTGCATCAAACCTCATTTGAATTTATCTGGGTCAAACGAGAATATGAAATCTACATCTACGCTAAGAAATATAATCTAAGCTACTCATATATCTACACCCAATTAACTTCAAACCTATTGACATACAAATTAATTCCACTTACGAAAAGCAAGTGCATAAGTAGCGAGGGCTAGAGAAAACATCCATAGCGTCAGGGGTAGCAAGTGCAAGAGCTTAGATGTAAACTTAGTCAGTAATTTTGTCCTTATCTCTATAACTGATGCTGTACTGAATATTCAAATAGTTTCAAAGTCTTTGGAATTTGCACGTTTCTACGACTTTCAGACCGTGCCAGCACGGTACCTTCACATGTCAGGACATATGAGTTTGTGTATCGTTAGTACAACGTACTTAAGAGGAAATTGTGTAGTTACTAGGTTAAAAGCTTTTCAGCAAAAGTACATGCTTAATGTCTCAAGTAGTTTAATGAGACTGCAAGTTTTGTTTGATTGCTTGCGTAGCAAGCCTAAAGCATCCCATCGCATATGTACAAACATGCATATGTAATTTTCATGCTACATTTAAATTTTAATGCTGACATTTGTATTTAAAGGGAAAGTTTGCTGGCTTTTCTTGATGAGTAGTTCGACTAGAAGAAGTTAAGCTTCAAGGGAATGAGAAATTTTGTGGTAGGAAATCGAAAACTCTTATGCCCTTGAATCCCGACAAAATTTTCATTAGGAAATTAGAGACTAAGCGCAACAAGGATAAGCATTTACGAAACTAAATATTTTCAGGCATAAGAGCAGAACATTTTTAGAAATTTTCGGAACATAAATAAAATTCGTAAGTGCATTCTATGAGTCAAAGTGAAAGTCAAAAGGGTTTGTTCAAAATTAATCGTTATAAATCAAAAAATATAAAGCAAATTCCATACAATAAAAATACTAACACTTATAGGCCCATAAGCATTCTATGAGGATTCATATAAAAGATACGAATTGATTTCAAGCATAGATATACTTGTAGTTTCCCTTCTCCTTCCTCAAATGGGCTTGAAATCGTCTACGGCGAAGTATTAAGCCCTTTTACCAGTATGTAAAACAAGGATCAGTGGTTTACACAACGCGGGATCTCACCTCTCAAAACTTGCACCTGAAATTTAGTGGGCTTAACTCAACCTCTCCTGCAGACCGTTTTATATATCAGGTGCAGTCTTTCACCGGAGGGTGACTATCACTTGCTGCTGCGTGTACACCTATTGTTCTCCGAGGATGTTCTTAGCTGATACTAGCGTTACTCATATTTAGTTCGTAGGTTGACATTGCGTGAACAGTTCAACGATGGACTCACCAAGGAGGAAGGGCAGGAACAGGTAGAGGGGGATGCATTAATAATGACCGACCCTGTGTCACCTGGGAAATGCCATGCACGGTCCCCACCACACTGCTGGATTGACCACACCTATGTCCTACATGGAGGATCCACATATTTACCGGATTCACGTAATGTAGAAGCGAAAGATAGATCAGAAGCATTAGTAACTATAAACGTAATCAGCACGGTGATATGTTGAAACCACTGAAAACTGGGTCATCGGGAGATGCATACCCCACTCACGGCGGAAGATGCATACCCCCTACCGCTGATCGATTTCATCTTAAGTTAAATACCCAAAGCGCATTTCATCACCAGCTTAGGCCTCAAGGACGCACTCTGGCAGATCTCCTTAAAGCCTAGTTCCAAGAATAAGACCGCCTACATGGTACCATGTCATCGCTTATACCACTTTGTCACCATGCCATTTGGCCTACGAAGTATAACAATTAAATGATTACCGCGCTTGTGGTAAACCTGTGACCTTGAAATTCCCTTCTCCTTCCCCAACATCCTTCCCCTCTCCATTGATATATTTACCATCGCTCTAGCTTGTTTTTTTCGCCTGTCGTGTCGTGTTGAGTAGACGTGTCTTGGGTGGTGCTCGTCACAAAAATGGAGAAACGAAATCAAAAGCAACGCGTCACCATAAAATTTTGCGTCAGATTGGGCGAAACAGCTTCGGAAACGTACACTAAAATTGTTAAAGTGCATGGTGATAGTGCTCTTAGTCGTACCCAATTGTTTCGATGGCATAAAGAGTTTAAGGAGGGGCGTAAAAGCTTGGAACACGAGGCGCAGAGCGGGAGGCCCGTCGAGGTGCGGACTGACGTGTATGCGCAGCGTGTGCGCGCCCTAATCCGTGAAGATCGGCGTTTAACAGTTCGAGTACTCCCAACTACTCGAAAGATTGCGAAAACGAGACAACAGGGTGCGCCCAGACATCGCTCGTAACTGGATCCTTCATCACAACAACGCGCTGTGCCACACCGCCCTCACCGTGTCCCAGTATTTGGCCTCTAAAGGGATCGCCGTGTTGCAACAGCCGCCTTATTCGTCCGATATGTCACCCTGTGACTTTTTTTGTTCCCCAGAATAAAATCGGTGGTCAAAGGAATCCATTTTGAGTCGATTACGGACGACGTGCCTAAAGACTGCCTTTTTGTGGCCAAAAATGGCTCAACTGGTGAAGATGTATTTGGCCGTCTGTAAAACCTTTAAGTCCAACAAAGCATCAACCTTCTATGAGTAAATTCAAAATACTCAAACGTATACTCCAGCGCTTGTATATCGATCTTATTGGCCTCTACTTAAATCAACGTCTGGACATACTGAAGCTATCGCCATCGTCTGAAAATAGACCCACTTTGCAACTTCCATACAGCCCTGATCGTTATGTTCTTAGAGAAACATGTATTCCATGTATTCGGAGTACCGGATTACGTAGTGTCTGATAATGGAGTACAATTCAAATTCATCCAGTTTCGTAAGATAACGGATATAGTATCACTAACCAGCGTTTGCTAATATACTCACCTCAAGAAAATACATCTGAACGTCTGATTTGGATGCTTTAAGCCGCTATAGGTGCCTTCACAAATTCGAATCTGATGGCTTGGGACCGCTGGATTTACTCGATCACGTGTGCGCTCTGGACTTAGCACCATGCTGTCACTAGGGTCTCACCGAACCGAACAGGGCAAAGTTCTGTTAGTATATGATTCGCCACGGTAAATCACATCAACTGCTCCGGCAATTAAACCGTTTGGGAGTACCAGCCGTAGCTGTTGAGCCGCACGAGAAACTCCGAGAACTATGCGACCAACTCCGAAACAGAATCGAAGACAGTAGATGTAATCTGCGATCCCGACCTTCTCATTTCAAGGCTGGTGGTAAAATCCATAGTACATTCACATAGTATCCACACCTTCCATTTATCCTGTGTTGCAAACTTTCTGAATTTTCCCAGGGGCCGGTCAGCTGAGCCGATGATTGTCGTATTCAAAAAACATAACAAAAAGTAAATAAAATTTCCAACGCTCGTGTTCTTTTACGCATTACAGAATATGGGAGTATCGCAAGATCCTAATAAAAAACTAAACGATTGCATAGAACGGTTTTTCACAAAATTATTAATTTTTTGAGATCTGGTAATCCTGAAATCTCTCATCGCGCCAATCCTCTTGTCAGAATTTACCACCTTCCTGCTGCTGAGGATTTATGATTCGCTCTTCGGCTTGTGTTTGAATTTTTTCGGAGGGTAGATTGAGTGTGGATACTATGTGAGTATATCATGGTGAAATCTACCCACGAAACATCAATCAGAGTAGTGTGGCTCGACATTACAACGCCAACCTTGACAGTTAGCGCCTAAAATATCGGGTTATCCAAGCACTAAGTTCCACCCGATACCTCATATCCGACATGACCTGGGGGTTTACCACGCAATGGATTTACTTCGATAATATGATCTTCAAGCTCCTTTAGCCGTTTTTCTGCATTTTTGACTTTCATGAGACTAACGGAAAATTCTTTATACACGGCAATAATTATGGCCAACAAGCGATTAGTATAAGGCTCGATGCATTTGCATGCATTGAACGCACCCGAGATGATCGTGTACACGACCACATCGTACGTCCAGGTATCTAGGTGAACCCGTCGCAAAACACTAAGCAAATGAGTATCTAGAGCAAAAGCGATAAAAATTATTATAAACGGCGGGGATTCCGGTCAACTTTCTGACTTTTGGTTTCTATATAGAAAATTCATTACAACAAGATACGTAATGAATCTCTATATAAGTTTTTTTCAAACCGGGGTAACAGAGAGCAAATTTTACCTAAGTTTCAGAGTTTTATGTCTGCTACTTAATTTTAGTTATTTATTTTACATGCTGCAATAAGAAATTTATGATATATAAGCACTCAAATATAAAATCGCTTTTACCCCACTTTGCTTCCTAGTATGGTGATAATGTTACATAACCAGTTTACCCTATGTATACTGACATGAACAGGTAGCTCGATCTGATGTGTATTCTATATACATCAAGGCTCTCGGAGAGAGATCTTCCTGCATAACACTTACCTGCTACTGTACTCATCCAAACTAGATCAACAAATGCAAAAGTTTATTTTAAAGAATTAAATTTATTTCACTGTTAATTTTTTTTAAAAACATTTATAAATTACATTTTCACATATTATATTTTTAGATGAAGCACTTTTCGCTTTCATCTTGACTTGCCGCGCTTCACAGGTAACCGCAGATATGAAGCAAATACTCGAACGTTGTAATTAATATGGGCAGCAGCACGCTCCCTACTAGACTCGAACACATATGAGTATTGGGTAAAGCGACTTTCACCTTGACTTGTCTGTCTTCACAGGTGAGCGCCAGCCTGTATAGGGAATCAACTAGCTTAGCCACACGGCGTGAAACGCCGTTTGAGGTTCATGGCTCAAGCCAATACCTCACCCCTCACCATTTAGTTGAACAGTATCACTATACCTTCATCTAAAACTTAAACCGCGGATGTCAAGCAACTAATCCCTACTGGACTCGAACACAAACTAACTTCAATAGTTCGCCCAAATACTTTGAATATCGTTCTTTCGTAAGCTTTTAGCCTCAATTCTCCTGAAATGTGCTGAGTAGCCGAACACGTTGGCTCTAGGTCCACGAAAGCTTTTCCTCCCCAATCCGTCTCGCTTGCTCGGATGATGAGAACCAGCAGACGAATATGTAAAACTGAGGAAATTGAGCGAAGGAGTGTTTTTCGCTTAAGCTTTTGGCTTTCTCACGATCTTTTGGGGCGAATTAGCGAAACTGGGCACATTGAGCGAGAGAGCGTTTTCGTCTGAACTTTTAGCTTTCCCTTTAGCTTTGCTCTGGAAGCAGAACCAAAGCTTGTCGTCCGCTATGTGAAAGCTCGTGTGAAGTGCATTCCAGGTTGATGTTTTGCCTATTTACTTTTTCGTTTGCTCATTGGACGAGAATTACATGCTTCGATGATAATGGGCGTATGTGCTTGCTTGCTTAATTTCATTGACGAAGCTCGAGTATGTAGGCAGTTTTTGCTCGCTCGCAACCGTTTGTTTTATTCATGCGGTTTTATTTTTCTTGCTTGGATGGCCATAAAATCTAAGAACACAGTACGGATATAAAGACCCTAAGCAAGATTTTGAATAAATTCCTTTTGAGTCGCTACGAAGATAAATAAACCATGCCCATTTGTCATACTTTTAATGGTAGAAAAGTATAATTTCACTTTTTGGCTGTTCATCTAAGACAAATCTGTCATTGCCAACTCAAATCAAATTTTCATACCTGCCACTCAATTAATCACATTCAATCAAATCAAAGTTCTTTTTTTCGTCACTTCTTAGAATACAAAATATCAACCTAAACATGTCGCTAAATGCGAACTCCCTGCTGTCCGCCTAACAACGATTTTGCTGTGGGGACAAAACAAAAAAAAACGACTTATTCCCTAACCTGTCATTACCAATCGGAAATCTTTGAAATTTACAACCATTTACCAACTATTATCATCGTCATAAATAAATCCCTTTCAAAAAAATATTTGCTTCTAGCATTACCTTTATCAACCCCCGCTCGTAGCCAAAAAAAAGAAGAGAAAATCACCCCAAAAGCAATAGAGAGTGTTGTTTCGGCTATATTTGCTTTTCGTGCCTAACACGATTTTCTGTGATAATCGATTTTCATATAACAGAGACCAAAAGAACGGTTCGATAAGGTGCTGAAGATTATCAAAGAGAAATTTCGCCAGGAATCTGAAAGATTGTCTTACGTCTTGTTTCCGATATAATTTTCATAGTTACTTTCACAGTCCTTCCGATGAACGTCTATTACCGGTGGAATTACCGAAGAAATTACTGTTTTCCGACATGTTCTCGGAACAAGTAGATTAAAGGTTATAGACATGACCTGAACCTGACGAGATTGAGGTAAAAACACTTTCTGGATAATTCCTTATCAAAGGATCTGGCACATACGCACATGTATGAAAGTTTGTGGCCTGGTACCTGTTAAATGTCCTGCCGGAGTAGATTGATACGTGTTGGGGAAAGTGTTGTCGCTAGGGCATTTGAAAAGGAAGTTGGCAAAATAAGCAATCCAAACTTAATGGAACGTTTATGCAATCACTTTGATTCATTAACCATTTCAAATTGATGAAGCTCATCCTTTAGAGCGCTATTCTCGCATATCATTAAACATTTTGCGCATGAAACAGGGAGAAGGTAATCATCCTGAAATATTCATTGCAACTGAGCACTGCTTCCGTTTCACACCAATCTGATTCACGTTCTTGCCAAACTTTATGTTTAATAAATTAAAACAGCTGTCAGTGTCTCAGAAAATTTATTGCGGTTCGTAATAAAATTTCACCCGCCCATTGGCGTCGACACGGGAGTTAAAAGGCTACCATTAAGTATTCATCTAATTTAATGGAACATCGGCAACACCATCATCAATGAACGGACGTCACAAGGATCAGACAAGCTGGCAGACCATACAGTTTGCCAGCGAGACATCCTCTGCCGCAAGGCTACATGAACTATGGTGATAAACTCAATGGGAACGAATCATCCTTGCAATTCAAAAGCTCCATCACACACACTAAGTGCCATCGTGAGCCCATTACCAGGACAAGAACCAGCCTGCGTGTCCCCGAACAGAGGCGAGGAAAAAAACGTCTTATGTGCTCTCCTTACGAGGATGTGATATTCCTAATGTCTTTCCTCGAGTGACGACGAGCCTCCCGGAAGAATGCTTAAGAGAAATAAAAATTACCGTTCCGGATGAGAGTATATTAATCTTTCATGAAATTATTTATCGCTCTGTTATGACCGAACAAACATCACCAACATCTGCTGGTGAGATTCATCTCTAGGCCGCAAGTTTATCCAATAAGGAAATTCATCGCGCTAAACGGGAAGAAGATGCTCCCGGCCTGTATCGATTTTTTTCATGGTCCCGAAAAGAAATCGTTCGACAAATTCCCTGATGTAGAGGCTGCAAGAATTCGTTGAATTGCCAACTGACCTCAAACTATCGGAATCAAACCACAAAATGAGAAACCACAAATCTACTGACTACAATGTTTTGCTTTCTCCCGATATAATTCCTTGCTTATTGGGAAATTGTGTAGAGTGGTACTAATTAAGGAGGATTCCTGGTCCCAGATTAATGATATTATAGGTTTTATCTTAATTAAAAGGCAGAAAAAAATAACCATGTAATGGCTCCTATACTGCTGGCTTGTAAGTTGTTCTACTTTAGATCTTTCGACGCAAGGACGAATATTTTCACAAAGTTAGCGTAGGAGAGAGAGGAGGCAAAGAGATGAAGTCTTGCGGATTGGGTCGGCTAGTTGCGTATTCTTGAACTGTTGCTTAATTAATTCTTTCTCATGTTGGTAATTTCGCATCTATGTATCTATCAGATAGCTCTCACTTTGGTTATGGCATATGTGCATGTACACGCAATTTATCCTCGAATATAATTAGCAGATTATATTTGAGTTTGTTGATTGGTGTTGTTTGAACTTCGGATATATTATCGTTATTTTCGTAGTTATACATAATTTCGAATAGAGATGGAATCTATGCATAGTGTTTGTTGGAGGGAGGGTTTGATTTCTACTCTAGCTATGTAGAGCCGATAATCAAGAGGATACTTCTTCCGATAATTTTTTTCATAAGAAGCATGTATAACAATTTCTTTTGTTTTTTTAAATCATAGAAATAAATAAAATGGGATTTCGTCATCCATGAATATACTCATCAGATGTCAACTCTAGCTCAAGATGGATTGCCATGATCCGGATTGGGGTTGTACCAAGACTTTATTCAATTCGCATTAGGTTTTTTTGTATATACCCAGTTATATCGAACGTGAGATCATTCCAATCTATCCTGAACTAACGTAGGCATCTGATAAGTATGCTAATGGATGATGAAATTCTAAAAAAGATGTAAATATCTCTATGATTGTGAAAAATTTAAAAAATTATGTTTTTTCCTTCAAATTTTTATATAGACCTTTTTCACGTAGTCCGTGTATTAGCTGTGATGGCTTGATAAGCTTGGCTAAGAACTTTCGCTTCATAAGCATTCGATGACACTCAATCACAAGTGATATGGCAATTGATAAGTTGATATGCCTTCGAATCATCAATTGGATAGTTCCACGGTAGAAGCAATCTGTGTGGTCTAGTGGTTAGAGCATAAACGCATAAGCCAAAAGTCCCAGGTTCAAATCTCGTTGGGAGCAACGTGATTTAGTTCAGGGGATTTTTCGGAAAGACTATGAGTGTTCACTCAGTGGTGATACGTACTGATTTAATCAGATCATATCATAGCTGAGCAGGCACACGGGAGCATGATACTGACCAAACCAACTTCCGAAAAAATCGATACGGTCATGAAAATGAGATACTCTAACTATCTCTAAACGATGGCCTGAAGTGCTAAAAAAAAGAATAAGAAGAAGATAACCAATCTGACATCTCGAAGACAGAACCAATCTGAAAATTTAAACCAAAATCAATCTGAAATGGAAATGGATGAACCGGCAAATACATGTACACTCGTTCAACCATTTCTTCTGCCATCGATGCTTGACCTTTTCGCACATGCTGCGCTCCTAATCCGATGCTTCGTTCAACCCTTTCTTCTGCGTTTGACCTGTTCGCATGCACTTCGATTCTAACGTTTAACGTTTCCATTCTTAATGTACATTATTTGTGAAATGTGTGTATTAAATGTTGTCGATGTAAAACCAGTCGAAAGATATTGGCAATATATAAAAATGCAAACTGTTTTTGGGTTATTAAATTACGACTTTATTCACACAGAGTTGGTTTGGGACTAGAAAAAAAGAGCATAAGAAAACCTGACATACATAAGTAGTTATGGTTAGTTGATTCCAAATTATTAAATTGATTGCACCGTCGTTAAGAAGGTGTTTTTAACAGTAGAGTTTCCAGGGCCCAATCTTTCACGGGCTTTTATTGCGGCAAGGTGCTTGCAAGGCACGATCTTCTTCAGACAAATGTCATCAAATGAGTGCCCTGTATATTGATAAAGTGAGTAATCCTACATAAGTGGTGACGTTCCTGACATAATACATGACAAAAGGTGCAAAAACTTATAAATATTTTATCACCTCAGTGTTTTGAGTCTAAAAGGATGCTCCATCTCCTCACTCTTCATGATTTCTCTTAATCACGCTTTACTATCGAGTCTTAGCAAATCGATAGCCATGGATACCCCAGCTCAAGAAAGATCATCAAGCACCACGTATCTCGGTATACAGGCTAATAAACTAGCGAGATTTCTTGCGTTTTTCAAAGCTGATCCGACGTTTTGGTTTAAGAAGGTACATGCTGCTTTCCGTATGCAGAGAATTAGTGTGGAAGAAGCCAAATTTTTTTAGGTCGTCCAGTGTATGGAGTCAGAAACATTGTCGCACCTGATTTCCCATGCGACGAACAAATACTATATGAGGCAATCAAACAGAATATAGCTTCAGCGTTTGTGGATTCCATAGAAACCAGGCTGTGACGTATCTTCCAAAGACATAACAATCTAGCAAAAAAGCCTTCCAATTATTTACAGGACCTTTGGAATATGGGAGGAGGGGCAACGAAATATCCGATACAGTACCAAGAAGTCGGGTTTTTTGCATAGTTATCAGAGCAAATTCACGTCGTGTTCGGCATTTCAACTGAATCCGGCATAGATAAGTCATCGAAAATGGTGGATATGATACTCGAGTTACAGCAGCTACCAAACGCCACAGCGATGCAATCAGCTCGAGAGAGAGCTCCACCCGAAGAAAAGAACTATCATTTAATCAACGGAATAAAGAGGCTGGAGGCAGACGCTCAAAGTCGGCAAAGGTCACATGGCAAGAGAAATCGATTCAAATCAGGTCAGAAAATGAACAATTTCCACTACTATCACCGACGATTTGGGAAGAAGGCAAACAAATGTCAATCAACCTACCAACAGAGAGAAAACGATACACCATTGAAAAACTACTCCGTTCAACTGCTTCTTCTGCCATCGAAGTTTAACCTGTTCGTATGCGCGTCAATTCTAAGCCGGTGCTTTGGCCACGCTTTTCCCATTTTTCCATTCTTAAAGTACTTTATATGTGTGTATTAAATGTCATCAAATAAGTGCCCTGTGTATTAATGTAGTGAACACCCTCTGCAGTGATCGAAATTTACATTGAATATAACTGGTAGATTCAAAAACCTAATGCGATTTGCTCATAAATGAATACAGTCATGGGCAGTACAACATCGATTGAGGTCGTGGGATCATGCCAATCCATACTGGTATCATTTTGGTTCTGAATAACTTACCACGATTGTGGCTTCATATTGTAAGCCGGTGGTTTAGTATCCAGAGTTAAGGTCAGGACACAAAAAACGTGTTCTCGGTTATTCCTCTCAACTAGGATGCAAGCTCTAGGCCTGCCGGTTAAAGTGTGTTTTTGGCACGTAATTCTTTTTTTGAGAAGCCTCTAACACAGGGCCCCTCTACTAAAGCGAAATCAATATCCTGCTCGCTGAGAAAGACCTTAAGATTGTTGGAAGCACATTTTAATTGCTGCATGTGAATGCACAACTTTCAACATTGGTCACCAAATTTTCATTTGCCCTCATACCATCCATCATCCGTTTGTGATGCTTTCACCTTCTGAATTTGAAGATAAAAAAAATTTTGATTTGAAATACAAGTATTTTACGTCATATCACATACGTAAATCTGTCCCCTTAAGAGCCGTTCGTGCCTCGAGCTCAATTTAAACAGCTATTCAGGATCAGGCTCATAGTTTCAAATGCATCTCTGCAGACTGAGTCAGCATAGGTCTCATACTCTTCGACAATTCCCTAACCTTAGTGTCGCTCTCACTGGGGCAGTCGAAATCATTCTAGTCTATGCATTTGGTGACTTGTAAGCCCCTAACAATTTCACTTTGATTGAAGTTGAATAATAGGCTCACCGGACTCTTCAACGAGTACTTACTAAAGATTTATGATAGTTAAACCTTAAATTCCGCCAGCTTTACAAGTATAAATTGCTTCCTGTAGATAATTCCTCTATTACTATGGCCAGCTGCAGGTAGTATTTGGCAGTAAGATTGTGTTTAACAGACTCCTCATTGGATTGTTGTTAGGTTTTCTCACATTTTAAAATCAATAATTTGTTGTATTCTTTAGCAAGCATCTGGAATCACTTTAATCTTTCTGGTGCCTGTAATGAAGTATATTAGCCCCATAATTCCTAAAAATTTTCGGGAAAACGAAAAGGACTCTGTGTTACTGATTTTCCATGAGAATGCCAGAAGTCTTTCCCTCTTTTTTGCTGATAATGATTATCATGGGCTGACGCATGTCACCTTTGAAGCTTCCATTGAATAGAATTTGAAGTCGTTAGGGTTGGTACAAGTGTATTAAGGTTTATTTGAACCATACTTAAATCGATGATTATGGTCTTTTTAGAAAACTCACATAACTCGTCTTTCAATGCTTCAATATCCTCCGATCCATCCTCTCCTTCCATAATGCTAAATGTTTTTTTTGATATTTTATTAGATTCTGTTCCTTATATCTTGAATTAAACGTTGAAGCTTGCAGAGCAAATGTATCGGTATAAAGGGCATATTTGAAAATAGAGGGCCTCAAGGTATCTAGAACCCACATTTTTAAAATCAACCACAACAGAAGGTCATCCAACTTTCGGCAGTTGTTGTTCAACTTATGATTTTTTAGTCTCTTTTGTACACCAAGGAAGACAATCATCGAACTGTTGCTTCAGTTTACTACATAGATTCATGCGTAGCTCTCGAACAAACGATGCACTTTTAGGGCAGATATTAATCAATGCATTTTTAGCGTTGGTGCTGCCAGCACTCTCTGGCTAGTGATTGATTCCAAAGCCGCATAGTCTCGTTCAATGATCAACAAATGACATCTTTCAAACATCGTCCCCAAATCAAGTTTTTACGGATTCAGTTAGCTTCATCAAATTTAATACCACAATTTATTAAAAGTGCCGAAAGCTGCTACGTCTCTTTTTTGGAGTAGTTTTTTTTGTGGGATAAAGGAAAACAGGCTATTTGCATTCTTTGCTCTCGACTGGAAAACGCAAAATGCTTCTTGACTATCCACCAAACACCTCTCCTGCCAGTCTAAAAACCTAGTTTGGAACCGTTTGATAAATTAATTCAGGCTAGGCCTTATTTGCTTTGGAATAAGGGCACTCACGAGTCATAGAAAGCTAGTGAAAAGATTTGAAAGGAAAAAGAAGGGATGTCTATATTGTATATTAGGCGTCATTTACTGCTCTTCTGTAAAAATATGAAGTCAGGAAACCTTGACTTATCAGACATGTGTAGGTTCGCCTCAAAACATCCATGCGCGCTCATGAGTTGGGTCAGGCAGATGTTATTCTTATAATGTCTTAGATTCAACCACGACCTCATTTCAGGGATTGGCTTACATCCTCAATGACCATCTTCCTATCGTCTTTAATCTGATGCAAGTGGATATTTCTGCAATGGGAATAAAACCAAGCTCATGACGCAGTTGAGGAAAAATACCTCAAATGCCGAAAATATCACACGAATACAATATCGAAAATGTGAGCGAATCTGTATATTTAGGCGCCAAAATGACGAGAAAAGGTAATAATAATTGAAGGCGCTTGTTGCAGGAAGCGGAGGCACGGGAGGGGCTGTAGTCTAACGAAGAATAAAAAGAAGATATTTCGGCACTCTTTAGCAAGAAGGCTGGTAGATATTACCCCTACAACGCCAACACCCACCCTTTCAAAAACTGTTCGTTACGTGGTTGGAATTTAGAGCGCGCCTTGCGCTTGTACCAACACCAACCGATTTTGCTGGTACTGATTGAAAAATCGGGTAATAATCACATGGCTGAGCGTGATACTGACCATGTCACTTCGAGTATCATACCGGCCATGAAATTAAATTTCCGAACAAATCCCAACGCCAAGATTCGAATTAGACTTATGCGCGGCTATTGTTATTATTATTGCGTTGCTGGCTTCAATTTAACGAGTAACCTGATACTGATAGTCCTTACACTGGCAACTCTCTTTTTTATGAGGATGATTACTTCGGTTTTCTCCACTGCTAATCTAACGCCTTGAGCAGTCATCCAGTTTCTCACATGGCGCATTATCATACCTTGTCTCGGTTATGCCTGCTCGGCTAAGTGTCAAGCAGCTAGTGCTAAAACACTAACCACAGACTTCCAGAGAACTCTCTTACTCTTAGATATATTTAATTGTAATTTATTATGGTAACACCTTGTTAAAACGTTAAGGTAAAATGGTAGGGAGATAGCGTTAAAAATTGATGCAAACCAGGAGCAACAGGAAAGAAGGGAAAAAATCCATGATACAATATCATAAATTAAAATTAGAACAAGGTAAATGGAGAACATCTGAGGCACATTGGTACATCTTTTTTCGACGTTACTCACCAAGAATCGGGGCACGATCAGTATGGTGATTCACTCAATTCTTTCGATTTGACTATTTTAGAGTAGGCCGCCTTTGAGTAGACTGCCACAATCGTTCATCGGAGAGTCCAGCTACTATCCTTTAAATCTCCAAATCTGACTCCCGCATTGCTACAGATACTTATCGGTAACAATGGAATCTCGTTGCAAAAAACTATTCTTATTCTGGCAACTATAATTTGATGCTCAGTCTACCACCGACGAACGCGATTGATCTAGATTAATCGTAATAAAGGCAATGAAAGAGACGAAATACGCCGACGAATACAGCTTGCAAATAAAATATTTTATTCAGTATTGACGATCTTGAAGACCAACTGCATGCACAGGAAAACAAAGCTCCAAGTATACAAATCTGTGAGAAGACCTGTGTTATGCTATGGGTGTGAAACATGGACCCTAACCCAGACATCCGCAAATATATTGAACGCTTTTGAGCGACTGATCCTGAGGCGAATAGTCAGAGCCAAGCTAGACAGGGACCAATGGCAAATTCGATGCAATCACGAGCTGTATGAAATTTCTGATGATCCGGAGGTCTCAACAATTATAAGACTGCCGAAGATGAAATGGGCTAGCCACATGAATCGTATGGACGAACAACGGATGCCCAAAAAGTTATTCGTTGGGAGGACTGAAGGCCGGCGACCAATGGGGAAACCGAGGAAATGCTGGTCTGACTCGGTCGAGAAAGACTCATCGCTGCTCGGATCGGACCGCGACAGTTGGAGGCGCTATATACAAAAAGCCACTCTCCTTTGTTTTCCTTTCTTCTGCCACGAGGCTTTAGTGTACAGAATCGAATAAATCACTAGGCCTACGGGAACGGTGGCAAATATCGGCTATCTCACTGATGTGACTTTTAGATATATACGAGGGTTAGTTGAGGTGAACTCAAATTGTTTCCATAAGCAAACATATGAATTTCGTACAAAAATTAATGCTTCTCTTTGCTTCATTGTGTTTATCGTTTTTGTTTCTATGACTGCAGCCCCTTTCGAGCCTTCGTTTCCTGCAACTAGTACCACCAACTGTCGTGGTGTCATTGACCGCATCCTTCAATTATAAAATCTGAGCAGCGATGAACTGTCATCGTTGACCGAGTCAGACCAGCGTTTCCTCGGTTTCCCCACTGGTCTGCGGCCTTCAGTTCTCCCAACGAATATATTTTTGGGTATCCGTTGTTCATCCCTACAATTTGTCGAAAGATCATCGCTCAAAGGCGTTCAATATATTTACGGATGCATGAGATAGGGTCCATGTTTCACACCCACAGTATAACACAGGTCCTTTCCCAGATTTGTTTACTTGGAGCCTTGTTTTCCTGTCTATGCAGTTGGTCTTCGAGACTGTCAAAATTGAATAAAATATTTCATTTGCGAGCTTTATTTTTCGGCGTATTTCGGTTCTCCTTAATTTGGCGCCTAAATACATGAGTTTTCGAACATTTACGATATTATATTCACCAAGCGTGATATATTGTGTACTTGAGGTATTTTTTCTCGACTGCGTCATGAGCTTTGTTTTATTTTCATTGATTTGTAGCCCTACAAGTTTTGCTTCGCTATTGAGTTTCAGGAAGAGTTATTTGGCAGTTGTTAATGACAACGGCAGCATGTTGATATCATCCGCATAGGCTACTACTTGGCTGTATAGTAATGTAACTCATGTATCGACAGGTAGCTTCCTTATAACGTACTCTAGAGCCAAATTGAATAGCTATGGGGCAGCGCATCTCCCTATTTTAGTCCGAAATTTCTGTCAAAGGCACCGATGAGTTGGTTATTGATGCGGACTTGGGAGTCGTCGACGTCATTGTCATTTTCGTAAGATGGACTGATTTGCTGCGATGTCAAAGCAAAGCACTATTTGATACAGTACGGTATGATCAATACTGTCGTATGCTTGCTTAAAGTCAACGAAAGTTTAGTGTACGCCATTGCTGAACTCCCAGCGTTTCTCAAGTACTGGTTTGACTGTGAACGATTGTTCTATCGTCGATCTACCTGCTCTAAAACCACCTTGATACTCCCCAATAATAATGTTTATGTATGATTCGATTTTATTTTCTAAGATCTTTGAAAATATTTTTTACGTCGTACAAAGTAGTGATATGCCTCTATAATTTTTGCATTCTGGCTTGTCATCTTTTTTATGGATACAGAAGATAATTGATTGGCTCCACTCTTTTGGCATATGTTCTTGTTGCCAAATGCTCTAAGCACATGTTGTGAAAAGCTTTATGAACACTACTGCCACCATATTTGATGAGCTCCACTGGAATCTCATCGATGCCCGGCGTTTTACTATTCTTTTGGGCTTTGATGATGGAACAAGTTTTATCCAGAGTTGGTGGGGCCAATGGAAGCTCTCCGCAAACATCTATAGGCTCCGATGTTCTGGAGCTATATGGAGGATTAAGGAGGCTCTTGAAGTATGATGCCCATCTCTCCTTAATCTTGGTTTCATCAACGATGATATTGCCGATGACATCACGACAGAGCGTGGTTTTGGGCTGATAATCACGTTTCAGGTATTCCCATGTCCAACGGGTCCAGAAGTGCTCCTGCATCTATCGTTTGCGTTGCATGCATGATAAGTTCGAAATTCCAACGCCATCGACTGGAAGCTCTAGTAATACGTTTAAGCTGTACCAATCAAAAAATTACCCGGAGTTAGAGATGTGCAGTCTGTAGAATCATCGATTGATGCTTGAAAAGGACGAGAATTCATGCTCGCTTCAATTTGTTGAAGCAAGGTAACGAGCTCCTCAAAACTGAGAGTTGTATCCCCAATCATCCTTTTCATGTGGTGTTTAGCAGACTTGACGGCAACTTACCAGATACCACGAAAGTAGGTAGCTGCTGGGGGTTAAAACGCGCTAATGGTGATATCGTCAGCTATTTGTTGAGAAATAGCTTCTGATTGGTTAAAAGCCTGTGAAAAAATCATTCGTAGTTCCCTATCCACGACGACAAAGTTGAGGCACTTAATAAGCTAGCGCAAATTTCTCGTCGTACAGTAAATCGTCTATAATTTGAGAATGCCTCTGTAGGGTAATTAGAGATAGGCTCAAGATATACTGTTCTTCAGGACAGACATAGCCTTTATATGACCTTAATATGACTTGTCACCTTCTTCCTTTTGTGTTTTGCACCCATATAGGTTCCGCGTAGTGGATTCCAGAATTATGGAATGGTCGGAGCGCTTTCGTAGTTCTTTCGCGAGGCAGATTTACCGTTAGTGGTAGTTGAGGCTTAGATCGGTGTTGCATGCACGGAATGCATCGGTTGATTAGCGTTTTGGTTGCCACATGGCATCAGGGTATTCAGTAAATCTGTCATCTGAGTTCCACCTTAAAGAGTTCTTTGATTACAATCGCGAATGATGAGAGTTGGCTACGGGCTACCCTTTGCTAGAACAAGCAGCATGCTTCTTTTCAGGGTCCAGTAAATACTGTTTTAGATGACTGCTTCCTCGCATGAGCTCATGTTAATCCAGAAAAAGTGTCAGATTACTCAAGATATTTTTCTTAAGGGCTTTAGATTCATGCTTTAGAGCCGAGATTTCAGATGCGAAGGCTTCTTTCTGAATAAATGAAACCCACATTAGAAAAGCTCGATCTAATTCGTCAATTGAAATAACTGTAGAGTGTTACTGTATCGAAGGACCATATTTTTTGAAGCCTTCTCTTATTTCACAGATCCATCGAAGGCACCTGGATGTTATTTTCAATAAGTGATTGAGTGACGAAAATCGATGGATTTGATTTCAGATTGGTTGTATTTCACTGAGCGTCATTTGCATGGAGATCCAAGCTTTAGGTATATCGTTCATAGGATATCTTAGTGAAATAGGTGGCCACGGGTTTGTATTAGACCTTAGCTCCTTCTTTTGGTTCCATGAAAGTTGGTGATCAAGAAGTTGTCTCAGGAGCAGCCCTTGTGATCCACAGTTGGCTGAGTTGTTAGATGTGCTGATGTATTGCCATTGACTGTGAGGTAGCGCGCACTGTATAACCGAAACCCGATTTGTAACGTAAGTCTGCCAATGAGGGGATGTCCGCTGATCCAAGAAAGAGTGGTTGTTGAATCTGAATGTAAATGATTTGCAGTCTCGTGCAGATTGAGTGGTTCGATAATTTTCTTTGAAGTTGTGTAACACAACACAGATCTCAAAACGAGGCATCGAAATTCGTTCCAGTAGTTCCATGGATGAATATCATTTCCAGTCCAGTTTGTTTCCTGAATTGCCAGTATTTTCGATTTATGTTGACTGGCCTGTTGTAATTTATACTAAATGGCCTGTTAACAGCGCCAAGGTAATTGAGTTATCTGACATTCAAGGATCCAATGCCATATTTCTTTTTTCGTTTGTGAAGTCGTTGCCAATTTTGAGGTCCTTCTGCAGGTTTCAAAACATAGTATGGTTTTCCAGGGACGGGGAGTTGGCCTTTTGCCCGACCTCCGTTCTGAACGATTGGTTACAAATCTGTTATCAGGTGCAGAAGACTCGCCTTCACCCTCTTTCGTCTCCACAAAGGAGATGCAAGTAGGATTTGGTAGCAAGAGCTGTAGATGTATTTACAATTGTTGACATTTGTCAGCATTTAATGTCCCATTATTGGAAAACCAGTTAAGTTTAATCGGGGGGCTTACGATGAGGAATCATGAAAGCTGTTGGTTGATGAAACAAGCGGGTTCCCTTTTTGTTTCTCTAACAGGTTCGGGACCATCTCCGGTAGAGTTGTGTTTTAACTATTAAATTTTTTAAATCAGGGAACTCGAGTCGAAATTAAATGTATATATTTATGTCCATTGTTTAATTTTAGGTGTAAATAGTGTTTCGATATTAACTCACTAAATATGTAAATCAAAATGAACCGAAGGAAATGTTATCTTTGTGTTAAAAATGAGAGACTAAAGTATTGAAATTCAAACCAATAGCTTACCGTTAAGCTAAATCATTCATTTACAGTATAAGGATGTAAGAACTTTCAATTTAATCCCCAATCATTTTTCATTTATTGTGTATCATGTGCTAGCTTTACTTCGCACCCTACGTAGAGTCCATCGCATTAAAAACAAAATAAAAACAACTAGTGCCAAGAAACAATCAAACATCGAAATTTATTCTGTTTTTGTGACAATGCTGGCTAGGTAGCGATGACAAAATAACTATTTCCCGGTTTTTTGTCTTCGGTATTTTTCTATTCCTTTCTACCGGGCTCTTGAATTTGAAAGGAAAAACCAGTTTAAACCGAGAAGAAAAAACCGGTATATCGAACTGTAATGAATTTCGAAATGTCCGTGTAGGACACGGGTGCCGATGGTCTGGCACAAGTGTCAGCGAGCTAAAACAACACCGAGCTCAGCTAACTAGCTTCGCTTAACGACCGCGTACGCGTGCTTGACGACTAGCGTTTGCGGGATCATATGAGGCGGGTTCTTGTCGAGCCACGAAGCTACACTACAAAATACTTATCACGCGTACTCTACTCTACAAGACGCACCGATCAATTTTTATTGTCTTTAGAAAAGTTCTATAAGGTGTCAATTAATCTACTCTACAGAAATTCAATATTGTTTTGCCTCGTTAAAGTTAGCGGACACGGAGGCTTGAGACAAACGCAAACATTACACAAAAAGCAACCGTTATTTTCACCGAAGAAGGTCGTTGCATTACAAGGGGAATGTCAAACCTAAAGATGTTAAAGCGGCTGAAGTGAACCACTCATCTCTGCCTAAAGGATGGAAACTTGACGGATGCAGTTTACTTTACACTAGTAAAACAACAAACTAAGCAGTTTCGACGGGGTGACCACCTTTTCTCTTCAGGAGCAGCCACTCCTGATCACCACGGGGCTGCTCGACTGCTTATGTTTATTACAGAACCAAAGAAAAAAAAACAGTTTTCGGTTAAACCGGTGTGGTTTTTCGCATCCCTAGATGGAACTGTTGCATGCACCAGCCCACTTACAAATATGCTTTCATAACTCTAACCATTCATATTAGGTTATTGTATTAATGGATAAACTATTTTTTTGCTGCATTGTGATTTGCCCAATCATATTTTCTCAAATATCATTTTTTTTGTATCTGGTTCATCCGAAGAATTACTCCTGTGACTTATATGAGTATGAGGAGCTTTAAAACCGCACATAAATACCGGTTTCCGTGACCAGTGATTCGAAAACGCCATCAATAATTTAAAAACACCTTTTCCATCACGTTTACTGTTAAAAAAAATTAGTTTTAAATATTATTTTTATAAATTAAATACCGCAAGTAAATAAGTGACAGCGTATTATTAAATTAAATATCCCTACCTTTCACGAAAGTTTATTTTTGGATGCAATTAACTTTCTTTCTAGCACTTGAAATAAGCAGATTAAGAATCCGCTTGTTAATTTAACAGCAATCCACCCAGATTGTATAAATTTAAACTTTCTAAATCAATTTTCATAGCTCACTAGCCATCCGTTTAAATATAATCGTATTATTCCTGACACACTCTTAAGTCAGCAATTTTTCTTTTTTCTCAAGTCTCTTACCAAGTAGAAGGACGAAAAAAGTCTCTGACTATACCATTCATGTGGCTAAGCGATATTGAATTTATACCTTCCAGTTCATCGAATTTCACCCCAAGCTTTCTTGAAAATTGTGAAAGTTAAATAGTGTAAATGGTTTCAGTGCTACCTTTAAGCATAAATTTTATTGCCATCAATTTCTACACAAAGAACAAATAAAGTTTTCTGAACCTGAGCAGTCCTCTTTAAAATTATTAATATCCTTTCTGCCTGCAAAGTTGCTCCTTACACAATTCTCGTAGTAGATAACAGTACTGTATTTATCTGTGATAAATGTGCGCCGATTTGTCTAGCTACTAAATTAAAGAATTTGATTCTACAATTGATTTTCACTTGAATAAATATTACGGGGGAAAATGGCCATTGAAAATCAGCATGAAATGTGAAAAAGTGGAAAATCATATTGATTTATTGTGAATCTTTACAAGCTCATTTTTCTTCCATATTTTTTATTGAATTGATTGGAACTTCGTAGAAATAGGAAAAATTGAAATTTAATTTGTTTGGGGGTTGAGTGGAAATTATATATTTCGGGCCGTTTTGTGATTAATTATATTCAATTTATTCTGAACCTATTGTTCACTTGATGAGTTTTGGGGTGCATGTTTTCATGACTGATTGAACTGAAATGAGTGATTAGTCGCTTGATAATTTTTCGATTCAATCATTCGGGTGTTTTTAAATTATAAATTCTCCAATTATTAATTTCAATAGGATTTTTCTTCGAACACGAATAATTATGGGATAGCAAGCTTCAATATACGTTTCATATTCTGACTCTACGTACACTCCGAAAATGTGTCTTAGCTAAAAGTCTCCACAACACAGAAGGAAGTAGGAAATCAAATTCCTTATATCAACAAAATGTCCCTTTATCCAAGATTCTTTCGGAGTAATAAGCTATTGAGTGCATTCTGAATGCTACTTGCGCTACAAAAGCTTTCACAGTTTGGGTATATATGGTGCTTTGTTCGAGTGAAATTTTTAGAACTCATACATACAGACCGGACTCAAACCCAAAGTTTCAGCAACATTTTCAAACCTGATCCAAACTGAAAGCTTTAGAGGGAAATTAAAGTCCTTAAAAATGTTTTCGTTCAGTTCGTGTTCTACATTTCTGAAAGTTCATCAGAATTATTCATTCCTGCCATCTTTAGGTTCACACTGGAATGCATTGAATTATCCTTGTGTCCTTGCTAAGCGTTTTGTGAAGTTTTCCGAAATTCTCTCTTAAATTTTCTCTTAGGCTAGCTTCAGAAATTCACCTCTGAGAGATTAAGCGTAATTTTTAATTCATACCGAAAATTGAATGTAACGGTTTCTCTCATTATTTTACCAGTGTACTAGGCTTTTCCTTTTTTCACATTCTTTTCCTCATAAAAAAGCTCAATAGCATTATCCTGTTTGATAATGTACGCAAGTAATTTTGTTAATGAATCATGGGATTTGGATTGTGAATTGGCCTTAAGAAAGGAAGGATTTGAAGGGATATGGTTTGAGCATCGATATAAATAACGAAATTTCGATTACTTACACTTATCCATAAATAAAGATAAATGACAAAAAAGCGAAAAAGATCTGAAAATGGTTGCCCAACAAAAATAAATGCTGCAGATTAAAGTCAGCCTCTAAAATTCAGCAAGGAATGAGTTGATTTGCAACGAAATAGTCCAGTTTGAATTATCTTTGAATATTCTCAGATGACTAGTAAGAACAAACCATTTACAGGCTCATAAATGAATATGAAAAATTGTTCTTTACCCAAAGTAAGATAAAATTCAAAAATTTTCCGCCATCAAAACAACCTAAAATAAGCTTAACGTCACTTAAAGCAACACAAGATACAAATCACTTAATATTCGAGACAATTTCATCTTGAGCGGTTTCTATTCAAGTGAAAAATTCAACATCCTGTCCCATTTGTTGCTAGTTTATATCTATTTACTTTCACATTTAACTTGAATGGAGCAAGTCCTGACTGAATTTTCTACAAACGTTAGTTTATTTTCCCATTCCCTCGGAAAATTTCGTATGCAATGAATAGGTGACAAGATAAAGTGCTTTAAAACGTGCGTAAGATTCATGGTTATATCATGACATGGTAAAAGTTTTTTCCTGCACAAGGACATATTTTGCGACAGAAATGAAAGAAGGAGCACATAGCCACATTCGCACTTACATATGTAACGTAGAGAAATTTTCCAGCCAAGAGGCAAACCACTCGTATAATACATCACCCTGGCAATGCCTTTGACTTTCACCCAGTCCGCTGACATACTTATAATGTTTCGTACATGATTGGAATAGAGGATACACAAATTTTAAATTGACTGAACTTTTTTTTTCTTCTTTCTTACTCTCCAAGGAATAATCTAGAAAAACCGACCTGTAAGGTACTAACTCAACTCCTACATGCTTACCATCCTCCGATTTACGCTTCAGCGTTCCGCAATTTCAATTCAATCGTTTAACCACCAACACCATTACCAACTTGATGGTGCTCGTCAATATAGAGAAAAAGGACACGTATTAGTGCGATAAGTTCAAGACATTCATCAAAAAGTTTCAAACTTTCCCTCGTTTACTGATTGATTACCACCAACGACGACAACAAGGATTGGTCCGTTTTTAGGGTTTTGTACTAAAATACAAAACCCTATTGCAATCACGACCTGTGTCCGTCTGTCCGTCCGTCCGTCCGTCCGTCCGTCCGTCCGTCCGTCCGTCCGTCCGTCCGTCCGTCCGTCTGTATGTCACAGCACTTTTTCTCGGAAACTATAGGAGCTACAGCCATGAAACTTTGTAGAAAGGTCAGAAGTGGTGACCTCTTGAAAGTTCAAGGGTGGAAAATTTTTTCAAAGGCGTTTAAGGGGGGTCTCCCCATATAGGGGGGTGACCCCTCAAAAAAAAATTTTCACCATTGGTAGTCGAGTAGGGTGTCATTGGAAAGGTCTCAATGAGATCTTTTCAAAACAAGTCGTAAACATGTCTTATAAGTACCGAGGGAGGCAGGGGAAGGGGAAATGTACGAACTTTTCGCGTACCCCCCCCTCGCGATTGGACACCTTCCATCCGAAAAATCTGAAAAAAATCATGAATGTAGTCCCTGATGAGTACAACAACAACAAATACATGAGAAGTCGAAATTCACTCAACTTTGTTAGTAATAGTATGATTTATCGATTTTGTGTTTTCTTGAATAAAATCTAAACGGTACCTTTAAACTCAACAAAATTTAGCAAAGAGATGACTATTAATAAGATTGATCTTTCCTGAAAGTTTCATAAAGATCGAATAGTATTTACCGAAGTTATAGCGATTTGAATTTTCGTGTATTACCATGGAGCAATATGCCCTGTATTACTATGGAAACATATTGCTATGGAGCCATATGCGCTTTTTACCGACTTAGACACTACAGCTTTGCTAGAATTTGCATGAAAATTTCAGGAGTGATAGGTATCATGAAGATGAGTACATACAATCGAAACAAGTCGAAGAGGCAGGAGAGAGCTCCTAGCAAAAGGGCTTTGTAACCATTCTAGGATTCGAAGAAATAGGCCATGAATCGATGATTACAGTACAGAGGAGTGGCCCCTGAAAAAAAATTTCATGAAAGGTAGCCGATATGAGTATCAACTGAAGGTTCTCTATGAGAGCTTTTCAAAACAGTTCTTAAACTGACAGTTTTTGCTTCAGTGGGGGCACAGGGGGGAAATACATGAAAAATGTGTTTCCTCCCTTGCGAATGGACACCCGTGATCTAAAAAATCTGAAAAAATTATCAAAGGAGATATTTATGGGTATAACTATAACAAATATCTCAGAAGTCAAAATTCGTTCAACTTTGTTAATAATAGTATGATCCTCGAACTTCACATTTTCTCCAATTAAATCGTCTTTGACATGTTTCTTGATTTTATTCGTTGCTGGTTACTGCATTTTGTAAGTTGAGTACAAAACCCTTCTGACATGAGCATAGGTCTGTCTACCCAACTTGTTTTTTATAGCGTAGTGATTACGGCAAAAGGGTTTTTAGGATATTAGACATTTTCTGCTTTTGATAGCGTGCCGTTTTTCAACCTTTGCTTCTGGCCAACGATCATGTTCGACTAATGGTAGAATTTTGTATCTTTTTCGGTTGTTGGGCGATAAATAGTGAAACATCCGGAAGAGTTTGGTATTACAAACGGTAGTGGTTGTACTTTTTAATGGCTGTTGAATGTTGGGGTTAGGGAGAAAGTTGGGGAGTTTAATCATAGTAAGTTGTTTCCTTAAAATAGATCCTTTTGCCTGTCGGCTTTGATTGCTTCTTCGATCTGTAATTTTCAATGTAATTTTAAAGAAAAGCTCAAGGCAGGGATGATGGTTTTCGTTTTTTACAAAACTTAAACGTTTTGTTTTGAATAAAATTAATCAACTCAGCAGAAAAAAGCTGAAGTTCGATGTCGTATTAATAAATCCCTAACATTGCCACATGTAATTGTTTTTTTTTTCAATCTTCATAGTTTCCTCATATAACTGATAATTTCTATGATACGATGGGCATTAAAATATTTTTAATTAGATAACTAAGATACAAATCATTGAAGATCGATTTTTCACTTCAAAGTACTTACTGTGTTTTTCAATTTAAATTTCGTTTTTCTCTCTGCTGTTCTTCGAGAGACTGGACCCCAAGTAGTGAAAATGAGACACCTCTTTAGGGCATTGTAAACGAATACTATAAAGGCGTACCAATTTCGCGTGTTATATAACCGTTTGACCATCTGTTTATTTTTCTGCGTATGCATTCAAACTAAACCGACAATACTGAGTAAAATAACTATTGAATTGATGTAACTTTTATTAGGAGAAAAGCAACTTTTTCTGGAGTAAAATAGGACTGACTAGACAAATTATGTTACAAAGAATTACAGTGGTAGTCACATGAAGTTTGAAGCATTTCAACACTTCCCTTCAATTTTTATGTTGACTAACTTTACGTTCCACACACTACCGTTATTACACATATAATTCAAAAGTTTAATATTTTGCACCCTCGCTAATAACCGCTTGACGAGCTCACTAAAAACAACTTAAATTTTCTTTGCCAGATGTCGACTTGTTGAGCTCCACTTCTCCTTCTTCAACTATGAATGAAAAGGAAAATCGGCAAGTATATTCGAATTATATCAATCTCCTGGTTACCACCTTGAATCATATCAACCGTGAAACAGACCCTGAACCGCCACTTTGAGGTTCCATTATGCCTCGCGTCCACCGGGAATTAAATTAACAGCCGTCCCCTGGGGAATCGAACTTTTAGTTCCGTCATTTATTGCGCGCGTGTAACCATCAGTGGTTGTTTAAATGCATACATTTAGCTTTGGCGCAAATCAACTGGTGGTACTGCTGTTTGGTGCATTTTTGCATAGTTACGGCACTTTTGAGTACTTCTCGTTTCTCATTTGCTGCGCGACGAATGTCAACTACGGTGGTTGATAGTAGTCAATGTTTGTGTTTATTTCCGACAGCCGTCTCCGCGGAGTAATTTAAAACGCTTTTATTCATTCCACCTTTGGTTGTTTATCGCCCCCAGGGCTTTTAAAAAATAATCTGCGGATTGTGTAGAGCTGTTGTGACGCGCGTGCGCGAAAAAAGTGCAAGTGGGAGAGTCCTAGTCGGGAGATGTTCAATGGACCTCCTCCGATGTATCAGAAATGCAAGTTAGTTATCCTTTTCTTCAATATCTTCAAGTAGACTCCTACTGCCAGAACCCGATGGCGTTCTAATCAATATTTCTTCACCTTCAGGGGCTTGCACTTGTGTTTTTGGATCCGTGGCATGCAGTGATTGCTCAATACTACCCAGAACCTCGCCAGCAGTTTTAAAACTACATAGAGTAGAATATCCAATAATGGTGTAATTCCAATCACTTTCATGTCTTCGTCCATAACAGCCAATGGATGAACTTCGGCACGAACAATCCTCTCCATTATCATGTAAAGTGTCTCGTCCAAATGATATATTTGTACTCCTTCCAAATAATAATTGTGATGCTCATTAATTTTGCGTAAGAGCACGTCTAGGTCGTTGTACGTTTTTTCTGCTGTTAAATTGATAACGTCAAATATTGCATACATATTGACGAAACACCCTTCACTGTTCATCAGAGGTAATGCTGAAACTCGTCTTTCAACGAATTTTCATAAAGCTGTAATCATGCTCGTTGATTCTGTAGTGGTCTCAATACGACCCAGTCTTTAAGTCACGTGACATTGTTTGCATATATGACGGCTTTGGTAATTAATTTATATATAAAAGCAGGAACCTGAGTTTTCTTGTATCGGTTAAAGTGCATAAAACACTTCCTGCTAGCGGATCTATACCTACCAGTCGATGAATTTATTATGATGGCATCATAAAACAATGTAACAGGTCCAATACTGACTAAAGGCATTGCTTACTTCTCCATGTATCCAATTTATGTTCTTTCAATTAATCCATCGATAAAATTATCAACATATAGTCCATTTGTAATATTTTAATAAAATCTTTAATAGTGAGCATTCCAACGAATTGTTGTTTTTATGAATCCCATAATAGTGTCGTATGAACTCCATTATATACTAATACGTAGAATCCTTAAAAAATAATTGAGTATCGAATAGGACAGACTTATCCGATGTTGGTATAAGGTCTTCTTCTTTGCATCACTACTGCTCCTCTCGTGCCTTCACTTCCTACAAATAGCGCCTCCAACTGTCTCGGTCTATTGGCCACGTCCTCCAATTTCGAAATCCGAGCAACGATGAACTGTCGTCGTCGACCGAGTCAGACCAGCGTATCCTCGGTTTTCTCACTGGTCTACGGCCTTCAGTTCTCCCAACGAATTCTTTTTTGGGTATCATTTGTTCATCCATTAGATTCATATGTTCAGCCCATTGCAACTTGCCCAGCCTTACAATCGGTGAGATCTCCGGCTATTCAAAAATTTCATACAACTCATGGTTGTATCGATTTCGCCATTGGTCCCCGTCTAGTTTCGCTCTGAGTTTTCACCTCAGGACTCGTCGCTCAAAGGTGTTCAATGTATTTGCGGATGCTTGAGTTACGGCATATAGTTCACATCCATAGCATAACACAGGTCTTATCACAGATTTGTATACTTTTAGCTTTGTTTTCCTGTGTATGTAGCTGGTTTTCAAAATCGTCAAAGCTGAATGAAATATTTTATTTGCGAGCTGTATTCTTCGGCATATTTCATTTCTTTCATTACCCGTCTTCGCTATTTGGGGGCGCCTAGATACACAAATTCACCAACATTTTCGATACTGTATTCGCCAGGTGTAATATTTTGTGTATTTGAAGTATTTTTCCTCGAATACGTCAGGAGCTTTGTTTTATTTTCATTGATTTGTAGCGCTACTAGTTTTGCTTCGCTGTTGAGTTTCAGGAAGAGTTCTTTGGCGGTTTTTAATGACCGTGACAAAATGTTGATGTTTTTCGCATAGGCTACTAGTTGGCTTGACTTGTATAGTAATGTATCGACAGGTAGCTTCCTTATGACGAACCCCAGAGACAAATTGAATAGCAATGCAGCCAGCCCATCTCCCTGTTTTAACCCGACATTTGTGTCAATGGTATCGGTGAGTTGGTTATTGATGCCGACATCGGAGGTCGTCGACGTCATTGTCATTTCGGTAAGACAGACTAATTAGACCGGGATGCCAAAGCAAAGCATTGCTTAGCGCGGTATGTTACGATGAATACAGTCGTATGTTTGCTTAAAGTCAACGAAAATTTGGTGCACGTCTATGTTGAACTCCCAGCGTTTCTCAAGTACTTGCTTGACTATGAACAGTTGGTCTATTGTCGATCTACCTGCTCTAAAACCACCTTCGTACTCCCCAATAAGACTGTTGGTGTATGATCCGATTTTATTTTCTAAGATCTTTGGAAACATTTTGTACGCCGTACAAAAAAGCGATATGACACTATAACTTTCGCACTGTAACTTGCCATCTTTTTTGTGGATAGGCAATATAATTGATTAGCTTCATCATTCCGGCATATGTTCTTGTTGCCAAATGTGCTGGATGACTTGGTGAATAGCTTTATGAACACTGCTGCCACAATATTTGATGAGCTCTACTAGAATTTCATCGATGTCCGGTGCTTTATCATTCTTTTGGACTTTGATGATGGAATACACTTCATCCAGAGTTGGTGGGACGAATGGAGGCTCTCCGCAAACATGTGAAAATTCCGATGTTCTGAAGCTGTGCAGAGGATAAAAGCGGTTTTTGAAATATTAGATGATAGCACTTGTGAAAAGAAATAATCTTACAAATATCTATGATCGTTTTCCTCTCAATCTGAGAGGCTAACTTTTTCTAAGAAGGGATCTGCAGTTAATAACGCTTGCGAATCACAAAAAAAAAAAATAACCGCGTGATACGAATCTCGTGTACCATCGGATCTCAAGCCACGGCCAGCACCAAGCTAGCTCTACGCTTTTACAGATCAGTTTAAACTATTTGCATGTACGCACTTGCGCTGCTGATTGCTGTTGATGGGCTGCAATACGCTTAACTAGATATCGGTTGTCACAAACGCGGCTTTCGCGATACTCCAACACCTCACCTCAATGGCGGACGTTATGAGCCTATCTGTATTACCAGCGAATTAATTTAATTGTCTTAAAATGAATACCTCCACGCACCAACATTCGATGCGCCCCACAACTCCTCTGTCTCGAGACCATCCTTTTTCAGCGCATTCTGTCTCACGAGTAAGTTTTATTTTTAGAATATCCATAGTGTTCCAACGCGGTGTAGTCTGACAAGATGAGATCTGGCTTTATGGATGTTGCAGCATCTGGACTATTGTGGAAAGTTGTTGTGAATGAAGTGCTCGTTGTGAAACCAGCCGTTTGCGGGGTGCTTCCGTGGTGATTATCGTTCGGTTTATGTTAATATCTGAGCCTCCATTGGGGGTCAAAGATTGAACTCAAATGTTGTTGATCCTGCGGGGTCAAGGCTCCCTGTTGAGATGAGGGTTGCTCCGGCACCCCTTGTGCCTCATATATTTTGCTGATGATAACAGCATTTGTGGTAATTCTTAAAATATTCTGCACTTACAAGAATCATTACTACGTTTATTTTCTTATAGTCTTGTCATAAATTTATCTCAATCATTAAAGTTTCAAGTAAAATGAATCCAACACCTTGGTTCGGGCTCTCCTCAAAACTCTTTAATAATCTTCCTGTTTATTGTATTAAGACGATGTGTGCGGTATGCGGATCATTTCCCATACGTAATTCAACGTAACAACGTTAATCGCTTTCAAGCAAAAAATCTATGTTATTTACATTAATTCATTCCTACGCCTGCAATACATTCGTTGTCTTTTGGTATTGGTAACCCTACATGGGTTACTCCAGTACCACATGTAGTGTTACCATGGGGTACTGGAGTACCAGTACCCCAGAGTTAAATATTTTCTAATGTTCTAACGTACTGTGTTGGTGGACTTTGGTGTGGTGCAACCATAATGCACGATGTTAATTGTAAGTAACACTTCAACGTCAAGTTTTTCGCCCAATTAAATTTGACATTTCTTTGTTTCAGTATTTGAAAAATTCAACCATGGAGAAGTTCACAATTAAGCAGCGCAATAATGTTTTTTTTAAATACCTCCATTCCCTACCACTCTCTCAACCACTCTTTCATTGTCGCACAATGCTCGTGCGATCTGCACTTCACAAGTCGTCAATTCCTACGTGTGCCTCGAGGAAATGCTAAAACATCGGTATAAGGAGCACACTAAATACTGTAAAGTACTCCTTTCCTGCTAGTCTAGTCCGATTCGTGAACAGTACTCAGAGATGAAAAATATATAATACGAAGCAGTAAAAAAATCCTGAGTTTATCAAACCCAGCTGTCTTTAAGTATCTCGACGACTCTTAACTCTAAAATGCCCTAAGATACTACATTTTCAATCCTCCGGACTCATCATTAATTTGAATTTATTCGATGTTCCTTAAGTCTTTTCTTTGAAACCAATAACGAGTTTACGTTTTTCACTGTTTCTGGAAGATTGCTGTATATACGCAGAGCATCATTCGTTGCATCGTTCTTTAGTCGATCAGTTCAGCGTAAAGTATTACAAAATTGTTGGCATTCCTTGAATTCTATGGATTTATTTGTGATACTTTTACAAAGGGGCTTCGTTCCGATTCAGTGGAAATTAGACATTTGAAGATAAACTTAGCTGTCTCCATAGTAATGATTTGACTGAAGGTGAAAGCATTGGCTCGTTGATACACTAGTCTTGTGGGAGTGAGAATCGGTTGTTGAAGCCTTTTACGAAAATGGGCTTTCAAATCAAAATGCATTTCGTGCATTTCGAGATTTTTTTATTCAGCATAATCGACCAAATGTCTCCACAATTGGGAGAACTGTGCGCAAACTTCAGCAAACTGGGTCTGTAGGAAATGTGAAATCACCTGTGCATGCTCGCCCAGTTCGCTCTTCGGAAAACATTGCTAATATTCGCAACAGCGTGGAGAAGAGCCATCAACCTCGACTCGTCATCGTGCCCAACAATTGAACATCTCACGAACATCACTGGTGCGAATTTTGAATAAAGATTTGAATTCACACGCTTACAAGGTTCAATCGACACAAGAGTTGAAGCCTGTGGACCATTTCAAGCGTCGGCAATACGCCGAATGGTTGGTTGAACAGACAGAAAGGAACGGTGACTTTACAAAGAACACTTTCATCTCAGTTGATTCGTTACCAAGCAAAATTGCCGTTGAAAAGCCGATGCATCCATAAAGAGGGACAGTTTGGTGCCGTTTATGGGCTGGCGGAAACAATGGCTCTTTTGCGCGAGAAATTCTATGTCCGTGTTATCTCACGTTGCGGTGATGTTAATTGGCCGCCACGAACATGTGATTTGACACCATTGGACTTCTTTCTCTGGGGATATTTAAAAGAAAAAGTGTACGTCAACAAGCCAAGAAAAATTTAAGAGCTAAAAGATGAGATAATACAGCACATTAATGACATTAAACGTCAATTATGTCTCAGAGTCATCAAAAAGATGGACCATCGGGTAGAAGTTTGCCACCGTAGCCCTGACGAGCTTTTGGGCGATATTTTGTTTTACACATAATTGTCATAAATCGTTCTTTTATAATGAAAAATATTAACATAATTATCTGGAAACTTTTTGTTTTATTTACAATGAATCTCGTGCGTTTTAGTGGGACCACCCTTTATAATTCCTGAAACGTCCATGCAAACCCTAGCAAACCCGTAGTGTTTGAATTGATTGGAAGTGCATATTGTCCCATAGCCATGTATAGCTACTGTTGTAATACAGGACAATTTAAACCTCCATAACTTTGTTCTTTTAAATACGATTCGATGTTTCTGAAATTTTCAGTAATGATTAAACTAGTAAATTTATATTTACGTATTGAATTTTATTGGATTTGAGGATTCCTTTACGATTTTATTCTAGAAAGTGTTTTGAAAAGATCTCATTAAGACCTTTCATATGATACCCTACAAGACCACCTTTGATGAAAAAAAATTGTTTTGAGTGCCACTCCTCTGTATGAGGGGACCCCCCTTAAAACTCTTTGAAATTTTTTTTTACCCCAAAAACTTTTTAATTACTTTCAACCTTTCCACAACGTTTCATGGCTGTAGCTTTTATTGTTTCGGAGAAAACTGCTGTGACATACAGATGGATGGACGGACGGACGGCAAGCGGACACAGGTACCGACTTTAATAGGGTTTCGTATTTTAGTACAAAGCCCTAAAAGTGAGACTCGAAGTTTTTTAAAGCGAAGAAGCTAATATAAAAGTCATAATGTAGGAAGAGTCACACAAAATAATTTTGCTTAGTATATTCATGCTTTTTATGGAATAACGAAGTTATACTGTTTCAACTTCTAATTTCTTTCCTCTATGTTAACATGAAATTTTCTTCTTGTATTGCAGGTAAGAAATGATTTGGGAAAGAAGGTTTTCCACACACTATAACCATGCATAAACTGTAAGTATTAATTTCATCCGTTTTGTTAATTTAGATTCGTGCTTGTATGTGGTAAAATTCTATCATACATTATTTCAAGCCATGACTGCCTAAAATATGTTCGCTATGGACATTAAAAGTATATTACTTATTAGAGACACCAGCCATCAGTGTAAAATTCCAAAATGCACTTTGGCGCAGATATTTGCTAGTGAGCCCCAATATTGAACCCTAACGGCGTATTAGAGGGTGATATGGTCTCATGCTTAACCATATGAACATTTTTCTTCTTCTTATTCTTCAAAGAACTACAGCCCCATTTGGGCCTTTGCTTCCTGCAAAAAGCGTTTTCAACTATCTCGGTTCATCCATCGCTCACACTAAAACTACAGCTCTTAATTGATACAAACTGAACAAATAACTCTATATCAATTCAAAACTTCTTTGTATAGCAGTGAAATAGCCACCTCCTCACCCCACAATCAACACTATGTTCAGCTTCCCATTAAGCTCATTTTCTATTTTTTATATAAAAATCTATTGAACTTTTCTTTGTTCCGGTTTCTAGTTTTTCACTTTATTTTACCGAAACACTTATATATTAGATTATTTTGGCACCAAGGTCGCATTAAATTTCATTTTAAATTAATTCTTTATCAATCAACTGTACTTTTTATTTTTTTATTTCAACCACACGACGTTCTTACCAAACTCCCGCCACTAATCTTCGCTATCACCTGCATGCCAATCGCGTAACCCTTTTTTCCATGCATTCTCTGCCATACAAAGCCAACGTGATTGATGTTCAATACAATTGAATTTCTGTTCATCTTTCGGTTTTCGCCAAATGCAACAATTCCAGAAATAGATGTGGCAGTTTGCATATAACCATGATAACGTTAAGCTATATGCAAATCGTCATACACATAGAAACAATTATATTTGACGCAACTAAAAAGATTTCCTTGCGTCCGATGGAACTCGAACCCACGTGCCTAGTAGAGTTTCCAAATTGAGAGTACGACACGTTAGTATCTACATTAGCTTTTAATTTTCTCCCATTCATCAAACACTCAACTTCAATTGCGCAAAGCAAATCGAATAAAATTTGGTTAGAAGGAAGGAGAGAATGAGATTTTGTTAGTGGGAAAGATAAGATTACTAGTCTTTTTCGCATTTAAAAATGAGGTAGAAAATATGATAAAGGAATAGGTAAATGATTAAATATTTGCATCAAAAAAAGGAAAAAAAAATGTGTGCTTGAAAGAAGATGGAGAATGATAACTATATAGTTTGGATTTATGAATGGGAGAATGCTGGCACGGCTAGATTTCGTAACAGTGTCTAGTTCATTTCATCCTTGTTGCACTTCCAGGAACGAACTGTTCATTGTCGTGTGGAAGAACCTTTTCAAAATGCCTCTCGGCATTACTATAATACCCTAGACCTCATTACTATCATACCCTAGACCTCTCATGCTTTCCGCATTTAAATCGAAAAAGCTCTAGGAATGGCGAATTATCACAGCTTATATCTAAGTTTATGGATAAGGATTACCTTAAGAACCAATTATAATTTCAAATTATAACTCATAACTAAGAAATATGATATGCGATTGGAACTCATAAGCATTGTAGATTAGTGCTATACGAGGTGTGACAATTAAGTAAGGATTCTGATTCCAAGAAAACCGTATATTTAAAAATTATTTTACAACTCTGTCATTCCTTTCAAAGTAGTCGCCTTGAACAGCTATACAACGATTCCAGCGCGCTTTCCATGCTTCGTAACATTCCTAGAACGCTTCGACTGAGATGTCAACAAGTACCCTCGTCACGGCCGCCTGGATGTCCGTAATCGATTCAAAATGGGTTCCTTAAACCACCCATTTTGTTTTTATTGGAAAAATCAGTTCTCATCTGCAATAACTCGATCAAGCGGCGTGGGATTGTTTTCCACTTGTTCCAAACAGTCTTCTGCAACGATCATTCCATGCTGCTTTTGCTCCTCAGAAAAGTTATTTAAAACGATCTTCGCGCACAACTGTTTCTAATTTTTAAAATTTGTCTGACTATTTTACGGTTCAAACCCAGTTCCGAGGCCAACATTTGAACGGTTAAACAGCGATCTTCACGGATTAGGGCGCACACACGCTGCACACTCGCGTCAGTCCGCACCTCGACTGGTCTCCCGCTCCGCGCCTCGTCTTCCACGCTTTCATGGCCCTCCTTAAACTCTTTATGACATCGAAACACCTCGGCACGACTAGGAGCACTATCACCATGCACTTTGAAAATTTTAGCGTACGTTTCCGAAGCTGTTTCGCCCAATCTGGCGTCAAATTTTATCGCGACGCGTTGCTCTTGATTTTGTTTCTCCATTTTCGTGACGAGCACCACCCACACACGTCTATTCAACACGACACAGCAGGTGAACTAAACAAGCTAGAGCGATGGTAAATATATTAATGGGGAGAGGAAGCGAATTTCAAGGTCGCAGGTCTACCACAAGCGTGGCAATAAAATCAGTCTCATTACTTAATTGTCACACCTCGTAAAACTATGGATGCATTCAACATCAAAATCCAAACTTTGGACATTGTTTCGTGTAAAATAAATACCGTTTTTTGCGCTGGAATTTTCAAATATATCTGAAGATCTTCCTTTATGTATTCCCTAGAAATTGAGAACAAACGATAAAATCCAAACTAATTCCAACCAACCAAAATATTTGCGTAAGTATTTTGGTCATAAACTTTTCCATTTGCCAAAATAGTAAACCATTTTACTACCGACACTATTCCACATATTTCCATCCAATTTGATTTACGACTCAACTCCTTCAGCGCGCCTGAAAATAAGTGAAATGACAAACTAACCATTTTATATGCCCGACAAATATTTTTGTGAAAAATCGAAAACTATAAAAATAAATGGTTCGCAATATGACACACGTGATTGGTCACAAAAGTATATTACATTGATAGTTAGTTGACGAGCTTTATGCACTTACGTGTGCATCTATTAAATGCACTCTGGAGAATATTTATTGCAGGATACAAACATAATGTCATAATTTTGGGTTTGGTTGAATGCGTTTCGGTGTGAGTTATGTAGCGAAATGTACTAAAAGTATACTTAAAAATAAAATCAGGAATTCGTCGTAAGGCATTAATTTT
Organism: Odontomyia ornata; assembly: GCA_963969285.1. Lineage (NCBI taxonomy): Eukaryota > Metazoa > Arthropoda > Insecta > Diptera > Stratiomyidae > Odontomyia > Odontomyia ornata. Next base: position 28,175,605 of record OZ017740.1, on the reverse strand, counting down.
GTAGTGTGGCATACTCTCGGAAAGTTTTTATTTGTTTCCTATTGATTGTCCATGTCAAATTCAGACAATTGTGTGGTTTGTACTTTTCGTGCCATTAATGGATGTGAACGATTTGCTGTTGTTGTAATCAACATTGTTCCCAATGTTTAATATATAATTTACGATGATGACTAGTACTATTTAATAAAAAATGCAAATTTCCAATGAAAACTATAATTTTTTTTTATATCAACATTAAATTTGTGCTTAATGTTATATTTATTGAATTCACTTATCGGATTTTACGAAAATAAGTATGAATATTAACTGCAATAGAAAAACTTTTTCCACTGAAGTATGGTCATATGGTTTCATGTTTGTATAAAGTGGGTCAGGTTTCATTCCATTGGCGTTACACAAGCAATTAACAACTTTAGATTAAGCCTCAAAAGAACCAAAAATAGAGCAACATTTCACTGATTCTTCTTCTTCGTAGCACTACAGCCCCTCTTGGGCCTCCAACTTTGAAATCGAGCAGCGATGAACTGTCTTCGTCGACCGAGTCAGATTAGCATATCTTTGGGTTCCCCACTGGTCTCTGCCCTTCAGTTCTTCTTCTTCTTCTTTTGGGTATGCGTTGTTTGTCCATACAATTCATGTGGCCAGCCTATTGCAGCTAATTGCCAGGGATTTGAAAATACCCTAAAAAACATGTACGACAGGCTGATAGGCTACATCGATAAATTGAACGATGAGAAAGATCACCTGATCTCGCAGCAGCAAACTCAGTCTCGAGCTAACGACGAAAGCTTCGTGGAAATGGCATGCAGTTTCGATGAACTAGCTGCCAGAATTTCAGAAAGCAACACAAAAGTGAGTAGAACACTGGAAATGTTTGCATCACAACTTACATGTATTAACGAGACTGTTTCATGCCATTCGTTGAAAGATAATGAATGCTGCAAGAATTCTACATCGCTTCATAGCACTATCGTGAAAACTATAGAAAAACATGACAAAAACATCGAAAAATTAGCCTCATCTGTAAATAAGCCAAGTGGCAAAGATAATGTGTCTCAGCTTTTAGCCAAACTCGATAAGCTTGAAAAGAAGTGCAGCAACATCATGGAAGGGCAACAAAAAATTCATAGTGAACAACATAATCCTCACAACGCGCCACAGATTCCTTGCTCAATTGACACTCAGCTCAGTTGTCTACCACCACCAAACCTTAAAACCCCTAAATACATCTACAAACTTGGAACTTTTTGGTCAGCTAAAGAGTGGGATAATCGTATAAAAAGACTTGCGGATTCAAATCATGAAGCAAACTTCTGCATTTTCTTTGTAAGAGGAAACAGAAAAAACTTTAACGAAGCCACAGTTCGGAAAACGATTGAAGATGACCTTCTAATCAGTAGATGCAAAATTGAGAGGCTACCCTCCCGCAATCAACAAAGATGTGGATTCAAGGTATTCATTCCAACATGATATGCCTGGCTTTTCAAGAATTCCAAGAAGAAAAACAGTGTTTGTTCTTGGAGCGCCATAACTTTCAAGCAATGGAGTAATAAAATTGCGAGCCCGGGATCCAAAGACAGCGGGAAAATGAATAGCTCTAAGAATATATGTAATTCCGTTATCTACAAAGGATTCACTCTCTACTACTAACATAAATCCCAAACCTCAATCCCCACTTTATCTTCCTAAACGATTGAATGACTGCTGCACTTCGTAAGTCGACCATAAACTGCACTCTAATAGTGACAGTGATAGTCCACTGGAAACAGTCTTAGACTCATAGACATCTTGTGCACAACAACTGAGAAATTCTTCTGTATAGGGTACTTACAATAACTTTGTGCGCGGAGAAGACTTATGTCCAATTTCGTCTGGATCAATTTTACAAACAGTGTCACTTGCCCCAACCAACACCAACCAATCCTTTTTAGACCCGCTGTTGCCACCTACAGTCAAGGCCACTGTGGTTTCGGGTGCTCACCTGGAAAAAAGATACCTATTATCTCGACTCAGAGATAATAAAATTTACGATTCCGTTCGGCTTTACCCGTCATATATGCACAAGGCTCCAGATGCAACTTGCATTGACGGAAAAACGAACACCAGCCTAAAAATCATGATTCAAAGAGAAGGTCTTCTAATTGATCTTGAGGAACTTCGTGTTGTGTATTTCTCCTACCATGAAGAGCTTGGTATTACCTTACATCAGGCAAAAAAAGATCTTGAAGTATACGCATTCCATGTTAGCTCTAATCATATCTCGTCATTGCAAAGGGCTAGAGAACAACATCATAGTTTTTTTTGTCCCCAATAAACAGAACAATTTTAAATTATTTTACCATAACTGTTGGTGGTATGCGCAGTAAGTTAAACAAACTTTTTTTAGACGCAAAATCGTGCCATTTTAATATCCTCACCCTTTCTGAAACATGCTTGAACGATTCTCATATTAACGAAGAGATCCTTGATAGTAGTTGGAGTATTTACAGAGATGAAAGGGACCCTCACAGCACCGGACAGTCACGAGGAGGTGGTGTATTAATCGCAGTACACAACTCCTTTATGAGTGAACTAGTAAACTCAACGCAATACAAATTATTCCAGCATAAAGTGGTTAAAATAAAGATGGGAATATCTATCGTATATATTAGCGTGTTCTGTGTCCCCCCGAAATCGAATGACACTGTCTACGACGACGTTTGTCCAGTTATCACTGCAATTACTAATGAATAGGATAAAATTATCATTACTGGTGATTTTAATCGACCAAACTTAAAATTTGTGGTCGATAAAGAAGACGGTCTCCTTCTTCCGATCAATTTCCTAGATAGTACTGATTTCAATCTTATAAGCACCTTTTATAGTAACGATTTGCAGCAAATAGCTCCTATACCCAACCAAAATGGCAGATGGTTAGACCTTATTTTTTCTAACGCATATGACGAAGTTGTGGTCAGTTTAACTGATGATAACGAGCATCTATTTTCTAATTCAGTTCATCACTCAGCTTTTACTGTTGAATTGTCCACTCCTGATAATTTTAATTCTATATCGTACAATTCCACTATTGTATCTGATTTTCGCAATGCAGATTATGACAACATTAATAAACTTTTATTCCAAGTGAATTGGAATGATACCCTGTCAACGTTAGACTTGGATATGACTCTATCCACCTTTTACCGCATAATCTTTGACGCCGTTGAATCATTCATACCTAAAATAAAGAAAAGAGACAAGATTTCGGAACCATGGCTGGGGAGTGACCTCAGACATTTACGTAATCAAAGAAATAAACTTTAGAAGCTCCTAAAAAGAAGGTATGATGCAAGCAAGGCGATAAAGAGTAAGTTTAACGACCTTGCTGAACAGATGTGTGAGTTTTTTGCCGACCATTTTCAGCATGTTTACTCCAATCCTGCTACTTTACCAAACCTCGAGTCATCGGAAATAAAGTCAAGGACTCTTACAAACAGTATTTCAATTTCTAAGATGAAATTCTCCAAGCTATCGAAGACCTTGATTTGAATAAAGGGCCTGGCTTAGATCTTATTCCTCCTTGCTTTCTGGCTCTCTGCAAAAATGAACTGATTAGACCCCTCTTCATTATTTTTAATAAATCACTATCTAGTGGTATTTTTCCTAAGCTTTGGAAGCCATCCTTTATAACACCAATCCAGAAAAAAGGTGAAAAACGGCTTGTAGCGAACTATAGGGGTATTGCTATCTTATCTACTATACCTAAATTGTTTGAGAAAATTATATGTAGTAAAATTTCTCCCCTAATTGAACCATTTCTCAATGAAGAGCAACATGGGCTCCGTAAAAATAGATCTACTGCCACAAATCTAATCAATTTGACGTCTGATATTCTTTTTAAGCATGGAGCAAGGAAACCAAATGGATGCCATATACACAGATTTTAGCAAAGCGTTCGATAGAGTGAACCATGGAATATTGTTAAAGAAACTCCGTAACTTTGGCATATCCGGTTCACTGCTCCACTGGGTTCAGTCCTATTTGAAAAACCGAACACAATTTGTTAAATTTTAAGGTCGGTTATTGCGTGAGGTCAATGTCATCTCTGGTGTTTCTCAAGGCAGTCATCTCGGTCCACTTCTCTTCAATATCTAGATCTCAGATCTATCAAAAGTGCTGTCTGATATTTCGCACCTTTTTTACGCAGACAACCTCAAACTGTATCATAAAATACAATCCTCAACCCATGTTTCTTTTCTCCAATCCAAATTAACCATTCTCCATCAATGGTGCGTTGAGAATCATCTTGAACTCAATTTGGAAAAATGTCAGGTAACAAGCTTTACAAGGAGAAAGAATGTCATATATAATTATGAAATCAATAACATACAACTGAGACGAGTTGAAAAAGTTGTAGACCTTGACGTAGTCTTAGACACGAAACTCAGATTCAACCTTCATTATCATCAAGTTCTGTGTAATGCCAATAAGATGCTAGGTTTTATTAAACGGAGAGCAAAAGAATTCATGACTATTTGGGCAACAATATCACTGTACACTTCACTAGTCCGTCCTATTCTCAAATACGGCTGCATTATCTGGGATCCTATATACTATATTTATAGCCGTAGACTTGAATCTGTACAAAAATAATTTCTACTCTTCGCATGAAGATCCCTGCATAACCCCACTTCTTTTCATAATCCAACATCTTATGAGGATCGACTTCAAACATTAAACCTGACATCACTCGCCTCCAGGAGAGTCGCTTTGGCTGCATGTCTACCATTTGACGTCTTAAGGTGTAATATTCAAGTTCCTTTTCTGTCAGACAAGATACACTTGCGTGATCCTATTAGAGTCGCTAGAAATAGTCCCATGTTAACCACGAATACGCATCACACCAACTAGGCAGACAATGAGCCGGTTAACAGATGCTGCAAAATATTCAATAAGGTTAGTGATCATTACTCCCCAACCGCTTCCAAGTCCTGTTTTAAGTCACAAATATTAAAAGTCCTCAATTCATCCATAAGATAGACGATATTCTTGTATGTTTGTATGAATATGATATGCATGTTACTTAATTTTGTGTATATATATTTAATTGTGCCTTGTTTGGCGAATAAATAAATTTTAAAATTTTATAATCGGTGCGTCAAAAATTTCATACAGCCCATAGTTATATCGAATTCGCCATTGGTCTCCGTTCAGTTACGCTCTGATTATTCGCCTCAAGACCCGTCGCTCAAAGGCGTTCAATATATTTGCGGATGCTTGGGTTAGGGTCCATGTTTCACAGCCATAGCATAACACAGGTCTTATCACAGGTTTGTATACTTGAAGCTTTGTTTTCCTATGTATGCAGCTGGTTTTCAAGATCGTCAAAACTGAAAAAATATTTTATTTGCAAGCTGTGTTGTTCGGCGTATGTCGTCCCTTTCATTACTGGTTCGATTTTTTTGGCGCCTGAATACACAAATTTGCTCACATTTTTCATACTGTATTCGCCAAGTGTTAAATTTCTGTATTCGAGGTACATCTGAATTATTGAAAATTATAAACTCTTCAACGGAACTACCAAATATAAATTTTGACAAATTTTACAATAGCATGATTTTCAATTCAAATGAAAAAATAAATAAATAAACCAACACCACAAATAATTCCCTGAATGATAGTCTGGAATCCATTTGAGGTTTCCTATCAATTTGTATTTCACCCGTTAAAATAGCATCACAAGAGAAGTGTTTAAAATATTTACTCAACCAAATTGCACATGCTGTTTCACTTCATTGTTTCGTTTATAAAGTGCAAGTTAGTTTATCCAATTCATCCTGGACTGCTCTCGACGGGTATCAGCATTTCACAGTAATACATAGAAATATGCATGGAAAGGAATTTCAACTCGCAATACTCTTATAGTATCTCTGCGTGCTGAGGGATACATATCTATATGAAATTGGTGTTCTAGTCAGCGATAATTAATAACCCTCAAGGGATAATGTAGCAAGAGATATTCGATGAATGAAAGTTACAAATGGAAGCTCTAAAATATATTATTCGAGTAGCTCTCGTTTGATAGTAACATTACTTCAAAGCATTTGCAATTTATTTTGAGCTTGTGGGTGATTTGTGCATTGTGTGAGTGGATTTTATTTTATTCAAATGAAATGGAAGTTCACAGAGAAAAAAACGGAGGAAAACCACCTAAATCCACTTGAGTACATTTCCATAAGAATTAAAATTATAGGGAAAGTCATACATGACGTTATGTAAATAACATTAGACCGCACTAGGCAAATTGCGCTTAGGCAACTTATATTAATTAGTTAGGAACCACCATTACCCAAGCGCTATATGTAGATGATTGAGGGGAACGATAGCATGTTCCATGACTTAATGCGAGCGCTTCCTACTTGTGATCGTGAGATGCGAGTTCCAGTTCTTCTTCGTAGCACTACAGCCCCTCTTGGGCCTTCGTTTTCTGCAAATAACCCTCCAACTGTCTCGGTCTACTGGCAGCGTCCTCCCATTTCGAAATCCAAGCAGCAATGAACTGTCTTCGCCGACAGAGTCAGATCAGCGTTTCTTCGATTTCCCCGCTGGTCTCCGCCCCTCAGGTCACCCAACGAATACCTTTTTGGGTATCCATTATTCATCCGTACGAAACATGTATCCAGTCCATTGCAGCTTTCGCAGTTTGATAATCGTTGAGACCTCAAGCTCGTAAAAAAAACCATACAGCTCATGGTTGTATCGAACTCGCTATTGGTCTTCGTTTAGCTTCGCTCCGATTATTCGCCTCAGGACTCGTCGCTCCAAGGCGTTCAATATATTTACGGACGCTTGGGTTAGGGTTCATGTTTCAGACCCATAGCATATCACAGGTTTATCACAGATTTGTACACTTGTAGCTTCGTTTTCCTGTGTGTGCAGCTGGTTTTCAAGATCGTCAAAACTGAATAAAATATTTTATTTGCGAGCTGTATTTTTCTTCGTATTTCGTCTCCTTCATTACTGGTTCTCGCTATAATGGCGCCTAAGTACACAAATTCGCTTTTATTTTCGATACTGTATTCACCAAATGTGATATTTTGTGTGTTTGAGGTTTTTCCTCGACTGCGTCATGAGCTTTGTTTCATTTTCATTCTTTTGTAGCCCTACTAGTTTTGCTTCGCTATCAAGTTTCATGAAGAGTTCTTTGGCAGTTGTTAATTACCGTGACAAAATGTTGATGTCGTCTGCATAGGCTACTACTTGGCTCGACTTGTATAGTAATGTACCTCGTATATCGACAGGCAGCTTCCTTATGACGTACTCCAGAGCCAAATTGAATATCAATGGGGTCAGCGCATCTCCCTGTTTTAATCCGATATTTTTCTCAAAGGCACCGGTGAGTTGGTTATTGATGCGGCTGGAATGCCAAATCAAAGCATTATTTGGTAAAGTACGTTACGATCAATATTGTTGTATAATTTCTTAAAGTCAACGATAATTTGGTGTACGTCTATTTTGAACTCCCAGCATTTTTGAAGTACCTGCTTGACTATGAATATTTGGTCTATTGTCGATCTACCCGCTCTAAAACTTCTTTGATACTCCCCAATAATACTATTGGCATATAATTCAATTTTATTTTCTAAAATCTTTGAGAATATTTCCAGTTCTAGTTCAGCGAAGTTAAAAAGTAGGTACATTAAATGAATAAATGGTGGAACAACGTGGTGACACTATAGTTTCAGATTGATGGGATGAAAGAGATATCAGAATCAAGTTTAAAGGAATACCTATATAAAAGCTTGAGGTTGTTTTCATTTTATTGGGCAATAGGACATAAATCTGGGTGACTTGCCAACGTTTTCATGTAGGTTTCCATAACTTTTACTTACATTTTTTTTGGGTGTAATAAGCTGTATATATTTTTAAAACATAGCAAGAACTAGAATGCTCACTATAGAGCACTAACAAACTTGGGTAAGGAAATCCGCAAAGTTAAACCCCGCAGGCTTAGAACCTTTTACCAGAATGTCAAGAAAACTTCTGCCACAGTAAGGCTTCACAAAACCCTTAGTAAAACAGAAAAACGCTCAAACATTGCACCAAAGACGGCTGATGATGCAGCTACTCAGAAACTAGCAAAAAGAGGACTCTCCTTCTAATGAAGACCAACTTCTCAGGGAATTATAAATGAAGAAATTGATGATTTAGATTCACTAGTGTATGAATCCACTATATGAATCAATTTAAGCACGTTCACCACGGATGCGACGAGCAAGTTGAATATCCTTGGGCATGATGGTGACACGTTTTGCATGAATCGCGCACAAATTCATATCTTCAAACAAGCCAACTAGATAAGTTTCACTTGCTTCTTGAAGCGCCATCAGAGCCGAACTCTGGAACCTTAAATCAGTTTTAAAATCTTGCGCGATTTCCCAAATAAGCCGTTGGAAGGGCAATTTACGGATTAACGATTCGGTCCTTTTTTGTTAACGACGAATTTCACGAAGTGCAACTGTTCCCGGACGGTAACGATGAGGTTTCTTTACACCGTTGCTGGCGCATTTTTAACGAGCAGCTTTGATCGCACAAAATGGAAGAAGGCTGGCACCGTGCATATGGAAAACTATATGCAGTGTATATATTTAACTCTTTCCAAATTTTAAACCACAAGCGAAGATGGAGTATAACCATTCCTTATTTAAAAAGAGCAAAATCTACTCGTATCCTTTCTAATATGGACATATAGGAGCAGTCTAGCTTTATCCAGCTTACAAAAGCGATGATGAAAAACGATCATCATTCAAAATGTAATTAGGAATAACACAATCAACCCGAAGTTATGCAGACTAATTAGCCGAACATAGTTTATATTTATAATGTTGGGAAAAGTAGTGACCAATCAAATAAAGGCAACAATAGTTATGGTCATCGGCTACACCCCAATCAACATGCATTCAGAAGAGACGAATTCACGGAAATCGCACTCTACATACTAACAAGGAAAATTAAAGAATCCTTGGAGCAGAAGGAAATCGCCATTAAGGCGCTTTCAACAATGTAGAGGCTGGGAAACCATATTATAATCCACTGAATATCACAATCTTACGCGGCAAGAACCGTCACACATAAAAGTTGAGGATCTGCAACCTCAAGTTTCACACTCTTTGTCAGTCTTAAGGTCAGCTTAACCAAAAGATGATCAGATTTGACACAAAGAACTTCACACTCAAAACTCCTTCAACTGTAGGAGAGATTTACCTGATTGGTAGACACGATGAAAAAGTCAAATATAGACGAGCTTCGACAGAAGACGCGCTCTTTTGGGACATTCAATATGCGATCCATATTTGATTGAACCCAGATAGAGAGGGCTGTGCCATAGCCATTAGATGCAATATCTCCCTATGAGGGATGTTTTGTACTGAAATCACCTCTCATGGCATAGAAATTGAATTTTTTGCACCGAGTAAGTATTACTTACTAGTCGTCAATGCGTTCCTTCACGGGTTTTCATGTCAAACATAGATCCCTACAAAAGCAAAACTCTCCCAGCATGGAGCTTATTATATCTACTTCGATACATTTCAGAGTTGGAAGGCAGCGCCTTTGAATTTATAGGTGATTTTTATTAGCCATAGCAACTCCAAGATTATTCTCTGGATCATAGCACCTGATGATCTTGTATTTTCTCAGATGCACTCTGTGTCCTTCTCTGAATTTTGTTTACAATATAACCGAGTAGGCTAGTCTATGGGAGTTGAAGGATTTTTGAGCAGACTTTCTTTAATAGCGTAGGGCAAGTGGACACATGTGAGGATGGAGAGCTTAATAGAAATCATCACAAAAACATACTTTGAAGGCAAATTCTAAATACGTAGCCTTTTTCTCAAATTGTCATAGTGAGGAGAAATAAGTCCCCTTCTCGAATGAGTTTGAAAAATCACACCCAAAAAATGATTGCAAACAGTGCTCAAAACCATATTTACGCCATTCTACGACTGCTGTGGTTGCTGCATTGGCTGTTGCTGTTGCAGTACAGGCTATACTGTAGGCTACTTCTTTGTACCGTGTAAAAAGTAGAGTACGATACCCCTTCTCGTACAGTATTTTCTATAGAGGCGGCAATGAAATCACTCCTTTCTTCATCTGAAGATTCTTTCTCCTCTCCTTCTCCTCCTCTCCTCAGCTTTTTTGCTTGAGGACAACCTCTGTAACTAGCAAGTTGTTCCTTAGCATTGCAGTTGACACAGACGATCTCCTCTTTTCGAGTTGGGAAAATCCCACTCGCTTACTTCAAAGGTCTTAGATACCTCTGAAGTAGGTTCCTGAGTTGGTGATCCTATTGGTATTTTTTCGCCTTCTTTATCTGGCTTAACAACAGCCTCTTGATCATCACCGCTGTCTTTGGAACTCCCTCTTTGAAATCCTCAGGAACTTGTAGTTGTACCTTGCAAATAGAAAGCTAGTCCAAAATGAATTCTTCTTTACCACTCGCCTCAAACTCGACCACTCTTTACGCGATCCTTGCAAACGACCGCTCGTCACGTCCATTCCTTGCACTTAACCCAGGGTCTTGACTTACTTTACCTACCACAAATTCTCTACTAACTCGCTTTGCTTACTGTATGCTACCTCGACAACTGCTCGATTCAAACTCCCCTTACCAGAGTGTGATAAAGGATATATCATCAAGATCATTAGTTTCCTACACCATATGGCTCTCATCTTAGCACTACATGTAAACTACTGCCTAATTTTAGTGCTTGATCGATGAACGATATAAGTGTGGAGCTAAAATGATTTTTGAATGTTGAAGCTGTTAGGAGACTGGTAGATATTTGACTTGAATCACTGGTTTGATCAGTTAATGGTATACTAAAAGTTTAGCGAAATTTTTGCTTACTTTTCAACTCATATACATTTTATATACTTGATAGTCACCGTGTTGTAGTGGTTAGAGCATTCGCTGTGTAAACCCAAGGTCCCTGGTCTCAATCCCTTCAGCGACAACGAGATGTGTTTCGAATGATTCTTCGGACAAACTTTAAGCCCGTTCAGTTAAGATGCTCACTAATTTAAAATCAGAACGTATCACAGCTGAGTAGTCGGCCACACGACCAAAGCATGGTGCTGACCATATCACCTTCCTGAGTGCCAAAGCAAATGATCAAGATAATGAGATACTCTATCTCTAAGCGAAAGCTCAAAAGGTGCTATGGTGCTAAATAAAATAAAAAATTAGATCACTGAATATGGCTCAATTCACTAATCTTCTAGTGAAACTGTGGTTCACTGAAAATTTTACTGAAATTTTTACTTATTCTATTTTAGAGAGCAAAGCTCAAAAATTGTGCGAGAAACTCTTATCATAGTTGAGACCTCACCTTCATACCGATATTCATGAAATTTGATGGTATGATAGAGAATAAATGTTCCTAGGAAACGGTTAAGAAATATTTTATACTAGGTCTCAAATTTCAAAATGGCTGGTAATCAAGGTTTGGAACTTTAAGGTTCGGAACTTGAAAGGCTTTTCTTGGATTCTTACAAATCTTTTCGCCAAAATACGTGCTGATGTAGTCTCCTCTCCTTCTTCGTAGTACTACAGCCCCTCTCGGGCCTTCGTTTCCTGCAAATAGTGCCTCCAACTGTCTCGATCTATTGACCGAATTCTACAATTTTGAAATCCGAGCAGCGACAAAATGTCTTCGTCGGCCGCGTCAGACCAGCGTTTCCTCGGTTTCCCCACTGGTCTACACCCTTCAGTTCTCCCAACAAATATCTTTTTGGGTATCCGCTGTTTCGTATACGATTCATGTGCTCAGCCCATTGCAGCTTCCGCAGTCTTACAATCGTTGAGACCTCCGGCTCGTCCGAAATTTCATACAGCTCATGGTTGTATCAAATTCGCAATTGGTCTCCGTCCAGCTTCATTACAATGTGATGTGGTCTAACCATGTCATCATTTTTGTGGGCATGAAAGTGTGAATTTCAAAATGGCTTTGCTTCAAAAAATGCAGTTGATTCATATTTGTGTGAGTACCTAGCAGCCAAATTTCTCAACTTCTTTTGAAGAGCATTTTTATCATACGTTTTTGGGTCAAGTTCTTGCACGTTGCAAAAAATTATGAAAGTCTTATGATGACCTAAAATATCGAAAGTTTTAAAATCAATATTTTAATCTACCACATTCTATAAGAAATACTGGATTTTCTGGTGCCTAGAGTAAAACTCCGATTTGAACGAAATTTCGTACGGTGGTTTATCAAACTATGTGAATGATCCCTGCTTGCATAATGTAAAAGCAGATGCTAAAATTCAAAATGGCGGCTTCTTAAAATTCAGTGAACAAGCAAGTGAATAACCAAGTTCTCACCGTCCCTTCCTTCCCTCTCGCCTCCCACTAGAGGAGGGGTCCCCCAGCTTGAAGGCGCCTGACGGTATAACAACACAAGACCTGGCCCGAAGTAATATGTCAAACGGTTCCAGGCTATGTTCTGGGGTTGTCAGGGGAGGTTTTTGGTGGGTAGTCCAGTCGCTTCCGAGCATGGGAGTCCCAAATTCTGTGTGTAAACGACATTCACCTCCCAACCACAAAAAACAACTGAAAAAATTGTTTTAGAAGGCTGCTTTAAGAATCTCAAAACGACAGTGAAACCAACTTCCAATGTTTGAAGGCCTGTTGACACGCGAAAAAAAAACGAGAAACTTGAAGTCTTCTCAAAAATTAGTCCCTTGCTTCCTCAAGGGACCTTTCCACCCAGAAAAATAATAAAAAAAAATAGGTTTTAGAAAGTGAGAAAATAGTATCCCGTTGTCCGGAAAACGACCTTCTGGCTGTGGGCACTGGGTGATTATCTTCCTACCTCGAATTTAGAGTTAAATGCATTGATGAATAAGAAAGACACGACATAGAAATAAAATAATTTATTTCATATACGAAGTAAATTTTTGAATACTAAACTCAAACAATGCGTTTGATGAGTGACGTAAAAAGAAAATCAAACGATTTGGTGCAATCGATATCCGTCAAAACAAAACAAATTCATGCAACATATTGAAAACCATGGCATCCAGTTTCTATGTATAAAAAAATAGTAGATCAAGCGGGCTTTGGTTATTTATAATCCAAACACATTTACCAAACAAAAGATGTAAGCTCAGTACTAACTCCCGTATGAGGTGAAAAACGCGCACATATATTGCGGCGAATGAAAGGGTTGGAAACACTTCCTACACAAGGCAACATTGCAGGCACTGCAAAGCATGTTGCTTCTCTTTTCCTTCGCTTTGGTACTGATGTGCGCCCATTTACGATACTTCTTTTGCTTCTGAGGCACATGATCTCCGATGTTTGACTAACGGATTGCGTTTTAAATAGTAGGGAAACCGCCAGGTTAATGTTTCTTCCTTTCTACTCTTACCCCGAGAATATAACCCTTGCGTCTCTTGCTACAAAAATTACCCATCATTATGTTGACTAATTGAGAGTGGAAATCACGGTGGGACTAATGCCGGGAACGACGTTTCTTCGCTCAGTCCTTGTACATTATGTAACTATTAACTATTGCCATGTCGATGAAATAATAAAATAGTTTCATATACCAGCGACGGGATTTTTAGGCAATCGAAAAAACCGACATGCGTTTGATCAAATTTATCGACTTCCACCATAAAAATATTGTAATCCGTTGTAGACTCAGGGCAGTTTGCTGATTCCCTCTCGCCGCACTTGTTTCTTCGAAGAACCGATCTCTGCTTGCTTGGGTTGTGCATCGAACTGACGAAGACAACGGGCTTTTTGCTGCGATCTCATCACTTCGCGACGCTTATGTCATAATCGCTCTCGTCAATCGTCAGTAGGTTTCGGATTTTAAATGTTCTTTCAGGTAGAGTTCTTGGTTCATCCTAAAGGTACCGCATGGAAAAAGACGTTCATTTAGTAAAAGTTACAACAGTGGTAAGCTCGAAAAAAATTGTCAAAAAATAGACCATAACCTAACCCACGGAGCATCGCAGATATGTAAATCCAACATAACTCTTTAGCCGAGATCTTTTTTTTCACTAGAGCAACCCGTGTATATGGACATGACAAAATCGGAAACTGCACACGCCATAACCCAAACTTTGAACCTGCGTTTTGTGGGTTTCATGTGCATGTACTGTCTTAGACTGCTTCTCTCTTTGAAACCTTTCACGCTTTCGTTGATGGGGAGAAACTGCGATGGGTTAAATGCATCTCGAAAGACCTTCTGAGAATGTGTGATGAGGGGCCGTATTTTTAACAGGCGGTCGTAATTAGGGTCTGTTCTAGGTAGCATCTCGAAGTTGTCACTTAGGTGCAGGTAACGCAGTAATTTCAAAAATCGTTTTTAACTCATTAATTCAGTTATCCGCCCTACATGAAAGTTACCGTATTTACTCCAGAAAGATCAAATGGTCGGTAGAATATGGAATCCCATAAAAACAAGCATGCCAAGCATAGCGCGCAATCCAACGACAGTCATGTCGAAATCCACACCTTTTGGGGAAGCGAACATTCAAAGTTTCAAGGGTCAAGAAAGTTTGAAGAACTTTCAACAGGGAATTCAAATTAACGTCATTTTTTGCCCCAGGTTCCGATAAGTGAAAGGTGCTGTACAAATCAAGTTCCGTGAGAGATTTTGTCCAGGTGAAGGAAGACTGACCCGTAGCTGTGCAATTAGCGTCACCACACTCGCCATGACCCCCGCCACCTCCATCTCTTCCGCCATCGCTAGGAACGTCACCAGAATCTTCATTGGATGATGATTCGTCGGGTAGGCTTTGGGGAAGCTGAGTAATCGGGGTCGTCGACAGAATCATAGGTATTTTCTCCAAAATCGTCATCAGAGTTCTCCGCCAGATTTTGCTGAGCTGCGCTACGCGGCCGCGTAGACTGCCATTGAGATGACCCGCGCAGGGAGCTGGGATCACTGTCGTCATTCGAGGGTTGGCAAAGAATTAAATTCTCTGCGTCAGAATCACTAGTGGTTTTAAAAGTGGCCTTTTTAGTGGAGGGTGGCCAAAATCGCATGATACAACCAAGAAAAGCTTTTTTACGCTCTCTTTTTGAAAATCATCACAAAATAATACGCTACATACACTAATACTATTTCAATTAAAAAGATACCTTTATTCGAACTTGGAGCACTTCAATCCTGCTTCAAACGGCGACAATAACAGCCCGACGTATTTTGACCGCTTTGTATGTTGTTTGCTATGCACGATGGGATATTATCTTCCCACTTTCGCACTTCTCTGTGGCCAGAGCCTTGTAGGAGTGGTGGAGGGAAGATACGCGCGATTCGAATTTTGCCATGGATGGGAAGATATTATCCTTGTGTTATTTTAGAGACTCGGTGAGAAAATAGCATCCAAAAAGGCGTTAAAGGTTAGATTTGATACGAACATTTATGTTATAAGGAGTTGATGATGACGAACGACGCCTGTTGCAATGCATACATTTTTCCGTTTATAAACATACATACCACAGCTAAATGCAGTTTGCAGATTTGAATTAAACTTAGTATGATTTTGATTGAAATTCTAAAAACGTGCTAGACTGCATTATTATTTTTTTTTCTAAATAATCAATTGTACTATGCAATTTCAAATCAGGATTCTAGTAGCATGTACGTCTAATTGTTCGTTGATTAAATAGTGCCTAGGAGGGTTTTCCAGCTTGGGATTCCAAAAGGGATTTTTTTGATTTGTAAAATGGAAATATATTGAATAAAAATCTCGGCTCTATATCTAATTAAATTTTTGCAACAACATTTGCTTCCAAACTACAACACGGTTTCAAGACATTATCGTTCTTTTTTCATAAATAGGAAATGGCATAATACAATCAAACCTTCATTTATTATGAAAATTCTTCTTGAGGTACCACAATACAAAAAGCTCACAACAAAGAGAGGAATTCAAGCAAGCTAAGTGCCTATCTCATTTACTTTCCAACTTTGCTTGACTGGCTTGGGAGAAATTATGCTACTTAGTAGACCACTATAAGTAGTAATTAGTCAACTCTGCTAAGACTTTAAGAGCCGTTTCCGCAAGGTGTAGTCGTGGCTCTTTTCAGCTTACGGATAAATTTGTAGCACGAGTAAGGACTGACTACACAGAAAAACCTGCAGTGATCCAAATAACTAACGATCCTATTTAAGGTTATTGCTTTGAGGGGGAAAGAGCAAGCTCTAAGGGTATCGCTCAAGGAAAAACAACTCGAAAAGATATCAATCAGCTACGGAGACTATAAAAGCACGTTGAAGTTTCGTCCTCTGATTGATATACCGAAATGTACGAAGCACAAAACCTGATGTGTAGGTGGTAGTGAATGGTGAACGGAAAAACAACAGAAGAAAGAGCAATTCACTTGAGGAAAACTCTTTGGATTTTTCCTGCCTTAGGCATTTTTAGAGAGCCTGAAGCTGCTACCTTTCCGTATTATATACTCTGATACAATAGTACCGCATTTTAACAACTTCACTTTAGAGTAAGTTTTCCCAAACGGACAAACGTGGGACAAAGTAATTTTCGTCCTTAGTCCCACAGTCACTATTGTTATTTGTGCAGGATGGAAGGAAGTGTAATGTTCTTTGAAACTTTTCGAATTAAGGTACATTGAAATGACAATGCAACAAGTCAGATTGGATGGCTCTCTGCTTGAAAAGGAAGAAGCATAATAGGTATTTGCCTGTTTTATAGATTTAGTTTCCTATAGACAAACTCATCATTTCTCGGAAGCTTGTCGCATTTCGAAAGTAATTTAAAATAAATCGAATTTGTACACATGCTTTCATCATCTGAAGCAACACAAAACTGCAGACTATTTGTTATTTAGATTCAACATGTTTCCAATTTATTCCTGTGGAGAATACTATCAGAGGAATCAGCAATCAATATATTATGATAAGATGAACGCAAATATTATGCTTTGAAATATAATATTGAAAATTTTATCACTCTACTGGATATAAAGTACACATTGTTGCAACTTAATTACTAGTAAAGTTAATTAAGATTTAATTTCCAGCCGTATCCATTGAAGAGCGCTAGAAATTTTTTCAAATTCATTTAATCGCGCATGCTGAGTAGTATACGATTACGATAAAGAGTTCCAAAGACTTTAAAATACAAAGGAATACCAAATAAACAATGAAAATTAGAATTAATTTATGTACTCAGCTTTCTTATCTACTGTTCAACTTTCTCAAGAAAATCTCGCACACAAGCATAATTTAGCCGTAATATTCTTCTTTTCTCCAGAGCGGAGACAAGTTATAGCTCATATCGGCAATTAAGAAAAGCACGTGTAGAACACTACAAGGATGTCTTCAAAATTCCCAAGTAATTCAAGGTGAATTGAAATAGGAAGACACGATTGCTGCAATAATGTCTTTTAATTTTAATTTTTCCAGTCGTTTTAAGGAGAAGAAATACATTGGGCAGGCATTCCTAGGGAGGCACAATTTTTTCTGTAGGATTTAAATAATATTTATCTGGCTTAAATTGTTGAGGATATTGTGAGTTGGTAGACGTAATTTCCATAAACTTACTCAAAATAAACCAATTTTGTTCCCTTATTATAAACTAAAGCTGTGAAATAGCGACTGCATTTGGCTGCTGAGAGGGCGCGCACTGGTTTTTACTAAAAGAGCTGTGTAATAACTGGTATAACAATAATTAACCATCTTCCTTCTCAAAAAGGTCGGGAATATTAATGAATAAACCAAAATGTTTAAAAATTGTAGAAAACCTCGATTACTTCCTACTTTTAAATATACAAAAAATCCCCGTTGGCAGCACCAGCCGGAAAGGTAAATTTCTCGTTTGTATCGTAAAATTTTGGAAAAGAATTTGGCTTGCGTAATACTAAACTTCTTACTGCAATTTTGGTAACACCACATGGGTATTTATTGACATGAAAAGAATCTGCCGACGTTTGTATTTAAAGACCCTTTGAGTTGCACATTTATGGATCACATATTGAAATCGGCAGATAATAAATTGTTTAAACATATAAATACAGGTGTTGTCCCCCTCCTATTTGCTGTTTATACATTTCACAGTGGTTATCACCCAAAGCTGATAACTTGTCGGCTTAAATAGCTCAAATAGATAATTTCAAAAGATTTCCATAAAAGTTTAATCAGCACTTGCGTTGCTTTGAATATAAATATTTTCAATTCTTTTCTGAACCATCAGGGGCGTCATTTTGAATTTTTATTGAAAAAGGCTACTTAAAATATTAAGCTGTAAATTTTCGGCTTTTTCATTTGTCACCCGATTTGTAATTTTTTTGCAGGTTAAATTAACTTGCTTTAATAACTTATTATTTCAAATTTCATTGGAATCTGTTGAAAAACTTGGCTGCTAAAGGGCTACAGAAATAAAAAAAAAATGAAAAAGTTGCATATTTAAACCGCCGGCATTTTGAAAATTGCACATGCATGATCACCAAAATGTCAAAGTTTCTAGATCTAATTGATTTCTATCCTAAAATCAAATTTCATATACATCGGATCAAAATTGCCACTTCAAGAGGATTTTGAAATTTTGAGTTTCACCTGGCCGTTTTTTTTGTTTTTTTGCAACCTGACCTCCAGTTTTTTTACATAACTCTTTGAATATGTATAGTTTCTATCAAAGTACCGAATTAAATTGACATTGGTTGAAAGCTTTGGTCAAAACTACAACAACAAAATTTTGTACGTTTTTCGACTTTCGAGCGGCCGCCATTTTGTTTCAGCCGTACCGATTTTGGATTTTTTATTGTGAGATTCACCACATACATCAGTGGACTTTTGTACCAAATTTTATCCAAATCGGAGCTATACTTTCGTCGGAACAGAAATAACAGTTTTTCGTCTAAAATAGCCGCCATTTCGTTTTTGCCTGGCCTATATAGCTGGTTCACGAACTTAACCGAGATATTTACTCAATACACCTTTCCTGAATATTTCGTGAAAATCGGAGAAATACTGCAACCTCCAGCGTGGTCACATATTTCGTTATATCCCATATATATATTGTTACATGTACAAATAATTCTGCGAGCTACTGTCGCAATTGTTTTCACAACCATTAAGAACATCAACAAAATGAATTTACTCGAAACCACGAGAACCCACCAAGCATCAACATCTGAAAGTGAGTCACTGCTCCATTCATTCACGCTGCTCGAAAGTTCCCGCTAATTCGCCAATGTACGAGAACTGGATTGAATGACTACAGACCCTATATAAAGGCAAGCTGAATGAATGGGGGGAATCATTCATCCGACCGCGATAAGAACTGCGATAGTATGTGAGAAGCGATATTGTTCGAGTAATAGAAAAGTGATTGTGAAGTGATCTTAGAAGACAATTGCGATAGAAATTTATGGACGAGTGGAAGTTAGATTTTAATAGTGAAAATTAAAATAATGAAATAGACCAAATAAGTGATTGTGCATTTTAAGTAAGTTCATAAACTCTTTTAATTTACCTTAAAAGACATTGCGTTTTCACTTTCCCGGAACAATAAAATAATTGGCCGCGAGCCATAACACACGACAATATATATATATATATATATATATATATATATATATATATATATATATATATATATATATATATATATATATGATACTCTCCGCAATAGGTAAATTTCTCTCGAAAAATTTACCTCAAAACAGTAGAAGAACATCCTTTCTTTATTTAATTTTTTATAACACATGAAATGCCCCTGGAAAAATTCTTAAAATATGTGATTCATAACAAGTGTACACATGTGAATTGGCTTAACTCTTATTTATCACCAACTTCAGGTCCATATATTGACAGATTATAACAGTTTGGTCTTTTACAATTCTAACCATGGTGTCATACCCATCAGTCGAGTGTTTTATTATTGTTAAAACTTTTTACAAAAATAATGAATCGCAAGTACAAACATTTCGCGCAGTACGTGAAATCGAATAATTTCACGAAATGGACCCATAAATTGGCCGGTGAGATCGTGTGATGCTCCCCAGACTACTGAAGCATTAAAAAACAATATTCGAGCCAACATACGCCTAATAACGCCGGGAATGTGCGAAAATGTTATCAAAAATTACAATCATCGTTTGATAGTCTGTAAAGCAGCACGAGGTGCACATATGCCCAAAGTAATGTTTCATGTTTAATTGTAAGGGACCAAATTTTCATAATAAATAAACATTACAGCTCAACCTTCAAAAAACTATTTTTATTTTCGACAAAAATGTGTACACTTGTTATGAATCACCCTTCATATTAAAACAGCACAACAATTTTGATCTAAATCGATCTAACAGATCTCGTATAATAATTTTGCGATCTAAATTTATTTTAAAAAAACAACAAACAACTCAGAACTAAAGGATATAAAAGTATGAAACCCATCTATAGAGCGCACTTCCTTCTTCTTCTTCTTCTTCGTAGCACTATAGCCCCTCTCGGGCCTTCACTTCCTGCAAACAGCGCCTCCAACTGTCTTGGTCCATTGACCGCGTCCTCCAATTTCGAAATCCGAGAAGTGATAAGCTGACTTCGCCGACCACTATTCTCCGGCCTTCAGTGCTCCCAACGAACACTTTTTTGGGTATCCGTTGTTCATCCATACGATTCATGTGTCCAGCACATTGCAGCTTCCGCAGTATTACAATCGATGAGACCTCCGGCTCTCCAAAAATTTCATACAGCTCATAGTTGTATCGAATTCGCTATTGGTCCCCGTCTAGCTTCGCTCCGACTATTCGCCTCAGGACCCATCGCTCAAAGGTGCTCAATATATTTGCGGATGCTTGGGTTAGGGTCCATGTTACACACCCATAGCATAACATATGTCTTATCACAGATTTGTATACTTGCAGCTTTGTTTACCTGGGTATGCAACTGATCTTCAAGACCGTCAAAACTGAATTAAGTATTTCATTTGCGAGCTGTAGTCTTCGGCGTATTTCATTTCTTGCATTACCCGTTTTCGTTATTTCGGCGCCTGAACACCCAAATTCACCAACAATTGAGCCACTTCATTCGCCAAGCGTGATATTTTGTGTATTTGAGGTATTTTTCCTCGACTCCGTCATGAGGTTTGTTTTATTTTCATTGATTTGTACCCCTACTAGTTTTGCTTCGCTGTTAAAGTTTTAGGAAGAGTTCTTTTTCAGTTGTCAATGACTGTGACAAAATTTTGATTTTGTCTGCGTAGGCTCCTACTTAGCTCGACTTGTATAGTAATGTACCTCGTGTATAGACACGTAGCTTCCTTATGACGTACTCCAGAGCCAAATTGATTAGCAATTGGGCCCACCCATCGCCATGGCTTAGCCCGATATATGTGTGAAAATCATCGGTGAGTTGGTTATTGGTGCAGACTTGGATGGATATTGATGTCATTGTCATTTTGGTAAGACGGACTGATTTAGCTGAGATGCCCGAACAAAGCATTATTTGGTACAGCAGGTTACGATGAATACTGTCGTATGCTTGCTTAAAGTCAATGAAAATTTGATGTACGTCTATGTTGAACCCCAAACATTTTTCAAATACCTTCTTGACTGGGAACAGTTGGTTTATTGTCGATCCACCTGCTATAAAACCACCTTGATACTCTCCAATAATACTGCTGAAGTCGATACATGGAAAAAAATTGGGCCAATCTTTCGTCCATGCGTTTTAATGACAGATAAGAAACAGCCCAGAATTCAATAACGGAAATTGATTTATTTGGCTTCCTTTATCCTACTTTGCCCTAGTGACAGCGCCTCTTTTCTTCCGGTTGCGTCAAACTGCAGCTCCCATGACTACATTCGTCGTTGCAGTATTGTGTGCGCATGGTGCTTCGGTGGATGTTGGAGTGTAAACTAATTCGTTGCATTTATAACATCTTGATTACGTTAAATTTGATCGAGGTTACAATAGTTTATATTAACTTAGCCTAGAACGGACTAGAGTCCTTACGAGACCTTTATGGTTTATCCAAGATTCAATCTAAATAATCTGAAGTGTGTGAATTGCAATGTTGCTCAAGTGACATCGTCTCAATTGTTTTTCCAGCTGACGGTGACTGTCAGTTTGAAAAAAAAAACCAGCAGAGGACGGTGTACAAACAGCATTGCGAATTTAAAAATGTTCGTTAGATTCTCACAATTCAAATTTTGTCGTTAGATTGTTACAATACATGCACAGCATTTTTTCAAACGCTTTGTTGGTTGCTGAAAAATAATCAAACGTTGACCTGAAGTTTGCACTTTGAGGACCGTCAAATTTCCTGGATCACTCTCAGGATTCAATTCAAAGAAATACCATCAGGACACATTTCACGAAAGTTTGGTATTAATATTTTCAGGCAATTTCGTTGTGCAAAACGTATCCCTTTCCCTTTAGCGAAATAGTTAAATCTTATTCAAAAAATGTCTCGCTTTCAACTGTTTTTCCGCAAGAAAGGCAGAAGTTAGTGTATACTGATAGTTATCAATATGTTGAAATATTTTATATCTTTTTTAATTAACCCTCACTAATTTAAGAAAAAGAAATAACTTTCAGTGTTAAGTCTACTCAAACCTTTTCTGTGAAGTGCTAATTGCTTAAAATATGTGTATAACCCCTAACAGCACTTTCATAGTCAAACTTCCACGAATTCAAACTTTATATTTAAGCACCAAGCTCTTAAGTCGTAAAAATTGTAAATCACCTTCAACAAGGGCATAATAAGTACCACGTCCTTGCTACTTAAAAACATTAATACACTCGCATTTAGATAACTTTGAAATGTTTATAGTCGTTCACATTCATCTTGTCTCTCATTGCCATAAGCTTTCCTTTGAAATGGGAACGGCACTGACAACAAAAAACATGAAATAAAATTTCTTTCGCCCATATAAATTCTGACAACGTATCAACCATCCTTCATACAGTCGCATGTAATCAACGCAAGTAATCTCAATGCTTTTACTTTACCATTCCTAATTAAGTTTTCAAAAGTCGTCATAATGGGAGCGCGTACGTAGATACTCGTATCTCTGCAGTCTTTATCATATCTCTCCTTCCTCTCCGCTCACACGTTTGGCTTCCTTTGCAACACCTACACCCGCACTTCAGCTCTTTCAATCTTTAGGAGTCCTTTTCTATGTGCAGCTTTTACGATTTTGATTTTAAAGTAAGTACTACATGCAATGTGAATCCACTAAGTTAGCGCCTCAGTGTAAATGAATAATTCATTGCATAACCTGGTGGACGACTTAAAATATATTTTTTTCTCAAAAGAACGAAAAACCTTACTTTTAATGACTAGATACAGCCAACTTTCATTCATTCATTCGAAGATGTGTCTGCTTTACGAAATTATTCGTGGAAAAGATTGGAGATTTTAATGAACTTAAGTATATACTTAATTACTCTGTTAATATTCAAGGTATTTCTAAAGAGTGAAGGTTCTTATTGAACGTTGGAACTTATTTCCAACAATATATATAAAATATATCGCCTAATAAACCAAATAGTGAACGGTCTGGTAAGTTTTCAAGAATATCTGAATTAAATTCTCTAAATTTTTTCTAGGAAATAAAAGTGAAATGTATTCTCTCTATGTTTTCCTTACTGGATTCTAAAACGAGTGAATCAAAGAAAACTACGGATGAAATTTAATATGATGCAATGTAAAAATTTTATTGGAAATTTCCGGCAAATATGAAATCTTTTTGTGAAGGAAATACAATTTACAGCAAGATGAATTAAAAATCACACTTAAACTACAAATTGCAGGCTTAGCGCTTTCATGTAAATATTTTGCATTAATTTGTAAGGATTAAGCAGCTGCTACATTTTATGTATCGAATTTTATTTCAATTCGGTGAAAATAGTTAAAATTCTTGCTAAGATATTTGGATTGCCAGTAAATTTAACATTTTGAACGGTATATTTTCCTATTATAACCTGTACTAGAAAGCATATAAGGTATTGGATAAAAGCGAAAATTACGGAGAAGTAAAACTAAAACAAAATTATTTCAGGATAAATTTTGCTTGGACTGCATTGCATGGAAAGCTCTTACAATAATTGAAATTTCAAAAGCATTATGAATGTCCAAGGATGCACTGTGTAGTAGCTCACTGGTTGGACTATCCTTGGTGGAGTACAAATTGTATTCTAGTTATTCTTCGAACTGAAGCAACCCAGCTGTAATACCGACAAACATCCGACCAAATTGCCTTCTTGTGTATCTGTGAGACCATAGTGTAAAATACGTTTATGTATTTCAATGCCAACGTTTCATTTAGCCTGTTTGATATTATATACTTCCCTCCTTTTTTTAAAAATAAGCGTTTGATGAGGAATACCTCCTGAAATGAAATTGTATTACTTTAGACATTCAAAGAAAAAGGTCATACGAAATGTTTTTAACGACCTGCGCCAACGATGTTCAAATGTAGGCAAACCGTATATGAGCTTGTTTCAAATGAACAAAGCTAACTTTATAACTGCCTCTTTTGAAAATTGTAATAGGTGTACCGGTTAATTCGTGCGGTTTTCTAACAGATAGCGTAACTTGATTTTTATTCCAGTGATTCCCTTTCCAAATATGTGTTGAAAAGCTACTGTCATATAGTTTCAGAATCAGTATGTGTCATTCAGCTGAAGCGTAAACAACAATACTTTTTTTTACTCTGAAAATGTCGAATTTGTGCAGAATAAAGTGTTTTTGCGGGGAGTTCTTCTTTATTGAAGAGAAAGGCTGCCGAAAGTCATCGTATTTTGGTGGAAGTGTATGGTGTGCATGTTCTAGCTAAGCGTACGTGCCAGAAGTGGTTTGCACGGTTTATAAGTGGCAATTTTGACTTGGAGGACGATAAACGGCCCGGACAGCCAAAAAAGTTTGAAGATCACGAATTGGAGACATTGCTCGACCAAGATCCATCCCAAATGCAAGAAAAACTTGCATAATCACTTGGCGTCTCTCAACAAACCATTTCCGATCGTCTAAAAGCAATTTTTTACAATGGAGCACGAATTAACCGGTACCCCTATTAGTAATACGTAAGACTTCACAAACTACCTTGAATACAATATGGTTGTGGTTTGGCTGAAAATTATGACCCTAAAATTTCATAAGCTACTTATCTCAAAATTTAAACGAGGATCGCGTTGACAAACGAAAAACCAACTTCCAGTTCTACGTACAAACAAATAATCAATTCAGTTACAATTACTTAAACAAGTTGGGTAGACAGACCTATGCTCATGTCAGGAGGGTTTTGTACTCAACTTACAAAATGCAGAAACCGGCAACGAATAAAACCAAGAAACATGTCAAAGACGATTTTATTGGAGAAAATGTGAAATTCGAGGATCATACTATTATTAACAAAGTTGAAAGAATTGTGAATTCTGAGGTATTTGTTTTAGTTATACCCATAAATATCTCCCTTGATAATTTTTCCAGATTTTTTAGAAACACATTTTTCATGTATGTATCGATAAATCATACTATTACTAACAAAGTTGAGTGAATTTCGATGTCTCGTGTATTTGATTTTTTTCAGATTTTTCGGATGGAAGGTTTCCAATCGCGAGGGGGGTACGCGAAAAGTTCGTACATTTCCCCTTCCCCTGCCCCCCTAGGTACCGATAAGGCAATTTTAAGACTTGTTTTGAAAAGATCTCAATGAGACCTTTCTAATGACACCCTACTCGACTACCAATGGTGAAAATTTTTTTTTGAGGGGTCACCTCCCTATACGAGGAGACCCCCTTAAACCCCTTTGAAAAATTTTTCCACCCTTGAACTTTCAAGAGGTCACCACTTCTGACCTTTCCACAAAGTTTCATGGCTGTAGCCTCTATAGTTTCGGAGAAAAAGTGCTGTGACATACAGACGGACGGACGGACGGACGGACGGACGGACGGACAGACGGACACAGGTCGTGATTGCAATAGGGTTTTTTATTTTAGTACAAAACCCTAAAAAAGCGTGAACTCTAGTGGTTTTGATGTCCGTGAAGGACTTGCAGCGGTGTTAAACTTCCCCATTGAACTAGGGGTTAGTCTTTCCTGAGATTGACTAAGTCCAGGGATGCGTGTATGTGCTTGCAGGCTGGCATCTGCGGTGTTGTGGGGTGGGTCGTTTTCACTGGCAACTAGTCCAACTAGAAATAATTTTTCGCGAAGCAATGCAAGCTCAACTGAAGACTTGATAGTCTTAAAACTTACCATATTTTCTCCAATGTAGGCTGTCAGTAAAGTGACCTCGTCCTTGGCGAGATAATTACACTGCACAGTAAGAGGTGGGGCATTCTGATGGAATTTATGCCTCCTTCCACCCCTTCCAGCGGGACCGAACGTCCCGATGGTGATGCCCGCATGTGAGGACTCTCTATCTGTAGCGAGAACCCTACAGGAACGAGAAGAACCACAACCCAATCGCTGTGTTAAAGGAAGTTCCTCGCCGACGTTGCGGCTCCTCTACCCGGTTCTTTCTTTTCCATAAGAAAAAGACCGATGTTTCCTACTTAACAATTCATATTTATTCAGCTTGTCTGAAATAAAAAGAAAAAGTTACACCGAAAGTGTACCGAACAGCAATTGTAAAATAATCAAAACGATGAATGCTAATTTATTCTTTTTGTGTTTTTGAGTGAAACATGGAAGAGAAAATCTAACAATTCCAGGTTCGACATATAAAATTACCTCTAATCACAACGACAAAATTGATTTTAGTCAAATTTATTCAGGTGGACTGAAATCGCCAAATAATGAAATGAGTATGCTTTTGGAAGACTAACATCAAACAAATTTTATATTGAATTATATAAACACACTATTATCTATCGTGGCGTATCTACAAGATGTTTATCTACATAGCAGATAGCGCTAATCTTCTTCTTCTTAGCACTACAGCTCCTCTCGGGCCATTGCTTCCTGCAAACAGCGCCTCCAACTGTCTCGATCCATTGACCGCATCCTACAATTTCGAAATCCGAGCAGCAATGAACTGTCTTCGTCGACCGAGTCAGACCAGCATTTCCTCGGTTTCCCCACTGGTCTCCGGCCTTCAGTTCTCCCAACGAATACCTTTTTGGGTATCCGTTGTTCGTCCATACGATTCATGTGGCCAGCCCATTGCAGCTTCCGCACTCTAACAATCGTTGAGACCTCCGGCTCGTCAAAAATTTCATACAGCTCATGGTTGTGTCGAATTCGCCATTAGTCCCCGTCTAGCTTCGCTCCGGTCGGTCCTCAGGACCCGTCGCTCAAAGGTGCTCAATATGTATCCGGATACTTGGGTTAGGGTCCATGTTTCACACCCATAGCATAACACAGGTCTTATCACAGATTTGTATACTGGGAGCTTCGTTTTTCTGTGTATGCAGCTAGTCTTCAAGATCGTCACAAAAGAATAAAAGATTTTATTTGCGAGCTGTATTCTTCGGCGTATTTTGTCTCTTTCATTGCTCGTTTTCGTTATTTTGGCGCCTAAATACACAAATTCACTAACGTTTTCGATGCATTATTTGCCAAGTGTGATATTTTATGTACTTGAGGTATTTTCCCCGGCTGCGTCATGAGCTTTGTTTTATTTTCATTGATTCATATCCCTACTAGTCTTGCTTCGCTGTCGAGTTTCAGGAAGAGTTCGTTGGCAGTTGTTAACGACCGTGACAAAATGTTTATGTCGTCCGCATAGGCTACTACTTGGCTCGACTTGAATAGTAATGTACCTCGCGTATCGACAGGTAGCTTCCTTATGACGTACTCTAGAGCCAAATTGAATAACAATGGGGCCAGTCCATCTCCTTGCTTTAGTCCGATATTTGTGTAGTGTAGTGCTAATATTAACACCTATTTATTCACACGTGAATATTTCTTTAATTCTTTGTTTTCAAATATATGTTTATTTTTTCAACCAACCGAATTCACACATTAATAATAAGGTTTTTTGTTATATTGCTTACAAACTAGTAATTTAAATTAGTACTAGCTCGGGTAAAAAATTTTAATTTAAAAATGAATACTTAAAACCGACAAAAGAAACGAAGAACGATTCCCAAAAATCCAATGTGAAATAAAAAAAATTCCGTTGACACCACCAACTGGAAAGGCAAGTTTCTCCTAAATACCCTTATTTAAAAAAAAAAATCATTTTATTGGCTGCCACTTTGAAAGTCAAACACTAACGAAAATAGTCTGTTGTATAAATACTTCCTATTCTAACCATTTCCATGAGTAATATTCATTATTTAAGTTGCAACTAAAATAGCGAATTATGCTTATTTTCTGGACTATTGTGGCTGCCATTTTGAATGTATGCATTAAATTCTGGAATTCTAAAAAACATAAGTGTCTCAGGATCTCACCAATCAATGTGTCAAATGTCATTCAAATCGGAGATTTACTCTGAACAAGGCAAATTTTTCAATTTTTAGTGATAATGACAGCTAAAAATATTAGATTTTAAATTTTCGACTTATTTACCTTTCATCCGATTTTAATAATTTTTTGCAGAATACAAGAACGTGATACAGTAATCCGTAATTTCAAGTTTCATCAAAATCCGTCGAATAATATGGCCGATAGAGGACCCTTAAAAATCTGAAAAAATCACATATCTGAATTGCCCCCATTTTGAAACTTGCGCATACATTATCACCAAAATGATTTATTCTTTAGATATGATTATTTTCTACGTTAATGTTGAATTCCATACACATCAAATCAAAGGTGTCACTTTAAGTAGTCTTTGAATTTTCAAGCCGCCATTTTGTTTTTTGGGACCTGCCCTCTAGTTTTCTACAGCGTTCTTTAGACACTAATAGTTTCTACAAAACTGCTGAATTTCATTAACATCGAATGAAAGGTTTGGTAACTACTACAAAAACAAAGTTTTGCCGTTTTGTTTCAGACATCGACATTGGATTTTTTATGAGATTCACCACACAGTTCCATGAACATCTGAGCTATACTTTAGTTAGAACGGAAATCAAGATTTTTCGTCCAAAATGGCTGCCATTTTGTTTTTATTCGGCAGATGTAGGTGATCAACAAACATAGCTGAGATATTTACTCAATACAACCTTCCTGAAAATTTGATGAAAACTGGAGCAAAATTGCGACCTCTAGTAAGGTCCCGAATTTCTTTATATCCCATACATATGAGGGCCGTCTGATAAGTGCTTTGTTTACAAAAGAAAAATGAAGCTTTTGGAAAGGTGACGATTTATTTCTCTATATAATCTCGTCTTAGCTCGATACACAACCCAGCGATGCTGCAACTTCCTGGACACGCCTGAAAAATACATTTCCTCGAAGTCTGCAAAGTAGGCCTCCGTGGTGGCGATGACCTCCTCATTTGACTCATATTTTTGATCAGCGAGTGGCTTTTTTCAAATTTGGGAACATAAAGAAATCACACAGGCCCAAATCTCGAAAATACGATGCATGGGATATCAGTCCTTAGCCTAATCTGATCAATTTGGCCGTAGTGATGGCGGAGGTGTGAGCCGGTGCATTCTCACAGTAGAAGAGCTCTTTTTTCTTTGCCCATTGGGGCCTTTTTTTTGCAATTTGGCATTGAATGGGTCCAATGATTCGACAAAGTTAAGCCTTATGACCATTTTACCCTTCTCCAGGTAGTCGATGCAGATCACATCTCATGAATTCCGGCTGACGGGACAGTCTTCGCTTTCTTCAGACTACGTTCTCCGAGTCAAGTCCACTGTTTCGACTGCCTCTTGGTCTCTTGTGTGTACCAGTGGAGCCATGTTTTCTAGGCGGTCACGAAATGGCGCAGAAACTGCTTTGGATTGCGCTTAAATAGCGTCAAACACTGCTTTGAAGTGGCCTCACGATTGCGTTTGCTGTCCGAAGTGAGCAAATCCAGCATTTATTGTGCCGACAGCTTTTGAATGTCAAAAATTTGATGCAGGATAATATAACCCATGCAATATTTTGATATTCCTACTGTCTCAGCTATTTCACGCACCTTCAATCGGCAGTCTACCAATACGAGCTCGTGGATTTTTGCTACGTTACCCATTTTGGGAGCACCTGGGCGTGGCTCATCAAAAACTGACGTGCGACCACGTTGAAACTCATTCAACCAATTTTTTACGGCCATTATCGCAGGGTCAGACTCACCGTACACAATATCTAAGCGCTCTTTGATTTTGATGTCCGATTTCCCTTCCAAAAGCAAGAATCGAACCGCCGACCGATATTGCTTTTTCTTCATTTTACTAAAATACACTACACCGCGGTCCGTAATGTCCAGAAGACGAAAGTGTGGTGAGTAAGTCCTCCAAGAAACACTTCGCCAAGTCATACTTGCATACTTACTCATAGTGGTACAAGACATCTACGCCTAAGATTATTACAAAACTCCATGGAAACTCACACCAAAGTCCCAGATCTAATGTAAGAGTTTGTCATTCAAACGTGTTGATAGATGTATGGTTGGCTGTCTGAGGCCGGAAGAATGTTGACTTTTGGAGTGGGTATTCGGTATAAACGAAATGTCTGCGCCACTGTCAATTAAAAAATACCTTTGTGTGCTTTTATCGAACATCACAAGATGACAGCTTGATAAGAGGGCATGCTTTCCTGCCGTCGGAAGAGAGCGGTTGTTTAGTTTTTGGCTCGATAGAGCCTCAATACAGTTACGATTTCTGCCGATCGCTCAAGATGGATTTCATTCACACTTTGCACGTTTCGAAACCATTTGCTCCGACACTAAAATAATGACAGACTACCATTAAGCTCCGCTTGAGACTTGAGAGCAGAGCATATCTACTAACAAGCAATTTCACATAGGACAAATTTCGCATCTAACGGTAGTTAACGTAAAAACCGATTTGTGTATGTATTGCGTAAAATTAGAAATCGATTTGTGTATGTATTGAGTAAAATTTATTTTCCTCTCAAATTGTTAGAAAGGAAAGAAAGAAATGCAAAATAATGTCTCTTATGCTAATTTACGTCCCTTTCTAATCGGAAAAACAGCTGGTGCAGTTGCTTGTTAGTATATATGCTCTGCTTGAGAGTGAGAAAGTTCATTGTTAACTGGGTCCACAATCTTTTAGAGCAGGATAAGGAGAAGGTATTGGACAATTTATAAGTCATTGGATGAATAATTAAACATGTTTCTTTATTTAACCAAATATGTATGCGAAACGTAAATCATTCGAAAGCGTGTTTATTATTGATCGCAATGATTCAAGATAGCAAGAAATTATCGATGTTGACTCTAAACTCGCATCGAAAACTACTTAAGATAGCCAAGTTACGCTCGACTCCTATTCCTGTACAGTAGTCTAGAGAAACGTGCCTCTTTACATTCGCTGAGAGCAATACGCTTCACTTAGCTTGCTTTAACCCAGAACGTTAGTGGTGAAAAATAGTAACGTTCCTTAATTGGTGGGTCTAATGCATCCATCCTTTTCAAGGTGATGATAAAATATAACAATAGAAATAATTTTTTGTTTATAAAAATTGTTGAAATTAAACTTTGATAAATATTTTACATTCAAAATCAACAATAGGCATTTCTATTTCTTATTTGACCTTAAACAATTCCTTCATTTTACTTTGAAAATAAAAATATGGTATGGAACAAAAATTATTAAAAAGCCACGAACCCATTTGTAAAAAATTTGTTCTTAGGAATAAATATAGGCTTAAAAAAAAAAAAAACTTAATAACTTCTGCTTAACCTTAAACGGCTAATGTTAGTCTTTTCGACTAACATGGTGAACTTTTTTCGCTGTAGCCTTCTTAACATTGTAGTAGAAGAAGCGGTATGATACTTTGTATCAACTCAGTCGACAATGCAGTTTCAAGGAACGTATGCGTCGTGCGGACAAGTGTAATAAAATTTTATGTATAAAGTTCTTGCTAGTCACATCGACTTACACTACCGGCCAAAAGTTTAGAACCAAGAATAAAAATCTTTGTTAACTGGAAATTATTCCAAAAGGACACCTGCTGAGGATCTAATTTGAATACCTGAGTATTCTTTTGCTACTAAAGAATATCTGACAAGTGCCCTCCTTGCATATTTTTATGTTTGCATCCTAGAAAGGTCAATTGTTCCCAAGCATTAATTAAAGCACCTTCAATGAGTAACAGGTAAAGTCATTGTAATATTTCTCTGACCTGCCCATTACGAAGCTTTTTGGTCTTATTTAGTGTTGACCGTAATTAAGGATAATTTTAGCTTCCTGAAACGTATTTATTTCCTGAGTTTTCGAAGAGTTCATCTTTCTCTAGTTTGATTAGTCTCAGTTTGCCTTGTTATAGTCAAGACACTTTAAAATGGGAAAAGCCCGCGAAATTAGCAGTGAAATTCGTGCTGTCATAGTTCTGAACGTCTAATTGCGTCGCAACTCAAGTTATCGTAGACTTGTGTTCATAACGCAATAACCCGAAACAAAGCGACTGGCAGTAATCAAACCCGTTCGCGATCAGGAAGGCCAAAATGTACCACTCAAAGTGAGGATAATCTAATCGTCGTTACCAGCAAGCGAAATAGACTTCTAACAGCACCACACATCCGCGAACAAATGAACAGCTCTCGATCGAAACCTGTGTCAGTGACTACGGTAAAACGACGATTAAGAGATGCTGGGTTATTTGGCCGGGTCGCAGTTCGAAAACCGCTTCTAAACAAATTAAAAAGAAACGCATGCAGTGGGCCCTTGCCCATCGAGACTGGACCGCAGATGACTGCAAAAAAGTTCTTTGGACAGACGAATCCAAATTTCAAACGACGTAGCGCCGAGGAAAAGATGCTGCCAGTCTGTGTGGTGCCAACAGTCAAGCACGGTGGTGGTTCCATTATGGTCTGGGGATGTTTCTCGAGCCGTGGAACTGGGGATCTGGTACGAATCAATGGAATCATGAAAAAGGAGCAATATAAACAAATACTTCAACGAAATGCCATTCCGTCTGGGTTACGATTAATTGGAAATGGATTTTTTTTCCAACAAGATAACGATCCCAAACATAGTTCTAAATTATGCAGAGACTATATAGAAGGGAAAGAAGCAAAAGGGATTTTACAAAATATGGTGTGGCCCCCTCAGTGTCCGGACCTAAATCCGATTGAGCTTCTGTGGGATGAGCTGGATCGAAATGTGCGGAGCTGTTGCCCCTCCTCACAGGAAGACATGTGAAAGGCTCTACAAGAAAGCTGGAACCAAATTTCATCCGAAACTATTGACGAATTGATTAACCGTTTGCATAGATTAGTGAAAAAAGTGATAAAATGCAAAGGAGGCTTTTTTGACGAAAAATCTGTTTAACATATAAGTGGCATTTTTAAAGTTAAGAGTTGAGATTTACTTATTCTTTTGTTTGATTTATAATCTATTTATACTAGTTAATAAATATTTTAATCAAAAATTAAACATTCTGCCTTATATTTTGAGTTTTGGTTCATTTTTCTTCTTTCATGGTGTTGGTCCTAAACTTTTGGCCGGTAGTGTATATATAGCCATAATGTAACTTTTCTTTAAGAACTGTGAGTTATAATGAGTAGTTGTTGCCTTACACTTGAAGGTAACTGTTATTGGTTTTAAGAGTGAAAATGTCTAGAAAACAATCATACAAAATCGATACATTCACAGGAGAAATGATTAACCATATTTTACATGAAGAAGGCAACCAGACTGATAGTGACGAAGATTCTGCATGCAGTGAAAATGAAAGTTGATTAGAGGTAGCAGAAAGCAGCGAAATGAATGAGGACTTATTGCCAGAAGACCTAAATCAATATGTTGGTTCTTCTTTAACTTGTTATGTATCAAATACTTTATGAAGTACCCAAAACATCCAAAAGGATTTGCTACAACAGCCAAGTAGTTCTTCCATTATTTCGTGTCGTCAAGCAATTCTGCGAGGCCAAAACAACCATGTCTAGTCCTCAAAAAAACGTTCACACATAGGACCGCAGCAATAAACATTTACCATAAATCGGAAGGCCCTAAGCCACCAGCAAAGGGCAAAACAAGTGCATTGAGTTGTTTCAAAATGTTTCTTACTGAAGATGTACTGAATGAAGTAGTGAAATAGACTAATGCAGAGGTTATAATAAAACAACAAACCTATCAAAATATTCAAACTTAACAAAAATTAACCAATTTAACAGAGATAAAAGCCTCTGTCTGACTGCTAATTTTCACAGCCATTATGAAAGACAATCACTTGCTTAGAGATGAGCTTTTTGACGTCTCGTAAATTGGATCTTGGTATGTAACGACAATGAGCAAAGAGAGATTTGAGTTTGCATCGCGTTGTCTCCGATTGGATGATAAACCTATAAGACCACAAACACAACATCATGACA
Source organism: Odontomyia ornata (assembly GCA_963969285.1). NCBI lineage: Eukaryota > Metazoa > Arthropoda > Insecta > Diptera > Stratiomyidae > Odontomyia > Odontomyia ornata. Next base: position 28,141,252 of record OZ017740.1, on the reverse strand, counting down.
ATTTTGTGAATTATAGAGGCAATTATAATCGTGGACCTTACGTGAACAACTCCTGGCATTAAGGAGGCGATGTCCATTTAGGATGTATATTCCTAACAAGCTAGCTAAATATGGCATCAAGATCGTCACGATGTGCGACAGTTTGGCAAAATACATGGTTGATGCAATTCCTTATCTTGGTAAGAATACAGACACCGGAGGATCACCTCTAGGCGAAGACTTTGTCGAAGAAATTACAAAACCCATTCATGGCTCGACTAGAAACGTCACTAACGACAGCTGGTTTATCTTAGTCGGACAGGTGAAATTTCTTCTACGTGGGACTTACAAATTAACTATACTCGTAGTCGGTAAATTACGGTCAAACAAAAAAGAAACTTCCATAGAAGTGGCCAATTTGAGAAGCAAAAAGAGGTGCAGCAATGTTTGCTTAGTTATTGACATTGTTTAAACAAAACAAGATGGTATATATCTTATCCTCCTGTTCTGGGGAAGGGATTGTTGACAAATTAACCAAAAAGCCATCAATGGTAGAATTTTATAATCAGACAAAAGCTAGTGTCGACACGCTCGACGAAATGTGCGTAATCATGCCTTGCAGCCGTAAAACCAATAGATGGCCTATCTGTATATTTTATGTGAGGCTTAACATGGCTTTAATTAAAAGCTATATTATTTATTGCTGTAACATAATAGAAGGTCAAAAAGGCCAAGGAATGGAAAATATTTATGCGGGATTTGTATACCCAATTGATCTTTTCTTTTTTTTTGAAAAACGCTGCGCAATACCCAACTTGAAGAGAAACCTACGAGGAAATATTAGCCATGTTGCTCAAGCAGGTAGCTTAAGAGATACTGCCGATTACTCCTCTCGCGAGAATCAAGACCAATGTAAAGAAAGGAAGATTTGTGCCTTCTGTTATTATTAAAAGCATCGCATGATGAAATCTCGGTGTGAAAAGTGCGAAAAAAGTATGAGAGAAGACCACAACGTTGAAATGTGTGTAGACTGTTTCACACAAATTTAAATTTATTTGAATTTTGTTTTGTGTATAGTTTATAGAGTTTATTTAGTTAGGATGGGTAAAAAACATGTCATTTATTCGAACACTTACTCGACCTCACAAAAAGAGTAAGAAGCAATCTCTTTTGTAACCTTTAACAAAAATATTGAATACATTTACGGATTTTTTTTATTTTATATCATAAAGTAAGGACCATAGTTTTTAAAAATGTGCAAATGATCAGATTTTGAGGCAAAAAACTTAATTTTTAGCCGGTTTTCTTTGTTAGTCTAATTGACTAACCTATAGCCTCTACGCTGAAAAAATATAACGAGCCATCTAGGGTAAAAAAAATTTGGTATCGGCGAACGTGAGGGATGACATTGGCTTGCATTGTACTTTGATTGTAGCTTGCATTTAACGTATAACTGCACAGTCTTAGCTCTCTATTTCGGCGGATATAGTGAGCATCTTTTTCTTTTATTCGTCTCCAATTGCAGGGTTTCACACTATCTAGTGCTACCGCGGGTGGTACTCTTAGAACCGTCGCAATGCTTGAACTGAGTTGTGTTGGAAGACTTTCATTGTAACATCTCTCTCTCTCTCTTTCATGTAGGGTTCACAAAAAATCTTTGCAAGCCCTTTTAAAGACGCCATCCTTATCATTTTCATAGTTTTTTCATGAGTCTTTTGGATGATATTGCCATTCAATGTGTCTTGTCTAACATCCTGTATAACATAGGCATCGGCCAGCGCCACGTTCTACGACTGGAGGAATATATCGAAAACATTTAGTCAACCGGATCCACACCGCTTTTTGTGTTATCATAATGAAGAATAATTCCAGGTTTGTGTGGACTCGGTACAAAACTTCCAACTGTCTTATCTTTTGTAAGCCTGAACAGTGATGATCTGATTGGCCGATCTTTATGAAGCAGAAACTTTTTGGGATTTCTTTCTTATTTTTCCTCAAGGTTCCAACAACAGTAAGATCTATGGATTTCATAAACTCATTGATGTATACAAGTTGTCTCTAGTGATGTTGCGGTTGGAGTGAAAAATGGGCTGACATAATCATAGACAAGCTTGGACTGGTAATGGGTTTTTTTTCTCTTCTTCTGTCAAAGTGTGATCGTCCATATTTTTACCACTATAAAAACATGAGTTTAACACATGATGTGTCTTTTGGTCCACGAGATATTGCATTTTCAAACAATATTTCGTGGGTTTTCTGGAAATGTATATTTTGAAAGCACAGCGTCTTCAAAATGCAAGCAACATCTCGTCTGTAGTTGCATTAGCGCCAATTGAGTAATTGGCTCCAATATTTTAATTGAAGCTATCAATTATTTCTTTTGTTATCCAACTTGGGTCGGTTCTTCTACATTCTTCACTATTTTTTGGATTATCGAATCGAGGGCATAATAAAAGCATGTAAAATTTAAATGATGACGTACATAGTTAGAATATTTCCCATCCAGCTCCATATGTAGCAAACAATGAGGTTACTGCCTCGTAGTTAGACTTAAAAACGGATAAATAAATCAATAGATGTAAAAGGGGTCCAGTTCTAATTTAGTGCTTTCATTCAATTTCATCCTATCTTGAAAATTGTATCTCATTCTAAACACAGCTAGTTTTTTTGTTTAGAATAGTATTTTGTTCTTGATGTTTACATCAAATATCTTCGCGAGTACTTAATTTGGACCACATGGCTCTATATATATTGATTGAGATATGGCAAAAGGTAATCCAACGATGTTATGGCTTCTGGTATGAATCGACCTTGCAAGTGGCATTGTAGCCCATTTGAATCTGTTTCTCTCAAAAAATGTCCATAAGAAGTAGTTTGTTCATTTGATACAACTTCAATATGGTCTTCATCATGATTTTCGTCTTCGTTGTCAGATAACTCAGAGTTTGAGTAATCGTAATAATTGTCCAAAAATTCACCACTAAGTGTGTAGCTGTAGTGAATTGGAGGAATATGGATGTCCGTCAAGGACTGCAGCGATGGTCTGCTGCCTCGGTGAGCAAAGATGTTGGTGCTCGCCGAAATAGGCCTTGCCTGAGAATGCGTGAATGCGCTGGCAGGCTAGCATTGCGGTGTCATGGGGAGGGTTCTTTTCCCCAGCACAAGCACCCACTACAAAAAACGAATAAAGTGATTTTAGGAGTCGGTTTGATGTATTATCAAAGCAAACGACGGACCGGGCCTGGCGAACGAGGGCAAGATGGCCCCCAAATAAGAGTGGGTCACCCAGGTGGAAAATTCAAAATCTAAGCCGGATGAGAAACCAAAAAAACTATCACAATTAGCAATCAATCTGCATGAATTTTTGGAACTATCTTTGAGTGTCGCATCTTCCAGCAAGATTTGCTGCTTATTGACGGTAAAACCGGAATGAATGAACCAGGTGGAGCTCCGCTATTAGTGCTGATGTTGTAAATTGAAGCTACATCACAACTAGTCGCAGAGTTAACGAACGATCTTGAAGAGCAAACGTTTAAGTAACATGAAGAGGCATCCACTGGTTGACTACAGCTTTCATATAATATGCCTTAATTAGTCCCAGCAGCTCGATATATTTTATCTAATTGCACTGCGCAGATGTAAGCTTGTAAAGCATCAGTAGGCTAGTTCTGCTGTAGATATAAAACACCAATTGAACACCATGTGTCGGCGTTACCCTCGCTTTCCTCTCCTAAATTTCTATACGATATAAAGGCATCATGAACTTTGTTAATACCAGCGAAACATCCTTCAAGCAAGTATAATGAATGTCCTGATTTTGGATCGGCTTCAATTGACTTTTCGTAGCCAACGTATTGCAAATGATTCACGTGGTCTTTTTTTTTTTCACTTAATAATTATACACATAGATTATGGCAGTGATTGTTGTACTATGGTATGCGCGAGCGCACCAATTGCTGTCTTATCACATCACCGAACCCGAGCAAGCTCACTTATAGGCAAGCAAATGAAATAGCGGCAAACCGTCGAACCAATACACTCTACAAATTGTTCTCCCATTCATTCACACACATCTGTCTAGAGCTAGCCAACATTCTTATGACACTTAAAATTATTTTGGACTCAACTACCAGCGCTAGCAATCAGATTTCTAACTAATTCTCCAAGACAATTTTCATTTATTCACTGAATAATGACCATTTATTTTTAACACACCATGCAAGTCTGATGGCCCCGGCACACTCCACTTAACTCAATCTAATCTTTATTCAGTCGCGACGGAAGAGACAATGATCTTCCTCACGTCTTGGAAAATTCGAATGCATCTTTCTTCTTTCCCTTCATCTTGCATCCCGTACTCTACGTAGAACACTTCACTACTCTTCAATTCGCATGCGTATAATGTGTTAATAATGTGAGCGACTCGCATCGATGAACATATACGCGCTTGCAAAAAATCAACCACGCGACCTATCCCGCTCGTTGTCTCGAATCGAGCCCCGCTTCGCAGCAATCGTTTTGCTTATCTCGATGAGCCTTCAGGATGGCGGGAACGGAGGTTTTTCTCAACGAGTTAAACTGCAATTCTTTGGTAAATTGCTATGCAAAGGGGTTGCCGTCATCGAATTTTTTGGATTTTAATTTTTATTTCAATTATTTCGTTGGCAAGCAATTCTTCTGGTAATGGTAGTGGCGGATTGCAGTACGGGAATAGTGTTTTCTTCGCATATTTTTTTCGAGCAGTTTGCTTAGGCGACTGCTCGATTACTAGGTACATAGCTGGGGCTTGTTGCACCCAAAAGAAAAAGACTTTCGGACTCGGTTAAGCTTATCCGGGGGCGAGCGCGGGGCGCCACTCGCTACAAATACGGCTTGCCAGTTTCACTTCCTGACAGAACGAAAGCGAACACTTAATCCACTTTTCACGATGCAAATCAACAAAGTCAACTGACACCACGCGAATTATTTCGCCCTACTCTATCCAAACCAAGAAAAACTACTATCGCGAAAATTTTATACACTCTACGGGTGTGCTTTTGCACACCTCCCCCGATTACTTTCACTCCACTTTAATTTTATTCGGAGAGCCGCATCCGTTTCAACCTGATATTTAATGTCTATTTATTTGAATTGTAATATAAGATGAAAATCTATTTTTTTCCCAAATTTCCGCTTTATCTACTTTAATCCATTCTGGTTAATTTAGAGTTACAATTTCAATCCTCGAATTCATTAATGCAAATAGAAAAACAACGAAAGTATTGCAACAAATAAAAAAAAGCAAGTCATTAATCGATTGACTTACTGTTTTACGAAAAATAAAGGGGCTCGTTATTTGCTGCTTCGGTTGACGATTCTGATGATTCTTTTGTCACTAGGCAACCCTCCGTGTACTACGACGATCACTTGCCGCTTATTTTTCAACTTTTTCCCCCGATGCCTTCGTTCCAGCTTTTACTTTTTGAATCCGTCTTCTTTTCCAATCCTCCACCACCATCTTGACAACTTTCTTCCGTCTTTTTCACAATCGCCATCACTTTTTCATGCAAATCGAAAATTCAAAAAAGGAAGCGCGTCAGTCGTCCAACTCTTAAATAGCTTCGCCTCTTACGGCCACTTTGCTGCTCTTTGAGCGAGTTATTTGTCATGGGTTCAGCCACCTCTTCGGAAAGGTTCTTCCTGTTCCAGCGGAGTGGTGCCACTCAAACTTGGCGTGATTTCTACTCCACCTTTAACCACTCTGTTGGCGATCACCCCAATCACGGCTGAATTGGCTGAATTAGTGAGCTCACATAGAACGAATTCCCAACGTAACGGTATTCAACCTTTAAAGATCAATTTGAGTATGTATTAGGGTTCGCAAACGCTATCATGGGGAAATTTGGGAAGCTTCAAACTCTCGAAGCTTCAAATATTGCTCTGCATAGGCGTTTGAATGAAATGCAAGACGATGAGCTTCCATTTTAATCAGGTAGGTGGAATATTCTACTTCCATTTGGTGTACGTACATGCAAATACTCGTACAACAGCAAACCAATTTTGTGCTTGAAAGCTTTGTCCCAAGTGAATAGTGTTTTCACGTTTTACCAAAAATGGAAACATATTATGATAAACGCGTTCTCTATCTTGCGCAAGTTTATCGCTTGTTTCATTCGAACATTTTCCAGCCCTTTTAATTTGGCTGATCAGCTAGCGAGCTTGCGTGTTAGTATATACTCAGCAAACTATATAAAAGTGAGTGCACCCGTGAATGTAGTACTTGCATTCGTTAGAAAATTCATATGAATAGGGATGAAACGATACGAGTAAATATAACTACTTACTCGATACTTTTCTTTCGAAACCAAATACTTTTTGTATCGATACTTTGAAACCAAGTATCAAGTAGATATCGGTCAAAAGTATTTGTATCGGTATCGTTTGCCAATGTCAGCTTGACGAGTTGATTAACAATGCGGATATAAGAGCCAGCTATGTTGATAAAAAAAAAATTTCTGTGAATCCAACATTAAAAATTTTTTGAACGCATCTTTACGAATCGAATATTGAAATTTACGCACAAACCCTAGTCGTAGTTTTGTGCAGTTGGCAGGCTTGCTTGTGCTTGTCACGTAAGAGAGAAAAAGAAATCTGTTGACCAATCCGCATATTTATTTTTTCGTCTGTCATTGTTCTCGTTCATTCTGCACGTATGCATAACCTCTGACTGTGACTGTCCTCATCGTTTGATATCAAACGTTAGCTTAATTGTTTTGTGCATTTGAATTAGAAATATATTGACGGATTGTACGTGAAAATGGGACCTCCAAAATCTAGCGTGTGGCAGTATTTCGTCAAAAAAGACGAAAAAAATGCAAGTTGCAAAAAGTGCTTCAAAAGTGTGTGGTTTTGCGGAAATACATCGAATTTGCATAAGCATTTGAAAAGCCACCCGGATTATATTGCACCAGACAGTGCTAATGACAAGATTTCAATGTAAGTGCATATATTTACACCCCATCTATAGATTATCATGTGATGTTTTCTAGTCAATTTTGATTTTGAATTGTTTTGTACGGTATGTCAATCGGTGCGATTGATGCTGATGCAATCATATAAGTGCACGATTATACTACTAACGTAGCCGGTGGGTAATTTTGATGACTTTTGATCAAGAATAGTGTAAGAAATCGTATTTGATCTAGAAATTCCTGCGAAATGTCCTTAGTTTTCGAGAAAATTAAGGGTAAAGATCCCGCTATATAAACTTTGGAATGTTTGTGCTCCGCTGCTTCCGTGATACATGTAAATCATAGAGGGGGCCCATTATAGGCGTACATTATAAAAGGGACCACAGACGCCGTGCAGCGCCAAAAGATTCTTACTTTTTTTCGTTTTATCTCAAGTGACAGGAAATGTCAAGTCATCTGGTGACTTCGGGATCAACATTTTACATGAAATTTGTGTGATGAGAAATTGTTTTCATTATCCATAATTTTCTTGAAAACTAGCCGAATATCGCAGATATGGCCACAATTCTTTAACCAAACTTGACCGAAGTCATCCAAATTACACATCGCCTCCTTAATTATAATCCTCCCCATAAGTACTGTCTGGTATCGATAAAGTAAAAATAAAGTAATATTGACATTTGACTCAAATCTTAACTAATCAAAGCACACACTGACATTATTGAAGATAAATAATGTATGTTGTACTTCAATTATTTTTAGGAGAAAGAAAAAGGAAACCGAAGGTGATGTCGTAGCAGGTAGTAACCGAAATGATAAAATAGCCTCTCATTTCCTCTCAGCTCCGTCATCAGCAAAGTCATCGACGTACTCCAAGAAACTGCTCAGTGATAAATATGATATTGTGAAGATTGAGTATGTTTCAAGAATAACTAACGCCACTGAATTATGTGTGACGCTTGATATATGGACAGAAACCATGAACGAAAAAAGTTTTTTGGGTGTAACGGTTCATTTTTTGGAGAAAACGGCTCTTACCAGTTCAAATATTGCCACCAGGGAGCTTCAGTCAAACCATACAGCAGACTACATTGCTGAAATATGTTGTATAATTCTAGAAGGCTGGGATATACCACCATCTAAATTCACTTGCGCTGTTACAGACAATGGTGCTAATATGGTTGCCGCAGTAAAAAGAAGTCTTGGTGATTCGAAACATTTGCCATGTTTCGCCCATACTATAAATTTGATAGTAGATTCTTCAATAAAAAGTACTTCGACGCCAATTAATAACATAATCAATAAAGTTAGGAGCATTGTTAAATGGATTAAAAATAGTGTTATAAAATCAGACCAACTTCGAAAAATCCAGATTGAAAGTGGCATATCTGAAGGATACACGAAAAAATTTATTCTTGACGTTAAGACACGGTGGAATTCACTATTTTATATGGTGGATGGATTTTTAGATATGTCGAAATTTGCTTCGCAACTTTTACTCGATGCTACAGATGATAGTCCTGAATTGGTGACTGGAAAGGAAATTGAAATATTGAAACAAGGAGTCCAGTTGTTACAACCATTTGAATTTGTCACAAGAGAATCTTCAGGCCAGAATTATGTTACCTTATCAAAAATAATACCCATGATTAATTGTCTGACATCACAGCTAACGTTATTTTCTTCATCAATAGATTGTGTGACTCAATTACAAACAAAACTACTGGCTGAATGCAAAAAAAGAATCGGTCTCATTGAATTTAACACACTCGCAGCATTAGGGACGATTTTAGACCCAAGCTTCAAAAATTTACATTTTCAAGACGCAAGTGCATGTGGAAGGGCAATACAAAAATTAAAAAACATTATTAAAGAAGATTTTACAATGTCAACCAGTGGATCTGAAGACGAAATACTCAGCGAAGATTTTGATTTTTGGTCACACCACAAACAACTAGCAGTTGGTCAAAAGCGACGGCGTGCCAACTCACAAGCCGATGAGGTGTCCATATATTTGGCTAATCTTGTCTGTGCGTTAAAAGCCAATCCATTAGAAGAATGGGAGGATTTGTGTTTCCAGCATTGTATAAACAAGCGCGATTATTTTTAAACATTGTCGGTACTTCTGTTCCCTGCGAAAGGCTTTTTTCCAAAGCTGGCGCAACAATCACTGCATCCAGAAATCGTCTAACTGGCAAACATCTAGAAAAATTATTATTTTTGGGGAGTACTACAAAAGCTGATTTTTTTTCATAGCTTCCTTTTTTATGACGTATGTCTGAAGACATGATATGGTTTTCAATAAAGAATTTCAATACTTATTGGTGTGTTTTTTATCCTAAATAAAAAAAAAACAATCGATACGAGTATGTATCGATGCTTTTCAATCGATACCGAGTAAGCATCGATACATTACGACTGATACCGGACTGAGTCAAAGTATCGATACCTCAGTGGTATAGTTTCATCCCTACATATGAAACCTAATGGAGCTTTGGGGAAAAAATCATCTATTTACATTCACGTCTTGCCTCGCGCCATTTTCTCTGGATGCTGGGTCGTGTGCATTGTATGGATTTATGATTATTTTCCATGAATTCTTTACCGCCATTCAATTCAAATGACTGGCGACAGATTAAATGCATATATTTGCCTTAGATGACAAAAATGTAAATACTAACCAACTTAAACTATGTCCAAATTTTGTACGTGCCTTTCGCAGCGTCGTTTATCGAATGAAGTGAAAGAAAAACATATAGAAAGTTGGAAATGAATAAGATAATTTGCCGTGCTTTGAAAGTGGGGCGAATGAATTTATAATTACTTGGAATATGTTTGAAACGTTTGTGGCGTGGGGTAGAAAAATTTACTAAGCTATATGAAAATATCGTTTGAGTGTGTGCAAACTAGTGAGCGATGGTTTGCTGGGTATGCTCTTACAGTTTGGTGGTGTTAAGTATACATTAGTTTCGACCATGGATTGGAAGAACTCTTGTAGTATAGCATGCTTTACCTAGATTGGTTGAATAACTGTTTGCGGATTGAGTAGGTCAACTTCGTAATGTCCCCAAATAACTGCTGGCATAGCACGATCTTCAGGATTGAGCGTGTCTCGAACACCATTAACATATGACGTGATATCAATATTGTTTGTAAATTCAACTTGATTATTCAACAAGATTTGATCAATCAAAGATTTCAAAATTAGTTTAGGAAAATATTTCGGATCACTCAATTGTATCAGATAAGGATTCGTTTCCCAATACTTTTTGAAGAATTCGTCAAAATTAACAGGTGATATTAACCATCGAAAGACATCCTTCCCATCTTCAATGCTATCATTTGTTGGTAGATTGCTATCCGTAGTAGCTTATCCTTTGCAGACATATTTAACGATACATATTTTCCTGCAGTATGTTGAACAAATCTTTCTACTTCTGGTGTTTCATTTTGCGGGCGGTATTTATTTGGTTTTTCCTTCTTTTTAGTTGGCATGCTTCCACCCGATTGCTCTAGAATTTATTGCTTTCAGGATTTAGAGTTGCTGATGACTCCTTCATAGTACTCTAGAATTTCATCAACTTCAGCCGCAGCACTCTTGGTATGATTTGCCGTTCTTTTTAGGTGTAGAGATATTCAAAGTTCTGATTTTTCTTGGTTTTTGGATGGTGGGCTTTTAGTAGACTGATGCGAAATCAAACAAAAACCTAGTCGAGTGCGGCTCGGTATTAGCTCGTTTAACGCATAACACGACTGATATGGTAGTATTCGAGGTGAGCTCGTGTCGATGCCTCTCTACTCCACCCGTAACAGACTGCAATGGAAATGTTAAGTTTTTGTCCATGTTTTTATCATCATTATTTAGTTCTGCATTTAATCACTGCTCCAACAGTTGATCTTGATTCCTCGAATCATTGCTTTGGCTTGTGGTCTCAAATACCTGAAATAAAACAGAAATACTAAATAAATAATAACAAAACAAAAATGTAATGTGTCTTTAGTGATGGGTCCCATGGGCCCATGCATATGACGATATTGACCTAAGTAACAGCAAGCAAAACACATTATTCCGACTTAGCTTGCTTCAGCTTACTGCAGGAAGTTGCCTAGAAGTGGGGAGCGTTCCCACGTCTGCGGAACTTTTTATATACATCCAAATATTGAACAACGGTCCATTAGACCCACGACTACAGTTAAGAGTCAATATATCCTTTGATTCTAACTACCATATACTCGCATATTAACTTCTTGAGCCACGTACGTCAGCTAGTGCATAATTGAATATGCTTCTCAAAAACATTTTCTTGCAATCATAAAAGCAATTAAAAATGTTGATATAAAGTATGGCAATAATCGAGTTTGCCAGACAAAAAACTTTGATACCTCGTAGTCAAAAAGCCAAAAGCCAAAAGCGCTTTATTTAATACCAATCGTTATAAATTTTTAAAAGAACATAAAGCAAATTCCAAACAATAAAACTATAAAAAACTTAATGGCCCGAATTGCTCTCTAAATTTATACGTTATCAGTTAAACACATTTAATGAAAAAAAATACACTAGCAAATTTAAATTAATTAAGATTATTACATATTTTTTGATTCAATTGGAAAAAGGAGAAAAAACCAAACAGCATTATTCAAAAATTACTTACATTACTAACACAACAATGAACTTATATCCTATACCTAAACTGTTACACACTAATTCTAAATTAGTTCAATAAAAAAAAAAAAACAACGTTACCTTATATTGAAACCTAAACCTAATTTATAATACAAATAAACAACTCTAGATGTAGCAATAATGAGGTGAATCTAAAAAAACAAAGTAACGAGAAAAAGCACAAAAACAGAAAATAAACACGAATAATTTAGACATTGTCATTCAGCCACCAATACCTAGATTGCTCCATCTCAGCTCGACCAGCCTCAACGAACCTAGCAAATGAGTATCTCCATTCGAATTGTTGGTCTCGTGAACTCAAATTCGGAGGATATTTTATCTTCTTATCGGTGGCCCGTCTATATATGTGATATATGACTGGGACGCCGTCAGAATCAAAAACGTATCGATTCATGTCCAAATACACGAATGCTTCTGGAGGAATGAAGCCAGTAGCGAGGCAAGTCGCTATATACCCGTTTGTAGGGTGGAACGGCTGTGAAATCCAAGGGTTTTCACTCACAGTTACAGATCTTGCGATATGATTCCGAAGAAGTTTCAATATGAAGATATCGACTCTTGTCACTTGAGCGGTTTGATAAATTTTTCTATTCGATATATAGTGCTTCCAATCCGTCTCAGGCTTCCTATACAAACCAGTACATGCACGAAGACATTTCCTTTCGAAAACTCTTAATCTTTCCATAGTACTAGCACTCTGGTTGTACCAGATCTGGCATCCGTATGTCAAAACTGGCCTAACCAGGGACTTGTAAGAAATAACTTTGACTTTTTGATCAATGTATCTGGAATGTAAGAGTCGCCGAAGAGCCATGACTACTTTGAGTGCTTTACTGAGCATGATTTTCACATGTTCAGTACAGTACAGATACTGATCGAGATGAACACCGAGGTATCGAACACAGGATTTATGTGGAACCCGTTCTGAACTACCCTCACCAGCCATAATGTGGAAATCCTTCCAATTACGTTTCAGGTCTTGACTGGCCCCCTGCAGCGTTGTCCGAAACAAAATTGTTTCGCACTTCTGCGCATTGATTTTCATTCGCCAATTGTCGGTGTAGAGCTGCACATCATTAAACATTTTTTGAAGATTGCTCTGAACAATTGTAGCTTTTCGGTCTGCCGTATAGATGATCAGATCATCAGCAAACGCTACCAATGATCGCGTTGGCGAGACATTAAAATCAAAGCTGTTCAATAGCTTGCGAATGAATATTGAGAAAAACAGGGGCGCAGTAACTGTTCCTTGCTGTAGACCATTCAAACCTTGAATTCGCGCATTGTTGTCAGATTTCCATCAGTTACAACAAACGATTTCCCGTATAACATATTACACATCATGGCGACAAGGTGTCTGGGGAACCTGTCCTGAAGAAGTTTGAAAACTAGTCCATCTAGCCACACCGTATCGAAGGCTTTCTCCATATCAATGAGACATGCTCCAACACATTCTTTGTTGTTTAGTTTCCAACAAATGTCTGAGGTTACTTTCGTTACTGCATGTATGGTCGAATGCCTGGCACGAAAACCAAATTGGCAATTCGGCATCAACTCATATTTCTCAATGTGGGCGTTTAATGCTCTGTTGAGTATCACTTCAAACACCTTGCTGATGTTAGGCAGCAAGCCGATTGGGCGATAGCTTTTGGGGCATGAAGATTCTTTTCCTTTGTTCAAGATCGGAAATACCTTAGCCTTTTTCCACTCATTTGGGAAATATGAATTGTTCAATATGTTGTTGAACAATATGCAATAATTCCTAATAGCAACCTCAGGCAAATGTCGGAGAACTATATTTGGAATACCGTCAGTACCACCTGATTTTTTGTTGTTTATTCTGCGAAATATGAAACACAAGTCTTCATAGCTGACAAAATAATCAATAAGATTCAAGCTCGGTATGAGGTCAGATGTTAACGTTTCATCGAAATGAAGAATTGATTGGCCGTTCAGGCTTGATTTGAAGTCGGAAACTTTTGCTTCAACGATCTCCGAAAATATTTCATTCCTTCTCTCTGGGTTTGGCAGATGAACCAATTCAAAATGTGTTCCAATCAGGGCAAGCTTCTGCAATCCATCACATATAATCCTGTTTCCATTTCTATCCGGAGTCGTACTATCAATTCCGATACCAGCCCTATCGAGAAGATTTATCTCATCACTAGCGACTTCAACATTCGATACCTTCACTCGAGACTTCCTGCGGAATAAGCTATTCACTTTCGCGAAAACGCCATCTGGGTCCTGTGGGCTAATACCGCTCAGTTTTCCCGCCCATTGATTGCTGACCTCACTCCTGAAATATGACCGGATTAAGTTCCGGACATTCTTCAGATGTAACTTCAACAAAGCCAACGAGGGATGGTTGTAGTCCAAAAATCGTCGATAAATATTGTTGACGCGGGTGAGAAGAAGGCTTTCCAATCTTTTCAACCTTGCGATGGTTGGTGTTTCATATCCTTCCATATTGTTTCGATGTTTAATCTTGGGAACAACTTTCTCAATCGTTTTCAACGTCAGCTTCTCTAACTTCGACAAATAGACATCTATTCCATCGTCAGTTAGAATTCTGTTATTAGGAACCATTGAGCAAGCGTTGCCATCATCAGAAGGGTGACATTGCTTCTGGCACTCCCGATTAAACTTCTTTTGAAACTTTCCCCAGTTTGTTTTTCTGAAATTCAACCGATGGTTTTCATGTTGAACTGGAATGAGGAAGAAATCATCCCTGTGATGATTGATTTCCATAACGATTACGTTATGGTCGCTATCGTAAGGAAGCATCTGCAGTTTCCGTTGAGGACTATTAAAGCTGAATTCAAGTCTTGCGTCACCAATGCAGAGGTTCAAATATGAGTTTGTCCTAGGGTATGTTGGGAACTCCGACCCATAAAGGTTGCACCTGTACTCAATTTGGTTCTCTGTTATCCATGATTTCAGGAATACACCTCTTGGATTATTGGTGGCGTTTAGCCATGATGTATGCTTGGCATTCAGGTCACCAGCAAGAATATAATAATTATGCAGCCTGTTCAATTCGAGTATTTCAAACAAGGAATTGAGTTCGTCCTTAAACTTGAGAACATTTTGACCAGTTGCATAGGCAGAGATAACGAAGAGGTTACCCCCACGTGGCAGTGAAATTTTGATGACGGACACTTCAAGAAATTCAAAGTTTTTGAATTCGACCTTTTCAATATTTTGGAAACGATAGGGTCTTCTAACCAATATCCCGGTGCCGCCTCCCTCATCACCTATTAGCCTATCGTTTCTTACGAATGCAAAATCTTTAAATTCCATGGAATGTCATGAATTGAGGTGGGCTTCAGTGAGAAGTATGATGTCAGGCTTTTGCTTAACAACAAATTCAAGTAGATAATCACGTCGATGTATAGCAACGATAGAGTTGACGTTGATCGATATGAGGCGAAGCCTATCCATGGGAATATGACTGGATGACAAGTTATTATTAGGCATTTGAAAGACCTAAACGCTGAAAAGCAAAGTTAATTTTTGAATCTTGTTTGTCGATTCTCTCCGATAAAGAATTAAGTTGCTGGTAAATTTTGAGAAGCAGCTCATTATTGCCACTTACATTATTTACATTATTTCCAGCATTTTCTGCTGGTCCTCTAGCGGCGAGTGCAAACGATACTCCGGGATTGACGAAGTTGGAAGGTATGATATTACGGTGTACTTGTGTTTGCTTTTGAGCAAATTTAACTTTTGCATCTTGATATAGGGAGCATCCTCGATATGATGCTGGGTGACCAAAAACACCGCAGTTAACGCAGTATAATTTTTCTTTAGGCTCCGTCTGAGCCAATTTGCACTCACCGAGAGCATGAACGTCTTTACATTTAACGCAACGATAGTGCATGGCACAATTGGCAGCCGAATGTCCAAATCTTTGACACCGGTAACACTGGTTGACTTCTCTTTTCTGGAGGCGTTCCCACCTCACCACGTTGAAATTCAAGTAACTTATTTGTTGAAGGGCACTTGGACTGCTCTTATTTGCAATTTGTACCAAGTAAAGTGGTAAATTGATCCTTTCTATGGTCGACCTTCTTGTCGCAAAGGCTTCGACCGAAACAAAATCAATATCTGGTGCAGCCTCCTTGAGAACCTGAAGAAGATCGACCGTATCCTCTCCGCTGTCCAAACCCTTCAACAAGAAGGTCTGATTCTTTTCACTTTTTGGGGTATAGGTGAAGTGTGGAACCTCCCCAGAAATCAGCGCATCTTTTGCTGACTTAAAATCAACCAGTGATTTTGTCCTTATAGTTAATTTTTCGGCATTAACTCTTTTGATTTCGAAATTGGCCAGTTTATTTTCGGCTGCCAATAGCCGAACCATATCTTTCCCGGTTTGTCCGAACACATTGATTGGGGGAACTTTTTCTATCTTGTTCGAAGCTTTTTCAGAGGAACCAGCAAAACTGCGGGCTGGTTTTTTCTCCTTATTTTTGTTCTTTAAATATTCAATAAAATTAACGTCATTATCTTGATTAAAATTACCTCCGATGTTTTCTTCGATTTCCATATCTTCGGGTGATCCCTCCAGAGCTGCAAAATAGTTTTGGCTCTCCTTGTTGCCACCAATACTTGGAACTTCTTCTGGAATTGCTTGCTTTGTGCTTTTCTTCGGCTTTGTTACCTGTTGCCATTGATTTTGTTGCTGCGCCTTTTGAGGCTTCATCCCTTTCTTGAAGAGATCCTTGAGAGACTGTCTCTCTTGTCTTAGTTCATCATTTTCTTTCTGCAATTTGGCCATTTGTTGATTGTCCGCTATTATTTGCAGCTTGCACCCTCCATCTGCGGAGTTTTCTTCGTTATGTTTTCTTTTGGTGATTGTTGCCAGTTTCGTATTCGTCATTTCCCCAGGTTGTCCCAACGGTGGGAAGCCGTCGGGCTCCTCCATACCAGCGGCGAAATTTTCTTTGGTAGTTTGTTTTTCGTTACAAATCGAAGTAAAAATATTCGATAGAAATTTCCTGAGTCGATTACTTCGACAATATAAAATTTTTTCCGATAAAAATTAACTTCGGACTAACGTTTTTTAAAAAATTAATTTTATTTTTGAAAACTTTTGACAGGAGCGATTTAAAAGACGTCTATACGCAAAGACTACTACGATCCATCATCGATACCTCGTAGTCCCTTGTGGCGTTAAATTGCCATCATCAAATTTGAAAGATATTCTTTCAAGGGAATACTCGTTAGCCTCTGAATTACATTTTACTCAAGGACTGGACAGTGACAAAGCAATTACTTTAAATTTGATTTTTCATTGTTGTTTCACTTTTAATTTAATTCTACTAATCCTACGATAACCATGTCCAACCTTAGACCCATGTAAAGCATGCAACAAAATTTCAAGGACCTTCGCAAATAATTGTGATTTTTCCTATGCTTGTCATCTTATATTAAATGAAATTCACTTTGCAGAACATTGACAATTTTTCATGGCATCCTTAACAGACGAAATTGTGTCTGCGATCTGAAAACGTTCTATTCTTCTATAGTTGGGCTAACCGACAAATCAGATGAAGCAATTAAAAAAGTTTAACTTTTATCCCGAAGCACTCAACCATGAAAGAAAACTATTCAGACAGAAATCCTTAACCTTCTTTTTCCTGTATACCTTCACTAATGGAAAGAGGAAATATAAATTACAATCAATGGATATGTAAAGATTTTTATAGCCTACTAAATTTGAAAGAGTTGAACCGAAAAAAAATCTCCAATCAAATTTATGATCCTTTTGCCATCTTTAGTCCGATGTGGTGGCGGTAGATCACGTTATTTGTAAATTTTATTGTACTTATACGCATAAAAATGCTATGAATATTGACTTAAAAATGGCGTAGTAACAACAGACCAGCTTGAGGTCGAATATGGGCAAATTCAAACACACAAAAAAAGAACAACATATATCAGAAAAGATGTTATGTATCTTTTTTATGCTTTTTCTGGCTCACAGAATACGTATATTCCGTCTGGGAAGGAATATGCAAAAAAAAGGCAGATAATCCTTGGCCTTTGTATCTGTACATGGTTGACCGGTGGCAGCCGCCAAAGCCAATATCGAAGGGATATTAGCTGCCGGGTGAGTGGTAGGACACAAAAAACGAAGCAAAAAAAATTATTCAAAGGACACATTCGGATGTTTTACATTCATTTGAATCCCTGCTTTCAACCTTTCTGCAATCATGCATAATACCGATAAAATGGAGAAATTTATAGACTGTTGGTCAATACGGTTGAAAAGAGATAAAACGAAAAAGGAAATATGAATAAGTTGGATTTGTAATTGGTTGCATGCGGTTTTATAGAGGAAAAAGTTGGACTAAAAGATATCGTAGCAATTCGAATGTGGATAAATCCTTTAAAAGTATGTGAACCTGTGGCATTTGCATCAATAAGGTACGGAAAAGCTATTACTCAAAGTATTTGCCTTGAAAATGTGAGTGTGCCCTTGCAAACCAATTTCAACATATTTCAGCACACACTGGTAGCCAAGCAATGAAATTGTGTAGCTAATCCTGCTCAGTGTTTGGAAGCTTAGTGAATTCCAAATGCAACATTTCAATATCAATTTTCCGACAAAGACCTTTGCAAAAGGAACCAGACATTGCCACCATCGCTTGGAATTCAGAATCCGACTCTAAGTATCTTTCACAATGAAACATGACACGCTATGCATGCCTAATGAAATGAGACAAGGAATTCAATCGATTCCGAGATGGATCCTGTAAAAGTAAAATGAGGTCAATACTGCGAGCTGTCAAAGACAATCCTCCTGTGAGATTGGGAAGTAGGGGCACTGGGTTTCTTCTTCCAAAAGAAGGTGGACAATTTATTTGTAAAAATCCTCTTCCTGCATCCTTGCCAAAGCAACCCTCGCTTGCAATGATTTCGTTGTTCCTTTCACTGACTCAAGAAAGTATCGAAAATGTTACTGATTTAGTTTGGCTTCCCAACAGATGCTCTATAGAAATCATATGTTGGACATTATGAAGAATGGCTGAAAGTCCACTTGCCTCGCTTTCTAAGCTTCAAACACATGTGAGGGAAATATATGTTTTGAATTTCCATTTGCCCAAAGCAATAAATCATTGTTCAAAGGTCAGACTAACGAAAAGTTATTTCGAACCAACAGCTCCCAACGAACCAAAATACTCACCCTGAATCTAACACTAGGGGGAGGGTGAAACAGAGAAACAGGATCTAGGATTTCTTTCTTATTAATATGAAATTCAGTTTTTTTCTCCGTTTTAACCATTTCTCACTGATACCCGAATCTACTATCAGTGCGGGGCGAAAGAAAAAGAAATGCCGGGCGGTAAAAGCGTGAGAACAAACGAAATCTGACTTTTCATGAGTTTTGTTGAGAACAAACGAAATCTGACTTTTCATGAGTTTTGTTGAGATTGCTTGGTCCGTTTTGCTCAAGTATGAGTTTTAAGCTCCGTTGAATTCCTACATGTTTGTTTTTTTATTCATATATTTTTTTGTATTTTTGTTTTGCGAAGCTATCAGCATTTGTTTGGGTGAATCGTTAGTTTTTCATAGAACGTTATCATAAAGGTTGTATATTATGTTTTTGTTATCTCATAAAAAAGGATACGCTTTGCATGATTTTATAAATTTTTGGGGAAAAGGAAAAAATATAACACAAAGTGGGCCCTGAGGCTGAAAAGCTAAAGATATAATAATTCATTGAAAGATAGCTTTGATGTATTGAAAAATGTTGTTTCAACATGGATTGGCTTTTTATCGATTGCAGGAAAACAAGAGTTTAAATTTGTGGGTGGGTTTGAAAATTTTACAAAAATAAATTATCAAAAAAAGTAGATTAAAGCAATCAAAACAATCTGTTCTTGAATTATTTTTTCAGGGAGAATTTGAATGAAATTATAGAATTTTTGTTGTAAAGGATGACAAATCGATATCGTACCATTCGTTTTGTTGGAATAATATTAAATTGCATTCCATGCCTCCTCTGTTGGAAAACTATCGCAGTTACAATTGTACCAACAGTACCAATGCATTAAAACGTTTGCTTGCTGTAATAATATTTATTCCTTGTATCATTGAACCTCAATAAAGATTATGAGCTCAGTACACTCTCACTGCGCTCAAAAGCGCGAAATTCTAGTATATTTAACAGAAGTGCATTTTTGATGAAATAAAGGCTGGTACAACCATAATGCACGATGTTAATTGAGAGTCACACCTTAACGTCAAGTTTTTCGACCAACTTAATTTGACATTTCTTTGTTTCAGTGTTTGACAAAGTCGACCATGGAGAGGTACACAATTGAGCAGCGCGTTAAGGTTGGTGAAGCCTCTTACGAAAATGGGCGTTCAAATCAAAATGCACTTCGTGATATTTTTGGTTAGCATAATCGACCAAATGTCTCCAAGATTGGAAGAACTGTGCACAAATTTCAGCAAACCGGGTCTGAAGGAAATGTGAAATCACCTGTACATGCTCCCCTAGTTCGTTTTGCGGAAAACATTGCTGTTATTCGCAACAGCGTGGAGAAGAGAACATCTCACGAACATAACTGATGCGAATTTTGAATAAAGATTTAAATTTACACGCTTACAAGGTTCAATTGACTCAAGAGCTGAAGCCAACGAACCATTTCAAGCGTCGGCAAAACGCCGAATCGTTGATTGAACAGACAGAAAGGAATGGTGACTTTACAAAGAAAATCACCTTCAGCGACGAGGCACACTTTCACCTCATTGGATCCACGAGTGATGTTTGAAAAGCCGATGCATCCACAAAGAGAGACTGTTTGGTGCGGTTTATGGGCTGTCGGCGTCTCGGGGGCTGTATTTCTTCGAAAATGAGGACGACCAAGCAGTTACCGTGAATGATGTTCGCTATTGCCAAATGATAACGGACTTCTTGTGGCCAGAAATTGAGGTTATGGACCTGGACGATATGTGATTCCAACAAGATGGTGCCACTTGCCACACAGCGAACGAAACAATGGCTCTTTTGCGCGAGAAATTCAATGGCCGTGTTATCTCACGTTGTGGCGATGTTAATTCGCCGTCACGATCATGTGATTTGACACCGTTGGATGTCTTTCTTTAGGGATATTTAAAAGAAAAAGTACGTCAATAAGCCAGAACAATTCAAGAGCTAAAGGATGAGATAATTCAGCACATTAACGACATTGTACTTCAATTATGTCTCAGAATCATTGAAAATCGGGACCATCAGATAGAAATATGTCACCGCAGCCATGGCAAGCATTTGGGCGATATTTTGCTTCACGCATAATTGTCATTGATCCTTCTATTAAAATAAAAAATATTAACATAATTCTCTGAAAACTTTTTGTTTTATTTACAATTAACATCGTGCGTTTTCGTTGGAACATCCTTTATGAATATAATATGAATTTTATATTTTACATGACCTTAGACACTGTTTGTGGCAGCAGTACTGAGTTATAAGTTATAAAGAGAGGACAATAAACAACTTTTGCATCGTAATCACTCCCTTTTTAAAATATTTCTAAAAATTAAGAAATACCAACGAGGTTTCTACAATAGTGTATATAATTTGGCGCAGTCAACTTGTGATTTCGACTTCAACCTGGAGCAATTTACGATGCTTAAGAATGCATTGGAGCAACTCTTACAATAAACCATTAAATTTTGAAATATCCCCAGCTGCACAATGTACACTAATAACTTAACCTCGTTTAAATGTTGCATGTAACATATTTTTGTCCATTGGTTTCGTTAAAGAGTTTCTTAGAGATGTGCAATTCGATTACTTCTGAGTACTGAGTCACTCCTGATTACTTCGACATAAGTATTCGTTACTCGGTACTCATTACTCAGTATTTTGTTACTCAGTTGTTAGTGGTCGAGTGTTCAATACGAGTGAATTCATAACTGATTGTTATTATAATGCATAATGCATTAAACATAGGGCACAACATTCTGCGTTGGGCTCAGATTGAAATCGGAATTCATAAAGGTAGCAGCAGTGATATTGTTATTAACAAAGTGGAAAGTGCGAGAAGGAGGGAGGATCCCAGCGAGAAGCAGAAAGAGGAGGAGAAAGAGCAAGCTAACAAAAATCAAAGAGTCTTCTGGGTGAGTGATTTGTGCGAGACCATATTATTTTGATTATTTTTTCTTCGTATTACAAATATTTAAATCGTTGGACAGGGTTCAAAGTATTTGAGTTTGGTTTGCGTGGGTTGTGGATATGACGGATACATCCACAATGGACAAGGATCAATAGATTGCTCTGCTGATTGCTCAATTGAAAGCTTCGCAAACTGTGCAGGCACAGTTTTAACGAAGTCCTACAGCAGTTGAGACAGGCTCATCAGCAATAAAACGATGTAAACTTGGAGTTGGCAGAACAACGCTGAGTTAAAAAAAAGGGTTCATGGAGCGATTGAGGGATTTGGCGCTGGCGAAATCAAAAAAGAAAAATAAGAACAAAAAGAGGAAAGTGGAGTCTTCATCTTCCCCATGAGAGAGCTGTCCGCCCTCTCCTCCTTCTTCTCCTTATGGAAAGGAAGCCATAGGCAAAGAAGATGACGACAATGCTTCCATGCAGGAAGACTCTGCTGAGGAGGATGATGAATTTTCTGCTCTTCCACCGCCGGGTTCCTCAATGGCTCTACCAAAGCTGGCCATCCCACTGAAAACTACTCCCACAGCACTCACCCCATCCAATTCCCCAGACAATGACAAGAAACGGACAACGGTACCCATCATCCTTCGAGAGCCTGAAAAGTTGACCCAAGTCCTGAAAGACATGGACAAACTTGGAACTAATCATAAATCCGCCATAAGGGTCTTTTCGGGGATCCGATTCCACAGACACCCCAAGACCACAGAAAACTGACAAAATACATGACAGTCATGAAAATTCAATACCACACGTACAACCTTCCTGAAGAAAGGAATCTGAATGTGGTCATCAGGGGTCTATATGGAGTGTCAATTAACGACATTAAGGAAGATCTGGAGAGCCAATGATTTAACCCCATCGAAATCCACTACATAAAACTAAGAGATAGGCCATCCAGATTGGTGAAGGTCCTTCTTCCCAAACCTGAGACTGACATATATAATACAATATAAGGGCAATATATCACCTCATATGCCCTTTCAAAACGCAACTCCCCCGTACAGGACAAGTTATGTGCCATTACTTTCAGCAGTTTGGACATTCCTCCGAAAATTGTTTCGCACAGACCCGTTGTGTTAAATGCGACGGGCTCCGCCATTTTTCAACATATGCTAAAAAAACAGAGGAAAAGCCAAAATGCGTGAACTATGGTGGAGAACATCCAGCCAACTATGATGGATGTTAGGAAATCCTTCGCACAAGTTGCAGCTGCAAATAGCAATAAAACCACCACAACACTTAAAACACATAGAAACAAGCAAACATTCCATAAAACACAAGTAATAACATGGACAGACTCGTTGCCAGCATGCAGACACAGTTCCAAATCATGAGGCAAGACATGATGATTCAGGGCATATTTGCATCACAAAATAGTATCAATAACATACTAAAAAATAAACAATAATGACCTTTCTGGATCATTTAACCATTCTCACTTGAAATGCAAACTCCTTGCTTCATCAGAATGATGAGCTGACACAACTTCTATTTGATTCATCACATCACATCATTCTCATCATAGAAATCTTTTTGAAGCCTGGAAATCGCCTGCGCTTCCCTAACTATTCTCTGTACAGAAATGACAGAACAATAGATATAGGATGTGGAACGGTCATTCTTTTGAGAGGGAATGTGGATCATAATCTAATATTGACACCAACTGTACAAGCGCTAGAAGCCACTGCAGTTCAAATGCGGACGGGTTCTTTGGAATGCATGGTACTCTCGGTATATAGCCGCCCACATTCGTCTACGCTCATTGAAGATATTAAAAACTTCTAACTTTTCAGGATTCCATACTCCTTGCAGGAGACTTCAATGCCTGCCATCGAAGTTGGGGAGCTCTGAACTCGTTAATGGGCTTGAACCTGGTGATAGTTAGTGAAATATTTGTCAACAATCAAAACCAGTCCGAACTCATGGCTTGCTTGCAGTTTTCTGCTTTTAAACATGTTGTGCGTTTGCATGTCAAATATGTCTTCTCTGTACAATCTGGTTTCTTGCCCTGCGAGAATTCAGATTTTGTATTTTTTTATTTCATCCAAAACCTGTCGCAATGTACCTAGTCTGTTCAATGATCAAGCATTCCAAGTTCCAAAAGAATACATAATCCTTTATACGATGCGATAGTCGTTGCCGTTTATCGAATCCGATCCGAGGATGTTGTCTTGGTTCTATGATAAGTAAATACTAAGTTGGGCGTTGTCAGCACTTCGTTTTAGTTGGTTTTCGTTTAGCAATTGTATTTTATTTCCCACATACCCATCGACAAGCCGATAAAGGCATGCTCTATCTGCACCAAAGGGCGTGATAATCTGAAGATATTGTCCTCGTTAAGTTCGTACTATGTGAGGCGTTGACAGTGCTTCAATTTAGTTGTTTTTTTATCCCACGAGTGGTATTTTATTTCCTACATAGCCGCCGGCTAGCCGGTCAGGGCACGCTCTATCTGCCACCTAAGGACGCGTCGGACGAGGGACCAAAAACCCCACACGAAATAAAGAAATTAATGCACAGTACGTAAACTTATTGATCTCGTTCTTCAACTTCAAAATAAATGACATGTAATATTGACGCAGTTATTTTTAAGCAGAAAAATCAGACATGAGGTAGGAAATTAAAACATGTGGCAGGTATCATTCACCACTCCGCTGCCAAACATGCAGTCCAGAGACCGTGACTTATCGATCATGTACAGATAAGACTGGAAACATCAATGGAAGCTCAAGAGCTGGATTCGGTAGAATCAGTCTCACCATACACTCGTTTGAGCTACGCTCTCAGGTCAAAGGTCAGGCGACCAGCCCATTTTTCCCTGGTATGGCTCTCACAGGACTGTTGGCAATCGCTGAGGCAGGCTGTCTCTTCATAATGCAATAATCTTAGAATTAGTTGTTAAGGTCCCAGCACCACGGGACACCATTGAATATGGAACTTCCCCCGCAATGTCGTATCAGTTCCTTTTCCGTTCTAGCTATGTGCAAGTTAACAAAAATCATCCCGTCAAAGCACATCAAATGTTGACTTGTCGCAGCATCGTTCTCAGTAGCAAACAATAATTTACCCAGTAACCAATCAAGCCATCATAGCCGATCATATCATCAATCGTCTTCCAGTGGCAAGAATTACGAACAACAAAGTCCACGGCAACCACCATCAAGCAAAACAAATGGAGATTCAAGAAGTGAAAAAGGAAGCGGAGTTGAGAACACACAAAGTACTGTTAACGATATCATGATTCTTATACACCTACATCGTTCCATAACTATGTATGCCTGGACATGTTTCTTTGCATCATGTTCGGAAGTTTCCACTCAATTTTGTATGCAAGCATTCACCAGAACTAACTTCTATTGCCTTCTACATACATACATTCAAACATGCACTCAATCTATTTTTTCGAAGCGCCCATCCAGGATTTATTATATATTATTTATTATCTAATATTTCTGGTGAAACAAAGGGTGGTCCAACCAACACGCACAACGTTAATTAGAAATTAACCAAAAAGTTTTCAGAGAATTATGTTAATATTTTTTATTATAATAGAAGGATCTGTAAGAAACAAAATACCGCCCAAATGCTCGCCACGGCTACGGTGACATACTTCTATCCGATGGTCCATATTTTCAATGACTCTGAGACATGATTGAGGTTCAATGTCGTTGATGTGCTGAATTATCTCATCCATTGTTCTTGGCTTATTGACGTAGACTTTTTTATTAAATATACCCGGAGAAAGAAGTCCAACGGTGCCAAATCACAAAGTCGTTGCGACCAATTAACATCGCCACAACGTGTGATAACACGGCCATTGAATTTCTCGGCAAAAGACCCATTGTTTCGTTCGCTGTGTGGCAAGTAGCACCATTTTGTTGGAATCGCATATCGTCCAGGTCCATAACCTCAATTTCTTGCCACAAGAAGTCCGTTATCATTTGGCAATAGCGAACACCATTCACGGTAACTGCTTGGTCGTCCTGATGACGCCGCCAGCCCATAAACCGCATCAAACAATCACTCTTTGTGGATGCATCGGCTTTTCAACAATCACTCGTAGATTCTCTTTTGCCCAAATGCGGCAATTCTGCTTGTTAACGAATCCACTGAGGTGAAAGTGTGCCTCGTCGCTGTAGATGATCTTCTTTGTAAAGTCACCATTCCCTTCTGTCTGTTCAACCAACCATTTGGCGTATTGCTGACGCTTGAAATGGTCAGTAGGCTTCAACTCTTGAGTAAATTGAACTTGTAAGCGTGTAAATTCAAATCTTTATTCAAAATTTGCGTCAGTGATGTTCGTGAGATGTTCAATTGTTGGGCACGACGACGAGTCAAGGTTGACGGCTCTTCAGCCAAACTATCGCGAACAACAGCAATATTTTCTCCACAATGAACTGGGCGAGCATGCATAGGTGATTCCGAGAAGCGACAACCCAGACAAACTTTCGGTCCGCGAATTCCCGGCACCCACAAATATCTACATATATAAACACAATTGCAACGGAAGTTGCACATTTCAATGGCATCTTGAAATGATCAAACATGGCATCATCCTGCAGCGTGAGAATAGTCGCTGCCAATGACACAAGCTTGCAAACAGGTTCCTAAGTTAAAAACCGATGTTAGAACGCTCTTGTGAAGATAAGTTCATCTCCCTCGGATAGAGGTTTTTACGGAAAATCGAAAAGTGAAAACGGGCTAAAATCTTACGTACGAGGTCTCTATATAGCGACAGCAGTGGAGCGAGGAAGTTGTGTGGCTGAGGCGGAAACCTTCTCCGTATCGAAGATTGAAAGAAAAATCCTTCTTAGGAATACGAAAAGGAGGATTCTGTTGGTGACTAGATAGACGGAAGGGAGTCGAACGCCACAATTAATCAACAAGTGGCGGTTTGCGAGGATAACGTTGACGAGATCAATATTAAGGTAACGTTGCCGAGGTAGCACTTTTCTGGGGGTTCATAAGTTTAAGTAAAAAAAATTTGTCGCTTTTTGTGAACATATTTTTATATTTCGCATTTACAATAACTAAAGGTGATCTCCCTTAAATTTTGTTTCTCTTTTGCTTTAAAATTGAACATATTGTGTCTTAAAAGTAAACTTTTCAGGGAAGTGTGTGTGTGTTATACCTTGGAAGGGGTTAAAGAAATTGGTTATCCGAAAAGAACATTTTCAGGAATACTTCTGCGGTGTTGATTGTCTAAAGCGATTATTTGAGCACTAGGTTAGTATCGTGCAGGTGAAGAAATCTGCCGCCATTGCAGGCGGAGCGATAAGTAGTGAGCCTCGTTCTCGTTTGGCGGTTCATTGGAGAAAACGAGTAGCGCTCACATCTCTCCGGCCCAGGAGTCCCAGTCGGAATATGCTAAGCAAAAATTTTCTAACAGAAAAATTTAAATCATCTGTTCATAAATTTGTAATGAGTATTTATGCGGATTCTACTAAAAAAAATTTTGTTTAAGCTTGACGATGATTGTGTTTACGAAAGTGGTGCTATAAGTACTTAGCTTCATCGCATGATGTCGCCACTATTGCAAGAGAGATTCACTATCATGTAGTAAATTTTTGTAGACTGTCAGCATTTCTGCCGAGTCGGACTCTTTGTTTTGTTTTGAACGCATATGGAAGTGGGGGTGTCTGCGAATTTTAGAAAAATGGAGAAAAAGCAATATCGGCTGGTGATTCGATTCTGGTTTTTGGAAGGAAAATCGCATAGCAAAATCAAAGAACCCTTGGATGCTGTGTGCAGTGACTCTAGTCCTCTAGTCGCATGTCGATTTTTGATGAGCCACGCCCATGTACCCCAAAAACGGCTACCATGGAGGATAATGTGACAAAAATCCACAAGCTCGTATTGCCAGACCGCCGATTGAAGATGTGCGAGATAGCTAAGACAGTAGGAATCTTAAAAGCCACATGAGTCATATCCGGCATGAAATTTGGGGCATGATAAAGGCGTCAGCGCGACGAGTGCCACTTTTGCTAACTCCGGACAGCAAACGCAACCGAGAGACTACTTCAGAGCAGTGTTTGATGCTGTTTAAGCGCAATCTAAAGGAGTTTCTGCGTCGTTTTGTGACAGTCAAAACATGGTCCACTTCACCCGAGAAACGCGCTCTAAAGAATCGCAGAAAAAAGGCCCCATTAGGTGAAGAAAAAAATGCTCTTCCACTATGGTAACCCACTGGCTTACACCTAAACCATCCCACGGCTAGATTGATTGAATTAGGCTATGAGCTGCTACTCTATCTTCCGTATTTGAGTCAAATAAGGAGATCATCGCCGCCACAGAGGCCTACTTTGCAGGGCTAAAGAAAACGTATTTTTCAGACAGGTTGAAGAAGTTGAAGCATAGTTGGGTCAAGTGTATCGAGCTAATGGGAGATTATGTTGAGAAATAATCTGTTACTTTTCCAATATTTTTGTTATTCTTTTTTAAGCTAATTACTTATCGGACCGCCTTCGTATATTCATTTAGTTTGTTTTATTTTTTAGCTATAGACTATACTATTAAACCAGCTGATGGCTTTCTTTGTTTTATTATGCTGAGCCATATAATTGACACTAGTTAAAACTTTCATTGTTTTGTATTACTTGCGGTTTTGCACTTTTATTAGCAATTGTCGCACCATCCTTCTCATATAGACAAAAAAATATCAAACCATTAAACGCACATTTCACTTGCATGGCTAGTGCCATAACTTTCTTGATAAATTACACAGGGGCACAAATAAATCCAAAATTTCCAGCGTAATTACAATGGAATTCAATCTTTTCATATACATGTGTGTTACTTATATTGCATACGTGTATATGAATACATATATGTAAAAGTAATCAATATCGAAACGTTCCAAGTATTATGCTGAATACGGACTTTTTTCTCGTGCCGAAAAAAAACATCACCCTTCCTGTTTTAAAACGGCAAATGAAAATGGAATTCAAGTTGTGGGATAATTTTATTTTTGGGAGACATTGGGGTTTCAGTAGAACAAAAATGCATATCCACGATGTTTGCGCTTTGAATTGTATGCGGTCACTATTATATGAATTGAAAGAGAATCCTTATGGGACCATATTGAAAGTTCAGGCTTAGCTTAGTTCTTTTGTCAGGAAAAAAGGATATAAAACGCATATGTAAATATAAACTATCAGTAATAGTTTAGGGTCAAAATATATCAATTTCTTTTTGGCTAGATTGGGTTTTTTTTTCATTCATTCGTTGAAATTGATGAACTCATATGACGCAAGCAGACTTCAGTTTAGAGCTGTAATTAAACCCATATTGAGCTATATCTACCACCAAAAGCTTGAAAAAACGTTATTTCAATTTGAAAGCCGTTTCGATATTTTTCTTCTAAATCTTCATTTTTCACAGTCCATAACATTTCAATTTTTTACTCACTTCAAGTAAAGTTAGTACGAAACAAATGAAAAAAAAAACAAAATTGATCATTTTCTTTATTAAAACTTTAACACGCCAATCTTTGAATATCCTAGATAACCCAAGGGTACACAAGGGACATACTCCACACATTTTTATTACTGCTAGTCTGGATTGAGTGCACCCTGAATTTCCGACATGGATGTTCCCTATTGCGGATATGAAGTCCAGTCTAATTACTCTCTTTTGATATCCGCGACCCATGCATGCAGTACTCGTATGCATATGCGGCCACACACACGTCCGCGTACATACATATGTTGCATGTCGTTCCACGCCACTTGACACAATCTATTCGGGATGCTCTGATATATATGAAAATAGTAGATTGGACTATTGAATTGCTATTCCCGATTCAAATATGTGCCGATTGCAATTTTTCATGGAAATGAATAGAAAATTTGTACGTATGTGAGGCATATGTGAGTTTACTACGGTCATTGCTTTTGTTGAGAGAGAATGAATGAAAAGAATATGATGAATTTTATGCAGTTTATTTGTTGGAACTACATACATTTGTCTATAATATATCTTTGATAGTATTGCTTCCAATTTATTGACTTATTGTTGACTACCAGTGCGATGTAGCTCAATTGATAGGATATTGTGCGATTTTTTCAATAAATGAACAAGTGTTGCGAAGTTTCTCAATACTACCTTAGAAATTTTTTTAATCTATCTCTAAATAAAAAATTTTATCTGAATTGATGTGATTATGCTCTGACACGTTTATTTACTATCGAAAAAATGTGCAGTCTTTCTAGGTACTCCCCCTTACAAGTTATGCATTTTGTCTACATTTCCGGAAGCTTCCGGTATCGAGGAGTTCCTTGGGCAACTCGGACAGCCATGTGCCCACGAACTCCTCCACCTCGTCTTCGGTGTTGAATCTTTGCCACCGAGGGCTTCTTCCATCGGCCCAAACATGTGGTAGTCACAGAGTGATAAATCCGGACTGAAGGGGGGTTGTTCCAGTGCCTCTCTCCCCAATTCTGATATTGTATCGGTATGGTGGCGTGCGTTATCCTGGAGTAGAATGGCACATTTTGCGATATTGAAGGTATTCGTAGATGATAGACTCCACGCTACCAATACTGATGCCGAGCTCGGCCGAAATGTCTCGAACATTCATCGTAAGGTCCTCCGAAATGAGCTCTTCTACGTGGTAAATATTGTCTGGTGTGATGTTGGTTCGCGGTCGACGATCATCCGGCTCATTTTCGACGATTTCGCGACCATCCTTTAATACTTTGGCACATTTGAACCCAGCAGCTCTACTCAGGCACTCACTATCGAACAGATTTCGCAAACGTACCGTAATTTTCGTGAATTAATGTAGTGCGGAGTGACTGAGTAATGACTGAAATTGTAGTTAACAGTGCGAGGCCTCCGCAAAGACTAAGATATATCGCTGAGGTGAGTCGTTGAACTTCGTACTCATGCGTGTTTAAGTTTAAGCTTAATTAAAGCTTTATATAGATTCAAGGCGGTAGTAGATTTGAAATTGTTCATAGGTCTGCACATTATGTCGTTCAGATTTTGTTGGTACAGTTTGCTGATGATTCTGTCACTCCATTTGTTAAAGGATCATGTCCTATTTAATTTTTTTCTTAGGTAAAGAATGCAGTTTTGCCATGCACTTTGCCTTCTATTCATGCTTAGAAAATGTTGAAGGTATTTGTGTCTAGAAAAGATTAATGCTTGTGCTTTAGCAGTCTTTAATTTCGAACCCAGTGAGTCACAAGCTCTGCTGAAGTCATTTAAGTTGCTTTGTAAGGCATCTATGGTGTCAAACTGCTTCTCTCTTTCCGCTTGTATGTAGAAATCGTCGGAGTATTGCAGAACAATGATCATGTCGTTCGTTGGGCAATGTAGATTGTATAGGGTTTTCCATTAGGGACATAAAAATTTCGTATTTTTATATGAGCGCACCCTTAAATTTTTTTAATAAATTGTCAATGTCAAAATGTTAGTTAAAGTCACCATTTTTATCATGTTAAAGTTTACGAATCAGCAACGTTTAAAAATCATTAAAAATTACTACTAAAATTCTGAGTCGGTGGGCGTAATTTTAAGAGCGCTTACTCCGATTTTCGGCCGTAATAATCTTCTCAGCTGACAGGCTGTGCGTGCTATAATGAATAAGTTCGAGTCAAAATTTTCACTATTGGACGTTCCGGTGCCAAAAAGACTTTGTACCGCTCGAAACGAAGAAAATATTGCAGCCATAAGCACATCGATTCAAAATGAACCAAATCACTCGATTCCATTTCGTTCTAGAGAATTGGGCATCGTTCAACGGCGCTGTGGCATATTTTATGAAAAGATCTTGGGCTGCATGGTTACAAAATCGAATTGACTTAACAACTAAAGCCACCTGATCATTCAAAACGCCGAAACTTCTCCGATTGGGCTCTGGCAAAGCTTGAAGAAAATGAAGAATTTCATCGAAAAATCATCTTTAACGATGAAGCTTATTTCTGGCTGAACGGTTTTGTTAGTAAGCAAAATATGCATTATACGTCTGCAACAAACGCACATGTGCTTCTCAAGATACCGTTGCATCCGAAAAAAATTACTGTTTGGCTCGGCTTTCATGCCGGAGGTGGATTGGGCCGTATTTTTGCGTGAATGAAGACGACCGTGATGGTATGTCAATGGAGAGCGCTATCGTGTTATGTTGGAGGATTATTTGTAGCCAGAATTGGATGAACCTGACATCAACGATATGTGGTTTCAACAAGATGGTGCCACTAGCATACATCATACCTCCTAATCGATTTATTGAAAGGCAAATTTGGTGAACTTACTACCTTGGGAAATGGTCCAGTCGAATGGGCGCCTCGTTCATGTGATCTAACACCATTTGATTTCTTTTAATGGAGCTATATCAAGCCATCTGGCTATGCCAACAAGCCAGCAACTTTGGACAAGCTCAAAGACAACATTCAACACGAAATCGCCAACATTCCGGTCGAAATGTGTGCCAGAAAGTTGGGGAATTGAGTCCAAAGAATCGGTTGCTGTAAAGGAGCAAATTGTAGTTATATGACCAAAGTCGAATTGAACTCAATATCTCAAATATTTCTATGCTTTATTGATAGGTAAAATTGGTAACCCTCTGTAGGGCAACATCTTAAAATTTTAGAATAAGGAGTGGAAATCATTTATCTAAAGAAATAAAATACACGTGTTTTGCAAAATTCTGTTTATTTTATAAATTACGAAAAAAACGCAATTTTAGGGAGTGTTACAAAAATGTTACACTGCATCGACACGGTAACTTAACTCATATGAAATTGGCTAAAGTAATTATTTTGCTTATTATAGCATAGAGCAACTCCACATTTCTCGCACATTGTTCGCGAGACCCCAGAGCACTTTGGGAATTCGCATCGAATTCTCTTTTCTGTCCAAACAGGCCAGTGTCCTGTCTGGTCTTGCCTGACTGCCTCTGGAGGAACATCTTGTGCGGGACCTTTGTGTTGTTTTGCTTGAATTTCATTTTCTATAGATCGACGGGTATTCGATTTGGATGGCACGCCAAGCTTACATAAAGTGATGGCAACTTCAAGTCGAAAATCTGCCGAGTTTAATAATTTGTCGTCCAAGCCCTTTGCTTTTTGATTTTTTTTGTAAAACATGCAAACCTGCCATCTTTTGCTGCGAAGTTCAATTTTATAGAGCCCCATGATGATATCAATTAGATCTACGCCACCCATCTGGCGATTGTATTCTCCAACAATATATGGACGACAATTGATATGTACTACTTGTTCTCCGTGTCATATCTCCTCACCTGGGCTTTTGGCATTTCTCCCACAAAACTTGAAGCTAAATTTACTACTTTGTTATCTTTCCAGGATACAGTTGAAATATCCACTCCATTGACATCAGCAACATACTCAATAGAATGCCCGCTGTCGTTTTTAGATATTTCTTTGTCAGTAGGCAAGTTGCAATAAGGAATCCTGTTTTGGCGTACAGTGCGAAGACTTAGTATACCTTTTTTGACTAGGATTCTGTCAACGGCAGAGACGTAAAGTAATTGTCAAAATACAGTCTATAATTTTGATTGCGAGGCATTCCTCATGATAGACGCATGACAACATTTGAAGAGGCAGCCAGATCAAGCTCATAGGGCAGTACCATATTTTCTGAGCCAGTTGCAGGTTCAATTTTGTAAGCAAACCCATGGGCTTCACAAAGAACGTAAATCTTGTAGCCGCATTTGTGAGGCTTTTTCGGGATTCATCTTTTCAAGTTATTTCTGGCTTTTGTTGAACACATCTGTTCATCGACAGAAAAGAGCTGCTGCATGGGAACTTTGGCGAAAGTTTCGTTCAATTTTCGAACAATTGGTCGTATTTTGAATAATCTGTCAAATTCGGGATGCTCACGGGGCAAGATTTGTAAATTGTCATTGAAATCAATATATCTTCGAATATTTTCAAACAATTTTACCGGCATGACTTCTTGAATAATAGGAGTTCCAATAATGGAATTCCAATGACTGGTCACGCGAGAAAGATGAATCGAAGACATGAGATACACTATGCCAATAAATTGCTGAATGTTTGTTGTGGAAACGCGAAAAGTATTATTGGGATCCTTCTGCACAATATATAAATAAGTTTGTGTTGCAATGAATTCAATCGAATTCGTGGAAAACAAATAAAAGAATATCTATACTAGCGTGTCAAGTTCTAATACATCTGCTGGTAAGTTTTCGTTTCCTAGAAAACGTAACTGCTCATCATTCAAAAGCAGATATTTATTCTTCCATTTCACGTTTAGTTTTCAAGATATATCAGCACATACTTCCGGTTGAGCTGAGCGCGATCCAGCTGACACATCAGTAGTAGTAGTAGATGTAGACATTCGATTATCATCTAAATTATGAATGGTCTCATCAAGAGTTAGTGTATCACCTCCATTTTCGTCGCTGGACAACTCTTCTTGCTCCATCAAATTCTCACCATCAAAATCTGGATCTGCAACGCTGTCATCGCCATCTTCAAGGCTATCTTCACTGTCCTTGTATGTATTTACCAACAAGGCTATTTTGTCATCCCGAAGATGGCGAAGAGCCATTTTAAAAAAGAAAATAATTTTTTTCATTAGTACCCTTATAAAAAAGAATAATTTACCCAAGTTAGGCAATGTAACATTTCTGGTACAAACAGGTCAAAAAGTCAAACTCATCGAAATATTTCAATAACACAAAAACCATATCTACACTACAAAATACATGTACTTACCTTATATATTGCGCAAAAACACAAAGTTTTTATCACGTACTTCTATTTTTGTATTATTTTCCAAAAGCACGTAGGTGGTTTGAATTGATCAGCCGGCGAACACTGGCTTGCACGCGGCACTAAGGCCTTCTACATTTTTTGTGTTAAACTAAGTTGATACATCAGTTTGTTACGCGAATGTTTTATCGACTCAAAAGGGAGTAGAAAAATTATTTGAATTGTGGTATGCAAAGAATCATTTTGTGACAAAAATGTCATACCGAGCTACAGATCTACAGAGGGTTAAGTCCTTATTGGAAAACCCTTTATACACGTTAAAAAGGACGGGGCTTCAATCTATTATTTACCGTGATTCTTTGATTATTTAACAGTAGGATTCTTCGAATAAAAAGCTCGATTATCCAGTTGGTATATAGAGTTTTTGTTGGGTTTTAGTATTAGGGCGATCTTAACTAATCTGCATGCATCCCGGGCCTTCTGCTCGGTAATGCCTTTATTACAAGCCTCAAGAACACATCAAAGATGATTTGAAGCAAAGGTTTTTGGCATGTTTTCCCAACAAAGGTCTGGTGTCTGCTTCTATCGTGTCTTTCCATCAAGTCCTCGGTCTTCACGCTGGACTTCTACCTTGTGTTCCTCCCATTGGTGTTCTTTTGGGTAGCCGGTGTTCTTCCATTCTTTCTACATGGAGCGCCTTTTCAATTTGCGTAACTTTACGCAAGAGGTTGCTTGTTTTACTGGGCTGTAGATTTTCCGCAGCCCTTTTCGTTCAAATATAACCACTACCTTTTCGGATTCGCTCGCCAGGGTTCACATTTCACTTCCATATAAAGGCACAGGTTTGACCAGTTTTTTTGTAAATGCGGTATTTATTTTACCTGTGTATCACTCTGTCTACAAACTCGTATTTCAATAATAAAATAGCGGCCTCAGTTTTTTCTCGAACTATCTATGTTAGTCCGGATGGACTAATATCGGTTTCATAAAATACAGAAATTTTTTTTTATTAGTACACCTAAGCGTTTTGTTTTAACAGAGTGAACACAATTTATTTTAAAAATATTCTGTCCTAACCTTCAATGCGATTCATGTTAAAACACCACTGTACTTTATTTTAAAACACTAAAACATTGTGACTGAAATACATTGCACATCGGTCAGCGATATACTGAAAAAGATATTTTATTAGTTTTGGATATTAGAGATGAGACGTATGAAGTCCGAAAGACTCCGAATATAGCAAGAAAATTACCAGGCTTCTAAAAAATAAGCTTTACATAGGCTAGTATAGAAAAATGATTAGTCTAACTGAAAATTTATAGCATATTTTTAAGTATTTCACCGAAACTTTTTAGGCAAAGCTCTTAAACATTTTAAAATAAAGTCCCTAAGTTTATATTATTACAAGGGCGGACCGGTAAGTACTAAGCCTCACCGGCCGATTGTACTACTATCTCAAGTGATTCAATATCGTGTAGTACATTCTTGTAGACGGCTACTGTCAAGATTTCAGCCGAATAAGCTACGTTGTTTTGTATTGGCCACGTGTGGAAGCGGGCGTGTCCGCGGATTTTAGAAAAATGGAGAAAGAGCAATATCGGTCGGTGAGTTGATTCTTATTGTTGGAAGGCAAATCGCGCAGAGAAATCAAAGAGTACTTGGATGCTGTGTACAGTCATTCTACTCCTGCGAACTCGACCATAAAATTTTTTTTTTACGATTTCAACGTGGTCACGCATCGGTTTTGATGAGCCACACCCAGGTGCCCCAAAAAATGGCTACCGTCCTCCGTGGTGGTGACAAAAACACACAAACTTGTATTGGCAAACCGCCAACTGAATTTGCGCTAGATAGATAAGATAATAGGCATCTCAAAAGACTGCGTTGGTCATATGCTGCACGAAATTTTAAGCATGAGGAAGGTGTCTGCGCAATGGGTGGCGCGTTTGCTCACTCCAGATAACTATCTCATCCAATACACCACTTCAGAGCAGTGTTTGACGCTGATCAAGTGCAATCCGAAAGAATTTCTGCATCGTTTTGTTACCGCCGACAAAACGTGGCTCCACTAGTACGCATCTGAGACCAAGGAGCAGTCGAAACAGTGGATTTCAGTCAGCAAACGTGCTCCAGAGAAGGCAAAGACTATCCTATCGGCCGAAGTGATAATGGCCACTGTTTTCGGATTCGTAATCACAGGGTTCTAATATGCCGAATCATTGGGCCGATTTGAAGCTAAATTGAAGAAAAAAATACCCCATCTGGCGAAGAAAAAGTGCTCTTGCGCTATGACAACGCACCGGCTCACACCCCCGCCTCGGCCAAATTGGTCGAATTGGCCTACCCCATCCACCGCATTCTCGAGATTTGGCCCCGTGTGACTCCTTTTTGTTTCCAAACTTGAAAAAGTCACTCGCTGGGCAGACATTTGAGTATAATGAGGAGGTCATCGCCGCCACGGAGGTCTACTTTGAAGACGTCGAGAAAAATGTTTTAGACGGGTTAAAAAAGTTGAAGTATCGAGCTAAGAGGAGATAAAGTTGAGAAATAAATCGCCACTTTTCCAAAATTTTCGGTTTTGTTTTTTATGCTAAGTATTTATTGGAAAGCCCTCATTGATTCTTAAATTCTCAAATTGAAATGGTTTAAGTATGTAAAAATTTAGTTGTTGGTAAGATAAGTCAATACCATCGGTTTGACCAGAAAATAAAAATAAAAACCAAAACATATTCGCAGTCAATATGCACGATAGACTCCTGAATTCCGCTTATAATCACTTCGATGAAATAAAAAACCTCATTCCTTGGCCGCAATGGTACCATAAACGATGATATCGTCAGTGCTGCGCTTGACCGTGTGATTATTGTCCGATTTTGAAATTAGTCCGACAAAAAAAACCATTCCAACAACATCATTGACACCTACAAGCTTTGAACCTGGAAACTACTACGTAAACGCTGAACGCTATGCACTACGCCACACAGGCATGTAATGATAACCGTTAATATTTGAAAATCTGCTTAAATGAAGAGCCTTTTATGTGGGGGCAAATTTTCGCCTGATGCTTTCCTGTAAAATATTTAGCTTTGTAAATAAAAAAAAACAATCCAGAATCCGACAAATTAGGTTAATACATGCCCTTCTGTAGACTCATGTCAATTATAAAATTCATCGACGATTCCTGTACGAGCAATGAAAGGAATTAGTAACATTTATTTCTGATTTACTGAGAAGACGAAAAGTAGCAATTTCAAAGCAGCTTAGCATATTCTAAAGAAGTCTTAAAAACTAACTTGTTTCAAAATTGAAACTATCTGAACTGAGCTTCCTCTTATAAAACCCTCCGACTAGTCTAGTCACCATCTGCATGATATGCAAATTGGACCCAACTCTACAGATCAAGTCACATATAATGAAATGATCAAGTTCATGCATGGTGGTTGCATCAAAAATACATCTACTGCATGTTTATTCAAATATGTTTTCTTCAGTGTTCCTACAGAGCATACAGCACATGTACACTGTAAGGGCAAATACACGTTCGTTAATCTGATTATCATATAAACAGCTTTTTGGAAAGACGCATCCTCCCACACAAGCTCCTTCACATTCTAGAACTCTAATTTGTACGTCTATTAACTCTATTCTTAGTCTAAGAGGGTGACTATCTTCTTTGCCAAAACTCCATGTCCCGCTTTTTCACACCCCCTAGCTGTAGAGTTCGGCATACAAGCCAAACTTTCTAAGGAACTCGTCCTGATCCAGCTCAGAACACATCAAATTCACAATAATGGGGGTAGTGTGTGTAGTTGGGTACCTGCTGTTTTTCAAAGGGTGAAAATCACAACCTTTCGACAAGTGAAACGAAGAATATTAAATTTCAAAGTGATGAATATCTCGTTTAACCAGCATAGGGAATAATATATCCTCCATTCATACACGTGCGAGGATATGTCAAGGAGGAGGATACGGCCTCCTACTGCCATGCATTCTGAATATGATAAATGTTATATGTGGTTATGGTGCCAAGTCAACCGCATTTCTTGCACTAAAGTGTATATTAAGTTTCAGTGAGTGAATGAGGAATGCCTTTAGATATCTATTACCTACTAACATTCCACTCTACACATTTCCACATATTTTCCCTTCAATGAATATGGTGTGCATACACATACGATTTTTTCCTGTCTATTCACATTTCACGATTCTCACAATCTGTCCCCGGATCTTAGCCCAATCCTTGCAGTACTTCCATCTGCACTCGACTCGTTGTCTACAGCCCAGCTAGTGGCAAAATGGAAGGATATGTAAATAGCGCTCAAATCCATTGGCATACGAAGCGAAATACATATGTGAGATGTGCTACCAAGATTGGGGGTAAAAAAATGTTGAAGGAGCGTTACATAAGATGCATGCCACGATTCATCAAGAGCTATATTAATCTGCTCACACTCGGATCAGAGATCCTTTCGAGCTACTAATAGCATTCTAGAATGCAAGTGATGATGGCATGGGAATTATTTAAGAAGAGGGAGATCCTGTCGAGATGATCTGGATGAAACTGACTTCTGTAAATAAATTTTCTGGAAAAAAAATATCCGAGGAAAACTAGGACGGCTCCGTACAGAGTTATGTGAGAATGAATGAGACGATAATGGTTGGAGGGAGTTCAAGTAGTTTTTAATCGGAAATTTGAATAAAGCTTGCAGAAACGGATATACTTCCGACTTAATGTATTCTAAGAAAAAATTGCAAGATTAAACATGGCTTAGAGTCCTGGATAAGTAGGAAATGGCAGGATATTATGATTCTATGAAAAATTATTAGCAAAGTTTGACTAAAATATTCATTATAAGTTTGTGAATGATTTATAGGAGAGAAGTCAACTAGCCAGACTGATTTTCCCAGAATATCTTAAAAATAACTGCATCAAAGTAAGCGCAGTATTGTGGGATTTTTGAGAACGCAATGAAATTATTCTGGATTTCAGGTATGATACCGTAAATTACCTACTGGTATAATGGTTAAAGTACATCTTTCTAGGCTTTATTTTTAGACCATCAATAGCGATGTTCAATTCTGGCTTAACACAGATCTGAATGCATGATGTGATGGTTTCTCCGAAACTCATTCTATATTTGGAACATCTGATAATTGAATTTCGAATGATGTTTCATTTATTTTCCTGGAAATTGTACTTATATGATATCGACATCTTATTTAATGCGACATCTATCTTTTTGCGTTCCTTGAGATAATTTAAATATTTGTGAGAGATAAGAAATCGCTTTTTGATTGTTAGACAATTTGTGCTCGTATGAGTTGATATACTGTATTCCATCACTTAAAGATAAATTTCACAGAATATTCAAGCAATGGAAGATCCAATAATGAATTAAATATAACAACATATTAAAAGGAAACAAAGCAATTTTTAAATTTGTTATGTAATAAAAGGAAATGTAATTATTGGTTCTCCAAAATCTTGGGTGTACTTCCAATGAATAGGTCTTTATGTAAAATTTCTCAACAAATTTATTTAACAGAATTTTACATAAGGCACCGTGCGCTCCGTTTGAAAATTCAATATCCTACCTGGTATGCTTTGAGCTTAAATCTTTTATAAAAATCTTTTCCTCGAAACGGCATGCAGGCCTGCACAAGTTCGGAAAAATTCATTCTAGTGATCGATTGCCCAAATTGATGTGAGTGAAACCGGAATGCGGGAATCGTCAAAAACATTTTTGCTGGCAGTTGAAAATAGATAACAGGTGAAGATTTGAACTAACAACTTATTTTTCTCTCTTATTTTCAGGGTTGCTTTCACTGCCGCCACCATCCGAGGTTAAATTGAGAACTAACAAGCGCGTAAAAGGTAGAAACAGAGGAAGGAACAAACTACCATAATTAATAACGCGCTGCATATTATTTTTGGATTCTTCTTCTTCTTTGTAGCACAACAGCCCCTCTCGGGCCTTCGCTTCCTATAACAAGAACTTCTAACTGCCTCGGTCTGCTTCAATTTTGAAATCTGGGCAGCGGTGAACTGATAACCGGGGCAGACCAGCTTCTAGCCCCCCATTCACTGCATTTTCTTCGATTGGGGGTTCTGGTCCCGGAGTCGCTCGTCGAAAGACCGGTGTAGGCGCCATCCTTTTCATTGCGCGTTGCTTCCGCCAGAAGTATAAGCTTCCTTTCACCTCCACACCGCAGAAATGTCCACCTTGCTCCAATCTCCAGGCACTCGTAAGACTCCGTTGCGAAATCACTTATTTGCAGCGCAATCCTACGTTTCACTTGACAATTGCCTCTTCGGTAT
This sequence comes from Odontomyia ornata, assembly GCA_963969285.1. Classification (NCBI taxonomy): domain Eukaryota; kingdom Metazoa; phylum Arthropoda; class Insecta; order Diptera; family Stratiomyidae; genus Odontomyia; species Odontomyia ornata. The sequence goes on along the minus strand of OZ017740.1, from coordinate 28,100,424 downwards.
CGCTGCTCTGATCGCTACTCTGGTCGCCTTCTGCCTCCTCCTAAGATTTGAAATCGCTCCACTGACCAACCGTCTCCTTAACGAAGCACTGGTTTAATCTTGATGTCAACTGAACGACGTTAATGCACTTGTCTTGGAAAAGTTGTCGGCGTATTTTTTGGGGATCACTTACGCAAACCTTTCCAGCGGGCACTTATACGTTGTCATTGTGGAGAGTCTCCATGGTCTGCCATCTTATGGGCATTGTCGTTTTACTGGAAAGTACGACGTCCATATGACAGTTTGTCGCTTGTTTACTGCGTGGTGTGTTTTCATTTTGCGGTCCAAGTTAAAGTTATTGCAAAACAAAGCCTAGTGAGTGCATTTATGTATAGGTGATGAGTTGTTTGGATGTGTCGTAATGCGGCGATGTGAGAAGCAGTTGCGCTTGGAAAAATTGTATCGTAGTGTTCAAATCATCACCACGCAGTCAATGCCCTAGAATTCACCTTCACCAATTGTGGCGCAATGCATATTCAATTTCATATTCAAATCCATTAGTATTAAAATGCAATCAAACAAATTGTAAATTTCATTCACCTTAGTATTTGCAATATTAAACCTAACAGATCTTGATATTCCCTAAGGTAATGCATTGGTGCTGTCCTTTCTGCTAAATTGGTTCAATTTCATTTCGTTGTTTTTATCTTGGCCAAATCATTTCCGAATCAATATCCCGGTTACGTTTCAAACTAGGTAAAATTGTTTCATTATATACCTCAGGACTACCTACTTGCTAAATGATTAAATATAGTTTAATAAGGGCTCTATTAGTCCTTAGCAATATGCGAATGTGAAAAAGCAGAATTTTAACTAGTGGTTCGAATAGTATAGGATCCGATTATCCCTTCGGCTAAAGAAAACACTCGGGCTTGCTTCAGACTTGAAATGAAATCGTTTGCGAATTATTCATTAGACATACAAAAGTCATAATAAATCTTGACTTTCTGCTCTACTCTATGTTTGCCTTTTTACTAGCTCCCTACAATAAATGTCTTCTTCGTCGTTCTGATCTTTAAAGTCGTCGTCGCTGCTCTGGTCGTCTTCGAAGTCGTTACCATTTTCGTCGTATGCCCACAACTTCATGTAATCAGCGGCCGTTGACGTTTGCAATGGTCCTTCGTGTTTGCCGATTTTGCGAATTGTATATCTGTCGTTCTGGAAGGGTTTTGTTACTTCGTATGGTCTCAAATACTTAGCTACTAGTTTTAAACCTGGTCCTTGCTGAGTCTTACAAAAAGCTATTAAGTCGCCTTCTCGATAAACATTTGCGTCTTTTTTTCTTATTAAGAATACGCCGGTAGCTTTTTGAATTTTTTTTTTAATACGGTTCTTGGTCTGAAAACGAATTTTGTCGCGGTTTTCGTCAAAAGCGTTGATCCATTCGTTTTTGACAAGCTCGCGGCATCGTATCGATGCTTCTGTGGGGAGTTGTGTTCAAGTATAGGTGGGCCATGCTCAGATATGTGTACCATTCTTCTGGCTTTGGCACAGATATCTTCGTAAGTATTGGGGTGAGCGTACGATCCTGAGATTCCCGTTGTAATCAATAAATGTTGGATTTTCTCGTTGCTGCTGAAGGGCTTTAAATCGTGCGATATGAAGGCAGCACTATGATCGGATACAATTCTTCCTGGATTTTCAAACATCACGGATTGCTTCGTAAGCCGATCCAAAACCTCAGCCGTCGTAGCGATGTTTGTTAATAACGTCAAAGATGTGTCGGTAACTTTCCCTTGTCAACGCCAAAGGACCCAAATGATTAGCTTGAGAAGTATTCATAGGGACTTCATCCTTGTCTCTGGGATTTAGATATCTCTCTTGTTGTATTTGCTTATTTTCTACCAGTATGCCACTAACACATTTGCGAATCACTTTCTTGACTTTGGCACGAATACTTGATACCCAATAGTCTTTCTTCATGAGAGCCTCCTTTGTTCTTATCGAAAAGTGACCTCTCTCGTGTGCCTTTTTGATATCTTGCATCTGTATCCCCTTTGGAACTATAAGTGGTCATCTCGAAACAACGCGCCTCCGTGAACGATGTAACCTCGAGCTTCGTCTTTGCCCGCCATCTTGAATATTCTTCGGATTTCTGCATCTTTCTGCTAAGCTTTTTTCGTGGCCGGCAACTCGTCAATCTCCTCGATTAGCATGCACATCGGAAGTGGGTTGCGGCTAAGGCGTCAACATGTGCCATGCTTTTGCCTGGGCGATGTTCTATGCTATACGCGAATTCCTCCAACTGAAGCGCTTATCTCGCAAGACGCACACAAAGGTCTCGCTAATTGATAGTATGAGCAAATGCGTGGCAATCAGTTATAATTTTGACAGAATCGCGAATAAGTACATCCAGATCTTCTTGAGTGCTTTTACAATCGCAACTATCTCCAGCTCGTAGCTCGGGTAATTCGCATAATGAACTGGGTGCAATTTCTTGTCTTCACTGTTCCTCTGAAGAAATATCGCATCATAACCGTGTTTCGACGCATCGATGTGCAATTCCGTATCTGCGCCTACGCAGTACAGATTCAAAACTGGCTGACTCGTCAAAATAATTTTAAAAATGCATACGAGTAGAAGCGTCATTCTGGGCGTCATCAAACTCGAACTTTACATTCGGCTTCGAAAAATTGGGCAGTGGTCAAGTTAGCAGAAAATATCCGGGTACGAACTTTCGGAAACATCCGGTTAAACCGAAACACTCCTGAATCTGTCGAAAATCTTTCGGCTTCGAAAACTTCACTCGGGTGGACAAGTTCACTTTCAATGATATGACCCAAAAATTGAATTTTTGTCTGAAGAAATGCACATTTCTTCCAGTTTACGATAAGGCTAGTCTCACTCGCAGTTTTCAATACACGGTTTCTGATGGCCTGATTAAGTCATTCATGATCGTCAACACGACACCTTCGCGAATATGCTCCCGAAATGCGACGTTCACAAATTTTTGAAAAACAGCTGGCTAGTTACATAGACTGAATGGTACCCTCATAAATTCGAAGTGACCATCAGGTACAATGAAAGCCGAACACTTCTGACTCGATTCGTCGACTGGCACGTAACCCGTTTTTCAAACCAAAAATGCTGAACAGTCGTTCATCTTCCAGCCTGTCTGGCTGGTCTTCAATCAGCGGTAGCTGAAATTCATCCTCAGTAAGATATAATCAGTCATTAACAACTGCCAAAGAACTTTTCCTGACACTCGGTAGCGAAGCAAAACTAGTAGGGCTACAAATCAATGAAAATAAAACAAAACTCATGACGCAGTGGAAGAAAAATACCTCAAATATGCAAAATATCACACTTGGCGAATACAATATCGAGAATACGAGTGAATTTGTGTATTCAGGCGCCAAAATAATGAAAAGAGGCAATGAAAGAGACGAAATATGCCGAAGAATACAACTCGCAAATAAAATATTTTATTAAGTTTTGACGACAAAGCTCCAAGTATACAAATCTGTTGTAAGGCCTGTGTTATGCTATCGGTGTGAAACATGGACCCTAACCCAAGCATCCGCAAACATATTGAACGCCTTTGAGGGACGGGTCCTGAGGCGAATAATCGGAACGAAGCTAGACGGGGACTAATGCGGAATTCAATACAACCATGTATGCAATTTTTGACGAACCGGAGGTCTCAACGATTGTAAGACTGCTGAAGCTGCAATGGGCTGGCCACATAAATTGTTTGGACGATTAACGGATACCCAAAAAGGTATTCGTTGGGAGACCTGAAGGCCGGAGGCCAGTGGGGAAACCGAGGAAACGCTGGTCTGTCTCGGTTAATGAAGACAGTTCATTGCTGCTCGGATTATGAAATTAGAGGACGCGGTTAATGGACCGGAAGAGTTGAAGGCGTTATTTGGAGGAAGCGAAGGCCTGAGAGAGGCTGTAGTGTGAAGAAGAAGAAGAGAAGAAGACATCGGCTGAAAACTCTGGTGTACAAATGTTGAAGACCACACAATTACTAACATATGCTGATGATGTCAATATAATGGCACAATAAATCTCAGATGCCAAAGTAGAACTTTTGAGCCAAGCATCTAAAGCAAACTTAATTGGCCCACGATTTATTGAAATTGAAACTAAAGTCATGACTCAAGCTGTTAAAAACACTCTATTCCGACAAAATCTGTGCATAGGAGACTATAACCTAGAAAGTGTGGATAACTTCCTTTATCTTGCAGCAAACCTGAAACGAAGAGCCGCCGAGAAAGACGAGGTTGGATGCCGAATAGCGCTGCAAATAAAGCCTATTATCCTGTACTTAAAATTCTTAGGTCCAGAGGTCCAATAAGCTTCGTATTTAGTAATTACTAGTCAAACGTCTGCTGTTATATGGAAGTGAAACATGAACGCTGACGAGTGAGTCCAAAAAAGCAGTGAGCATATTTGAAAGCAAAGTGCTCTGGAATACCTACGATCTAGTGAAATATGGAATAGAGTGGATACTGCATTACAACGATGGGTTGTTTGAATTATTTGACGAACCACCTGAATCTGTCTGCGTCAAGCTACGCAAATTGTAATGGGTGGCCATGTAGAAAGAATTAAAGAAATGCGGCTACTCAGAAGAACATTAAAGGTTGGAGCACAAGATGGACATCTAGTAGGAAGACCGAAAACTCAATGGAAACACACGACAGAAGGTGACTGTAGATCCTTGCTGAGAGTGATTAACTGGCGGACAAGGTCGCAGTAACCTGATGATAAGAGGAGACTAATCCTGGAAACCAAGCTGTGGCTTGGGATATCGCGCCATAGATGTTGATGAGCCCCATTAAAGATAAGTAATTCTCTACAAAAGAGTAGTAAGAATTTTAAACATATTGAAGGGCTCAGAAAACTATTCTTAACTAAAATCTTATTCTTGATCACAATTAGCTGTTCATTTTACAACAGTTGTGAAGCATATGCTCTTCACAACTGTTTCCAACTCCTAGAAAGTCACGCCCATAGTTTAAAAAAACATGCAGTTGACACACTCTTGGCGGCTAAATTGCATGAAATAAAAAATTTTCAAGAGCGAAAAAACAATCAACTTCAAAATGCCTTCAAAAGGATGAAATAAAATTTTTATAATCAGTACACATCAGTTTCTATATTTTGAAAAAAAAACGGTTGTATATTACTTATCAATAATTGTTGGAAAAACGAATAAAAACTAATTTGGCACCGAGAGCTTTGAAGTTGGTTCTCTTTTTTTCGTAAAAATGTTTTCGAGAGTCGGTAGAAATTTTCAAATTTAAATAATATTTAATAATATCATAGAATTTTTTTTAAAGTATTTTATATTCTAATTACCTTTCTTTCTTTTCCAGGTAAGAATGTTTGTTCTTAATAACCACATTTGTAAGTAAAATTTCATTCTTAAATTTTTCAAAGCGTGTTAAATTCAAAGAAAGAAGATATTATTTTTCATTAAAAATAACTACCTACATTATCCCACGATTCCAAAAATTGCAAACTAAAGCTTTCATTTTTACGAGTACTTAGTATCATCTTCTCCGAATCCTAACACAACAATCCTACACATTCTCGACCAAGAATGAGTTGCACCATCCTGGGAAATTAACTTCAATAAGGCTAAAATTTTCGAGAATAACTTCCGGGTATGCTGACCTTCAACCTCCATTAAACCGTCATCTATATCTTTTTCACACAATGTCCTAACTTATTTATACTTATTTAAGATCCTCCCATTTGCCATTTTATCGTTCTTATCCTCTAAAATACAAAACAATGAAAAAAATTCAATATTTCACTCAAAAAAACCTTCAAGAGGGTAGAATCGAATTCAACTTGAGATAATCTATAAAATTGAAAAAGAGGCGTTGAAATAGGAATCATAAAGTTAAGGATGCAATTGAAACAATTCAAACAATACTCGTACATACGCCAAACCAAACAGTGATTTGAAAATCCTCTGCTTCACTTTACAATTGTTCGAGGGTATCAAGGACTTCATTTTTTCTTCAATGAATGGTTTGAATGGTTCTGTGCATTCGCTGCCTTGCTGTTGAAATAAAGACATGAAGTGATTGTGAGGATATTTTCATTTCATAGGCAAATAAAAATCAATCGTTAAATTTAAATCGTTGCTTGAAGAGTAGATTTAAATATTTATAGTGCTGTAAAGATGACAGACATCGTAAAAATATATCTTGGTTTTGGGGCAGAGATAAAAATACGTGAAATGTTTATCTATCGCAGTTCAGGAACGAAACTTTTTGAATATATAAGATAATGGTATTATTTTAGGACTTATAGAAACAGTTGGTATCGTTGGTAGGACAAATTCTTAGGGAGTTTTTGCTATAAGCAATTTAGAAGGTCCTGTATACTTTTGGATCAGTAAAATTTTAGGTGTGGATGAATTTGAAATTAAGTCAGTAAAAATGATCTAATTACCAATGTGTAAATCAACCGGTCAAACGATTTTTGATTGCACACCAACATTTCTTGATTTCTGTTGAAACGTATCAAGCAAAAGCTTTCACATGATTTTGATGATTCTTATATTGCAACGTTTTATTTAAGTTTTTCAGTAGAATAAATTCTTGTATTCAATTCGAAAGTAAATGTAGTGAATTTTATTTTAAATGAAGCGTGAAGTGATAAAATGAATTGAAAAAAAACTGGTTTCAACGCCAATATGTTTATTGTGCTACCAGAAACAGCGTTTTTCTGCCACTTGCAGATTTTGAGACTCCTAGCAGCTCCAAGATTCTAAACTTCCCACAAAACAATTTCCATATCATTTTGAAATCCTAGCCAAAAACTGTTTAACATACCACTTCAGGTAAGGCCTCGTTCTTCAACACCTTGAAGCGTCTTCAAATCACATGAATCTCTTTTCCACCGAGAAGAAGAGGGAAAGAAATTAATTGCTAGCCAAAAGACTCCTCTTGGGTGAATCGAGTGCCTAAGTATGCCACCACGTTTAAACTCAGCATACCAACGATAAATCGTTGGTTTCGATGCAGAGGAGTCCGGGTAATGTTTTTCAAGCCATTGCTGGGCTTCTACGGTATTTTTACCCATTAAAATACAATGTTTTATCAACTCGAAACTAGCTTTTTTCCATTTTTCAAACAAATTACAAAGTGACTTTACTCTAACCTCGATAACTCTGCTGTCTGTGATCCGATCGACGAGAAATTTTTACACGTTTCATGTAAAGGTTTGCACTTTACGGAAACGTGGGCAGGTCGGTACTACTAGCACCATCTCTGGGTTAGTCTCGGGACTTATTGAACGATGTGTTATTGAATGGTCTAAAAAGTATTGAGCCTTTTTTATCACTAGATGATGTTCGTTGTCATACAAGGCTATCGGGCAATACTAATCAGATTGAGTCAAACTGACATGCGCTTGAAAGGTGACATTCCAGTCTACAATTTTCATATCGAAAATTTTGTATTTCGTCATTCGTGTCAAAACTTGTATTCACAGGCTCGTTAAAAAATTTGTGGTGTCTACGATCTATGGTCTACTTTATCAAAAGCCACAGCGAAGAGATGGTTCGATCGGTTTCGTTCTGTAAATTTTGATGTCAAAGATTAACCTCGCTCAGGTCAACTAATCACTGAAAAAGTCGGTGAAAGCTTACAAAAAATTGAAGAAGGACATTGCTAAGGAACTGAATATCCATCACCAAACAGTTTTGAACCATTTGCGTAAGGTTGGATACACAAAGAAGCTCGACATTTGGGTGCCGCATGAATTAACACAAAAAATTTGATCGACCGATTTTCCATTTGTGAAATGCTAACAAAACGCAACGAAATCGTGCTATTTTTGAAGCAAACCATTACGGGCGATGAAAACTGGGTAAGATACGAGAATGCCATTCAAAAAACGTTATGGTGATAAAAAAATGAATCATCACAAACGACTTCAAAGCCAGGATTGACTCCAAATAAGGAAATTGATCAATGGAAAGGGCGTTTTCTTCCATCATGACAATGCCAGACCACACATATCTTTGATGACCCGGCAAAAATTGACAGAGATTGGCTGGGAAGTTTCGATGCATCCACCGTATAGTCCAGACCTTGCACCATCAGACTACCATTTGTTTCTGCAAAACTTCCTTAAGGAAAAGAAATTCACTTCAAAAAGGGACTGTCAAAATTACTTGGCCAAGTTTTTCGCCGATAAACCACAGAAGTTCTATACCGATGGAACAATGGCTCAACCCAAAAAAAAGCAAAAGGTCATCGATAATAATGGACAATATGTACTTAAATAAAATCCATTTTAAATAAAAGAAATATTCAATCGAAAAATAACAAAATAAGGCTGAATACTATTTAGACTTATCAATATTTGGAAGACATCCTCCTCTACCACTGCATAGAGCACATAAACGAGAGACAGTAACTTATCAACAATTAAGATAAGATTGAAAAAAAAAATTTTCATGAGATTTTCTTTTGATTTAACCCTAAAGGATACCTGTTAATTTTTGCTAGCCATTTTACATTCGTTTATGTTAGCATCAACTCTTCTATAAATCTTCTAAGGATATAAAAACCCAACTGGTGGAACGAAAGGTTAGTGCAACTTGTATTGGAGGTACAGAAACTCTACAATGCAACTAAACGTAAAAACAACTTAAATGCATACCGTAGGGCTGTAACAAACTATGGCGAAGAAATCCGTAAAGCAAAACGCTGTAGCTTTCGGACCTTTTGTGAAAATGTTACGGAAACCCTTGGCGCAGCAAGGCTCCATAAAGCTCCAGCAAAACAGGGAAACAACCTAAAAATTGTAATAAGGAAAGCTGAAGCCAGCTACGTAGAAGCCGAAGGAGAGAGATTCCCAAGGAGTGAAATTATAAATGAAGGAATTGACAAAATGTACGAAATGAGACCAATCGCACAACATGAAAGTTGCCTATGACCATCTTTACGGGAAAGTGTATAAGATGATCATTAAACTCTTTCCAATCCTTTAAGTCACTTAGTGAAGATGTGATACATCCAACCTTTATTCCGAAAGGACAGAATCTATTCATATCCTACTCAATATGAATATACATACAGAAGTAAGCTAGCTTTGGCAAGTATACCAAAGCAGTGGGGAGGGTCAAAAGTGATCTTCATTCCAAAGGTGGGTAGAAGTGACACTACCAACCCAAAGGCATGCAGATCAATCAACCTAACATAGTTTGGACTTAAAAGTTATACAAAGACAACGACACCTACAAATTATTCGCTACACCCCAATCAACCTGCATACAACATCGGCAAATCTACAGAGACCATACCCTATGCACTAACAAAGAAGATCAATGAATTCTTGGAGCACAAAGAAATTGCACTAGGTACTTTTCTTGACATTGAAGGGGCTTTCGACAGTACAAGCCATGTAGTGGTAAAGCGAGCACAAGTGAATAGCCAGGTTAATTCTATTCTATGTCACTGGCTGACTCAATCCCTCGCCATAAGAACCGTTGCATATAAGGTGGGAACTAAAACCATCCATATGTATACAACATGTGGTTGACCACAGGCGGGGTCCTGTCACCTCTACTGTAGACACTAGTGGCCGATGATATTCCGAAAAGGTTATTTGAAAGTGGCACAATATGTCATGCATACGTGGATGATATCGCCATTTTGCTCCGCAGAAAATACGAAGGAAAACTGCGTGACATAATGCAGAAAACACTTCGTCTTGTCAATAACTGGTGCCAACAAATTGGTTTAAGCCTTAACCCTGCCAAAACCACGCTGGTACCATTTACAAAGAACTGGAAATCGGTATAGTTTCACACTATAAGCTTGAATGGAGTGGAAATAGATTCAAGAAAGAAATTCATGGAATCCATCTGCTTAGTAAGCTCACTTGGAACCTTTACATGAAAGTGGCAACAACAAAAACCGCAAGAGCCCTGATGCTGTGCAGGAACATGGCAAGCTTATCTTGGGGATGCAGTGCAACCATACTGCAATGGATGTACACTATGATGGTAAGACCAATCATTACCTACGGCACGAAACGAGCCATTCGTTTCCAACGTCTGGGATGTGTCTGCATTACTGTAGAAATGAGGTCATGCTTAACGGTGGCACTCAAAAAATATTAAATCTGTCACCACCTCCACCTAACGATAGAGCAGATATCAAGGTCCATAATGATCAGTATATTCTATCACAAAAACGAGAGTGGCTCTGGGATTGGACATACGACCAATTAAGTTATCCAAGCTGCTCGCATGGACTAGTGCACCATTTGACGGCATAATTGTTCAGTTTATTTTTGACAAAATCACTGGGAATGATGCCAAGCATATTTCTGGCGGAGCTCTATGCAATTGCAATAAGTGCACAAAGTTGCATAGACAAAAGATACAAGGACAAATCGATAGCCATATTGCCTGAGAATCAAGCAGCTATTAAAGCCCTTGAATTATCAACGATAAAATTGACGATGGTTCAAAAATGTGGTAAAAAACTCAATAACTTTGGTGAAAACAACACGGTTACTTTGTACTGCGTGCCAGGGCACGTAGGGGTTGAAGGTAACAAAAAGGCAGACATCTGAGCAAGGAAAGGATCATTGAAAATACTTGTTGGTTCTAAACCCTTCTATGAGGTCGACATGCACTTTGCGCGGAGATGCCTGAGTGAAGTAAAAACTAGAGAACGCAAGAAACACCAGGACTCAAAACATTGAATCTAGGACTTAAAATATTGTAAGCGTTCCTGAGCATCTATGATGAGTAACGGTGCAAATTGTGCATCAAATTAGGCAAGAATCAACTAAGAATCTTTAAAAAGTTCCTCACGGGGCACTGTAAACTCGAAGGACACCTTAAAAAATGGGTCTTAGGGAGAACAGCAGGTGCTAGTTCTCCATGATTGTAGATGAAAAACTAGAACTGACATGCTGCGGAGCTCTGTTCCGGAGAAGGAGAGATATTTTGAGAACTTACTGCCTAGCTAAGGAGCAACTTGGACACCTAGAGCTCATGAAGATCATCTTCTTTCTAAGAGAGGTTGATCCGTTCACGTAACTCTAAGCGTGCCAATGAGAATAGGGCACAATAAATCTTTTAAAGGTTGAAGTGCACGGCACCCATTTCACACAATCTACAAGGATATGAATTCAGTGATATTATATGCATATTATTGCCCGTTAGCTCGTCAGACGATGGACGTAGGTGCTAGTCATTTAGCCAGAAGCGTCCCAAATGAACCACCAAACGACAAAGTGGTTCGCCGGAGAACGATTTTTCCGTGCACCTAAAAAAATTTTTAATTAATACCTGACTGATATCTATAAAACACACTGGTCTTCTCCTACGAGATACAATCTGCCACACATGTGAGGCGATTGCTATCAAGCGATCAATTAAAAATTTAACAGCAAACAAACCTATTCCCCAAACACTTGCACTTTTGCAGCTCAGCGTGGAATTCGGCAAAACCCTCTTCCGAACCAAGCTTCACAGTGCCTGAAATAAAAATGGTTAAATGACAAATACGTCGCAATAGGAGAGAATGAATATAATATATATAAATTCAAATATACAAATTGAAATTGAAATATAGTCAATTCAATAATTTTCCAGTAGACTATAAATATTTTTTAATCAAACGCGACCTTTAAATAAGTAAAACTTTTCAAAATTAGCTGTAGTAGAGAGCTCATTTTATGATTACTTTTATTACTGCGAAGTTCGCCAGCACCTGCAATAATTCTCACTGCCAAATCAGAGACTGCCGGATATGAAGATGCAGTCTTTAGTGCTCCTCTTCTCTGTACCTATGCCAGGCGTTTTCGGTATACCTCTTTAATGAGAGCGTCGCCCTATACTTCTGCTCAGTACAGTAGCACTGATTCTGTAGCACTCATCAAGAGCCGTTCTCTTGATGGGTTGGTTTCCCCGACGTTGGCCATAAGTGGACTCAGAACCGATACGCCCGAAGCAGCCTTCCCAGCCCTTGACCTGATTTGAAGTACCCCCGGGTACTTCACTGATGGCCTCGATTAGATTAGTATGCCTCAACACTGATCTTTTTTACTCTAGAGGCTATCTTTTTTGGCAAAATAACCACTTTGGTTTTCTCCAGCGGTAAACTGAACCAGCGAGCAGGCATCCAGTCTCTTACTCGGCGCATTAGCATACCTACCCTAAGTTGCGCTTCTTCAACGTTGCGTCCAGCGATCAAAGTCACAACATCATCCGCATAGCCGACCAAGCACGAATCATTTGGCATCTCTAGTTTCCGTAGCCCGTCGTAAGGGATATTTCATTGGTCTGGACCAAAGATAGATATCTGGGCAGTACCCATGTAATTTCCATCCTTCAGTGGCTCTGTGTCGTGTCGTGAAGCAGTCTTTGGTCCATCAGGTAGTCCCTCAAAAGCCGCATTAGATATTCTGAAACTTGAAAAGGAGATGGGTCCCCAGCAGCACGAATTGCGCCAGTGAGTTTTCCCATGATGAGTTTCTTTAGCACTTTCCCAGTAGTGTCTAGCATATAAAGCAGGCAGTAGGCAGATGGCGATCCAGGATTTTTCTTCCCCTTTCTGATCAGTATGCGCCTTGCCACCTCCCATTGTACTGGGAAAACTCCGTCCCGTAGGCAAGCGTTGAATGTGCTGAGCAATAAGTCAGGACAATGGTGATAGACAAGTTGCAACACCTCAGCTGGAACACCATTTGGACCTGAAGCCTTCCTCGCTTTCAGTGAAAGGACTGCTTTTTCCAGTTTTGGCTGTGTGAAGAGTGGACACTCGACTGCTGTTTCACCAAAGGCAGCGTCAACATAGTCGGGATGGGCAGGAAAGAGTGCCTGCACTATCTCGTTCATCTTTTATGCAATATGTGTGCAAGATTTCCGTAGGGCTCCAATCTTCGGCTTAACTAGCCCTTTGCCAAGGCCCCACGGATGCTTGTTCACATTGTCGACTAGATCTTGCCAACAGCGAGCCTTGCTGTTTTTAATCAATTTGCGAAGGCATTTCCAGGGCGGCTTATATGCTGCTACCCGTTCGCACGCCAAAGCTTGTGACACTCCCTTCGCTTTTTAGCAATTTTAGACGGCCACCAGTACACTAGGGGCTTGCTGTGCTGAGGTTTTTGGCCGGGCGTAGAAGCGTTGCAGGCAGTCGTGATGATCCTCATAGTTGAGTTCACCACGTCTTGATCTGCCAAATCTTCCATCCCCTGCGCCAGAGCACCTGCAGCGGAGCACCTCGGCGAACCTCTCGACGTCCATCCTTCCGATGTTCCATCCAATTATAGAAGGTCGAGAGCATAGACTTCGGGAGACAACATCAGTGATCTCAAGTAGAATACACTGATTATCGACTTTCATGACCCTCGCAAACTGCTTCAGCAGATTTTGGGCGGTTGAACTGTGGTGTAGGCTAAGCTCTAGGGTACCGGTCATCGCAGTTCTGGTTTTGCCGTGACCAGGGCTTCCTGTAAACCCAATATTTCCCTTGTCCAAGATATGGCCAAGATCCAAGAGAATACAGTGTGCCACTGTACACTCTTTTCTTTTATGTTCCATTTCACCGCATTTGTGATATAGAGAACTCCTATCAGATCTTGTGCATACTTGTGTGGATTGACCATGCCAAGGCCTTTGAAAAATTGAAGAGGCGCTACTCTTCGCCGTATCCTGCAGACAACCTACCCTATTCTTATTGTGCCCTTATTCAAAAATTGTTCGGCGTCCTTTCGGTCAAGTCAATGATGGCCATGCGTTGTCCCCTATGGTTTTCTGGCGTCAGCCTCACTTTGATTCTGCCCATATTATGGAACTCCCTCTTCTTTTTCGCGCAGGTCCGTGACGCAGTCTATGTCTCTTATTCCGATCATTGCCATCGGCTCAAGTGACGCTACAGTTGCGCTTTTGCTGAGAACTTTCGCTACTGCCCGCAAAATGCTTCTTTGCTGTCGACCTTTACTGCGTTGGTCGTACTGCTTTAATGGCAATGTTAGTATCATTGGGCCTTACATTTCCCCTGATATACCGCAGCATTTCTGCGTGGGATCGGCCATCTTGGGGTTTTATGAGCGGTGCCTGCTACTAGAGTCTCTGTTGAGGCTTCTTTCTCTCCTGTGTCTTCTAAGGTCTTTTTCTTGTTGGACGTCCATGCAGACTTAATTTTCTGACACGTTTCGAAGCAGCTTATGTCAGCACTGCCTGGAAGCTCAATCTAGCGTTCCACAAACATCAAGTGCGTCTTCCTTTCTTCATTAATTCCAGAGTTATCTGATCGTGGCCTTTAGGCATAGCCATCAGTGTTTCTTTAACTGTCTGTTTTTCTCCGGCCTTTAACCAGCTCCTCTGAAAATGCCCTATACGGTCTAGGAGCTCCACTAGTTCGAGGTGCGAAGTCTTTACTCCTTTGCTGATTTTCAGCGCGTTGCATGCAGATTTAATTCTTTGTAGAACACACCTCGCTTTCAGGATCAGCCATTCTTCTTCAATTCCCTGGGCGGCAATTATTCTTTGCGACCACTTTCCTTGGGGAAACTTATCGGGTTCCGTTCCCGAGTACAGTACTTCCACCACATTTTCGACAGTGGCGATGAAATCACATGACAGTGCTTTATTTGTCTGGTTACTCCTATCTATTCCTGCCGTAATCTCTTTGTGGACTTCAAGATGATTCGTTATTATTTCGGGATTTATTTATTTTGCCAAATAAGACATATCCTTAAAACAAAAAATTACACAAAAAAAAAACGCTGTGAACAATACATTTTCTTAGTGCAGTAATTTTTAAGTACAATTATATTGGAGGAATGAAAGGATTAGAGGATATTATTTTTATATGAGGTTTTGGAAAAGGACGGGGAGTAATATTTACTAAACTTGTTGAATGCCTTATAACATCTGTTTAGCGGCTCATTGTCTGCATAAGTAGTGTGATGATGACCTACGGTAAGCATTGGTGAAAGTCTAGTGATTCTAAGGGGCTCATACAGAATAATATTTTTAAGTTATATACTGAACTTTAATATTGTCTCTGAGGACATCGAATGCTAGACATGCAGACATCATCAATCTCCTAGAATCTAATGATGCCATATTTAGCACATGGAGCCGATAGTTATATGATGGTAGGCTAGGGTCGTAAAGGAATCTGAGGGCAAAAGGTAGAAATTGGTTCTGGACCAATTCTAGCCTGTCAGCCTGAATATCAAAGACAGGGCTCCGAATCAGGCTGGCATATTCAAGAATAGGGCATACTAATGAGACATATAGTGATTTAGTAACCCAAATATTCTTGAATTCTTTAGCTCTTCGTTTGATGAATCCTAGCATCTTATTAGCCCTGTGTATAACTCCATCATACTGAAGTTTAAAATGGAGCTTTTGGTCCAGAACGACACCAAGGTCCACAATGCTACCGACTCTACTAAGTGTTGTGTTGTTGATGTGATAGTTAAACAGAAGACGGCTCCGTTGTCTTGCTAAACTTATTACCCGGCATTTTTCCAAGCTTAGAAAGAGATGGTTGTTGTAACATCATTCAGAGAGTGTTTAGCTTGGGCTGGACAAACATCATATCGGATAGAGATGATATAACGAGGTAGACTTTAAGGTCATCTGCATAGAAAAGAAGAGGTACATCATGTAATACTGCTGAGAGATCAGATATGAAAATATTAAACAACAGAGGCCGAAGATGACTTTCTTGAGGAACCCCAGAGAAGACCTTAATTTTTTTCGATAATTGTCCTTGAAATTTGACAACTTGAGTGCGGTCTTTAAGGTAAAAAATGGATCCAACTGGGTAAATGACGAGTCATTCCAAAATTACAGAGCTTGCTAATCAAAACATCATGATTTATACGATCAAATGCTTTGCTGAAATCGGAATGTATTTCATCGATTTGGAGACCTTTTTCCATCTCACACAGAATTGTAATGATTTTCGAAATGCCCGTGTAGGACACGAGTGCCGATGGTCTAGCAAAAGTGTCAGCGAGCTATAAACAACACCGAGCTCAGCTAACTAGCTTCGCTTAACGACCGCGTACGCGTGCTCGACGACTAGCATTTGCGGGATCATATGAGGCGGGTTCTTGTCGAGCCACGAAGCTACACTACAAAATACTTATCACGCGTACTCTACTCCCCAAGGCGTACCGATCAATTTTTATTATCTTTAGAAATGTTCTATTAGGTGTCAATTGAGCTACTCTACAGTAATTCAATATTTTTTTTGCCTCGTTAAAGTTAGCGGACACGGAGGCTTGAGACAAACGCAAACATTACTCAAAAGGCAACCGTTACTTTCTCCGAAGAAGGTCGTTGCATTACAAGGGAATGTCAAACCTAAAGATGTTGAAGTGGCTGAAGTGAACCACTTATCTCTGCCTAAAGAATGGAAACTTGACGGATGTAGTTTACTTTACACTCGTAAAACAACAAACTAAGCAGTTTCGACGGGGTGACCACCTTATCTCTTCAGGAGCAGCCACTCCTGATCACCACGGGGCTGCTCGACTGCTTATGTTTATTACAGAATACTTGATGTGATGATGAGGAGGTTGGTGATAGTAGATCTATTTTTTCTGAACACATGCTGCTCTTCATTAAGTCGCGGTTCTATAATAGGGAAGATCTTGTTGCAAAGTATTTGTCCAAAAATCTTTGGACTGGATGATAATATGGCAATACCTCTATAATTTCGAATACACCGTTTTTCACTCTTCCTATGGATCGGTGTTAATTAATGAAAATTTCGAGTAAAACAGAAAGATGCCACTAGAGAGTGTTTTGTTGAAAATGATGGAGAATGGCCTGGTTGATTGTTCTTTGCACTGGATTAGAAAACTGGAGAAATCAGATCGAGACCAGGTCCAAATTGCTAATCGCTTGAGCAATTTCTTTCTTAGAAATTGAAACTTCGTTAATCAATGTCGTTTGAGCCATTTCCGAAACGGGATTTAATGGGTTCTCAGGATTACAATAAACTTCTTTAAAGTAATTTACAAAAAACTCACAGATTTGCTCTAGGCAACAAGAAACTGAATCCTTGAAAAACAAAGATGAAGGGTAGTCTTAAATCTTACGACCCTTGATTCGGTCGCTTCAGTAGTGATTGCAGCAGTAGCCACCGAATTTTCGTTGTTCTTTATACTTTCCCCCACCGCTCGAATATTTGGCGTATCCTGTAGAGTTTCCCGCTCTTCCTTTTAAGGACACTCTGGCACTTGCATCATTTTTTTTCTGCGCCTAAACGCTTCAGGAACCTCAGTCTGGACAAGAGTGTATGTTAATCTCCGATTTTCGTCCGTCTTCATTGTCATTGTATTCATCGTCGTTTTAATCATAATTAGTATCGCTCCCGATGTGCTGTAAACATCGTTCCTGCAACCGCTGGCTGCTACATCATTGTTGTTATTGCTGCTTTCTTTTTTATCTTTTAATGGTTTTTAGTTGCTCCACTTTGATTGGGCCCCCCCTTGGAGCCGCAATCTCCGTTTGTATGTATAGTCGCCTTTTTGGTCCCATGGTTATCTTTGTAGAGCAGGGAGGCCATGCGAGGGTTATCACAAGCCCTTATGGAGGCAAGTGCTCAGGCCCAGACCTGCGCTAATCGAGAGTCCGTCGCAACCGAACCTACATCACCAGCCCAATGGTGCGAACTTCGAACTCACTCCGAAACGGAAACGGTATGATCGTTAAATTGGAGCTTTTCACGCACTAGTGTCACCTCGGCGCTACCGTGCAATGCAACTAAGTCCAAACCATCATTTCCGCCAGCCCAAAGCATCAATTCCAGTTACGGCCCCTCTTATTGTTGAGCCCGTGGGGGCAGCACTCCCCAAAGAATGCTGGCCTCTAAAATTGCTCCTGTCGACCGGCATTCCCCCTGCGGGAATTTTCCCGAGTACTTGGGGGGAGCACTCCGCAAAGAATACTAGCCTCCAAGAGTATTGCTGTCGGCCAGCATTCCCCCAGCGGAAGGAGCAATCAGATTGAGTTCTAAGTAGAAGTTCAGCAAAAGCTTCCCCAAACCTTGTTTAGTGTACAAAAATAATTTTATTTTTAAGCTTTTGTCATCTTTTCGAGGGCGAAATACGCGGTAAGGGTTGATGGGGTGGTTTTCGAAGAAGAAGTGTGGTAGTAAAATTTTGTTGAAGCGTAGTAAATAAAACCTACTCGTATAATCACTGTTCCCGAATAAAGTGGATTTTCTAGCTAATATGGAGGAGGGGTGAGTTATCCTGCAGTTGTTGAAGGAGTGATTTCGGGAACTTGGTTGTTGCTTATTTTGCTGGCAATAAATTAGCAATAAACTATGCCACCTAGAAAATATTTATCTGCATTGGTTCTTGAGATACGGGAGTGGCTGATGTAAATTAAGTGTTAAGCCATATCGCCCGATTCTTCGGGAAAAGAGGGGAGCAATAAAATTGTTTGTTGCGTGATATATTTGCAATAAATTAGCAATGAAATATGGACTAATAATTAATCCTCCCTTATAAAGTGGATGATATAGCTTAATAGGCATGAGATGAACTGTGGAGCGTGTTCGCAGTACCGTGATGATTGGAGGAGGTTAATCCTAGAGGCTTAGGCCCGGCTTTAGCCTTCGCGCCTTAGTTGATGATGATAAGTATTTGCTTCTTGTTAAAAAAAAAAAAGAAAATTTGACAAATAATTCCTCTCTTTATTATTATGCGATTCCTTCTCACTGAAATATAAATATTATCATAGTTAGAAATAGATCAAAAGGAAAATATTCTATGCACACATCAATGTGCTGCTACTCCAATTACATGAAATGAAGGAACGTAAATTCATGTGAAATTCCACCAACACAACGAGTCTTTCAGCTGAAATTCCTTCTTCCATTAATTAATTGAATTTATACTATATTAAAGCTTTTGTAGCTTCTTTCACCTTATGGATTGCTTCTGTATCTTTAAGATTGTACTCAAAACTTCTATGGATGTGGTGTGAGTTATTGTTTATAATCTAAATATTTTCTTCCATTGTTTTCATCTACACCTAGGCCTACTTAGGTATGTTAATTATGAGTTCGTTCTATCTTTGAAAATTCGAATTAACACAGAATCTTCGTTATAATTTAAAATTAAGGAGTTCATCAGAAATTCATGTTGAAGATGGCTTTTGTGAAAACAATACGGAATGAAATTTAGTATATTTTAATAAATACGTTTGAATTATGGAGGGCAAAATTGTCTTTGTTTTGCCATGGCAAATGGGGAAAGTTAAACATTGTAAATATCAAATAATCTACTCGTATTGTAGCAAAACTAGCTGCTTCAGTGCAGCCAGTTTCTTCCATTGATTTATGATATATTTCTCATTATAGATTAAATCTCTGGCTTCTTTTGAGCTTTTAAAATATTTTTGATTTTGTTTCATTTAATTATTCTTCAATCAGTCTTTGCGATGAAAATTACTTCCAAGTGTTAGCCAGTACAGGGAAGGAATATACTCATAGCTAAGAAACATTCTCATGGCTACGAGTTGATCCTTCGATTAGCCAATTTGGTGATCTCCGTCTTCTTGCTCACACATGTAAATGTTGAAGATAGCCACGTTAAATAAACCTAATTATTATTAATAAAAAGTTTATACTCATCTGAATTAAATTGATTTCAGAGGAATACAATATAGTGATCCTAAAACGCACTAGTTGGAACAAATGATTAGGTACTCTTTCATTAAATTTAAGAAATATCAAAGAAAAAATATGGATATTTCGTCACCATCATCTCTTAAAAAATCGCAAAAAAGCTGTCAATAAATAGCCCTGAAACATAAAATCAATTTTTCAAAGTCAAGGTTTTTTTCCACAGTAAACGTCTTCCGGTAGACATGGTCAAACCTCCAATATCTAATCATTCGTCCAATTAAATTGACCAACCAACAGACTATCCGGCCTTCCATCTTAGCCTTCAACTTTTAAACTTTTCCCTAATTGGACAAAACACGTTCATTATAATGACAATACCAATTTTCTCTTTCAACCATTCATTCATTTTATATATTGTAGGAATATTCGAAAATACCTAACCAATTTAAATTGTTTCATTGTTCATCTTGTTGAAAAGTTTCCATTCTCATTTCCCTCGTTTTCGAAGAAAATCTTTGTAAGTGTATCCGCTCAAACCTTTTACTAAACATTTTTTGTATTTCTTTTTTCATCTTTCTATCTTTTGGCGGTTGGTGTATGGGATGAAAGAAGGAAACTTTTCAATTTCATGTTGTGCAGGCAAAAGTATGATGATTATAGACAGACAAGTGTTTAAATTTTAATTAAAATTTCATAATTGTTATTTGGACGAAGAATCCTTGAATTTCAGGGTTTCCAAATTATTTTTTTCCTTTGTCATTTTATATCTTCTAACTTTTTGGTGTATTTAAACGATGGAAAGTCAAGTACTATATGTTTATTGTAATTGTTTTCAGTCGTTGTTTTTGATGAAGAAATTACGAATAGTGTAGAATGGAGAAACACTGGAGAAACTCGTTCAAAGATTGGACGATATGGAAACTAATTTCAAGTTACTTGTAGTGAGAGAGGTATTTTGGAAACTTTGGAGATGATGTGCTTTTTCAGCCAAATATCAAGAGTATCGGTGAAGGTTCTGCCAAGGATCAGTTGTCTTGCAAAATAATTTTTCGGATTAATTGTCGGTAGGAATAGTTTTTCTCAAACATATTGTATTCAGTGATTTTTAATATTATACAAATTTTATTTTGATCCTGATGATTAAATAGATAGCCAAAAGCTAGCCTGAAAGCAGTAATTTCTTATAAGTGGGTTATTTCAAAAATATTTTTATTGTATTATGATTATTATTTCAAAAATATGATCGAAGGAAATTGTGGCCTTTTTGTAACTCAAGCTGTTGAATAAAACGTGCTCGGCGGAATTGAACCTGTTCTCTTTAAAACGCTGATTTGAAACAATATTTGTACGGCTTTGATTTTTACATCTAATTTGCTCTGACTCTGCTACAAAAAAGAACGAACATTTTTCAAACAGTACTATTTAAAACCCTACAACTAATAACATACTCTCATATGATAACATTGTATTTCTTACGATGGGCCATCTTGTGGTGGGCTCAAACGTAACTCTGCTGTACCATATCAAATCAATTAATCAACATCCTCACCCCTGTGAATTGACCCGGAGGGGGAGGACCATCTTCTGTTGAGGTTTCAATACCTAGAACTGACAACTTTGACATTGGTCTCTTTAGGATCCCTGTGCTCATGCTCACGTCAGCTGAACGCACCACTCCATCCTTTCCATAATGTAGCTCGCACACTCTGCCACGCCTCCGTCTATTTCGCGGAAGATCTACATCACATATAAATACGAGACAACCGGTTCGTATAGGCTCGGATGGCTGGCACCATTTAACTCGGTGGGTCAATTCTGGCAAGTACTCCCTTATCCATTGATGCCACATTCCATTTTTAGATTCAAGTTATCGCATGTTTCTTAGCTAACATGATCGGCTGCCTTGTATCTTCTGGTAACACTAGAGCCCGACCTATTCCTCCATTTACGCGAAGGATATTATCCTTGTCAATACGCGGATTCAATTGCAATAATGGACTGATCCTAGAAACTGGTTTACTACGTTGTCCAAAAGATTGCATCTGTGCCTCAAGAAATAAATATTTTTCGGCTGCAAATTCTTCAGAAGATGTCAGCTTTCCATTGATTTTTGGTGCTTGGCGTATTTTCCAGCACAGATTATCAAAATACCGAAATAACCAAGCCACAACTCTTTTAAATCTGTTATATTTGGAAAATCTTTGAATATCTGGTACCATCAAATTTATTTGCCACGCTGCCAAAAGATAATGTTTGGCTCTTAGTTCTTCGGCGCTTTTGTCGTTGATGTAACCTGTTAAAAATTCTTGTGACCACTGCTCTTCCTCATCTTCAAAAAATCAGGGCCATTTAGCCAAATTCCATTTGCTGCGTAGTTTCTCGGAAACCTTGGCCCAGTCCTCCACTCCACTACCATCCACAATTTCCGACACCCGGCTTGCAAGATATTGTTTATATTTTCGGTGGTAGGATCAGATCCACCTAATTACTGTATTGGAGTCAGTCCAAAAAACAAATTTGTGTATTTTGATTGTGGCACTTCACGATTGTCTCCTTAAGCCTCAGGCCCAATATTGTTGCCTGTAGTTCCAGCTTCGGTATAGTGTCGTACCAGGTGGGTGCGCACGAACTTTTTCCTGCGACAAATGCTTTTTTTAGTGTATTTAAACTTATCCCTCCTTGCGTCATCGTGTAGATCCACCTGCGTCTATACAAAATCTAGGAAGCAACATCGTGGTACTCTGAACTGGCTCACTATTGGCAGCACCTCCATCCAAAGTTTCCAGCGACGGTATACTCGTAAGTCGTCAGTTAAAGCTTCGTCCCACTGTAATCCCACTTTTCACACTGCTTGCATCAAAACTTTTGCTGACACCATCAAGTCAGCTAAAAAACCGAATGGATCGAAAACGGACATATTCACACAAAGCACTTCGCATTTCGTAGGCTTTCTACAAAAGTTCAATATATTTTTTGGCACTTTGTGGAATTGAAACTTGAAAATAAAAACATCCGGCTGTGACAGCCAGTGTATGCCTAGGATTCTCTCCAATTCACCTGTTGACCGTTTCTCTTGAGTCACCAGCAGCGTTTCCAACAGCAGCTTTAACTTTGTCCAAGTCAGAAACTATGTTTCGTAATTCAAACTCACAAGCTTGGTGTCTTTTTTTTGACGGCTTGTGTCTCATTTATGGCATCGACTTCTAACTGGAAACAAGCCACATAGTCATCAACATAATGTCTTTCTATGATTGCCTCAACTGGACGGGAAAACTCCTCTTCGAAATTTTTGGCATTGATATTTTTTATATATTACGCTATGATGGGCGAACATATGGCACCGAAAATCAAACGCTCCATTACGTATACCTCAGCTGGCTTAGTCACGTCACTATCTCTCCACAGAAAACGCTGACTATCCTGATCTCCTTTTAAGATAGCCACTTGGTGAGGCATCTCTTTTATGTCTCCGCAGACGGCCACTGGTGCTTGCCTAGATTTGAATAAAATTTTAGTCAGTGGCTGGTTTATGTCCGGACCCGAAAGAAGAGCCTAGCTTAGTGTAATATTTTGAACCTCAGCTGATGCATCATAAACTAGGCGTAATCCTTGTTTGTTTGAGTTTTTTATGCCAAAGTGCGGTAAGTAAAAGGTTTTGTCTTACCATTGAGCTGCTTCAGTGATAGTTAGTTTACGGGTGTTAGCTTTTCTTCTATAATCATTGATTTTACTGCAATATTCGTAGGCGTATTGTGTACCTCTAAGCATTTTTCTTTCATCGCGTTCTAATCTTCGCATGGCTATTGAATAAGTATCTGGAAAAGGTGGAACAAACTATTTCCAAAGGAATCCAGCCTCATATCTTGCATCGAGTCTCATCATTGATAAGACCAAAATATTCAACGCTTTTTCGTCATCTTTTGAAGTAATTTACTTTATATTCGGCTTTAGACCAAAATTATCAGCATCAAAATAATCTGACATAAGCTTATGCATCTCTGCTAACATGTTAGCCGCTCTTCTATAATGTAGGATACGTCTTATATCTGGCTTGAGCTCTTTAATTTCTGTCGGCCAATGCACCATTCAACATAATCGAGCTTTCACCTTATCAGTTCAGCGGACAATGTTGTACGTAGTGCTTCAACTAGTACAGTAAGAAAGGCGTGAGCCAGACTTAAAATTATTAGTTGTTGTATATCGCTATACTCCTGTATTGGCAATCCTACGAGATGCTGACAATTCTTTTAATTTAACTCAATATACTTAAAAGTCTGCGCTGGTAATGCTAACTCCAATGACGTATAAACATTTTTCATATTAAAAATTTTCGCGGCTTCGGCCACTCCACTTATACGTAGGTTGACTGTCTCAGTTCGTTGTGACGTTGTTTGATTATTAAGCCACTGTAAGTCTAAAACATTGTGTTGTCCACGGATACCTAACCGTTCCGGTCCACCATCCAGACGTTTGCTCCATCATCAACAAATGCGTATATGGTGATGATTTCAAAGGGTCCATGTATCTTACTGGCAGTACTTGTAACAAAATTTTCCCACTTCTTTCGTGACCGTCTGCTGGCAATTGCGACCTCCTGGAACTGGCGGCACTATGCGAGATGTGTGTGCTGCTAGTACCTGTTGGATCTCAATTTGTTTCTCTTGCTTAGCATGAAGTAGCCGGTGGTGTAACCTCTGATATCCGTCGACTCCGCAACGACGCCGCTGCCTGCAGTTATTCATCTGGTGGCAGGAAAAACAAACTTGACTTTCTTTAATTTTTGCCCAGCGATTATTCACAGCTAGCTGCGAGAAAAATTTACAATTATTTAACGTGGGGCACTGCTCATCGCAGGCGCAACATTTTGTTTGCGCTACGCTTACTCCGGCAAAGTGCTTTAAAGGGTTAGTAGGCTGCTTGCAATGGTTTCTCGCTTGTGTCAGCAAGGATGATGTTGGAAGCGCATCCAACATCGTATTTACCAGGCGTCGCAAGCATTTAAGCCACTGACTAAACTCAAGCAACGTTTAACGGCCGCGTACGTGTGCTTTTCGACTAACTATTTGCGGGATCACATGAGGTGGGTTCTTGTCGCCCCACTAAGCTGCGCTACAAAATATTTATCCCGCGTACTCTACTCTACAAGACATTCCAATAAATTTTTAATACCTTTAGAAATGTTATATTATGTGTCAAGCTACTCTACAGAAATTTGAAATTTTTTTGTCTCGCTAAAGTTAGCGGATACGGAAGCTTTAGACAAACTCAAACATTGTATACAAAGTAACAGTTACTTTTCCTGAAGAAGGCCGTTGCATTATAAGGGGAATATCAAACCTAAAGATGTTGAAGTGGCTGAAGTAAACCGCTCATCTCTGCCTTAAGGAGGCAAACTTGACAGGTGTAGTTAATTTTAACGTAGTAAAACAATAACCTTAGCAGTTTTGACGGGGTAACCAGCTTCTCTCCTCAGGGCCAGCCACTCCTGATCATCACAGGGCTGCTCAACTGCTTACGTTTATTATACATAAAAGTCTTACTTTGATTCCACTTTCTTATACATTCTAATAATTATCTCTTTGGGTCGTTTCTTAACGGTGCATCACCTGAACTTAATCTATCGTAGTTGTCAACTTAATAATCAAAAATTATATAAATTTTTTAAAACGTCAGTCCAAAGTTAATTTTTATTGGAAAAGGCTTAAATCGTTGAGGCAATTGACCCAAGAAATTCATATAGAATATTATTTTACTTTGATATATCAAGAAAAGTGAATATTCTAAAGACAACAAGACATCAAAAATGAAATCAGCGGCATTCGCCAACAAAAGAAGACATAATCAAGAAAACGCCGTAAATGGCGGATATAAAACGCGAATAATCGAAAACGAGGAAAAGTAACCAGACTTTGGAAAAAATCAGTCAGGCTACGGCTACAGTCCCTCGAGGATCTATTCAAGAAAGGAAAGAAGACTCATGATCTACAACTGCAAAAGCAAATGAATAAAGAAACAAAGGCGGAAAAAACAAACAAACTATTCAAAAAAAAAAAAAAACAAGTGCTGGAGGCACTAACGATTGCCAAAACTATTATGTAGCGCTGGGAGGATTACGAGAGAAAACGGACGTTGAAGAAACCATCGAAGGTAATTCTAATAAAAACAATAATATAAATTTTACTCAGCATTTCAAAATGAAAATTAAGAGAAGAAACCAACTCGCAGTTGTGCTGGTTCCTCTGACAAAGGCAAATAAAAAAGCAGAAAAAGTTCCCCAATCTGTGTTCGGACACAGCGGAAGAGATATTGTTCGGCTATTGGCAGCCAAAAATAAGCTAATCAATTTTGGAATTTAAAGAGTAAATGTAGAAAAATTAACTATTAAGACAAAATTACTGGTTTATTTCAAGTCAGTTAAAGATGGGCTAATTTCGGGGAGGTCCCGCAGTTCACCTTTACCTTAAAAAAGTGAAAAAAAATCAGACGTTTTATAGTGTTTTGGATGTTCATAAGTGCGCAAAGGGCTGCAGTGATAGTCTACTATCTCAGCGAGCAAATATATTGGTGCTTGCTGGAGTGGGCCTTGTCTCAGAACGCGTGAATGCGCTTGCAGGCTAGCGTTGCGGTGCCGTGGGGCGGGTTCTTTTTCCCCAGCGTAAGGGCCTACTACAAAAAACTTCACAGTCATGAATTGTACGTTAGAAAGTTAATGTTCGACGGTGTCGAGGCCGAGCGAACCTTCCAAAGAAATTGACATTTGGAAAACGACACCGATTAGCGCGCAAGAGACGCGAGACAATTTCATCGTTACTCCGAACACTTACGACACAGATAGAAGCGGTGCCCCCACGCTCTCCCCCATCTGGATCAAGGTCCATTGTAAGCGTGGCCATTTATTTTTTATTTACATGAAAAATTCACATGAGGTAATTTATATGAACCTTTCTGGTAAATGAAAAATAAAATGTTTTAGATTTCCATTAAAATTTTATATTATTTGTAGTAATCGAGCAGTCACCTATTCGTAAGCCAACTGCCTGAAAACCGCATAATACTGTTCCGAAATTTCAATTGCAGATTTGAAAAATTTATATATTCATATTTAAATTTTTGTAAATTATAAAATTTAGAAAAAAAAATTTAAATTTTTTGTTATAAATATAAATTTGTATTGTTTTTTTTTTATATATCAAGCGTAAATTTTTTCTTTGCATTGATATTCTTTATAATATTTATCTTTTTATTACAATTTAAACTTCTCAATCTATTGTTATTTTTTTTTATTAACTTTATAACGCAAATCTGCAAATTGAAAATTCTGACATGAGAACACTGATTTAGTGCATCCCTTTCATGTATTGCATTGCCGAATGCAATCCAAATCGGCCAAGCTAGCAGATACCAATAATGTATGAGCCTGGTCGATGACTTGGACTTTTAACTGCGATACATGTTCGCAAGCTTGCTGGCTGAACTGTGCATAGCAGTGTGTGGAGCGAGTATGCCCACGTGGTAATCTCGTGACTGATTAATTTAATATATTTATTATCGTTGGACTTGGATTTGCCGCACGGCACCGACTCTGAACAAAACATTTTTTTTTACATTTCAATTGTTGCCGTCTTGGTTAGATTGAAGTGAAACTTGTCACTATACCGTGTCGGCCCTCCCCAATAGATACAACGGATCGCGAAGCTCAAAATCAAAACCCTACACCGAATCACTTATTGATGTTGTTGACCCAAAGCAGCTTATTGCAACATCATATATGATTAAGGCAGTTAATTTATATAAAGTGTGATTTCGATTTATTGCAAAACGCGGTAATTTTGTGCAAGCACTCGTTTTCAGGCATAAACACATCACCAGCAGGCGCCCGGCGAGGATATTGATGATTGCTCGTTTGTCTTTCTATATTCATTTATATTTATGTTTGTTTATCAAATTTTTATATTTTATATTATGTGAATTGAAAAGTCTAAAATATTTTGACGCGCCTCACATGGAAAGTGCAAATTGTATATCGGGAATTTCAACCTCTATTTCAAGGATGCTCTTCGTATCAAGATGCTAAAGTTAAATTTATTCCAAAGCAAACACAAGCAAACCGCAGGGTCATATCTTCCAAATTCTTCATTTGCACTCGCCGCTAGAAGATCTGCGATATTGATGTGAGTTATTTAAATAATGTAAGTGGCAATAATGACCTATTTCTTAAAATTTACCTGTAACTTAATTTTTTATCGTAGGGAATCGATAAACAAGAATCAAAAATAAAGTTTGTTTTTCAGCGTTTAGGCCTTTTGAATGCCTTAAAATAACTTGTCATCCAGATACATTTCCATGGATATGCTTCATTTCATCTCGACCTACGTTAACTCCATTGTTATTCTACATTAACGTGACTACCTGCTTGAATTCATTGTTAAGCAAAAGCCTGACATCATGCGTCTCAACGAAACTCACTTCGATTCATGGCACTCCATGACTTTCAAGGGTTTTGCATTGGTACGAAATGATAGGGTAAACGGTGTTGTGGGAGGTTGCACAGGTATATTGGTTAGAAAACCCAATTGTTTCTAAAATATTGATTTAGTGGAATTCAAAAACTTTGAATTTCTTGAAGCGTCCGTTATCAAGATTTCACTACCAGGTTTGGAATAACCTCTTCGTGATCTATGCTCATGTAACTAGTCGAAACCTTCTCAAGTTCAAGGAGGAGGTCAGTTCCTTATTTGAAATACTTGAACTGAACAGGCTGCATAGTTATTATAATCTTGCCGGTAATCTTATACATCATGGTTGAACGCCACCAATAATCCAATAGGTATATTCCTGAAATCGTGGACAATAGAGAACAAGATTGAATAAAGGTGCAATCTACTTGGGTCGGAAAATATTTATACCTGAGGACAAATTCAAATTTAAGCACCTGCAATGCTGACGCAAAACTTGATATTAACTTTAATACTCCTCAATGCGAACTACAGGTGCTTGATTACGATAGCCACCATAATGCACTCGTAATGAAAACCAATCATCAAAGGGATGACATCTTCCTCATTCCAGGTCAACATGAAAATCATCTGTTGGATTAAAAAAAAAAAAACAGACTGGGGAAAGTTTCAAAAGAAGTTTAATCGAGAGTACCAGAGGCAATGTATTCCTTCCGATGCTGGCAACGCTTGCTCACTGGTTTCTAATGACAGAAATATAACTAACGATGAAATAGATCTCTATTTGTCGAAGTTAGTGAAGCTGACGTTACAATATGAAAGGATACTAAACACCAACCATCACTAGCCTTAAAAGATTGTAAAGCCTTTTTTTCACACGCGTCAACAATATCTATAGGTGACTTTTCGACTACAAGACTACAGGAAATGTCTTCGTGCATGTACTTGTTTTTACAGAAAGCCTGAAACAGATTGGAAACACTATGTGTCGAATAGGTTAATTTACCAAACTATTAAAGTGACAAGTCAGTATCTTTATATTGAGACTTCTTTGGAATCACATTGCAAGATCTGAGATTTCGAGCAAAAGCGCTTGCCTTTTACTGCCTTTCACCTTGCAGACGTATATGTTGAGACTTGTATTACTAATGGCTTCGTTCCTCTAGAAGTATACCAAAATCCCCAGGATTGCAGCTGCGGTGCTCTATCACTTTTGACCTGATTTCCTGCTTAGTGTACATATCGCTTTCTTGCATAAAGAAGTATTTCCAGGTAGTGAGGCTTATGCTGATGAATAAGGGCAAAGGAATTCCATATCGCCCTCTCCATTCCGCTAGATGTACTAGATACGGCCGGAAAAGTACTCGAAAAACTCATGAGGGAAAGACTCGTTGATGTGATTCATGTTGCTAGGGCCCTAGCTCCATGACAGTGTGGCCTCAGAGCAGATTTTTTTTTGTTTTCAATGCAATCGAAAATATGATCAGTGGGGTTCAGTGTGTAGAGGCTGACAGCAGTTTCATCCGACGGGTTGCCTTGTGGGTTACTCTTGATGTCGGAAATGCGAATAGCCTAGAAGCACTGGAAAATAGTTTCTAAGTATCAGAATATCTGATGCGGATCTTGAAAGATTATTTGAAGGACTATATACCTGCCTCATGACACCCGAAGTAAGCTGCCTGAAGGGTGATAGTTACATTGAGTATCGCTCAGGAAACAGCTGGCATGATGGGCTACTGATGCTTGAGTTGCAGGATAAGCTACATTTGATTGGGTATGCATGATGGAGACCAACGCTGTAGATGGTGCGCATGTATGTTGGGAAGGTCGTGGCTTGAGTATGTGATAGCTGGGTCCCATACGAACAGTGTGGCATAGTTTTCGTCGGCAGTGCATGTTTCGCGCGCGTGCTACGGCCATGTGTGGACCTCAAGTGCCGACCGCCGTTGCGCAATCTATTGTCATTCGTTTTTAGTGAGAGAAGGCGTTAAAAATACGAAAATTTTTCGGCATTTGCGAAATCAGTTTGGCAGTGAGCGTCTGAGTAGAACTGCTGTATTCAAATGGGTCAATGCATTCAAGGATGGTAGTGAAACCGTTGAGGATGAGCCGCATGATCGTCGACCGCGAACCAGCATCACACCAGACAACATTTGCTGCGTAGAATAACTCATTTTGGAGGATCGTGGGATGAATGTTCGAGACATTTTGGCTGAACTCGGCATCAGTATTGAAAGTGTAAAGTCTATCATCTACAACCAGTTTCGATATCGCAAAATAACCATTCGAAACGGAGGAGCATTTCAGTATGTAACGCGCGCCCTCATACCGCGCGTCTGACTCTCGATACAATATCGGAATCGAGGTGGAAGGTACGGGAACACCACCTCCTACAGTTATCAACCTACAGCTACAGTTATCAACCTGCAACTACCACATATTTGGACTACTGAAAGAAGCCCTCGGAGGTTAAAGATTCAACACCATCGACGAGGTATAGGAGTTCGTGCGCACATAGCTGTCCGAGTTGCCTAAGCAATTCTAGGATAGTGGCATCAATAAGCTTCCGGAAACGTAGACAAAATGCGTGACTTGTAAGGGGGAGTACTTAGAAAAACTGTAAATTTTTTAAATTTTTCGATAGTAAATATACGTGTCAGAGCATTTGTCTCGATCATATTTGAACCATCCTCGTAGATGATGTTGCGGTGTCAGTTACTAAATGCACTATTGGATAACTCATGGGTTAAGCCTTGCGCTGGAGAAAACTGAAGTAGTTTTTCTGACATGTAAGAGAATTTCCAAGGCTAGAACTACCAATATTAGGTAAAAGCTGGTTGAATCGAATAACAGGGAAATACTTACCCGTACTGAAAAATTCGAACATGAATTTTTCCAGCAAATCATGGCAGCTTATAAAGTAAAAAATAGAGAGCCCAATTCATTAGGAAAACGAGTCCTTATGAGCACCGTGCAATTTGTATCACTCTAATGATCAGAACTGTGGTTCCACGCTCACAGTAAGGAGCTGTATCGAAAGCAACTGGCATAGGCGCAGAAGCAAAGAGCTCTGTATACGGCACGTGCATACCTGACAGTCTTTTATTCAGCGGTGTTGGTGAATGGAATGGTGAAACCATTGCTATCCTTATTAGAAAGTATAGGAATATCTTCTTAAGTCGATATGTAGGCGAGAGGGAGGCGGCTACTAGTGAGGAGAAACAATGCCACTCAGCGATTAGTAAAAGTCCTGAGAGAGCGTTACAGAGTCAAGATGTACTGCGTCGTTGATCTCTGACCAGCAGCCTTTGTTCAATCATTGGCATGGTGAGAATTATTTCTATCCAACCCAGCCCTCGAGTGAGCATAAATGGTTTAGGCCTTACCTGCACAAGATTAATAAGTTACGCTCTCCTGACTGCGTATTTGCACGAAAAAGGTAAACAATGCCTGCTCTACTCTTTAAGCTTGCAAAAAATTAGGCGAGTAATGCAGTAATCCCTTCAGTTTAATTGGAGAGGTTTTTCCAAAAATTACTATTGGAAATATTTTACATCATTACGAAACTATTGTACTTTGCACATTATGCTTGGTCAGTCCAGGTAGTTAAAAAAACCATACTGGAGCATCAGGAGATGTTAAGAATGGAAGGGTACCTTTCCCATCAATCCCTTGTCTTGTTCTCTTGCCACTAGGGAAAGAATTTTCATAACTTGAAGGCGCATCTAGGCAAAAAAATCAGACCTAATCCCAAGTTATATAACAGATGGGAATTGGTTTTCAGATTGACAGAGGAGGTATTTGTAGGTAGTCCAGAAGCATTGAGTACTTTGGATTCCCACATTCAAGGGATAAGAAGCCTTCACTTATCCACCAAAAAAGATAAAACAACAAACAAATAGCATGGCTCAATGATGAAGATTCTTGCGATGTGTTCTATTTAGTGGTTAAAATTCTAATGTCGAAGGGCTATCTGTAGAGAACCGGCTGACCCTGTTGCTTTACCACAATTGGCTTCCAAATGTACGCTATGCCAGTGCTTCTTATTGAATTGGTTGCTAATGGTTTTGCCCATTTCTGACACAAAATCCGCCCGAGTGACAATTATAGATGTATGTGCTTTACAATTTTCCTTTCCTGTGAGATTTTGCTGGTCTTCACGCTTCCTTCTACGAACTATATTTATAAGTGTTTTACCTAATTCATCGCCAATTGATATTTCACTTGCTTCCTGAAGTCAGGGCTTCTCTTCTCTTTGACTAATCTTAATTTTTGAACAAGGTTCAAAGCACCTTCTATCCTCACCTGCCAGCAAAATACATTCTCTTAATGCTTGTCTGGAAGTTCATAAATAGGATCTCAGCCCCAGATTTTCTAAAAGCTTCTCTGGAAGATATTACGTAGGAACATCTTGCAGCCGTATTTCTGCTGCCTCTGTAGTTGAATTTCTGATCTCTGATTAGCTGTCACTTGGTGTAGCAAATCTGACGTCACGTTTTTTTCCACCGTATCTAAATGCTTCTCCTGTTGACAAGTGGAAGTTAGCTTGAGTTACCCCTGCGCGGCCATTGCCCGATAGGTTGATTCAACCATATAGCCGTAAATTTTTTTTTTATTAGAGCACTACTATCCCTTTTGGGCCTTCCCTTAGAGATAGTTAGAATGTATCATCATCTTGATCATAAGTACCGGCACTCGAGAAGGTGATGCGGTCACAGCCATGTAAAAGTTGCATTTGGCTCCTCATTATATGCAGAGATAGCATGCGTTGACTATGCTTCTCAGCTCTCACCTGACTAATCAAGTATTGTTAGCAGACCCAATTTTTCTCCCCCATATGATATGCTGGATTGCCAGTATTTTTGGTTTGTTCTGACAGCCTGTTATAAAAACTCCTATAAAAGCCCAATTTTTTAAGTATTTTGACCATCCATTATATTTCAATTAGTATTTCTTCCTTTTTGACAAATGAAAGACTGACGGTGTCTTTTTAAAGCCAAAAGCATCCAATGAATATTATGGAGAGGTTTATGTAGGTCTGAATTTTAGGGCTGTATGCTGGCATGCCTCACCAGTAAGTGCTTTATTGATTGTTAACTTTGACATTAATTCAACACTTCATCAAAATATTCGCTTGATATCAAATGTATCCTCCCGTTTATTATTTCCATGACTCAACGTCACCTAATTTCAACCATTCAACCCACAATATCCAATGCATACTATACTCCTGTACAAAACCATTCTCCTTTGTAAAAATATATAATTCAGCGATTCTTAAAAAGGAGTATTTCATGTCACGCAACTAACGACTTTGTCGTACCTCGAAAAAGTGGAGGTGTCTGACGAATATGCATACACCCACTCGTCTTCCTCTTCAGTCAAATGTTCCGTACCACGGATTATCCTTTGCAGCACTTACTGAAAAGCACCAGAGCGTTGTGGCATGTTCCTATTATCCAGGCATTTAATACCTTAACATATCTTAAGCGAAACACAGTACAGCTGGTTTCCTTTGTATCTGCTGAAATAATTTAGCGTGACGTGTACTAAAGTGAGTGCATGAGCCCTCCTCTCAGAGCGCTAAGCATGAAAATTTGAAAAGAAGAGAAAAATAGAAGAAAAGCGGGAAGGAGAGAGAAAGCGAGCAATAGTCTGAGGAAATAAGGTTCGACAAAATGTTATATCTGCGGCTTAACATACGTAAAGAAATTGTCGCGCCAAGTGTAATGGATTTTTTCAGTTATAAAACATCAATACCGAAAAAAGAAGAGAAATACAAATTGAATTTTCGTATAAAAGAAAGTAAGTTGATTGGGAGTTCTGTTGCCTGGTACCATGAGCAATTTTCTACTTCCACCACAAACTTCCAGGCACACTATTGAACATTGAAGGTGCCTTGAGGTATGCATTGGGATCGAGCGATGAAAAATTTTCGAGAAGAGGAATGTCATACGCTTTGAAGCAATATCCTTATATAAAACGATTTTGAATGAATTTTTATTTTATACGTTTTTTTGTGGTAAAGTCAATGCCAACTTTAAGTCAGACTAAGTAGGGTTCCTATTATACATACATGTACGTGAATATGTAAATTTTTTTCAAGGATGTTGGTTCATATTCAGATTTTGCATATTTTGGCTAATGAGTGGCTTTGCCCTTATTTGACTAAACTTGATATCTTAGATGCAAGCCTAGTTTTTTGGAAGAAAGCAGGGTTATATGAAGACGGGACTCATTAAAAAAAATATTAAAACTTCATCTTTAAGGGATAAATAGAGAAGCAAGTACTTTTCTTGTTGCGTTCTGAAAATTTATATTTTTTTCAGGATTAGAAAAATGATATTTTCTTCAACAACCTGCCTATAAATATTTCTAAATTATGAAATTAACCTTTAATATACGACAGAAAGTTCAATATTTGCAATTTTTACTTTCTATCCAAAAGACTAATCATTGCTTCCCCATCCACATGTGTAAACCCACATTGGGCGCCAAACAAACACAAAGGATATTGAATTCAAGCACTAAGTTGTGAGCATATCATCACTACTAACAATACATACATTCCAGCGGACTAGTCCAACTGAAAACAAAAAAACCACCGACATCAAGGATCAGATAGAATTTCTTATCTATAACAAGGACAATGTTTCTTTAGCGACAAGGAAGAATATTTGCATGCAAATATTTTCTACTTGTTTGTAAGGATGTAGTCGATGAAAACCTGCACCACACGCGAGATGTTGTTTGGTTATATTTGGAAACGGTGTAACGCCTTCTGTGCCTTTTTCGTGGTGATATGTGATACTCGTATTTCCACTTACGCTGGAAAGGATGTAAAAACAAAATAGAATAGTTGACGTACAACGAACGGATGATGGTTTCTTGAATTTCGTGGATATAGAGCAGCGAGCAAACAGTTGTCTTTGTTTTTCCATTCAAAAAACGCTTGAAGCGGTTAAGATCGACACAAGGATATAACAGACAACACTCTGTTCAGCGTTCTGTATTTGGTAGTGGCAAGATGCAATGCCGAATATTTACCACACTTCGTTGTGAATGATTTCGAAATTTCCGTTTAGAATTCAAAACAAAAGGATGCTTTCACGTCTGTACACATGCAAATGGAGTTAAAAAAATATCTATAACGAGGTTGACGTAGGCAATAAAACGATTCGGGAGGATGGCGTAAATCGCAGCAGTTGTGACGAGAAAATGGGAAATCAATTTTTTTTGGGCCTATCGCTTTGCATAAATGTGAAATAGAAATTTCTTTGGAAGGAATCCCATTAGGAAATCTAGAGCAGTTGTGATTTTTGTATTACATTTTTGATTTTATCATTTGTTTTTAAAAGTTATTTGTAGTATTTTTAAGGTATACATCTTTGGAAATCATGACTCTAACCACAGTTGTCAAGTTTGATGAGTTGACTAGATCCAAAAGGTGGCTTTAACCTGGAATACTTATTGATATACAACTACCCAGGTTGCCATAGCTAGAGCCATTGGAAGTTACAAACCCAACGCGTTGCGTTCAGGAAAGGTTATTACTCTTCAATTCTTCTTTTCAGAGATAATTCCCAGATCTTCAAAGAAAATACTATCTACGACTCTTTACCTCACTTCAGCTAGAGCCGGAAAATCACAGAGAAAGTGATAAATCGTTTAATCTCCATTCACGTCTTTGCAACGACCGCAATATATGTTACACTCAATACCCACCGTAGTTGCATAGATTTCCATCGGCCAATATCCGGTACTAGCAGCCGTGACCCTGAAAATACTTTGCGAGATTTACTATGGAGGGTCCGATAAGTATTTAGCCTACAAAAGAAAAACGATTATTTTGGAAAAGCGGCCATTTATTTCCCAACACAATCTTTTCTTAACTGGAAACACTTGACCCAGCGATGCTCCAACTTCTTTAACCCGTCGGAAAAATACGTTTTATCAACGCCTGCAAATTAGACCTCCGTGGCGACGATGACCTCCTCATTTGACTCAAATTTCTGCCCGGCGAGTGACTTTTTGAAGTTTGCAAACAAAATGGAGTCATGCGGGGCCAAACTTTGAGAATTCGGTAGCAGTTCGAAGCACCATATGACCAATTTGACCGTGGTGACAGTAGAAGTGTGAGCCGATGCGTTGTCATAGTGGAAAAGCTCTTTTTTCTTCGCCAAATGGGATATTTGTTTTGCAATCCGGCGTCGAATTGTCCATATGATTTGGCATAGTAATCGATGCAGTTCACACCTTTTGAATCCCAAAAAACAGTGGGTATCACCTTTCCAGCCGATAAGACAGTCTTCACCTTCTTCGGACAGCGTTTTCTGGGTAAATTCCGCTGCTGGTCTCTGGTGGGTACCAGTGGAGCCATGATTCGTCGATGGAACGATGCAGAAACTCCATCTGATTGTGCTTAAACAGCATCAAACAATGCTCTAAAGTGGTCTTGCGGTTGCGTTTGTTGTTCGGAGTGAGCTAACACGGCACCCATCGCGTGAACAGCTTTCTCATGCCCAAAAATTTCATGCAGAATATAACACATGTGGTCCTTTGAAATGTCTGCTATCTCAGCTTTTTCGTGCGACTTCATTCGGCGATCTGCCTACTCGTATACGAGCTCGTGGATTTTAATCACGTTACCCTCCATGGTAGCTGTTTTTGGGGCTCTTAGACGTGGTTCATCAAAAACTGATGTGTGACTACGTTGAAACTCATGAAAACAATGTTTCACGCTCGCCATTGCAGGATCGGAGTCACCATGTACAACATCTAAGCGCCCTTCCAAAAACAAGAATAAAATCCGCAGACATGCCCACTTCCATACGCGGTCAAAACAAAACTACGAGTCAAATGTAGTATACGATAGTGCCGCCGTCTAGCGCTTAGAGTCATCGAAATCTTAATCCAGGGTCGGATTTTTATGTTACCATGGATTCATCTGATCTGCATGATATACATATCGCTCATGGTGCTTATGTAATTGATTAACATCCCCAGATATATGTCAGTCGAATCGAAGCTGTTTTCCAATGCTAGAAGACACCTGATGAAAATGGTATCTCCCTCTTGACATAAAACTTTTTTTTGCTGATTGAAACGCATTTTCCATACTGAATGTGTTTTCTTCACTCATCTGTACCCACCGGACTGTCTCGATCAAACCTATTTCTTTTTTCTCAGTGAACTTTGATGGTCTCTATAGATGTGTCAGTACTTTTCTCGTGATTGTGTGCCACATCGATGTCTGAAATTCGGTTGAAAGTTTAGTTAGGCTTTACATGGTAGTATTGTTTGTACCAATATTAAATACTTCGCATCACACTCAGCCATAGATGCCTTCAGACTTTTTTCAACTGTGCCATTTATCTTTCCATTGTGTATTATCTTTTTGGATATGATCCAATATTATACAAGCGTTATTTTTGGGAAAGGACCCGATCTATTCGAACTGATCTTAAAATTTGCCAGCACTCCTATTTGTTATATGCGCATGCTGCAATAAAAGGTTTTACGTGTAGTATTACCTCGTTTTCGGAAATCCTAAATCTTAATTCATCATATTCAGTTTTTTTTTGATTGCATCAAGAATCACATTGTCATGAAAGGCCGCTTGAACATAATGTTTTTGGAACCATAAATATATGTTCCCATTGAATATTCAATATAGACAGCGTTTGTAATACAAATGCTCTGTAAAAATCTATACTGACGAGCGACAACCTTCAACATTTTCAAAAATGTTTTTATCTTTCACACAGTCCATGCTGCTCACCCAAGACTGCTGCCAATAATTGACTGAGCTTTGTCGCTCTTCGCAGACAACTGTCTCATTCATTTCTTGATTTTAATGCTGGCAGATAGTATGGTGCTCTCTAGTAAAGAGGGTAATGGATATCATGACTGAGATGACTAATACCGTTGAACTCGAGATCTTCGGATATACGATGCAATCCTCAATACTCCTTCCTTTTATCTGTGCCTATGCCAAGCGTGTTCGGTCCAGATCATTACTGAGAGCTCCGAGCAGTTGCACCGACTCTGGAGACCTCATCAAAAGTCGCCTTTCAGATGGGTAGGTTCCCTTACGTTGGAAAATAGTCGACTCAAAGCCGACACGCCTGATGAAGCTATATCAGCCGTTGCCTTTATTTTCTCAGGAAAACTCATCTTTGATTCGATCTGCAAACCTAGGTGATTTAAGGATAGTTTCAATTCACCCAGTACTTCCCCAATATTGATAGTCCTTCCTTTGTTGTTTCTCTTTTTTGCCAGGATGACCACCTCGGTTTTGTCCAGTGCTAGGCTAAACCCACTAGCAGTCATACAGTCTTTCACCTGACGCATGAGCATACTTAGCATCAGTTGTGCCTGTTTGATGGTACGTCCCGTAACTATTGCAGCAACATTGCCCCTTTAACATTGTTTAATGTCCATGTCTTTTCCTTTTAATGTTTTTATGTTTGAATCATCTCAAGAAAATTCTGGGAGTCATCTTTAAATCATTTTTTTGTAGCACCACAGCCTCTTCCGGGCCTTTGCTCAGAGAAATTTAGAGTATCTCCTTATCATGATCGAATGTATGAACAGTCCACCAGATGAGATGGTTAGTATCACGCTTTGACCATGTGTCCGTCCACCAAACTGCGAACGGGCTTAACGTTCGTCTGACGAATCACATAAATTAAATCTCGTTGCGGTAACAAGAGTCGAACCAGGGACCTTTGGCTTACGGGATGAGTGCCCTAGCCACTACACCACGCGGACTATCTTTCAAAAATTAGCAAAGTATGTTTCAAATAAAAAATTCCAATAGAGATTTTTTTCTGTTTGATTGAGTTGGGTATCTAAACTAAAGTACGAGTATATAAAATAAAAGAATAATACAGCGCCGAGCATCGATGAGATTCCAGTGAAGCTCATCAAATATGGTGGCAGTAGTGCTCATCAAGCTATTAACAAAGTCATCCTGCACACTTGGCAACCAGAACATATGCCGAAAGAGTGGAGCCAATCAATTATATTGACAAGCTACAGTGCAAAAATTATGAAGGCATATCACTACTTTGTACGGCGTACAAAATATTTTCAAAGATCTTAGAAAATAAAATCGGATCAAACACCAATATTTTTATTGGGGAGTATCAAGGTGGTTTTAGAGCAGGCAGAGCGACGATAGACCAATTGATCACAGGCAAGCAGGTACTTGAAAAGTGCTGGGAGTTCAACACAGACGTTCACCAAATTTTCGTTGACTTCAAGCAAGCATACGACAGTTTGATCGTAACGTTCTGTTCCAAATAATGCTTTGCTCTGGCATCTCAGCCAAATTAGTCCGTCTTACCTAAATGACAATGACATCGACAACCTCCCAAGTCCGCATCAATAACCAAATCACCGATATCTTTGACACAAACATCGCACTAAAGCAGGGAGATGGGATGGCCACGTTGCTATC
The DNA here is from genome assembly GCA_963969285.1 of Odontomyia ornata. Taxonomy (NCBI): domain Eukaryota; kingdom Metazoa; phylum Arthropoda; class Insecta; order Diptera; family Stratiomyidae; genus Odontomyia; species Odontomyia ornata. The sequence continues at coordinate 28,060,861 of OZ017740.1, read as the reverse complement.
CAATTTGGCTCTGGAGTACGTAATAAGGAAGCTAGCTGTCGATACGCGAGAAACATTACTATTCAAATCGAGCCAAGTAGTAGCCTATGCTGACCACATAAACATTTTGTCACGGTAATTAAAAACCGCCAAAGAACTCTTCCTGAAATTCGACAGCAAAGCAAAACTAGTAGGGCAACTAATCAATGAAAATAAAATAAAGCTCATGACGCAGTCGAGGAAAAGTACCTCAAGTACACAAAATATCACACTTGGTGAATATATTATCGAAAATGTTAGCCAATATGTGTATTTAGGCGCCAAAATAACGAGAACCAAGAATATAAGAGACGAAATACGCCGAAGAATCCGCAGATACATTGAACGCCTTTGAGCGACAGTTCCTGAGGCAAATAATCGGAGCGAAGCTAGATGGGACCAATGGCGGATTCGATACAACCATGAGCTGTATGGCATTTTTGACGAGCCGGAGGTCTCAACGATTACAAGACTAAGGAAGCTGCAATAGACTGGCCACATGAATCGTATGGACGCACAACGGATACTCAAAATGGTATTCGTTGGTAGAACTTAAGGCCGAAAGCCAATAGGGAAAACGAGGAAACGTTGGTCTGACTCGGTCGACGAAGACAGTTTATCGCTGCTTGGATTTCGAAATCGGAGGATGCGGTCAATGGACCGAGACTGTTCGAGGTGCTACTTGCAAGAAGCCAAGGCTTGAGAGGGGCTGTAGTGCTAAGAAGAAGAAGAAGATATAACATATTAGAAAAAATTCTAGACTAAGTTGCGTATTCCAATCTCCATGGTGGATTATGACCTAGTATATAAATCAGTCACCAATCATTGGTATTTGTATTTTTGCATGTCAGAACTGCTGGATTTCAATCGCATAAGCAAAGTATTTTAAGCGCCGTAAATTGCAAAGAAGTCTACCCTCTACCGACTACAAAGCAGCCAGACTTCACTGTACTTGAAACTACTTACGTTAGAAGAGAAAATGGCGTTGGTTTTGAACTACAAAAATGAACAGCTTCCGATATAGGGAAATGCTTTGTGAGGAGTTTGATGATAATTTGGCAAGATCCGTGGATCAGCTATTTTCAGGGCTTTGTAGAACAAGTTTTACAAAAGCCTGCTAGTTTCGTGTTCTGCCTGTCCGTCTGTCAGTGCGTTACATCAAACTTGATCAGAAACTATAGATGCTACAAAACTCAAACTTTGTTAGGAGGCTAGGATTGGTAATCACTTGAAAGCGTAAGTTTTACAAAACATTTCAAAATTTTGAAGGGGTGTCCCTCCTATAATGAAGCGACCCTTAAAAACAACGTTTTTCAAAGGTAGTCGAATGGGGTATCAAATGAAAGAAATTGTTTAAAACAAAGATGTCATTTTATGCATCAGAGGGTCGAGGGAGAGGCAAAATGTATGAAAATGTTGTATCCTCCCTTCGCAATTGGACACCTTTGAGTCCAAAAATCTGAAAAAATCACGGTAGTGGGTCCTTATGACAAAGGCAACAAATACCTCACAAACGGAAATTTGCTCAAATTTGTTAACAGAATAGTATGTTAGTTTTACGTTTTCCCCCATAAAATCAAAATGATACTCTTAAACTCCTTGAAATTTGACAACTATATAGATTGATAGCATCAATTACTCCGAGGTAACAGATAAGTTAAATGATAGCTCAATAACGTCCGCATACATGTCAGCGCTGGAAAATTGCATCATTATATGTCTGCAGGCAGAACAAAGTAACGATTACCTCAAAGCCATGTGGGCGATAGGTAGAGATGTGGTAACCGAAGTAGCCGCAGAGGTCTTGGGGCAACAGCAAAAGAAAAGTAGGAACGACTAGTATGACGAAGACTGCAAGGAAACGATTAAAAAACGGAACCAGGCGCACAAACAATACATCTATCGATCAACTTGGCCCAAAAAAACAATGCAATATCCTTCAACTTCAAGTTAAAAAAAAAAAATCGTCGAAGAAAGAAACGACGACAATCAACACCAAGATCCAACAGATAAACGAAAACATGATCCTACATGAGGTCAAATCGACGTATACCCTTATCAAACGACTAAGAGGAAGCTTCAATCCACAAACGAATTTTTGCAAAAGTGCACACAGACAACCCAGTCGAAATCAATAACAAATAGCTGCAACATAACCAGAAGCTATTCACAGCGTATCCAACAACGACTGAAACTGTGATCATTTGCAAAGCAGAGCAAGAGTTCCCAGTCTCAAACAAAAACGAAGTACAGGCAGGAGTACGCGACTTCAAAAATAAAATAAGGCTCCCGTAATAGATGGAGTACCAGGAGAACTGCTCCAGAGCGGGGGTCCTCGTTCAAATAACCTTCTGCATCGACAAATATGCAGAATATGGTCACAAGACCAAATATCAGAGGACTGGCAAAAAACTATAACATGTTCTGTTCACAAAAAACGGAACAAATTAAAGGGTGAAAATTGTAGAGGCATCGCTCTACTGCGTGCGTCTTATAAAGTGCTATTCGAAATCATGGAAAGAGAGTTGAAGTCTTACTATGAAAGTATTAAAGGAGCGTATTAGGGAGGCTTTCGAAGTTGATGTTCTGCAATAAATCAAATTTTATTAGTAAAGTAGGTGCTCTAAAAGTGCTGGAAATACAACATCGATGTGCACCAACTCTTTGTAGACTTTAAGCAAGCACACGACGGTATTGGAAGAAATGCACTGTACAAAATAATGCTTGATTTCGGTGTCCCAACAAAACCACTAGTCCGCATGGTCAAGGTCACGATGCTAAACACAGAGTTCCAGGTCAAGATAAACGGTGAACTAACGGGCAGCTACAGAATAGAATTAGGCTTAAAACAAGGAAGTGGACTTGCCCAAAGTTCTTTAATATTTCGATGGAATATGACGTTGGTAAGACATCAGCTGAAATCTCGGTTATGCTAATGTTCAAGTCCACACGATTGGTAGCATATGCTGATGAAGTCAATATTATGGCACGTTCAATCTTAGATGCCAAAGGAGCGTTTCTGTATTTAGAATCTGAAGCAAACCGTATTGGCCTACGAGTTAGTGAAACCGAAACTCAATTCATGACTCAAATGAAGCAGAAAATTCCAGTTCGAAAAAACCTGACCATTTGTTTATCTTGGGAACAACCTGACTAAAAGGGGCGCCAAAAAGGACGTGATTAGATGACGCATAAGTGCCGCAAATAAAACATATTATTCTGTACTTCCCATTTTAAGGTCCAGAGTGGTAAACAGGAAAAATAAGCTCCATATTTAAAAAATACTAGTCAAACCTGTGCTGTTATATACCCTAACAAGCGAATCTGAAGAGGCAGTGGATGCATTTGAATGCAAAGTGCTGCGGAAAATCGACGGCCCAGTGAAACAAGGAACAAAGTGGAGACTACCTTACAATGATAAGTTACATGAGCTATTTAACGACGCACCTGTGTCAGCAGACAGCAGACTAGCGGACAAGATCGCAGAACTGTGGTGCTTGGAGGAGATTATTCCTGGAAAACAAGGCGTGGCTTGGGCTGTCGCGCCATAAATGATGGCGAAGATTGATATAAGGTCTTCAAATTTACAAAATTTTATGAAAATCGGATCAAAATCAAGTGAATTGTAGTCATTTCAATTGTATGGAATTACAGAGACAATATCACGTGCTGATGGTTGATAGCTTTTTCAAATTAACAGAGGCCTTCTTTTTTCCGATTTAAATGAAAATCTGTTGTGGTTAGTTAGATTTACAGCAGTAAAAACCAGCGTGTCTTGCTCAAACGGAGTATTCAGTGCGACTGATTCCTTTTACAAAAGAAGACAAAGTAATGATAATGCAGTAATCTGAGAGAGAAAGAGCAAAGGAATTTTAGAACTAGTCTTGCATTTTTACAGTGTTATGTAAATGTATTTCAGCAGTCTCCCACAAAACAAGGTTGATCTATTGCTCTTTCCATCGTAACAATTTAAAGTAACATTTCATTATTTTTCAGAATTCATAATATACAAAAATTAAGTTAACAATGCACCAAAAAAATTTGACTTATATTTATGACTTTCGTCAGAATATCAGCAACAATTACCTGGGTAGATGCGTTTTGCAATTTTGGTCCATTGATGACGTTTTCGAAACCCATCTCAGCCAACAGACTCCTTAAGAAAATAATTTCTTTCGTTGCTTGGGACAAAGCAAGATACTCTGCTTCCGTAGAACTCAGAGCTACCACATGTTGTTTTCGAGATTCGCAAGGCATGGGGACACTACCAAGTGTAAAAATGTATCCCGTAAATGATTTTCTTTCATCATTACAACCAGCCCAATCAGCATCAGCGTATCCCATCAAAGAATGACCTGTTTTAGAATAAACGATTGTTAACTTTATAGTGGAGTTTATATATTTCAAAATATTCCTCGCAGACTTCAAATGCGTTGAATGTGGATCCTGATTGAATTGCAATAGCCTTACCATGCAATGTAATATATCCAGCCGTGTCATCAGTGCCAGATATATAAGAGATCCGATTATTGACAGATATTTTTTTACGTCAGCCTTTTCACAGTTTGTGCAGTCGCTGCAAGATTTTAACATCATTCCTCGGTTGAACGGCGTACGTGTCGAGATACGTATCAACATACAATTTTCCTGAAGAAGGTTTTCGATGAATTGTTCTTGGTTAATTGTTATGTCTCCTCGTTCTTCATTTCTGGATATTTCAATTCCTAGAAAGTATTCTGCAGGTCCTTTATCAATTATGTTGAAAACAGATGATAAACTTCTTTTTATGTAGTTTAAATCATCCTGATGAGAGCGTGCGATCAGCATATCATCGACATAAACAACAATTATGTTCGTTTTTTCAGCTCTGTTCATTATATAGGCACAAGTGTCCAATTTACATTGAATGAAACCGATTTTCTTCAATGTCTCATCCAGCTTCTTGTTCCATTCGCGCCCGGATTGTTTTAATTCGTAAAGAGCTTTCTTTAACTTGCATACTTGCTCCGGATATCTTTTATCAATAAAAGTTTCAGGCTGCTCCATATATATCTCCTCCTCGAGTCTGCCGTTAAGATATGCAGCAGTTACATCCACTTGATGCAACAACAAATTAAATTCAGCAGCCAACGCGAGAACACATCTTACTGTCGAATAACGTACTATCGGCGAAAAAGTGTCCTTGTAATCAATATTCTTTTTTTGACTACACCCTTTCGCCACAAGTCTTGATTTGTAGCGAACTATTTTTCCTTTTTGGTCGGTCTTAATATTGAATACCCATTTACATTTTATGGGCTTCCGTCCTTTTGGCAAGGCTACCAAATGCCAGGTTTAATTCTTTGTGATGTCATCATATTCTGCTTGCATTGACATTTTCCACACATCTGCTTGTGGACCTAAAAGCGCATCTTCCACAGTGCGGGGGTTTTTTGCTCAATCTACATCCGTCAAGTTAATTGACGTATGTTTTCCGGTTCGAATTAGGCGTGGGCTTCCTGGCTTACCCGTCGTGAAAATTCTGGGTCCACCCCCTTTATTATAGGATTTCGCAATTGGTTTTTCTTTATCTTGTTCATTTTCGTCTTGATCGCTTTCGTGAACTTCATCACTGTCCACGGGTTTGTTTGGTGATATAGTCTTACTACTAGAAGTCTCTCCCATTGCCTCGAACGTTTCACTTTCCACATTTTCTTCTTCGGGTTCTTAATCGAAAATAACTAACTGATAATCGTTATTTTTTTTTTGTACATTTTCCGTGAATTGGGTTCATAAAGCCAGTGAGCCTTTGCTTCTTCGCTATATCCTACAAATATAACTGGTATTCCTTTCGGATCAAATTTTGACTTGCTTCACTGCATATTTAGCATTATTGCTCGGCATCCAAATTTTTTTAGGTGTTTTACTGTTGGTTTTACTCCATGCCAAGCTTGAAAAAATGCAATTATTTCAAGTAATCTGGTAGGCGCTCAGTTTTGCAAATAACATGCCGTATTCACAGCCTCCGCCCAATACGACTCCGGTAAATTAGCTTGAATCAACATATACAGAGCCATCTCGATCAGTGTGCGATTTGCACGCTCAGCCAAACCATTCTGTTGCGATGTGCATTCAGCACTTAATTGCCGAAGGATACCATGCTGATTGAGATATTCTGTGAAATCACGACTTAAATACTCTTTTGCATTATCGCTGCGAAACATTTTTATTTTATACCCCGTCTAGTTCTCTGCGATTTGCTTAAATGTTTTTAGCACACTAAGTATTTCACTTTTTTGCTTCAAAAATGCAACAAACATCATTCTGGTGCAATCGTCTATGAAAGTGGCAAAGTATTTTGCTCCACCAATCAAATTTTGTCTTATTGGATCATATATATCACTATGTATAAGTTCTAGTGGCTTCTGACAACGATTTTCCGCAAATTTTGTAAACGGTTTCACTGTCATCTTTCCTTTTAAACAAACTTCGCAGTTTTCTACGCCGGCGACACTTAAAATGTTTACGTCAAGCCCGTGCACCATTTTATTGTTATACAGTTCACAAAGACTTTTTCTATTTAGATGACCATACCGGCTATGCCACTTCAAATAATTATCATTCAATGCACTATTTATCGCGTTTCCGTTCGCATACTGTGCATCATTCGTACAAATGAAAAACTTACCGACCCTTTTCGCTGTTAAAATCACCGATGTTTTTTTCGTTTTATTATACACTGCTTGCGTTTGAAACTCATTGTCATGTTTTTCGCTGTTGCTTTTGACACTGAAATAAAATTTGCACAAAGGTCAGGTACATACAATACTTCTTTTAGATTTACCGGCTGATTTTCGGATGTTAATCTCACTGAACCTCTGCCTTTTGCGTCAATTGTTTAATTATTCGCCAGAAAAAGTTTTCCTGGTATAATTCGAACTCAACAAACAATTTTTTGTCGTTACACATGTGAGCTGTCGCTCCGCTGTCAATAATTCAAGTATTATTGGTGACCGATTCATTCGATGAATTCGCAGCAAGCGAAGTGTTCATTTCGGCCAATGATACGGATATCGGTTTTCCTTTTTGCTTACTCCTACATTCGGCCACGTAGTGGCCTGTTTTGTGACACACAAAAACTCTATTTTCTTTCTCAATTTGTCACTGTCTTTTGCTCGGGTATTCCGTTGCTCCGATTTCGCTTTTGACATTAAAACATGTTCAAATTTTCTACTTTCGTCTTTTTCGGCATCTCTCCTGCGGCCCTCGTCGATCAACTTTGTTTTTAAATTTTCGAAAGTCGGCAACTCATCTCTTGTCTCCATCGCAACTATGTTAAGTAATTGTCGAATGATTTTGGCAGATTCGCTAATAGAGTAATAGATAGTAGGTCTTCTTCGACTGATATGTCTATCTCTTTTAATTTTACCGAAATGTCGACAAAATTGGGTATATGTGTGGAGATAGATGAACTCTCCGCCACCTTGAATGACAAAAGTTTCTTGAAAAGCGTAACTTTTTTACCAGGCCCAGCAGGTTGATAAATTTCCTGTAGAACATTCCAGGTATCTTTTGCACTTTTAGCGTTTTTAATGTGAATAAGCTGTGAAACACTTACATTCAGGATAATGGTGGCTAAAGTTTTTCGTCTTTGTTAGACCATTCCACTCTGACGGTAGCTGCGTCGGTTTCCTCCGGTTTCGGGCCATTTTCATATTGCCATAGATCCTGACAAATTAGAGCACTTTTCATCTGGAGCTTCCAGCTGCAATAATTTTTATCGTGCAGTTTTTCAGTTATTGAAACAGCCGTCGCATTCATCTTTCGCGATCACTACTTTTTATGTTTTCACGAGATTCTCTTGAAATTTTTTACCTTTTAACAGCTATTGCTGGGTCTGAGCGCATAATCTGTTGAAGTAAGTTAGATTTACAGCAGTAAAAACTAGCGTGTCTTGCTCAAGCGGTATATTCAGTGCGACTGATTCCTTTTACAAAAGAACACAAAATAAAGATAATGCAGTAATCTGATATACATGTAATAGAAGTGAGAGAGAAAGAGCAAAGGAATTTCAAAACTAGTATTGCATTTTTAAAGTGCTATGTAAATTTATTTCAACAAAATCTAAGGAATCGTTTTTAATTCGAATATGCTCAATTGGCCAAGCAACCAGAACAATTAACATATTTAAGCTGGAAGAAAATGGCGGCTGTGATATCTGCATCTTTTGTACAAATTTGGACGATTTCTTATCAAAATATATGACGAGTAATTCAAGACATGGATTCATGCTTTCAGAAAACTTGTTTCGAATCTTAGGATGACTACAAAGTCCTTCTGATAGGAGCACTCTCCTGTGTAGTCGACTTGTTTTCAAACATAATGGTGCGAATAATGCAAATTTCGTTAAACATTATTTATTTTCAGAAGCAAAAAATATATCTTCTCGATTTCTCTGGAGCGTCTTCAGAACTAAATATCAGCGAAAATTGTTGTGTCTAGCTGATTTTAATCATTTATGCTGAAACAAAATATTTTCAAGACACTAAGGGATTAGAGGAAACTATTAGCATCACGTGGGTCCAGATTTCGAGAAAATATGTTCGAAAATTATGTAAAAGTTTATTGAAATAGAAATTCTTGAAAAAAAAGGAAGCTCAATAGAATACGAAAATATTGTAAATAGTTCCGTTTTTTACAAAAAATTCATTCACATTCACCTTAAAAAATTTCCTCAAAAATATAAAATAATCAGTCAGCCGTGTCTCCTATATACCACACACTCATCCTAACGAGATTGACACTCAATGTCTTATCTAATGCCTTATTCACATCATTACAAGAACTACCCAAAGTTACAACGCTCTGACAAACAAGGATAATACTTTAAAAGCTCAACACAATCCTTGCCGGCAATCTATAAATCCGTGCTGCACAAACTGGATACGCTTGGAATAAAAACTGCTGATGGAGTTAAACGAAATTCGAAAAGAATGAAGCAGCACCGCTGTTGCCTAGTAGTGGTACAATTACAGAGTAGGAAGGATAACACAGAATAACACAGATTTAGGCAAAGTATAAAAAAAATAAAGGAAGAGAAGACAACAACTGCAAAAATAAAAATTAAAAAAAAAAAGCATGGCGTCATTGTCTTGATTCGTTGTCGTCCTTCACAGGTTGGGCGTCTCTTGCCTGAAATTTTCGTTGTCCTTTCTACAGTTATTGGTTTCCTCTCCACTGCTACTACTAGCATTGCCGTGTTGCAAAGGATTGGAAAACAGGAGCACGAGCCGACTCACAACTTCATACAGTCGTGGCAGGAAAAAAAGGTTTATTACCCAAATTAACGTTGAAGCAGGAAATGTCCAGTTCCAGTCGGAATGTCGGGTGGAAAAGAGGAAAATGTACTCGGGAGTATTTTTCAACATACGAGTACTACATATTCTACGAAAGTATTTAAGCATGAATAGCAAGGCAAGGTGAGGAATGAATCCTTCTCTTTAGTAATTCCAATTTCTCTTCTCGTTCATGAGAAATGTTTATTTGACTGGGTAAATTGTTATTGTCGTCAGCACATCCTGTATGTAGATTCACAAGCAGTGGCAAACTAAATAATTTGCAAGGATAGTTGAAATAAATGTAGCTTTGGGAATAAAATTAGCGGAATGCAGATGAAAATATAGGAGAATGTGACATACATACATATGTGATGTTATATAATTAATTCACAACTGCAATAATTAGGCAAGGGTAAATTTTTGTGTTGTTATTTTTGCAAAGTATTCAATTTAGGAATTTAGGAATCTTGTTCAGAATAATACGTTATTAAGAAAAACATAATTTTTTTACTATTTCCTGTAGGAATATGAACCCAGAATATCGTGTTTCAAAGAAGAGTTTTAAAAAAGTGAATAAATTAATTCATTCATACGGTATGGTCATGTTGTACCGCATTCAATGGTTGGTGATAAACCTCTTTGAAAGAAAACCCAAATTAATCGAATTAAAAAACTTTTTCACATATAGAATAAAATTATACCTCACTAAAGCCCAAACACTAACTACTAGCTTATCAAGTAGGAACACTTTAACTTCATATCAAAATGAAATGATTTCTAAAGACTAAATTTTCCTTTATTGAATTAAAAATAATTTGCTGCAAAGCTGCATAAATTACATACTTATATTCTGTATCATTTGGAGATATAAGTAAATTTTTTCGAACCAAACCTCAATTTTACATCCATTAAAATTATTGCAATACAGTCTTTTTTGAATATTAATGTTGTTCTTTTTTATATTTCAGGTAAGCGATCGATGAAAATGATTTGAGTATGTAAGTAGAATGTGGAAGCTGAATTTAACTACTTTTGTAATAAAAAAAATTAACTCTTACTTTGAAACCTGGTGCTTAGATTATATTTCACATATCCTTGAATATTAGTTTTCTAACTTTCAATGTATTCAAAGTGGGAGATTCATTAAAGGACTTACCTTTTATGCAATGAGTTCCTTGGATCGAAACTCATTGGAAGCAATGATTTTTTTTTATTTTTCATGTTCTGTTGCCCTATTAGCTCATTAAGCTTTGATAATTGCTTCTTAATTAACAACTCATTATCTCCTAGTCAAACTTGATAATGATCGAATTGTTACATAACCAGTATACCCTATGTATACTGGCATGAACTGGGCGCTCATTTGATGTGTATCCCATATACATCATCAAGGCTCCTGGGGAAAGGTCTCGCTGTAAAACACTTACCTACTACTCTATCCATCTAAACTAGAACACCAAAGACGAGAGTTTATTTTAAAGAATTTAGCTTTATTTTACTGTTCATGTTTTTAAACATTTAGATTATAACCGAACCGATGAACTACATTTTCACATATTTAATTATTTAAAACTCCTATCAATATTGAGTGAAGCGCTTTCCACTTGACTTGTCGCGCTTTACAGGTAAGCGTCAGCCTGTAGAAGGAATAAGCTTGACGTGCTAATGGTTTGGGGTGGCCACACGGCGTGGAAAGTCAAAAGGCCAATTAAGGTTCACCGCGCAAGCCAACACCTCACTTTTCAACATTTTGCTGGGCGCCAAACAGCACTTCCGACTCAAACTTAAACCGCAGAAGTCACGTCACTACTTGAACGATGAAATCAAAGAATGGGTAGCAGCACCCTCCCTTACTGGACTTGAACACAGAATGCTTCTCAAAAGTTCCTCCACGACAATAAATACTAATTCAACTCGAGCTATTGATCTACTTCGCCGTTAAAATCGCTGAGGCGATGAGAACGTGAGTTCTCATATACTACGAATTCTCTTCCCGGCTTCACCTTATTAATTTGTAGATGATGAGAGCCATTCTACAATATTCACGATATTATCGTAGCCAGCTTGGGGGAAATATTTTGCATACGAGCGAAGAAAGCTTTCGCCCCCATATTCGCCGCAGCTCAGTCGGCTGGCGAAAGCTTTTAACTTTGATCGCTATAAGCTCCTTTAACTTGCTCTTACATAGAGCTTCTCGCTTGTGATTAATCACCAACGTAAACGCGTCATCCATATGCTGAAGCTTAACAGCGGCATATTGGCCGCAACGTACATCGTTATAATTTGCTAGCGCTTATCCGTGCTAACTCTTAAGTTGAACGGTGCTGTTTATCTGCCGTAATGAACATTGCCGTCATTTGCTGACGCTTTTAGCGCTAAATGGTAGGCTGGAGTCCCACTCGCTCGTTCATAACATGAAGCCTTCATTCGCTGGCACTAAACGGTAGGCGGGGAGTTTCTTTCGCTCGTTCATAACGGAATTGTCTTCTAGGTAATCATTAGGGTTAGAAAATTTGATAGTTTTGGAAATTTCAACATAAAAATTTGAATTAGTTTTTTTCGGGATCTTATTCTTATGAAACGCAGCTTGCATGTTCCATCAACATCATCATTTAATTATTGTCGCTTTCAATTCTTTCAATAATTGTTGTGTCAGGTCATAAGTTATATTTTAACATTTTCCACTGAATAAATTTCTTTACTTTTGATGTGATTTGTCAATTTTTTTTTATTTTGATTAGTTTGCATATCGTTATTCATTTTTATTTGGAAATTTATTTTAATGACTCGTGAGCATTTATAAATAATTTAGTCATTTTCTCATTCCATATTCGATCCCATTTAATTCATTGATAAGAATTAAAAATTAATAAATAATATTATCGTTGGCTCTCAAACTATTATTTTGAATTCAAAAATTTAAATTACTGATTTTATTCTGGTCAAGAAAAAAATTAAGATAAACTAAATTCAATTAGTCTTATACCAAACGTGAATCTGAGCTAGCTTCGGCATTACAGATGTTGGAGCAATTACAGGCGTTGGCTTAAAACCGTTTGTATACTAAACAAACATGCAGGCTTTGATTGCACATCAATCTATTCAATGGATGCATTATATACTGAGAATATAGAGCAATGGATCATCCAGCCATGTGCCGCAGGTGGACCACGCGTCAGGTATTTTGTGTCGTAAAGTGTCAGGGGTCCTATGTTCGATGCCAAGTGGTATCAAAGTTTTTCGTAAAGTTGTTTGATTTTCATGATCTCAGTCGGATGAACTTTGCGTAATGATGTTTTCATGACAATGGATGCATTGTTGCATAGTGTTCATGTCTAAGAGAGACTGGGATGACCAAAAAGAGATCAGCTACCGAGAAATTTGTTGCATGCAGTTTAAGTTGCATTCAATGATGCGGTTAAAGTGACCAGAAGAAAAACCAACACAGAAGTTAAACGGAAAATGTTTGTGGGCTGATATGAAAAGCGAAAATAGTCTTTACTAGTAAAGGAATCCCACGGCTTAGTTATTGTTGCCTTTGATTAAATTTTCAGAATTTTCTTCTATCAATAGCATGCGCAGCCGGGTAGACAGTGCTTCAAAAAATGGCGCGTCAGGTCTTTGGTTCGTGAATCCGCTTGTGCACGGCATTTTTCCTTCTAAATTTTTTTAAAATGGATACAAAATATCTCTATGCTTCTAGGAGAAAGTAGAGAATTGGTGTTTTGTGATTATTTAAAGATTCATTCATTCATTCATCAATTTTGATACCAATTTTCAAAAGAAATGTTTTGTATGCGACTATGCTTGTAGATTATTAGTAAGCCAAAAAATGTTTATAGATTTGAACGAAATAAATATATCAACAAGATCCTGTTAATGTAAATAGCTTTCATTTTGGTGCTATTCTTATTATATAAAACAACTTTTTTCTACTTACTTTTACGATTTGTATAATCCTTTTACGATTTGTATAATCCCTTTACATTTTGTACAATCCTGATTTAGCTTTTACAATTTATTCAATCAAAAAAATGTTTGTTATTAATAATATAGGCTACATCGTAACCATTCCCTTATGATTAATAAAATAAGTGACATAATTGTTGATTTGTCATATGTAATTTGAAATGTCCTCTTAGCTAATATGGTAGTAATTTTTAGCAAAAAATGTCCAATAAGCCGAGCACAGGCGGAGCCTCGAACCATGAACCTGCCGCGCCATTGTCCGAAGCCCTATGTATAGTATTTGGCTACGAATGCTGTTGAGATGATAAGGTCGCATTAAGTAGTTAATTTACTCCTGAGGACTAGGACACCTTTAAACGAGATATGCTCAAAAGTACCTAAGAGGTACGACAAGGGCTTTAAGAAAAGCTTTTTGATGATAACTGCTATGTTTCCCAAAAATTTCATCAAACCGTAAGGTCCCTCTGTGAGCCGTAAGAAAGTGAAAATTCTCTCGGCGTATCAGATTGGTTTATTCCTCGATCCCACCGGAATTCCAGTAGGACGGGGAATGTAAGTAGTTAAATTTCGATTAGAAAGGAAATGTGAAGTGTATTCACTGCTTTTCCTGTGAAATTTGACTTGTAATTCTTGCAAAAATTTTACTCTAGTTTGCGTGAAAAGATTTTATCTTGGTAGCTTGAAGTTTCATATTGTGTACAAATTGAAGTATTTACAAGATTTTATTCAATTTTTTTTGTGCAGTCAGCAATGCAAAGGCGGCTGGCGTTCAGGTCCAGAGATGAGAACGCTTTTTTGTGCGTGATGCTAATTAGCCCTTATTTTGCTAATATTTTTTGTTAATTGTGAGGAGAATCTTTTCTGGTATTCAGGATGAAGCCGGTCAGTCAGGTGAAGGAAAAAAAGAAGCAGCTAAACAAGACTTGGGCATGCAATAGTATGAATTTTACTATAAAGGAATTATATTGTGATTCTGTGGAATAATCTGGCTGATTCCCTTATTTGATGAATGTGAATTTTTCTTCAAACAAAAAATACTTTAAAGGGCTTAGGATATTAATGCAGCCTCGTGCGAAAGTATTAAGCACCGCTAAATTTTCTAACTTTATAAAAAATTATCGCTCTGATAGACATTTTGTGGCCTTATAATTGCATCGGCCTCATGTATCAAGAGATATACAATATGACAAAAACAAATACCCAGGTGTCATTTGAAATATCATTTCCTCGAGTTTGCTGTTCTGTGCTAAACATTTTAGTGTCCTTTCAGCGCCTGCAATAAGCATACAGGTATTGTACGCAATTATTCCTAACCGTTTCCTAAAGAGTAACAATTATCGCGTCAAACATGGTTAAAAAATCGATCTTATTAGAAAATTGTTGACGGACACACACAAATAAAAATGAGCTTCACCTCGAAAAACAACAAACAATAGCGTCCTTAAGAATGACTTTGAGAAAAACCTTACACGCATTCACGCGAGAATTGAAGTCAAGTTCAGAAAGTTCCTGTACAATCACCATCTTGTAAGGATGGAAAGAAGATCATCATGGAGATTCCTTCTCACAGAATGATCGGAAATTCCAAGGACAGATGCATGGTTGTGCGCAGAACGCCGTGATGATCACAACATTGAAGTTCTCACTGCCCCAATGCTCTCAGATCATCTAATGGACCGAGGGACTCCAATTATTCCTCTTAATGCACATACGAGTATAGCTTGTCTGACTGTGGTAACCGATGTAACAATTGATTCATCGTCCAAAACAGGAGGCAACGGGTCTAAGTTAAGGCAATTTCAAAAGGCACGCTATGTTGCGATCACAAAACATCCGAAAAGCAGGCGTCAACGGCAAACACGAGCACCTCACTGCTCCAATGCTGTTCGCGACTGTTCTAAAACTTTATAGTCCCGCCTCTTAAACAAGACTCCTAGCGCTCCATTCCAATATCGATCAACTGAACAGCGTTCATTTTAAAAAAAATAACTTATTTTTCTGTTCAAGTTGACACTTGCTTTAATTTCTTGGGTGACTTTTTCCCATCCTACCAACTCTGAGGTGGCCTAGTAAAGTCAGAGGTGTCTTCTCCACACAACGCACCTGCACAGCCGGTGTAGATGCAACCGGAGAGTGATGCCCCTCCACCGAACAAAATACTATCTGCAACTGTAAGGCAAACCACGGCGTAGTAGGATGTACATATGTATTGAAGAAGGCATTGAAATTATTGTACACAACTTGGTTAATGCACTACTATCTATAGACTCAAAATTGACAGCCTTAAAAGGCTTCAATAAAAAAAGTATCAGGCTTATTTTCCAGCAATAATCCAAACATAAATTTTTTTATCAAATTTAAAAGCTTTTTTCTAAGGGTATATATCTTCTTCTTCTTTGTAGCATTGCAGCTCCTCTCGAGCCATCGCTTCCTGCAAATAGCGCCTGCCACTGTCTCGGTCCATTGACTGCGTCCTCCGATTTCGGAATCCAAGCAGCGATGAACTGTCTTTGTCGGCTGAGTCAGACCAGTGTTACCACGGCTTCACCACTGATCTCCGGCCTTCAGTTCTCTCAACAAATATCTTTTTGGGTATCCGTTGCTCGTCCATACAATTCATGTGTCCAGCTCATTGCAGTTTTTGTAGTCTTACAATGGTTGAGACATTCGGTTCGTCAAAAATTTCATACCACTCATCGTTGTATCGAATTCGCCCCATCTAGCTTCGCCCGGAATATTCATGATGTCGCCTCAGGACTTGTGGCTCAAAGGCATTTAAAATATTTGCGGATGCTTGGGTTAAGGTTTATGTTTCACACCCATAGCATAACACAAGTCTCATCACAGATTTGTATACTTGGAGATGAATGAAGCTTTATTTTCGTGTGTATACAGCTGGTCTTCACAAACGTCAAAACTGAATAAAATATTTTATTTGCGAGCTGCATTCTTCGGCGTATTTCGTCTCACTTATCACCCGTTTTCGGTATTTACACAAATTCGCTAACATTTTCGATACTGTATTTACCAAATATAATGTTTTGTGCATTTGAGGTATATTTCCTCGCCTGCGTCATGAGCTTTGTTTTATTTTCATTGATTTGTAGCCCTACGAGTTTTGCTTCGCTGTCGAGTTTCAGGAAGAACTCTCTGGCAGTTGTTAATTACCATGACAAAATGTTGATATCGTCCGCATAGGCTACTACTTGGCTCGACTTGTATAACAATGCACCTCGTGTATCGACAGGTGGTTTCCTTATGACGTACTCTAGAGCCAATATGAATAGCAATGAAGCCAGCCCATCTCGCTGCTTTTGTCCGATATTTGTGTTAAAGGCATCGGTGAGTTGCTTATTGATGCGGACTTGGGAGATTTCATTTCATTTTCATTTTGATACGATGGACTAATTGCTAGAATACCAAAGCGAAGATTATTTAGTACAGTACGTTCCGATCAATACTGTCGTACGCTTGCTTAAAGTCAACGAAAATTTGGTGTGCGTCTATGCCGAACTCCATGTATTTCTCAAGTACCTGCTTAACTGTGATCGATTGGTCTATTGTCCATATACCTGCTCTAAAACCACCTTGATACTCCCCAATAATACTGTTGGCATATGGTCTGATTTTATTTTCTAACTAGCTCTTAACCGGTTGAAAAGATCCACAGACTGTTTTAAAATTGCTCCTAATTATCAGATATGGCCACTCAATTGAGCAGCAATGATTCTGAGTCACTCATGCCATTAAAGCAACTTTGAAGGAGTAGAGTAATCTCCCTTAATATTGAAGAAGTGTTTGATTCAGTATGGTCTAATGGTTTTTCCAATACGCTAATTAAATAGGAGTACCCTCAAATTTAATTAGGTAGGTGATAGGTTTAATGGCAGCCTCCGCCAATGTGCTTTGATAAGGGCTCACTTATATACACCAGGACTCATTGTGATACCATCACCAAATGGACTCGACCTTTTACTTATGAGAAGCATCCTGAACTTCAAAAAAAGTGAGTGATTTTCCTTAAATTCTTCAACGATTTATCACCTACTTCGCTGAAGAAGTAGAAGCTGAGACACTGCATTCTTCTCTCTGCTAGGGCTGAACATTTACATAAACGGTTAAGTACAGTTTCTTCCTCTTCATCGCATCTACAGCTCCAACAGAAGTAATTGTAAGGGACTCCAGTCCGCGCTGCATGCCTTCCAAATGGATAATATCCAGTTAAGATGAAACCGTTCTACGGGGGGGCTCTTCAAAGAACCTTTCTGGAGTGGTCGTTTTCAAAAGTTGTCGACAACTGCTTTGCAAATGCGCAGAATGGTTTGTCCATCCAGGACTTTATCGCCTCTTTCAAGTGTTTTTTTTGACGGCCACTTTAAAAATTACAAGAAACCTCCAGCAGAAGTGTACCTGCTTTTTATAGTTTGTCTATCTTCACAGTTTTCTTCAATACTCCTATATTCTGGCACCCAAATAAGCTGCACCTTTGAATGTCTTGAAATCTCATTGATAGATGTACGACATTTCTAACTTCGATGAGGTATGAGCTCCAGCAAGGGACTTTATAGTCGCTTGGCTGTCACTGAAAATACAAATTTTCACTCCAAATATTTGATTACATAACAGTCAGTTGGCCGCCCCAAGAATCGCCAACACTTCTGTTTGGAACACGTTTCAGTGATCCGACAAGCGCAGTGAAAGCTTTGAATTAAGATGAGCCGAAAACACACACCTTCTTCACTCGGTTGTCCAGTTTAGAGCCATTGGTATATAATTCTACTGCATTTATTTTCGCAGATATTCTATTAGCTCATTCACCATTTCAGTTCCAAACTCCTTCACCAAAGACGTTTGGGCGATTACAAATCCATGTCGAAAAAAACATATCCTAAACCAAAATTTTAGGATGTCCTAGGTATATCCTATTCCATTGATTACCGCAATTTGATCTTACTGCTGTGCACTTTGGATGCTGTAAAATGGCTGAATTCGTTAGAAGCCTATGTAGTCACTTTAAGGGTGCCCTTGTAAGGATGGAACAGAATTCTGCTGAAATGAGCAAGGCTGCTAGCCTGCTCACAATTTCTATTAACTTTTAATATACTGCCTTAAAAATACCTGACCACTAACATACTGCCGCCAACAGCAGATTTGATTTTATTATGGCAGCGTAAATCCAAGTGATGATACGAGTTTGTAGCCCTTGAAGCTACTTTTGTGGCCATTATGTAACTATACAGGGCACATAATGCTTTGTGTACTCTTATCGCGCCATAATCTTTCTATATAAGCTTAGAGTCCATGATTCTTCTTCTTCCTATTCGTAGCACTGCAGCCCCTATCGGGCTTTTGCTTCCTGCAAGAAGCGCCTACAAATTTTTCGGTCCATTGACCGTGTCCTCCAATTTTGAAATCCAAGCAGTTTTGTCGATGGAGCAGACTAGCGTTTCCTCATTGCGAAAGATTATATAAGAGATTATTTGATCTCTCCAATAAAGTAGAGATAAATTTATCTGATATGCTATGATATGCTATAGGAAACAGAACACGTCCCTTTTTTGTGGTTGGGAGCTTAATGCCATTTATGCACCGGGGTTGAGGCTCCCATGTTCCCAAGTGACTGGACTACCCACCAAACACCTCCCCTGTCAACCCGAGAACCCAGCCTGGAACTGTTTAACACATCATTTCGGAATAGGTCTCGTTTTATTATGCCATGAGGCGCCTTCAAGCTGAGGGATCACTCTTCTAGCGGGAAAGGAGAGGGAAGAAGAATTTCCAGAAAAGTGATCCCCCAGTCTTAACTCCCGTGGATGCTGTGAGTCCCTTTCATCTTTGAAGACTGCCCGAAAGTAATGTCCCACCTGGTTCCATTTGTCAACTGATTCGAGCATCATCGCGACTATACTCTCCGGGGTGAGCTCTATTATCTCCTTGTTTTGGTTCCTTCACAACCTGTCCCATTTTTTCGCAGGCAGAAATGTGAGGCAGGCATTGTCTTCCTCTCCTGGACCGCATGACCCTTACGAGTGCCTGTATCTATCCTTCGCTTAATATTTGAGCTTTTTAAATACGAGTTTGATATCCAGTCTCTGAGTAGTTGGTTAATGAATTGAGCAAGCCTTCACACGATACGTAGGTTCTAAAGCGCCTTCACAATAAAAGTTTTGTAAACATTATTGAATGCTCCTTCAATATAAAAAAATGCAACTATTCCTTGCAAGCAAGGGATTTTACAACCTTTTCCACAAGTTTATAAAAAGCAGTTTCAACACATTTACCTTTTGCGTATTCATGCTGTGATTTCGAGATCAAGAGAAGGGTGTGACAAGAGATTGTTTCTTCATACCTGAAAAATTAGTGTCCATTAATACTTAAGTCCATCTTTGATGCTCTGAGTCTGACTTCCTTCGGACTTCTGTATGCAACCTAACACAACAGGCCTAGCATGGTTAAATTCTTTTCTGCATTCACTTTGATGCACCGTCATATTACTGTTTCTCTTAGCTTTAGTTGAGTTGAAGAAATTTCTTGCTTATTAATCTTAAAATATAGTCCAGCTTTCCAATCCCAATCTGTTTTTTTTTTCTTATTTAGGTGAGTGCCCTCAGTGCCATTATTTTCGATACAAAGGCCACGTACATGTGGTCAGAAAGCAAATATTCTTGCAGGGTCTTCCATTTGCAAGAAGGTATACAGAACCCTCACTTATTAATGTACTGTCTAGAACCTCACTTCTGTAGTGGCTCAAAACCCAGGTTCATTGCCAATATTTGCTATGATAAGATTATAATATAATATGAATTCACACAAGAATTCATATCCTTTGTTTCTTTCTAAGCTGCCCCGCATATAATGAAAGTCGTACGCGTCTAGACCGATACTCAGAGGAACCTGACCAGGGTATTTACCTTCTCTCAAATTTTTATTCGTATCACTGTCAAGTAGCAGACCTTCAACATACGCCAGGTTAAACGAAACGGTTCGAAGAGGCCTGACCTTCGCATTACTAGCAGAAGCAGAATTGCCTGTGCCATTAAAGTTTGTTAGGACTATGACCTCTTCGGCCTTTCCAATGAGATTGTAGGTCCATGGTATCCCCTAGCATTCAGGTAGTATAAGTTTCCATTAATGTTTAATTCAAAGATTTGGTTTTTGTCGACCCATGACTCTTTGTTTAGAGTTGTCTCCTCTCCGTTTTTCAACAGATGGAGGAGAAGAGCAGCACATGTTGCCTTAGAGTAATGAAAATTAATATGAAAAACCTTCAACCTTGTTTCAAATAATGGTGCTGTCCAGATCGTCTCAATAGGATCTAACGTCTATTTTATCGTACTCTTCTAATAAAAGTCCTAAAAAATGAGACAATCAGCTAGCTCAGAGCTCGTGCCAGCACTACTTTCACTCTCCGAAAGAAACACTACTAAGCAGTTTTTAGGAAGATCAGAAGATTGCTTTTCTACAGCTGCTTTTTCTACGGAGACTTCCTTCAAAACTGGATTCTTAGTTATGAAGATCTGGAGATCACCTCTGTAGACATTTAATTGTATGTAATCATACCCGTAGCCAAAGAGTTAGTTACCTGAAGGACTGAGGCCTGCTCTACGACACGACACAGGGCCAACGAAGGATGGAAGTTACATCGGGTGTTGCTCAGGGATATATCCTTAGTCTCCACCTGTGAAACATATCTTACGACAGGCTACTGAGACTGAAGATGCCAGATGAGTCACGCTCTGGTCAGTGAACGCATCGTTGGACGCGCAACTTAGGTTAGGCATGCTAATGCGCTAAATAAAAGTGGATGACTGCTCGCGAGTTCAGTATAGCACTGGGAAAAACCGTAGTGGTCATTTCGACAAAAAACAAAAGAATGCCTAGAGTAATGATGATCAGTATTGGAGACATATTAATCGAATCGAAGCCAGCGGGGAAGTACCTGGAGCTACTGGTCGACCTGAAGATAAGTTTCCCGGAGCAAATCAGGGCACCGGCTGAGAAGGCTGTTTCAGGAGTATCGGCTCTGAGTCCACTTATGGCCAACGCAGGGGCATCCAGCCCATCAAAAAGACGCCTCTTGATGAGTGACTGGCAGCAGCCTTGGGTGAATTGCATGAAGGGAAGGTGGACTCCGTGCCGCATTCCGGATGTGAGACCGTGGCTAAATCCAAGGCATGGTAAGACTGACTTCAATCTGACCCAGCTTTTGAGTGGGCATGGATGTTTTCTGTCTTACCTGCACAAGATTGGTAAGTCACGGTCCTTCGATTGTCGGTTTTCTCCTGAAGAGAAAGGCAATGCCTGGCATACATTTTTTGTGCGCATGAAATAGGACGGGCTGCAAAGGGACCTCTGCAGAGAGATGGGAGAGCTCACTCCGGATAATGTAGTCGCAGTTATCCCTGAATTGGTTGACAAATGGGACCAGGTGCCACATTATGTTCGAGCAATTTTAAAAGATAAAAGAGACTCACAGCAGCTGGGGGCGTTGTGGCTTGGGGATCGCTTGTCTGGCATTTCCTCTTCCTACCGCTAGAAAAGGGATTCCTCAGGGGCCTCACGGTGTAACAAAATGAAACCCGGCTCGAAATAATGAGCCAAACGGTCCCAAGCTGGGTTCTCGGGTTGACTGGGGAGGTGTTCAGTGGGTAGTAGATTTGTAAGCATGGGAGTCCCACACTCTGTGCTTAAATGACACTCACATCCCAACCACAAAAAAAAAAATGATTTAGTTACAAGCAGTCAAACTAGGAAGGAACTTGTTGTTAATTATAATAAGGGCTGACCATCGCTCACCCAATACCACGCTAACCTTGACTACCTTCCATTCACTTACTGGAAGATCATAGTTCCTTAGACTAATAAACTCAAGAATTATTTTCAGGTTGTGAAGGCTCATCAGGGATCCAGGCTCTAAACCTTGGCTTGCATAGAATCTTGTGCTCATGCGCAACCTCTAGCTTAGCCTCTGGTTATAAATCCACTGAGCATTGATCCTGACAAACTATCGGCTTAATCCGTCGCGGATGCCAATCGGTATCAATGCACCTTAGAGGTAGCTTAGAATCTCGCTTTGAAAAAGCCAGCCAATGCACTCTCTGTCCCAACTTCCGAGATTCCCGGTAAGATTACACCATCACTTTTGCTTCTATCTACTACAGTCCGTACCAAACACTTTTTGGGCATTTAATTGAACGGTCGATTTAGTCCAGTGGCAATTTAACGTTTTTCCACCTCCTGTTTGTAAAGTTGGCTCGGTTACTCATCCAATCTTTGCTATTTAAGGGTTGATAATTTTGCTGGAACCTGAGTTATTGGATACGCCCCTATATTTTGTTATGTCTAATTGAGAGCGTTTTACTTATTGGATATTATCTCATGGAGGATGCCATCAAATTTCTTCAGAATCCGATAGGTATTGTTTTGGATGCTATAAACTCGAATAGAGTCGACTTTTGAGGAATTGGTGTTTGAAGTTGTGGAACTTAGAGTGCTTGTCCGGGAGAGTTAAACCAGCTTAATCGCCATTACTTGTAGATGACTCAGGGTATGTTTGGGCATTTTCCTCTCTGCAATGTTCATTTTGGTGATCTTAGCACTTGGAGTTTGTCACAGAGCCAGATTGGTGCTAATCAAGAGTCTGCTTAAACTGAACATGCACGGCCCACTTAATGGCAACAAAACTTTGAGCGTTTCCTTAGACCCGCCACTGTTTTATTAGGATGGAAATGGCTAGTTGACCCAGAGCCGTTTACAGTCCAGATTTCACTTTGATGCTACCGCGTCAGAAGACTACGTTCAGAATGCCAAAATCACCAGTTCAGTGCATAGATCATAATTGAAAATCAGAGAATATTCAATGATTGTAAGACTGTGGAAGCTGCAATGGGCTGGCCACATGAATCCTATGGACGAAATACGGATACCCAAAAAGGTATTCGTGGGGAGAACTGAAGGCCGGAGACCAGTGGAAAACCAAGGAAATGCAGGTCTAACTCGGTCGACGAAGACAGTTCATCGCTGCTCAGATTGCGAAATTGGATGACACAGTCCATGGACCGAGACAGTGGAAGGCGCTGTTTGCAGGGACAGAAGGCCCGATAAGGGCTGCAGAGCTATGAAGAAGAAGAGAAGAAACGGATGTCCTACCAGGTGATACATCCGGTGATGCCAAAGGAATACCAAAGCAGCATTGTTTCTCTTCTGGCACAGTCAAAAATCAAATCACTTTCGATTTTCGGCAAAGCTGATCTTACTCCTAGGGTAAAGTCAGTATTTGTTTTAAGATGATGTTTCCCTTTGCCAAATATTTCATCAATATCTAGTGGAACCGCGATTCAACTTAACAAAATATTTCCGGTGAGCACCTACTACGAGGGTTGTACTAAAACCTTGCTTATTTCAAAAGTAAGCTAGTTTCTCTCAAAAAATCTACCCGATTGCTATAACCAGAAATCACAAGCCTTGATGAACTCACAGCGATACCAGCACCTTAAAGTTTTATTTAATAGTTCATCTAAACATTCCAATTTGACTACATTTTTCGTACAATTACTCAAATGAAAACCAATCAAATCTTCTCCTGACCAACTCAATGCAAGATTTCCCAACAATCTATTTTGGGATCCACAACGGCATCTATTTACACTTCAGATATTAATCCAAGCCAAAACAGCTAAAATCTTCTTTATAATTATCCGCAACGATATATTGGCATCCAGCATCTAAGCCAAACCGAATTTATGGCCTAACTAAAAGGATAAAATTTCCGGTATCACGCTATCCTTGAGACAATGCCAAAGTTCAAATCCTCTGATAAATTGCTTATTACCAATTAATCAATTATTGTAATTTGGCTTCGATATGAAATTATCATATTTCATAAAGGACATGCTTAGCGCTAATTAATTGAGACGACAAGGAGCAATTTGAAATAACTATCAGGAAGCTTGAATATCGTGGCCCACTAAAACGGCTAAGGATAACTATTTGCAACTTCAGGAAACATCTTCAGTGAAACAGTTCTCATAACATTTTTCGAATTTCACCCTCAAAGAGATCCTTTTTGGCTTCTTAAGAGAACCATTGCCTTATATATCCTTTTTCCCCGCTGAAATTCGCGCATGGCCCCCAAACGGACAATGATCCCCACTCAGAGAAACGCACAAAACCCTGTCCTACCCCAGCATCTTATCGTGGACCATGTGCACTGTGCGTTCACAACCAAAAATTTAGTACTCGAGAATATATCCTTCGGTTCGGGTATCCTTTCAGTCACCACAGACCACGGAAAACTTGAATGAATGCGCGGGAAATTCTAATTCGATTTACGCGTAACATTTTTTTCTGCTCTGTGTGAGGTGTGTGCTTTATGGTGTACAGGTGACGATAGAGGCGCGCGTGAGATATTTTGCCCGTGAAAGAACGGTTAAAGGTGAAAATTTGCTGGTGGATAAGTGTAGTTAGCTGGAGGCTCATTTCGGGGAGTAAATCCCCGTGATGACGGATTAAGTTTAAATTAAGTGTCTGTTCCGTATTATTTATTGTGTTGTGGAGTTACGCGTTCGCGTCCCGGGAGAATAGGAAAATCGGAAGAAATAGAAAAGAATAGATCTTTGCAAGGATTGTGAAACGTAGACCTGAAAGTGGTGTGTAATGTGATTTCAATGCGAATTCTATTTACGCTTTTTTTCTCTCCTTTTCAATGTACAATTTGATGCTTGAAGGTGTTGATGGCATAGTGAATAGGTGCAGAGGTGGCAGGATGGTGATTTTGTGATTTTTCCCCCTTGTTTTGCATTCGAGATCATTGAAATGAAGAAAATGTATTGCTCTGTGATATTGTGCTGCTTTGTTCGGTGATTTACATTGTGTAGTGAAACAGCACAATCATCGGAATGTAATGAAAAATGTGCTGATAGTGTATATCACGGCTCTGGGCTGTGCTATAAATCAAGTCTTTATCCTTGACAGCTTTGTTCGGTGGATATATGATGTTTGATACTTTTGCGTAACGATAGTTGGGCATTGAGAATAGGGAAAATTATGTATTTTTATTTATTCTAAATCACGAGCTTCAGCTTAGAGTAAATTAATGTAAAATTATACTTACGTGAAATTAAAAATCTTTGAAGACCTAGAATGATTGAAATTAAAACAATCTTCTTTCACACATCAACACTCATGCTCAATACCAATTGCAGACACTTAATATCATACTAACAATGCAGAAAAAAATAACAAAATTATCCTTCTAAACATTCCTTTTTGATAATGGACCCATTTTACTGATTTTAATCTGCAACAATTATTAAACAACTATGAAATCCGACTCATAGCAAATTCCAGGCAAAGTTCAGCAAATTTTATTTCCATCCCTTCACATTTTCACATTCTACTTTTGCCATTCCGAGAAACTTAACTTCCTAGAGAGCTCTTATGTTTAAATAGGAAATGCTTTCATTTAACTTATAGCAAAAACTTTTGCTTACTCTAAACTTCGCCCGACGACAATTCTATATTACTCTGAAGCAAACTTAAATTTCAAAAGTGCTCATGAGAACAAGGATTTTTACTTATCCTAGGAGCGCCTTAAATACACACAATTGTGTGCACACTTTTACAAAGGGTTATGCGATATTTTTTTATTGTTGTAAGTTCACCACTGCTGCTACTAATATAGCTGTAGCTGTTGTTGTTGATCCTGGCCTTGTTGTTGTTGAAAATATAAAAAAACAAACTTAAATGGAGCGTATATGATATTTTCACAGAAAATTCACAGAAATCAATGAAATACACTAGCAAAGTAGAATTGAAATGGAAAGACTTCAACAGCCCATACAACCTTTTATGCTTGAAGGGTCTTATAGGGTTTTGGATATTTTGCCACGTTTTCTATCATTTCCATCTAACAAAATGTTCGGAATTCAACTATTTGACCTTGAGGCATGTGTGTGTGTATGCGTGTAGGGACAATCTAATCGGATATTTCAATTTGTGAATGCTATGAAAAGGATGTAATCTTCAATCTACTAGCTCTTCATTCATATGAGAGTATCCTTTAGAATCAATTTCAAACTAATTTCTCATATTCGTTCCATTCAGGGACATGGAGTCATATCATTTTGAATAGGATTAAATTAGAAATATTTTATCAGTTCCGTGTGATATGGTTTTAGTTTGGATTTAGTTTTGAAATGATCTTCTTGTCAGTGTCACTAGAGGAAGTAGAATTAGGAGAACTTTTGGTATAATCCATAATGGGTTAGTAGATGAAATGAATTTTGTGATTCCAAATTTATAAAAACTTTGCTTTTTAAGTGTGCTCTCTTGAAGTTCTTATTTAAATCTTGGATTGAAAAATGAAAATGTTCATATCATTTATTTTTCTTCTGGAGATAACATTAGACTAGAAATTCATGATTTGAAAAGATGAGGAGTTACCAGCAATTTTTAAGTCCAAAAAGATATTTGTATCGAATTTTTAATATTCTCCAATATAAAATCAGATGGGTTAATCATAGTCCTAAGTGATGGTAAGACTATGCATTTTAAAATATTAATTTTGTTTGCTTAGAAAGAATCTTACCGGTAAAAAATTATATTTTTTTCTGTTTCTAAAAAACCTCCTTCTTTATTTTATACAGAACAGGTTAAGCCGCACTCGTTAAAACTTTGTAAAGAGTTCCAATATTTTAACATGATTAATGAAAATTTCTGTACCGCAACATACTTTTGCAAATTCTTAGATAGTTTCTTCCTATACAATAGGTACTATCGAAATTTTTAGTCTTTACTAGGATTTTTGGAAAGAAACCAAAGCACTGCTATAAAAAGTCAAAAAGCTTTTTCTAGCTAATCCGAACTTGCCACCTTTTTAATTCATTTCATATTTACCCAATATTATGTCTATTCACACAAATCTGACTGAGTGAATTTAATTTTTACATCCACTAAGTTTGAGTGAATTAATATTAATAAGGGCAGGTAAGGGAACCAAAAAAATGTACAGATATTCTTACACATAGTTTCCCATTTACAAAAATTGCAAATTAAAAACCACACATAAATTGATCCATACTTATCTACAGGAAAATTGATGGATGTAAAATACTGTGTGAAAAATAATCAGCCTGGCTTGACCCATTAGTGTCCACGATATGAAGGTGGCAAATTTTTTGATGATTTATTGTTTCTGTTAATTTGCTTGGTTTCTAATAAGAAAATAATTCCTTGAAAAAACTTTTAGAAAAAAAGGATAATCATCTTCAAAATGCCCTGAAAAGGATGAAATCAATTTTATGAAAGCGGTGCCATATCAGTTTTACCCCGTTTCTTTTGTGATAGTGCACATGTTTGGTGTTTTCATGTTGAAATTGGAAAATTCATTTGACACCGCTTCCATCAAATTTATTCCATCCTTTTTACGGCATTTTGAAGTCGGGTTTCTTTTTATTTCTAAAAATTTTCTCATTTCACCCTTTTTAGGTCTTTGTAAACTTTTTTTTACAAAGACCTACTAGCTTCGCGACCTGTCTGTCCGTCTGTCCGTCCGTCTGTCCGTCCATCTGTCCGTCCGTCCGTCTGTCCGTCTGTCCGTGCGTCACAGCTGATTTCCTCAGAAACTATAGAAGCTAGAATGCTCAATTGTGAAAAGGTCGGAAGTGATGGTCTCTCAAAAGTTAAGGCCTTAACAAAAATTTAAAAAATGTTTAAGGGGGGTCCCCCCTAATAACGAATTGGCCCTTAAAAATTTTTTTTCATCATAGGTAGTCGAGTGGGATATCAAATGAAAGGTCTTGACTGGAACTTTTAGAATCTGAAATCAAAAAATCATTTGATGAATTAGGGGGTCCAGGGAAAGGCAAAATGTACCCAAAATTTGTGTCCCACCCCCTCGCGATTGGACACCTTTCAGCCGAAAAATCTGAAAATTATCACGAACGTGGACCTTTATGAGTACAAAGGCAACAAATACCTTAGAAATCGAAATTCGCTCAACTTTGTTAATAATAGTATGATTTGTAGATTTTACATTTTTGCCCATAAAATCAACACGGTACCTTTAAACTTCTTGAAATTCCTCAATTATATAGACTAACATAAGACATATATGTTCACAAAATTTAATTGAGATTGAATCATAATCAAGTGAGTTTTAGCCATTTCAATTATATGGAATTACACCAACAATAACACGTGTTTATGGTTGATATAGGGTTTTCCAATAAGAGGTGTTATTTTGATATTAAAAAAAAAAAATGCCATTTTTAATACAAATGATCGAATGTTTATTTCATTATAAAGAAAAAGATATGCCGTTAATAGCAATAACTAACATTGAGCAAATAACCACTACGACACGCTTCCAGGACCATATCCTCTTCATGAAGTTTTCCATAACCAAATCGCAAAGTGGTTGCCCTTTGTCCTCGATAGCCTCACGAACTTCATCTTTGAGATCTTGAATCGACGCTGGGCTATTGGCATAGGCCTTCTCTATCACGTGGCTCCAAAGGAAGAAGTCACTAGATGTTAAATCAGGAGATCTATTCAAAATAACACCTCTTATTCGAAAACCCTATATATATTTAAAATTGACTTAGGTACTTTTATTTTCTTTCAATTTTCATGAAAATTTAAGGAATAGTGTTGAACTTGAACATGTTCAATCGGCTGAGCATTCAGGAAAATCATTTAAGCTAGATTCAAATGGCGGCTGCACTGTGCTTATGAAAGAAACTGTGCATCTTTTGTATAAATTTGAACGACTTCATATCTAAGTATTGGATGAATAATTCAAGTTATCGATTCACCCCATTAGAAAACTTGTTTCTAACCCTAGGATGTCTACAAAGACCTTCTGGTAGGAGCACTCTCCTGCTTACTCAACTTGTTTTCATTTCAAATCTTTTAAAACTCAGTTTCTTGAATACATTGCACCATGTATACTAATATATAATTTTTTGGCTGCAATGCTAAACTCACTACTGCTCAAATCGGCAGCCATCATAGGAATCAAATTTAGCTCTCATACATTTTGGTAAAAGCGCTCATCAACTTCTACCTTGATTTTAGGTTTCATAAAAATCCAACATAAATTGTAGCTGTAAGAAGTTTTCGAATTCGAACTTTGCCTAGCCGCCATTGTGATATTCTGACCTGACGTTGAAATGTTTTTTTTTTTTGCTCGACTTTGAGCGGCCGCCATTTTGTTTTTGATGGTTCGACTTTGGAATATTTATTATGAGCTTTATCACACACTTGAATTAATCGTTGTACCAATTTTGATACAGATTGGAGCTATACTTTGGTCAGAACAGAAATCACGAATTCTCATCTAAAACAGCCTCTGTTTTGTTTTCGCTCAACTAATTTGAATGATAAACAAAACTAACCGAAATATTTAATTTCTGAAAATTAGGCGAAAATTGATGAAAAATTGCAGGCACAAATTTTGTTATATTCTATATAACGCGTTTTCCATTAAGATCATAAGAACTTCGTATCTTTATACGAATGCACCCTTAAACTTTGTTAATAAAGTGTCAATGTCAAAACGTCACCTAAAGTCAACACTTTAATCATAATAAGTTCACGAGCCACCAACTTTTGAAAATAGTTAACAACTGGTACCAAAATTCTGGGTCAGTTATCGCAACTTTAAGAGCACTTAGTCCGATTTTCGGCCGTAATAATCGTCCCACCTGGTAGGCTGTGCGTGCTATAGTGGATAAATTCGAGTCCAAATTTTTACTATGACACGTTTTGATGTCAAAAAGACGTCGTACCGCGCAAAGCCGAGAAAATATCGGGTCAGTAAGTGCATCAATTCAAAATGAGCCAAATCAGTCGATTCCACGTCGTTCTCAAGAATTGGGTATCGCTCAAACGACACTGTGGCGTATTTTGCAAAAAGATCTTGGTCTACATGGTTACAAAATCAAATTGACTCAAGAACGAAAACCACTCGATCATTTATAACGCAGAAACTTCTTCAATTGGTCGCTGGCAAAGCTTGAAGAAAATGAAGAATTTCATCGAAAAATCATTTTCAGCGATGAAGTTCATTTTTGACTCAATGGCTTTGTTAATAGGGGTACCGGTTAATTCTTGCGGTTTTCTAACAGATGTTGTAACTTGATTTTTATTCCAGTGATTCACCTTTCTAAATATGTGTTGGAAAGCTACTGTCATATAGTTTCAGAATCAGTATGTGTCATTTAGCTGAACCGTAAACAACAATACTTTTTTTACTCTGAAAATGTCGACTTTGTGCCGAATAAAGTGTTTTTGCGGGGCGTACTTCTTCTTTCAAGAAAAAGGCTGCCGAAAGTAATCGTATTTTGGTGGGAGTGTATGGTGTGCATGCTCTAGCTGAGCGTACGTGCCAGAAGTGGCTTGCAGGGTTTAAAAGTGGCAATTTTGACTTGGAGGACGATGAACGAGCCGGACAGCCAAAAAAGTTTGGAGATCACGAATTGGAGACATTGTTCGACCAAGATCCATCCCAAACTTGCAAAATCACTTGGCGTCGCTCAACAAACCATTTTCAATTGCCTAAAAGCAATTTTTCACAATAAAGCTTCAATTTTCGAAATAAAAACCGCACGAATTAACCGCTACCTCTATTAGTAAGCAAAAAATGCATTATTGGTCTGCAAGAAACCCACATGTGCTTATTGAGATACCGTTGCATCTGCAAAAAATTACTGTTTGGTGAGGTTCTTATGCCGGAGGTATGATTGGGGCGTATTTTTTCGTTACTGAAGACGACCGTCAATAGGGAGCGCTATCTTGTTATGTAAGAAGATTATTTGTGGCCAGAATTGGATAAACTTGACATTGACATTGACATTGTTTCGACAACACGGTGCCACGTAATACACAGTACGACTTACAATCGATTTATTGAAAGGCAAATTCGGTGAACGTGTAATCTCGAGAAATGGCCCGGTCGAATGGTCACCTCGTTCATGCGATCTACGCCATTGGATTGCTTTATATTGTGCTATATCAAGCCATTGGTCTATGTCAACATGCCAGCAACTTTAAACGAGATCAAACACAACATCTGACGGGAAGTTGGCAACGTTCCAGTCGAAATGTGTGCCAGAGTGGTGGAACATCGGGTCCAAAGAATTTTATTCATAAAGTGTCATACTTGCACCATACCCACAATAAATATTTCAAATATTTCTGTGTTTTGTTAATAGATAAAATTGTTATGTCCAGAATGGAAAACCCTTAATTTATTTACTGATCAAATCAATGTGTACTTTTTAAGAAAATACAATTAATAATAAATATGCTGCTTTTTGCAATACAAATGAAAATCGAAAGGACTAGGAACAGAAAAACTTGGATATATTGGCTTTGAATTGGGATCAGAACATGATTGGGGGAAAAAAATGGCCGAGGCTATTTAAGATTTTGCAACATCTTTTTATAGGTTATCGCCATATCTGGTAGGATGACTACTTTTAACCAGCAAGCGTGTGTTATATTTTTAAGCCATGACTCTATTATAAGAGCCATAAAGCCTTATTTCTTCATTCCAACACACTTACCTTACCACTCGGTTTCTTTCATCACACTCCCGTTAAAAATATTCTCTTTCCGTTGTAATCATACTTTTTTTTGTTTAAATGTTTTTTGTTCTATATTAACAGTTTATACATGTTAACTTAATGACTATTGGACTTCTGCTTTTGTTCCGTTTTGTTTTGCACGTTGCCTCGTTGGTCGAGGGCCGTCTGTCCGGCGTGTCGTGGTGGGGCTGCCATGCCCTTCTCGGTCTGTATTTGCATTTGCTTGCGACGCCAGTACTCCTGCTGCAGTTCACTGACGATGCGCCGGAACATGTCGTGCCCCGCTGCCGTTCTTGCGACCTTGGCTCGTTTTGCTTCGCAGGTGCGTTGTCGTAACCGCATATGCCAGCCTCCTCGAAATGCCGTTGGTTTGCCCTCTACCACCCTGGTATCGAGTGGCTTTTACTGCCGGGCCCGGTATTCAGCGATTGGTTTGTGGCCGGCTTGGGAGTCCGCTGCAATGGCCACTGCCAAACTTGGTCCTCGCGGCATCTAGGGCTTTAGGCAAATAGCCAACCAGAGCACCTAGATATGCGGAGATAAGTCTAGGCACTTAGCCAATTAGACCAAAACCAGGTGCAAGGCCAACTGGTTTTTAACCAATCTGTTATGCAAAATCAACCAATAGAAAGGTTCTAAGGAAATTAGTATAGGCGCGATGTGTTTAACTGATCGACTCCCAGCAAAAGCACTACCGGTTTAACATTGAGAAGCGATCGCATACTACAGCCAAATAGAAGTACGTCGGAATCATCATTACTAGAAACCAAATTTGGGATCACACGAGACCTCGTCCGCCAGAAATTTACATCTGTTCTCAAATTAACAGATACTTAAAACGAAATACACGACAAACGTTCAGAAAAAGTGGAACCTTTTCGTAGAATCACAAAAGAGTTCAAAGAAGAAATTCAAAGGTTTCGTGAAATCTCGTTAAAAAAGAAACCAGTCTCAAGACCGATCGCAATCGTTCAAACCAGCCCTTACGTCTCAAGACTTTAAATTATCTTTCAAAACTCATAGCACTCTCCAAACACCACCTTTTCTACGACACAACCCCATGGTAAACGATAAACTTCAGAAGAATCCATACTAAAAACCAGCAATATGGCCGACTACTTGAAAGTCACGAAGTTAATGGGACAAATGATCCCTTTGTTTTCGGGGACCCCAAGTCCAACAATCGTTCTTGAGCTTCAGACTTTTATCGGCTGTGCTAAACAATTGTGGAATTGCTTGAACACCCAGGAACATGAAGCATTCATGCAGAGTTTTCTTACACGCTTACGAGGTGAGGCTTATCAGTTAATTTCCTTGGGTGTCCCTCGTACCCTAAACGAAGCAGAAAAATTTTTAAATCGGTTTTACCTTCCTAGGGAAACATATCAAGAGCTGGTAAATGAATTGATTACCTATAGATAAGCCCCTGCAGAAACCCTAACAGCTTTTATATCTCGTTTACGAAGAACAATTAAACGTTGCAAAGAAGCCGCTGCAATTAAATACGGTAAAGAAGCTATCACAATCGCTAATCTGCAATTAGAGGACTTCTCGAAAGATGCGTTGAAAGGTAGGGTGGCTGACCCTGATCTTCGTCAGTACCTACTTAATCTCGAAAAAAAACAAGTTTCAAAGTATTAGTCCCGAAGGCGTTAGACAGGGAGAGACTGGAACAAGGTGTCCTCTATTTCCAACCGAATTCCATGCAGACGTATGCCCCATTCACGCCAATTCAACCCCCATATTCTTTCAATCCAAACTTAATTTCATTTCAACTAGCCCCCTATACATTCAACCCTTTGGTTACGCCCTTTCAACCCCAAGCTCCAAACAAAGCCAATATGCGCTCACAAAACCCCAAATTCAATAGAAATACTATGATATTTTGCAGTTTCTGTAATAAACGGGGTCGCACGTACTCTGATTGTTACAGTCGAAAAAATACACCATTTTGTCCAGATTGTAAGGAATACGTGCATGATCCAAAAGACTGCAAAGCAAAATCTTCGAAAAGAAACTCTAATTAAACTGCCAAAGTGTACAATGTGCGAATAAAATGTGACTTCTGCGGTCGCAGAAATAATGCAGTAATGAATTTTACTCTTGTCTAAAACTACTATGCACTTTTCAAGTGGTAGAAAAGGCACCTGAAGTTCCAAAAGGTGGATTATTAGGAAACGACTTCCTATTAAGAAACTGTGACATACGGGGTTCAAGTCAGTCACTTAGGTTTCCTTGCACGGTAATCAATCCCAAGGAATTTTCCATTCCTTTGGAGCTAGTTGTCAGGTCAAATGGCACTGAAGCGAGTCTAAGTAAGACGACGCTAAGTGTGACGGACCTAGAAGGCCAGCATAAGGTTGTAAGCTGTAACTCTGACCAGAAAAGGATACTCACTGAGGGTATTATAAATGGGGTGTATAGTGTAACTTTAGAGAAGGCCATTACTATACGCCCTCGAACCCAAAATATAGTGAATATCTCACTACGATTTACTGAGGAAATGCTTTGTTTGGCACAGGAAATCGATGAAGAAGTTATCCTTGCTAATAGCCTCATAAGCCCATCTAAAATATTTTTCGGTATTCTCAATTCAAGCGATTCTCCAATAACACTAACAGATATTCAGCTGAAACTTGAAACAATTAAGGGATACTATATTGGCCAATTAAACGAAACAAATAATAACGATGAGCAGCTAAAAAATATCGCCATAAATGCAACATTTGAACACGTGAATTGGATAACGTCACAAAATAATAAAACCCGTAACCAAAAAAGCTATATAAATAAAAACGACTCAGTTAAAATAATGCAAAATGTAAAATTAAAACAAGCACATTCATTATCTTCTTCTTCTTAGCACTACAGCGCCTCCCGAGCCTTCGCTTCCTGTAAACAGTGCCTCCAATTGGCTCAGTCTATTAACCGCGTCCCCCGATTTCGAAATCCGAGCAGCAAATAACTGCCTGCGTCGATCGGGTCAGACCAGCGTTTCCTCGGTTCCCCACTGGTCTCCGGCCTTCAGTTCTCCCAACGAATATATTTTGGGTATCAATTGTTCGTCCATACAATTCATCTGTCCAACCCATTACAGCCTCCACAGTCTTACATTCGTTGAGGCCTCCGACTCGTCAAAAGCTCATGGCTGTATCAAATACGCCATTGGTCCCCGTCTAGCTTCGCTAAAATTATTCGCCTCAGGACCCATCAAGATTCAAGATTTTTATTTGGTGATTTTTAATTTTTTTTTACATATGAACAATTTATCAATAGCTTAACCTAACAATATACAAGCGGGTTGTGCCTTGGGGCTTTTCCCGGAGTTCAATAAAAATTTACTTTAATTACATTACAATATTAATTTTTTCTTAAAAGAAAAACTTTAAAGTGTTGACACCCACAACATTATCAAGCACTAATAGATTATAAAATAAGTTTGTAAAAATCATTTGCTTTAACAACTAGTTTTAAAATTTTAAAATTGATTTCCTTAAAATTAAGTACATTATTTCCTTAAGATTACTCATTCGCTGCATCCATTGAGCGGTCCTCCGTCACTCTCCTGATAACTCCCGCCTTGTCCTCCTTCGCTCTCCTGATTCCCGCTTCCGCCAATTTTTCTAGATACGATTTTATTGGCTCCATTCCTGTCTCCTGGCACAGCACCTCGTTCGGGTAGGACCGTCCATCCTCCTATCTGTAAAGGCCTGTGCAGGCCCGAAGGATTTTCCACTCTACCAATCCTATCTTGCCCCATTTTGTTTTCGGAGCTTCAATCCATATCATCGCCGCATATGTGATGATTGGACGAATCAAGGTTTTTAAGGCCGAAACCTCGAATCGCTTGTTCGCTGTCGAATATTTCCTGAAAAGAGGTATAAGAAAATAGTACGCGTAAGTCACTTTTTTCAAAATATTATCAACGTGAGCACTAAAGGTAGCTTTCCTGTCGAAAACTACCCACACTTACTGCTTCCCAATCGATTCGCTTGTATGAAATGAAAAGTTGAGGATATGCAACCTCAAGTTTCACCCCCCTTTTCACTCTTAAGGTCAACTCAACCAAAAGATGGTCAGACTCGGCATCAAGAACGCCATACTCGAAATTCTTTAAACTGTAGGAGAGGTTTACCAGATTGGCAGACACAATGAAGAAGCCAATAATAGACAAACTTCGGGGGAAGGTAGGCTCTTTCGGGGCAATCAGTATGAGATCCATATTTCTTTGAACCCAGTTAAGCGATCTTCCATGAGCACGTCTCAAAATGTCGGTGGTTTAAATATGCGTTTTTTTAGATTATTATGGTCTTTTAGTGGGTGTTTTTTTCCATGGATTTTAATGAAACTTGAATAAAATGATTATTTGCTTTAAAAATAAGGGTACCATCTAGAAATTTGCCTTTCCGGTTGGTGGTGCCAACGGGATTTTTTCTTTTTGGTTTTGGTGAGAACGGATCTATCGTTGAACCTGGCTTGGGGGTGTTATTGTGCACAATCCTAGCAGTGGCTGTGCTGATTTCCTTCTTGAGAGAGTTGTAAATCTTTGAAACAGGGGTTCAAGCTCTCTTTTGTTCATTTTATGCATACATTTAACAGTCAGTTTGTCCATAAACTCTTTATTGCATCCATTTGTTTTTGCCAAGTCTAGGATATGCTCATACTTTTGTTTTTTACCTGCCACTGATAATAGCAAACAAAACATACGGCATATTATCGATCTAAACGCTGCAATTTTGTTCGGATGTGGGCAGTACGAGCCTTTGGTGATATATTTGTCTATTGTTGTGTGTTTTCTATGTATCGAAAATTTCATTTTTCTGCCGTTTAATATTTGAATCAAGAAAAGGCAGCGTTTTTTCTTCATTTTCCGATCCCATGGCAAATTTTATGCTAGGGTAACGGCTGTTGAGCAGTTTCAAGGTTTGATTTACACTTAATTCCTTCGTGTATGATTGGTGATAAACTGTTCCCCAAAGTCACTCGATTAATATTTTCCCTTGAATTTAAAGCAATTGTATTTCATGCATGCTTTGATACAGGGCATGTACTCGTATGTTTTGATATGTTTAATGGGATCTTGCATCCTTGCCGATGATCTCTTATTGTTTGGATGGCTAAATTAACTGGGACGCTGGGGAAAAGAGCTGGGTCGTCGAAAGAGATAAGCTGTTCATCCTCTTTAATTTCTATGTATTTAACCTTGTGTCTCTTAAGAGCTTATGACTGAAAACCCTCCGAAATTGTCAAATCGTTTCATCTCATTGACTCTTCATATCAATTTAGAGAAAGGTGAAACAATTTTCTTCATTTTATCTCCAGTTTTATGGATCCTCGACAGGCCATGCATCAATGGTGCTGGTAGATTTGGACCTTTTAAGTGCTTTTGTATAGTGGTTCATTATTAGTTTCGCGTCTAGCGCTGAAGATTGTCTGCATTTATTGCCGACCATCTTCAGAGTGTCGTTTAGGATAAAACATATGTTATCATCTCACGTGTTAATTGAGCGTGATATTGACCATATCACCTTGGATTTCACAAAGTTTATAGAATGAGATACCTTAACAATAAATCTCAACGCTAAGGTTCGGATTTGGACTATTGCGCGATGCGTTATTATAACGTGTTAATTAAGGTTATGAAATTGAATATTTATTTTATATTAAACTCAATCATTTTATGGTTCATAAAAGTGTGAAATAACTTTATCGCTCCCACATGGGCTAATCTTCCATTGCTTTCATAGGCAGTCGTTCCCTTTTAAACTGCTGAACGCGCACATTTGCAACCACCCAGCACGTTGCTTGAAGCGCTTATCAGCGCTTAACAACAATTTGTAACTTGATCGCTCATGTGATTGAGCACTGGCGTTTGCGGGATGATCTTGCGGCAGTCAGATATCGAAGTTGATTAGATGCGGGGGCTCTGGCAATCGGGCATCGAAGTTGATTTGATGAAAAAATGTCGCTATGTATTTCAACGTGAGCGTTGCCGCCAAAAATTCTTAAATAAAATGTGCAACTAATTTTAATTTAATTGATTGTGTAGTGAACGTAAGGTATATGTCTGTCGTTCAGGATTGCAGCGAGGGTCTGCTGCCTCGGTGGAAGCAGATGTTAAAATCCGCCAAGATTGGCCTTGTCTGGGGACCCGTGAATGCGCTGGCAGGCTAACGTTGTGGTGTCGCGGGGCGGGTTCTTTCCCCCTAGCACAAGGACCCATTACTAAAATATTTCGCATTCACGAATTAAAAGGGTCGAGTGCCGATCGACTGGTGTCGAGGCCGAGGTAACCTACTAAGTGTTGCTATGTTTGTTCGAAGAACAAATTGGGCTGAGCAAAAACGGAAGGACTGGCGGAGACTTCGTCGTTACCGACGATCCTTATGGCCCTTAAATAAGAGTGGGGACTCCAGATGGCACATGAACATAACTCTATACCACAAAAGGGCACGCGAGCGGAAGGCCACTTTACCCGACAAGAATCCCTGTTGTCAACAAGAAACGGAAGAGCGCGCCCGATGGCTAGCCCATGTTATAGGAGGAGCCTGCCATCGTTGCGGGTACTATACCCGGTCAGGTAAAACAAAATGGAAAGACCGAAGGGTATATTGTTTAGCAATTCATTTTATTCATTGGAATTCAATGGCATATATTAACAAAAGAGGATTTACAAGTTTTTGGATATTCGATCTGACATTAAAATATGTTAAAGTGAAATACAATCGCTATTATGGACGATATTTACATTATTTTTCTTGTTTCAAAGGATGTAATTTAAATTAATTTTAAATTCGCTGCAGTATTGAAAAATGTAAATTTTGTTATTTAAAAAATGCTACGTATGCTTTTTGGCCAAAAAGAAAAACGTTCGACAATTTATTCTCTTTAAATTCAAGGAATGAATTCCATCAATCAAACACTTCAGCCTAATGAAAATTTTAACCGAGTTCCCAGCTAAACTCAACAAAACTCGAATTTATGCTTGAGATATTGTTTTGGGGGTGCAAAACAATAAAAATATTGGTACAACTTGAAGATTTTTAAGGAAAAAAATATTAGCTATCTTCTAAGTTATTTTTAAGAAAGACTTGAGGAAAATTAATTTGGCAATAATAACTTTTGCAGTGGACAAGCCTTTGAATACCCTTTCACTTCGCTTCTAGTTCTGCCAAATGAAATGTCGTTGTCAAGAAGTGATTGCATCGCAGGCTCGAGCAATGATTATTTTCATAAGAAGAGTAGGAACTTAAGTTCCTATGGAAGCTTGCGCAAGAATTTCTACACGGCACAGGTTGATTTTTAGTAATACCTTTGCGAGTTTCGTTTTGATACCTATATAATTGAGCATTTATCTCCTTCGATTCTCTCATGCCGCGATAGACAAAAGAAAACACAAATACAATTTGAATGTATAATTAGCGATTTACTGCCTGAGAGTTAACTTTTACCAATTAGAAGTATAAATCTTTCCAATCGGTGGTCTTAACGCCACTACGTTTCATTCAAAAAAAGGTCGATTCGGGCACCCTCACATAGCGCAGATACACGCTTCCGGCATCTGACGACTGAGGAACCACGCATTACCAAAATCACAATGGTTTTATAATAAAATTGAAGGCTGGTTATAATGATCTCCAGCAAATGCTTCATTCTAATACATGCACTTGGCAAGGTTATACATACAATTATGGTTGACTACTCCCTTCTCACTAATTGCGTTGCTGCGCCATGCTTAATCTTGAAAGTCCCTATCCTCAGCCAAAACAACAATACGAATCATTCATCGCAATGCAAGAAACTGAGGCGAGTTTGGAACACGGACACGAAAACGCCACGGGAGGTTGATACCGATTTATTTCCTTAATCAAGCGCGCCAATCCAATCACATCGATATTAATAAAATGCAGTTTGCTTTGGCTGAGGACTTCTCCCAGTGATATTCTGCAGCAAAATCGAATTAAAACTGATCACTCACCAGTTCTTGTTGAATGCATACACACGGCGACTGGGTGGATGAATGTCCGTAGGATGACGGCTCACTGATTTCTTGCGCTATTTTTAATTGTGCGCCACTTTTCCGTCCGTTCGGATAATATCACGCACGATATGAGCAAAGATTATGAAATGTGAAAAGCAAGATGTTCCGCTCATTCGAGAAAGGTGTCTTTCAGCTTCTGGAGTGGATACAGTTGATGCATGTGTTGAATATCCATGCGCTGTTGCTTGGTGCGGGATCTCGTAATTTCGGACAACTTTTGCTATGGATACCGCAACTTTTGTTTGTTTCATGTAAATTGAATTGGTCAATCGGAGCGCTACAACAATACATTTAAAGTTTATTTGAATTTTAATTATTTTGGTAAAAATTCAACATTTTTCGTGTTTTGCGAATGGGGGAAGCAATACGAGCACCATTGAGAGCAAAGTTCAAAATTTGGCAAATTTTCAAAAATGACTAGTTGTCCCAGGGTAAAATTATTGATTATTAAAGACAATCACTTCATCACTCATTCCCCGTTTGTAAGAGTTGCACCAGCAGCTTGACTGAGTGCAGTATTCCTCGAGTTTATACCAACATGAAAGAAAACCTATTAAGCTTCAAAATAGGGACACAACAATTCATAGTCTTGGTTCATGATTCATAATTTTTACCGTTGGCAAATTTTTGTCCGACTGGTTCAGTTGAATACCGCCCGGAGGTTATCTTATCAGCATGTCCGCCCCAAAACGCCCACCGCACACTTGTAAAAACTGAAAGAAAACCATTTAAATACGTATTGCGACGGCTCTGTAAGACTCAACACACTGCAAGAGCTTGTACTAACGCTTTAAACTGCTAAGAAGCAAATGCAGAACTCGTTCTCGGTCGAAGTGAATGACATTTTAGATGTCACCGCTACATTTCATAAGAATCAAGCTTTTGGCAAGATTTCCCTTTTTGCTAATTATTAATCACGCTGAATCCTTACCTATGGATAGAACTCAACGCATAGACGACCACCTTTGAATTTATTTATTTCACTATGCGCACTCAAATGGAATTTATGGATTTGACCGAACCTCACTGCTTGGCGATTTGAAGCGGACTCCTCGATCCGTCCTAATCTCCTCTTGTTCTTCTCTTTTCC
Organism: Odontomyia ornata; assembly: GCA_963969285.1. Lineage (NCBI taxonomy): Eukaryota > Metazoa > Arthropoda > Insecta > Diptera > Stratiomyidae > Odontomyia > Odontomyia ornata. The sequence continues at coordinate 28,019,836 of OZ017740.1, read as the reverse complement.
CGTGTATCGCTAAATCGCATTAGCTGCTTGCTCAGCCGGATTCGACTACATTCCGTGATGTAAAACACCGTTGGGATGTACTAAATCAGTGTTCCCGTATCCTAAATCTTAATTAGCGGATCAAAAAAAAATTGTTTGAAGGAAATTTAATCACGCAAAGAAAAATGAAAATGATTCTAAATAGACATAAAAGTTAAATCTCATGAAGAATACAATTAAAGAGAAACGTTAAAATTTAAAATAAAGGAAAATTGATATAGAATTCTATTTAATAATAATAAGAAAGAAAACTATATGACAAATTACCATTATGAATGGAAATAATTTTTTAAAGAAAAAAAAAATTAAATATTTTTCGAAATTTGCCATTAAAATTTTGGATAGGAAAAAGGAAGGTTTTCGAGCAGTTTGCTTGTGCGACTGCTCGATTATTACAATTGTTGCGACATTTCTCCGCATAGAGTCAAATGTAGCTCGCGTTGTGTAAGGAGGTCACTCACAGCTTGCATGGTAGTTTCCAGATTCTAAGCCTGTTGGTGGCAACAAATTCGTTCCACCGGTTTTTCTGTCAGACTTTGAGCTCGTCAAACTGTGACGGGCAATGTTTGAAAAAGTTGTTAATAATCACACATATAAGCAAAGTACTTATCATATCATCTACAGGAGTAGAATTTAATCTAGGAACGGTTTATTATGATTGTCAAATGGATTTGATATAACTTTTCAAAAGAGTTAAATTAATGATTAATTTGATAAATTTATAAGCAATAACCTTTCTTTTTTTCTCGATAAGCCTTCGGGCCTTGCTTTGTTGTAAGAACAGACGCGTTTTATCTTCTTTGAGTCGTCTTCAGTATCAGAGACACGGAAAACGACTCAAAGCGCGTACCAGAAACACTGAGGATGACTTAAAGGAGTCGAAACTATTCTAGAAAAAAGAGAATTGGAGTACGGATATCAAATAAACAAAATAAATGGCTAAATATTCCTGCATTTAAATTTATTTTTCTCATTTCAATGTGCACATGTCGTTATTATCAATGAAAATATCACATAGGAAAATTCAACAATTTGTTTTTAAAAATCGTTGTGTTTGATATCCCTTTATTTTTCTTTATACAATTGCCTACGACACTTTTTGCATTTTCCTAAAGATAACCTACACTCCTAGGTAATAAACATTGCTTTTTGTAAATAATAACAGATTTCCTTCAACCATGTCAAAGCAAATATTTTTTTTTCTGCAGAGCTCGCTAAATGTAACAATTCAAAGATATTTTATGTAAATTTGAATAAGACCGTTGATTTTTCGATCAGACATCCTTGTATTTTATTTGGGTAAATTTCAAAAGAAATCATTGAAATTTAGACTTATCCTCCTGGAGTTCTTTCCTGGGAGAATATTGTAAGGCTAGAAAGCATTCTCTGTTTCGCAATAAGAGAATTTTTTCATATTTCTTTTTCCTCTGGGTACTTGTTATTTTTTATGGTTCTTGCATTCTTTGAGAACAAGCTCAATAAAAGGTATTTTGCTTGGATTTAAAATTCCTCGAAAAATCATGAACAAATAAAAATTATTTGAATATAATATGATGTCCATTTAGCTTCTATGAAATTTAAAATTGAAGTAAATTTGCTAAATTTATTGTATACCTACCCAAGAGCACTCAATTTTGAAATAAAAAAGTCAATATTGGCTTGATACCACTCAAATTTTTCTTAGAAGTAAAAAAGTATCTGGCAAACAAAAGGGACAGCAATTTTGAAGCAAGAATAATTACTCCTTGAAATATTAATGGGTTTTTCTGCCTTTGTTCATACTATGAAGGCAATTTTTGCAGTTCTCTCAAATCTGAGCATTGAATTTAAGGTATCTGTAGCAAAACTTGTTGCTTTTAGGGAAGGATTTTCATATGAAAACGAATCGTATGACTGAAACTACTCTGTCAACTTTTTGTAAGTAATTCTATTTAAATAAATTGTAGTAAAACAATTGTTTTTTACTTATTTTTGTTGTTTCAAACAAAAAAAAGGGTTTACCTATAAGAGGTCTCATTTTGATATTAAAAGAAAGTATGCCGTTAATAGTAAAAAATAACATCAGGCAAATGACCACCACGACCACGCTTACATGACCATTTCCTTTTCATGAAATTTTCCATAACCAAATCGCAAAGTGGCGGCCCTATGTCCTCGAGAGCCTCACGAATCCCACCTTTGAGGTCTTAAATTGACGCTGGGCTGTTGGTGTATATCTTCTCCTTCACGTGGCCCCAAAGGAAGAAGTCACAAGGTGTTAACTTACAAGATCTCGGTAGCCGATTGTGATCACCTATTCAAGAGATAACACGGTCCGGAAATTTTTCCCGTAGAAAATCAATGGTTTCGTTACTTGTGTGGCACGTAGCGCCGTCTTGTAGGAAGTAAACGTTATCCAAATCAATACCATTCAATTCCGGCCATAATAAATCATTAATCATCTCTCGATAGCGCAATCCATTCATAACAGTTGCTCCAGCCTCATTTTCGAAAAAGTAAGGTCCAATGCCGCCGCCGGACCATAAACCGCACCAAACAGTCACACGTTGAGGATAGAGAGGCTTTTCAACAATAACTCTTGGGTTTTCCGAGCCCCAGATGCGACTGCTTGTTGACGAAGCCACCGAGGTGGAAATGGACCTTTCTTTTTTTTTTTTAAATACCTCCTTCCCCTCCACTCTCTCCATCACACTTTCTTCGTCGCACAACGCTCGTGCGATCTGCACTTCACATTTCGTCGTTTCTACAGGTGTGCCACCCAGACAATGTTTAAAACATCGGTATAAGGGGGCACACAAAAAAATATGTGAAGTCATCCTGTTAATCTTTTCATGTCCGATTCGTTAACAGCTCTCAGAGGTAAAAAAAATATTAATTCGACGCAGTAAAAAAAACTCTGAGTTAAAAGAATGGCTGTTTCTTCAAGTATCTCGACGATAGGGTCAACAATGCCCTAAGATGCTATTTTGAAGTTACTGGACAGATAATAATAAATCATAAGGCTAGCTGTGTCTTGAGGCATCTCGATGATAGGATAAAAAAAATTGCCCTAAGATGCTATGTTGAAAGTTTCTGCGCTGAGATTCAATCGCTATTCATTAAATAGTTCCTGAGTCTTTTCTTGAAGATCATAAGTGAATTCGCTTCTTTTACTGATTCCGGAAGATCATTGTATATACGAAGGGCATCATTTATAGGATCGTTCTTTAGACGATCTGTTCTTGCAAATGGTATAACAAATTGGTCTGCGTTCCTAGCATTGTATTGATTCTTTTGTGATACCCTAACAAATGGCACTTGTGGGGACAAATTGAGGTTTAAGCATTTGAAGATAAACTTAGCTTTCTCCATTATAATGATTTGGCTAAAAGTTAATGCGTTACACGATTGGTACACTAATTTTGTTGACGTGAGCCTTGGGAGATTATGCATATTTTTATATGCCTTAGTTAACATCCTGGAGATGATATTACTGTTTATCTTTGATGACTGACTCCAGATTACCACTCCGTAATGTAATTTCGACAATACGAATGCATTTAGAACCAGTTGTTTGATGTTCCTCGGGAATCCCTCGTACCTACGTAATAAGCCGATTATGGGGGCTAATTGCCTTCTTAAGCTGCTTATATGTGGGAACCAAGTTAAACGGTGGTCAATGATTAGGCCAAGATATTTAAATTCAAATACCCTTTGCAGATTTTCGCCGTTAATTTTTATATCAATATCAATGTCTTCCTTGTTCTTTTGTTTAAAAATAACAAACTAAGTCTTTGTTACATTCAGCGCTAGTTTATTTTCGTTTAACCACAAACTATATGTTTTCAGATTCTCATTGATGGAGTCTTCAATGGCATTCTTGTTACATCCCGAGTACAGGAGTACTGTATCATCAGCATATAATGTGTAATGCCCATTTAGTCTACATGTAATCAAATTATTCGTGTATAATAGGAACAAAGTGGGGCCTAGTATGGAACCTTGTAGAACTCCTGATTTCATTGGTGCTGGGTCACTCAAAAAATTATTGACTTCTGTTATCTGCAATCTACCTTTGAGATAACTGTGAAATAACTGATTCGCTTTGCCTTGTACACCATATGATTCTAATTTACGAAGCAGAAGGTCATGGTCGACCGTATCAAACGCTTTCTTCAGATCCACAAAAATGGCAACAGCATAGTATCCATTGTCAAGCCTTTCATTGATGAAATGGGTTGCTGAGATCAAAGCATCAAGTGTTCCTTTGGTTTTTTGAAAACCATATTGATGGGAATTTAGGATAGAATTATCCACAATGAACGATGTTAAACGGGTGTTAATTATTTTTTCAAAAATTTTACTGAATCCTGTAAGAAGCGCAATCGGGCGATAGTTATTCGGGTCCGAACGATTACCTCCCTTAAATATAGGAATTATTTTCGCTAGCTTCCCCTCCTCAGGAAACGTCCCGTTTTTGATGTGCTCATTGTAAAAGTCAGCAAGGAGACCTGCTATTTCGTCTCTGACGAGCATAATTTCATCCATTGTTATGTTATCACTGCCTGGAGCAGTGTTCTTCTTCATTGCCTCGATGGTTTTATGCACCTCGTCTTTGTTGGTTGGATGGATGTGAAATGTGGATCTAGGCGAGGTATTTGTATCATTCCTTATACTTGTTGGAGGAGCACCGAGTTCGCTCGTTATTTTTTCACCAATAGTTGAGAAGAAGTTATTTAGAATTGTTGCTGCTTCATTTTGTTGCGAAGAATCAGGCAGAGAGACTGGAATGATCTGCAAATCAGGTGAAAAAGTCCGGGGAAGAGAGTTATCTTTTACTTCGTTTATTATTTTCCATATTTCGCGATTATTATCAGCCGCTGCCTCCAATCTTTTGGAAAAATATGAAAATTTTGCTTCCTTTACGAGACGCTTTGACTCTTTTTTCGCTTGGATATATATGTACTTAAGCGTCAGATCTTCCATGTTCCGTCTGAAATCCGTATACGCCTTCCTCTTTCTTATACTGGCTTCTATAACTCGTTTCGTAATCCAAGTTAGCTGGCGACATCTAAGTTTTTTCTCGATGGTCGAGTGACGTTTGGATTCAGAGATCATATTTGTCAGTTCTGTTAGATTAGTAGGTTTCTGGGTTTCCAATACCCGTTGAAGATGTGTTTTGAAGAGGTCCTTGTTTACATATCGAAACGATTTGTAACTAGGCTTTTGTTTATGAACGTTGAAGTTTTGGATGCTTATTTTTAGAACCTGATGGTCTAGCTCTGGCCAGTTCTCTACTTTGAAATTAATTTTTTCCGCAGTAAGCTTGTCATTTATGACTATATGATCTAGGCAAGTATTCGAAACAGGACGAGTAATTGTTTCGTTATTAATAACAACAGCACCATTTGTATCGAGAGTATCTTTATATTGCCTTGATTCTGAGGACTCGGTGATTAAGTCAATGTTTGTGTCAGCTACTGTGAGTAAATTTTTTTCTGCTGAGTATATGTTGTCTAGAACAGAGCAAAGATCTTGCGCGTTCAACCGGCTGGGGTTGTAGAAAGTGCCGATGTTTATATTTTTACCAGCTTGGATTAACTCGATTATTAGCATATTATATTTATCAGGGGTCACACGATTAGTGGTGAAATTTATTGAGTTTTTAATATAAATTGCTGTGCCGCCACCTCTTCCGGGTCTGCAGGAGAAAACTGAATGATAACCCTGAATGTTAAAATATTTAGCTTCCTCAGGATAAATCCAGACTTCATTTAGTATGATCACATCTATGTTGGGATTATGCTGCAGATAAATCTGAATGTCACTTAGTTTGTGCCGTACGCTTCTAATATTCGCATATAGGAGAGTCAGTCGGTTTGTATCGTTACAATTCATTTGCAGTCGTAGTCAATGCTCCTCCTGGCAATCATTATCCTACGTTGGTATTCTGGGCACTGAGTAGAGTCTGATCTGTGGGAGTAATCGACATTCTTACTGTTACCCGCGCAATTGAAGCATTTCTCGAAATCACTTTTACAGGCCTTCGTTTCGTGCTTTCCTGCACACTTAGCACATGTTTGCTCCCCTTCGCACTTTAACGTCTTGTGATTAAACTTTTGGCATTTATAGCACCTCGTAATATTGTAGTCTTCCTTGATAAAATAAGACCCATAATCAATATTGACGTATCTGTTTACCAATCTTTGGTACATACACCCATTCACCTGCAGAATATGTAACCACTTTCCATTTCTTGTCTTTCTGGCGTGAACTACTTCCATTTTTTCATTCTCCCCAATATTAGGGTTCAAGGAACGTATTTCATTCGTTAACTCCTCAGTAGAAAACTCTTTTTCTAGGCCATTAATGACCAGTCTTGGTTGACGGGATTTGGTCTCCATAATATCATATTCGTCCCGCATTATTTCTTTTGCCATGTTGTAAAGCGTGGTTGTGTTTTCGCTTGATGATGTTTTTATGATGGCACCGCCATCACGAATTGGCCGCAGTAGTTGCAAAGGAATTTTACATTTGGATGGCTTTATCTTCGACTTGAAATCTGCAAGTGTTTTTTCCGAGGACGAATGTTTTTTTGGCTTGATTAAAATCCCTTTTTGGCACGTTGTGTTAGAGTTCCGTTCTCTTGGAGAAGTGGAGATACTTTTTGTGATATCAGCATATGAGGTTTGACGCATAGGTGCTGCTTTTGCAACCAATGAGGTTATAGTGGTTTTCATTTCTAGAATGTGATTCTCGACCTCTTTCATTTGGTTAAGGAGACGATCTTCTTTCGTTTTTTGATGGTAGCTTTTACACGAGGGACACATCCAAATCACATCCTTAGTTATATCCATGATTTTGCGGTATGTCTCCTCACTCATTTTTATGCATTTCAGGTGAAACCGCTTATTGCAAATGCCATCGCAGCCCATGCCTTTATGGTTTTCCTCCACTGGTTCCACTGGTTTTCTGCATTTACCACATTTGTCAGCACCAGGTGGCGCTGCCATGATTGGTGATTTTCAATTGGTATTATATATTATATTTTTTAATTGATTTTAATTAAATTTTATAATGAGGATTAATGATTTATAATATGAAACAGTATTTCGACCAATTAAAACAAGAATGAATTGAATTATGATTAAAAAGAATGTTTAAAATTTTCCAAATGAGGGAAAAAGCAAGATGAAAAAAAAAATATAAATCGATTTATTTATTATAGAAAATATTGTTAGTTTTTGGTTTATCAATATTTTTGGGATTATGTTTCAAATGAATTATTTTATATATTATAGAAAATAATTATATAGAAATTAAAATTTTACTATTAATAATATTCAGAAATGTTCAATTTGTACTACACGAGAATCCCTCTCCTCGTACAAATAATAAATGAAAATAAACCGTTAGCAATGTTAAGCACAAAGAAAACTTTAAGTGAAAAATTTGGCTAAGATGAATACTACTTATCCGTGATTTCCACCGAGAAATAGCAGAGAACCTAACACCAACTTCACTAAAGAAAAAAAAACAGCTGATTTCAATTTTTATTTCACTTCCTAATAGATTTTTCTGTAGAGCTGATAACTCAAGTGTCACTATCAATCAGTTGTCAATTTGACCCACTCATCACTCAAGACGAGTTTTCGATGGAATTCCGGATCATTTTCATGCATTTCAAGGACCCAATCAGCAAAGACACTACGTTGTTGATGATCGACCGGCTTGAGTTCTTGAGTTAACTGAACTTTATAAGTCTTAAGACCCAACTCTTTATGAAAAATACAGTCCTATGACGTTTGTGGAATGCCTAATTCCAAAGAACGACGAGGAATGGACAAACCTTCAACCTTCAACACTTTCGGCTATAGCAGCAATATTCTCGGCTGTTCTTGAGTGACGTACACAGGTTTTATTTTTCATATCACTAAGTTGTCCCAACAGCTCGAATTTTTCCACCAATTTCTATATTGCGGTCCGACAAGATGCGTCACGACGACCCAAAAATGTTCGAGTTTTACGAACCGTCTCTGCCAGATTTTCACCATTTTTATAATGAACTTTAATAATTTCAATGCGTTGTTGAAGATTTATCGTTCCATTAATATTAATAGCGTAGTTTTTAAATGTCAAATAGTGACAGCTTCCAAAGTGACACCTACCAAAATAGAGGGCTGTTAAAAATAACACCTCTTGTTGGAGAAGCCTCAATAAGTCAGACTTTAAATACGAGTACCAAATTAGTGAGTTTTTAATAAGAAGTCATAAATCCGTTCTTTTCATTGTTTTTATGTCATTTCAAAACTCTTTAATTCCGCCCTGTTCCCATAAATTTTTAGAAAGCACTTCTTTCTGCAGGCATCCTTGAATGATATTGAGACAAAATTTAAGTTCATCGTATCGAAAGAGACGCCAAATTACTTCCGCATTCATGAAATTCATTTGGCTAAACCAAGACTAGTTTTCTCTGTTCTCCCATCATCCTTTCACATTCGAATTTATATCCTCATAGTGATTCAGGACACTAAACACCAACAATGTTCACCATCATGTAAATCTTTATGCATATATCCTCACTCCACATTGACAAATTATTGATACAACAAGGATACCGACTTTAATTATTATTTGGCAATTACTTGCTGAATATAACGTCCTACTACCACCTCACACATTTGGCTACAGATGTGCGGAGCGTATACTCGTATGAATGTTGCAAAACAACAAGTGCATATACGAGGCCACTTATGATCCTTGTTACGTCGTCGTCCATAGACTACACGTGGTAGAGTGTAATTTTTCCAACAATTCAGTCTTCCAAGATTTTTTGGCAATGTTCCATTTGTTCGGCAATAATATGAATAAAATATAATGCAACTTTGTTGAATGAAAGGTCCTGTCGTTGGAATGGAGTAATGAAAGAATTTCGGGGTAACCTGTTCGGGGTAGGTAGGACAACGACAAGTTAAACATATTTGCTGGGCTGCTGATGACGGGGGCACTAATGAATAAAACATTTTCTGTTTGCTTGTTCTGAGTAAACCTCTTTCATGGCACTCGGTGTTAATAGCTTTTGAAATAGGTTCTCCGTGAAACCAAAAATATCCTGGGACATTTTTGTGAGGTTGGAATGTTTCAATGAATTTTATTAAGTTTTTTGTGTTTTTGTTTCGGATGAAGTGACAAAATATCAATTGCAATTAAACCTATTTTTCTCTTACATGGCAAAATTAAACAGTGATAAAAACAGTTTTCTTTTAGAAAGTTTATTTCTTCCCTTTACTCAATTCTCTAGGATATCAAAGTTTACTTTATAAAAAAAAATGCTGAAAACAATCGGTATTAAAATATTCACATGCTATGTTACCGTTTCAACCCTTTCAAATTTATAAGAAATAAGTATGTTACATAGCTTCAAAGCAAATAATAAATTCAACGGTTAGGATTGCAAGAATGTCTGATAGATTTGGGATCGTTTATACATGTTTCTTTCTCGAAAAAAAAAATGTCCTGAAGAGGGTAAAAATCAAAATTACCTTAATGATAAAAAATACTTCTAAAGTCCTATCACGTTTTGATTTCAACATCTCTTTCTTTATTTTCCCACATTCATTCCATGCGTGAATTATTAAATTGAAAGACACCTTTATGGAAGGGGGTGAAAAATATTGTGTGCGAAAAATTCATGCTCTGATCTGGCTAGGATAAATTCAGGCGTGCGTATGAATCGCAAGTAATAAAATTAGGGCGCGGTTATTCTCATAGGGCTCGTTCTCGGACCATAAAATTTATACGTGTCTGTTCCCGGGATATTTACTTTGATTTTTCTAAGTGACGATAAGGCAGTGTTGAGATTTCGCTAACCCAGAAGTATTTTCGTATAAATTGAAGTGTGGATTGGGTCCTTATTGGATGAAATCAAGTTCAGGGAATTTATTTGTTGTATAGAGCGTAAAACTACAGTTGTTCTTTGTGTCAAATTGGCGCTTTGAGATGGATTCTTGGAAGAGAAATTCATCGAACACAATTTCTGATAGCTGCATAAACAATTCTTGGAAAAACTATCACATTGAAATTACTGGGAACTTAGGATTTAAATTGTGACTATCAATATATTGGTAAGTCTAAAAAGTAGTGAGCCTTCTTCGTCATTTTCGATTAAATATTTCTTTTATTTAAAATGGATTTTATTTAAGTACATATTGTCCATTATTATCTATGACCTTTTGCCATTTTTGGGTGAGCCATTATTCCATCTGTGTGGTTTATCGGCGAAAAACTTGGCCAAGTGATTTTCACAGTCCCTTTTCGAAATGAATTTCTTTTCATTAAGGAAGTTTTGCAGAGACCGAAACAAATGGTAGTCTAATGGTGCAAGATCTGGACTATACGATGAATGCATCAAAATTTCCCAGCCAAGCACTGTCAATTTTTGCCAGGTCATCAAAGATGTGTGTGGTCTGGCATTGTCATGATGGGAGACAACGCCCTTTCTATTGATCAATTCTGGCCGATTATTTTGAGTTGCTTGTTGCAATCTGGTTAATTGCTGACAGCACAGAGCCGAATTGAGTGTTTGGCCAGGTTCTAGCACCCCATGATAAACAATTCCCTTCGAATCCCTCCATACACACAGAATAACCTTATTTAGTGTCAATCCTGGCCTTGAAGTCGTTTGTGATGATTCACCTTTTTTTGACCATAATCTTTTTGAACGACATTCTTGTATCACATTTATTGACATTAAGCTAGACAATATCGTCTACATCGAATGCTCGTAACGTCGAAGAACCACTCTTGAAACGAAAAAGCAACTATTTTTGTAAAACTGATACTCTCGACGATGTTTTAGCTCGGATGACCGCTTTGGACGGCTTTCCTATGAGTGCATTTGTGACGTCAAACGATTTAAAGACTTTGATTCTTTCAAAAGGGTATTCAGATTTACCATGATCTGCCGCAACAATCCGCAATTGCGTGGTAAATTACAGCCATAAAATTAAAGCGCAAGCTGAATTATTTACATTAAAAAATGTAGGAGAAAGATTCAGTTTAAGCTTTGACGAATGGACTTCGTACATGAATATAAACATTCATTCATGTAATACAACCTGGAATTTAGGACTGGTTTGCATAAATTAACAATTAACAGCTGAAGCATCTGTGCAAATATTAAAGGAGCGCCTTTCTGAGCTACACATTTCTCTTGATTCTGATATGTTGCAATAACTACTGATGGTGCAAACGTCATGCTTAAGATTGGAAAGCTTGTGAAAGCAGAGCACCAAGTTTGCTTTGCACATGGGATTCATTTAGTCGTTTGTGCTTTGTTGTACAAAAATATAGACGATTCAATTAGGAGCCAATCTTTGAACGTCGATTCAGATAGTGATGACGAAGATCTTAGATCAGGTTTAATTATCGAATCAAGCCATTTTCGAGACTTGACGAACGATCGCAATATTGTAAACGTGGTTAAAAAAGTTCGTCAAACAGCTGTTCTGTTCAAAAGATCACCTATGAAGAATGATACAATTCTTCAAAAATATGTACAGCAGGAAAATAGACAAGAGCTTGTTGCTTGACTGCAAGACGAGGTGGAAAGCCTCTTCACAATGCTTGATCGCTTTGTTTTTTTTTTATAAAGAATAGCGTTCAAAAAGCTCTTATAGACCTGAATAATCCAGAGATTTTCGATAAATCTGATTTAGATATCATAAATGAAATAATCAATGTCTTGGCGCCAGTTAGTTTCTTTTTAAACGGTTGAGTGGCAATGAGTCAATTATGACGACTAGAATGAAATCACATTTTTTAAAACGCGTACAACATCGCCGACGTAATGAATGCGTGGTGTGTTAAATTCTCTACAAAATCCTCACAATGAGAGTAGTTGTTTAGATGATGATGTAAAAGATTTATCTTCAAAGTCCAAATTAAACAAGTTGGGTAGACAGACCTATGCTCATGTCAGAAGGGTTTTGTACTCAACTTACAAAATGCAGTAACCAGCAACGAATAAAATCAAGAAACATGTCAAAGACGATTTTATTGGAGAAAATGTGAAATTCGAGGATCATACTATTATTAATAAAGTTGAAAGAATTGTGACTCCTGAGGTATTTGTTTTAGTTATAACCATAGATATCTCCCTTGATAATTTTTCCAGATTTTTTAGAAACACATTTTTCATGTATTTCCCCCCCATGTGCCCCCACTGAAGCAAAAACTGTCAGCTTAAGAACTGTTTTGAAAAGCTCTCATAGAAAACTTTCGGTTGATATTCATATCGGCTACTTTCCTTCTGTACTGTAATCATCGATTCATGGCCTATTTTTTCGAATCCTAGAATGGTTACAAAGCCCTTTTGCTAAGAGCTCTCTCCTGCCTCTTCGACTTGTTTCAATTGTATGCACTCATCCTCATGATACCTATGACTCCTGAAATTTTCATGCAAATCCTAGCAAAGCTGTAGTGTCTAAGTCGGTAAAGCGCATATGGTTCCATAGCCATATGTTTCCATAGTAATACAGGGCATATTGTTCCATAGTAATACATGAAAACTCAAATCGCTATAACTTCGTTAAATACTATTCGATCTATATGAAACTTTCAAAAAACATCAATCTTATATAAAGGCATCTGTTTGCTAAATTTTATTGAATTTAAGGGTACCGTTTAGACTTTATTCAAGAAAACATAACATCGATAAATCATACTATTACTAACAAAGTTTAGTGAATTTTGACTTCTCATGTATTTGTTGTTGTTGTACTCATTAAGGCCTACATTCATTATTTTTTTCAGATTTTTCGGATGGAAGGTGTCCAATCGCGAGGGGGGTACGCGAAAAGTTCGTACATTTCCCCTTCCCCTGCCCCCCTCAGTACTCAGAAGGCAATTTTAAGACTTGTTTTGAAAAGATCTATTGAGACCTTACCAATGACACCCTACTCGACTACCAATGGTGAAAATTTTTTTTTGAGGGGTCACCTCCCTATATGGGGAGACCCCCCTTAAACCCCTTTGAAAAATTTTTCCACCCTTGAATTTTCAAGAGGTCACCACTTCTGACCTTTCCACAAAGTTTCATGGCTGTAGTCTCTATAGTTTCGGAGAAAAAGTGCTGTGACATACAGACGGACGGACGGACGGACGGACAGACGGACACAGGTCGTGATTGCAGTAGGGTTTTGTATTTTAGTACAAAACCCTAAAAATGATGAATTTATTAAGGACATCTAAGATTAGTTGTGTTGCTTTTTAATTGTGAGTTTCAAGGTTTTATGTAAATAAGTTGTTCGCTTATTGTAAGAGATTTATGTTGATTTGTTTTGTATTGAATTTTCCTGCATTTGTGATGATTATGTAAACATAAGATAATAAAAAGTGTTGATTATTGAGGAGCACTCAGACTTTTGTTCCCTTTTTAAATTTCCCGGGATTATCCCGGGATCCTGGGACAACCCCGAAATCCCAAGATTAAAAAAAGGATCGGGATTGAATTCCCTACATCACAGCTTACTTGATGCACTTCAATAAAAATCAAGCAAACTGTTGTCCATGTGCAAATAAATATAGGTTTAAAATTTTTTTGATTCAGTTGTTAAAATGAATATTTCTGATATTCGAAGCATATAAGAAAGTAAGCGAAAATGTTTCAAATGGTCTGTCAGCAGGAACAAAGCAAAAGCGCGTGCTTAGGACAGTTCACAACTTATTGAATACAATTAGTTCTTTGTCTGCTAGTGTCAAAAGTGCACGCTCAACATCGGAATTGTTAATTTAAGCTTATCAACAATCCAGCATATAATTGAAAGGTTTTCAAATGAAAAAAGGTTTGAAAACAAGGGTGAAAATGCACCAAACAAAATCTTGAATGAATCTGATGAACGATGGATCTTTAGGAAAATAAAGAAAAATCTTAAGTTATCGACTCCTAAATTGGCAGTTGAAGTGATAACTGAGCTCAGTCAAAATGCATAGCGAAAATTATGCTAGCATTGTGGAGTCATCGGGCGGGTTCTTCTCCCCAGCACAAGAGCCCACTTAAAAAAATTTCGCATTCACGAATTTGCAGATAAAATACGGATTCACAGGTGTTGAGGCCGAGATAGCCTACTAAGGGCTGGAATAGCCAAAGCAAACAACTAACTGGGCCTGGAGAAAATAGAGGAAACTTGGGAGTATTTTGTCTTTACCGAAGATACTTATGGCCCCCAAATAAGAGTGGGGCATCCAGGTGGAAGCGGTGGCCCTCGCACCTCCCCATCTGGATCAAGATCCATCGTGGATATGACCAGATGTTTTTCATTTGAATGAAAAACTCATGCAAACATTGTTCGCATGAACTTTTCACTCAAATGAAAACCATCAAAGTGGCAAATTTATGTTATAGTCTTATGTGATGGAATCACATCATACTATACCATAAATGAGCACGCGAGCAGAAAGTCACTTTACCCTGCGAGACCAGCTATAACTTGATAAAACGGGAGTGAGCTCATCCGATGGCTAGCTCATTACAGTGGAGACGCCAGCCAGCGTGGCGGGTCCCATACCCGGTAAGATTCACAAAATCAAACGAAAAGACCGAGTTTCAAATTTAATTACGAAACCTTTTTATTTCTTGACTCTCCGATAGTAAACTTACTTTAATATTTCATGTTAATTTACCAAAAATTATAAAAATCCGTTTCTCTTTCAGTAACGAGAGGAAAAGAAATGTATGAGAAATAGGGTATAAATATAAAGACACAAGCGAGTTAAATGAATGATTGTGTAAAAGCTATTGTATTTTCCGACAACAACCTGCTAGAAATGGTCTGCCATCATAATGGTTGGTTATTGGATATAAAATTTATTCAATACTACAATACACAATGCAATGATAAGAAAATAAGAACCAAAAAGGTACTTACCCAAGATCCTCGATGAGCGCTCGTAGATGGTGTGGGTGATTTACAATGGTGTCAACGAGTGATCAATGCTGTCAAAACTATTGACATAATGGCATGCGCACTGAATATCTAATTCCCGCCTTGACTTTCTGTAAGAAATCCTTATATTATTTAAAAGTGAAAACTTAGCGTTCTATAAAAAAGGATTGGAATTATACTTTAATGGAACTTTATCTTTAAGTATTTTCGTTATTGATAGACTTAGAAAAAAAGTATAAGCAAGGTTTATTGCATAGAGCCGATTCATTGGCTTGACTGTGTCCTTCTCATAGGTGGAGATTCTATTTTAAATCCATTCAATGTAGGATCCAGTGTGGATTTAATTGTTTCAAATATGTTGCTTGAACAATTTACAATTGAATGTGTACTCCCGACATAGCACACCAATTCAAGGAAAGAAAAAAATAACTGTAACAGGCTGAGAGAGGTTGTCACGCGAATTGGCAAACTGAACGACATCGACAAGGTAAAATGTACAATTTGTGGTTTTCGCTTCCGTACTGACAAATCTCTTCTACGTTTTCCGCACTTCTCATTTTTTATATGAGTCACTTTTAATTCAAGCAAATGAATTTTCCATCGAAATGCACATTACACCTATCGATTGGCCTTCCCATCAAGACGAGATTATGTCAAATCACTGTTGCAACAGACTGCAAGAGAACAAACAAGATTTTATTTGCGACGGAAATGAGAAAATAAACGTTCAATCAAATTGAAATGCTTATTTTCGGGATTTCAATTCAATTTTCTATTTTCCACGTACGTCCCGAAATTAGACCTTTTGTTTATTCGCCGGCGTGGTTCTATAGGCGTGCGCTCTGTGTGGCCATCTATAATAGACTCTCGGATCTATGCAAGCAGATCTGCTCACTTGATGTGATCAGCCACCGTACGGTACATGTCGCAACGGAGTTTCGTGACAAAGCGTACAATCTTGTGAATATGAAAGAGGGCCAATAATATCCATGTGTATGACTTTAAAAGATTTAGATGAGAGGAAGAAAGTCTTCTCACCTCTAGTAATACTGATCCCAATCTGCAACATTTTCATTTAAAGAAAGCAAAATATTTTTACTCAAGATAAAATGTCGAGTCGCACGGATTATAAGACGCGCTAAATTATGAATAGCCACGAAAATATTATTGCAAAAGGCTTTCAGAATGCAAAGCATGAGTATAATTGTTTTATTGGAAACCTTACACAAAATTTTAAAATTCCTGGTGTGGAAAAGTTGGTTGGCTAAATCGATTTTAAAATCTAAATTTATCAGAAAGCTGGGTTCTGAGTTGGGAACTAGGAATTTTGATTTCAGAAATCCTAGAAAGAGAGTCTATCACAATATTTTCCCAACCTGAAATGTGACAGATATCCGTAGTAAATTTATTTGTTAATCTATCAAGGACATGCAGTGATAGTTTCCTACCTCAGCTAGCTATAAGAGAACTGAGCTCAGTTGAATCAGTCTTGTCTAGCGATACGCATGCGTGCTCACAGTTAACTTCTGCTATTCCTACACGTCACAAGTACTACTCTCTTGAAGCACCGTAAACTTCATAGTTCGGAAATGATCTCATATACACTTACGTTAACGAAGTACAGTTTGTCGACCCAGGGTTGATTCCGACCCGCAAGGAGCGCGTGTCTTATCATGTATAGTCACGGGTTAGCTAAGCAGCCAATCACGTGAAATAAAGAATCCATGTACTTGAAGACACTAAATCACGGCTTGGTTTGGGGTGCTGATCAGAATCCGCTGCAAAATGATATTTTTTGGTAACAACTTCTGAGTACACAAATGGACTCTAATGTCATTTGGCCTTGCGAGTCATACAATGGTGACGAACTAACAATGTATAAATCAAAAGCAAATCCAAACGACATTGATGTCCGAGGACAATACAAAGTCCAGAAAATGTTGAGGATGCTGGGGCGCGTTTAGTGCAATATCATTCAGTAATTACCTAGTAAGGTAACCTAGAGACGGTGTCTGTCTCAGGCTCTCGACTGCTGATGTAGATGAGCTTTTCGGGCCCCACGTTGGGTGCCATTTTGTACCGAATTGAAGAAATATAAAATGTCCATAAAGAACTGTAGTGATAGTCTGCTGCCTCGGTGAGCGAAGACGTTGGTGCTCGCCGGAATTGGCCTTGTCTGAGGACGTTTGAATTCGCCGGCAGGCTAGTATTGCGGTGTCGTGGGGTGGGTTCTTTTCCCCAGCACAACTAGCAAACCATGTCTAAAGCCCCAGCTGGAGTCTCATCGGTGAGGAAAGTGACAAAATTAAAACGTTTATTGCATTTAGTATTCAGTTCATAGAAAATCTCTTAATTTTCTTACATTCATAGTTCTTGTAATAACTTATTTATAATTCTTTGTCATTTCTCGCGCATTTCATGCAACTTAGAATTGATGAACAGTGATCCTAATAAAATCCCGAGCATTCATCAAAATTTCTCAGAATCTACCCCTTAATATCTTTAAAATGTGAACATGTACATGATATGATTGTTTTGCTAAATATTCCAAATAGAAACTCAAATTAAAATCAAATTATATAAAAAGGACTTGACCTTCTCGGAAAATTTAGTTTCTCTCCTCGGGCGTCGACGACTGCACTGTGCAAATAGGCGTTTCTTGTTTATGACATTTCATACTGAAGACTGCCATCATCAATCAGTTATTCTTCAATATATTTTAAGGCTGCCAGCGGCATGTTGAAGTTTGCTTTAGAGCTACTGTCTCACCGTCAACCAACCGGTCAATTACAAGGCATGCACTTGGTTGCAAAATGCATGCGATCCGCTAGATATAATCAGAGAGAGCTAAGAAATCTAGTCGACTGCCAATGTGCTCTCGGAAGATGCTATTTATGCTTTTCCGTTATTATCCAAAAACTTCAAAACAAACAGCTTCCTCCACCACGGTAGTGAAATTTCTGATCACTCCTCTCTTGGTCAATAATGGCTTCTTATCAGAATTGACCTTTCTCTTTCCGCCACTGCTGAAATTTCGAAAATCGCTCCCTATGGTTGAAATATTGTTCTTTCTTCCTTGTCTGACGTCTCTTCGATGCAACTGCATTATTTGTTTCAGTTCCGAATAACATTCGCTCTCTGTTGGAAACATTTCATTGACATTCCACTTAAATTTGACGCTTGACAGCTTATTCAAAATAAGAATATAGGGCTTAACGTTCTAGATCACCCTACGAGACACCCTTATGACTATGTGGTAAGCCGATCTAAAACTATCTACCTGTTCCCTCCTTTTGCTCAGGATAGTTTACATTCCCATCACCACGGACTATATGCACATCAGTTACGAGCGTTTTTGGATACTCGCATGATTTTTTTGTGCATAAATTTCCTGTACACAAGATGTGATGTATGCGCCCAGTAACCAACAGCTTTTTGAATTTGACGGTCAACTACATGTTTTGTTCTGGAATGTAGAAGTTCCCTTGTCCAAAGTACGATCGTCGTTGTTCATCCGTTAATTCCGTCGCTAAAACCCCTGAATACTCTCATCAAAATTTGCTGTCAAACTGTCAATTTCTTTCTGGTCTGGAAGCTAACAGCTGTAATATTGGCTGCCCATATTAGGTGGCTATGCTTTCCGCAACCTCGCCTTAGCAAAAGCCTGTTACTACAATCCATTCGGCTGTAATTAGCTGTTTATGGATCGATTGTTTTGAAATTTTCAGGAGGCGTACATCTACTACTCACAAGCTTATATATGTTGGTAAATTTGAAGGCCCTATTTTAAGTTAATGGGCAAAGGCATGAAATTTATAAAATTTACTATTTCTAACAAAGCTTATCGATTTTTGACTTTTGAAATATTTGTTAGCCTTTTACTCATAACCTCTTGAGACCCAGAATCGATGTGAGCAAAGAATTTGGTATTTTTAGTGTTCCTCCTTTAGAAAATGGTTCAAATGAAAAATGAATCAGTTTATTTGTAGAAATTGTATAGTTTTTCTTTTGAAATACGAAGGTATACAAATGTGCACCTCAGGCTGATCGGCGTGGAAAATTTTCAATATTTCTCATTTTTGCATGTGATACATTTCAAAGCAATTATTTTTTTAAATGCATAAGTATACGTTGCAACTTGATGCGAATTGTTCGGCAACGGGACGAACATGTTAGATGTCTGCGTTATGAAGCGTACTTGTCTTCCATGAATTGTGGCAGGTGTTTGATTCCATCCAGGCGTACTTCTGATTTCGGCTGTTATACGACGGTCCGATATTTTTTTTTTTTTTGTGCTTCCTCGTTTGCGTCCGATTCTGCCAGTTTTTCGGGAGCTTCTCTGCTCGTGTCTGGTTGCAGAAAAAGTGGATCAACAGTTCCACCCTCATATTTGACCATAACTGTTGCAACATTCAGCCTGGAGTCCATCAGACCTAACGTGTTCCCGGCAGGTAGTCCTTCTTTGTCGCAACACCGTATATATGTATAGTACCCAGCAGTTGACAATGCATAAATCTATAAAACTCGAACTCGAACTCTCCACCTCCTAGTTCGAATGGCAGTGCGATAATAAGCGACCAGTCCAGCACTTAGATCGATTCCGCATATACATTTGTTGTAATTTCTATCTGGCTGGCTGTGCCAGATCTATTTTTTGCTTTTTCTGTTTACACCATCGTTTACAGGTCCCAGCTGGTGCACTTCCTGCGCATAAGGATAGCATAGTAACGGCTTCAGTGTCCTTCCATATCAAAACACAGACATTCCCATCGCTTCTCAACTTCTTATCCCATCCGCCTCTTTTGAGGTGCTTGTAATTTTTCAATTTTTCGGAAACTTCACCGAACCGGTTACTCATAACTGTCCCTGTGATGAACAAGTTCTGTTTGTTTGCGTTCAAATAGTCTACAAGTCTCAGACATGGAAAAAATCTGTCCGTGTACAACACAGAATCTTGATCAATCGTCTGGCACAGCAATTTGACGATGTTTCCATCGAAGCCAAGTATACTCATATCCTGTGGAGGTAGCGTGTTAGAGTCAACGTAAATGACTAAGCCCAATGCAAGACCGTCCCTTGCAACTAAAACAAAATTTTACAACTCTTCGACGGCACATATTGACGAAAGCAACATCCTCCTGAAAATGGTATCATCTGCTCGTCGATGTACATGTGTGTTGACCGAGGCAGACCGTGGTACTTTCGAAGGATTTTAGATAATAACGGCCTAATTTTCCAGTGTTTGTCTCCATCTTGATTTGCTGCAGTGTTGTCAGCGAAATGAATGTGTTTTCGGAGTTCGAAGAAGTGATCGCGCGTCATAGTTTCACTTAAGGCGAACACAGCAATGTCCCTTCTCCAATACAATCCCGCTTGGGCGTAATTTAGCGTGCCAATCATGATTTGTACACCAGTGAAGTTGATTATTTCTACTTGACTTGTTTTCACCGATCGAAGGTCTCTACTGCGCCGAATATAAATTTGTGTCATCGGCCACCAACTTTCAAATCTCGAGGTCCAAATACTCAAAAAAGGAGTGTAGACATCTAATCTCTGAAGCTCCTTCACATCGCAGTTTGTCATTAGAAAAATCCGGACCACAAGGAGTCATTTGCTTGGCAGCTGGAACATTCTTGAATTGCTACCCTCAGATTGTGGCACTACATCGACCTGATACTCTTCTGATTCCAAGATGGCGATTTCTGCAGCATCCTCGATCAGCACTAAATCTCTATCATCGTTATCGGTGAGATCATCATCACTACAACTCAAAACCTCCACTATCTCTTTATCCGTTAAAAAACGGAACATGATTTCTTCTGAAAAATAGAAAATCTGTCATATTAACAAAGACTGTAGTTCAATCCTGAGGTACACAAGTATGTACCTTTCAAAAAGCACGTGTTATACTAACGAAAAACTTACCGAAACTAAACTTTCTACCGGTTTTGTAAACTTTTGTGCGGTCCGTCTTCAAAACATCAAAAATCTTAGAACTTTAACGCTTACCTGCCATTCTCGCTTCAAATAAACGTCCATTCGTCACCCACGCTTAAAAACGACTGAACATTCAATTCAAATGCTATCCTAACGATATTCTTGTTGCATGCAGAAACTACTGCAATTTTTATGAATTAAAAAGATCGCAGATGTTCACTAATCGTTTCTTTTCCGCAATGGATGGCTCTGGTAAGAAAAAAGCGACAGTAAAGGCAGGTACACATATGTGTACCCATAGGCTTAAGAGGATAAAGACATACTTCCAAGTTTTTTTTTCATATTTAACGGATCAAGGGTATCTAACCGCAAAAAAACATACATTATTTTCGTAACACTAAAATGAAGCCAGATCACTCAATCTAACAACGAAAATAGAAATGCAAAGCTATTACAAGCTTCTGTAAACCCAAACAAGGTTGAATATTAGGCAATAAAGAGCACATACGAGTAGATGCCATTTTCCCGAAATTTTCTTTCAGAATCTTTAACAGCTACCAAGATATGAGCATTCCAGGAGCTAAACAAAATAAAGCAAAGCGAAACCCCTAAAAGAACAAAGCTCCTAGAATTAATGGGAAACGTATAATGCTGCACAAATAAATAAAAATCGTGGACATAACTTCATACATACGAGTACAGAGGATTCAGAATCTTTATACAGAATGTTAGTGTTACTTAGCAACTGATTTAGTATTGAATTATAGCTTAGGCTAAATTTTTGTTTATTTGTTATTAAAAACATATCCAGAATAATACTCTGAATTCAGAATAATCCTACTCATTAAATACGAAAACTCTACCTACTTCCCAAAAGGATTTTCTTTTCACTCCAT
Source organism: Odontomyia ornata (assembly GCA_963969285.1). Classification (NCBI taxonomy): domain Eukaryota; kingdom Metazoa; phylum Arthropoda; class Insecta; order Diptera; family Stratiomyidae; genus Odontomyia; species Odontomyia ornata. Next base: position 27,998,040 of record OZ017740.1, on the reverse strand, counting down.
TAAATCATATTTATTCGCTTACGCATAGAACTATGCATGAATATTTATTTATTCATTGTGTACCCACATAACGAATACGAAATTGTTTATCAATACATGACCAGAAGAGTAAAAACACGGACGATCTCTACAATTTATTGAATTGAAGTCCTTATTCATCGCAAAATATTTCATCTAATCCTTTTCATCGTGACGCATAAGAAAATTGTTATGATAAAATATGACGTGTGTACGTTCCCATACATATTACATAAGTCACGTATTGAATATTGTGCGAAAGCAATCGTTCAATGTAATAGATACAGATGAGAGTGAACCAGAATCGAGTCTGGGAATTGCCTCTTGACCTCGCTTGTCACAATACGAAATTCCCCGGTTGTAACCTTTTCGCCTATCCGCTATAGGCCACCACCGCAGCTATGGCCACTGACAAACAACAATTCAACCAAAAACTCCTTTGGATCATGTTTTGTTTGTTAAGTTTTATCTGGAGCTTAGAAACCAATAACCCGCAGGCGGTATATTCTTTAGGTTATCCTTCGATATAAGATTGCCGTTATAGGATGTCTGCGTGTTTATAAATTTTCAGATTATATCTTGGAAATATATCGAGTTGGGAGTGTGGGGTTGAACGTCTGTAGTCCAAGTCCCATGTCAACATTTTGTCCTATATCAAGTTTCCGACTCTCCAATTTTCTTGAATAAAGGTACGGACGTAGTTTATTGGGATCCGAAAGGAGGAAGGAAAAATGGGAGTAGTGAATATAATAGCTTTACGCCTAACCTATCTCTTTTTTGGGAAGGTCTCGGGCTCGAGTTGTAATATTCAAATCCTCAAGAGATTTGCGTTATTTTATGTAGTCACCAATTTTCTGGCATATTCCATATCTGAGTCCACTGAAAGGATTCCCAACTAGGGTTGGGTGATGGTGAGTGATATTGTTATGGCATCATGAACAGATTAGTAGTGATTAGACCGAACAATTTCGTTTCTGGCCTCAGATGTTAATGGAGTTGTACTTAATAGATGTAATTGCTTGAAGAATGCGGTCGTGTTTGGGGTTGTGGAATTACAATTTCGGATTTGCTTTATGGGAACTTCAAATGGTATAAGCTTAAATATTCAATTTTTGTTTTTGTAAAAGGGAGGACTTCAAGCATATTCTCACATCTTGCAAAATGGAAAAGCAACCCAAAATATAAGAAATATCTCCTGCATAGAATCTTTTTAAAATATGCTCAGAAAGTCAACGAATCATAACAATAAGAACCTTCTGAAATTTAAATTTGAAATATCCTTTGCTTTATAAATGAAGATATTCTCTAAAGTAACGAAAACCACTTTCATTCATATTCATGACTATTTAAATTTGCACCCTCTATCGATTGTTCCTTTCCATACTGAATAAAGAGCTTTTAAAGTATAGAGTATGGGTATGTATCAAATTCAAGCATTTGCAGTTCAACAAACTTTAGTCCTTGTGATCTGAATATCAGGGAAAAAAGAATATCTACAGTTTCCACTCAATTAAATATTTTTAATGTACCTAAATATTTGCCATCAAAGGTACCGACGTAGGTAAGCATAACTGGCCATTTATTTCCATCAAAAGCAAAACTTTGATCCAATCCCTTTGTTCTTTCGATTCAAATTTAAAGTTTCCATGCTTGCAAAAATGTTGTGGTTAGGAAAAGGAATATCTTTTCACTTCCTCAACGGCCTTTCCGGAAATCTAACCCACGTCGAACGCAATGATATGAAGTTTCATTGTTCCTTTACTCACTTTTCTAATCATCCCTTATCAAATGAAGAAGTTTGCGGTTTATGAAATTGACAATTGTGAATTTTTCAGTCCTTTTGAAAATGAGACGAAAATGTAAAAATAAATTGACCTTGCCCATATTTGAAACAGTTCCTTTTTTCCCTCGTGAATGTTTTTTATCTCATCTTTATAATTTCATCATTACCGGTTCAGCGATGCAGAAGTAAATTTGCTGGGTTTGTTTGCATTTGAGGGAAAAAGTATTAATTTAGGGTGAAAATTATCTTTTTTGGGGTCATTGTTTCAGGAAGAAAATGAGGCATGATTATTTTTTATCTAATCAAAAGCATGACTTCTTGCTGCTGGCACTCTATTTTTAAAAAAAGAAGCTAAAATGTATTCAGATGTTGTGTTTAAGGCGATATGGTGTTAAGAATTCCAGATTCGTCCTGATATGTCAAAAAAAGGAAAAAAAATAAACGTGAAAATGAGCATGTAAGTTCAGTCTTTCTTACAAAACCCTTAGAGAATTTTCTCGAAAAATCAAAAAATAGATCATTGCCAATGATCATTTAAAAATTGTTTGATTTGGTATTAACTCAAAATAGGTAAAAAGTAACGAAACTATTTCATATATTTAATTATTAACCGACTTCCAAATGAGAGAAGGTTGTCACTTTGACCCATATATGTAAAGGGTGTATTTAGAGGTATAAGACTTTAAGTTGACAACAGTTTTTAATGTTAAGTATGGTGTGACAGATGTCATGTGTTTTATGGTTAGTTTGATATTCCATTTTATCATGAATAGGTTGACACCTGAGCAACATCTGCGAATTGTGCAGATTGATTTCGAAAAAAATGGTTCTGTTGGATAAGCTCATCGCGGACTCCGTCATTTTTATAGCCGACATAATCGTCCATCTGAACAATCAATTGGATTAACCATGGATCGTTTTTACGCCACGCTTACTCTTACTGATGATACCACTTCCATCCAGATGTCGAATAGTGCGTAATGAAGAAACTATCGCAACTGTAGAGCGTAGTATCGATTAAGACTCAAGCGAGTCCATTCGACATCGTGCTCAACAACCAAACTTCTGCATTATGGTAGATTTTACGGAAAGATTTTGGCTTGTCGGCTTGCAAAATTTAGTCCGTGCAGGAATTGAAGCTGAATTGCGACTAAGCAGGGCTTAAACTCGGTGTATAGGCCCAAGAAAAAATTGTTGTAGATCCCGAGTTTTGTTTAGCCACGAGGCTCATCTATAGTTGAACTGCTACGCCAATAAACAAAACTGCCACATTTGGAATGATAATCAACCTTAATTGATCATACAAATACCATTACACCCGGAGAAAGTCACTGTTTGGTATGCTTTATGGACCGGTGGAATCATTGGTGCATATGTCTTCAAAAATGCTGCTGGGAATAACATCACAGTCAATGGTGACCGATATAGAGCCATGATCAGTGGCTTTCTCGTTCCAAAATTGACTCGCCGTAAGGCGGGAGACATCTGGCTTCAACAGGAGTGCGCGATATGCCATACAGCTCGTGCAACCATCGACTTATTGAAAAAGGCATTTGATGGCACATGATTTCAAGTTTTGGACCTATGAGCAGGCCTGCAAGATTTTGTGATTTAACACCACTGCACTATTTCTTGTGAGGATACGTCAAATCACTCGGTTACGCTGACAAACCTGAGATGCTTGGCCATTTGCAAGACAAAATTCGTCGGGTTGTTGGCAAGATACGACCCCATTTATTGGCTAGAGTAGTCGAAAATTGGACCTCTCCTTTGGAACTCCTCCGCACAAGTCGTGGCGCTCACATGCCCAAAATCATGTTCCAACGAAAATGGCAAAGAATTATCTTTCTAGTAAAATCAATTTCATGGCAATCAAAACTATTTATCTGTATTTTATTTCATTTAAATGTTCGATACCTCTACAAAAACATTTTTGTTGCTGCGTTTCTTTAGGTATTTTCTCACATAATATTTGATAGGGATAGATCAAAGAGTCCTGTTTGCAGCAAATGATATAACTTACTTTGTGTTGGGTTTCATTTAAAGAACAAAATTTTTCACCATAACTGATCGATGCCTATAAAGATTTTGGTTGTAGAAGCTACAAATGATGGACAACATACAAGGTGTCTTCCAAAATGAACGAGACTGAGCTAAAATAGAAACGACAGGAGCGTTGTTCTGATAAATTCGAGTTTATTTATTCATAATAGTCTCCTCCGACCTCGATATACTATTTTGCGGGATTCGAAAGCTTTCCGAAAGAGTTATTCAGGTTATTGGCCGGAATGTCCTTCAGGATGTCAGTACAAGCCTTTTGGATGCCCTCTACGGACGTAAAACGCTTTCCTTCCATGGCCAAATGCAATTTTCCGAATAGGTAGAAGTCACAGAGAGCCATATCAGGCGAATACGGTGAGGGATTGATGGTTAAAATGCGATTTCTATTCAAAAATCAGACACAAGAGTTAATCGATGTGATGGGGCATTATCATGCAATAAGCGCCAGCTTACTCCATTGCGGTATTCGGGCCGGATTCGAAGAATGCGATGCAACAAACGCTTCAAAATGCCAAAATAAAAAATTGCATTGACGGTTTGGCCCATTGGCACGAACTTCTTGTGGGCAATTCCCTTGGAATCCTTAAAAACAAATTAGCATCGACTTGATTTTTTTGGCTTATCTGAGGCCTACCATTCGGCACTTGAACGCTTGGTTTCGGGTAGATATTGGAAACACCACGTTTCATCACCAGTTACAATGTTGTAAAGGAAGTTCTCGTCTTTTGTCGCCTCTTTAATTATGTCTTTCGAATTCTGAGCAATTTTCGGTCATCAGTTTACTTGTGCAAAATAAAACGCGCACAGCCTTTCGTAAGCCCAAATGATGGCTTAAAATGCGATAAATCGATGTTTTGGAGATATTCAATTCACATTCCATGAATTTCAACGATGATTTCGGCTCATTTTTGATAAATTCACGCACAATTTCGATGGAGTTTTCGGTGATCACTGATTTTAGGCGGCCCATATATTCATCATCATATATGTCCACACGACCATCTCTGAAACATATAAACCACACATGAACTCTGGCACGAGATAAACAATTATCGCCATAAACTTTTTTCATCAATTCAAATGTTTCGGTAAAGGTTTTACCAATTTTTAAACGAAATTCGATATAAGCTCTTTGTTCGAAACTCATTTTTGCACCGATGACACAAACATACTGTCACTTTAGATACAATAACTTCGCCTCCTTTGAACCAAATGTCACCAAACTTTCACTGGAAGTCAGAGAGGTATGTAACTTTCGAACGCACTATCTCATTCACAGATGGCGCCACCAAAATAATGTTTATGACAAAAGTCTCGTTTGTTTTGGAAAGCACCTTTTATTTAAAATTTCCTTTAGATTACCATGAGTTTGTGACGACAAAATCATCCATCAGGATTTTGTTGTCATTTAGAATACAGTTTTGGCTCCTCCTTCACCATCACGGGCTGGCCTTTTGAGGTGTTCCTCCAAGATGATGTTGTTGATAGTACTGATCTTGATATTATTCTCCACACGAGATGGTATGGACAACACTATGCAATCCTAGCTCTCCGGTGAAATATTCAGCGGTGCTGTAACTAACAGAAACTCGGGCTTTTACCAAGAGTTAAAACTCCTTGGAAGATTTTGGTTGTTTCGTTTATGTGCGCGCGAATGTGGTCATCATATTTAGCATACTTGCTCATAATATCCTTGAGTAGCCGCATCTTGCTTCCCACAGGAGCCCTCTAATGAGTGTCCTTGAGCGCCTTCCATGCTTATTCTGCCAAATCGATCGCACAAATATGCCTACTTTGATTATCATTTACGTATAATCTGATCCATATCACTGCACTCTAATTTGAACTCTCACATTTTGCCTTGAGGCCAGGGGTTACGTGGAGCTAGTGTGAGTTAGTACTTTTGCTCCATTTCTATCTGTCGGTATCTTTGTACCCAACTGGCCTATAGCAAACAATACAACTAGATTCTGTCAGTCCTATATCACAAGGTTATTGTCCTGAGGCTAAGGTAGGTGAGCCTCTGCTCGTTATTATTTGATCTTAGGCGATTCAGGGTACTATTAGGGTAATTATCTATCCTGTCGAACAGTTTTAGTGCGCGGTCTAGTATATATTTGTCAATAGTGTCTAGTTTGAGGTCTTTATGAATGTCAATAATTCTAATGTACCAGAGGGTTCTAAAGATTCTCCTAAGGGCCTTATTTTGCAAGTATTGAGGCAGTTTGCTATGCAGCCATAGGGTAGAGAGCGTCTTCTAACTTGTTTGCAGATGGGAGTTTGTTTTTCACGTCCAGTTTTTCCAATTTAGGATAGGGTGCAAGGAGGATGAAACACCTAAACAGTGTTGTCTCTTGTCATGTACTTGTATATGGTCAGTCCATGTAAGTTTATTGTCAAATTTTAGTCCTAGGTATTCTGGTGTGCTATTCAAAGGTACTGACTTTGAGTCGATTTGTAGTTCAGGAGGTTGTTGTCATCTTCTTCTTGTGATGAAAATGGATTGTGTCTTCCATCTTTTAAAGTATCGCAAAAAAATTAAGATGGATCGTTGCAGACTTGAAGATATGGCTTCTGCTTGTCGCGAGTGTGACATATGCAAGTGTCGTCAATATATACGGAAATTTGAACGCTGTTAGTGGAAGGTTCGTAGTGTATAGTTTGTACAGTAATGGGGAGAGTGGTGATACTTGTGGAACTCCAGCTTGAATCGGTCGCATGTTGGTTAGCATGTTATCAATTTTTGCACGAAAAGATCTGCCCTGCAGGAAAGAATTGATCATTTTTATCAAAGGTAGTGGAATGGAATATTCATGCATTTTAAAGGTTAGCCCTGCATTCCAGGCTTTTTCAAAGGCTTTTGCAATGTCGGACATAACTAGACCTGTTGACTTTCTGCGAGTTAACCCATTTCTAATATGTTAGACCACCCTTGTTAGCTGGAGTTTGGTGGAGTGTCCAGCTCAAAAGCCATATTGTTTATCTGGTATAGCTTCATTGTTTTCAATGTATTCGGACAACTGAGTGCCGTTTTTGTGAGAGAGAGGAGACAGTAGACGGGAAAGTAAAATGCGTGTCTGGTTTCGGGATGACGATTATAATTGCCGTCTCCCACGACTTGAAGAAATTGCGTAGGCAAAAGATGCTATTGATGATGTCCGTCAAGGCTTACAGTATGTTGTCTGGTTAGTCTAGTGGACAAATTTCGTTAGTGCCTGTTGTCTGGGAAGCTAGCAGTCTTTGCACAGAGAACTAAATTTCATCTTCAGATTCAGGGCTCTCCTTAGAAGAATTGTTCTCATGGAATTGCAGATCAAGAGTGTCTGCAAAAGCCTCGGCTTTTCCTGTGCTGTCGTATTTAAGACCATTTGGCTCGTGAAGAGGGGGGGATATTTGGCTTGTTTTTCAACTTTAAAAATATTTTGAGAGGCGCCAAAGTTATTATCACCAGCTTCGAGCATTTGCAAATATCTTTCCCAAATAGTGTTGCGAAATTCGCGAATCTGATTACGTATTTTATTGGTTAACCGGTTGGCTTTGGTTTTCAACCAAGGATCACCCGTGTTCCTAGCTCGTCTCTGTGATTAATTCCTCTTCCATACCAGGAGCCTAATATCTTGCGGAAGTTCATAGGGGTTGTGTTCCCTTATTGAAGTTTGGGCTGTATTATTTTCCTTGGTAAGTAGGATTTTTCTGGTGAGTTGTTCTTTGCTTTCATCGACATCACTGGCTGAATTTAGCAGCTGGGTTAGGCCAGAGTAACTCCGAAAGCTTGACAATTTGTACTACTCCTTACTTTTAAAGGTTCATCTTTGAAGATTTTCTCTATTAAAAAGAGCACTGGTTTGTTGTCGGAAGAGAGATCATCAAATACCGTTGCAAGGATATTGTGGTGAAAGTCTCGTGAGATTCTGAAGTCTATGATGTTACCAGGAGCTTGGCCATAGCGCGTTGATTCACTCAGCATATGTAGTCTTATGTTATTGGCTGTGATGAATCTGTTGAGCTCAGCCCCAGTCCGATTCGCTCTCCCAGCATCCCAAAACTTATGATAGGCCTATCACCAGAGTGAGCCTTCCAGCTTGAAGAGGGAGCTTAGATTTTGATCGAAAGTCTCACTTTAAGAGGGTTGTACAGTGATATAACTACAAATTCAAACGAATTCGTTTTTATTTTAATTACTGTCACCTCTACGCTTCGTAGTAGTGGGGTTTCAATCAGGTAGTGATTCACATTTCATCTAACAAGAAAGGCCGTTCCACCTCCTTTTCCTGTCAGTCTAGCATTTCTGTAAAGATAATAGTTATGGAAGCGGGGACTGATTCTCGGCTTCAAAAAGGTTTCCTAGATGATAATTATATCAAATTTATGGTCTACGATAAATTGCCTAAACTCGCCAGTCCTTTGTTGGAGGGAGTTTGCATTTCACGTGAGTATGGAAATGTGATTCATGGAGAAAGTCGTTGGGTGTTTTCGCTGTGTTTTGTGGCGCAAAAAAGCCCTGCACTATTGTGGTCATCAGTTTTTGAATCTTTGACTGCATTTTGATGAAAAATTGCTCTATATTTGGTGGAGTGAATGTGGTTTGTGGCTAGGCAGGAATTGTAAGGGTTTCACTTGTGTTTGGTTTTGGGGAGTTCACACTGGGTTGTGGCTTATTTGGAGCGGTAATTTGCGCAAAAGTTTTCCTGATATTTTTCGGGTTTTTGGAAAACCCTCCGTAGTTGGGGGGGTGTTCTCCTCCACAATTGATGTATTTAGGATTTTCGGTGATTTGCTTTATGCAGCATGTAAATAATGTAAGCCATCGCACTTTATACAGGGAGCTTGAGCGTGGCAGTTGCTCGATGATTGGCCACATTGTTGGCAGTTATGACATATAGCCTGCCTGCTACGTGGTTTCATTCATTCAACTTGGTAGATGAGATGGCAGATGGATCTTACGCTGTAGGTTTCAGTTTCTGCTTTCGGCAGAAGGACTTTTACGAGTTTAGAGGGGCCAAATTGAAGTTTCACATGGAAAACCTCAATATGGTGGAAGCCTTGCTGTTGAAGATCTTCTTTAAATTCCTCCACCGGTAGTCCTTCATGTCCGCAAATTATTACGTTTAATTTTTTATCCTCAGGGAGGAAGTACGTGTGATACTGCCATTTTCGCTCAGTTAATAACTTGTTTATTTTTCTGTGATCCGTGGAGGATTGGGGTATAATCTGGATTCCCATATATAGGCGTTTGGCGGAGTCGTAATTTATATTTGACTGCTTCATGAACGCAGCCAGCTTTTCTTATTTCTCCGGTTTGCGAATGATAATGAGAACAGTTTTAGAGCGTGTCTCATCGGAAACATCCGAGAGTTTTTATGGTTCACTCTATTTGGGATTTGGGACCAATGTCGATGGTGTGCGAAGGAAAACTTGTGAGGGTTTTTTGGTAGCCATCCCTGGGAATCAAGTGTTCGATTTTGGAGCTGGCAGAGCGGGGAAATCATGCGAATTTTTGTTTCAGTCCACCATATCCTGATAAGACTCTGTAGCTTCTTCCGAAGACGTTTCAGTTCTGAAGGATGGTAAGCCTATGGCTTTCCTCTTTCTGGAGAATTTAGATCTTGGTGAATCTAAACTGTTGCACAATAGTTTCCACACGAACTTTCAATAAAAATAATTGGTATTGTTTAGAAACTTCACTTGAAAAAGGCATCTGCTATCACTTGGTGCTGACGATATCGTCGTTCCAACTTCACTCGCAGCAATTGCGTACCTTTCAGCAAAAAATCATAATTTTATCCAATGACTCAAAGAAACCTTTACTTGTCCGGCACACGGATGTACTTAAATTAAAATTAAATTTATTAGATTACGAGGCATATACAAAAACATATTTTTGCTTAGCAGCAAAACTTACAGGAAGAAAGAAGATTCAAAAACAAACGAACCGACACAGGATACAGAAAAAGTTCTGCCACTAGCAGTGCAATGCATTGGAAGTCCTAATTGATGTCTTTTTGTTTGATTTATGAGCAAAATTTACTGCAGAATAAATGAAAGCAAAGGTTAAAAGGGAAAGATTTGAGTATAAAGTATTAATATTTTAAAGAGTGAAATTTATTTTTCAAAAAAACATACTTTTCGCTCGGATCTTTACCACTGTTTCATAAAGTGTTTTGATTAATTTCCACTCGTCCTGCTAGTCTTCATTACAAATAACCAGATCATGTACTTTTTACATTTTCATTTATTTCGGAGAGAGTAACAACACACATGAAAGATATAAATGGCATTCATTAAACTACGTACTTTATTTACCACATTAACAAAAAGAGATAAAAAAAATGTAAATTATTAACGATAAAGTTAATTTTTATCCTTGATTAACATCATTGCAATTTTACAATGACCGTAATCATTTCCATCGAATGCATGAGCATGCACTTATTGTGGTCAACATTTAAAAAAAATCTCTTTAAATTTTTATTTTCTGTGAAGAATATGAAGTCCATTTACAGAGTAAATTAATTGTTGTCCGATGTTCATTGCTCCTGAATTCATTTTAATTCCTGTTGTACTTTATACTTGTATATACAAGTACAGTCCTCAAATGAACACGCGCTTGTGTGCCCGAGAATACTCTCTCTTCGTTATTGACGAGAATTCAATTTGCCAGGAGCTGTAACTCGTTTGTAACGATAATCTAGCAGACAGGATAGTGCATAATTACTGATATAGTGATTTTTTTTTTTTTTTAATATTATTCCATGTAACTTATTCTCATTGAATTGAAAAGATGCTTCGAAGATAATGTAGTTCTATGAAAGGATAATGTGCTTATATTTTTAGCTTTTATATCTTTTTATGTTCATTTTGTTTTGAATTATGGAAGAAGTAAATTTAATTAATTATATTTTATATCCCTTATACAAATGGCCATACAATTTTGTTTAAAAAGGTTTCTTATGCTACTTTATTTGTCAAGCAGTCAGCGGTAAAGTACCTGAGGCTACTGATCGACGCACAGAGGTGTCTCTCTGAGCGCAAATCAGGGGAACGGCTGAGAAGGTTGCTTTGGGTGTATCGACTCTGAGTCAACTTATAGCGAACATAAAGGGACTAATCTATCAAGAAGACGTCTTTTGAAGACTGCCGTAGAATCAGTGTTACTATGAGGAGCAGAAATACAGGACAAGGCTTTCAGTAAGAAGATGTGCCGCAAACTCTTAGCACAGGTTCAGTGAACAGGAGCACTGGGGATTGCATCTTCATATCCGGCAGTGTCTGATTCGGTGTTGAGAGTTATTGCAAGTACGAGTATGCTACGTATGGCTCTCCTTGCTAGAGAGCACCGCGCTATTTACTTGCGTCAAAACTAGGTTGCGAGAGAGGCGGTTGCCCACAAAAAGAGAGTGCTCACTCAAAGACCGGCAGCAGTCTCGAGTGAATTACACAAAGGAAAGGTAGACTGCGCGCCTTATCCTAGATCTGCGACCGTGGCTTAATCGAAGGCACGGTGAGACTGACCTTTATCTGATCCAGTTTTCGAGCGGACAAGGATGTTCAAAAATGGACCGACGTGCGACAAAACCTCTACAAAGAGACAGGAAAGCTCACCCCGGATAGTAGAGTTGCGATGATGCTTGGATGGTTCAACAAATGGAACCATGTGGAATATTATGTTTGGGCAGTCCTTAAAGATAAAAGACCTGGCCCGAAGAAATCTTTCAAACGGTTCCAGGCTGGGTTCTTGGTTTGATAGGAGAGGTGTTTGGTAGGGAATCTAGCCGCTCGCAAGTATGGGAGTCCCGTGCTCATTGCATAAATGGCATTCACCTCCCAATCATAAAAAACAGTATTTCGGGTCTCCTAAAACCTTAATTTCGAAAACTTTCTTCATGCATGTTATATACATATACCAGAACTATTATGACTTTTCCATTTTTCATTGCATAAAATAAACATGAATCAGATATTATTGGTTTCGATCCCAACTTTTCGTACAAGAGACTGTGGCCTACATTAGGACACGGTCGCTCGTACATTTTCCTACCAAATTGTCTCAATCGGTATATTGTTTTACACAATCCTCAAACTTGGTCTTGCTTGATTATGCTTTGTTACATCTTCAAGGCTCTTCTATGAATGTCTGAGTTTCTTTCCTTGCTGTGAACTATACGGTTCAAAGATTCTTTTAGCACCAATGGAATCTCCATAGTTCTTCTTTGACGTCTCTATTCTAATACGTGGTAGCTCTGTCCACCTGCTGAAATTTTACTCCCAGCTTAATGGACCATGCGGGCAGTAATCTAATCGATACGAGTCTTTCTACTAGTGCATATCCAAATCTAAGTCTCTGAGTAAAACCTGTGATTACTACTATTAGGGCTTCTATGCATTCTATTTCACCATTTACGTCCATTTTATTCTTCGAGATTATCCTAGAACCAATCACTCTTCCTCGCTCAGGATGTTTCGTAAGCTTCCATGCTTAATGCTCCAAATTTTAATATACTTCCTCTGCAACTGAACACTTCCACTCCCGCGAACTCCGTCCAAAGGTCTCTTCCACGAGCTGGACATCTGCGGCAAATTCTAACCCTTTGACAAAATTGGTTCAATGTACTCCTTTTCATTTGAAGTTTGAAATCTTCTTCTGATATTCCGTGTTGATCCGAACCTATTAGGCGCTCATTTGCACCTCCATCAGTGTGTACGTGTTTGTTTTTTGGCGTTAGCCAAACTTTAAGTAATTTCTCTCCCTGTGCTTCGGCAACAGCATTTCCAAATATATCATCGCATGTCTTGTCTCTATGTTCTTTGAACACGTTTCCGTCTTCTGACATTGAATTATCACAATTCCTTGCAAGACTAAATACACTCACATATTGATATCGACTGCTTTTTGGGTCGTCCACATTTCCCAGGTCGGGCTGTTCTTGGTAGTCCTCGCCCATGTTTCAACGATGGATCTTGATTGTATTCCTCATCGATTTTCTTGTTATTTATAGGCATAGTTGACTCTTTATAATTCTCGTTTCTGTCCATATATTCTATATCTACGACACATTACACTATGTCATCATAGTATAGTTTTCAAAGATTGTGATACCTCGTGTTTTAAGGATTTTTCAGGTGTCGTTTTGTTTGATTCTGTATGATTTTGCTGTGCTGGAATATCCAACCAATCGTCCATTGATCAGCTTGTCATCAAGCTTGCGTCTTCGGGAGCACAATAGTCTTAGATCTGGTATTTTATTGTACTACAATTCGAACAGCGTCCTGCTTCTATGAGTTCTGCATGGACTACAATTTCTCCCATAGTTTGAAGTAGCAATAGCTTCCACCCAAAGTGGCATATGGAGTCCTGATTAAATTAATAAACACCTAGCTATAGCAACTTGTGCTCGGTGTAAGCGTTCAGCAATGCTATGTTGTTGCGGCCTGTAAAGCACAGTCAAACACCGTTTGGTTCCTTCTCGTTTCGAAAATTCATTAAACAGTCGATTGAAAAACTCACGACGGTGGTCGGATTGTAACGCCTTGATTTTGAATTTCGTTTATTTTTTCTATTCGAATACTTTGCTCTTGCTTTTTAAGAAGTACAACTCGCTCCATCTACTGTAATTGTCTGTGAATGTCAGGAAGTATTCAGATCCTCTTATGGAGTTTACCTTCGATGGTTCGCATAAATTCTTTCTAACAATCTCTTGCTTTTTTCGGTACGTGGAACAAATGGTTTGGTTGTCAGCTTACTTTGATGACACATATCGCATGATGACGCGCCTCCAGTTATCAGTTTCAAGCCAGAATTTCGCCCTCTCGATAAATCCACAACAGCATTCATCTGTAAGTGTATAAGCCTTGCATGGCACAATTTACCGTCAATTTTTTGTAAAGGGTGATTCATTATGAGGTTTGATTTTAAATAGGCGTTTTTTTGACAAATCATGCGTTACTTCTGTCAAACTGTAATGTAATTTTAATCCAGTATGTTATTGTTTGGCAAATCACAATGAAAAGACTTTCACCGCAACGTATCCAAATTGTTCAGCTGTATTATAAAAACCAGCGTTCTATGAAAAATATTTTTCGTGCTCTTAGAGTAACTTATGGTGTGCATCGTCGACCCACCTAACCAGAGAACATGGTGTAACGTTTTGGACCACTAAATTAGCCGCTTAGATCATGTTACATCAAACCTTTAGATTATTTTCTTTGGTGTTACACGAAGTCTCTGGTCTTCAGGGATGAGCCAGCTTCTATCGACGCTTTCGAAGCCAACATTACTCGTGCCACTCGCGAGATACCAGCTGCTGTGCCGGAACGCATTATCCAAATAGGACCCTCAAGATGGACCATTTATGGTGTAGTTGCGGTCAGCATTTAAACAAGATAATCTTAAAAAAGTAAACGTCATAGATTGTTCTTTCGACTCACAATACAATTTTTAGTATCGAATCCAACTACTTGTATCTACCTTGTATTTGAGATAAAAAACCAAACCTCATAATGAATTACCCTGTATTTCTTCAGCAATAATTGTTTTAACATGACTCACTGTCTCTCTCAGATAGTAGAGATCTCCTATGTAATCAGAACTTAGCTTCAAGTAGTCATCTTTGTCCCTGGTGATAGCCCTATCTTTTACAAATAGTACCTCACGTCCATTTTCTATGACTTTTGCTACATATATCAAATTGGTTCTCAGGTCTTTCACCAGTAATGTATTTTGCAAGTGCACGTCTATATACCTTGGTTCGTTGCTGTCATTATAGGTACGCTACCTTAGCATCCCCTGATGTCGACGCTGAATTTCTTAATTTCGATGCAGATGTGCACTCTTACACACTCAGTGGCACACATGTGCTTAGTACAGCCGCTGTATAAGCACCATCTCGCTGCCTGAGATATACTCGTATTTATGACTTTTTCCGTTCGGTCAATATCTACGAAGAAATCCTCTGATTACAAATTGCTAGCTCTGCCTGGATTTCGGCCACGATTTGGGTATTTTGATGCCATATAGTCTGTATGCTCGGAACATGAAGTAATTGTGCTTAAATCGTGGTTTATTTCGACGATTGTCATAGTCACGTCGGGGACCCGTAAATGGCGCGGTATGTTCAACATCGTACTCCATCATCGACATCGACTTTTGTACTCATCCACTATCTTGCCTTGAAGAGTCTCTAGATTAGGCAAATGGTCTTTTGATCTCATTGCATCCCGAAAATTTTCATAGCTCGCAAACAAATTTTTTAACGTTAGCATGACCAGCATATCTTTTGGAATGACAATGTCCGTGCTTTCCCGCCGTTCCAATGAATTTGAAAAGTTGTCAATACATTCTCTGATGTTATCGTTTTCTTCAATTTTACAAGATTTAATCTCGGTGAGCAATTCTTCTCATGCATAGACCGATTGCAGTTTCAGTCAAATTTATCTTGATGATGCGTATTTTGTCACGTACTTCATTTATGCTCGTCCCAAAGATAAAAAAATGTCTGCCATTGCTTTCTGGTCGTTTGCAGTCCACTTTGCCAATTTACTTGCACCTGTTTCGTCACATGAGTTGGCTGTTAGAATAGCAACAACATCTCCCATTTATAGTGTTTAATGAACACAGATTTCATCCAAATATGCTAGACGACATAATTTGTATTATTTAGCACTTCAAATTGAGATGAACGGTCCGAATAGATATTGTCGCTATGTATGCCATGCGACTAATGATACCAAACTGAATTTTGGAGTATATATTTTGGTTTATTTAACTAGGTCACCACTGAGCCCTGTAGGAAATTAATTGGGAAGATTCTAAATAAGGATAAAATTACTACAAGTATGTTGCAAGGTGTCGTCTTTTATTTATACGTCTGATTAACAAGACCAGCTGATAAACGAATTACAAATTAATGGATGGATGATATTTGTTGATCAGCTGTGTTTGTGTGCGCGTGAGGGTGTTACTATCCAAAACACTATAATGAGAAACTTGATAACCTAGTCAAACCCAAATAACGCCAACACCAAAATAAATTATCTGTTACAAATAATTTTCAAAAATTCAATATCGTTGCAAAAACGCTTAGTCATATTCCAGTACGGTATTTGAAAATTTTGAAATACAAAGTTTAAGCTTCCAAATTAGTTAAATCCTTAAAAATTGTGTTTTGAAATAAATTTAAAGTAGATATTGGAATTTAAGCTTCTAATCATTCCATTACGAGAAGCTCGTACTTAATTTAGTTTAAAAGAACATGGTATACAAAAAATTAAGCATATTTTATTTGAACTATGTATATCGTAACGTCCTACGGCCAGCTTGCACTTAGTTTTTAATGTCTTTCCGCTCATACCAAACTGCCCATATACAAATGAAACGCTTTAGGAAGTGCGAGAACAAGAAAAACGATATGAGGAATCATACAAGCTCGATTTAGGTGGGCACTATTCTATTCAATATATTCACTAAATTGTTGAGAAATGAAAAAAAACCAAAGATTCAATACATAATATATCGAGAACTCAAAACGCGTTACAAGTTAATTACATGCGCATCAAATGAGCAGAAAGCAGGGCTTATAAAGCAAAAACTGTAACTGACTGCTCCAAATATATTTTTTCTTGTTTATCAAAAAATAAAACTTTTTGTATATCGAAACATAGTACAACATGAAATAAGTTCTCTTAAATTCTTTAAAGATGGTGAGTGCGGAAATTAGTAATTTCTTCCACGAAAATGTGAATAAAGAGAATAGCATTGAAATATTTTAAAAACTTCACTTATTCCTGTTAGAGAGGCAATATACACACACACAAACAGCGCAATAGACGCGTTGGGTACTTCTTTTGATTACGAGGACACTTATAAGAAGTATTCAGTTTAACGTGAACAGTCCAACTGTAACGACCACCAAAACGAATATAATATTATACTCAAATAAACTTCATAATATTTTTGATTCAATCTACTCTTTTATTTCCTATACTGCTATCCACAATAATTTCGTTTGTAGCAAGAAATTTAACTAACAATTGGAAGTATCCTCACACTGCCAATCAAAGGCATAAATATTCTATTAAAATTGAAAACCGTTGACAAAAAAATGTCACCTCTCTTGTGATCCAAATCGGAAACGTCATCCTCCGACGACCTGTGCATGCATTTTTTTTTTTGTTCCACGATAAGATGACAATAAAAACATGATACCAATAAAACCAGGCACATTTATTCCTTACAAATATACATTACTACCAAACATGACTCCACAGGCGTTCCCACATTCAATATCAGGATATTTGCACATATAAACACATTCCGCCAGAAAAAAAAACGTGACGAAAAAAAACGAATCTGATTGTATTGTATTTAGCGAAAATGTGATGATATACCGTTATCATCAGTTTGCTTTCCCATGATTATTCAGCACAAAAAAAAAATCCTGCTGAGACTCACATAATCCTGTGAGGGGACATTTGTACAGATGACAAAAATACAAAAAAAAATCGATTCCAACATATAGAAAAAATATCCTGGGTAATGTTGTGTTACTTTTTGAATACGAACCTATAAATAGTTGGAATTCATTGTCAGTAAGCATTAATGGGTACATGATATTCGTTATCAACGATGCAACACGGGGAGTAGGAGTACGAGTGAAATCCTCATCCTGCCATTTACACTATGCTTCAACACCTTCAGCAGTGTCATGTTGATTTTTCGTCCTGTAATTTTCATTATTTGCTTCGTTTCACATCTGGGTACATTTATAGGTGGTGTTGGGTATGAGCACTTTCAGATTGGTTTTAACACGCCATCGAAAAAAAAGGACTTGAAATCAGAAATCATTAATCGGATAAATGTGATATCTTTCATTAATTACAGTCACTAAATTATTCGCCGATGACGAAAGAAAAATGAGTAATAAAAGTAACCAAAGACCATTTTAATTTAACGAAATAAAACAAAAAAGTGAAAATGCTATGAAAATGTGAAAAGTGAATTTAAATTAATTATTGTACATTCGATTAACTGCAAACCGAAATGTTCGCATAAATTATTCGCAAATGCAGCATTTTATTATGCAATTAAACATCACAGCAACGGAAGTTCGTGGAATTTTCGGTGTATGCCATCAACATTATTAGATAGTGAAATTTATTATGTAATGAAATGACGGAATCCAAAAGTGAAGCAACTACGCTTCGGCACTCAATGTGCTGCTACTATGTTATCACATGGTGCTGGTGGTTCCACTGGTGCTGACTAGCTTTGCACGCAGCCGTTAAAGTTATGGTAGACCCGTTAAAGATATTCTGGGTACTCACAAACAGCACTTATTTAGGTAAATATATTTTAATATGAATATGTTTTATATTTACTAATAATTATCATTTAACTAATTCACGGAATAATTAAAGCCATATTTTTTAATTGGATTGAAAATTTCATGGTTAATTTTTAAGTAGAAATATTTCTGAAAAATCAACCACCTAAAGGATTTTATTTGACATTTTTCCGAGAAAAAAGGTAAGCCAAATGAATTATTTGCCTATAAAAATGGATTTTATGGAATGAATAAGATTTCTGACATTATCAAAAAATATTCCGTAAATTATTACGAAGGATTGCTCAAAGCGTGTTTGCTAGCAATCGCCTCTGGTATGAATTAAATGAATTTTTCAGGGAATATCGTGAAAAATTCCTGTCACCAAAATAAAGATTTCTTGGATGCCACGATAAAATATTGCAAATTCTTTTGTGATGTTTTACCTCGTATATCATCATTAGCTTTATAGTCCAGTCAAATTAGAATTGCTGCAACAAGTCATGTAATTCCGAATACTTCAGTGCCCTGAATAACGCCTAATAAAGTCCTCTTAATTTCCAGTGCCATGGGGAATGGGAAGAGGGCTGAGGTTCAAAGTTCCTTTTTCAGCTTTTGGAGAATATCTGGAAAATAGTAACCTCACATCAAAAAATATGTCAACTTTAAGTTTAAAGCCTAAAGATTTTCGTCAAGCTTTCCCTTGTAATTCTTTTATCTTAGATTTCACAGAAAACTTACCGGAAACAAAGTTGTAGAGAATTAAATTTCCTTTAAAAATTTTAACTTCTTTCTTTCTTCAAAGAGTAAAAAATTAGAGCGTTTTGAAATTCCGGTGTCGATTGTAAGGTTTTCTGGAGACATGCCTATCATTTTAATTCAACTTTCAAAGGTTTGAATTATCTTTATCATATTTTTTATAAAATTTCTGAGCATTATATTGGATACATCTCAGCTGGTAAAAAAGGTTATGTGGTTGTTAAGGGTTTTTAGTGTTGTGTAAACTAATGTGCTAAGATATAAGAATAGTCTTATCATTACCAATTCAATCCTATGGAAATTGCCGTAAAACTGTTAACAATATTTGCAATCTGCAAACTGCAATCTGATATACACAGACAGAAAAAGACTCAAGTACCCCCAATTTATGCCTGAGAGCTACTGACGGTTCACACTTGCAAATAAAATGGACCCCACGTATAGTGCATTCACCTTGGACATCTTAGATGATACGTGAAAATTGCCAACCCACATCCAATAGCAATAGACACTAATTAGCTTAAGTAGTCCTTTCGGCACGTGTTGCTATACTTACAATTTTAAACCAACAATTTTTTCTTTAATTATTTTTCAGTCAGGAATTTTTGAGTTTAAGACATGTCCGGATACATGTAATTGGCACAATTGTATTAAAATAAGGGCAGAAGCGTTCCGGAAAAGTTTTCAAAAAATAAGTAAATCGGAGGTTAACCAGGTTTTTCGCGACGGTATATTGCGTGAGGTGAACGTTGCGACAAGCAGACTCGACGAAGGAATATCGTCATTAAAGTTCCGGAAAAGGTGAGGATAAAAAGAATCCTAATAATTCTCCGGTAAGTCAGATTTTTGAATCCATGTCTTCTCCCTTCAAAGTTCCTCCCAGACCAGGAAAACCCCACTCTTTCCCAAGAATCTCTAGGCTTAGTTGATGAAGCAACATTCGAGGGCGGTCCGATAAGTACCACCACCGCAAAAAAAGATTCACTATCGTGTAGTACATTTTTGTAGACAGCTATTGTCAAAATGACAGTCGAATCAGACTTATAGTTAATTTTTACCGTGTGTAGAAGCAGGCGTATCCACGGATTAAAAAAAGGGCAATATCGGTCGGTGATTCGCTTCTTGATTTCGAAGGGAAATCGCGCAGCAAAATCAAAGAGCGCTTGGATGCTGTGTACGGTGACTCTGCTCTTGCGATGGCGACCGTTAAAAATTGCTTCAACGAGTTGCAATGTGGTCGCACGTCGGTTTTTGATAAGCCACGCCCAGGTGCCCCAAAAACGGCTACCATAGAGCACCATGTATGGCGCGAAAGCCCAACCTGGGCTTTGGCCTCCAAGACTAATTTCCTCCAATCATCACGGCTCCACGTTCTTGCCCGCCACTTGTTTAATCCCAACAACGATCTGCTGTCAGCTTCTTTCGTATCTTCCCATCTAGTCCTCGGTCTTCCCACTAGACGTCGTGCTCTATTCGTTAATATTCTTCTTGTTAGCTGGTTTTCTTCCATACTTTCTAGATGGTCTGCCCATTTCAATTTATGTAACTCTACGCGAGAGCAAACAGGTGGATCGTCAAATAGTTCATAAAACTCATCGTTGTAATGTTGTCTCAACTTTGTTTCACTGGGTAGTAGATTTTTACGAGCGCTTTGCGTTTAAATATGACCACTGTCTTCTCGGGTTCGCTCATGAGGATCCATGTTTCACTTTCATATTACAGCACCGGTTAGAATGCTGTTTTTTAAATGCGCAGCTTATTTTGCCGGTACACAATTCTGGACCTTAGAATGGAAAGTATGAAGTAAAAGGCTTTATTTGCGGAGTTTATGCGGTATCAAATAATCTTATTTTTTGGTGCGTCTTCTGTAAAGGTTGGTTCCAAGGTAGATAAACTTATCCACACTTTAAAGTTCGTAGTCGCTTATGATCAGGTTTTGTCGAAATGGAGTTTTCCTCCTCATTTGAATTTAGTTTTGGTTTCATTAACTCGTAGGTGGATTCGGTTTTCTTCAGATTCTAGGCTCAGAAATGCTTCTTTGGCATCAAAAATTGAACGTGCTAGAATATTGACGTCATTAGCACCTATTATGTGGTTGTGAGCGTTAGTGTACCAGAAGTTTCAGTTGATGTTTTCCTGATGACGTGTTACAGCACAATATTAAAGATTATAGGGATACGTCCATCCTCTTGTTTTAAGCCTTATTCCGTTATAAAGCTGTCCGTTTGTTCACCTTTTACCTTGACCTGGGACTATGTGTTTAGCATCGTGATCTTGACCATCCGGACTAGTTTTGTTGTGACGCTAAAATGAAGCATTATTTTGTACAGCGTAATTCTGTCGATACTGTCGTATGCTTGCTTGAAGTGTTGGTGCAATTGATGTTATATTCCAAGAACTTTTTGTGCACCTGTTTTAATGAGAATACTTGGTCTTTTGTAGACCGTCCACTTCGAAAACCTCCTTGACACTCTCCGATAATACTTTCATAGTACTGCTTCAATTTTCTTTCTATGATTTTAGAGAGTACTTTATAAGATGTTCATGGCAGAGCGATGCCTCTATAATTTTGAAACTTTAGTTTGTCCCACTTTCTGTGTACAGGGCATATTATATTTTTCTGACCGTCCTCTGGTTACTGCTCCTCTGACAATATTGTGCATAGTAGCCGATGCAGAATATTATTTAGGTGGGTATCCCCGCCCTAGAGCAGTTCAGCTAGTATTCCATCTATTCTAGGAGTCTTATTTTTAAGGTCCCGTACTGCTGCCTCTCACGCCATAGAAAAAGCAAAGCTATTTCTTCATACATCTACAAGGCAAACTATGAAACTTTTCAATTCGAGCATTCCCGGATCGATTGGCACTTTTTATCTCATTTTGCTGATGTAAGTGATGCTGTAACGGCCTTCTATAACAAACTTAATAATATTTTAAAGAATTTTATTATCCGTAGTCACCTCCCTTGCAAAAAGAATGCTTCTTTGTTTCAGAAGTTTTGAAGCTAAAAGATTTTGCGCGTAAAAAGTTCCAGCGTTTCGGTTCAGAGACGTATCTTTCGTCTTATATAGATCTACATAAAAATGCCAAAATGTTCATCAAGCGCGCAATGCTATCATATTTCAACACCATTGAGGCCTCTTTAGAATCGAATAATCTCAAATCTTTCTGGACATACGTCAACTCCACTTCAAATATACTTAGCTCTATTAGCTTGCATGGGAAACAAGCGTCTGATGGTCAGGCCATATGTGATATTTTTGCAGACCATTCTGCTTTTTTTTCTAATCATTTTTGTCACCCTACCTCATTCCCCCAACGAACCCTTCCTCACATTTGAGCACCATTGTGACAAAACCTTCCAAAGTCAAAAGTTTAATCAACTCCATTGACGTTAACGTGTGCTCGAGCCCAGATGGAGTCTCGAACTTTTTTGTGAAAACGCTATCCTCACCCCTAAGTTTACCCTTGTCAATTTTATTTAATACCAGCCTGACTGCTGGGACATTCCAAGCAATTTGGAAAAGAGCCAACATCTTCCCTATTCACGAATCAGGGCACCGTAGCTCAGCACTTAATTACAGGCCGATATCCTTACTCTTGCGTTTTGGGAAACTTTTTGAGGGAATTGTTCATAACCGTATATATGATGTAATCTCCATTGACTTCGCTAGATAACAGTATGGTTTCTTTTAGGGACGGTCAACGGTAACCAATTTGGCTGAATTTACCAATGCAATTGGCCTATCACTTGATGAAGGTCAGCAAATGGACGTGATTTACACAGATTTCGCCAAAGTCTTTGATATGGTGGACCATAGTCTATTACTGAAGACACTTGAGGTTTTTGGCCTTTCTGGCCCTTTTCTTGTATGGCTATCCTCCTTTCTGACAAATCGTTCTTCATCGGTTACTTGGTGTGGTTTCTTTTCGCATGTTTTCTGTCCTTCTTCTGGAGTATCTTAAGGTTAGATCTTCAGCGCTCTTCAATATTTTCATAAATGATCTACAAACTGTGTTGACGTCTGATTGTCTGCTCTACACAGATGATTTAAAAATTTTTAAAGTCGCCTATTCACAAATTGACTGTAGTGACCTACAATCTAACTTAGACTCCCTCTTTCGATGTTGTTCTATGAATCGCCTTCCTCTCAACGTGTCCAAAAGTCTGCATATATGTTTCACCAATATGCGTACGCCTTTTGTCAATACGCATTCAATTAATGGATCGCTGCTATCGACGGTGGATCATTATAAAGGCCTAGGTGTTATCGTGGATAAACATTTGGAATTTGATGTGCATATAGCTGACATAACCTCTAGAGCATCGCGAATCGGTAATTTTATACTACGATGCTTGCATAGAACATTCAGTATTCATACCTGCGTTCGCCTTTTCATTCTGTTGGTTTGCTCTATTCTCGAGTATGCCTGTCAAGTATGATCACCCTGATTCAGTTATATATCGGAAGCTGTTGAGTCAATCCAGCGCAAGTTCACACGCACTCTTTTTTACAAATATAATTTTTCCTATCGCTCCTATAGTGAGCGTCTAAATTTCCTTCAAACCCAACCTCTCGATCTCAGAAGACAGGTTTTAGATTTGTGCTTCCTTTTTAAGCTCTCCAGAGTCTTCTTAGCATCGGACCTATACAATGCATTACATACACGTGCGCCATTGAAAATACGGTCGCCCGATCAATTTATCATTCCATTTGCAAAAACTGACAAGTATCTACACTCGCCGTAACTGCGATCTTTAATGGCCTACAATAATCTTCATCTTGGTCCTCCACCGAATTCTTTGCGAATTTTTAAATCTACAGCGTTACTTTTTTTAAATTTTGTTTTTGTATTCTCTTAATTTTCGCTTATTTTGTAATTGAATTAACGAAATCCATAAACAGGATTTTCTGATGAATAAATAAACGTGCTCGTATATCCTGATCTGACTTCATGTAGGGTAATGTTTTCGCTCATCTTGGTGTTGATGGTCAGTAGTTTCTTTCTTCAGCACAATTTTTTAAGCTTGACGTCGAAGGCTTTTATATTGTTCTTCTTTGATCTGAATTGGTCGCCAGATGTATTTTTTGTGCGCCTGGTACCTTTTTTAGTTGCTTCCTTGCATTCTTTGCTGTATCAGTCGCTCCTACTTTTCGTTGGCCTTCTCCTCAGCTGCTTCTGTTACCGCATCTTTTGCTGTTTTCCACATGATTTTGATATCATCATTACTCTTTCCCAAATGTGGGATATATTGATGCAATTCTCCAGCGCTGATATGTATGTGGACGTTACTGAGCTATCATTCCTTGTTTACAGCTCTTACAGATGCGGAATCGGAATTTGACCCTTATAAGGTAGTGATCTGAATCACAGACAACGCCGTGGAACGATTGCGTGTCGAAAATGCTGGTGGCCGTTAATTTTTATATGAAAACATGGTCGTTCTGGTTGAATGTCTGACCGTCTGATGACGTCAGCATTTTCTTATGGATGTCTCGCTGTGGAAAGCGTGTGGAGCTTACTAGCAGAGAACTCGATCTGCCGTTGTCCGTTGTCGCTGGTCTCTGCTGTATCCTCCGGTTGTTCCTCTTTGTGCCGTTTCTCGGCCGATTTTTGCTTTGTAATCACTCAGAGCAATTTTAATGTCATTTGACAGCAATGTATTCATAGTGCATTCCAAGGCACTGTAAAATTCGTCCTTGATTGCCTCTTCTTTGTCTTCTGTGGATGCTTGACAGTTGATCAGCCATATATGAAAGTACTTTGTCTTGAAACGAATGGCACAGAGCCTTTCGTTAATCGGCTTGAAGTAGGTGATAATTTGTTTAAGTGTGCTTTCAAGAATGAAAACTATTCCAAACTCATGGTTTCCTCACAGTTTTTCGCTTTTAAACACGGTGTGCGTCCACATGTCAAATAAATATATCTTCACTATGCCATCTGGTTTCTTGCACTACGAAAATGTTCATTTTATATTCCTTTGTTTCATCAGGAAGCTGCCACAGTGCAGATAGTCTGTTCATTGATCTAATATTTCAAGTTCCAAAAGAATAGTCCTTCATACGTCGCGAAAGTCGTTTTCCTTTCTCCGATCTGATCTGAGGTTGTTGTCCGTGCTCCATAACAAGTGAATACTAAGTGGAGCATTGTCAGTGCTTCGACTTAGTCGGTTTTGTCCACAAGTGTTATTATTATATTTCTCATACACTCGCCGCCTAATTGGTTAGGGCACATTCTATCCGCTCTCTGCGGATGCGTCCGATAGTTGACCGAAAGAGGATAACGTGACAAAAATCCACCCGTATTGGCAGACCGCCGATAAAGTCAAAGTCGAAGTCAAAGTCAAAAGCGCTTTATTTAATACTAATCATTATAAATTTTAAAAGAATATAAAGCAAAATCCAAACAATAACAATAAAAAAACTTAATGGCCCAAATGGCTCTCTAAATTTGTACGTTATAATTAAACACATTTAGA
Organism: Odontomyia ornata; assembly: GCA_963969285.1. Taxonomy (NCBI): domain Eukaryota; kingdom Metazoa; phylum Arthropoda; class Insecta; order Diptera; family Stratiomyidae; genus Odontomyia; species Odontomyia ornata. The sequence continues at coordinate 27,972,621 of OZ017740.1, read as the reverse complement.
AAAAAAAAACTCTAGCAAATTCAAATCAATGAAGATTGTCAAATATTTTTAAAATTCAATTGGAAAAAGGAGAAAAAACCAACCAACACTATTCTAAAATTATTTATAATACTACAGTGAAACTTTGATCCTACACCTAATATGTTTTAACTTAATTCTAACAAATGCAATCAAAAACTTTATCTTATACTAAAAAAATCTGTAACTATGTTCCTAACCTAAGCGTTTTACCTTATCTCTAACCTAATATAATAAACATAATATAAACCTAACCTATCCCTAATTTTTAACAAAAATAAACAATAACACTAAATGTAGCAATAATGAGCTGAAACTCAAAAACTAAATAACGAAAAACACCAAAACTGAAAATAAACACGAATAATTTAGACATTGTCATTCAGCCACCAATACCTAGATTGCCCCGTCTCAACTCGATCAGCCTCAACGAATCTAGCAAATGAGTATCTCCATTGGAATTGTTGGTCTCGTGAACTCAAATTCGGAGGATATTTTATCTTCTTATCGGTGGCCCGTCGATATATGTGATTTATGACTGGGACGCCGTCAGAATCAAAAACATATCGATTCATGTCCAAATACACGAATGCTTCTGGAGGAATGAAGCCAGTAGCGAGGCAAGTCGCTATATACCCGTCTGTAGGGTGGAACGGCTGTGAAATCCAAGGGTTTTCACTCACAGTCACAGATCTTGCGATATGATTCCGAAAAAGTTTCAATATGAAAATATCGACTCTAGTCACTTCAGCAGTTTGATAAATTCTTCTATTCGATATATAATGTTTCCAATCCGTCTCAGGCTTTCTGTACAAACCAGTACATGCACGAAGACATTTCCTTTCGAAAACTCTTAATTTTTCCATAGTACTAGCACTCTGGTTGTACCAGATCTGACATCCATATGTCAAAACTGGTTTAACCAGTGTCTTGTAACAGATGATTTTGACCTTTTGATCAATGTATCTGGAATGAAAGAGTTTTCGAAGAGCCATGACTACTTTAAGTGCCTTACTGAGCATGATTTTCACATGTTCAGTATAGTACAGATACTGATCGAGATAAACACCGAGGTATCGAACACAGGATTTATGTGGAAACCGTTCAAGACTACCCTCACCAGCCATGATGTGGAAATCTTTCCAATTACGTTTCAGGTCTTGACTGACCCCCTGCAGCGTTGTCCGAAACAAGATTGTTTCACACTTTTGCGCATTGATTTTCATTCGCCAATTGTCAGTGTACAGCTGTACATCATTGAAAATTTTTTGGAGATTGCTCTGAACTATTGTAGCTTTTCGGTCTGCCGTATAGATGATCAGATCATCAGCAAACGCTACCAATGATCGCGTTGGCAAGACGTTAAAATCAAAGCCGTTCAATAGCTTGCGAATGAATATTGAAAAGAGCAGAGGCGCAGTAACTGTTCCCTGCTGTAGACCATTCAAGACCTTGAACTCGCGCATTGTTATCAGATTTCCATCAGTTACAACAAACGATTTCCCGTATAACATATTACACATCATGGCGACAAGGTGTCTGGGGAACTTGTCCTGAAGGAGTTTAAAAATTAGTCCATCTAACCATACCGTATCGAAGGCTTTCTCCATATCAATGAGACATGCTCCAACACATTGTTTATCATTTAGTTTCCAACAGATGTCTGAGGTTACTTTCGTTATTGCATGTGTGGTCGAATGCCTGGCACGAAAACCAAATTGGCAATTCGGCATCAACTCATTTTCCTCAATGTGGGCGTTTAATGCTCTATTGAGTATCACTTCAAACACCTTGCTGATGTTAGGCAGCAAGCTGATTGGGCGATAGCTTTTGGGGCATGAAGATTCTTTTCCTTTCTTCAAGATCGGAAATACCTTAGCCTTTTTCCACTCATTTGGGAAATATGAATTGCTCAACATGTTGTTGAACAATATGCAATAGTTCCTAATAGCAACCTCAGGCAAATGTCGGAGAACTACATTTGGAATACCATCAGTACCACATGATTTCTTGTTGTTTATCTTGCGAAATATGAAACACAAGTCTTCATAGCTGACAAAATAATCAATAAGATTCAAGCTCGGTATGAGGTCAGATGTTAATGTTTCATTGAAATGAAGAATTGATTGGCCGTTCAGGCTTGACTTGAAGTCGGAAACTTTTGCTTCAACGATCTCTGAAACTATTTCATTCCCTCTCTCAGGGTTTGGTAGATGAACCAATTTAAAATGTGTTCCAATCAGGGCAAGTTTATCTAATCCTTCACAAATGATCCTGTTTCCATTTCTATCCGGAGTCGTACTATCAATTTCGAAGAAGATTTATCTCATCACTAGTGACTTCAAGATTCGATACCTTTACTCGAGACTTCTTGCGGAATATGCTATTCACTTTCGCAAACACGCCGTCTGGGTCCTGTGGGCTAATACCCCTCAATTTTTCCGCCCATTGATTGCTGACCTCACTCCTGAAGTATGACCGGATTAAGTTCCGGACATTCTTCAGATGTAATTTCAACAAAGCTAACGAGGGATGGTTGTAATCCAAAAATCGTCGATAAATATTGTTGACGCGTGTGAGTAGAAGGCTTTTCAATCTTTTCAACCTTGCGATGGTTGGTGTTTCATATCCTTCCATATTGTTTCGATGTTTTATCTTGGGAACTACTTTCTCAATCGTTTCCAACGTCAGCTTCTCTAACTTCGACAAATAGACATCGATTGAAAGTGCGCGAGATAGCTGAGACAGTAGGTATTTCAAAAGACTGCGTGGATCACATCCTGCATAAAATGCCGGGCATGAGAAGGCTATCGGCGCGATGGATGCGGCGTTTGCTCACTCTTGACAAGAACGTGACCATGGAACCGCTTTAGAACAGAGTTTGACGCTATTGAGCGCAATTCGAAGGAGTTTCTGCGTCGTTTCATAACTCTCAACAAAATATGACTCCACTGGTAGACTCTGGAGTAGTCGGAACAGTAATTTTAACATGGCAAACGTTCTCCGAGGCAGGCAAAGACTGTCCAATTGGCCGACCGACCGCTTGGACTTACAAGGTGTGATCTGCACCGACTACCTACAGAAGGGCGAACGGTCCCAGGACTCTACTATACCGAATTCTTGTGCGAATTGCAGAAAAAAGGGCCCATTCGACGAATAAATAAGTGCTTTTTTGCTAAAAATGACCAGTTAGAGTTTACGAATACCGGTCCGCTTCTAAATCCAATAAATTTTGTGAACCGGTGATAGTATTAATCATTTGCTTGGTACTGCCTGCATAGGGTGAAATGCGTCACACATTAAAATACAATAAAAAAATAAAAACGGAACAAGTGTTTTCTTGGAAAATATTCATAATATTTGCAGTTGAATAAGAAACTTGCAACAATTGACAACGTTTTTTTAGAAAATTTCCTTTGCGAAAAGAATGTTGCAACATACTTTCATAAGTAGATATCTAGAAAGTTTGCACAAAAGAAAAAAAGGGAATCGCCTATTCTATCACCAAAGAAAGGGAAACCCCAAAGTTTATTCGTATTGTTTTGAATGTTTGGGTGATAAGTTGATTTAAAAACTCGAATAAAATAACAAACAGACCAAAAAACCAACAAGTGCCAATGGAAGATATATAATAGTGAAACTATGGAAAGAAGGAAAAAAGTTCCGCAAAATTGGTCAAATTATCAGGGGACACACTCTTCGATTCAAAGAATAATTGTCATTTATAAATCAATGGGATCTACCGCCTTAAAACCTCGTTTGGAACTACCCTCTCAGTAGTAGAGAAAATTCCAGGACTAAAGGTCAGCAAATGGACGTGATTTACACAGACTTCGACAAAGCCTTTGATATGGTAGACCATAGTCTATTACTGAAGACACTTAGGGTTTTGGCCTTTTTGGCCCTCTTCTTGACAAATCGTTCTTCATCGGTTCCCTGGTGTTGTTTCTCGTTGTATGTTTTCTGTCTTTCTTCTGGAGCACCTCAAGGTTCGATCTTCAGCCCTCTTTTATTCAATATTTTTATAAATGATCTACCAACTGTGTTGACGTCTGATTGTCTGCTCTACGCAGATGAACTAAAAATCTTTAAAGTCGTCTATTCACAAATTGGCTGTAATGACTTTCAATCTGACTTAGACTCTCTCTTTCGATGGTGCTCTATGAGTCGCCTTCCTCTCAACGCGTCCAAATGTCTGCATATGTGTTTCACCAATAAGTGTACGCCTTTTGTCAATGAGTATTCAATTAATGGATCGCTGCTATCTACGGTGGATGATTATAAAGACCTTGGTGTTATCCTGGATACACATTTAAAATTTGATGTATTATATAAAGCTGACGTAACCTCTAGAGCAGGGGTGGCCACACCATGGCGCATGCGCCAAACGCGGTGCATCTTTGTACTTTTGGTAAAAGCTGCCATAGCTGAATTCACCTTAAATTTTCAACATCAAAGGGATGATTTGCATTGGTAATGTTCAATTTCTCTGTTTCTGAAATTTAGCATGAAAGTTGTGACCTATTAACTTGTAAACAACGAAAAATTAGCGGAATTCAAGCAAACACAAACGTTTCAATAAAAGTAAGTAATGTTTTGGTGATGTTAAAGAAATTGTTCAGATAATACCTAAACCATTTTGCGTTTTAACACGTCTTTCAGGCCCCGTTCTAATGAGTAGAGAGAACCGACAACTCCAAGTTTCCAGTTGGTCTCATTCCTAGTGTTTCATTTCAGTAAGAGGCTTCGCTCTTTCTGTCTTTCTCTCTCCTCTCATATTAAATAGCTGTGATCCAATAACACTCTCCGATAGCTGCAGTACCACCAGTGGAGTCCACGACAGCGATCGCTGGTTTTGTACTACGATGCTCGCATAGAACATTCAGTATTCATACCTGTTGGTTTGCTCCATTCTCGAGTATATCTGTCAAGTATGGTCACCCCGATTCATTTATCTATCGGAAGCTACTCAATCAATCCATCGCAAGTTCACACGCAGTCTTTTATATGAATATAATCTTTCCTATCGTAGTGAGCATCTAAATTTCCTTAATATCCCACCTCTCAATCTCAGAAGACAATTTTTAGATTTATGCTCCGTTTCTAAGCTCTCCAGATGCCTCTTAGCATCGGACCTATCAATGCGTTACATACACTTGCGCCATCAAGGATACAGTCGTTCGATCAATTTATCATTCCGTTTGCAAAAGCCGATCTGTAAGAGCCTATAATAATTTTCAGCTTGGTCCTCCACCCCATTCTTTACGAATCTGCAGTACGGAGTACTCTCAATATTAATGATTAGCGTAACTTTTATTTTAGTTTATATTTTTATCTTCTTAATTTTCGCCCATTTTGTAATTAGAGTAAGTCAATCTCAAAATAAATTTTCTAATAAATAAATAGATGTGCATTCTTGCAAGTTGCATATGGTTGGGATGATAATCATTAAGTTGCCCTTCGAGCGCGTGCTGTTATACTTAAAATTTTGAACCAGCAATTGTTTGCTTTAATTATTTTTCAGTCAGATTTTTTTTTAAATTTCAAGACATGTTCAGAAACATTTAATTCGGGCGACCAAAAAGTGGGGCTCATTCCTGATTAACCTATGGATGAAAATTTCAATGAGTGCAATTCTAACCGAGCAGGTCAGTAACTACCAGTTGGGCTGGTTTCTGGATTGTCGTAGTATGGGAATAAAGTTTGTTCTCCAAAGGGGTCACCAATTATAAAGAAGGGAATAAATCGGAGATGCTTCTTCTTTATTGAATTAACACTTTCACACAAATATCAATAAACTCAAATATCAATATTTATCACAACATATACATCTACTCGTCTTCCTAAGAATCAAATAGTATTCTAACTTACTTTTCACAAAAATTTTTTTTTTATATCGAACAAAGACTACTCTTTTATTCATAAATTTAAATTGTCAAAAATTTTGTTTTCAAATTTCTAAATAATAATTGTACAGTAGCGTCAGTCGCTACAGTATGCTGTCGTAACTTACCCGTATTTCCTCGTAATTGAATAATCGAGTAGCCTTTCTCATGGAACTACAAGCCTAAACAGTAATTTATTGTAAGAAAACGCATCTCGGTAGTTATATGTAGCTATTGTTACGTTACTCCAACCGATTTTGGTTGGGGGCCTTGTGGTCTCGGCTAACCTGTGTAGACGGGGTAAGAAGGTGCCACTTGACAACCCTTGAACTGCCTCCAGGAGCCAATTGACGAGCTTGAGGCTCCCCGGAATGGTTAGTACACTGTTAAGGCACGGACTTGTGTCACACACTAGGCCTGCATCTTATCCTGACTGGCTAATATTCCCTAACCACTAATTAGTCCTATCAACACTTCCACAAAAACCTACTTGAAACTCCCCACTGAATCACCACCTACACACCTCGGAAACCCCGTCGAGAAGAAGTCTTGCTGCTCTAGGTGTAATTTACACTTATCAGCAACACTATACGCTCCACGCACGATGACACCACTGGCTGAAATACTAATTGCATGCCAAATTCCAAAATTATAGTCAAAATCTACTAACGCAAATTTTACTGTCGTTTTTTTAAATATTTTCCTTCAAAATGGTAAAGATTTACAAATTTACGATTTCTGTTACTTTTCTTAACGTTGGGGGCCCCGGTGATAGTCAAGCTGCAGATTTTTAAATTGCAACGCCTTCAGATATCTCCACTTCTTTCGCTTTTGCACAAGTCGCGTACTTGCGACGGAACTCCAACGCTGTTCCCTATTCAACTCGACTTCTCAGTTGTAAAATAGCTTCCGCGCTGGTGACTATTTATTTTGGTGATGTTTATAAGAGTATTTATTGTCGTTCACGGTGTGCATTGTTGTTGTATTGAACAGATTTCATTGGTTTTCATTCAACACTACCACGTTCATCTTTTATACTCATTTCTTGTTGATTGCCTGTTGAACCTTCCACGATATTTTTCCCGTTGCCTAATTTGATATTATGATTTGATAAATACCGCCCCTATTAGGACCGCTACTGCTACAACAATGCTTTTTCATTTGACAGCCTCCACCACCACCACCGGACCACCTGAATGACCATGTCATACAGATCGTTGAGATTGTGGTGGTTGCGATGATTGCTGATGCGATAGATAATTAATTGGTCGTTGAATTGTTGCAGGATATCTTTGTGCATCCCGGGATCGTCCTTTGAGAGGTTGCACTTCCCTAGCTCCGAAAGTTTCTGTCGATCCTCGTCATGGGAGCGGAATTGAACTTCAGTAGCGAAGAATCCTTTTAACGTTATTCCTAACAATACTTTTCACTAATAATGAATGATCAATTAATCCTTCTTACCAGTCCTTCAGCGCGTGGAGTTGTTCTTTGTCAATATTCCAATTAAAATGTTGGTGTGCAAGGAATCCTTCCCTTCCAGGAGTGGCTACGAGTTATTTTTTTTGTTTTATTTTACATTTTGTAACGCTATTGTTATTATAATCGAAATTTCAGCCAAAAGAAAAATTTCTTACATGAACACGAATCTTTCAACTGAATCAAACCCCACCGCAAGAACTAATCTTTTCATCTTTCAGCACATACGTTTAATTTGATTCAACAGAAACATTTATTCCCAATTGAGTACATGCTTGGTTCTATTTTGTTTTATTTAACATTTTCTTTCATTTTATCCATCAAAAAAGTCCATGAATGTCGTTTGTAACACGAAACATGAAAATTATCTCACATCATTATTCTCTGTTGAAAATCGCCAACGTGCGAAAACATAATGTGATTATATAAAGATATATCTTGAACAATGCAGAGTAGATAAAATGTTAAGGTATGTACCAATGCAAAGATCTTTTGGATATGAAAAAAAAAAAAAAAATAAATAAAAAAAAACAGATAAAACAAACGAGAAGAATAATAAAAAATGAAATTTACTTCATAAATCATCCAAAAGACACGCAATTCATAAAATATTTTCCTGCATATATTCTTCGTCCTAGCATATAAAATTCAGCCACTCTATGGCAAGTTCAGTTGAGTCCTTCCTATCTATCCATTTTGGCTTCGTTATGTATGAATATACGAGTCATATATCTCAAACATGATAGATTCCTTTATACACTTGAAACATTCAAAATGAAATTTGTATCGTATTGAATGTGAGTTGGATGAAAAATAGAATACATACCGAGTATATACAGAGGGATATAGCGTGAAAGAAAGGACGAAATAATACATTGGGCGAGATTTTTTTCTTGTGCGATTTTTTATGTGAACACAATACATCATCAGTTTTTTTTGTGTGGATTGTGTGCGTGGATGCAAAATGATAGGATAGAATATTTCAATAACATTTTCGAAAACGTTTCATTGATGAATGCTTAGCAGCTGTTTTGTTTCTGAAACGACCACAAATGGATTTCTTTTTGTTTGAATGGATTTTGAATCTTTATTTTGGGTTCTACTTAAAGATACTATACAATTGCTTTGCTAGGAGAGATAAATAATAAAATTTACAGAGATTTTTCTTTAGTATTAATCGCAATTTTGCTCAAAAGTTTTATCCAAAATACAACAAATATTCTGTACAAAAGGAAATAACATGAAATGATTCTACGAATCGCCATTGTTTGCTTTGAACAAGCAAATTTCTGAAATAAGCAAACAAATATCCAAGAAAATTTCATTTTAATTTCTCTCTTGCTCTCGGAAAATTGCTTTTACTTATGGATATGAATAGTGAAACTTTCATTAGAATTTACATTTTGAACCATCATCTAATAAATTCCAGTTCGAGCTAAATCAAACCATCACCATAATCCTGATCGTCATCAATAAATTGAATGGCATAAATTGCATATTGTCCCTTTGCATTCAGGCAGAGATTATTAGATCCATATTCAAAATGAATCAGTTTCAACCATGCGTTCACATATATTTCATCTCTGCATTATCCTTCCTCGTTGTAGTAATAACACACACTCTATGCTTTGCAACTCCCTCTCCCTCTCGATGGTTGCAAACCTCATCCTGCATGCAATTAAAATTGAATTTGAAATTTTGTGTTGGCTATTTTATAATGCTATCGATTTCGCATTAATAGATCAAGGGTTCCATTTCAATTTTTGGCCTATAATTGACTTTTATCGAAATTCTAGGACTAAAGGAGTTTGTTGACACATTTATTGAAAATTACATTGAAATTGGAGAGCAGTTCATTATGGAGTTGTACTATCTGTGTTTGATCAATTTCAAGTGATTGTAATGTGACACAAATGATCGAATCAAATTCAATTGGCTTCGTTTACAATCAAAACTGGTGATTATTTTGCTTTTCGATTATTTGGAGAGCATTATATACAGCGCAATTTTTTATTTGATTTGTTTTGAATGGGTTGTTGAAGCTGATGTAGAATGCTTTTGATGGGAGGCTACAAATTTCAAATGAGAGAAAAATGAGATATTTATGACGAATTATTTTCAAGTTTTTTTTTATACAATTGCTAGCAAGAAGCAGTTTTTATACATTTGATAGTAAGAACCACATTTGCTTAGCATCCATGGAGTTAAAGCGTTAAAAGTCTGGATATGCATCAAAACTGCATAACTTCATTCGCTACTTGAATCAGTACTGTCTACCAAGGCCAAAATTTAAGGTAAACTACCCTTAAGTATTTCAGTAAACCTCATGACGTGTCTCTCTCTCTCTCTATTGTCTGTTATGCCAGCGATCTTTTGATTATTAATGTTGAGACATAGGGTATGAACATTTTTCTGCTTGGGCTTATTATAACATTCTAAATACCAATCTGATCAACAAAGATTTCATTCTAGACCATAATTAGAGAATTTTCGTAGAATTTATCCTCTGCGCGACCCCTTCCGTTCACGAATTCCTCAAAGTATCACTTCATCGCCTTTTTATATTTTTCGGGGTGTGTACTACTTATATAATACTATTAAAATCCATCTCGTCTATCTATCCACTCGTCCATCCGTCAGTGTATCACAGTAGTTTTGTTTCATGACCAGCTTAAGTAAAGCAATCGGAAAACTACAAGGTACCTCCTGCAAAAGCATTCTTGCTTTTGCTATATCATCTTCCTAAATTTCAATCTGAATTTTTTTATGTGGTTGGTTGGTGAATGTCATTCACACACAGAATGTGGGACTTCCATGCTCCCCAACAACTAGACTACCCACTAAATACCTCCTCTGTTAAACCGAGAACCCAGCCTGGAATCGTTTGACACATTATTTCGGGCCAGGTCTCATTTCGTTATGCCGTGAAGCGCCTTCAAGCGGGGGGATCCCTCTTCTAGTGGGAGGGGAGAGGGAAAGAGAAATCGCCAGACAAGTGATCCCCCAGCACCAACACCACCGGCTGCTGCGAGAGATATTTTAAGACTGCCCGAATATAATGTGCCACCTGGTTTCATTTATCAACCGATTCGAGCATTACCGTGACTATACTACCCGGGGTGAGCTCTTCCGTATCTCTGTCTCATTTTGTGCATTTTGTCCAATGTTGTGCACGCAAAAAAGTGTGGCAGGCATTGCCTCCCTCTCCGGCAAAACCGACAATCGGGGAACTGTGACTTATCAATCTTGCACAGGTAAGACTGAGAACACCCAAGCCCGCTAAAAAACTTTGTCGGATAGCAGTCTCGAATCTGGGATGAGGCATGCAATCCACCTTCCCTTCGTGCAATTCACCCGAGGCTGCTGCCAGGCGGTGAGTGCGCGCATTCTCTCCTTGCGGACAACCATCTCCCTCGTGTTCTCGTTTCGACGCGTGTGAAGAACGCGGAGCTCTCCAGCAAAGAGGGCAACAGGTATCATGCCTGCAATAACTCACTACCGAATCAGAAAATGACGGATACGAAGTGTTGCTCCTCTTTTCTGTACCTGTGCCAAGCGTTTTCGGTATACGAGTACCTCCTCACTGAGAGCTTCGTTCCATATTTCTGCTCCCTACAGTAGCACTGATACTAAAAAACTCATCAAGTGGCGTCTTCTTGGTGGGTTGGATCTCCTTACGTTGGCCAGAAGTCGACCCAGAGCCGATAGTCCCGAAGCAGCCTTCTCAGCTATTGTCCTGATTTGCTCAGAGAAATTCACCTTTGAGTCAATCAGCAGCCCCAGCTACTTCACAGTTGGCTTCAATTCGATTAGTGTGTCTCCAATACTGATCAACCTTACTCTAGAAATTCCCTTTTTTGTCGAGATGACCACTTCGGCTTTCCCCAGTGCTGAACTGAACCCGTGAGCAGTCATCCAGCCCTTCACTCGGCGCATTAGCATACCTAGCCTAAGTTGCACATGTTCAGCGACCAGAGCCGCAACCACATCCGCATAACCGATCAAGCGGGACTCGTCTGGCATCTCCAGTCTCAGTAGCTCGTTGTAAGACACGTTCCACAGGTCTAGACCAAGGAACATCATCTGCATAGCCGATCAAGCGCGACTCATCTGGCATCTCCAGTCTCAGTAGCCCGTTGTAAGACACGTTCCACAGGTCTGGACCAAGGATAGATCCCTGGGCAACATCCGATGTAGCTTCCATACATTGTTGGCCTTATTTCGTGTTGTAAAGCAGGCTCTGGTCCTTCAGGTAGTCCCTTACAAGTCGTACTAGATATTCTGGAACTTGAAAAGGTTGTCCAGTGTATCCAGAATATCCACACATCTAGCGGGGTTGAAGGAGTTCCTAACGTCGAGTGTCACCAACAGGACGATCCGTCGCTTGGTGTGGCTATATAACTCTGCCTTGTGGACCGTGCTCACGACCTCTGCAATCGCATCAATGATAGAGCGACCTGCTTTAAAGCCGTACTACCGAGGAGACAGGTCCCCAGGAGCATGAATCGCTTCAGTGAGTCTTCCCTTGATGAGTTTCTCTAGCATTTTCCAAGCAGTGTCTAGCATGCATAAAGGGCGATATACAGACGGTGATACGAAATTTCTCTTCACCTTGCTGATCAGCACGAGCCCCGTCATATTCCATCGTACCGAGGAAACTCCGTCCCGTAAGCAAGCGTTAAATATGCTGAACAGTAAGTCAGGACAACGATGATAGATAAGTTGTAACACCTTTGCTGGAATACCATCTGGACCTAAAGTCCATGTCAGTTTCAGTGAAAGGACTGCCTCTTCCACTTCCAGCTTTGTGAAAAGTGGACACTCAACTGCTGTTTTACCATGGACAGTGTCAACGCAGACGGGATGGTCCATATTTACTGCAACATGTATGCAAGGTTTCCGTAGGGCACCAAGCTTCCATATGACTTGCTTGTAGCCAAGGCTCCACGGATCCTTGTTCACATGATACACTATATCTTGCCAGCAGCAATCGTTGCTGCTGGAAATCAACTTGTGAAGGCATTTCCTGGCCGACTTATATGCTGTTACCCGGTTGCATGCCTTATCACGGTTCCATGCCCGTCGAAACTCACGCCGAAATTTGTGACACTCCCTTCGCTTTACAGTGATTTAAGTCGACCACCAGTACACTGAGGGTTTGTCGTGCCAGGGTTCCTGATGGGGAATAGAAGCATTGCAAGCAATCATAATGATGTTCATAGTTGAGCTCACCACGACTGGAGCTGCCGATTCCACTGCGAATTATCCTGCAGCGGAGCACTTGCTGTGAGCACTTCAATGAACCTCTCGGCGTCCATGCTTCCGATGTTTCACCCAAATGTAGAAGGTCAAAACCACAGGCTTTGGGAGACAACTAAACTGATCTCAAGCAAAACGCACTGATGATGACTTGCTGAGTAATCCTTTAATGCACTCAAATTGTGTCTCCTCCCTACTAAGGACTCCGAGGCGAATGTCAAGTCCAGTATGGTCCCTTTACAGCCAATATGGTGGAAGGTCGGAGTGTTTTCGGTGTTAAGTACGACGAGCGCTGTCCTAGCTGCCATTTTAGGATTCCTTTTCCGCAAGGATCTGTTCGAGGCATGACCCATTCGATTGCTTTAGCGTTGAAGTCTCCCTGAATGAGCAAGTTGCCGTCTGCGTTCGAGACAGCGCCCTCCAAAGCACTAAGCTTGGCTTGGAAAGATGATATCGATTGGTTCGGCGTTAGGTACACACTTAAGTAGGTCATACCTGAGCATGGAACCTACACAAAACCATATCCGCATCTACAACTCTCTGGCTGGAAATCACTGTTGTGAACCCAGATGCTGGCAGTACCAGTTTCATCAGTATATCATTATGTAGACATTTAATCATGTTTTTGATCACCCAGCAGCATAAAGTCGGCTTTCATGACCCTCGTAATCAGCTCCAGCGAATTTTGGGCGGTTGAACTGCGGTGTAGATTTGGCTGCAGGATGCGGATCATAAAGGTTCTGCTTTTGCCTTCGCTAGGACTTCCTGGAAAACCCGGAATTTCCCTGATTCCTTAGTCCGGTCTTGGATCAGCATATTTGCAAAGAATACAGTGTGCCTCCTTTGCACACGCTTTTCTTTTTCACCGCATTTGTTACATGAGGAACTTCTATCGGGCGCTTTGCATACTTGTGCGCTGTGATCATCGCCAAGGTATTTGAAACATTGAAGAGAGGCTCCTCTTAGCCTTTTCCTGCAGACAATCTAACCTATTCTTGCTGTCCCCTTATTCAGGAATAGCTCGGTGTCCTTTTCGGTCAAGTCAATGATGGCCATACATTTTCGGCAATAGTTTCCTGGTATCAGCCTTGCTTTGATCCTGCCCTCGCTAGGGAACCCCCTTTTGATGTTTGGGTTTGGCCACTACTGCTTGCTGAATACGAGGAGAGTGAGCCACTTGAAGGTGGAATGTTCACATATAAGTTGTGTATCGGTTGTCCCGACGATTGCTGGGAGGTTTGGCCCAGATTAATCGCTTGCTGAGTTTGTTGAGAAAGGATTCTTTGTGGACTCCTTGTGTATGTCTCTTACTTCGATTGTCTCTATCCATTCAACCGAAGCTATAGCACCGCTTTCACCGAGGACTTTCTTTCTTTATATTTGGCTTTGGCTCTGAGTTCGACCAGTATGTTGCCCCATCGCGTTATTCGTACTGCTTTAATGGCAGTGTTGGTGTGTTTAGGCCTTCATCTCGTCCTGATATCCTGCAGCACTTTCGCGTAGGATCAGCCATCTTGAGATTTTACGAGCAGTGCCTGTTGCCGAGATCTTCTTCGGAGCTTTTTTCTCTCCTGTTTTGCATCAGGTCTTTTTTCTTGTCAGGCATCCATGCAAACTCTATTTCTTGGTGGCTTTCTTCGCTCCTTTTATCAGCACTATCTGGAACCCCTGTTATGGTGTTCCGCACTCTGCCTTCCTTTTTCTATGCTGGTCACCCTGAATTGGGCTGGACGCCATTCTTTTATTAATGTTTGATGGCGGAGCTATCTGCGCGATGGTGGAGCTATCTGCGCGTGCCTTTTAGACTCAGCTGACTGCGCTCCTTTAGCCTTCTGCATTTTGTTGGCTTTCTGTTACCATTCAGCCTTGAACCAGCTCCTCCTATAATGCCCTATGCAGTCCAGGAGCTCTTCTAGTTCAAGGAAGCCAATCTTTACTCCTTTGTTTATTTTTGGTGAGTCGCATGCAGATTGTATTATTTTTAAGTATATCTCCCGCTTTTCGGATTAAGCTTTCTTCTTCAACCCGCTGGGCAGCGATTGTAGTTCGCACCACATTTCTTAGGAGAGCTTACGGCTTCCGTTTCTATGTACTGTACTCCCGCCACATTATCGAGGGTGGCGATGAAATCACACAATGGCGTTTTATTTATCTGGTAACTGCTTTCTTTTCCTGCCGTCATCTCTTTGTGGACTTTAAGATGGTTCGTTATTATTCCAGTATTTACGTACCTTGCTTCAGTCGCTTTGGTTACGATCGCAGCAGTAACCATCGAATGCTCGATGTTCTTTATATTCTATTTACACCACCGCTCAAACGTCTGGCGCGTCCTGCAGAGTTTCCCATTTTTCCTTTTTAGGACGGTTTAGCGTTCGCATCATTTTTTCGCTGCGCGCAAACGCCGCAGGAATCTCTATCTGGACAAAACTGTCTGTTAATCTCCGTTCGTTGTCCGTCTTCACAGTCATTGTATTCATCGTTGCTTTTGTCATTGTAAGTACCGCTCCCGGTTACATCCGTTGGTTGCGTCGTCACTGTTGTTGGTTTTGCTTTATATTTTTGGGTTTTTTTTATCTTTTTTTTATTTAAGTTGCCTCAATTTTATTGGATCCCCCTAGGAGCCACTATATCCGTTTGTATGTGTAGTTGCCTTTGTGTTCCCATGGTTATCTTTGCAGAGCAGGGAAGCCAGTCGTAGATTGGCACAAATCCTTTTAGGGAGAAGTGCTCAGAGCCAGACCAGCGCTACTCGAGAGTCCGTCTCATCTGAACTTTCATCACCAACCTATTGGTGCAAACTTGGAACGTACTCCGAAGCCTGCCAATGTTTTACCGGGACAGAGACGGTATGATAGTTGAATTGGAGCATTTCCCGCACAAGTGTCACCTTGGCACTACCGTGCAAAGCAACTAGATCCAAACCATCATATCCGCCAGCCCGAAGAATTAATTCTAGATGTTTGTCCAAAGCGTAGTCCGCATTCAGTCAGAGTCGTTACCTATCATCACTGGAGGAAACTTCACAGCGCCCCCCATATCCTCGGGTCTGAGGGGGCACCCCTCCCCAAAGAATGCTAGCCTCCAAGAGTACTCTTGTCGACCGGCACTCCCCCTGCGGGAGTTTCCTCGGGTACGTGGGGTAGAAATCCCCAAAGAATGCTAGCCTACAAGAGTATTCCCCCTGTGTCAGTTTTACTCTGTTTTAGACATCTAATGACTTACGTATTTGAAAATTCGATATATTGCTGAGATATCCACGGTACTTTGAAACAAAGTTTGACGAAGTATAGGTCACAGTAAGGGACTTGATAGCCGTTCAGCTGTCACTGAAAATGTGAAAATTCACTCCAATTGTTTAACTATATAAAAGTATGTTGGCCGCTTCAAAAAGGATGCTGGAGGACACTATAGTAGTCCGGTATGTACAGTGAAAAACCTGAGTTAGGATCAACAGAAAATATTCCACTCCTCACTTTATTGTTCAACTTTGAGCCACCGTTACATTGTTCTATTGCATCTGTTTCTTCAGATATTCAATTAGCCCATTCACCTTTGGTAGGGGTTTGAGTTTCAAACCCTGAGTTTAACGATGTTGGACTTTAACATAATCGAAGATTTAAAATACATCAGGTTCGGTTCACTGTTCCATGGACCATTACAATCTAGTCTTACTGCTTTGTTGCGCTACAAGATGAGCAAAACGATTCAAAGCAACAAAGCGGCACTTGGAGTACGGAGTGCTGCTGTGATGGGAAACCTACCTACGCACTTTTTCTATCACCCTCCGATTCACCCTAAAGAATAACAGGCTGCCGGAATACTGCAACCTGCAGCAGATTTGATTCTACAATGCCAGTGTGAATGAACGAGGTGAAGATGTGAGGTTATAGCCCCGAAATTACTCTACCTTACCTTGTGTGCTTCTTCCGCAATATAATTTTTTTTCAAAGCTTCGAGCCCTAAATAAATCCTCAATTTGCTTTTGTATTTTTGAGGCTTATAGGGATTCCATTTAGTATTGGTATGCCAAATCTTTGAACTCTATAATCAGCTCCAATTTTGGACTTTACCTTCAATCATCGAGATTCTGTGACCATGATCTAAATTGAGAATCCGTAGTTGTTGTCTGTTGTCAGATGTGTGTTACCCCCTACATTGGCAAGAAGCTCGTCTGGAGATGAAAGCACCACTCGGTTTGCACCACTCGGTTTGCCCCCGATTGAGCCGCCAAGCGAGAACGCGGCTCGCCATAATGCAAGCAGACTGGACTAGACTCCGCACTTTCTTTGAAGTAGCCTTTTCCCAAAAAATTTGCCCTTACATATTTATCCGGCATACACGTACGTCGCAAAGAGACCAAAAAGTGGTTACTTCCAGCTCTGACCGCGTTGAAACACCACCCAAACTAAAGTTCACAACTAAGTTGTTTAAGCAACGCAAAAACTTTGAAATAATATTCAAAACTTCAACTCAAATTTATGATACCACTTCATTTTCCATAACGAAATTTTTGTCTCAAATCAGTACAAATTTATATTGTAATATTCAAATAAACTTAAATTTACTCACCGAATTTCTACGTTTTAAAGAATGGGGAGCCTTCTCGACAGCGATGCTGCTGGATATTTTCCATTCCTAACACCTCTGATGTACCGCTTTTTGGCGGTTTCCTTTCTCCAGGCTCGAATGCTCCTTTCGCCTACCATCCAATCAAAACTCCCCCTCCAAATTCTTGTACTAATCTGCCGGTTAGAAAATTCCGCAAAAACTGGCTGAGCTTTAATTATCAAACTCCACTCGTCGAGCTCCACACCTCGTTTAACTCCATTATCGGAAAAAAAGAAGAAGACCTAAACCTCTCTAAACTCTCTGTCATGTCGTTGTTACCGTCTCGTTTGGCTCCACTATCGAAAAAGACCCTAGAACCAGTGGTTCGATTCCCCATTACACTTCCCATCCACCGGGAATTCTTTGACGGCCGTCCCCGGGGTAATTAAACCTTGCATTTCGTCGTATATTGCGTGTGTTACCATCTGCGGTTGTTCAAATGTATACATTTATGAGTATTGTTGGCTCAAATCTGTTGATAGCACTGCAGTTGTTGCACTTTCGGATACTTTTCGTTTCTCTTATGCTGCGTGACGAATGCCAACTACAGAGGATGGCAGTAGTCAATGTTTATACTCACCCCCCGTTGGCCGTCATCGCGGAGTAATTTAAAACATTTGAATTACACCGTCCGGGTAGTTTATTGTCGCCGGGGTTCTATTGGGTGGTCCTCGTAGTTTATCGATCAACCGAAGTTGCGTTAAGCTGTTGTGACACGTGTGCGTAAATAAAGTGCGAACGATTGAGCTACAATGGAACTTTCACGGGTGTGTCAGAAATGCATGTAAATTATCCATTACTTAGTCTCAAATGTTTATTTGCTTTCTTAATGAGATATTCGTTCGCAATCTCGAAACGGATATTCCTCGACCTTCGTAACATTACTAACTGCAAACTCCTGCTGACCGTAGCTAAATCGAAGGCATGGTGAGGCTGACTTCTATCTGACCCAGCTTTTGAGCGGGCATGGGTGTTTTCAGTCTTACCTGCATAAGATCGGTAAGTCACGGTCCACCGATTGTCGGTTTTGCCCAGGAGAGGAGGACAATGCCTGTCACACATTTTTTTACGTATACCAAATGGGTCAGGCTGCGAAGGGCTGCAGGGAGACGGGAGAGCTCACCCCGAATAATATAGTTGCGGTGATGCTCGAATCGGTTGACAAATGGAACCAGGTGGCACATTATGGTCGGGCAGCCCGAAAATATAAAAAGGACTCACAGCAGCCGGGGGTGCTGGGGCTGGGGGATCGCTCTTCTGGCATTTCCTCTTCCCTCTCCCCTCCCGCTAGGAAAGGGACTCCCCAGCTTGAAGGCGCTCCACGGCGTAACAAAACGAGACCTGGCCCGAAGTAATGTGTCAAACGGTTCAGGGCTGGGCTCTCAGGTTGACAGAGGAGGTGTTTAGTGGGTAGTCCATTCGCGCATGGGAGTCCCACACTTTGTGCATAAATAGCATTCACCTCCCTACCACAAAAAAAAACTCCTGCTCTATAACCCTGAATAAAATTTAATAAGTTTTTTCTGACCTTCGTATCTAAACCCAAATTAAACCTTAAAAATAAACTAACTTCAAATTAAAGCAATCGTAAAATTTTGTCCTGATTGCAAACTATGTTTCAACTTGTTCACAAGGCTGCATGTTAGTCCTGTTATTCCTATTTAGTAGTAACATCAACAACTCACAGCACCTACTGCATGTTTTCACCTGTTTAATCCCTAACGGCCTCCCACACTGCAAGCTCTCATCATTACATCCATTAAGGACTTGTTTGTACGCTGTTAAACAAACCACCAACTATAAATAAAGAACATCAACATGTAACACAGAAAGGATTTCAGATGCACTACTCTCTCCTCCGAAGCACACGGATCAATAATAATCCGCAACTCAAAGCTTCTGTTGCATCCAACACAGACAGTTTATATAAGTTTAAAGTAACATGCACAATCAGTAAATATTTCAAGGATTTGAGTAAATAGGAGCAGGTATGTACTTGGATTTTCTCTTCCATTGTATATACACAATAGACAAAAGTTGATAAATAATGTATTTATATCGTGTATCCTTCACACCAAATTTCTGCTTCCATTTTCTTTTCCAATTCCAATTCCATTGCTAAAGCTTAATCGAACAGTACTTAAAATACTCTTTTGTTTCATAGGGGATTCATATGGGATGGATGTATGTATAAAATGTATTGAACAAGGATAATACATTTCAAAAGATATCTTATAGGAAAGGATGTTCCCTACAATTCACATGCGGCTTTGGGAAAGTTTTTGGTTTGATTTAGATGTATTTGTATTATTCTTAGCAGAAATAAGAAAAGAGAAAGGAGGAAAACAGGATGAAGAAAATAGGATTACGAAATCCTAAAGGATTATAAAATCTCAACGAATGGACCAAAGAGTGGATTTCATTTTCAAAGAACTCCAACCACGTTCATGTACCAGCGACGGGTGAAGATGATGAGAGTAAAGTGAATTTAATCTTAAGGAAAGGATGTAGATAAAAGGCAGCTTAGGTTGGGTAGTAGCTGTTTTCATGGAGAATTTTTGAGATAATAAGAAAGATGACAAGTTAAGTCCGCGTGGATTTTAAGATTTGTTAGAAAATATAAAATTGACATACTGAGATAAATACGAGTATACGAGTAAGTAATCTGAAACACATACAATTTTTTTCATTATTGAACAAATTAAAGAAATCAAACAGGGTTATCCATTTCGTGGTAGGAAAGTATAATCCTGCCATTTGACATCTGTGAAAATTAAATGTCATCCAAAGCGTGTTATTTTTAGTTGTAGGTTTGCCATTTAGAAATATGGATCGTTTAACAGTCGAAGAACGCGTTAAAATTATTAAATTTTATTATAAAAATGGTGATTCTGCTGTATCAACATTTAGGGCTTTACGAGCCGGTTACGGTCGACATAATCGACCTACACAGCAAACGATTTCGAACACATTGAGAAAATTTGAAGAGACTGGATCGGTTATTGATATTGGAAGGTCTGTGCATCATCGCAACATTCATTCTGCTGAAAATATCGCCGTCGTTGCTCAAAGTGTGGAGGAAGACCCGAGTGTGGAGACGTGCTCAACATTTGGGCTTGTCTTACGGCTCATTGTGACGGAGTTTGCATTTGGATTTGCATCTCCATCCGTACAAAACCCAACTTACTCAAGAACTTAAGCGTCAAGACAACAAGCCATTGATAAAGATTTTTCAACAAAATTTTCTGTAGTGATGAGGCTTATTTTTCGCTCAGTGGTTACGTAAATAAACAGGATTGCCGCATATGGGGCTCTCAAAGAGGCCTTTGCATCCGGAAAAAGTGACCGTTTGGTGTGCATTATGGTCTGGTGGTGTTATTGGCCCGTATTTTTTTGAAAACGATCTAGTAAGAGCCATTATAGTCAATTCTGACTGCTATGGACGGATGTTAACCGATTATTTTTGGAGGGAAATTTAAGATTGTGATCTGGAGAACATGTGGTTCCAACAGGACGGAGCCACAAGCCACACAACGCAGGCTAATCGAGCACTTTTTCAAAAGAAATTTCCAGGACGCGTAATTTCGAGATTGAGTGATGTCAATTGGCCCGCAAGATCCTGCGATCTAACACTTTTGGATTTCTTTTTATGGGACTATGTGAAAGATCGTCTTTACGCGAACAATCCTGAAAATCTTGAGCAATCGAAAACCAATATTCGTGAAGTTATGGCCGAGATATTGCCGGATATGTGCCGAAAAGTCATTGAAAATTACCTCAAAAGAATTGAGGCCCGTAAAAGGCCCCGTGGAAGACATTTGAATGATGTTGTATTTCACGTATAATGGCAAGGTTCAACCTTTATATTGAATAAAAAATTTGTTTCCATCTGAATATTTTAATGTGTTTTCTTTAGCTTTACTTTTCCAAGCGTAAAATGAATAACCCTATATATCTACCAAAAGATTTCAAAATATTTATTTTCTTTTTGATTCTCACTTTACAATAATTCTTTCTTTTTTCTTCCAGGTAAGCGTTACTTCTGCAAATTTATTTCAAGTTTTTATCCAAGTAAGTAAACGTTCAATCGAGTAAATGCTCCCAACCAAATTTGCGTTTTCTATATGAGTTCCAATAACACCATCTCAAATGTTTTTCTTATAGTAACCCAATTTGGAAATGAAATAAATTTTCATCTCAAATCAAAAAACTAATTTAGAGATAAAAAAGTCTGACAAGCAGATAAGCGCTCCTACCAAAAGAGCTCTGTAACTATCCTAGGATTCGAAAAAAACGTTGCTGATGACGTGAACTAATGACTTGAATTATAAATCCAGGAGTATGGACCCGTAATTTAAGCCATCGGTTCATGTGATCATAAGCACATAATAGCTGCTATTTTATCTCATCTTGAATAATTTTTCTGAATGCTCAACCGATTGAGTACTGTATTGTGCCACAATGTCCATTCAGGACTGCAGCAATGGACTGCTGCCTCAGTGAGCTATGTTCTTGCCTGGTGATGCGTAAACGTGCTGGCATCTAGCTTTGCGGTGTCGTAGGATGGGTTCTTTCCACCAGCGCAAGATCTATTAGAAAAAAAAAGTTTCACGCTTATGAATTTTTATGACGTGGCAACAGGACACATTCGATACGTATCAAAGGCCGAAGTAACCGACCGAAGGGCATTGCAATACAGAGATCCGACAAATTTTTTCTCGTACCCGCGCGTGAGGTTCAACACCAACCCATCGTTGACGCGAATATTCACAGCCGACAAAAAAAGCGGAGCATCCGGGTGATGACTTGGATATGAAGAGAAAGTGAAAGGCCAATCATCCCTGACCAGAGCCTCCGAAACAACTAGAAAAGAAAGCTGCGCCCGATGGCTAGCTCATTTTTATGGAAGAGCCCGCCAACGTTACGGGTCTCATAGTCGTCCGAAGGAGAAGAAAAGACCGGTATTTTCTGTCTAACAAACTCATTCTTTATACTATATTGTATGTACAAATACTGGTTATTCTAAAAAGTATTGAGCCTTTTTTTTATCATTTTTCGATGGAATATTTCTTTTATTTAAAATGGATTTAATTTAAGTACATATTGTCCATTATAATTTATGGCCTTTTGCCATTATTATCTATGACCTGTTGTTTTGGGTAGAGTCATTATTCCATCTATGTAGAACTTCTGTGGTTTATCGGCAAACCACTTGGCCAAGTGATTTTCACAGTCCCTTTTTGAAGTGAATTTCTTTTCATTAAAGAAGTTTTGCAGAGACCGAATAAAATTGTAGTCTGATGGCGTAAGGTCTGGACTATACGGTGGATGCATCAAAATTTCCCAGCCAATCTCTGTCAATATTTGCCGGGTCATCAAATATGTGTGTGGTCTGGTATTGTCATGATGGAAGACAACGCCCTTTGGTTTGATCAATTCTGGCCGGCTTTTTTGCATTGCTTTTTGCAATCTGGTTAATTGCTGACAGTACAGAGCTGAAATGAGTGTTTGGTCAGGTTCTAGCACCTCATGATAAACAATTCCCTTCCAATCCCCCCATACACACAGCATAACCTTATTTGGTGTCAATCCTGGTTTTGAAGCCGTTGGTGATGATTCATTTTATTTTGACCATGATCTTTTTCGAACGACATTCTCGTATCTTACCCATTTTTTATCGCCCGAAATAATTTGCTTCAAAAATGGCTCGATTTCGTTGCGTTTTATTAGCATTTCGCAAATGGACATTCGGTCGATCAATTTTTTTGTGTTAATTCATGCGGCACCCAAACGTCGAGCTTCTTTGTGTATCCAGCCTTACGCAAATGGTTCAAAACTGTTTGGTGATGGATATTCTGTTCTTTAGCAATGTCGTGGCTGTTTATGTGTCGGTCTTCTTCAATTTTTTATAAGATTTCATCGACTTTTCAATGATTGGTAGACCTGAGCGAGGTGTTTTTTTTTTAATATCAAAATTTCAAGAATGAAAGCGAGCGAACCATCTCTTGGCTGTGGCTTTTGATAAAGTATCTTGATCATAGACACCACCAATTTGTTCACGAGCCTGTGATGCAGTCTCACCCTGATCGTAGTGGTATTGTAAAATATAACGATATTTTTTTTTTGAGAAATTTTACTCATTTTTAAATGAACACAACTTTTGACACGAATTGTGAATACAAAACTGTCAACATGAAAATCGTAGACTGGAATATCACCTTTCAAATGCATGTCAGTTTGGCTCAATCTGGTTTGTATTGCCCGATATATGACAGCGAACACCATCTAGTGAAAAAAAAGGCTCAATACTTTTTAAGAATATCGAATGTATGACAAAATTATAACCTTTCTGTGTCCTCTGCAAAGAAAACGGCCACCCATCAAACTTCTCTGGATGCCTGGAAAGGAGAAGATTGTTAGACAAGATAGCGTTGTTAAAAAATAAAAGAACAATCCCCATTTCAACTCCATCTTTTGAATATATCCAAACCCTAATAGCAACAGCCCTACCAGCACAATCAGTACCTCTATACTTGGAAGTCACGAGTGGAAGAAATTCAACTATGCACCAGAACGCAGTAGCACAAGAGAACCCCCTTCAAAGACTCCACTGCGAAACAGTCCAAGTTTAAGGAGCGTCACCAGGGGATTTCCTCAAAAACGTTGCCCAATTCTCGCCGAAATACGATGGCAGACCAACACAGGACAAGCCAGTTTTGATCATTTAGCTAAAACTTAACCTATATGGGGTAACTAATCTGTCTCAACATAAACTCTCTAGTTTCCCATGAAAAAAGAATATTCGTGTCTAACCTTACAAAATCCAATCAACCAGACATCGTTTTCCTTAACGAAACAGTGTTAAAACCGACACACAAGGTCCGAATAGAAAACTACCAAGTACTTAGAAACGAAGCAGGCAGAGGAACTGCTATTCTATATCGAGACCATCTATCAGTCGACTAAATAAATTTTAACCATCCTAACATTTCCTGCACACTAGCAACTTCAAACATGCGAAGACATAATGGTAGTCATGGGCAAATACTAATTGGATTTATTTACATCCCAGGAAACCTGGGACCTTCAAGAGAACCGACCCTTAATAGAATACTAACAATAGCTGCTAATCACGATTCTATCCTCCTCGGCGGAGACCTCAACGCGAGACATGAACATTGGGGTGATTTCACACGGAATCCAAACGGCCAAAGAATATATCAATGGTCCTGTCGAGCGCATTTCTAACATGCGCCATCGTCAATGCAGGTGTCCCGTTATACTCAAGAAGCAGCTCCTTCTTAGACAAATTTCTAGTGTCACAAGACCTACTAAATGGTAACACAACTGCCTACCAATGTGCAATCCTACCATCAATATCCGATCACTATTGTATGAAACTAACCCTTCATCTAAATAACCAAACCACTATTGAAGAAATACCGAAAAAATTTCGCTCCTTTGCCTCTGTTGATTGGACAGAGCTCAGAGAAGACCTCAAAGACGATTTACCCACCGGCTGAAAAGGAATTCCATATAAGTTTTGCTTTTAAGCGTTCAACAAACGAAGCAAGTATTTTCGAAATTTTTTTTTTTGCCATAAAATCAATTGCTTCGAACCAGCCACTGCACTATGCACTTGAACAATGATTAAGTCTAAATTTTGGTAAAGGTGGAAAAGCTTGTCCTGTTTTATATAACTAGAAAAGCTCTTTCGTAACTTTGTTCAATATCCAGAGATGTCTTTGAGGTGTACTATCCACTTTCGCCTTCCATAGTTCACAGTTAAAGGTTAAATAAGATCTTTCGATTTTTCTTCTCCAGGATTTTTCTTCGTATCATAATTCTCAGTGTTGATCCTTTCGATGCTAAAGAAATCGGCCGACGCAAGTGGAAGTCGCCTTTGGAATGAGATTCTTATGTGTTCCTTTTTTATCTCTTTAATCATACACACAAAAAATGTACTGCAGGTCACTCTTTCGCAAATAAAATGATTTATTCAGTTATGACAAACTTGAAGATTAGCTGCATACACAGGAAAAAAAGTATACAAATCTATGATAAGACCTGTGTTGCGCGATGGGTGTGAAACATGGTCCCTAACCCAAGCATCCGCAAACATATTGAGCGCCCTCGAGCGGTGGGTCCTGAGGCGAATAATCGGAGCGAAGCAAGGCGGGGACCAATGGCAAATTCGAAACAACCATGAGCTGTATGAAATTTTTGAGGAACCGGAGGTCTCAAGGATTGTAAGACTGCGGAAGCTGCAATGGACTGGACACATGAATCGTATGGATGAACAACGGATATCCAGGAAGGTATTTAGTGGGGGAATCGGAGAGCCACTGGGGAAACCGAGGAAACGCTGGTCTGACTCGGTCGTCGAAGACAGTTCTTCGCTGCTCGGATTTCGACCAGTCCAGAGGAGCAGTCGATGAATCGAGATAGTTGGAAGTGCTTGTTGCAGGAAGCAAAGGCCCAAGAGGGGCTGTATTGCTGTGAGGAAGAAGAAAAAGTCACTTTTCAGCCTTGGTTGCCCTTGTGTTAACCACCTGGGAATGGTGTCGAATAACTGGTTTAGCCAAACCTTTTTCTAGGAGTTCTACCAGTATACGTTTGCCAATTTTTCGTATATTTCCTTATCAAATTAGACGGCATTGTTCAATTATTCATGAACCCTTCTTATCAATTACTTCTTCCTTTTGCTTTTTGGACTAAACAAAACAAGACAAAATTTATTTTTTTGCAACTCGTCAAATGTCTACACCGAGGAATTTTAACAATTTCGTCACGCTAAGTGACGCTGCTCTTGATGTAACCGGCATAAATGATTTAGCGAGGCCTTGTTTCAATTTTCTATTCCATGAATCTTATTTTTTAAATATACCAGCTGGGGGTGTAGGGAATTTCATATCTGGAAAGTTCTGTAAATGTAAGTATGTAAGTAATGCGGGTAAATTTTCTATTTTGTCAAAATTGGTTCATTGGGTAGCTAAACCGTTCCGGGAATTGCTTTTGGTAATGGTTGGGCTAGTAAATGCAGTTCGAATATCATGCTAATAATAAAGCGCAACTAAAAACACCAAGTCTCCCAGTAGAGATTATCTAAAACAGTGTGTTTAACAGACGGCCCACGTGAATATTGTAGTAAATCAAGTCCAGTAATTCTCAGTGTGTTACTGAACAATTTCCCGAATCGAAATCTTCTGAACTTATGGATATTCGCCTCTAATTAACTTTTAATTAGTCGCGAAATAGAAAATGAAGTTGTATTTTTAGAGCATTACTGAGGAAAAGGCAAGGAAACAGCATGGCCCAAAATGTTTTCAAACCAAATAATACGACAAAGAGCCCACAACATCGTATTGAATTCACCCGGACCAAAAGCAGAAGTTAAAAATGCCAAAAAACATGATTGATTGTTTCAATTTAT
Organism: Odontomyia ornata; assembly: GCA_963969285.1. Taxonomy (NCBI): domain Eukaryota; kingdom Metazoa; phylum Arthropoda; class Insecta; order Diptera; family Stratiomyidae; genus Odontomyia; species Odontomyia ornata. Next base: position 27,945,942 of record OZ017740.1, on the reverse strand, counting down.
TTTTGATACGTATATAATAGATCATATTCTTAGAAATACAAATGTATACGAGTACATTGAGAAAGTACGAGTTGGTGGTGAAGGTTCGGCTGCAACGAACTCCTGATTGGCGCTGGTCTGGCCCTGAGCACTTCTCCCCATAAGAACTTGTGCATGGCCTCCCTGCTCTGCAAAGACAACCATGGGATCAAAAGAGCGACTACACACATGCACGGAGATAGCGGCTCCGAGGGGTGACCTAATAAAACTGTTGCAACCAACGACCCTGGAAAAAGTTAAAAAACAAAAAACCGAAAAAATGAAAGCGAAAATAACAAAAATGACAGCGCAACCAGCGGTTGCAGCACGGGCTGCAAACAGATATTAACACACTGTCTTGTCCAGACGTAGATTTCCGTGGCGTTCGTGCGCAGCAAGAAAATTATGCGAACGCAAGAGCACCCTAAAAAGCAAAAGCGGGAAACTCTGCAGGATGCGCAAGATGTTCGAGCGGTGGAGGAAAATATAAACAACATCGAAAATTCGATGGTCAGGGCTGCGATCGCTACCAATGTGATTGAGGTAATGTTCGTAAATCCCGAAATAATAGTGCACCATCCTGAAGTCTCCAAAGAGATGACAGCAGCAAAAGACAGGAGTGGCCAGACAAATAAAGCGCCGTTGTGTGATTTCATTGCCACCGTCGTAAATACGGCAGAAGTACTGTGCTCAGAAAGAAAAGCCAATAACTCCTCTAAAGGAAGGTGGTCACAATGTACAATTGCCACCCAGCCTAATGAAGAAAAAAGGCCAATCTAAAAGGCGAAAAACGTTCTTAAAAGAACATGATTTGCATGCGTCTTGCCAAAAATCAACAAGGCAGTAAAGATTGGGCTCCTTGAACTAGTGGAACTCCTTCCCTTTATAGGGCATTATCGAAGGAGCTGGTTAATAAAGCGCCGTTGTGTGATTTCATTGCCACCGTCGGAAATATGGCAGAAGTACTGTGCTCAGGTGCGAAAGCCAATAACTCCTCTTAAGGAATGTGGTCACAATGTACAATTGCCACCCAGCCTAATGAAGAAAAAAGGCCAATCTAAAAAGGGGAAAATGTTCTTAAAAGAACATGATCTGCATGCGACTTGCCAAAAATCAACAAGGCAGTAAAGATTGGGCTCCTTGAACTAGAGGAACTCCTTCACCGTATAGGGCATTATCGAAGGAGCTGGTTTTAGGCCGAAGAGCACCAGAAGACCGAAAACGAGTAGAAGGCTAAAGAAGCGCTCAGAGCTAAGTCTAAAGGGTAGGCGCAGATGGCTCTACCATCAAACATCAATAAAAGAATGGCGTCTAGCCCAATCGAAAGAGACCGTGATAAAAAAGAAGGAAGAGGGCGTGGAACGCTACGTCGCGGATCGCAAAAAGCCGCGAAGAAACCTTTTCAAAACGCGCCAGTAAATAAAGTTGGTACGGACGCCCAACAAGGAAAAATACCTGATGCGAAACAGGAGAGAAAGAATCCCCGAGTAAGAACCTGGCAGCAGGCACTACTCCCAAAACCTCAAGATGGCCGATCCTATGTGCAGGTGCCGCGGGGAAATGGGGGAATGTAAGTCCCGAAGACACCAATACTCCCATTGAAGCGGTACGACCATCGCGGTTGGGCCACATACTAGTCGAATTTGGAGTAGATGTCGACGATAGGGAAGTATTCTTCGACGCAGTAAAGAAAATCCTCGGCAAAAGCGCAACTATAGCCTCGCATGAGCCGATGGCAATGACCAAAGTAAGAGACATTGACTGCGCCACAGATCGGGCTGAGGTAGAAGAAGCCATCAAAAGGGAGTTGCTTAGCGTGTGCAGGATCAAAGCGATGCTGACACAAAAAACCATGGGGGACAACGCATGGCCATTATTGACTTGACCGAAAAGGAGAATTTCTGAATAAGGGCAAGGTAAGAAAAAGGTAGGCTGTCTGCAGAATACGGCAAAGAGCAGCCCCTCTTCAATGTTTTAAATGCCGTTGCTATAGTCACACTGCACAAGTATGCAAAGGGCCCAATCGGAGTTCCCTATATTACAAATGTGGTAAAACGGGACATGAAAGAAAAAAGTGTGCAAGGAGGCACACTGTATTCTTTGCAAGGAAGCTTATCCAACACCGGATTTTCACCACGCCTTGGGATCAGGAAAATGCCGAGTTTTTCAGGAAGCCCTAGCCAAGGCAAAATCAGAACTTCGATGACCCGCATCCTGCAGCTAAACCTACGCCACCGTTCAAATACCCAAAATCTGCTTGAGCAGTTTGTGAGGGACATGGAAGCCGACTTTATGCTGCTGAGTGATCAGCACCACGATAAAACTTCGGCATGATGGTATCCTGATGAAACTGGTACTGCTGCCATCTGAGCTCGGAACAGTGATTTCCAGGTGAAAAGCTGTGGACGGGGGAATAGTTTCGTTTGAGTTTGATGCTCAGGGATCACCTTCCTTAGTGTGTACCTAACGCCGAACGAATCGATATAATCTTTCCAAGCCAAGCTGAATGCTTTGGAGGGCGTTGTCTCGAACGCAGACAGCAAAACGCCCGTTGGGGCTGCAGCAATCGAATGGGGCATGCCTCAAACAGATCTCTGGGGAAAACGAATCCTAGGAATAGCAGCCAGGACGATGCTCGTTGTATTAAACACCGGAAATGCACCGACTTTTGGTCGTATTGGCTGTGAAGGATCCATACGGGATGTGACGTTCGCCTCGGAGTCCTCAGTACCGAGGATACATAATTGGTGAGTATTAGAGGAGAACTCAGCCAGTGATCATTAGTGCATTCTGCTTGAGATCAGTGATGTTGTCTCCCGACATCCGTGCTCTCGATTTGTTACAATTGTGTGGAACATCGGAAGGATGGATGTCAAGAGGTTCAACAAGATGCTCAGAGCAGGTGCCCGGCTGCAAGAAGATTCGCAGGGGACGGAAGAACTGGCAGCTCAAGTCGTAGTGAGCCCAGCTATGAGCATCACCATGACGGCTTGCAACGCTTCTACGCCTCGTCGTAAACCCCGGCATGGCAATCCCCCAGTGTACTGGGGGTGCACTGAAAGCGCGAAAACCGAAGGGAGTGTCACAAACTTTGGCGTGAGGCTCAACGGGCCCGGAACCGTGACGAGGCATACAACCGGGTACCAGCACATAAGTCGGCCAGGATATGCCTTCGCGGATTGATTCACAACAACAAGGCTTGTTGCTGGCAAGATCTAGTGGACAATGTAAACAAGGATCCGTGGGGCTTTCGCTATATCCTAGTTATGCGGAAGCTTGGTGCCCTAAAGAAACCATACATACATAATGCGGAAAAGATGGACGAGATAGTGCGAGCACCCTTCCCCGTCTATGTTGACGCTGTTCATGGTGAAACAGCAGTCGAGTATCCACTCTTCACACAGCCGGAACTGGAAGAGGCAGCCCTTTTAATGAAAACGAGGAAGACTCCAGGTCCAGATGATGTTCCAGCTGAGTTGTGGCAACTAGTCTATCACCATTGTCCTCACTTATTACTCAGTTTATTCAACACTTGCCTGGTGGACGGGTTTTTGCAGTAGCTAGCGAGACTCGTGCTAATCAGCAAGGGGAAGGGAAATCCCGAATCGTCGTCTACAACTCCTCTAAAGGAAGGTGGTCACAATGTACAATTGCCACCCAGCCTAATGAAGAAAAAAGGCCAATCTAAAAGGCGGAAAACGTTCTTAAAAGAACATGATTTGCATGCGTCTTGCCAAAAATCAACAAGGCAGTAAAGATTGGGCTCCTTGAACTAGTGGAACTCCTTCCCTTTATAGGGCATTATCGAAGGAGCTGGTTAATAAAGCGCTGTTGTGTGATTTCATTGCCACCGTCGGAAATATGGCAGAAGTACTGTGCTCAGGTGCGAAAGCCAATAACTCCTCTTAAGGAATGTGGTCACAATGTACAATTGCCACCCAGCCTAATGAAGAAAAAAGGCCAATCTAAAAAGGGGAAAATGTTCTTAAAAGAACATGATCTGCATGCGACTTGCCAAAAATCAACAAGGCAGTAAAGATTGGGCTCCTTGAACTAGAGGAACTCCTTCACCGTATAGGGCATTATCGAAGGAGCTGGTTTTAGGCCGAAGAGCACCAGAAGACCGAAAACGAGTAGAAGGCTAAAGAAGCGCTCAGAGCTAAGTCTAAAGGGTAGGCGCAGATGGCTCTACCATCAAACATCAATAAAAGAATGGCGTCTAGCCCAATCGAAAGAGACCGTGATAAAAAAGAAGGAAGAGGGCGTGGAACGCTACGTCGCGGATCGCAAAAAGCCGCGAAGAAACCTTTTCAAAACGCGCCAGTAAATAAAGTTGGTACGGACGCCCAACAAGGAAAAATACCTGATGCGAAACAGGAGAGAAAGAATCCCCGAGTAAGAACCTGGCAGCAGGCACTACTCCCAAAACCTCAAGATGGCCGATCCTATGTGCAGGTGCCGCGGGGAAATGGGGGAATGTAAGTCCCGAAGACACCAATACTCCCATTGAAGCGGTACGACCATCGCGGTTGGGCCACATACTAGTCGAATTTGGAGTAGATGTCGACGATAGGGAAGTATTCTTCGACGCAGTAAAGAAAATCCTCGGCAAAAGCGCAACTATAGCCTCGCATGAGCCGATGGCAATGACCAAAGTAAGAGACATTGACTGCGCCACAGATCGGGCTGAGGTAGAAGAAGCCATCAAAAGGGAGTTGCTTAGCGTGTGCAGGATCAAAGCGATGCTGACACAAAAAACCATGGGGGACAACGCATGGCCATTATTGACTTGACCGAAAAGGAGAATTTCTGAATAAGGGCAAGGTAAGAAAAAGGTAGGCTGTCTGCAGAATACGGCAAAGAGCAGCCCCTCTTCAATGTTTTAAATGCCGTTGCTATAGTCACACTGCACAAGTATGCAAAGGGCCCAATCGGAGTTCCCTATATTACAAATGTGGTAAAACGGGACATGAAAGAAAAAAGTGTGCAAGGAGGCACACTGTATTCTTTGCAAGGAAGCTTATCCAACACCGGATTTTCACCACGCCTTGGGATCAGGAAAATGCCGAGTTTTTCAGGAAGCCCTAGCCAAGGCAAAATCAGAACTTCGATGACCCGCATCCTGCAGCTAAACCTACGCCACCGTTCAAATACCCAAAATCTGCTTGAGCAGTTTGTGAGGGACATGGAAGCCGACTTTATGCTGCTGAGTGATCAGCACCACGATAAAACTTCGGCATGATGGTATCCTGATGAAACTGGTACTGCTGCCATCTGAGCTCGGAACAGTGATTTCCAGGTGAAAAGCTGTGGACGGGGGAATAGTTTCGTTTGAGTTTGATGCTCAGGGATCACCTTCCTTAGTGTGTACCTAACGCCGAACGAATCGATATAATCTTTCCAAGCCAAGCTGAATGCTTTGGAGGGCGTTGTCTCGAACGCAGACAGCAAAACGCCCGTTGGGGCTGCAGCAATCGAATGGGGCATGCCTCAAACAGATCTCTGGGGAAAACGAATCCTAGGAATAGCAGCCAGGACGATGCTCGTTGTATTAAACACCGGAAATGCACCGACTTTTGGTCGTATTGGCTGTGAAGGATCCATACGGGATGTGACGTTCGCCTCGGAGTCCTCAGTACCGAGGATACATAATTGGTGAGTATTAGAGGAGAACTCAGCCAGTGATCATTAGTGCATTCTGCTTGAGATCAGTGATGTTGTCTCCCGACATCCGTGCTCTCGATTTGTTACAATTGTGTGGAACATCGGAAGGATGGATGTCAAGAGGTTCAACAAGATGCTCAGAGCAGGTGCCCGGCTGCAAGAAGATTCGCAGGGGATGGAAGAACTGGCAGCTCAAGTCGTAGTGAGCCCAGCTATGAGCATCACCATGACGGCTTGCAACGCTTCTACGCCTCGTCGTAAACCCCGGCATGGCAATCCCCCAGTGTACTGGGGGTGCACTGAAAGCGCGAAAACCGAAGGGAGTGTCACAAACTTTGGCGTGAGGCTCAACGGGCCCGGAACCGTGACGAGGCATACAACCGGGTACCAGCACATAAGTCGGCCAGGATATGCCTTCGCGGATTGATTCACAACAACAAGGCTTGTTGCTGGCAAGATCTAGTGGACAATGTAAACAAGGATCCGTGGGGCTTTCGCTATATCCTAGTTATGCGGAAGCTTGGTGCCCTAAAGAAACCATACATACATAATGCGGAAAAGATGGACGAGATAGTGCGAGCACCCTTCCCCGTCTATGTTGACGCTGTTCATGGTGAAACAGCAGTCGAGTATCCACTCTTCACACAGCCGGAACTGGAAGAGGCAGCCCTTTTAATGAAAACGAGGAAGACTCCAGGTCCAGATGATGTTCCAGCTGAGTTGTGGCAACTAGTCTATCACCATTGTCCTCACTTATTACTCAGTTTATTCAACACTTGCCTGGTGGACGGGTTTTTGCAGTAGCTAGCGAGACTCGTGCTAATCAGCAAGGGGAAGGGAAATCCCGAATCGTCGTCTACATACTGCCCTTATGCATGCTAGTCACTGCTGGTGTGCTACTGTCCGGAGCAGAAATATAGGGCGACTTTCTCAGTATCAGTATCAGGTATCAGGTATACCAAATATGCTCGGCACAGGTACAGAGAAGAGGAGCTCTGAAGTTCGCATCTTCTTATCCAATAGTCTCTGATTTGGCGGTGAGAGTTTTTGCTGGCGTGAAGAACCGTGCTATCTATCTGCGTCGAAACGAGGACACTAGGGAGATGGGTGTTCGTGAGGAGAGACCGCAGTCAGTCAGCGGTTGGCAGCAGTCTTGGGTGTGTTGCACGATGGGAAGGTAGACTGCGCATCTCATTCCGAATGCAAGACCATGGCTAAATCGAAGGCATGGTGAAACTGACTTCTATCTCAGCTTTTGAGCATGCACGGGTGTTTTCAATCTTACCTGCACAAGATTGGTAAGTCACGGTTCCCCGATTGACGGTTTTGCCCAGAAAAGACAATTATTGCCAACCATCTTTTGCATGCACAAAACGGAGCGGACTACAAAGCAAACCTCTACAGGGAGGCTGGAGAGCTCACCCCCGGATAATATGGTTGCGATGGTGGATCGGTTGACAAATGGAACCAGATGGCACATTATGCTCGGGCAGTCCTAAAAAATAAAAGGGGCTCGCAACAGCCGGGAGCGTTGGAGCTTTTCCCCTCTCTCCTCCCTCTAGAAGAGGGATTCCCCAGTTTGATGGCGCCTCACAGCGTGGCAAAACGAGACCCGGCCTGAAGTAATGTGCCAAATCGTTCCAGGCTGGGTTTTCGGGTTGACAGAGGAGGTATTTAGTGGGTATTTCAGTCGTCTTCTTGCGAGTATGGAAGTCTCATACGCTATGCATAAATGATATTCATCTCCTAAACGTAAAAAATAAATAGCAAAATATTAGGACTCGTGCGTAGAAACTCTTAAATGCGTTAAATAGTTTTGCTAGTTTGCAGGACTATTTAGTGGGTTAGAAGTAATGTTTTTTCCGTATAGACATTTTCCTTCAATTAAAAGTTTATGATAAGTCTTAATTTTTATCAAAAATTTCGATTCATAATCCTTAATTGCAGATCTAACACCAAAACTTCTCACCTCTATCAATAATTTACTAACTAATCAAGAGCAGACCAGGCTCATAGATGAATGAATATGCGTCATAATCAAGTCACATTAATTTTAATGCACACCTGATCCTTGAACACATTCCAACTAAGAGTGATATCACTTCCAACTTAAAACAAATCATTATCACAGCACATCACAATCCTATTTTCAACCCGCTCCATCAAATTAAACAAATTGATATTCATACTCAGGCAAATATATACAACCCTTAGCAGCCTATGCCCTCTTCCATCAACATTTAATAATCTTAATATTTCCCACGATGTCCCCGAGAACTGAAGACACTTTCACAGACTCAACTATGAGATCCTGGAGGAGAGAGAATATGAAAAACAGAATCCGTTTAGGTAACATCAGGACAGAGGTAAAACCCGGCCAGGATTTCACTTCACCGAGCAAGCACATTGCAACGGCACGAACCGAGAATTTAACACGTTCGAATGTACATTGGAGGATTCAAGGAGTTGTAACTTATCATAATTTCCGGTACATTAAAACAGAATATTTGCCACAGGAAATTTATACTGCTTTCTTGTTTTATGAGTGCATGAATTCATATCCTTCTTCCTTTCTGCTCACTACTCGGCATCGTTCCCGTCAATTTGTGAATTCTGCTGCTGAGATATCCGCTCTCGTGTATCTGGAGCTCAGCTTGATCCAAGATCTAGAGAGAGAGAGACGAGTAACAAATTGAAGTAATTTCTTAGCTCACGTAAGGCCATCGATTATAGTACTGGGTAAAACGTACTCGATAAATGATTAAGCGATTTAGCATTATCCGTATCTGTGCATAACCCACACACTGAGTAATCTCATAATCTAATAAAATTTTAACCAGGGGATAGTGGATTGTGAGGATAGGGTCGGAAATGATTGAGTGCGCTGCAATATGTTGCCAGGAGAATGTGATAGCCTGTGGGCTACCGAGCAAAGCTCCTAGGCAGGGAATCAATTGCTTCATGGTTTCTGGTGAAGCCGAGTTATATTTGGTTTTCCAGGAACCTGAAGCTCATATTTACTCTTGTTTGATTTATTTATAGGTCAAGTTGGTGGAATAAATGCTCCCCAGCATACCTGCTCAAGATTATCTCAGGTGTCTACAATATCCCAATCTTCTTACCAGACTGCAGTAGCTCGCAACAAATAAAAACTGAAAGTTAATTAACTTCATAACAGTTTGCTTAGATAATCTCGTAATCCTCTTCCTTCCCCTCCATAAATTCCGCAGATGAGTCCTGATAAATTATTGCGGCAATTATTTTCCGCCTTCGGATTTTATTAATTTTCTCGTTATATGAATCCTCTTACTTAGCGGTTCAGGATGTATCACACCGCAGTTCGTTGTGCGGGAATTCAAGGAGTCCAAAAATCATACGTAATAATTTAGAATGTGGCATTAGGTACATATTAGTGTTGAAAATGTGTACGGGGCGGAAACTGTGTCCTGACACCGCACTTTTGAAAGCACCTGGTAATAGATGTGGTCGCCTCCCCTCGAAAGTAGATGTAATCTTTGCAGATTAGGAGTAAACGCGTATATTTATGTTGCTCTTCACTAAGAGGTTTTCCATTCTCGCGAAGTGCCTTCGGAATGGGCCATTGCGATATTTTCACGCCCGCTCGCTGTGCGAATATTTCGCAAGTGAAAATCCATTACGGTAATGGCGCTACTTACTCTAACACATTGCGTTCAATTAATAACGACTCTCGGAAATTATGGGATATTCTTGCAGAGATTTAAACGATGCTGCGGGGCTCGAAGCCTTCAAAGAGTAGAACACAAAGGCAGGCAGGGAGAGAAAGGAAGAAGGATTATATGCTCCTGAGTGTACAATAAAAGCCATTAACAGTGGAGCGAGAGAAGGGATTAAACCGGAAAATATAATCACGTATCCAAAATATCAAATAACGACTAACACACCACATCTACTCGTATGCCTAGCGCGATGTTATGTCAGGTTGAGCTTAATAAAATCAAATCTAGGCCGCAAGGTGAGTTCATATCCTGACGCATTGACAAAAACCAGTGAAAAGCACGTTACATCAGAGACATGCTGAGTTGCGTAATTAAGCACCTTTCACGCAAGTAATTTATGTAATAGATGTCAAAGCTTGGTTTACTTAACCTTCGCCCTAAGGCATAGCTCCTGCGGTACGAAAACGCGACGTCAGTGTGGAAATGAGAAAATTAAATGGAATGAATTAACTGAAGCGTATATTGGAATTTCTTTGTCAAGTTGACGTTATAGAAATTTCCATTGCAATTAAAACAAGCATAAATGATGTTAACTAATTATCATAATCGTACTTTTGCGGGTGAGATGGCTGCCAACTATGTTATTGGATGTTCATTTTTAATTACCAGTTTATAGAGCGATTAAATCTTCTAAATGAATGTTTTGTGACGCGTTTGAATAGTTAGAAATGTTATTTCTGACGTTGAAATGCGATGGTGGTGTAAGGTTACGATTTTAAGGAAAGATATTGCAAAATCTGGAGGTTTGTAATTGTTTTCTCGGTATGTTTTGGTAATTAGAATAGCGTGAAAGAGCTTAGAAATTATATTGAAAAATCAAGGACGAATGTCAACTCTTAAATTGACAAGAAGACAGCTACACACAAACCAACATATACACAAACAATAAACAAGTTGGGTAGACAGAACTACGCTCGTGTCAGAAGGGTTGTGTACTTAACATACAATATACAGACATACCACTAAATGGTTTAATTCAAGAAAACTTTAATGACATACACAACAAATATATTTTTACTTTAAAAGTGAAACCAATGTTACTCCATTTTAAAGATCTCATTGAGGCCTTTCACATGACACCCCACTTGACCACCTTTGATTAAAAAAATTTTTAAGAGTCGCTCCTCCATATGGGGGATCCCCTGAAAACTTTTTTTCATCCTTAAACTTTCTAGGAGCTATAACTTCCAACCATTCCACAAAATATCATGGCTGTAGCTTCTACAGTTTTGGAGAAAAACTGCTGTGACATATAGACGGACGGATGGACACTGACCCAGGTACCGATTTTAATAGGATTTTGTATTTTAGTACAAAATCCTAAAATCCCAGAAAGTGATCATAATTTAACCCTTAAAAGCATTCATATTCAGAAAAAACGCTTGCCGATTTCCAGTTTATCAAAAAAAGGTGTTTTAATTTTAATAAATTCAAGTAACTTATGATGAAAATAAACAATTTTTATATTTAATACAAAAACAACTCTTTAATCATTTATTTTTAGTACTATACAGCGTAATTTCAAGCACAATATTGAATCGCATAAAGGCATTATACGCGTGTCATAGTGTTTAATTGTTTTGTTTCTATATTTTTGCACAAAACACTGTCGTTGATGCTATCAGCAGCCCATGAATATGTGGCAATGCAGAACGTCCTAACGTCAGCGCACGCTTCACGGCGCAAACAGACCCTCGTCTCAAGAGAAATCTCCGCCTGCCAGCCGATTCCACATATCAGCAGCGCGAGAAATTCCCCCGAGAAAAAGTGAAATTCACTTGAGCCGCCCTACTAGCTTCTCATGAATTAACATGTATGAGAGAACCTAGGCCAACGCCACTACTGGTTCATAGTCAACATTATCATCATCAGTAGCAAAAAATGTCAGCATTATCTTCAGCATCATCATCGACATAACCAACAACATCATCATCATCAACATCACCAAGAACAACATCATCATCATCATCAACAACAACGACATCATCATTCAGCATCTTCATCTTCGTAGCCGCTTACCTCGACGTAAACAAAAGGGAGTAAAAAATTCTGTCATTTTCAAAGATTAAAATAGAAATATAGAGTAAAAGCTAAAGACATGAATTTTTACTTTCAAAGTGGTGATCCCAACTTGCAAAAATAATGGTAGTCGGACGAAACGACGAGGATAGCGAGCATTGTCTCCATCAGGAGGCACCACCAACAGGGAGCTTATCACCGTCTCAGGAGGTAAACGTAGTCACCCAGTGCAGGCTGCCATTCTTCTGGTAGGCTAGTCCTGAATTGTGGTTCTTTCAGGTGGAACCTCAATTTAAGGTGCACAAAGTGGTACCGGACGCAGCCTACCATCTCACGGTATCATTACTGGACCTTAAAACCATCACGGATGTAGCGGACATCATTCATGCACCACCGGAGCACGACCGATATGGAGCGCTCAATGCAGCTATGGTAGCCCGCCTCACAGACTCACCTGATGCACAGCTACGTAAGCTGCTCACAGGCGCCAAGCACAGAGATAGGAGATCTTCACAGCTACTACGGCATATGCGGCACACGGGCTAGTGACGATGTCCTCCGTGTCAGATGGCTTAACCTCCTGATTCAGCAAACGCGCCGCATGCTGCTGCCCAAAAAAACCAAACGCTAGAGGAGCTTGCTGCTGTCGCAGACGGGGCACAAGACATGGGTCCGGGAGTGATGGCCACATCAGTGCAACCATCTTTGTACCCAATAATACCCTCATCTGGTCCTCCCTCACCGCGTTCTTCTTTGGACCATGTCGCTGCCGAGTTAGCTGCCTTACGTCTGGTGATTAAGCAGCTAACAAACTTGACTCAAGAGTTGCCTCAGCAACCACATACCTGCACCAACACACTGCGGGAGCGGTCCTCGTTAAGAAACGCAAGCCAACGATGAGGCCGCTCCGCCACTCCTGGACCAGACAGTCGCAGAGGTCACTGCTGGCATCACACCAAGTACGGGGCCCTAGTGTTGGGATGTAAGCAGCCTTGTTCCTTCCCAGCTTTAGGCCACACTACTAGGCGCTCGGAAAACTAGATATGCCGGCGTTGTACTCAGCGGACACCGCCGGCAACACCTTGGAGAGACGTCTTTATGTCTCCGACCGTGCTACAAAAACCAGGTTTTTGGTACGTTCCGGCTCTGCCCTCTTCATCATCCCGAGGCATTCCATCGCCAGGCCTCTTTGTAAGCAGAACCCTAGGTTTGAGCTAGGCCGGCCACTCCACTGGTCGTTCGTGATAGCAGATGTCCAGACAGCCATACTACGAGCCGATGCACTAAAGCATCATGGTATACTCATTAATCTGCGCAACCAGCGCCTCTTCGGTGATCTCACTTACCTCTCCTCAGTCTGCGTCCTCGGCTCCAGATATACACAGTATTAGCGCCGCTACTAAAGTGAAGGATACCATTGGAGACCAGTACAAAGGGATAGTTGCCAAATATGCAGATGCATCCACACAACCCGGGAAATCAGCCTCGGTCGCTGACCTACCCGTCCGCCACCAGATAGTCATCAATGGCCCACCGGTTTTTACGAGACCACGTCGCCCCGCGGGAGAAAACCTCGACGCAGCCGAGTTTGTTTTCTTGTTGGAACGAGGCATATTTCGAGTGGGCCTGTCCTCTACACATTGTGCCCAAGGACAGTGGTCACTGCCGAGCTACTGGGGATTACCGTCAACTGAACACTCAATTTGTCCGAATCGTTACCCACTGCCCATCATCGAGGATTTAATTCAGGAGGTCAGTGATATCGTTTTCTCAGTAATCGGCCTCCAGCGTGCTTTCGCCAAATTCCGGTTGCTCCTGAAGACGTATGTAAGACGGCAGTCACCACGCCCTTTTTACTGTATGAATTCCTTGGAATCCGTTTGGGTCCACGCAACGAAGCCCAAACTATGCAGTGAACTCTAAACCATATGCAGAGCATAGTTTTCTCGGCGACGACCATCACCAGCTCCACCTCAAGCAACTTCTTTCCATGATACAGGCGGCGAATCTCCACGTTAACTGGGATAAATGCCAAGTTGGTCAGCCTGAGGTCGACTTTGCTGGATACCACGTGCGCGAAGCTAGATTTCGACCAACAGCCCCCAAAACACAAACCATCGTATCTTTTCCCAAACCTACCATCCCAACTGAGGCGTTTTCTCGGGATGCTAAATCTTTATCGCCGCTGCATGCCACACGTTGCTGAGTCCCAAGCGCCACTAACGAAATTGCTAAAAGGTTGTACAAAAAAGAAAGCACTACTCATCTGGACAATCGACATTGAAGCGGCTTTTGGACGTTGCAAGCCAAGCATCGCCGAGGCAGCCACGTCAGCTTTTCTTTCGCCTTCGCACCCATTGGCACTTCACACTGACGCGTCCAGTACTTGGTACCGCGAGCATCTACAAAAGATGTACTTGTAATTTGCGTAAACAGTTACTATCCGATCTTAGCGTGATGACTCCAATTAATTTTCAATTACGACCCGACCAACAACAAATCACTTGTTTAAATGAACCCGCAATGGTGGAATGCAGCATTGTACACCTTGTGCCATTGCACAATACTTATAATCAACTCGATAAGATATTTTTACACGAAACGGTTGATTCCACTATGAAATACCTGCAATTTTAATTCTACCTTCATTTTTACTGTAATATTCTTGTCAATTGCGTTTTCAACCCCGCATACAACTCACCGATATAGACGTGTCGCGCAAGAGTTGACACCTCTGAATACGAAAATAATACACCCTAAATTTATTCCTATTCCACATATGAACGATTTTTATTGCCACGCCACGACACAAGACTTTCGCGAAAATGCGTAACAGTAATGGATTCTTTGTTTTCACATAGAACACTCACTAGATTGCGAACACGTTATCGATGGGAAATGGAGGTAATTTCAGGTTTCGTGTTTCAACAATTTACATAAAATTTTTGAGATTTGAAGGGCAGAAACCCGAACAAAATAAAGAGTTGTCACGTCCCGTGCTATTAATCTTGAATCTCTGTGGGTGAATGTTGAAGAGGAACCACAAATTTCTTTGCATGCATTGATATTGTTGATGGAACAGTAATTTGTTTTTTGGCTCCAAGAACTCGAACACATGCACGACAAGGGAGCCGTTCTCGCTAGTGGATCGCGTTCATTTATATGTTCAATTGCGAACACGATATCGATGGGAAATGGAGGTTTCGCGTTTCAACAATTCACTTAGAAGTTTTAAGATATGAACGGCAAAAACCCGAGCAAAGCAATAAGTTGTCACGCCCCTTGCTTTATAATGCTTGCCGGCGCGGTTCTCACGACGTGTTCTGCTCACGGTCAATGAGAGACTCCCTGTTGTTCCTACTCATTGCCTTGCGGGACTCCTTACAACGGAAGTTGACAAGCCTTCCATCTTCTTTCCACTGTATTGGGAAAGTGCAATTCCTGGATAAGCTCCGTTGTTAAGTGGTTGCCGTGTCCAGATTTCAATTGCAAATTTAAATGATCAATATTATTTCAAATTTACAATTGAAATTTTGATCAGCATTATGGTGGTTTTCGAGCAGTTTGCTTAGGTGACTGCTTGATTACTACAATTAGCCTACTGGATGTACGTTCATGTCCCATGGGAGGCCTTAAGGTTTTATTACAGGGTTTGGTCTGTTTACACATATTCTAGTTATTGATATATGTACCCACATCTTTGCGCTAGGTGGGTCAATAATAATATCGACTCAATAGTTCTGTGGTTTCACTTATTCCACAATGCGACGATTAGCGTGAGCTTTTGTAACTATTTGGTATCCATAATTTAGTAGTAGGTATGTCTACTACGGAGTCGGTCAATCGGCCTACAAGAATATAGATTCGTCCATCTCGAACCCACATAGGTTAGGAAACCTTAAGGTTCTTTAGATATCGTAAGTATTCTTTCGGGCTACTCTAGGCCTTTAAAAGCCTCATCGGATAATAAAGGATCGATATGATGATGTTCCGATAGAATAGGTAAATGGAAATTTCAGATATATATTCATGAGCTCATGAAAAAGCATTAGGTATGGAATTGTTGGAACCTTTACAGTGTTTGATGGAAAAATTAAATCCCTGTAATTTTAAACTCCATCTAACTCGTCTGCCAAATAGGTCTTGCTGATTTATTAGCCATTTCAGACTAGCATGGTATGTAATAATGGTGTAGGGAAAACCTTCAACGCATGCACGAATTTTTTTTCCTTTCGCACCGTTGCCAGACACTTTAGTTCCGTAATGGAGTAGTTTTTCTGCACCAATGTCAATTTAGAAGACATAAAAGCAATCGGGTGATCGTTTTCTTGATCGTCTTTTTGAAATAAGACACTATCGACAATACACGCATCACACTGGATATAAAATTGCTTGGTGAAATTTGGATTAACGAGGACCGGGGCAGAAACTAATGACTTCTTTAAATGCTCAAAGGCATTTTGAGCAGCCTCGTTCCATTTGAACGATGATTTAGATTTTAATAAATCTGTCAAAGGGGCAGTAATGGCAGCAAATCGATGTATGAACTGCCGATACCAACGAGCCTTACCCATACAACGCCGAACCTCTTTAGTGGATTTGAAGATAGGATATTCGACTACTGCTAATCTTGGCTGGGTCGGTTTTTAGAATTCCATCACTAACAATATATTCAAGATATTTAATTTCGCGTTGCAGGAACTTGCTTTTGGCTACATTGATTGAGAGTCCCGCAGATTTTAACAATTTAGCTACGGTAGATAGTAAATATAGATGTTCCGAAAATGACGGCTCGTAATGAGTAATTCGTCCAGGTTAAACGAATATTTCGTATTTCGAAATTGGAGGACGAGGTCAATGGACCGAGACATCGTCGAATATGATTTACTCGAGTACCTGCCTTTTAAGGCCTCACCTCACGGTCACTATTAGACTGCGATTGGTTCAAGCACGAATCATCGCCCCCAAGGTCGGTTCCAGTTTACATTGGGGAACTCTCAACTTTCATATTGGTAGATACAAGAACCAGCTGTATCTGATGCTATAAAGTCAACGCCAATCTTTTTTTTAACCAGCAGCCATCACGATACTCCCTGAAGGGCCGCAACCAATCAGCTGACCATCCGAAGATGGGGGCTCATCAGCTGCCCGTGGTACTTGAGTATACCTCCAGGGTTGAGGTTCACAGTAATGAGTTGATCTGGTTATCGAACTATCAATATATTTCGGATCAAGTTCCTGTCCTAGTATTTTTACTAAGCCGTTAGGGTACTCCAGGATCGCCAGTCCCCGACGGTTTCACTGGAATCGGAGACGACAACCCAACAATGGCATTGCACCCCTTTGAATTACCAGATCAGTCCCACCCTGGGGAGAATGGACCGAGTCAGCTGAAGGTGCTTTCTGCGGAGAACAAAGGCCCGAAAGGGGCTGTAGTGCTACAACGAAGAAGATAAGGTCAAGATTTTTTGGAGCGACATAGTGCTAAGATAAACTGCTTTGATTTTAACAACCTGCGTCATATTTTTGCTTGATCTCTCTCTATCTTTCTCTCTCTCTCTCTCTTTGGGCAAATTGTTTTTATTATTTTGATAACGTACATCATTCGAACATTTAAACAAGTTGGGTAGACAGACCTATGCTCATGTCAGAAGGGTTTTGTACTCAACTTACAAAATGCAGTAACCAGCAACGAATAAAATCAAGAAACATGTCAAAGACGATTTTATTGGAGAAAATGTGAAATTCGAGGATCATACTATTATTAACAAAGTTGAAAGTGTTTTGACTTCTGAGGTATTTGTTAGAGTTATACCCATAAATATCTCCCTTGATAATTTTTCCAGATTTTTTAAGATCACGGGTGTCCATTCGCGAGGGAGGAAACGCATTTTTCATGTATTTCCCCCCCTGTGCCCCCACTGAAGCAAAAACTGTCAGTTTGAGAACAGTTTTGAAAAGCTCTCATAGAGAACTTTCAGTTGATACTCATATCGACTACCTTTCATGGTTACAAAGCCCTTTTGCTAGGAGCTCTCTCCTGCCTCTTCGACTTGTTTCAATTATATGTACTCATCTTCATGATACCTATCATTCCTGAAACTTTCATGCAAATCCTAGCAAAGCTGTAGTGTCTAAGTCGGTAAAAAGCGCATATGGCTCCATAGCCATATGTTTCCATAGTAATACAGGGCACATTGTTCCATAGTAATACACGAAAATTCAAATCCCTATAACTTCGTCAAATATTATTCGATCTTTATGAAACTTTCAGAAAAGATCAATCCTATAAAAAGTCATCTGTTTGCAAAATTTTATTGAATTTAAGGGTACCGTTTAGATTTTATTCAAGAAAACATAAAATCGATAAATCATACTATTACTAACAAATTTGAGTGAATTTCGACTTCTCATGTATTTGTTGTTGTTGTACTCATTAAGGCCTACATTCATGATTTTTTTCAGATTTTTCGGATGGAAGGTGTCCAATCGCGAGGGGGGGGTACGCGAAAAGTTCGTACATTTCCCCTTCCCCTGCCCCCCTCGGTACTCATAAGGCAATTTTAAGACCTGTTTTGAAAAGATCTCATTGAGACCTTTCCAACGACACCCTACTCGACTACCAATGGTGAAAAATTTTTTTTGGGGGGTCACCTCCGTATATGGGGAGACCCCCCTTAAACCCCTTTAAATAATTTTTTCACCCTTGAACTTTGAAGAGGTCACCACTTCTGACCTTTCCACAAAGTTTCATGGCTGTAGCCTTTATAGTTTCGGAGAAAAAGTGCTGTGACATACAGACGGACGGACGGACGGACGGACGGACGGACAGACGGACAGACGGACACAGGTCGTGATTGCAATAGGGTTTTGTATTTTAGTACAAAACCCTAAAAATGTTATGAAGAACGACCGTGTTATCTTGATACATGAAAGTAATTAAAAGGGTACAGCATGAATTTTTGAATTTCTAATCGCAATACTTTTGATAATGATTTTGAAAGTTTTAATATCGATTATTAGCTCTTCGATGAACTTAATCAAGTATATTTGTAACTGTTCGCATAGCTTAGCAAAGTTAGTCAATAGAATGGGTTGCATTGGATTTTCTGAATCGAATAAATGCTTAACCAGATGCTGCCTTAGACTTAACATGGAGACCTTGATAAGTTCTGGTTGCAATGATGGTCTTTGCGATCAAAAATCAAATCAACGTCTTCAGAATTTTGGAAATTTAAGTAAAGAATATATTTAACATCAACAGAATTCATAAGTATGCCTAGGTTCTGAAACTCATAAAAAATGTATTGCGTTATTTAAAAACAAAAACGCTCAGTTTAGTCATCAAGCGCCAATCTTTTTTTGATCCTGTTATTAAAATAAAAAATAATTAAGTATTGCCTCTTATAATTGGGTTTGATATTCAAAAAAAGCTTGTGGTTACTTAAAACAAACAATTAAATTCAAAATTCGCTAGGCATAAATCATCTCAAAATCAAATTTCCAATACGCATAAATAGTTGACACATTAAACAAATTTTAATTTTCATCAAATTTTATTGCGTTTTCTTTTCAAACCCATTAAAAGTTCACCTGCTGTGCCGCGTGCTATTAAAGTTAAGAACAAAAACCAAATGCCACATAAATAAATTTAACCTTAAACAGTGATAAATCATTCAGTGACTATTCAATTTTGCTACAACTTGCCAGCAAGGCATCCTTTCCGCCATGTCCTTAGTTTGCCAGAGCGCAACGTTGATAAATGATATAAATTTGTCATCACTCTTTTCAGCTTTACAAGTCCACTGTAATAAACGTTTCTTCTGTCATACAACTTTTAACCAGGACGAATAGAATAGTCGCCAGATGCTACCACCCTAAAATAATGTCGTCCTTCAGCACAAAATTACATTCATGTACATCTATTATTCTAACTTTTACACCTCGATACACATTTGAACGTGCATTAACCCCTAACTTGCCACCACCGCCTCTGGTTGGAAAAGTACTAAAATTCTATATGCAAGGATTGTTTTTAGTCCTTAGTGTTGTGTTCAGCACTTTTGTAAGTATGTTGGTCATTAAGTCTTCATTAGAATTAGAGGGTGATTTGTAAATGCAAGATATGTGTCAGCATCATACTCAACGTGCTATATAATGGTATTACAAGGAGTCTCCCACTCCTGCACCAGCCACGTCTGCACTAACATCAGGTCCAAGTTTTCTGACCCATATTCTCTCCCATTAGTAAGTACCGACAATAAAATCGCTATTTTGCCAAGCAGCTAAGCTCCTTTTTATTGCGATAAAAGTCTCATTTGGAGCTTATATGAAGATTCAATTTAGGGGTGCTGAGAATTGAGTTCTTTTGCTGCTTTGTCGTCGCCGTCGTCTCTTTAGTGACGATTGAGAGTTCGGTTGGGGTTGCGAATGAGGTCTCCATAAATATGTTCCTTGTTGTTATGTATTAAACGACTTGAGAAATTTTCCAAATGAAGTGGTAGGAGGAAAAGAGGGTTCAAATATCCAGATTGCGGAATCGTGATACGTAGAATGATGAGAGGATAATAAAAAAATTGTTAGAAAGTTATGGGGCAATAAAATCTTGAAGTATTCTTTTTGTTATAATAAATGATTTTGTGTAATTCCCACAGCTATAAATTCAGAGTTGATTTTTGTTTTGAATGAGTGGAAAGAAAATATGGTTTTTGTTGCTATGAGAGTTTTTGGATTGATTGGATAGTATTGTTGCGATCCAGCGACTCGAAGTTAGACTTTAAGCAGAAACTAATAATTTAACCTGTATAGCCGAAGCATAATAATGCAGTATCATATTCAATGAACCGACTTCCATAGGCTATTAGTTTCAAATGCTTTTTAGGGTTTTGTACTAAAATACAAAACCCTATTGCAATCACGACCTGCGTCCGTCCGTCTGTATGTCACAGCACTTTTTCTCCGAAACTATAGAGGCTACAGCCATGAAACTTTGTAGAAACTTCAGAAGTGGTGACTTCTTCAAAGTTCAAGGGTGGAAAATTTTTTCAAAGGGGTTTAAGGGGAGTCTCCCCATATAGGGAGGTGACCCCTTCAAAAAAAATTCTTCACCATAAGTAGTCGAATAGGGTATCATTGGAAAGGTCTCAATGAGATCTTTTCAAAACAAGTCGTAGAATTGGCTTATGAGTACCGAGGGGGAAGGGGAAATGTACGAACTTTTCGCGTACCCCTCACGTTTCATCCGAAAAATCTGAAATAAATCATGAATTAAGGCCTTAATTAGTACAACAACAACAAATACATGAGAAGTCGAAATTCACTCAACTTTGTTAGTAATAGTATGATTTACCGATTTTATGTTCTCTTGAATAAAATCTAAACGGTACCCTTAAATTCAATAGAATTTAGCAAACAAATGACTATTTATAAGATTGATCTTTTCTGAAAGTTTCATAAAGATCGAATAGTATTTAACGAAGTTATAGCGATTTGAATTTTCTTGTATTACTGTGGAACAATATGCCCTGTATTGCTATGGAAACATATGGCTATGGAGCCATTTGCGCTTTTTACCGACTTAGACACTACAGCTTTGCTAGGATTTGCATGAAAATTTCAGGAATGATAGGTATCATGAAGATGAGTACATACAATACATGAAAAATGTGTTTCCTGCCTCGCGAATGGACACCCGTGATCTAAAAAATCTGTAAAAATTATCAAGGGAGATATTTATGGGTACAACTATAACAAATACCTCATAAGTCAAAATGCTTTCAACTTTGCTAATAATAGTATGATACTCAAACATGACATGTTTCTTGGTTTTATTCGTTGCTGGTTACTGCATTTTGTAAGTTGAGTACAAAACCCTTCTGACAGAGCATAGGTCTGTCTACCCAACTTGTTTAATTATATTTACGCGTTGTATTTAAACGAGGATAGGTAAAAGTATCCTATTACTGCCAGCTCATTAAGCTTTCTTGTCATTAGCTCCCATCTGAAGGACATGTGAATTGAGTAACGGTAATAGACAAAATCCATTAGGTAAACTTGAATTTTTCGACTTCGATACTTATTTTTCGTAATCACAGAACGACATGCAGGTGGATTCCAGTATTAAGATTGCCTTTGAAAGGTAGCATTTATGAATTTAGCTATTTTTTATTTTGATTATTATATTGCCTCTGCACAGGGGTGTAACTTTTTACGGATTCTCAAAATAACAAGAGAGTGGTGACTAAAAATTGAGTAGAGTCGTATGAGGTAACCGTACGCAGTGGGTAAGTGTATGCAGTGCGTTCTGTGGAAGTCCCGTGGTCTTCAAATCATTCTTTTAGTTCTTATCTTACATGCATACATGCGCATTGCATCAGTTGTGTTTTGTGAACGGTTGCAAACCATTTTTGTATTTTGACCCTGTTTGTTATTTATTTCTGTGAATTTCCAAAGCATGGTGTAGCCACACGAAAAGACTCAGTGAGGCAGTAAAGTGATCTTGTTCAAGTGAAGCTTGCGAATCATTTACGCTAGTTTTCTATGGCAACGGATATTTGTGAGGTTGTTGTTTTTACTGGAGTAACATTGTACATAAATAAAAATTGGAAAAGTACAAAAATTCTTGAAAAAATAATTGATATGAAAGTGTGGCTGTTAGCATGCGAATGTAAATGTGAAAACATAAAATTTATAATTGTGGCAATATACAGATCACCGAGTAGCTCTGAAAAAGAATTCTGCGACTTCTTCCAAGAGAATATTGAGCTTTTAATGGAGCAAGGAAGAGATATTATAATAGCTGGTGATTTCAACATAGACTGGAAAAAAAACAGGTACATATAGACGCTACATAAAGAGTATTTGTGATGATAACTGTCTAAGCCAAAGAGTTTTGGACTATACTAGAGTAACAAAGAATTCAAAAACGCTTGTGGATTTCGTAATTAGCAATATGAGTAACCTGAGTGTCAAAGTCAATCCCGGTAAGAAGATATCAGACCATGAAGTCATTGAGATTAATATAGATATACAACATAAAATACACAATCATACAAACGACGAAATAGACTTTTTTAAATATGACTCACAGCTTTTTCGGCGAGAACTTCGTAAAGAAAACATGGAATATTCAACGGATGTGGATATCCACAGTAATGCTAAGGCACTTGAAATTAGTTTAAAGAACACATCAGACAAATATATAAGGAAACAGAAAATACAAATAAACAAAGACGCGAATATTTGGTTCAATAGCAATTTAAAAAAATTGAAAAGGACAAAGATTAAGCAATATCAAATTGCTACGCTAACTAATACCAGGGAGAGTTGGAAGAAATACAAGGAAACAAGAAACTACTACAAAACACAAATAAGTAACGCAAAAACACGGTATGTTAGCAATAGAATTAAACGTGCAAATAGTCAAAAACAAATGTGGTCTGAAATAAAGAGACTAGTGTTAAAGCAGCAAAGGAATACAATAGACGATGTGACATTTAGCGGAGTAACGTATGAAAATGAAATACAATTAGCAAACAAATTCAATGAGTATTTTGTAAATAGCGTCCAAGAAATAAGAAACTCAATAGAAAATGTGCCTTATATAAATTAAGTTGATAGTATACCTCATAGGCCTAAGTTTCGAAAAATACATGCCGATGAACTAAAAAGAATTTGTCAAAATATGAAAAATAAGGCAGATTTTGACAGAATTAGTCCAAAAATGATTCTCGACAGCTGGAGTTTAATATCATCAAAACTCATTGAAATTATAAACAAATCGTTAGTGAGTGGAACATTTCCAAATTGCTGGAAAGAAACTTTGGTAACACCAATAGAAAAAATAGTTAATACCACTAAGTGTGAGGAATTTAGGCCCATAAACACTCTTAAGACTCTTGAAAAAATTCTAGAAAAAGTAGTAAAAGTACAACTAGAAGAATACATAGAAAAAAATAATATACTTATAAAACACCAATCTGGATTCCGAAAAGAGCATTCATGTGAAACAACAGTAAATAATGTTATAAGTGAATGGAAAAGTGTCGGAAAGAAAAAAATAATGGCATTATTCTTGGATTTTAAGCGAGCTTTTGAAACTATTGATCGTGATATTCTGCTGCATAAACTGTATAACTATGGAATGATACAGAGCTAAACTGGTTTAAAACATATCTAAATCAGAGAACCCAAAAAACTAAAATCAAAAGCTGCACATCTGAATCTTTGGATGTTGAAAACGGAGTTCCGCAAGGCTCAATATTAGGTGCGCTAATATTCATAACATACATAAATGACATCAATACGGTTATAAAAAACAGAAAATTAATTTTGTACGCTGATGATACATTGATGTATACTATTGGGGAGAGTTCTGGTGAATGTAAGACAAAACTAGAAGAAGATATTGGACAAATAAACGAATGGTTAAAAATGAATAAACTTAAACTGAATGAACAGAAAACTAAGTTTATGGAAATAAACATGAACAGTGAAGAAAGCATTAAAATAAATGGTAAATTAATTGAAAAAGTTAATAGCATTAAATATCTTGGTGTACTCATTGACCAAGACTTGAATTTCAATGCACACGTCGATTATATATGCAAAAAAATTGGAAAAAAGATAGGCTTCTTCAAAAGAATTCGTCCAAAACTGTCGATACTAAACGCAATCAAAATATATAATGTTATGGTTAAACCACATTTTGAATACTGCTCCACAATTTTATACTCGTGCTGCATAATGCGCAAGTTGAAAGACTTCAGAAGCTTCAGAACAAAGCCATGCGAAGCATATTAAAGTGTAGTAAATATGAATCAATACAGCTTATGTTGGATGCGCTGAAATGGCTAAGCATAAGTCAGAGGCTAGAATTAAACACGCTAGTATCAGTGTATAAGGCAAAACATGGAAGAGTTCCTGGTTACATTACAGAAAAGATCATGTACGTTGGAGAGATGCAACCCTATGAATTGAGGAATGTGAAAGACTTCAGATTGCAACATCACGTTACAATGGCAGCTCAAAAAAATTTTTTCTACAAAGGTCTACAACTATACAATATGCTACCAAATGATATTAAAGAAGAACTTAATTTTCATAATTTCAAAAGAAAATGCATAGCTTTTGTTAAAAGAAAAATTTAAATGTAACTAAACGCAAGAAAAGAAAAAATTCAATTGTAACAAAACACAACTAAAAGCTAAAATGTAAATATAATAACTAAATGTAATTAAAAGTAATCAAGAAATTACTAATAAACTGAAATCAATCAATCAATCATTTACTTACAGTAGGTGGCCATATTATTAGGGACAGTACCGAAATTTTTGAATTTTCTACTTCAATTGGATTTCTGTAGCAAATTTTTAGTGGTAGGTCTCTTAATAATTTTTTGTTTGTATCTGTATTCTATTGGTATCATAAAAACTACAAGAAATTATACAAAACTGTTTTATATTTTCCGTATGAGTAATATTAATAGTGATTAAAAATTAACAAAAAAATTTCAATATTTGGTGATGACACCTTTTGCTGCAATAAGAGCTTCTATGCGTTGGGGCATGCTCTCAATACATGATTTTGCATTTTCTTGGAGTATGGGGTTATGATCCCATTCTCTGATTAAAATGTCAATCAGCTGGCGCTTGGTGGTAATCACTTCTTTTGCCATCGCCCGTTTAGTGAGTTCCCACATGTTTTCTATGGGATTCATATCGGGCGAATTTCCTGGCCATGGTAAAACAGTTATATTTTTTCAGCCAAAAATGCAGTGACACTTCTGGCTTTGTGGCACGGTGCGGAATCATACATAAAAATGTAGTTGTCATCATCAGGAAACCATTCATTGGCCTGTGGCAGTAGTCGGGTTTCGAGTACTCGCTTGTATTGGTCTTGCTTTATTGTCCCTTCTACGATGTAGAGGCGCCCCATGCCTTTGGCTGAAATGACAGACCACACCATGACACTAACTGGGTGTTTAACCCTCTTTACAAGGCAATCTGCGAGGAATCGCTCTCCAGGGGGCCGTCTTACAAACGAACTTTTGTCAACCAAAATTTGAAAGGTTGATTCGTCAGAAAAGCACACCTTTCAATAGCCAAGAATGAAGTTGTTATTGTTATTGACCAATCCCACTATTCAAAAAAGTAATACTTACTCGACTCCAGTCTGCAACAGTCATATTTCGATGTTGTCTAGCCCATTGCAGTCGTTTCTGCTTCATATTATTCGTTAGACGTTGTTTTTTGGCAGGCCGCCGACCCATCAAATTTTCAAACCGCCTCCGCACTGTCCTTTAAGAAATCTTTACACCCTTGTGGTTCAGCATTGTAGTCAAAAGGGTGACGCTCTTTTTACGATTTTCGAGGCAGGTATCCCTGATTTTGCGATCGGTACGAGGTGTGGTGATCCTTTTCCTGCCACATTTACCAACACGATTTGCCTCAAGAGATATTTTACTGTCCATTTTAATTTTAATTCGATTGACGACAGACTTGGAAATCCCAACAATAGCGGCTATGTCTCTCTGGGAATGTGTGGAGTGCAGTAGCAACGTTTGTATCCCTCTACATTTCCTTGGAGACGTGTCCGAAGCCTTACCCATTCTAAAAAGTATAAAATTTGAGGTTATCGTATCGAACCATTAATAAAACGTAAATTCACGGACAAAACATGGCAAATGTATTGCTATAAGACTTGCTTACCTTTTGATTTATTTTATGTACAAAACTCGGTTAAAAACTAAGAAAAACGAAAATTTCACACAACAAACCACAATACTGCAAACCGCACTTTTCAACGAACAATGACTCAATCAGACGAAACGGCACATACTTGGCAAATGACGCACGTATCATGTGTTGCCACTTAACATAAACAATAACAATGATACCAGGAACAATATCAAATAAAATAACCCTTTAAAAACAACATTATTTTTGCAAATATATAATATAAATTATGAATTACATAAATTCGGGCACTGCCCCTAATAATTTGGCCACTTACTGTACCTTCATAGAATGGGGATAGTTGTACGTGAGTAAGTGTCCGCTGATTACAATGCCTACACTTGCCCCATCAAGGAAATCATGATGTCGCAAATACATCAGCAAATGTTCTGATCGCAAAATCTGTACTCAACAACAGATTGATGCATCGAAGAAAGAAAATTAAAACAAATGGAAGCTAAAATTATTGAAATCGATGAGAGCACTTTTAAAAAAGCGTTCGAAACTCAATTCCATCGCAACCTCGATTGGAAAATTTAAGCCCACATTCACGCGTGAGCAAGAAGTATTTTATTGTGAACTGCTTTATCAATTCAAAATTTAAAAATCTAATTTCAATTGCCTAAAAACATTGACAAGAATGTTTAATTTCAATTTCAGGGTGAAATTTATAATCGTTGCAAAGCTTATAATAATATGTTCTACGGCCTCACCTTGAACTATCTCAGAAAATTAGGTTACGAATTTGCCGACGTAAATGAAATCGGTGCTTATTTGACAAAATGGCTGGAAACGACTGGGTCTACGAATTTTTGAAGTGGCGTTCAAATCTATATTTAAGGTAGACTACGCCTACCAGCATTGCAAGAGCTGTTGGCTTTAATCATGTCCAGGTGGATCGCTGTTATTGAAACTTGAGACTGTGTCAAAAGAAATATAGTTTTTCTCCAAGCCATATACTCGTATATAATATGGACGCTACTAGCATTGGTACAGTCTCTAAAAAGTCTCCAAAAGTTATATTTTTTAGAGGAAAAAAAAGTGTTAGTAAAATTCTTTCTGGAAAACGCAGTCATACCATAATAGTTATTTGTTGCGCTATTGCAAACTTCGTTCTGCCTGCATTTGTTTTTACCGGTCAAAGAATAAAGGATGAACTTATGAATCGAACTCCAAATGGCAGCATTGGGATGACAGCCGATTCGGAACTCATCAATTACGATCTATATTCACAATGGCTGCATCATTTTAAAGAAAGTATTTTTCCAACTACGGAAAATCCTGTCTTGATGATTATCGATAATCATTTAAGCCATGTTAGTCTGCAAGCTACCTTGTTTTGCCGAAAGAATCATATTGTCGTACTTACGCTGCCACCGCACAGCAGTCAAAAATTGCAACCCTTAGATAGGCATACTTGTATTTACAGTGCTCTTAAAAAATCAGTACGCAAAAGAGGCTGATAGATAGATGGCACAACACGCTGGCAGATCTTTAAATCAATATTAAGTTACTACAATATTTGACAAAGCTATCGACAAAAAATTTTACCCTAAAAAATGAAACTTCAGCATATAAAGTCACCGAAATATACCCCTTCGATAACAGTCTGTTCACTGAAGCAGATTTTGCACCACCCTTTGTTACGGATATGCTTTCCTCTTCAGCTCACGTTATTTGTAAAAGTCCACAACCTGGCCCAGGAGATCAAGAAATCCTACCATTTGATTCAAAAAAAGAGAATGTTCAATCAGTCGCGACTGATATTGATTCATTGAACTTGCCTTTCATTACGTCTGAATTAGCGGAAGTCAAAACAGATGAAGTTACTTAAAAAATGAAGTTCTTTGTCTACTGTTCCCGGCAATATTATAAAACTTAAAAAAATCGCATATCCCTTTAATCATGATAAGCCCATTACCAAAAGCAACGCACGTTCAAAAACGGCGCAAAAAGAAGATGTGTCAAATAATTTTTAGAGTTTTGTTCTAAAATACAAAACCCCATGAAAATTGGTACCTGTGCCTGTCCGTCCGTCTGTATGTCACATCACTTTTTCTCTGAAACTATAGAAGCTGTAAATATGAAACATTGCGAAAAGCTTGGAAGTTATGTCTTCTAGAATGTTTTGGGGTGAACAAATTTTTAAAAGAGTTTTAAGAGGGTCCCCCCATATGGAGGAGTGACCCTCAAACATTTTTTTTCGTCAAAGGTAGTCAAGTGGGGTATCCTATGAAAGACCTTAATGAGATATTTTCAAAACAGAACTGGAACTACTTTATCAGTATCGAGGGAGGCAGGAGAAGGGGTGATGCACGAAATTTAGGCGCATGATCCACCCTTCACGAGCCTCGTCGAATTTAGAAAACTTGTCGATTGCAGTTAAAACACGATGCTTTTCGGTACTGAAGAGATCGATATGTATGGTGTCACCAGAGTAGGATTGAATTCGAGTCGGATTTAGCAAAGGTTTGTTAGGGTGTCGGTCATATTTATTTTCTTTACAAACACAACATCTCTTAATGACACCTTTAACTTTGGAGGACATTCTCTGGAAATAAAAGTTCTCGAAAAGCTGAAGACGATTCTCTTCAGCGTTCCTGTGCGCTCTCTTGTGGATTTGCTTAATTTTTTCTTCTTATTGCGCGTCGCTTGGGATATCTTCAACAAATCTCTACATATATCGAATACGGTAACTTCTGAAATGTTTGCGGTAGATTTCTTGTATGCGGCCCAGGATTTCTCCTTGCGTAATAAGACCATTCGACACGTTGGGATTCAAATATCGCTGGAGAATGTTTACAGGTACAATTTTGTTGTCAGAGCATTGGGGCTTTATTAATGTGTGTTTGATGTAATTTGGAAAAGGACTTTGAAGCTGGTAACTATCTTCGTAGTCTTTATGATAATTTGATTCCGAAATACATTGATGGGTGTTTCGATCGTAGGAATTAAATTGTGTGCAGAGCTTTCGTCACTATGTTTGGTTGGTGTAAAGGAGTTAATCAAGGTCGCTTCGGGGGGTCGTGAAAGGGAGTCCGCAACTACATTAGCCTTACCTGGCTTATATATAAGCTCGTGATTGTATTCCTCTTAGACTGACTTCCATCTCTTCTTGACTCGTACAGATAGCTTCGCAAAGAATTGAGTGCCTAAATAATGGCGAGCATCTCCTTTTCATTGGAGGCGTAATAACGTTCTTGAAAGGAAAACGATTGGTTTATCGTTTTGTGAGAGGACTGCGCCGATTGAGTAATTGGTCGCACCAGTTGTTAGCTGAAACTCCTTCTCTAAGTTGGGATACATTAGGATTACCTCTTTTGATATTAGCAATTCTTCAAGGCGTTGAATGCGCCAACAGTTTCCAAATCAAGCTGAATGGTTTTATTTTTGGATTGGGTCTTGGACACACGTCCGTCTTTCCCCTTTAAAAGCGAAGTCAAGGGCTCCGCCTATTCTTGCTTAGTCCTGAATAAATCGGCGGTAATAGCCCGACATGCCTAGGAATGATCTCAGATCCTTTAAGGTTTTAGGCAGTGGCATGTTTGCTATCGCCTCGACCTTCTCAGTGTTGGTCTTGATGCCGTCACTGCTTTTCACACACCCTCAGAATTCTACCTCTCTTTTGAAGAGCTCGCATTTGTCCAATTGTATTTCCATGTTGGACGCTTCCAAAGTCTTCAGTACTTTCCTTAAGTTTTCAAATTGTTCTTCTGCATATTTGCCAAAGATCATCAATGTATGCGTAACAACTTATACCAATGTGCTCGTAGTATGTCGTCGAGAGTTCGTTGAAAAATTGAACAAGCGTTTTTTTAATCCAAATGGAAGGCGAGTAAATTTGGATTTCCCGTTATTAACGGAGAAAGCAGCTTTGGGAATATCTCGTACTCTTAGTGGTATTTGATGGAAACCACTCTTGAGATCGACGATAGAGAAATAGGTGTTTTCCCTAAGTTCGCGAGAATTTCATTAATATCAGGTATTGAATATGTGTCCGCAATGGTGACAGAGTTGAGTTGACGGTAGTCAATTACCATTGTATACTTTTTCTCGCCGGATGCGTAATGCTTCTTGGGCACTATTCAGACTGGGGAGTTATAAGGAGATTTGCAGGGTCTTATAATTCCGTCTTCTAGAAGTTTATTAATTTCCTTTTCGACTTCTCCTTTCAAGGCCATTGGGTAGAGATATGACCTTGAGTATACTGGGTCATCGTTCGCAGTTCGTATTTCTCCCATAACTTTGCTTGTATATGTAAGCTTTTCATCAGGTTCGGATAGTAGCCTAGAACAGTTCTTTAGGATTGTTTTCAATTTAACATAGCTGTTTGTTCTTTATTAATATGAGTGGTTCTAAGTTTAATATTAGGGACCGCTTGCGAAAGTGATGTTTTAGGGGCATAAGTACGTCTAGATACAAGGTCATATAGTTATCTTCCGTGTGTATGATAGCCTTATATTGTTTCAGGGTATCATTGCCTATGATCCCGTCAAATGATGTTAAGCTTGGAAGTATGAAGAATTTTATTTCGTGTGACTGGGGGCCGAACAGGTTTATAAAGACATGGTGAGTTACGCTAACATTTTGATGCTGATAATTTTACGTGAAGAGTCTGGGCTGCTGCGGTACCTGTGGATTAGGAGTTCTGGGTGAAAAACGCGCCTAGGGGCTGGAATTGGTGTAAGCCTTGGAAGGACAGGCACCATTCTACGAGAGAGAACAGAAGAAGGACTGCTGTGATGCACTTTGTGCGAGTTAAAGTTAGAATTATTTGCATATTGGGTTCGGTAATCTATGTTTTGCAGTTTAAAGTACAAATGCAAGGCTTAGTAAACGTGGTAAATAACCTTTTAAGCCTCGCGCGGAAATATCGAATGCTTCGTCGCGGTAGGCTTGTGTCGCGATGTCCATAGCATCTTCACTCATTTAGATGGACCCCCATTTATTCAATATAAGAGATAGATGACTGTAAACCTCTTGATAAATTTCAGGCACTGTACTGTTTGCTTGTACTAGTGTCATCATTTGATATTCTAGGGTGCCCAGATTCCTTTTATCTGCGCAGTGTAGAGTAAGACACTAGGAGATTTCGGTCCAATTTAAGGGGGTGTTGTATGACTCCAGGGCTATGTCCGCATAACCAATTATTTTACTCCGGATTACGAACAAAATCGCATAATATTTTGGAATCCCCTTTAGGTAATTATATATTTGCAGTATCCTATCGACACTTTTGTGCCAAAAGCTAAATTCACCTGGCTCGCCAGAAAATGTTCTCAAGCTCTTCACAACATCGGAGATCTTGTCCATGTCCGACAAGTTCCCCCGTCATTATTTATGTCGGAAGCTGGGTTAAATAGGGAGGAGATGATCTGTCTTCCCTGCGATTCGAAAGAAAAGAAAAGAATCTTCAACCACCCGTGAAACAATTGGAACGATTCGGACTCAAAAACATTATTCGATGCGTTTGATGAGTTACTTGTACCCGGAAGATCGATTTTAGATATTGCATACGTAAGGAAGTCAAGATTGAATCTTGGTGGCTGAATCAAGTTATTTGGATTTGGCACACTGAGAGCTTTGTATGAAAAGTCAAGAGATCACTTTCAACGCCAACATCTATTTTCTTGAAAACGTCACGATTTCGCGAACAAAATACGCAAGATTCACGGTCACGGTTTTATAATTCCCAAAATTCAAAAACTGTCAAAATATTTGGCTAATATATAAAGACGTTTTTGGTGATTTTCCAGAAAAGAAACGATAGTTCCCCCTTTTGAAATAAAAAAATATGCCAATTTATCAGTTAAAAATCCAGAGTAAATATACAAAAAATTATCATTTCACAAAAAATTCGTTAATCAGGACGCAGAATAAATTCGTCAACGAGGAGATGATGTTGGAAACCATTAAAAATCAAGAAAGTAATTTGGCAAAACAAATCAAGATAAATAACTTCATTTCAAAATAGGTAACTAAGTTATATAGGGTTATCCATTTTACGCTTGGGAAAGTAAAGCTAAAGGAAACACATAAGATATTCAGATGGAAACAAAATTGTTTAATTCAATATAAAGATTGAATCTTGCCATTATACATAAAATACAACATCATTCAAATGTCCTCCATGGGACCTCTTACAGGCCTCAATCCTTTTGAGGTAATTTTCAATGACTTTTCGGCACATATCCGGCAATATCTCGGCCATAACTTTACGAATATTGGTTTTCAATTGCTCAAGATTTTGAAGATTGTTCGCGTAAACACGATTTTTCGCATAGCCCCATAAAAAGAAATCCAAAGATGTTAGGTCGCAGGATCTTGCGGGCCAATTGACATCAATCATCTCGAAATTACGCGTCCTGGAAATTTCTCTTGCGAAAATCCTCGATTAGCCTGTGTTGTGTGGCTTGTGGCTCCGTCCTGTTGGAACCACATGTTCTCCAGATCATAATCTTCAATTTCTCTCCAAAAATAATCGGTTAACATCTGTCCATAGCGGTCAGAATTGACTGTAATGGCCCTTCCTTGATCGTTTTCAAAAAAATACGGGCCAATAACACCACCAGACCATAATGCACACCAAACGGTCACTTTTTCCAGATGCAAAGGCCTTTCTGCGATCACCAGAGGATTTTGAGAGCCCCATATGCGGCAATTCTGTTTATTTACGTAACCACTGAGCGAAAAATCAGACTCATCACTAAAGAAAATTTTGTTCGAAAAATCGTTATCAATGGCTTGTTGTTCAATCACCCAATTCGTCTACATTCTGCGTTGTGTATGGTCTTGAGGCTTAAGTTCTTGAGTGAGTTGGATTTTTTACGGATGGAGATGCAAATGCAAAATCCGCCACAATGAGCAGTAAGACAAGCCCAAATGTTGAGCACATCGAGGAATCGACAAATTCGAGTCTTCCTCCACACTTTGAGCAACGACAGCCCAAATGTTGAGCACGTCTCCACACTCGGGTCCTCCTCCACACTTTGAGCAAAGACGGCGATATTTTCAGCAGAATGAATACTGCGATGATGCACAGACCTTGCAATATCAATAACCGATCCAGTCTCTTAAAATTTTCTCATTGTGTTCGAAATTGTTTGCTGTGTAGGTCGATTATGTCGACCGTAATCGGCTAGTAAAGCCCTAAATGTTGATACAGCAAAATCACCGTTTGTATAGTGAAATTTAATAATTTCAACGCGTTCTTCAACTGTTAAACGATCCAAATTTCTAAATGGCAAACCTCCAGCTAAAAAAAAACATGCTTTGGATGACATTTAATTCTGACAGATGTCAAATGTCAGGGTTATACTTTCCTATCACGAAATGGATAACCCAGTATTTTATCTTAAAGTCATTTGATCACTTGCGATAAATCTTCAATTAAATTCCTCTTTAGCCTAATTTAACAATAGTAACTTATATAATAAAGATGAGTTGCAACGTCATTGCTGGGTTGATCCTAGATAGTATTAACGAAATTTTTATTTTTGGTTGATTCGATCTGATCCTGCATTCAGATGGGCCGTTCTCCTGGCGTCGGTTGGTTAGAAAAATGTCCTTTTTGCTATGATGTCACAGCTACTGAGGAACCAAATCGACCGCACATGCGTTTCTTCGGAATTTGGTTAGTCCTTCCATTACGATCACGTTTACGGAACACTATTTGGTTATTTGGTGTTTCGCGAAAACTTGCGGACCGTTTATAAAAAAGTATTCAGAAAAACTTGTATTTATTTTTGAATATTTTAACCGATTTTGAAATAATTATTTTTACGCGTGTGGAAAACAACCCCATGTTGGGCGCCAGCTAATAAATTAACGCGGATTTAGTTGTAAAAGAAATATTTTCAGGGCTTGGCCGGATGTTTATTCTTTTAGAGAACAGTTACAACTGGCTGAAAATCTAAATACATAATTACAATTTTGCTTAATCTAGAATTGCAGCAGCGACAGAAATTACTGGTTCTCATACATTGTGGAAAAACGCATTGCTCTGTTTTGAAAAATAATGCAGACATAGCGTCAGCACTACGAAATGCAAGAAGCTTTTTTGCTAACTTTTGAACAATGACATTTTTTCATGTCTGTCAAATTTACGTCAGGGCGTATCGTATGTAGGTGAATTGACGTGCCCGTTACGTATACGAATGTATCTTGTGCTTGATTGTAACCCAACGGTAAGCAATTTATCGATGTAATGTAAACTATTCTGTATTTACCTTAGTTTAAAAATGGAACATGTAATAGACAATTTGAATTTTCGTTTTTATGAAAGGATTCCACTGATTCCCCGTTACATTTTGTGTGAAACGGCGAATACTCTCTTGAAAGAAACTTAGTATAAGCCACTTAAAACTTTTATGTCTTGGATGAGTTTCAGTATGTGAAACCTCTCCAACTTTCATCTTCTTCATAACAAACCTAGCAATCTCAAAGCAACATCCAAGTTTTAATGAAACTTCCTGTGCAAACTATTCCCATACACATAGGGAGGAATTTGTTGTGTCATGATAGCTTGACTATTATGCAATCCCCATGTCAACTGAATGAGACAAGTGTTAAAACGTCACTTTAACTTTACATGTCGTGGCCATTTACTACCTCTGGCAAACTTGTAACAACAATCCTGACATAACAAAAAGTCATTGTTGGGTTGATACCATCCTCCAACTATAAACCAAACTACTTATGAACACTATCCCAGTGTAGTATTGTGGATTTAAGCACTCTCTTGTGTATTCGCTCACCGTCACCAAACGCAATACGCCATCCGCCATCCACCGTCTATCGCTCGGGTGTGTAAACATTGAAACCAAAACCGTCTCCTGTGGGGACATGTACTAATTTAGTGGTTGGAATAAATCCCGTTGCTAATGCTTTAATCCCTGCTAAAGACAGTTGTGGCTAAGACATAAGACAAGGAATTAATATTGTACAAGTGTAATGTCAAATGTAGCATCGTATAATGTCTGGCAAGACGTTTGTGTTTTCGATAAGATTTAGATGGCATCTTGAGGAAGTGACAAGAGAAGACGCGAGTTAATAAGATGGGTTGGAGGAGGCGTTACAATGAATTCCAGTCCCAAAAGATATTTTACATTTGGATGAACTGACAGAGTTTATTTTCGCTTCTTGTAGTCTTTCTTGCTGGAGAGTTGACTTGCTTGGAAAAATGGTTGATCATTAAATAAAATTGTTTTTATTCCCGGGAATTATCTCGCTGGGAATGCTTTCTTTCGACTAAGCGCTCTTACCCTTCCCCAAAATATCAAAAAAATTTTGGTTACAATGTATTTCCATCATTACTTATAAATTACCAAATACGCTTAAAAATTCTTAAATATTTACTCAGCGAAATCAAAAAACAAGAACAAACCCATGCAAACATATCCTAATCATCTCAAAGTGTGCTTCTTTAAAACATGGGCATTCCGTATCATTAACTACAAAACCTCCTCGAGCACTTGACCATATTCGACTGTAAGACAGGTTTTCGTCCTTTTTACGAAAAAAATTAAAATAAGCTACAAGAAACCTTTTTGTCTTATCTTACAAATCCAAGACTGTGTTTCAAAGACCAATGCACAGAGATACACCGAAAGGTAAATAAATACTCCTAGAATCAAAAACATATCACTGGCCAATCCACTGAGGCTGCCTTCTTTATCCGTATATACCATTCCCCAAAACAATTAACCTTTCTCAGTATTTGGATCCATTTTCCAAAAAGTTACATGATGAAAAATTTCAAATTCATCTTGAAAAGCTTGTTGATGTAATAAGGACGACTAAAAAATTCAGAAAACATTGTTTTTGTTGTTTTCCCTGCGTTGAAATAGATAAAGTCAATAAATTTAGGTTTTTTTTATTATTTTTCGTGATTTGAGCCTCCCAAGTGAGAAAATTTTTCATTTCTATGAAAATGTATTCCAGGGTTTTAAGAATCAAGAAAAAGTGTCCAATGTTGAACTAGGGTAGTTTGATAAGCTTTTGTATCGAGTGAATTCCATTTAAATCATTATCCTTTCCAATAGCTGTCAGATAAGCACTTGAGTTATTAGTGACGAAATTGAAAAACAAAATTTAGAACTTAAATGCCTGTAGATTTGTATTATTTCCTTTGTTTTCCTCACAAGAAGTGTATTATAAATATTTTTGTTTCAAGCTTTCGTTGAATTTCTTTGCATCTTATTTATGATTCATTAAATAAAAGATTTCTTTAAACTGTCATTCAAATATTTGAATTATCGAAAAAAAATAAGCTTGTAAACTTATATTTTTGCAACTCTCTCGAATGACTCTATTGAAGCTTTTTTAGGATAGCATTCTTTTTTTTTATGTTTTATTGCTCAAGACTATTGCATTTGAATTAAAAAAAGGAAATGATTAATATTAACATGGTATTGGCTTAGCATATGAATATGATTGGTTGACAGCTCAGCTATCCTACTTCAAGATATCTTCGGCTACATCGTCACTGTTTTCGCTGAGTACGTCATCTTCTTCAACTTCTAAGCCTGAAGGTGAGCTACACCATTGCTTCAACTGGTCGGTAGCGTACAATTCTAGACACCTTCGTTTTTGGCTGATTGTCTCCGGTAGATCTTTCACCAGATATCTATCATGGGGAAAGACTTTCGTGATGATGTATGGGCCTTGTGAAGGTTGTTCGAGCTTACGAGGTTCATCGGTAGTCACACATGGCTGTTATATTACAACCAGGTCGTCGTACGTGTAAACGAATTTCGTTGAAACGAATTTCGCTGCTTCCTCTTGGACTCATTCTGCCGTTGCTTGTCTTTGAGCTAACATTCGAGCCACATCTACCTCCTCTACGTCGTCACTCTTGAGTATCATAACTGATTCTTTTGTGATTATTATGATTATTTATCTGAGTCAATAACAATCAAAGAACAACTCATGTGGGGAATTTCAATAGTAGTCTACTGGACCGTTCGCAGTTTATCATTCCAATCACGTCTCTCAGTTGAGGTTATTTCCATCAGCTGATGTAAAATAGATTTGTTGACCTGCTTTGCCCGTGGAATATGCACTACTCTTTTAATATGTCGAATCCCGTTATTCGAGCGAAATTTTACAAAGGTTGCAAAAGTAAATGTTGTTCCTCTTACGGTGACGAAATTTACAGGGAGCCTAAAATGTCCTCTCTTTTCGTTTTGGGTGAAGATGCAAGCTGGACACAATCAATCTTGCATCCCTTCTGGCTAATGATGTCATTATATGCTTAAACAAAACCTGGCTCAGTGACGACATCGTGTATAAAGAAATCTTTCCTCAACACGTGATTTTTAGACATAATCGGAAGCGATCTATTTCCGGTAAACGGGATGGTGGAGATGTGCTCATAGCTATAAACAACCAGTTGAATTGTGTACTTGCCAGTACTTTTGCTCTGTCAGCTCCAATCGAATGCATAGAATTTCTCTTCACAACTGTTCACTATTTGTCTTGTATCTACATTCCCTGTAGAACTCCCTTAAGATCACATGAAATTCTTTTTAGTGAACTATCGAATTTTATAATTAATGCCAACTCCTCCTCACAGTTTTTAATCTGTGGGGACTTCAATATGCCTCTCGTTAACTTGGATGCAGAAACTAAATCCATTGCTTCTTCTGATGACCTTTCTATAGCCTTCTCCTCGTTTGTTCCCTCTAGAGCCGAACTTAATTGATTTATGTAATGAATGCCTCCAATCTCTTTGGTTCTCGTCAATCATTTTGGCCAGATGTTTATTGAGCGTGCCGTTGAAACGTTCGACCATTCCATCGGATTGGGGTTGCAGCGGTGTTGTTGTCCTCGTTTTCCGTATTCCCAGCAGCTCGCAAATTTCGCCAAAAACGAGTTACTCAAAGTTTCGGCCTTGATCCGAATGTAGTTTGCAAGGTACGCCGTACCTACTGACCCAATTTGACACTAGCTGTTCGGCTACAGTAGTTGCTTCCTGGTTGGGAATGGGGTAGACCTCGGGCCACTTACTGAAATAATCGGCTACAACCAGCGTGTATCGATTTCCCCATTTGTATTCAGGAAAGGGTCCTGCGATGTCAACAGCAATCCTTTCAAATGGTACACCCACGTTGTAGGTTTGCATTTGTCCTCTCAGTTGTCGCTTTGGACCTTTGACAAAAGCGCAAAGTGTGCATCTGCGGCACTATTCCTTTACGTCTTCTCGAGCATGGAGCCAGTAAAATCTTTCCCGCAATTTCGCTAAGGTCTTGTTAACGCCAAGGTGGCCTCCCGAGGATCCTTCGTGCATCTCCTTAACCACATCGTGGATTCGGCTTTTGGGAAGTATAGTTTGCATCCTATAGGAGCTGCCATCCGCCGTTTCCCATTTCCGCTTGAGTATGCCACCCTCTACCCTAAGGGAGTTCCATTGTGCCCAATAGCTTTTCAGGGTTGCGCCATGCATTGAAACGCCTTCCCACTCCGGTCGCCCAGTTGTCTCCTTCCATACGAGCAATGGTCCGATGTCTTCATCGGCTAACTGGGCATTTCGAATCTCCTCCGGTGACCAACCTTCATCGAATTCGGTCGTTATCAATCGCAGATCAACGGGCGGTTCCTTTTCCTCAATCCGTCGGCAATGCTTGCAGTTAGCTGGACATGGACGGCGGAATAGGGCGTCAGTATTTCCATGAACTCCACCCTTCCGATGAACAATTTCGTAGTCGTATAACTGTAATCTTTCGATCCATCTCGAAACTTGTTCCTCGGGGTTTTTGAAGTTGAGCAGCCATCTCAATGATGCATGGTCCGTTCGAAGAACAAATTTCTGGCCATATAGGTACTTGTGGAACTGCTTGGTTGCCTCTATTAAAGCCAATAGCTCATTCCTGGTCACGCAGTAGTTCCTCTCACTTTTTGAAAGAACTCGACTGTAATACGAGAGGACTCTTTCTTTGCCATCGATCTGCTGGGAGAGTACAGCTCCAATACCGCCGTTGCTCGCATCGGTGTCAACTACAAACATTTTTCCGCGTTTCGGATATGCCAGCACGGGTGATTCACACAGCTTCTCCGTCAGGGTCTCAAAGGCTACCTGGCATTGTTCATTCCAGATATACGGACGATTTTTCTCGGTTAGCTGATGGAGTTACCAGACCCAGAAAACTTCGTAGTTGGCGCTTGTTGTTTGGTGTTGGCCAGCTTTTCACGGCTTCAATTTGTAACCGGTCAAAGGTCGAAAAAAGTTGAACGATAAAAAAGCACTTCAGGGTCAGATCAGAATATAAAACAAACTAGGTAAACAGACCTACGCTCATGTCAGAAGGGTTTTGTATTCAATTTACAAAATGCAGTCACCAGATCGAATCAAATCAAGAAACATGTCAAAGATGATTTTATTGGAGAAAATATGAAATACGAAGATCATACTATTATTAACAAAGTTGAACAAATTTCGACTTCTGAGGTTTTGGTATTGTTATACTCATAAATATATCCCCTGATAATTATTACAGATGTCCACCCGCGACGGAGAAAACACATTTGTCATGTATTTCCCCCCTGTGCCCCCACTGAAGCAAAAACTGACAGTTTAACAACTGTTTTGAAAAGCTCCCATGAAAACTTTTATTTCACACTCATATCGGCTACGTTTAATGAATTTTTTTTTTCAGGGGCCACTCTCCTGTACTGTTATCATCGATTAATGGCCAATTTTTTTCGAATCCTAAAATGGTTACAAAACCCCTTTGCTAAGAACTCTCTCCCACCTCCTTGACTTGTTTTACTCATGAGCATTAATTGTAGGTACTCATCTTCAGTCGCTCATTAAATTGAATCAAGTGTTCAAAGCATGCACCTTAAACGTTGAAGTTGGGAAAAAATAACTCAAAATTGTTCAATCTTCGCATTTAAAACAGCCACTATTTTGTTTTACGATTACTGATACCACTAGCTGAACCGATTCTCAAAGATATTCATGACACCTATCATTCCTGAAATTTTCATGCAAATCCTAGCAAAACTGTAGTATCTGAGTCGGTAAAAAGTGCATGTTGTTCCATAGCCATATGTAGCCATAGTAATAAATGCAGCGCATATTGTTCCATAGTAATACAGGAAAATTCGAACCGCTATAACGTCGCTAAATATAATTCAATCTTTATGAACTTTCAGGATAGATCAATCTTATAAATTGACATCTAGGTACTGAATTTCATTGAATTTAAGGGTACTGTTAAGATTTGATTCAAGAAAACATAAAATCGATAAATCATACTATTACTAACAAAGTTGAGTGAATTGCGACTTCTCACGTATTTGTTGTTGTTGTACTTACCAAGGCCCACATTCCTGATTTTTTTTCAGATTTTTCGGATCACTGGTGGCCAGTCGGTAGGGGGGTACACAAATTTTTCGTGTATTTCCCCTCCCTGTGCGCCCTCGAAGCAAATTTCGCAAAACTAAGATCTGTTTTGAAAAGTTCTCATCAAGACCTTTCATTTGATACCCATATTGGCTACCTTTAATGAAATTTTTTTTCGGGGGGTCACTCTCCTATATGGGGAGACCCCCCTTAAATACCTTATAAAAAATTTTTGTAGTTGAACTTTGAAGTGATCACCACTTTACACCTACACACAAAATTTGATGTTTCTAGCTTAAGTGGTTTCCGAGAAAAACTGCTGTGACACACGGACGGACGGACAGACTGGTCGCGAAACTAGTAGGGTTTTGTAAAATTATTTTACAAAACCCTAAAAAATGGTGGCTAGGCAAAGTTCAAAATTCGAAAATTTCTCAAAGCTACAATTCATATTGGATTATTATGAAATCTAAAATCAAGGTAGACGTTGATGAGATCATGGATTAAATGTAATAGAGTTAAATTCGATTCCTTTGAACGCTGCAGATTTTAGCCGTAGTGGTTTTAACGTTGCAGTAAAAAATTATATTTTAATATACGAGAACATGTAATGTATTCAAGAAACTTAGTATTGAATGGTTTGAAATGGAAAAATTTGCCACTAAAAGGGTGAAATAAAAAACTTTTAGAAAAAAAAGAAAACCGACTTCGAAATGCTCTAAAAAGGATGAAATAAATTTTATGGAAGCGGTGCCAATGAATTTCCCCATTTCAACATAAATACTTTCAACATCTGCGTCATCACAAAAAAATTGGGGAAAAAATGATATGGCACCGCTTCCATAAAATTTATTTCATCCTTTTTAGAGCATTTCGAAGTCGGTTTTCTTTTTTCTTTCTAAAAGTTTTTTCTCAGGGTCTGTTTTGACCCCTTCTGCTGATACGACGTGTCCCAGGTATTTTACTTCAGCTGCGACAAGGGCACACTTGTCGGGACTAAGTTTCAAACTCGCCAGTCGCAATCGTGAGAAAACCTCTTCTAAGTTCCGCATATGCTCTTTGAACGTTTTCCCGATGACAATGATGTCATCTAGGCACACGAAGCAGGTTTTCCAGGTTAAGCTACGTAGCACGTATTCCATTAGGCGTTCGAAAGTGGCTGGAGTATTGCAAAGCCCAAATGGCACCCCCACAAACTGCCACAATCCGGTCCCAACGGAAAATGCGGTTTTCTCTCGGTCCTTTTTGTCGATATCTACCTACCAGTAGCCACTCTTGAGATCGAGTGTAGAAAATCATCTTGCGTCGGCAAAAGTATCCATGATGTCATCGATGCGTGGGAGCGGGTAACTATCTTTCTTAGTGACGTCGTTAAGCTGCCTATAGTCGACACAAAAACGGGTGCTACCATCTTTTTCTTTACTAGAACTACTGGCGCGGCCCATGGACTGACAGAAGGTTCGATAACACCTTGTTTTTCCATGTCCGAGATCAGTGCGCTCACTTCTCCTTGTTTGGCTATAGGAAGACGTCTTGGTGCTTGTCGAATTGGCTTGGCTCCCTGTGCATCTATGACGTGAGTTACCAGACTCGTTCGGCCTTGGTCATCCGGGCTTGTTGAGAAGATGTCACTGTACTTGGTGACAAGATTAGAGGCTCGCTTGAATAGCTGCACTGGCAATTTGACCTGCTTCAATATTGCAGACGTTGATTCCCGGGCTTTTTCTGTGTCTTGCCTCCTTTTCCAATGATGGTCGTGAGTGGCTTCCAAGGAGGTGATGGTGAAAACAGGCTGGCAG
Source organism: Odontomyia ornata (assembly GCA_963969285.1). Taxonomy (NCBI): domain Eukaryota; kingdom Metazoa; phylum Arthropoda; class Insecta; order Diptera; family Stratiomyidae; genus Odontomyia; species Odontomyia ornata. Next base: position 27,903,602 of record OZ017740.1, on the reverse strand, counting down.
CTGCCGATGACTTCTCCCGCTTTGATACTCGTGGTTGAGTCTGCGGCGTTAGGGACTCTAACTGCTACATATCCGTTCCTTGTAGATCTTACAAGGCTTCGTCTTACAATCAAACTGCGCAATGCAGACGTCTTCGTTGGCTCCATCAGATAAGATCGGTGGTCTCCAGAATCACCATCAAGCTTGGCCAATACAATGCTTTCAGAAGAATTTGGTACATCAGTGTCGGCATATACTACTTTATTCATCTGGGGAATTTGGACGCTGGGATCCTCCATCAATACTTCGACATTCTGCCATTTCACTTCCCGTTTGCCCAAATCCAATGTGATTCTATGTGGTCGCAGAAAATCCATTCCGAGAATGCAGTCATCCATTATGTTCGCGACCAAAAAACTTTGTCGGAACGCAAGGTATCCCAACTGTATCTGGTGGTTAATCTCTCCATGGGCAGGTGCAGTTTCTCCCGTTGCTGTCCGTCGTGAGAAAATTCTGCCTTTGTGAAGTAGTTGTTGCCTTACATGGTCTGGTCGGACAATCGATCGGGTTGCACCAGTGTCGATTGTTATGGTGCAACGTTCTCCGTCAACTTGACCCGGAAGGCATAAGTCCGCTTCTCCACGATGTAGTCTTGACACGGTGATGGTGGTGCTGGGGACGTCGATCCTCCTAGCCAACCTCTGCCCCACAAAGTTGGCTCTTATATGTTTCCCGACCCCTCAGTTTGAAGGGCTTCCATTCTGGGCTCCTGAATCGGTCAAGATCTCCTCCTAGCTGCACACCCGGGACAAAAGCTCGGTTTCCTTCGCTTCTTGCAGTCTCTTTGCAGGTGCCCCTTCTCTCCGCAATTCCAGCATCTAGGCGCACCATTGACTTGCGGCTCTTCCTTCAATCTTCACGCGCTCACACCTGCACTCATCTGCCACTATCTCGCAAACCCGGGCAGTGGTACGAGTCACATTTTTCGCTGCCTGAAAGTTCAGACTGTAAGCCAATGCGTCCTTAACCGTTTGCTTTTGAGCCAAACGCACGGCTTGTTGCAATTCTGGGTCCTTTTGTGCGCTGATGAATGCTTCTGTCGCTGCATCATCTCAATGTTCTGGATCGTAGGCTGGGTAAGCCAAAAGTGCTAGTCGCTCAATGTCTTGGGCTAGCTGCTGTAAGGTTTCACCAGACCTCTGCACCCGATGCCTTACTGTGACCGATAAATCTGCTTTAGATGATCGTCTCCATAACGCATGTCAAGCGCCTTCATTATAGCATTCGGGTTTGAGTGCAATTCAACTGCTTCCAATTCCTTTTTCATATTTTCCATCTCCTTGTTGATCCACTCCTCGACCTGGTAAACCTTCTCCTCGACCTGGTCAACCTTTTTCTCGACGCCTTTAATTTGCTTGTTCAGATTACCGCGCTCCGCTTTTATTTCAGTTGACTGTTTCTCTAGCTTCTCTGTGATTTCGAGTGCTTGTTTGTCGAGCTTCTGGTCTAGCATCGCAGTTATATTGGATGGCAGTTGTCGCTGCTCTTGCTGCATCAGCATTACCATTTGCATCAGCGCATTTTCTGGCTCCTTTGATTTTGGTGTTTCTACATCTCCACCTTCTGCACTTGTTTCCGCATCTGAGGGCTCACCCGAATCCAGATTCACACCTTCCGACTCGATCACGTCACGCAAGCGTGCAATCAGTATGGCCTTTGTATCTTGTGTGGCCAGATTTCGCTGTTCCAACTCCTCCCTGAGCTCCGCTATGGTCAATGCATAAATTTTTAGATGTAAGTTTCCTGCCATTTTTATTATTTCGGCTATTTTTCCACCACTTTCCACGTTATATTTCACAACTGTGCAGTTTAAAAATGTTTAAATGTTTTCATTTTTCAAAATTTCCTTTCTCACTTCTCGACACCACTGTCGCGTGTTATGGTTCGAGGCCAATAATTTAATGTTCCGGGAAAGTGAAAACGCAATGTCTTTTAAATTAAATGAGTTTATTTAATTCATGAAAAACGCACAATCACTTTACTAACCATTTCACAACTTTAATTTTCACTATTAAAATTCTACCTTCCACTTGTCCATAAATTTCTATCGCAGAATTCTTTGTACATGGAACAATACCATCGATGATATTATTGATGGTAAATATTAATAAATTTTCAATGCTGCATTGGTAATTGCCCAGATAGCACAATAGTGATATATATTTTTCAGTATCATAGTATCGATACCTTTAATATACCACTATTGATGATTTTATATGAACGATGTCCGCATTTTCAGTGCTGTGATTGGTTGACATTATCGAAAGGGGAAATAAGCATTGATGCTTAGTATCAATGATATATCGAAAGAATATCAAACTTACTGAATGAAAATTAATGTAACTTTATTGATATATCTTAGATATAATACTGAAGACCTGTATTGATACTGTAAGGATGAATATTAATCCTTACAGTATCAATGCAAGTCTTCAGCATTATATCAAAGAAATATAAATAAGTTACATTTATGTTCATTCAGTTGGTTTGATATTCTTTCGATAGATCATTGATGCCAAACATACACATACTCAAAAAAGCCTGCGTACATCTCATTAGTACAAACTGAATTATGTTGGAATCGTATGAATCAATAATGTGATCTTGATTTAATCATTTCGATAAAAGAGCCTAAACTGCAAGAAATGTATTGAAGCAGGTTTGTTGAACAAATTCCCAAAATTATCGAACATATAGTTATTTCAATACTTGGAAGTCTGTGAGCAGCCCCAAAAAAGTCTGCGTACACATCACAAAATTTGGGGATTCCCCGAAATTTGCAATGTTGATGCCTTCATTTTTTCATTGTTCTGCGTGACAGTACTTCATTGGAAAATTGTCTGTGTGTTTTGCGTGAATAAAAGACTATTCTTTAATATGGAAGTAAAAAATAAGGAAATCAGTGTTAGTGAGCGTGAAGTCATAGTAAAATTGCGTGAAAACGGGAAAAGTTTTCGTGAAATCGCAAAATTAGTTGGGAGAAACCATTCCTCGGTCCAAAGGGTTGTTGCTAATTACAAAGAAAGCGGTTTGATTATTTTACGGCATCGGTCAGGACGTCCTCCCAAACCTACAGCACGTGAACGTAGGAGTATTATTAATGCTGTGAAACAAAATCCTCGATTAACCGCGTTTCAAATTGCGCAGGATATAAGAAAGAAATACAATAAAACAATAAGCGATGAAACAGTGCGCATAATTCTCAGAAAAGGCGGTTACCATGGTCGAGTCGCACGTAAAAAGCCGTTTATATCGGAACGGAATCGCCGAAAGAGGGTGGAATTCGCCAAAAATTATGTAAGTATGCGAAAAAAATTTTGAGAAAGCGTTCTTTTTTCGGACGAAAGGAAGTTTTGTATATTTGGGATAAAAGGACGCAAATTAGTATGGAGAAAACGCTCGACAGAATTCAATAAAGAAAATTTGATTCCCACTGTAAAGCATGGTGGCGGCGGTGTGATGGTTTGGGGGTGTATGGCAACTCGTTTTCATAGAATCTACCATGGATAAATACGGGTACCTTAATATTTAAAAAAATAATATTAAGCAAAGTGCCGAGAAATTGCGGCTGGGGAACGCATTTTTCTTTCAGCACGATCATGACCCCAAACATACAGCTGAAATAAATAGGCTTTGGTTGGCCTACAACGTCCCAAAACTCCTCAATCACCAGATTTAAACCCAATTGAGCATTTGTGGGATTTACTTGAAAGAAAAATTCGAGAGCATGACATAACTAGCAAAGAGTCATTAAAAATGTTATTTTGAACGAGTGGAACAAAATAACGGCCGAAGAAACATCAAAACTTGTTCAATCCATGCAAAATAGGCTAAAGGAAGTCGTTTATAGGAAAGGCTATGCTACTAGATATTAAGGTTCAAAATCTGCAACCTAATATGTATACTACATATGTTATCAAAAATAACAATAAAAGCATTCGCGTTGGTTGTTAAGCTCGTGTTATTTGTACCATATCTGCTCTTTTCTAGGAAATGCTCCAGAAAATAGTACATACATATAACGCAAACAACACGAGTGCAGCAAACATTGCGAATGCTTTAATTGTATTTTCATTTATGAATTTTTGCTTATAATTTCATGTATAGCACTTGGGAAAAGAAATATATATTTATTTTTATTTTGAGACTCTTAATCACAAACTTACAAACAAGACAAACGTAAAAGAAATATATTTTTTAATTTTTTTATTTTTAATCACAAACTCACATACAAGACAAACGTAACAAACTTTGGGAATTCTTATTTACTATTTCTTATATCAGCCTCTATGCATTTTATCTCTGAAAACTATTTTATATACTAATTTAAATACCAACTATTTTGTTTCTTCCTTTTATTGAGTCGAACCTTGCCATCTCGCATGGCTATTTCTAATTCAGCCATAAAATGTTGCAAACCATAGCCATGCTTTTTAAAGCACTCTGAAATAAAAGGTAACTTATTAGAAATCATAAGGCGTTTCCGGTAATAAATCTCCACAAACCAAAATACCAAGCGCAGTTGCGCTCAAAGTTAGCGAATTTCCTTTTCCCCCTTACCCCTCGAACATTTTATTGGCTCTGCACACTGAGCTGTATGAAGTTTTTAAGAAATAATTTCAATTTTGTTGAGCCTTTTGTTTGCAGAATCCACTGTTTCTGGAATTTACCAAAGAAACTTTATTTTAAAGGCACTGTAACATACCATGTATAAAATATAATCTAGGGTGAAGCCTGTACAATGAGTGCCAATAAGGTTTTTGAAGAGAAAAAATGATAATAAAATTCACATCGGCACATCGACTGACGGTTCCGCCTCCAAATTAACAATTTTTCTTGATTTTCGTTTGTAACCAAAAACTATTCAAGATTTTGGAGTTCCTGATCCTTCTGAAGGGAAAATTCAAACGGCATTTGTGATGTCGAGGTCCTCTCTTCTGGCAAAAAATACTTGCACAAGCGATTGATCATCACTCCTTAGTTAGCAACAGCTTTTTGCACGGCAGAGGTCTCCTTTTCTTGATTGTTCATCATGATTATTAGCATTTCGCCTAAAATGATTCCCTAATTTGGACGATTTAAAATACGCACGGCGTTAACATACAAACAGGAGCCTTGGTAAAGAACATTCACGAGCAACGGCAGCGAGACAAAGCGATGTTTGCACGCAATTTCACATGTCTTCAATAAGAATTTTTCTTTGAAATTGAGATAACAACTTTTTTTTGGATTGAGATAACAACTTTTCTTTGGGATTGATCCAACATTGAAAATTTATTGATACCTACCATCGATAATAACATCGACGATATTATCGATGGTAGGTATCGATAAATTATCAATGTTGCATCAATCCCAAAGAAAAGTTGTTTTTGAAGACTTACTGATACACCAGGATCGATACCAAAATGTTATCTGGGTGACGGTACACACAAAGATACACTTTACATTACTTTACTTCTACGAGGATTGCCGAGCAGTGAACACACCAGTCTTTCAACGACGTATATTTTGCAGTTCTATCTTGCATTTTATTGCTTACAAAAAGAAAGATTCTGTGTCTTAAAAAGCTCCTTAAAATAATATCACATTAATTGTATCTTTTTTATGTATTGCTTATTCATTTTACCACTACATAACTTTGCATAAACTAATTGACTTTTCATTGTGTTTTTAGGGTTTTGTACTAAAATACAAAACCCTATTGCAATCACGACCTGTGTCCGTCTGTCCGTCCGTCCGTCTGTATGTCACAGCACTTTTTCTCCGAAACTATAGAGGCTGCAGCCATGAAACTTTGTGTAAAGGTCAAAAGTGGTGACTTCTTGAAAGTTCAAGGGTGGAAAAATTTTTCAAAAGGGTTTAAGGGGAGTCTCCCCATATAGGGAGGTGACCCCTCAAAAAAATTATTTCACCATTGGTAGTCGAGTAGGGTGTCATTGGAAAGGTCTCAATGTGATCTTTTCAAAACAAGTCTTAGAATTGCCTTATGAGTACCGAAGGGGGCAGGGGAAGGGGAAATGTACGAACTTTTAGCGTACCTCCCCCTCGCGATTGGACACCTTGCATCCGAAAAATCTGAAAAAAAATCTTGAATGTAGGCCTTAGCGAGTACAAGAACAACAAATACATGAGAAGTTGAAATTCACTCAACTTTGTTAGTAAAAGCATGATTTATCGATGTTATGTTTTCTTGAATAAAATCTTAATGGTACCCTTAAACTCAATAAAATAGTATTTAACGAAGTTATAGCGATTTGAATTTTCCTGTATTACTATGGAACAATATGCCCTGTATTACTATGGAAACATATGGCTATGGAGCCATATGCGCTTTTTACCGACTTAGACACTACAGCTTTGCTAGGATTTGCATGAAAATTTCAGGAATGATAGGTATCATGAAGATGAGTACATACAATTGAAAAAAGTTCAGTCGAAGAGGCAGGAGAGAGCTCCTAGCAAAAGGGCTTTGTAACCATTCTAGGATTCGAAACAATAGGCCATGAATCGATGATTACAGTACAGAGGAGTGGCCCCTGAAAAAAATTTCATAAGGTAGCCGATATGAGTATCAACTGAAAGTTCTCTATGAGAGCTTTTCAAAACAGTTCTTAAACTGACAGTTTTTGCTTTAGGGGGGGCACAGGGGGGGGGGTGGTTTTAAATACATGAAAAATGTGTTTCGTCCCTCGCGAATGGGCACCCGTCATCTAAAAAATCTGAAAAAATTATCAAGCGAGATATTTATGGGTATAACTATAACAAATGCCTCAGAAGTCAAAATTTTTTTTAACTTTGTTAATAATAGTATGATCTACGAACATGACGTGTTTCTTGATTTTATTCGTTGCTGGTTACTGCATTTTGTAAGTTGAGTACAAAACCCTTCTGACATGAGCATAGGTCTGTCTACCCAACTTGTATTAAATTAAGTTTATGAACTGAATATATCTGAATCGTTCTTGGATTTTGCTATTTGTAGGAATAAACAAATTATTACCACAAAAATGATCTGATAATACCGTTTATTTTATTTTAACTTTCTTCTTCATTTTGTCACATGTCATAAACATTTCATTGGGTACGTGCGCATTTAGACAACATCACGTACTAAACGTTTTCCACATTTAAATAAGATCGTTACATCTTGTGTATAATCTTCTTATAAGGCTCCTACATATCCGAAGCGTTTCCCTGTATATTCCTTTGGAATATTGTTCATGTCCTGGATCCCCAACCATTTTCCAATCCAGTCTTACCATTGTCATTTGAAGCTTCATCCGATTAGATATTTGTGTCTGCATAAATCTCGACCTACACATTCTTTTCTTGCTTCCCAGTCCCCCAGCAATTTTCCTGCAATTTTTTTGTTATTATACTTTTCATAGTCAAAATTGAAATCGAAGTTGTAGGATATCGCTAACCAATTTCCCTTCTGTTCCTTTCCAGGTAAGCCAAACACGTACGACATGGGTTTGAGGAAGAAAATCATATTATATTGGGGATGGTAATGCTACGTTTTGGTATGTTGAGTATGTGTATAGTAGTGCAATGTTCAAAATTCAAATCATCTTTCACATTACAAGTTATAACTAGGGTTAGAGAATTGGGAATTTGGGGTAAAAGAGCTACTGCCCTAGTGATGCGGAATGTTTTGATAGGTAGTTAGGGAGTATTGTGGATAATGTTGGAATTACTTTGACTAAGGAGAAAGATGTTCTCAGGTATCATCATGAAATTTCAGGAGTGTCGAAATTCTATTACTTTGCTAAGCTGGTGCCAATTATTAGAATATTCTTTGGGGGAAAACCATAGTCTGATTACTGTTTGAAAGGAACTAGATACTATACGTTGCTCCAAATATACATAGTTGTTTTATTCAGATCAGCAGATTAAGCAGTTGATTTCATAAAACCACACAAGCATAAAGTTGCTTTGCCATAAAATGGGAGATTCAGGAGACGTACCAAGTTGCGATATAATCAACAGACCAAAAAATCCCACCATCACGTTAACAATCGTTTGACTGTTTAAAAGCCTGAATTCGTCGAATTTTCCACTTTTCATTGCAATTCTCAAAAGTGGGAATTCTGAAAACAAATAAGTGAAATATTTTCTTGCTTAGAAATGCTAAGTGGAAAGGATCAAGAAGAGATTTATACACAAACCGCAAAATGTATTACCAAATTCAATTCAACTTTTCCAATCAAAGACACTTTCGAGAAGCCACAACTCTCCTCATTTGTGTTCCAGTCTGCATCTTTGAAGATTGTTCAAATTTTTTAATCCTGTCTGCTCACCATCACATTGCAATCGAACCGATTCTTGCCAAAGAGATGGAATTTTGCTGCCGAACTTCTGCTGCATCACGGTCTCTAATAACCGGCTCTAGTCTTCCAAGAAATAATTGAGGAGTTTTTGAAAATATTTCTGAAATCTGGTGAACATTTTCGACTATGCCAAATACTCGTATAACTGCAAGTACTAGTTGAAAGGATAAAGATAGCAACTAGAACTAGATTCTACCAGCTTAACACAACATCTAACATTGTAGATCTACTCCGGATGTCGAGAAGAGAATAAGCGTATCAAGTCCTAAAGGCAATAGGCGAGGAGTATGCAATATGCTAAAGATTTGCAAAATTCAAATTGCCTGAAGAGATCCTGAATGAAGCTCCTTGTGCAGTTGCAACGATTGGAAACTAGCTAGAAGTTCACTGTTTCTGCTTGTTTTGTGTGCATCTAATTGGACATAATTGGTGACTGAAATAGTTTTGCTCTGAAAAAGTTTTCTTGGAATTTGAAATTTTCACTAGTTCCCGACTGTAAGGCTTATGGTTGGTTCGTACGATGGTGAGAGTCGAAATGTACTCGTAGAATACCCTGCTTTAGGCTTCGGTTACACATTGGTGGCTGCAAGCTGGATGAATTCAATGTTCCTGAATAGTATAACGAGATTTTGGAAAGTATTTGCGGCTCTCAGTGATTGGTTAAATTCATTTAAATCAAATTTTGTTAAGGCTGAAAAATAATTAGTTTTGACTGGTCATTTTGAATCACTTTATTACAAATAAATGCAATTAACTTGCTTTATGAAAATCTATTTTTGAAATGAACATGCAAAATAAAATTTGCGATAACTTAACAAACGACTTTGTATGCCAGTTTTTACTAGGAAATAAACAGACTGAGGTATGACTCTGCTCTTTTAATTACTCGATTTCGAAAACTCTACGGGAAAACTATTCTGAATACAAACAAACTTTTTTCAATTTACCCGCTAATTTCAACTTTATATATTGCATTTTTAATGCTGCAGTGCAATTTGTATAGTCAGTTTTAATTGTTATCTAATAATAGTCATTCGTGCTGAAATTTCTGCGTTCGCTCTAAAGTAATTGAATAAAATTCCAGGAATTGTGTATGGACTTTTAGCGAGAAAGGGAATATTATAAGGATATAAATCGAAAAAAAACCAGCTTGTTATGGCAAAAATTGTTTTCTATGTGTGTTAACTACCATTAGTTTTGAATGAACTGGAAGTTCTAGTTATATTGAGATCGACCCTAAATAATAAACGAAAAATCTTCCTGTTTATTGGATGAATATTACTTTTTATTTAATTGCGAATGTACATTTCAAAAGGAACGTCCTTTCTTCGTCAGTGTTTTTTTACAATTTTTTTATAAACAATCTACAGTGATTTTATACATCTAAATTTTTTCATGCAGGCAATAATTCTTCAGTGCTAAGTGATCTATTAAGGGGTTCAATAATTATAGGTAATTACTCTAGCTACAAATTTTCTGAACTTAAACAAGTGACCCCTTAAGAGGATTAAGCAGATAGAGAATCACAGATAATTAGAAAAGTTAAAAAATGATCCTCTAAGAGAATGAAGAGAAATAAAGTTAATTAGCATAATTAGCAACTTGACAATTTTTTGAATGGCTTATTGAGAAAGTAAAGAAAATAAAGATGATTGGCAGTTACCTAGGTCTACATTCATTCTTTTTTCTTGTGGTTCGTTGTAAATATACCCGCTTTTGTATGCGTCGAACTTTCGCTGTTTGGCATCTTCTTCAACAGTTCAACGTTGTCCTTCATTATTTCGTGGTTTTCCTCTAATTGTGTGCCTCGCTACCGTTGACCTTTTTTGTGTGCTAAAGACTTCTCTGATATGTTCCTCGATCCTGATCCCTATTAGCCGCTTTATTAGTCCAATATATGTTATCCTATATATCCCATTTGTTGAGTTCATGACACCCCTGAGCGCCCATCACGGCTTGATCCGGTAACATCAGCGCTTAAATCAACTTACATAGTTATTTAAGGTTAATTGGCACTGTAATAACTAGCCCATTCATAATTAATTCGATTTATTTGACTGATCAAGCAATTGATCGATCATTACAACTCAATTCACCAAATTCAATTCGCCACAAAGCGAAAATACTTTAAACTTCGAATACCACATTTCATTTTAATCAATCGAGTAATCCATTTTTCATTCATTTTTTAATGTGTCAAATCTTTGAAACAAAAGTTTATTCATTGTTCAATTGTTGGTTGGGTCGTTATATGTTCTGCAAATTCTTGTCCTAATGTGTCTTGTTTCAATTTTTGGTTATTCAGTATCTCTGTATGGTTAAAAGGAAAGTAAAATAAAGTTAAATTTTCAAAGGCTGTAAAAAAATAATAAAATCAAAGTTCGGGACAAAAGAGTCCCGGCGCAAACATTTTGAGGCCCCGGCGAGATGCACTTGGTATTTATTTTGCCGTACATAACTGAATGATTGTTTTTTCCCCAGTGAACATGTCGTAAAGTGCTGTGTGGTGTTTTGTGTAGTATTGTGGTGTATCCGCGCCTTCTATTGCCGGCCGCTTTCCGACTTTCTACGCGATGGCGAATGTGGATCGCCTGATCAAGGAGCTTAAAAGGATTGTCTAGAATCATCAAAGGCTCATTTCAAACTAGCAGAAGGATTCACCCTCAAGGAAGCAAGACGCCGGGTATCATGCGGAGCGACTGTGGCGACTGAAGGCCGCGTGGGAGGAACTAGGCGATAGTCACATACGATCCCTACCGGAGGTCACTCCATCACACGAGTATTTAACTCAACATACATATATATATATACGACAACTACCAACTACCTCTGCTACTAGCAGCACTTCTGCTATCAAATGCGTACCAACACACACGTGGACACGCCATCCCGGGAACAGTCACCGGAAGGGCTCAAAATTCAGGATAGCGAGGATAAGGACTGCACTGCAGAAACCCCAGTACCAAAAGATGCCAGTGTGGTCAGGATACTGCGTCGCTAAAAAGTCATGGCAGGCTCTTTGAGGGGGATCATCGACCGTTTCGACCAGAAAGAATTCACTCGGACCTGGTGCAGGACTAAACTCATGACCCTTCAACCAGGTTGGTAACAGCTGGATAAATATCACCAGCAGATCGTCAAGCTCCATGACAATCCTGAAGTGTATGGTTTTGACGTGCAATCGGAAGAGCTTACCCTAGATGGGGTCATACGTCTTGAATTGAAAATGGATGAATACAGCGCCACACCTGCCATAACGATTCTGCCTGTGACTCCTCTTACCATGCCTTTGCCGAAAATAAAACTCCCCACCATCGATGGGAACTATTTGCATTGGCAACAATTCCACGACTTGTTCCTGCAAATGGTGCATAGCCAACCGGTGTCCAAGTGCCAAAACCTATGGTACCTCAAGGCCGGTCTCACCGGGGAAGCGGAGCTTTTGATTCGATCTTACATTGTCGGATGACAACTACGAGGTGGCTTGGACAACCTTGAACGACCACCGATGACAATTGGTAGCGACGCTCATAAACTAATTGATGAGTCAGCCATCTCATGCTAATGAAAGGCCATCAGCCGCAGCAATAAAGGCTCTACAAAACACCACACCAGAGTGTTTCAGAGGCCTGAAGAACCTGCAAGTGTCCACAAGGGAATGGGATCCGTTGCTGCTACATGTGGCAATCCGAAAATTGGATCCAGCGACTCACGCATCATATGAACAATCGTTATCCAACCCGCGCAAATTACCAATCTTGAAGAGTTTTTTGGACTTCATGGAAACGCGTTTGCAGGCTCTCAAGACACTCGGCCCTAGAAAAAAAGGAACCGGAGATTAACCGTAGGAAAGCCATCAAATTGACTGCGCCCGCCGCGACAGCTTCTCGGTGCTTAATGTGTGAGCAGGCTCACCCACTTTACTACTGTCCGGATTTCCTCAGGATCACTGCTGCAAAAAGACTAAGTTTCGTGCGCGCTAAGAAGCTGTGCGTGAATTGCCTTCGAGAACGACATCAGGCTCCCAGCTGCGCGGCCAGAAGTTGCAAGCAGTGTTCCAAAAATCACAACACCCTGCTACATCTGCCTGGAGACAACAAGCCCAATCAAACCAAGACGATATACTCGAGCACGACAGTGCCGAATTAAGACTCGAAACCGCAAACAAATGCAGAACTGCCATCGCTAGCTTTAACGACTCTAATGGAGCCCCGACCTCTAGAACATATACTTCTGGGCACAGCCGTCGTCAGGCTTGTCACCAGCAATGGGAAGACGACGGATTGTCAAGCTGTGATGGATCCGGGCTCACAAATAAACCTGGTCACCAAATGAATCATCTAAGGAATTGGGTTTATCATAAACACCACACCTTGCCCTCATTGAAAGGTACTGAGAAGGCATACTATAAGGTGGACCACGGCCTAAGATCCAGATTATCAGGCTACGCCGCGCAGTTGAAAGCCTACGTCATGGACAAACTTATATCACCGCAACTGGGCATATTCCCAAAAACATAAGGCTGGTAGATCCAAACTTCCATCGAACGGAGCACATCGACATGTTGCCTAGTTTCGAACACTTTTACGAGGTCCTAGCCATTGCACAAATAAAGTTGGGCCCACAGCTCTCACTGGTCCAGAACATGTTCCTAGAGTGGATTGTAGCCGGAAGAGTGGGCACACCTCAAGTGTCTTCCGTGACATGCGGTATCCTGGCAGAAGATAACCAGCTTAATCAGCTCATCAAGCAAATTTGGGAGGTCGAGGAAGTATAGGATCCGCAGCACAAGCTTACGTTAACTGAAAAAGCTTGCGAAGCACATTTCTATCAGACAATGACAAGACGTTCCAACGCCTGCTTCTTGGTTGAACTCCCATTCAGCAAAGATCCTGAAATGTTAGATGATCCCCACAAGGGCTGGCCTCTCGCAGATTCATTGTCTTGGAGCGTCGACTGGAGAGGAACCCTGATCTAAGACGTCTATACGAGGACTTTATGGAGGTGCATGTTCGGCTTGGGCATATTGAGGAAATGACGTTGCAGCAGCGAGAGGAATTACGATACTTCCTTCTACATCATTGTGTCCTGAAGCTCGACAGCAATACAACTAAGCTGCGCGTGGTTTTGATGTATCCAGTAAGAGACCACAAACGTTACGTTGAATGATGTCCTTCATACAGAGCCTACTGCCCAGGATGACCTTTTTTCGATACTCCTGCGTTTAAGACTGCCTTGTTTCGTATTCACCGCCGACATCGAGAAGATGTATCGGCAGATAATGCTCTATCCTGAAGACCGTCGGTACCATAGCTTAATTAGGAGAAATAGTTCAACGTAACCAGTACGATACCATCAATTGAAATCAAGAACCTACGGCACATCGTGTGCCCCGTATCTAGCTGCAAAATGGCCACAGGTTCTAGCACGAGAGAACCAGCAAAAAGGTTCCCTGGGCAGCAGCGCGTCAGAGAAGGATTGCCCTATCGACGCCGTCATGACCGGGGCAGACAGCTTAGAGGAGGCACTTCGCAAGCAGGTGAAGCTTGCACCATACTCTCGCGCGCTGGCATGCATTTGCGTTACTGTGTGCCAACCATTCTCTATTGTTGAAGCAGATTAAACCTGAGGACCAACAGGTCCAGCTGGACTTCAGTAGTTTACACGAGGACTATATTAAGACATTAGGAGTAATCTTGCGTCCGAAGACTGACGAGTTCCAGATCCAAATCAACCTGGATCCAACCGCTGCGAAGTTCTCCAAGAGGACGATGGTATCTGATATAGCCAGAATATTCCATCCATTCGGCGTTCTGGCTCCTGTGGTAGTAGCAGTCAAGCTATTCCTGCAGGGATTATGGCGATTGGAATTGGATTGGGATGCAGAGTTACCAGTGGGGATTCATACCCAGTGGTCCGATTTCCGCAGTGGTCTGCCAACATTACAGCAGAACCGACTTTCTCGTCACATCAGTACAGGCGAGAAACCCGTGCAAGTACAGTCGCACACATTTTGTGATGTCTACGAGAAGGCATATGGTGCAGCGATATGCATGCGGTTAACCATGAGGAGCGGTCAAGTCCTCGTCAGGCTGCTGTGAGCCAAACCAAGAGTGGCCCCGATCAAGGCACTTTCTGTTTCGCGCCTAGAGTTGTATGCTGCAAAATTAGGCGCTGAGCTCACAAGAAGAGTTAAGACAGTGCTCAATCTGCAGAAGGTTTTTCAGGTATTCTGGACCGATGCCGAGATTGTCTTGGCGTGGATCAGCTCTATAGCGTCATCGAACAATACCTTTGTGGCGAAAAAAGTCTCGGCCTTACAAATCCTCAAGACCGGACCGATGGCGACACGTAGCGTCTGAAGACAACTCAGCTGACATCCTGTCACGTAAGATGGCGACAGCTGAACTGAGCCGCTGTAGTTTTTGGTTGCAGGAACCACCATTTTTATCCAAAGCAGAATCAGTTTGGCTTTCGGAGTATCGTAGTGGGGGCCCCTGCGTCTTGGAGACGAAACGGACCAAAATCACTATGGTAGCGGCAGAGGCTCCTAAAACACACTTCATTCACCGGATCCAGCACGGAAACTACTTCAAAAAACTGCAGCGCATAGTGGCCCACATGATCCGGTTTATCTGTGGTCTCAAGCCGGCAATCAAGCAATCTCAACTGACAAATCAAGCGCCCACGATTGATGAATTATCGACAGCTCTAGAGATCACCGTGAGATATATACAATCACAAACTTTTAACTGCAAACTTTTGGATATCAGGTCGGGAAGGCAAGTCTTCAAACACGGTCCTTTGGTGGGATTGGCACCATTCCTGGATCCATAGGGCATAATCCGTGTCGGTGGGAGGCTGGAGGCTGCCAAGATCACGTTCAACGCCTAACATCCCATTTTATTACCGTTCAAACGTCCGTTCATCAGACTGCTGATGATAGAAATCCATCGCGACCACTGCCATCTAGGTGCGCAAACACTGTTCGCTACCACTAGACAGCGGTTCTGGCCAATTCAAGGAAAATAACTTGCGAGAACGATCATTCAACGGTGCTTGTGGTGCACCCGAGTCAAGCCTAAGCAAGTCATGGGAAACCTGCCGAGTGCACGTTTTCAGCCAGCCCGTCTGTTCATCAACTCCGGCGTGAATTTCTATGGTCCTATGATTATCCATTACCGAGGTAGAGGTACCTAGCCATATTTTGCTGTTTTGCTACAAAGGCCATCGATCTGGAGCTAGTCAGCGATCTAAACGTTTCATTTGACGACGAGGACGGACACTGCCAAAACCTTTTTTCCGACAATGCCACCAACTTTTTGGGAGCTCGCAACCAGCTATCAGAATTGTCGTCCTCATTATATTCCAACGAAGCGCGTCAAGAAGTAACAACGGCGTGCTCCTGCCGGGAAATTGATTTCCATTTCACCCCTCCACGCGGCGGCTTGTGGGAGGCGGTGTTTCATCGGCGGCTCTCAACTACGAGGAGCTGCATACCTTGGCGATTGTAGTGGAGGCTATCCTCAATTCTAGACCACTAACTTCGATGTCAAACGATCCCAATGATTGAGCAGCCTTATCTCCAGCACACTTTCTCATCTAAGATCCCCTCACAGCCATGGTGGATGGTCACGCAACGCCAGTCACCGGAGCTATCCATGCCCGGTGGAAGCTAATCAATCACCTCAAATTCGAATTCTGGAGACAATGGTCGCATGAGTACTTAACGCAGTTGCAGCATCGTGTGAATTGGAGACAGTCACAACCCTAATACGATCCTTGGAACTGTGGTCATCATAAGGGAAGATAACACCCCATCGATTAAGTCGCCACTGGGACGAATTATCAAAACGTACGAGGGCGCTGATGGTTTCATACGAGTCGTTGTTTTCGAAACCACCTCCGGAACTTTGAAAAGGCCTATACACATAATAAAAGAAAAACGGAATGACACTTCAGTCAGTATTACAAGAAGTAATCAAACTCTCTTGATGCACCGATCGAAATACAATTGTTTTAGGGGTATATTACCCCCGAAAATGTTTTCACATTTTATAACATCCTGAGTAGTCGAGAAGTTACGCCGCTCCTCAATCTTATTATAAAAAGAAAATTTGCCTTTACTAAATGAGTCTTAATAGTAAAGGTATTCAATTTATTTATCCAAAATAATTATTTTAAGCTATGTGAGTAAAATAATTTTCTTTTAATCATTTATTTAAATTATGTTCGGTCCGACTCTATATTTCTAATTCATGATATAGGTATATTTAACAAATTATAAATAATTTATGTATTGTTTGGAATTTTTATGTAACGGAAAGAGTGATCATTATATTAAATTAAATTATATAGATGAAATTTTTATAAATTGTTCTAATATATATAAATTTGTAAATAAATAGTTGTTCTGTTTCATATTGATTGTTGTTTTTCATCTTCTGATATGTGAATTGCAACAGACTAATTATTTTCTCTATGATTAAATATTCTTTTCCAAAAAGTCACAAATAAATTGCTGAGTTCGGTAGAACTATCTGCCTGCGGCAGAACATATACCAATTTAGATACAGTGACTCCCAAAAAGATCCGCCAAGTAAGAAATTATCCTCCTTTCTCATTTTATAAGGCGATTAAAAACGGGAAAATTTTTTTGAACATTTTATTATGAGCAGAACATAACTGTCTTACAGATCACATAAATAAAATAGTTTCTCACTTTAAATATACCAAAAAAAGGAAATTCCATGAAAAACCAAAAAATATTAGGCCTCAAAAAGATCCGCACAAGAGCTAAATTTTGAAAATAAAAAAAATTTTAGTAAGCTAGTATTTTGTTGCATGTCCGTTTTGTTCAATGACACATTTTAATCGATTTGGCATACTGGAGATGATTTTCTAGAGGAATTCCACATCCATTTTCACCCATTCTTCGCGAAGCCTTTTCTCGAGCTCCGTTTTTGAACAAATTGGCGTACTATGAACTTTACGATCCAATTCATCCCAGAGATTTTCAAAGGGACTACAATCCGGTCACTGAGGAGGAGGATGAACTACTTTTGGACAATTATACAGCTGCCATTCTTGAATTTTGCGTGCCTTATGTTTGGGATCATTGCTTTCGTAATATTTGAACGAATCCAAAATGCCCATTTCAGCACCGCTTTTTCGCAAATTTTCCTTCAAAATGTCTAAATATCGACGGGAATCCATGATACCATCTATAAATACTAATTCACCAACACCACGAGTAGATACGCATTCCCAAACCATCAAACTGCCACCTCCGTGTTTCACTGTAGGCCTGAGGTTAATTGGACTCAATTCTTCATTGGGCTTGCACCACACCACAACACGTCCATCCGAGCAAAAAACATTGAATTTGCTTCCATCGGCAAAAATCACATCCTCCCAATCATTGACTTCCTTTAATATGAATTCTTTAGCGAAATTTAAATGCTTTTTAGGGTTTTGTAAAATAATTTTACAAAACTCTTCTAAAATCGCGTCCTGTCTGTCCGTCTGTCCGTCCGTCCGTGTGTCACAGCAGTTTTTCTCGGAAACTACTTAAGCTAGAAGCATCAAATTTTGTATGTAGGTGTAAAGTGGTGCTCTCTTCAAAGTTCAACTGCAAAAATTTTGCATAAGGTATTTTAGGGGGGTCTCCCCATGTAGGGGAGTGACCCCCGGATAAAAATTTCATTAAAGGTAGCCGATATGGGTATCAAATGAAAGCTCTTGATGAGAACTTTTCAAAACAGGTCTTGGTTTGGCAAAGTTTTCTTCGAGGGGCGCACAGGGAGGGAAACCTTCGAAAAATTTGTGTCCCCCCCCTCGCGATTGGACACCTGTGATCCGAAAAATCTGAAAAAAATCAGGAATGTAGGCCTTGATGCGTACAACAACAACAAATACGTGAGAAGTCGCAATTCACTCAACTTTGTTAGTAATAGTATGATTTATCGATTTTATGTTTTCTTGAATAAAATCTTAACGGTACCCTTAAATTCAATGAAATTCAGTACGCAGATGACTATATGTATGGTTGATTAACCCTGCAAGTTTCATAAAGATTGAATCATATTGTCGCGTGTTTTTGGTTCGCGGCCTATAATTTTAATGTTCCGGTAAAGTGAAAACGCAATATCTTTTAAATTAAATTAAAAGAGTTTATTCAATTACAAAAGTGCACAATGATCAATTTAACACTTTCACTAATTTTAATTTTCACTATTGAAAATCTAACACGTCCATAAATTTCTTATCGCAATTGTCTTCTAAATCACTTCACTATTACGAAAATCACTTCTCTACTACTCGAATAATATCGCTTCCCACACACAATCGCAGTTCTTATCGCGGTCGAATGAATGATGACCCCCCCATTCATTCAGCTCGCCTTTATATAGGGTCTCTACCTATTCACCCATTTCTCGTACATTGGCGAATGTTCTACCGAGAGGTACCTGGTAGATTCGAGCAAATTAATGAATGGAGTGACGTCACTTGCAGATGTTGATCATGCTTGTTGGGTTCTCGTGGGTTCGAGTAAATTCATTTGTTGACGTCCTTAATGATTATGAAAACAATTGCGACAGCAGCTCGCAGAATTATTTGTACATGTAATTATTTGTACATGTAACAATATTTAGCGAAGTTATCGCGGTTTGAATTTTCCTGTATTACTATGGAACAATATGCGATGCATGTATTACTATGGCAACATATGGCTATGGAACAACATGCGCGTTTTACCGACTCAGACACTACAGTTTTGCTAGGATTTGCATGAAAATTTCAGGAATGATAGGTGTCATGAATATATTTGAGAATCGGTTCAGCTAGTGGTATCAGTAATTGCAAAACAAAATAGTGGCTATTTTAAATGCGAAGATTGAATAATTTTGAGTTATTTTGCCCCAATTTCAACGTTTCAGGTGCATGCTATGTACACTTGATTCAATTTGATGAATGACTGAAGATAGGTACCTACAATTAATACTCATAAGTGAAACAAGTCAAGGAGGCAGGAGAGAGCTCCTAGCAAAAGGGTTTTGTAACAACTCTAGGATTCGAAAAAGTTGGCTATTAATCGATGATAACAGTACAGCAGAATGGCCCCTTAAAAAAAAAATTCATCAAACGTAGCTGATATGAGTATGAAATGAAAGTTTTCATGGGAACTTTTCAAAACAGTTCTTAAACTGTCAGTTTTTGCTTCAGTGGGGCACAGGGGGGAAATACATGAAAAATGTGTTTCCTCCCTCGCGAATGGTCATCTAAAATAATTATCAAGGGAGATATTTATGAGTTTAACAATAACAAAACCTCAGAAGTCGAAATTCGTTCAACTTTGTTAATAATAGTATGATCTTCGAATTTCATAGTTTCTCCAATAAAATCGTCATTGACATGCTTCTTGACTTTATTGAATCTGGTGACTGCATTTTTAAAATTGAATACAAAACCCTTCTGACATGAGCGTTGGTCTGTTTACCCAACTTGTTTCTATTCGCTTTGCTGATGAATGGTTTCTTCCGTGCAACACATCTATTGTATTGAGCATTTCTCAAAACTCGTCGAACTGTTTCACATCCTACTTTTTTCTTAAATTCTGCGAACACTTCACTCACAATTATTGGAGCACTCAGTTTTGAATTTTTTAAATTTTCCGGACGATAGAGCGTTATTTAAGCGTCGTTAGAATCTTTGGGCGTCCAGGACTATGCTTCAAGTCTATTCTGCCTTCTTCTTTATACCTCCGGAGAATGTCGTAAACAGTTCTACGTTTCATGTTGAGGCTCAAACATATTTCTGCCACATTTTTAACATTCCATATGGTTAGAAACCACCAACTGGATTTTCTCTGGAGACGTGTATTTGCCCATTTTAATTTAAAAAGCACAACGTTTTTTAAGCTACGAACAACACGCGGTTTGTGATCAATATTAGATATGATCTGCCCGGATCTATTACGACTTTATCACTGAAGGCGATATGCTATAAAGAGTTCATTCAAATGTGTTCTTTTTACATAAAAATGTACATGTTTGCCAAAGTTTCCTTGTTGTGCGGATCTTTTTGGGGCGTCATATTTTTGTGCTTCTTTTTAGGGTTTTGTACTAAAATGCAAAACCCTATTGCAATCACGACCTGTGTCCGTCTGTCCGTCCGTCCGTCCGTCCGTCCGTCTGTATGTCACAGCACTTTTTCTCCGAAACCATAGAAGCTACAACCATGAAACTTTGTGGAAAGGTCAGAAGTGGTGACCTCTTGAAAGTTGAATAGTGGAAAAATTTTTCAAAGGGGTTTAAGGGGGGTCTCCCCATATAGGGAAGTGACCCCCCAAGAAAAAATTTTCACCATTGGTAGTCGAGTAGGGTGTCATTGGAAAGGTCTCAACGAGATCTTTTCAAAACAAGTCTTAGAAGTGCCTTGTGAGTACCGCGGGGGGCAGGGGAAGGGTAAATGTACATACTTTTTGCGTACCCCCCCCCCCCCCCCTCGCGATTGGACACCTTCCATCCGAAAAATCTGAAAAAAATCATGGATGTAGGCCTTAATGAGTACAACAACAACAAATACATGATTGGACACCTGTGTTCCGAAAAATCTGAAAAAAATCAGGAATGTAGGCCTTGATGAGTACAACAACAACAAATACATGAGAAGTCGAAATTCACTCAACTTTGTTAGTAATAGTATGATTTATTGATTTTATGTTTTCTTGAATAAAATCTGGACGGTACTCTTAAATTCAATAAAATTTTGCAAACAGATGACTATTTATAAGAATGATCTTTTCTGAAAGTTTCATAAAGATCGAATAATATTTAACGAAGTTATAGCGATTTGAATTTTCCTGCATTACTATGGAAAAATATGCCCTGTATTACTATGGAAACATATGGCTATGGAGCCATATGCGCTTTTTACCGACTTAGACACTACAGCTTTGCTAGGATATGCATGAAAATTTCAGGAATGATAGGTATCATGAATATGAGTATATACAATTGAAATAAGTCGGAAAGGCAGGAGAGAGCTCCGAGCAAAAGGGCTTTGTAACCATTCTAAGATTCTAAAAAACAGGCCATGAATCGATGATTACAGTACAGAGGAGTGGTCCCTGAAAAAAAATTTCATGAAAGGTAGCCGATATGAGTATCAACTGAAAGTTCTCTATGAGAGCTTTTCAAAACAGTTCTTAAACTGACAGTTTTTGCTTCTGTGGGGGCATAGGGGGGAATACATGAAAAATGTGTTTCCTCCCTCGCGAATGGACACCCGTGATCTTAAAAAATCTGAAATAATTATCAAGGGAGATATTTGTGGGTATAACTATAACAAATACCTCAGAAGTCAAAATTCTTTCAACTTTGCTAATAATAGTATGATCCTCGAACATGACATGTTTCTTGATTTTATTCGTTACTGGTAGCTGCATTTTGTAAGTTGAGTACAAAACCCTTCTGACATGAGCATAGGTCTGTCTACCCAACTTGTTTAATCCTTCGTTTTACTTCACATTTTGCGGTACACTTTTTATTTTTTTTGAGTAAAACTATCGAGCTGATGTTTTGTTCAATTAATAATATTTCCTTTTTCTTTTTGTGTCATGGATTGAAGCATAAATTGAAAAAGAAGGAACATTTCTTACTTGTGCGGATATTTATGGGAGTCACTGTACCTCTTATAAAAGTTTGATATCATGTCTGATATTTTACATAATCCTTCCTGTTTTTCTTAGCAATATCCTCTAGAATAGTTCATTTCTTGATGATGCAGAATAGACATTCTTCGTAATTACTTATTCGAAAAAAAACTATTCACTACTCTCCACACATAATATTTTTTATTCACAATTGCAAACTTATATTCTTTGAAGAAATTCTCAATCACAATTTAATATTCTTTATCCATAATTTATATCTAAATTCTGAATCAAAAAGCTAAACATTCTGTATACAAGGTCTATATTGATTCTCTTTCCAAAAACCACTGACTCTCCATTATTTTTTTCTTTAAAAGCCGTCGGGCCTTGCTTTGTGGGTGTGAGTAAACGCGTTTCGACTACTTCGAATCATCTTCAGTGTCTCACTGACAGCTTTTAAAGAAAAAAGAGAATTGGCCTGCGGATATCAAATAAACAAAATTATTGACTACTCCTTTTTTTTCCCTTTCTCCTTTAAATTTTCTAGATCTCTCTTTATAAAATTTGTGTGTACGAGTATGTGTCAAAATAGCTATACAGTAATTTACAACAAGTAGTTTTAATTTGAGTGTACTCGTGTATATGTCAAAATTTTTATGCAATGTGGTATAGTGGAGGGATCGCTCAGCTTAAAGGGGTCTTAATGTATAGCAAAACGTGACCTGGCTCGAAGTAAATTATCAGACGGTCCCGGGCGAGATTCTCATGTTAACAGGGTAAGTGTTTTATGGGTTGTGCATTCACTCGCGAAGATGGGAGCCCCAGACTTAGTGCGTAAATGGCATTCACCTCCAATATTATAGTCACAAGTATAAATTCGTCAAAGTGGACCTACCGATGGTCTGAAGAAATAGTGGACCTATGGAGAGTTGCAACCAGATTGGAAACCCAAAGTTACGTCGAAAATACTCTAATGTCTTTGATGAAATATTTACATGATGTGAAATTTATTTTCACTCTACGTTGCATAAATTAGACATAGACAAGGTGATCTTCGGCACAAATTTTTAACCCACTTCTCATTTGCGTCTCTGGAAAAATGAAATTACGGTCTTTTATTAATTACAGGTCTATTGCGTTTTTATTTGGTAATACAACTTTTTCTGTAAAACTGAGAGTAAATAAATTCCTTAATTTATTCGTTAAGAGCATTCAACAATGGTTTGCCAATAAGCTAGGCGCCTCCTAAATCGATTACAGCAACATTCAAAGGCACACTCGTGCGTTGTGTAGAAATGCATTTTAATTCGTATCCAGCAGTTTTATTAGTCCAGTCGTTAGGCAATAAAGAAATCAATATTCTGCAGATTGTCCCTATTTTATGTCGTACAAAAAAAAATCTCGATGGCTCTTAAGATTGATTAAATTTAATATCCAGCAGATCGATACAAAACATAAATACTCTGGAAGAATGTATAAAGCTTTTTCTCAAAAATAGGCTTTTTATGCTGGTTGACTTCAAAATCATCATTAGGAACTCGTAATTCTGTTGACCTGAAAGCAATAACACTCCATTAACTTGGATCGTTACCACGCTCTATTACTCAAGTGGAATATTGATTACTCCATAAATCCTAGCAATATCATAAGCAGCCTTTCAATTCGATGATACATATAATTGATTCGTTTGATCAAGCGTCCATAAAACGAACAGCAAACTATCAAAACTAAATAATAACTGTAGCAAATCGAGTCCAACCCCCCAAATCCACCCCAACCACTCAATTCTGAAATTTTGATTTATGAATCTTGAAAATCACAATTTACGACTACCATAACTTCATCAATAAACCACAAACAATACTCCCGAGCTATTATTCCTTGGCCGTGGCCGCTCTGAAGAAGCGACGCAAGTCGACATGATGTCTAATTCTGGCAATACTTTGCCCCTAAATGGATTAATCATACAGCATTATCCTGGGTGTTCTTTATAGCCACTTTCACAACTTTTGCACTTCAAATACAAGCGATATAAACATAAATTCGGTTGTACGTAAAATTTAGTATGCCACTGATAATCCTTAGCGTTGGCGTAACGAAACAATTTAGCCAGCATGTTTTTGCGCTCCAGTCAACAACAAATATTCAAGGACACGCCCCGGGATTCCTCAAGACTCGGGTCGGGGGCGGTTTGATAGCAAGTTAAACAAGTAATTATTCTTTTAGCTTTGCCAAAGTGTTAATTAAATAAAATAATTATCCACCATAAATATTATTCTACTACACCGGCTGCCGGTTGGAGGGAGTGGTGCAGTGAAAGGGGGGTGGGCTTTTGTTGGTTCATGTCTTGTTATCTATCATTAAATGGACATCTTAATCATTGCTGTAACACGTTTCACCTTCAATTATGAATGGTTTAGCTTCACGCTAGACTGCCATGTTGAAATTCAGGAATCTGTGCGAAAGAGCGGAAAGGATTTATCGCAGGACCCACGAACGGGTATGTTAAATATTCATTTATTCGCAGATGTTACTAATGAAGATATTATCTTCAGTCAGGTGTAAGCAAGGTAGGATGGCGCAAGTACTAGATGGAAGATAGAAGGATAATTGCAGTTGAAAGATGTTGCGAAACAAAGACAAATTAGTAATTTGTATAAAATTTGAATTGTACTGGGAGTAGAATAAATACTGAGAAAATTCACCCAAATCTGAGAAGTGATAGAGATATAAATAGAAGATATTTCCCACATATATATGTTATTTCGTTTACTAGGATTTGTTTCGTTCATTTCAACCGTCATTTTAAAATCTTTCTTCTTCAAATTCATAACATACATCAATTTTACACCACATTAGATTCCGTCACAAAATCCATTTGAAATTCACTTCACAACTTTCCCAAACATCCAAAACTCATACGCTCCAATTCCTCTGAGTTGTGGTTTTCCTCATAACATTCCCTTAATTGTTTTTGTCATTTATATAATTCATATTATCATTTGGCTCTAGTAAATTTCAACCACGAAAACCATACGCAATTCATCTAAAACCTAACACCCGACAACAGCCATCAACCATTTAAGGACAAAACTCAGAAGCCAGGACCAAACATTGACTGGCATTCAAGATGTCGTTGCCACGATAACCTTAATGGATGCGAGATAAGCTCGAAACCTTAGGGTCCCGGCAGGGCCCTTTTCTAGCATCTCAAAGGAGAGAATTGTTGAAAGATTCCGATTTTGTACTATCCCCCCTTTTCTACAACTCTCACTCTGCGAGTACGAGTATGTCCTTCCTACTCCCACTCTCCATTTCAGTGAACATTCCCAAGTCTGAGAGCTCTAGTCAAGTATATTTTCATCTCTCGTCGCATTATTTTTGATCGTGATTTATAGAGTTTCGTCGAAAATGACAGTCTTGGGGTTTTTAGTACGAATTGTCGGAAATCCGCTCCAACGTGCATTATACGGATACGCGAATTCGTAGGAAAATATTATTTCGACGGACGAGCATGAGATGATTTCCGAATCGGACACTACTGTTGAGAAAGATTAATGAAGTTTTTCTTGACGAGGGGGTGAGGGGCAGAGAGGAGAAGGCGGAGGGACGTTTTGGGACATTTTCTGCGGTCTAACTCATAGCGACGGACTAAATATGATGATGTGATTTAGTATTGGGTTCATTGTACATGGGTATACTTATATATATTTTTTGAATTATAGTATCATCAGGCTAGGGTGGTACGGAAGCAGAGATTTAATTAACCACGACTGGAGATGACAATAAAAGTGATTATTTTTAATCATGAACTCAGTTGAAAAGCCTGATGTAATATGTGATTGGTATAATGAATGAGAAACTTATTAAGAACCATAAATCATTGTCAAAGATGGATAGGCTTGACAATTTTTTTTCGAAATCAGAATGATAAAAATAGAAAGCTTGTTGCTACGCTAAATGCATTTTTAAACA
Source organism: Odontomyia ornata (assembly GCA_963969285.1). NCBI lineage: Eukaryota > Metazoa > Arthropoda > Insecta > Diptera > Stratiomyidae > Odontomyia > Odontomyia ornata. The sequence continues at coordinate 27,877,598 of OZ017740.1, read as the reverse complement.
AGGACACTAGTTCGTTACGTTAAGTTGAGCAAGGAGAGACGAACTACAGGAATCGGCGAACTAATGGATCATGCCGTCAAACGTAATAGGTAGTGTTATAAGTTCTACACACTATATGCATTGTCACAAAATTTAAGTCAGTTTAACGAGTACAAAGTGGGGTTAATGCATTTGAAATACGCATTTTAAATAACCTCAAAAAGAATAAGAAATAAAAACACATGGGCATCGAAATAACATTTATTTCTAATAAATAAGCAGGGCAGTAAACGGTGAAAGATATAAATTTTATATAAAAATTATCTAAAATATTATAAACTAAATTATGTAATGCAATTGTTTCCCCAACTCATAGCCTCCATGATTCCTCATCCCAAACCCCACAATTAAATGATTGTAAATGCTCTCGGAGTCGCACATTGGGTTTATTGGTTCCCCAATTATGGGACATTAAATGCCGAGAAATGCTAATTACTGTAAACACTCTGCCACTAAATCCTACTTTGCTCTTTGTGGCGCCTGATAACGGAATCGATGTACGAGTAATAGCCATGCCGCCGGAATGGAGGTTGGGCGAGGGCTAACTCCCCGTCCCTGGAAAACCTTAAAATGTTTCGAAACCTTCAGATGGGCCTCGGAATGGCTTGGACTCACGAAAACGACCTCGCAAACGAAACAAGTTGGGTAGACAGACCTATGCTCATGTCAGAAGGGTTTTGTACTTAACTTACAAAATGCAGTAACCAGCAACGAATAAAATCATGAAACATGTCAAAGACGATTTTATTCGAGAAAATGTGAAATTCGAGGTTCATACTATTATTAACAAAGTTCAACGCATTTTGACTTCTGAGGTATTTGTTATAGTTATACCCATAAATATCTCCTTTGATAATTTTTTCAGATTTTTTAAGATCACGGGTGTCCATTCGCGAGGGAGGAAACACATTTTTCATGTATTTCCCCCCCCCCCCCTGTGCCCCAACTGAAGCAAAAACGGTCAGTTTAAGAACTGTTTTGAAAACCTCTCATAGAGAACTTTCAATTGATACTCATATCGGCTACCTTTCATGAAATTTTTTTTCAGGGGCCACTCTTCTGTACAGTAATCATCGATTCATGGCCTATTTTTTCGAATTCTTGAATGGTTGCAAAGCCCTTTTGCTAGGAGCTCTCTCCTGCCTCTTCGACTTGTTTCAATTGCATGTACTCATCTTCATGATACCTATCACTCCTGAAATTTTCATGCAAATTCTAGCAAAGCTGTAGTGTCTAAGTCGGTAAAGCGCATATGGCTCCATAGCCATATGTTTCCATAGTAATACAGGGCATATTGCTCCATAGTAATACAGGAAAATTCAAATCGCTATAACTTCGTTAAATACTGTTCGATCTTTACGAAACTCTCGGAAAAAATTAATCTTATAAATATTCATCTCTTCGCTAAATTTTATTGAGTGTAAAGGTACCGTTAAGATTTTATTCAAGAAAACTCAAAATCGATAAATCATACTATTACTAACAAAGTTGAGTGAATTTCGACTTCTCATGTATTTGTTGTTGTTGTACTCATTAAGGCCTACATTTATGATTTTTTTTCAGATTTTTCGGATGGAAGGTGTCCAATCGCGAGGGGGGTACGCGAAAAGTTCGTATATTTCCCCTTCCCCTGCCCCCCGCGGTACTCATAAGGCAATTTGAAGACCTGTTTTGAAAAGATCTCATTGAGACCTTTCCAATGACACCCTACTCGACTACCAATGGTGAAATTTTTTTTGAGGGGTCAACTCCCTATATGGGGAGACCGCCCTTAAACCCCTTTGAACATTTTTTTTACCCTTGAACTTTCAAGAAGTCACCACCTCTGACCTTTCCACAAAGTTTCATGGCTGTAGCTTCTATAGTTTCGGAGAAAAAGTGCTGTGACATACTGACGGACGGACGGACAGACGGACACAGGTCGTGATTGCAATAGGGTTTTGTATTTTAGTACAAAACCCTAAAAGTACAGGCAATCCAGGAAACGAACTCGACTGGAAACGACATTCAAGACATGAGATCGCAGACAATATTCAAAAGTGTGAAGCCTACTGGAAAACGAGAATTTGGTGTGCCCTTCATTGTGGATAGAGAATTCAAATCGCACGTTATTGATTTTAAGGTAATCAATGAACGGTTGTGTGTGATCTGTTCAAAGGGAATCTTTCAAAATCTGGTTGATAAATGTTCACGCTCCGAGCAAAGAAAAGGACAAAGAAACGAGGGAAACAGTCTAAAATAACCTAGAAAGACTAGTCGACTGATTGCCTACAAACGACACAAAAGTAATTTTGGGTGATTTCAAAGCTAAGGCTGGCATTGAGCTATCTCATCGGGAAACGACTGGGGGATAAAGCCTCCACGATGAAATAAATGACAACGGCCAGCGCCTGATTGACTTTGCATGTAGCAGAAATCTACTCATACGTTTGACTCGCTTCCCACATCGACGCACTCATAAAATGACCTGGGTATCACCGGATGGCAGCACACTAAACCAGATCGATCATGTTCTGGCCAAGCAAAGATGGGCCTCGAGCATACTTCTGCATACGTCCGTGTGTACCGAGGAGCTAATTGTATTTGATCAAATTAACCTATCAATGTCAGAGGCATATTCAGCGAAGACCAGCCCGCTTAAAAAGTTTGACATCGACAAGCTGCAAACGGCATCCGTGGCCAAATTTCATGGGAACCCTCAGCAACACGCAGGCTCCCATCTTATTAAATGCATCGTTAAAGACGAGCAACGAGCTCTGGATGGAAGTGCAAGCGGCTATTAAGACCGTGGCAGAACAGACGATCGAAGATCAAGCACGGCGCAAGAGACATGATTGGTTTGATGATGAGTGCCAGAATGCGTTAGACTAAAAGAATTAGGCATACAAAGATTACATGGATAGAAAAACCAGGACGAAGAGGGAACACTATGAAAATCTCAGGAGAGTAGCGAGTAAGATAATTAGGAATAAGAAAAGGATATACTATGCCGACCATTTGAAAAGTATATATATATATAAGTTCAGCGAGCAAAAACACAAGACAAGCAAGCAAAGTAGTGAAAAGCCTGAAACGTGGTTATGAGCCCAAAACCACGATATGTCGTGATGACATCGGCAATAGCATCGCTGATGGAACGAAGATTAAGGAAAGATGGGCATCATATTCCAAGAACCTCCTTAATCCGTCGCACTGCTCCAGAAAATCGGAGCCTTTAGATGTCTGCGGGGAGCTCCCATTGGCCCCACAAACTCTGGATGAAGTTTGTTCCACCATCAAAGCCCAAAAGAATAATAAGCCGCCGGGCATCGACGAGATTCCAGTGCAATTAATCAAATATGGTGGCAGTAGTGTTCATCCAGCTATTCACAAAGTCATCCAGCACATTTGGCAACAAGAGCATATGCCGAAAGAGTGGAGCCAATCAATTATATTCCCTATCCACGAAAATGGTGACAAGCTACAGTGCAAAAATTATAGAGGCATATCACTACTTTGTACGGCGTACAAAATATTTTCTAAACTCTTAGAAAATAAAATTGGATCATACGCCAACAGTATTATTGGGGAGTATCAAGGTGGCTTTAGAGCAGATAGATCAACAACAGACCAATTGTTCACAGTCAAGCAGCTACTTGAAAAATGCTGAGAGTTCAACATCGACGTACACCAAATTTTCGTTAACTTTGTGCAAGCATACGATAGTATTGATCGTAACATACTGTACCAAATAATGCTTGGTTTTGGCATCCCAGCCAAATTAGTTTGTCGTCCCAAAATGACAATGACGCCGACGACCTCTAAATTTCGCATCAATAACCAAGTCACCGATGCCTTCGACACAAATATCGGACTAAAACAGGGAGATGGAATAGCCCTATCGCTATTCAATTTGGCTCTGGAGTACGTCATACGGAAGCTATCTGTCGATACGCGAGGTACATCACTTTTCAAGTCGCGTTAAGTAGTAGCCTATGCAGAGAACATCAATATTTTGTAACGGTGATTAACAACTGCCAAAGAACTCTTCCTCAAATATGATAGCGAAGCATAACTAGAAGGGCAGCAAACCAATGAAAATAAAACAATGCTCATGGCACAGTCGAGAAAAATTACCTCTAGCATTCAAAATATCACACTTAGCGAATACAGTATCGAACATATGAGCAAATTTGTGTATTTGGGCGCCAAAACAACGAGGACCGGTAATGAAAGAGACGAAATTTGGCGAAGAATGCTGCTCGCAAATAAAATATCTTATTCAGTTTTGACGATCTTGAAAACCAGCTGCATACACAGGAAAACAAAGCTCCAAGTATACAAATCTGCAATAAGACCTTGTTATGCTATGGGTGTAACACGTGGACCCTAACCCAAGCATCCGAAAATATATTGAACGCCTTTGAGCGAAGGGTCCTGAAGCAAATAACCGGAGAGAAGTTAGACGGAGGCCAAGAGCGAACACGATACAACCATGAGCTGTATGAAATTTTGAGCCGGATGCCTCAAGGACTGCAGACTGCGGAAGTTACAATGGGCTAGACACATAAATTGTATAGAGGAACAACGGATACCCAAAAAGGTATTCGTTGGGAGTTCCCCCGTGGAGAAACCGAGGAAACGCTGGTTTGACTCGGTCGACGAGGATAGTCCATTGTTGCCTGGACTTTGAAATTGGAGGACGCGGTCAATGGACCGAGACAGTCGGAGCCGCAATTTACAGAAGGCGAAAGTCCGAGAGGGGCTGAAGTGTTACAAAAAAGAAGAAGAATAAATTATTTAATGATATTTTTTTCGTCACCATTATGTAATTACATAATGTTTGATAAGAGATAATGAGTCGCTTTCGTATTCATAATGTTTTTAGGATAAAAATAAATGTACCATATAGTTTCTTTAACAAAATCCGCCGGGCCTCACTTTGTTTCGTGAGCAGACGCGTTTAGACCCCTTTGAGACATCTTCTGTATCTCAGACACTTTTCAAGAGAAAAGAGAAGTGGCCTGCAGATATCAAACAAACATTTTATTTATTTGACTGTCAACTTATTTTTGAAACATGAAAGCATGCTAGATTCCCTCTTCTTAAAAACTTGTCAATTTAACATGGTTGCTCACATTCTTTGATTAATTATATACCTTTTTGCTGGGTCGATAAATAGGTGTTTTCAGTATGAATTCAAGCAGTGAAACATACTCCAACATCGAACTCGTATCACATGGTTTTTTTCGTCAGTCACCGATAGGGTATGAGTGGCTGTTTCTCCATTCCAATAATTTACCTATAATGAGCTGTTTTCTTTTACTTAGGCATACGGCTGGTTGCAATAAATAGTCTTATATGCGACAACAATATTCACAACTACAAAATAAGAGCTTCTCATTCATGGGCAGAGCTTTCTTCAAAATTCCTATTATCCTTCCGATTGTGACTTAAAATTCTTTTGGTGCAGTTAAGAAATGAGACCCGGTGAAAATTTGGAATTAAATCAATTGCGGAGCCCAAAGTTCACTTGCGTAAAGGTAAATTTGATGCTCACCAAGCCGCGTGAACAGCCTGTTATCAGGGGTTAATAATATAAAATTACACCTAGAGGTTATAAATAATGCGACTATCTGGTTTTTCTAGGAATTGCGTCGTCTTAACGCTATCGGTGGAATTTCCGCCAGCTTATCAAAAGACGAAGACAGACGGTGTTTGGTTGCAAGGAATTTTCCCGCAGTTCGCTAACTGATTATGCCTGTCGATTTTTCAAAGTCACAAAGTACAACTCGTCTCCGGTTTAAAATGATTGGAACTTGTGCTCATTTGTTTTTATCAGTGAGTGATTTCAGCACATTGCAGGTATAAATTAGTTTCCCTAAACCATCTGACTTCCTCTATACTCAAATTTGTACAAAAACTCTGCAATTTAAGTATAACAACATTGACCTTATTTGCCTTCGTATTTTGTAGATTGTGCACATCGTAATTGCGATAAATCTCGACTTACACAACCAAACTGATTTTTTTCGAAACCTTCCAGCGCGTACAACAAGCTTATCCTGAGATTCTCATGCACTTCAATACTTCTTCCTGGGAACTCGAAAATTTCACAAATTGGGTGCTTCATGACAATCAACAAGATTCACAGACGCCACCAACGAAAAATGAAGTGGCAAGGTGTCCGGCGGTCCCCTGACAGAGATCTTTCAACTGACATTTCTCAAATTTTGGGTGGGTGTTTCTTTGTGGTTGGGAGGTGAATGTCATTTACGCACAGAGTATGGGACTCCCACGCTCGCCAGCGACTGAACTACCCACCAAACACCTCTACTATCAACCCGAAAACCCAGCCTGGAACCGTTTGAAATATAACTTCAGGCCAGGAATCGTTTTGTTACGCCGTGAGGTGCCTTCAAGTCGGGGGATGGCTCCATTAGCGGGAGGAGCGAGGAAAAGAGAAATAGCCAGACAAGCGATCCCCCAGCCCCAATGTCCCTGGCAGCATTGAGTGCCTTTTATCTTTAAAGACTGCCCGAACATAATGTGCCTCTTGGTTCCATTTGTCAACCAATTCAAGCGTCACAGTGACTATACTAATCAAGGTGAGCTTTCCTATCCCCCTGCAGAGGTCTCGTCGTAGCTTGCATCTTTCTTTATAGCAAAAACTGTGTGACAGGCATCGTCTTCCTCTCGACGGCAAAACCGACAATTGGGGGACCGTGACTTACCAATCTTGTGCAGGTAAGGCTGAAAACACCCATGCCCACTCAAAAGCTAAGTCAGATAGAAGTCAGTCTCAACATGCCTTCGATTTAGCCATGGTGGTGCGTAATCCACCTTTCCTTGGTACAATTCACCCAAGATGGCTGCCAATAGTTGAGTGGGCGCTATTTCTCCTCGCAAGCAACCATTTCCCACGCGTCCCTGTTTCGACGCAGGTAAATAGCGTGGCACTTTCAGCAAGGAAGCTAACACGTTTCACGCCTGCAATAACTCCCATCGCCGAATCAAAGACTGTCGGATATGAAGATGCAATCCTCAGTGTTCCTTTTTTCTGTACCTGTGCCAAGCGTTTTCGGTATACCTCCTTAATGAGAGCGTTACCCCATATCTCTGCTCGGTACAGTAGCACTGACCTTACAGCACTCATCAAGAGGCGTCTCCTTGATGGGCTGGGTCCGCCTACGTTGGCCATAAGTCGACTCAAAGCCGATACTCCCGAAGCAGCCTTCTCACCCGTTGCCCTTATTTGCTCAAGAAACTTATCTCTTATCGATCAGTAACCCCAGGCACTTCATCGCTGGCTTCAGTTTGGCTTGTACGCATCATGTACTCATCGCCCTTACTCTAAGGGCTCTATTTTTTGTAAAGATGACCACTACGGTTTTTTCCAGTGCTCAGTTGAACCCGCGAGCAGTCATCCAGTCTCTTACTCGGCGCATTAGCATACCTAGCCTAAGTTGCGCTTATTCAACGGTACGTCCACTGACCAGAGCCGCAACATTATCCACATAGCCGATCAAAGGCGACTCATCTGGCATCTCCAGCCTCAGGAGCACATGGTAAGACACGTTCCACAGGCCTGGACCAAGGATAGATCCCTGCGCAACACCCAATATGACTTCTATCCTTCGTTGGCCCTGTGTCGTGTTGTAAAGCAAGCTTGGGTCCTTTAAGTACTCCCTCAGAAGCCGCATTAGATACTCTGGAACTTGAAAGGGGTTTTCCAGCGTATCCAGAATACCCAACCAACTAGCGGAGTTGAAGGCGTTCCTAACGTCAGGTGTCACCAACAGGACGGACCGTCGCTCTGTGCGACTATATGCCTCTGCCTTATAGATCGCGCTGACCACCTCTGCAATTGCAGCAATGGTAGAGCGTCCTGCTCTTCAGCCATACTGCCAAAGAGATAGATCCCCAGCAGCACGAATTGCGTCAGTGTTTCTTCCCTTGATGAGTTTCTCTAGCATTTTCCCAGCAGTGTCTAGCATGCATAACGGGTAGTATGCAGACGGTGATCCGGGATTTCTATTTTCCTTGCTGATAAGCACGAGCTTCACCGCTTTCTATCGTATCGGGAAAACCCCGTCCCATAGGCAAGCCTTGAATATACATAACAACAAGTCAGGACGGACAAGTTGCAACACCTCAGCTGAAACAACATTTGGACCTAGAGCCTTCCACGCTTTCAGTGAAAGGACCGCCCTTTCAAATTCCGGCTGCGTGAAGAGTGGACACTTGACTTCTGTTTTACCATGGACATTTTGAATACGGACAGGATGGGCGGAGTAAAGTGCCCGCACTATCTCGTCTATCTTTTCCGCATCATGTATGCAAGAATTCCGTAGGGCACCAAGCTTCAGCATAACTCGCTTGTAGGCGAGGCTCCACGGATCCTTGTTCATGTTGTCCACTAGATCTTGCCAGCAGCGAGCCTTGTTGGTGTTAATCAATTTGCGATGGCATTTTCTGGCCGACTTACCTAGCTACCCAGTTGTTTGTCTTACTAGGTTCCGTCCCCGTTGAGCTTCACGCCAAAACTTGTCACAGTCCCTTTGCCTTGCTGCAATTTCACTCGACCACCAGTACACTGGGGGCTTGCGATGTCGGGGTTTTCGACGGGCCATAGAAGTGTTACATGCAGTCTTCATGATGCCCATAGTCGAGTAGAATTAACTGATGATCACTGACTGAATAGTTTTCTAAAACTCTTCAATTGTGTATCCTCCGTACTAAAGAGTCCGTGGCGAATGTCACGTCCGGTATGGTTCCTTTGCAGCCAATATTGCGAAAAGTCAGCGTATTTCCGGTAAACATATTTTCGGGGTTGCCATAGGGCTGGCTGCCAGATCCTCTAGACCTACTCGCAAAACACTATTAATCAAATTTCTTTTAAATCAAGATTTATGCTTCATTTTTCGAAAAAAGGAGTAAAACGATTAAGAGGGGTATTAAGTAATTCTAGTTTAGTCTACTGATCTCAAAGCAAACAGTAAAGATTATTTCTGAACTGACTCGAACCTTTCTGAGTAAACGTCAAGGACCGAATTCCAAACGATACAAGCTTATTCAAGAAATGGGCGCACTGATGATGTGTATAGCGTTTTCTTTACCCAAAAGTTTTTAAATTCTTTCACCTGTTGTTTGGTGAAACCTAGAAACCTCATCGTAATGCAAATTGAAGTGCAGTTTCTTATCCAAGTGGGCCCCCAAGACTTACTATACTGTCCACCCTTGAAAACTTTGCATTGTTGAGATAATAATCACGCAATAAAACTGTATTTTTCCTGGGAAATCATATTACATGACATTTTTCAGAATTTACGTATATATAGGTGAGTTTTCTTGGACCACTCTAACAGAGTATTTATTTTGTATTGTAGGAACAACGTATCATTTTGGGATATTACTACATGATATAATTTGAAACCATCCGCGTAAAATAAGTGTGGTATATCGGGTAATACTTCAGAAAGTCCCGATGTGAAAATATTGAAGAGAAGAGGTCCGAGGTACACCGGAATCTACATGAATTTTATTGGACACGTACCCCTGAAATTTAACGGTTTGAGTTTGATTTTTAAGATACGAGTCCAGCCAATGATGCAAAGAGCTAGTGATACCAAATTCACGCAATTTATGAGACAAATTTTAGTAGTCAGTATAAATAACATCAACTTGGTATCCCTTTTCCATTGCACAAAAAATGGTAGAGACCATAACTGTTAGTTTGGTAGTTGTGGATCGATATTTTCTGAAGCAATGCTTTTGGTCATTGAGACGTTGTTCTACGAGTATGATGAGAGATATTTTGAAACAGATAATTTTTCAAATTTTGGAGCACGGATAGTATAGATTTAACGCAGAAAATATGCTTCAAAATATTCACTTGTTATTAAAGAATTAAAAGCTCGTTCTGGTAAAAGGTCATGATCGTCGACTGTTTTTTGTGTTTTTAGATTTTGACAATAATCTCTTCCTTTAATTTTTGTAGAACACACAGAGCATTTGCCGATGCTAAGTTTTCTTCACATCACATTATGCTGACGTCGACGACTGATAGTCTACCTTCAAATTTGGCTTGGGAGTGCGATTAGTGAGGGAAAATCTTCATCATCTACTTCACTTTCCGTTTACCCCCTTTCGTGGTGACCCTCTTCAGTTTCTATGAAAACTTCTTCCATAGAGAAAGCTTCTTGAAAATCACCACTATCTTCACACCAATTCCTTCTTCTTCGATCTCACCTTCTAGAATACTTTCCAACGTCAACATGATCAATTCGATAGACACAAGTTGTCTTCCAAGCGTAATTTTTCCTCTAACCACACCTAAGCCATTCTTGGGTGTCAAAATTGTGGGACTATGAGATGATACATTATCTAGTAGAAGATGTGACTTTAGACGAAGGTTTTTTTTTTGTTTCAAAAAGCGTCGTACCTCCGTAATAAATGTTACGTGAAACCAGTCATCAAACAGTTATTTAGTCATCCAGGTAGAGTCTTAATTCACATTGATGGCAGGTAAATTTACTCCTTTCAAAGGAAACTTGCCGATGATAAGTAGATCTAGTTTGTGGGTTCCGAACGCGTTCAAATAAGGCGTCATCGTAAAATACCTTTTCCTCAAAAATCGCCAGTAGACGAATTTGGTATTGAAGTTTGCATTCTCGGAACCATCCATTACTGGCCTCGAAGTGATCTTTATAAATGGTGAAAGAACTTTGCCTTTTGCTTAAAAATATTAACTGAGGTGGGCGTGTCACAGCAGCATTCTGCAAGAAAACACGCGTACGAAGAAGTATCTCCCGTGAAGGCCCGAAAGGGGCTGTAGTGCTAAAGAAAGAAAGAAAGAAGAAGACTGATTCATGCAGCTGGGTCAAATAGAAGTCAGGTTTATAATGACTACGATTAAGCCATGACCTTATATCAGGAATGAGGCACTCGGCTTACCTCCCCTGCATGCAATTCACCCAAGATTGTTGCCAATCACCAAGTGACCGATGTCTCTCTTCAAGTTCAGCTGCTTTCTATTGCAAGCGATAGATATAATACTTTCAATCACCAGCCCAGCCAACTCAGAAACTATCTACTATGCTGATGCTATACTCAGCGCTCCACGTTGTTGCGCAGGTGCCAGGCGTTTGCGGAACAGCTCCTCTCTGAGAGTGCCGCTCCATATTTCAGAACTTTACAGTAGCACAAACTATACCACACCCATTAGAAGTGTTCTTCTTGATGAGATAGGTACCCCTACGTCGGCCATCAGTTGACTGAGTGCCAACACATCTGTTGCCCGAAAACAGGGCCGACTCTGGCCAGGGGACCCGGGCCGCTCCGTCGGTGATGGGCGTGGACGCTGCTTGTTCACCCGTAAAAATGTTCACTCGAGCATCTGGACCAGTTTGCTAATTTTTTCGGCGCACAAATAAGAAAAAACACACATAAAACTCTGAAACTCCTTTCCGCGCTTACCTCTTTCCTTACAACCATGACACCCTATCCATTCCGGCCTACACTTTAGTCAAGGATTCTGAGTCTTCCCTAGATATCCGCAGTAAAGTGTTCTCGCACAAGTTATTAACATACAAAATTTCCACACACTAATATTTCCAAACTTCTCTTTTCCTTCCTCTCTAATCCTTTTTTCTAATAACCCACACTAAAATGTTCTTGCACCAGCTATAACCTTCAAACTGTTCTGAAGCCGTACTGCCGAGGAGATAGGACGGCAGCAGCACGAATTTGGTCAGTGTGTCTTTCTTTATGAGTTTCTCGAACACTTTCCCGGCCATATTTAGCATGCATAAGAGGCGATATCCAGATGCCGAATCGGGATTTTTCTTCCCATTGCTAATCGGCACAAGCCTCGCTCTTGTCCATTGTTCTGGAGAAACCCCTTCACGCAGGCAAGCGTTGAACGCACTGAGTGGTGAATTAGGGTAACGATTGTAAACATGCAACAATACTTCAGTAAGAACCTCATCTGTTCCTAGTGCTTTCCTTGCTTTTGGGGGATAGAACTACCTTTTCCAGAAAGGGAGGCCTTTCACTAGTCTGCTATCGTGGACTGCAGTGACAGGGATGGGGTGTTTAAGGAACACAGCCCGTAGGATCCCGTCTATCCTTTCTGTACTATGTAAGCAGGGCTTCCGTAGCGCGTCGCAACGAATATACATAAGTCCCTAAGAGTTCTTCGTGGAGAATATGATGCACCGTCCCTTCTTCAATGCCCACAGTCTCAGCTATCTCGCGAACTTTGAATCGACGGTCTGCCAAAACGAGATCGTGGATTTTTTTAACGTTTTCCTCCGTAGCAGCCGTTTTCGGGGCACCTGGTCATGGCTCATCAAAAACTGACGTGCGGCCACGAACAAACTCGTTGAACCAATTCTTGACGGTCGCCATCGACGGAGAAGAGTCACCGTACACAGCATCCAAGCGATCTTTGATTTCGCTGCGCGTTTTCCCTTCCAAAAACAAGAATCTTATCACTGAACGATATTGTTCTTTTTCCATTTTTGTACAACCGACCGACGCGCTCGCTTCCAAAGGCTATCAAAACAAAACTAATGAAGGGAATTGACTGAAACTTTGACAATAGGCTATTAAAAGAATGTACTACGCGATAGTAAAACTCTTTTGTAATAGCAGCGCCATCAGACGGTGAGGCTAAGTACTTGTTGAATGACCCTCGTACTTTGAAAAGGGTTAAATAAATTTTATCAAAGCGGTGCTAAATCAATTTTCCCATTTTAACAAAATGATGTCAAGAATACAAAAACCACAGTGATCGAAACCGGAAAAAATTGAATTGGCAATTCATTTCACCCTGATTCCGGCACTCGGGTTTCTTCCCTGAGCGATTATTCTGTTAGCTTTTAAATACTTCCTTAGGAGTCCTGGACAATACAAATTATGTATTAACTTTTTTGTGCTTTTGTTAACCATTTTACCAATTCAGTTTTTGTTGAAATACGAACGCTGTTCAAATATGATGGACACAGACGATGTATATAGCGCGCATGTATGTTTTGAAGGTCGTGGCTTGAATATATGATAGCTGAGTCCCTTGCAAACAGTGTGGCATAGTTTAAGTCGGGAGTGCATGTTTCACGCGCTGTTACAATTACGTAACCACCCTGCCTGTGCTGGCGTGATGATTGCACCTCACCAAACACTACCACAATCCTTGATACCTAGAGGGGAAAGGGGCTGTCCTTTAGAAATAAAAAGAACCTTTTTTCTTTCATTTAAATGCAATGGATCTTTATTCTTGTTTGACAATTCGTTATTTCGCACACACAAATGCTTTGGTTATTGTTGAATTTCATATTCTTTGTCACAAGGGTGTCATTTACGGAACTCCTAATTTCCATTATTAAAATAGATGCATTCTAAAGAAATTAATTCAAAGCAATCTCCACTTGAGAATTATTGATGTTGATGTACTGTTGATGGCGAGTACTGTTGATGGCGACCCTTGTACCATGGTTTGTGTTCAATGGTGTACGTTGTACCAAGGCTAGAACTAGAGTTTCACTGGCTTGGGCCTAAAGAAGCTCTAAATTCAACTCGTGCATATGTCCACTTCGACTCCCGTGGATGCCTTCACTAGGAACTTTCTGTACTGATGTTGAACTGTACATGAAAAAAGAATTGTTGAATAAATTGAACTCACTCTAGCGCAATCGCGAAAGTTAGCAAAAAGGTCGTTGCTTAAGAGTTTATTTTTAAACACTGATCAAAATAAATTACTAATGAAATGGCTAAAACTAGAGTTTCACCGGCTTAGGCCTAAAGAAACTCTGTTTTAACTCCTTATACTCACCTATTGTTGATGGCGAAAATATCTCCTCTTTACAGCGAACTTATTTACAAATGTCGACCGGAATTGTCTCTCCTCGAGACTTGTGGTAATCCTGGCTCCCCAGTAGCTTAAATACAAACCAATGGCTTGCATTGCTAGTGGGAGTCGTAGACCTTCGCTCAAGTTAACTGCAAAACACTGAGTTTGTCAACGTGCTAGTTCCCCTTTACCTGCTTGACGAATCCATTCCTATCTTGTTCCTCGGGAATAATCTTGTTGCACGAAAAGGAGCATCAGCCCCAATCTTATGCTTTTGCTCTTTCGTCTTCGATATTCATATATCTGAGTATTTGACGACTACTCCTCATACGATTTCTAGCTTGGTTGTTGCGGCGAGTTGATACTCAGTTGAGCGGATTGCGCATAGTACACACATTCAATTATGTTCATGTTCCCCATGTGCTCTCAATATGGTAATTGTATTGACTACCATGTATGCGCGTGGAATTCGCCGCGGAGCCAATTTAGTGACTTGACCATTGAAACGTATGATATAAGGTTCTTATATACAATAAATTGCAATTATGTATTCTGTATAGGGTGTCGCCGTTCCCTAAATATGGGCGGTGAAACATACATTGCTTGTTGGCTCGCAGAAAAATGCTACGTGCGACGAGCGAGGCATGGGGAGCGTGATCGACTGTTATACGATTCTGAGCAATTAGTATTCGCATATGGTAATGATTGTTGTCGTAACGTATCGTAAGCGAGGCATGGGGGCGTGATTAACTGTTATTGAATTCTGAGCAGCTAGTACACATGCACATGCTAATGTAAGTTGTCGTAACGTGTCGTAAGCGAGGCATGGCGGCGTGATTAAATGTTATAGAATTCCGAGCAATGAGTACTCGCATATATTAATGATTATGTCGTAACAGCGCGTGCTACGCAACGCAACGTATTGTCATTCGTTTTAGTGAGAGAAGGTGTTCTGAGCTTGCGAAATCAGTTCGGTAGTGAGTACTTGAATAGGGCTGCTGTGTTTAAATGGGCCAAAGCATTCAAGGATGGTCGCGAAACTGTCGAGAATGAGCCGCCTGATTGTTGACCGCAAACCAGCATCACACCAGAGAACATTTGCCGCGTAGAACAACTCATTTTTGAGGACCGCAGGATGAATGTTCGAAATATTTCGGCTGAACCCGGCATCAGTATTGGTAGTGTAGAGTCTATCATACACAAACACCTTCAATATTGCAAAATAACGTTCGAAAGGGAGGAGCATTCCAGCACGAAGTGCGATTCTTCTCCAGGATAACGCGCGCCCTCGTACCGCGCATCACACACTGGATACAATTTCGGGATTGGGGTGGGAGGTACTGGAACACCCCCCTACAGTCCGAGTTTATCACCGCGCGACTACCACATGTTTGGACCACTGGAAGAAGTCTCCGGAGGTCAAAGATACAACACTGCCAACGAGGTAGAGGAGTTCGTGGGCACATGGCTGTCCAAGTTGCCCAAGGAATTACCAGCATCAAAAAGCTTCTGGAAAAAATGCGTGACTTGTAAGGGGGAGTACCTAAAAAAACTGTAAATTTTTCGGTATTAAATAAACGTGTCAGAGCATTTGTCTCGATCATATTTGAACTACCCTCGTATATGGGAAGAAAGAAATGAATGACATGTTTAGTGAATCTAACTCAAAGTAGTTTAATAATTACAAGGAAAATGTGGGGCACTAGGATTAAACTGTGCTTTGTTACTATTACTTGTATTTCAAAGGAGACATGGATTCAGAAAAAAATAGTTCTTATTATTTTATCTCCACTCAATGTGAGGAAACACTTATCATTTAACGTACAAAAATTGTGTAAACTTGTTTAATTATTCATATGGATGTATTATCTAATTTGTGAAAAGTCCCAGCGCAACTTAATCAGTATGCTTGGCATCATTATGCTGATGTTATTTCAGCTTAGCTTATTTCAGCTCGTTTTGAAATTATTATTCTATAAACAATTCATATAATTAACTAACCAAAAAATGTTGATCTAAATATGATTGCTTCACATAATACTCATCGTGTTTAGGTTGGCAAAAATAATATTCAATTGGTAATCTAATTAGCAAAATGAAATTTCACACATTACTTTGACCGTAAATTGACAGTGGAATCGAAAATATGAATTGATTGCAAAGCTTTGCATACACGTTTTTTTTTGCATTCTGAAAATTTTGAATTTTATCGAATGATCAGAAAAAAAAATCAATTATCATAGATTTCGTCTTCTAAAACAAAATTATTCACTAGAAGGTATAAAAATTTTCCCCCTATTCATTTTGTTGCACAGACAAATTTTTCATTTCTATTCAAATCCATATATTTTTACGACTGAGCGCATTACTAAATTTGAAATGAAGTTTTTTACGATGTTCGTTAAGATAACGGTTACGAAGAATAAATGTATAGCCATGAGGGTCCTTCCGCTAATAGCCAGAATCGTAAAAGGGGTAAAATGATACTTTCGATTATCTCACACCAAAAAGTTTCGCTAGGAATATTTATGCAAGCAAATATTAACAAATTAGTCTTTATTTCAAACTTTCGGTTATACTGAAACCATAGGAACAACATCATTTTTCCCATATAATTATTAACCATGGAACATCGAGAAAAAACAACTGAATACTCAGTCATTAAAAGCCTTTTACCATTAACCACAGTGATAAAGTGACGGTCATTTGTATTTTTCGACCATTGACGATATCACGACGACATCTTTAGATGGCACTTTGTGGCCCTTGTGTTTCACTTAATTTCATTCACGTTCTATCGTTAGATTCCTTGTGCCACGCTCACCCCTTGATTCACCTCAATTTAGGGTGTTTTAATATGTGCGTGTTCCATTAGCAAGAATAGGGTATCACGATACATTACAAGCTAACTGAATTAAGGATACACTATGAAGTACTATGGACACATTTTACGAGTACTCTAGCAGGGTGGTAGGTGGACAAATATCGATGTAATGTTTTAGAGAACTCGTGCATGCGAATAAGTGGTGCGATATCGATGGAGTGTAACCGCCAAATATTTAAGATTTCAGGTCATCTACATAACGTATAAACGTGTTCTGTATATAAGATTTGGGGTTCATATCAATTGTGATACGTAAGTTTTACTCTCAATTAATATAAAGATCCTGATTTTCAGTACTTATAACCATTAATAGCTCATCCTTATTTTTCCTCTTGGCAAGTTTATTTTTTGCTTTAGCACTACAGCCTCTTTCGGGACTTCGTTTAGATATAGTTAGAGTATCTCATTATATTGATTGAATGTGTTGCCAGCGGTATCATCCAGCTTTGATACGTTCTGATTTAAAACCAGCACGCATCATAATTCGGGCTTATAGTTCGCCCGGCGGTGAAAATGATATAGGACATTCTGAAGCGCAGCAGTATCGAACAGAGATCATCCTGTACAGTAGGCCCTGTATGAAGAACATCATTCAACGGCACGTTTGTGGTCGCCTTACTGGATGCACCGGAAACCACCCGCAGCTTGGTTGTACTGCTGACTGACTTCAGGATACATCAATGTGGAAGGCAGTACCGTAACTCCTCGCACTGCTGTGGCGTCACCTTCTCCATATGTCCAAGCTGAATGTACTCCTCCATGAAGTCCTCGTATGGAGATCTTTGATCAGGGTCGACGTTCCAAGGCTACGAATTTGCGAGTGGCCGTCACTTGCAATTTATCTAACGTCTCAGAATCCTTGTTGAATGAGAGCTTGATCAAGAAACGGCCGTCGGGACGTCTTGTCATTATCTGATGCAAATGTACTTCGTAAGCTCTTTCAGTTAACGTAAGCTTGTGCTGCGGATCCTGTAACTCCTCGACCTCTCAAAATCGCTTGATGAGCTGATCAAGCTGGTTATCTTCTGCCAAAACCCCACATGTCACAGTAGCCACTTGAGTTGTGCTCACTCTTCCTGCTACAATCCATCGTAGGAGCGTGCTGTAGAGCACTGGGACCTCTGGACCCAACTTTAGTTGTCCAATGGCTAGGACTTCATAAAAATGTTTGGCACTCAGCAGCATGTCGATGACCCCCGTTGGTTGAAGGTCTGGATCTGTCAGCTTAATGTTTTTGGGAATGTGTCATCCCGATATGTTCAGATTCTGAGAAGGTTGCGATGATATAATGCCAATGACATAGGCCTTCAACTGCGCAGCATATTGTAGTGTTTTTTTTTTTGGTTTTCTCTAAAAATCCGTGTAGGACACGGGTACCGATTGTATGGCACAAGTTTCAGCGAGCTATAAACAAGACAAAGCCCAGCTGACTAGTTTCGCTTAACGACCGCGTACGCGTGCTTGTCGACTAGCTATTTAAGGATCATATGGGGCGGGTTCTTGTCGAGCTACGAAGCTACACCACAAAATATTTATCATGCGCACTTTACTCTACGAGACGTACCGATCAATTTTTATTATCTTTAGTAATGTTCTATTATATGTCAATTAAGCTACTCCACAGTAATTCAAAATTTTTTTTCCTCCTTAAAGTTAGCGGACACGCAGGCTTGAGACCAGTGCAAACATTCTATAAAAAGCAACCGCTACTTTCTCACAAGAAGGTCGTTGCATTACATGGAGAATGTCAAACCTAAAGCTGCTGCCTAAATGATGGAAACTTGATAGGTGTAGTTAGTTTTAATATTTTAAATCAATAAACTAAGCAGTTTCGATGGGGTGCCCACATTATCTCTTCAGGAGCAGCCACTCCTGATCACCACGGGGCTGCTCGACTGCTTATGTTTTTTACAGGACAGTCTCTTTGATGCCGGTCCAGGCATGGAGAGACTGAAGGATTTCGCTCTTCATTACTGAAGAAACAATTGTTTCCGCAGTGGCGAGATGACTGTTGTAACTTCAGGCTCCTCTCCTTGAATACAAGTCCCTGTCTTCTATGAAAGTATGCTAATAAAAACCGCTAACCAATCATAAAAACAAATCGGGTGTTGGTCAGGACTAATTGATGATGCGGATTTTATCACTGCCGGTCACCAGATTAGCTCCCAGCAAAAACTGATGCAATTCGAAGCAGTGTATTTGAAAATTCCAGGCACCATCAGTTTGTCAGCTTGTTCAAAACTATAACTGTCCGACTTCAAACTGTATGAAAACATGCAAACCTTTCTTTTGGCAACATTAAGGGATGTACTGTCTATAACATCATCGGCATGTTCAGGCGGCAGAGCCACCACGAACGAAGAATCTCAGAAGATGCTATTGACCTTACTATACAGAAGACAAGGCAAACAACACAACATCAGAAGAAAGTTTATCGGTGACTCTATTTTTACTTTACGGAACCCTCCAAAGTATGCTACGTGAGGGCGACAATAAAAATTGGATCGGTTAATCTGCCGACATCACAAGAAAGAAAGTGGCGTTGCTTCCCCTTCGGGCCCCACGTTGGGCGCCATTTGTAATGATTTTAGCTCACACACGAACGTCGAGATTTCCCAAAGAAAATCTGAATCGACCTCTCATCAGTTCCAGATGTGAAGTCTGAGCCATGCCAACGAATGGTACCCAATTTGTCAGCCAGTCCGTGCACTCGTAATCCATTTCGCGGTGGCTGCTTGTTGGCCAGCTAGTTCGGAGAGGATTTCGGTCGCAGGTCTTTGAAATGGATTACGCTCGATTACTTTAATTCAGCCACCATTAAGTGCCTGTTTTAAATGCGTCTGAAATGCAACCATACGGAAAAGAAACCTATCTCTAGTTTATTCCGTATATACCTTCACTTCAGTTAAACAACCAAAAACTGGATCTAATTCCGCGTTCCCGAAATTTCTTTCTTGTTGTTTAAGAACCGACCAAAAGTTGCAACTAAATTTAGGTAGGCAGTCCCAATTGCATAAAAGATACTGTGACAAATGATTCTTTTGTTATAAAAGCTAAGTTGAAACAACTGGACCGGATTTTAGCCAAAACCCTCAGAATGGAGTCCACCGGATCGGAGAGCAGAAATTAAATGATCAGTTGTTATTTTTGTCAAAACTAATCAACTTCTCAACCTTAGTATAGTATCTTTTCTTCCAACATTGTTTCAATTATTCGGTATAAATACCTTAAATGCTTCTTGAAATATTGTCATTTAAACGATGCTACTTATTTGTAATATTAGGTCATGCTTATGTATGAAAATAAAAGGAATTTGAATATATCAAAAATACCGTAGTCCGTGTGAGTTTGTTTACTCTACATGTGTCAAGTTGTGAAATTCTGCGTCGGCATCCAAGTATTGATGATGATCGAAATTTCACTTACACCATGTTACGTTGCTCCCACACTATGGTGTGCGATTTTTGGTTTTACGAATACAGCCCGGCTGGTTGAACTAAAGCTTGTATCAGCACAACAGTTAGGCAAAAGGCTGACACTGGATGCATGACTTAGTTCAAAAGCCCACACAAAAAGCCTGCCCATCCTCCATCGTCTCTGACATTCCGGAAATTACTCGATGATTAAAGCTTATACTACTTTAATTTCCAAGCAAAACTTCGGCAGCTTGAAGATTTTGACTTCTCGCAGCAAAACGTAGGCATGTTTTCCGTCCGCCCCCTTTTCGTTGGAGAGCCGCCGTTGGTGGGAGCTCCACGCCAATGACGCTGGGTTTGAAAATAATTAGATGCCGTATTAAAAATCTACTATAGAACTTACTTTCACGTTAGAAAATGCTCGCTTGCCGTGGGAAACGCAAATGGTGTAGGTGGAGGTGCAGTCATCCGTAATCCGGGATGATGGCCGGGAGCACCCCACTCGAGGTGACTGCCACTGACACTCGCATTGTTTGTTTTTCCGTTGCGTTTTGATATCTTCTCAAAGCGTACTATTATTTTAACTAAGTCCCAAAGATGCATTCAACGATGGAATAGCCACGAATAGCGTGATTTCTTCACTTCTTTCTGACAATTGTCAAATTGTGGTTCAGTGGTAGCGAGTGAATAAAAAGTCGCTCCCGAATCGTCGACGTCACTGCGTAGGGTACATGGCTCTGCTGAGCGGCGTCAGTGGCGTAGGGTTAATTTATTACAATATCCTGACAATCTGGATCTCAGGCCGAGGTTCACCTTATGTTGTGGCCTCACAGCACCACCGCTTACCCTTTTAATGAGACCCAATTTCTTGATGATTATTTGGGTGACTAAGTTTATTTGTGAGCCCGCATCTAGCACAGCTTAACAATCCGTCGTCTTTTCATTGCTAGTGACCAGCCTGATGACGGCTGTGCCCAGAAGTACACATCCTTTAGGTCGCGGCTCCATCAGAGTCGGTAGCGCGAGCGATGGTGGTTCTGCATTTGATTGCGGTTTTGAGTCTTGTTTCGGCTTTGGCGTGATCGAGGCTATCGTCTTAGCCTGCTTGGACTTGTTGTCTTCAGGCAGATGTAACAGGGCGTTGTGTTTCTTGGAGGATTTCTTGCAGCTTTTGGCCGCGCAGCTAGATGCCTGATGTCCTTCTCGAAGGCAATTCGCGCACAGCTTCTTAGCGCACATGAAACTTAGTCTCTTTGATGCCGTCATCCTAAGGAAATCCGGGCAGTAGTAAAGCGGGTGATCCTGCCCACACATCAAGCACCGTGAAACGGTCGTTGCGGCCACGGTCGACTTGATGGCCTTCCTACGGTTGGTCTCCGGTTCTTCATTTTTTGGACGAGTGTCTCGGGTGTCTGTAACCACGTTTCCAAGAATCCAACAAACTCTTCAAGGGTGGTAGCTCGAGTGGGTTGGACAACGCTTATTCGTATAATGCGTACGTCGTTGGATCCAATTTTCGGATTAGCACATGCAGCAGCTATGGATCCCAGTCCCTTGTGGACACTTGCATGTTCTCCAGACCCCAGAGACACTCTTGTGTGGTGTCATCTAGAGCCTTTATTGCTACCACAGATGGCCGTTTGCTAGCACAAGATGGCTGACTCATTAATTTTTTGATGAGCGTTACTACCAGTAGTCACCGTTTATCGTACCTTTCCTTAAAATTTGTCCACGCCGCCTCTTAGTTGACGATGAAAAAAATTTTGAACTAAGAGCTCCGGTTCTCCGGTGAGATCGGCCTTGAGGTACCATAACTTCTGGCACTTAGACATCAGTTGACCATGAACCATTTGCAGGAAATAGTTTCCATCGAAGTTAGCGAACCCCATTTTCAGCAGAGGTGTGGCAGGAGAACTTACAGAAAGATTCGCTGAGACACGCGTGGCGTTGATTTAACCTATTTTTATTCCCAGACGTATTACCCAATCTTGAATAAGCTCTTCCAACTGAATATGGCGTTGCACGTTAAAGCCATGCATTTCAGGATCGTCATAGAGCTCAACAATCTGCTTGTGATATCCATTCAGCTGTTACCAACCTTGTTGGAGGGTCATGAGTTTACTCCTACACCAGGGCCGAGTGACCTCCTTCAGATCCAAACGGTCATAATCCTCCTCAACGACCCTGCCATGGCTTGTAGTGATGCAGCATCCTGAACAAACTAGCATCTGTCTGTGCTGAGGCTTCTGAAGCGTAGTCCTTGACTTCACTGTCCTGAATGTCGGGCCTTTTCGATGACTGTTCCCCAGTTAGTGTGTCCACGGATGTCTTGCCATGCATTTGATCACGTTGCTCTTGGTGGTGTTGTATATATGTTGGGTAAAATAATCATGCGACCCAGCGACCTCCGTTAGGGATCGGATATTACTACTGCCTAGTTCAAAATCCTCCCACGGGATCTTTAATTGCCGTAGTCAGTCTGCGTAATACTCGGCTTCTTTTTCCCGTGATAGCGAATCCTTCTTATAGTTCGATATAAGGCCTTCGACGATTTGAGCCAATTTGTTTACCTCCTCAATTAGATGATCCACATCTGCCATCGCCTAAAATTTTGGAAAATGGTCTTTTACCTAGAACGAAACGCGGAAACAGAAGACGCGGATGCACTACAACACAAAACACTACGCAGCACTTCACGACCGGCTCACACCGCGGAAAAACAATTAGTTAAGACATGAAAGACAAAGCAGTTACCAAATTGACCTCCCCTCGATTGATGAGGCGTATCTCACCGGGGCGTCCAAATATTTGCGTCGGGATTGTTTCTTTGCCTTTTAACTCACAAAAAAACCGTCCCTTCTAGATCAAATTTTTAATTCAGCTTTGCAAACAGTTTGATGATTGCAGCTTCGATAACTTCCAAAAAAACTGTTGGAACTCTAAAGATAGCGGGGGCGAACAAGTTCCTAGGTGAAAAAGGGTTTTATTACGAATTTGTTTAAAGCGCCAGCAATAAAATTGTATAATTCACGCTAAATTCAAACAACTTTGAAAAGTAACTAAATTTTATTCAAAACTAAAATTAATTCACTCTATATTACTTTGAAATTCTTTTGAATAAAACACGTAGAACTGAAACTCCACACCAATGCTTCCATCCAAATCACTCCATTCATCATTGCCAAGTGACCACGACATGAGAATAGCACCCGCGAAAATACCGCAAGCGTCAGCAATTTTATGCCCACAATAAATTTGCTAGAGCATGTTTCAAGCCCGGATATAAAGCGGACTCGAAGACATAACATTCGAATCAACTCCACAGCCAAGCACGAAAAAACAGCGCTATCAGCGCTTTGATAGAATGTTCCCATATTGATCGCAAGCTTGTTGGTGACATGATCATGCGTATATGTTGGGTATGCATTGAAGTTATAATCATGGAATCAACATGGGAATGATGAAAATGTTTGGATGTGCATTTATGTTACAATTAATGTTGACATTGCAGGTTACAAATTCTTAACCTAAGGATTTTACGTTAAATTTAGAAAATTTAGTGAAAATATAAGCTAGTATTAACAAAATGAAGTTACTCTCTTTTCTTCTTTTCAATTACTCACATGCATTATTGATTTCACTCGAAGTCCTATACACAATGATTGAGAGCCTTAGTCCTTAATTCAATTCTTTCATACCAATTTAAACCGAAATCTAATTGTGTCTGAATGCTATAAAATTTTAACACATTTAAAGATGAATCAGCAGACTTCTGGCAGCATCAAAGTGCACTTTCATTTATTACTCACGGAAACGTAGTTGAAAATTTCGAAAATAAAGAAAACGTTGCATGAACATTTTCCTTTGGCTAGTGTAACAATTGCTTTTTTATTACAACATCGAAGGACCCAAGACATTGTCGCTGTCGTCACCACCTTCCACCCACCACTTTTACGCTCTATCAACTTTTCTACAATTCCATGTTGAATAACGTTAAATTAAGAATTCATGAACGTTTGTGTATGTTCACTGGGAAATTGGAAAAACGAAGTGAAGTCAAAGAAATAGAAAAAAACCCATTTGCCATTTCCTCCTCATCCACTTCACGTCCAACTCGTATTTTTCACTTTACCAAAAGAAAAACGAAAGAAAGAAGTGTGAATTTGAATAAAAGTCAGTAGTTGACGTTTTATTGTCACACAAGGCACGAAGAAGATTGCAAAGGATAAAAACGAGACGATCCCAGATTGCATAGCATTTGGCCAAAGTACCTGATGCTCAATCTTTTTCGGTGACAGAATGAACAATTTCATGCGGCAACAATGAATGGAATCGTTAGTGTTGCATAAACGCAAATGCAACTTGAAACGAACTGAGATTCGGTCGCCAATGTTGGTCATGTCCTTTTTGTGCACAGAATAATTTTTTGATGGATTTAAAAGGATTTGTTGTGATTTGTAGGAAGCGGAAATGAATTTTTCATTGAAATATTCTGATTTATACTGTTAGCAGCTTTCGTTTGGTTTATCCTTTTTGGACTTTTCGATTTGAACCATTTTTCCTTGATCTTATAATTTAACTGAAGCTCAATCCTATCTTCTATGTAAAAATCGTTCTACACTGCAATTCTTTTTTTAAAACACGTTTCACTGACCATAGAAGAAAATGGTCCATCAAAGTCCATCTCAGACCAGCAATAATCCTTCATAGACTCAACGAATAGCAGCAGTCAAGTAGACAACGTCATTATAATCCATTGCATCTGAGCATCACACTAACAAAAACACGAGCGAAATAATGACATAAAAAACCGTAAAAACTACGTCAGTCACATAAGAAGGATGTTCCGTGGTATGCAAGTGGTTTGCCAGAAACAATTGACCAGCTTCAGATTCTGCTGCAACAAAAATCTTTAATCTATTCGGCCTAGTACGTTTCAAAGTGCATCCTATTTTCCCACTGTGCATAGGAAGGATATTTGAAAACTAAAGGGGTGAAAAACTGGCAAACAATAGAACAAGCTGAAAGCCATGTTGCCAGTCGAGGACCTCAAATACCAGAGTACTCTGCACAATAAGACTATGAAACGCCAAACGCGAGTGAAACTGAAAGAAGCTTAGCAGAAGATCCTGATGATTCTGTTGCAGTAGAAAGGAAGCTAAAGTTTTTTTATTTGTTGTTGCTGGGGATGCCATATTCAACGCCCGAGAAGAATGGGAGAAAGAAACTTGAAAGATTTCGGCAAAAAGATGATTTTCAATTTCATATGGATTTGTTGTTTGGAATGAATGGTCTAAAGAGGATATTCAGTTGCAGTCAGTTCTGCTCTCGACATACACAATGGAATGAAGTGCATACTACAGAGTGATTAAAAACTCGTAATTGTCAGACCGAACTACACTCGTTTCCTTCCTAAGGATGCTTTTTTTTTCACTGTTTGAAGCTTTTATCAGACATACCGGTGCAGGGTTGGGAGTCACAATAAAATACCCGCAGGATATTCGAATCTTTTGATTTTGGTTCAATGAGAAATGCTTCTGTAGCGCAGATAATACTTTGTGTGCCAAAGAGGGAAAATGGTATGGAAGTGTTCAGTTTTTGCTTGATATTAACGACGAAAGACACCTTAATTCTTTCGTGATATTTTACTGTTTCTCAAAAGGATCGGTAATTTCTTTTCTTAAAAAGTATGCTTACTTATTATATGAATAAGTAAAAGATTGCATACTAGGTGCGGTAATTGTTTTTGATAGGATTTTTATTTCTGGTTTGCCTTAATTAGCTTTAGAGATTTTATTTCTGACTGTTTTTCGGCCAAATTTTTCGAACTAGCCTTCATAACACTTAGGTGCTAATAAGCAGTTATTCTCAAACCATTGCTCAGGTACCGAAAACCTGTCAAAAATCTTCTCTTTTGGAATGTTTGCTAACCAAAGCGGGAGAGGAGGATAGGACCTGCTTAGATTCGCATAGAAATTGAGTCTTTATTTTGTAATGAGCCTCCAGATGAACCGACGGATGAACGGATGCACAGATGAATAAATAGAGAAAATGCTTCAAGTGAACTTCAAAAAACTATTCGAGCCTAGACATCACCGGAAAAGGTCGTAATTTAAGCAGTTACTTTTTAACCTCAACCAAAATGTGTTCTATAAAATACCAGTCAGCTACATCTGTCAGGTTTCCGTAATTTAAGTGAGAATAAGTGGTTCAATTCAGCAACTATTATATCTCTGTTAATTTTCTATAAGCTATAGCTCAATCAGCTTGCTGTCTAACATCACCAAAGTTCTTCTTGCGTTGAACGTACACATTGAGAAATTTGAATTGACATTGAGCTATCAGTTTGGATTCCGCACGAGGTATTCAACTAGGGGAAGTAACCTCAGATATCTACTGCAACCTTAACAATAGAGAACGTGTTGGAGCGTGTCTCATTGACATGGAGAGAGCTTTTGATATGATATGGTTAGATAGACTAATTTTTAAGCTCATTCAGGATAATTTTCCATCATGTATTCGTATAATACTCGTATATGATATGGAAGATCTTTTCTTGTAATAAATATAAATCAGATATCGATCCATGATTTTAAGGTGTTGAATGATCTACACAGAAACAGTTACTGAGCCTTTGGACGGCTTTGATTTTGTCGTGCCGCCATCGCAATTATTTGTGGCATTTGCTGATAATTAGATTATCTTTACGGCGGATAAAAAAGCAAAATAATCTCCAAAAAATGGTCAACGATATTCAGATCTACACGAAGAATCGACGAATGAATGTTAATCCACAGAATTGCGAAATAATTTCGTTTTGAGGGAAGCCGCGTCGTTTTGAGGGAAGCCGCGTCAAAATCTGAAATGCGATAAGAATGATTTTCATATTATGGCTGGCTAAGGTCGTTCAGAATGGCTGCCTCATAAATCCTCTATTTGATACCTAGATGTTCATCTAGATTATTATGTATACTATAAACAGCAAGTTAAAACCTTGCTTATTAAAGCGCGTAAAGTGTTCATGTCTCTTTGATAACTCCCAGGTTATTTTTTTGTGGCTAGGAGGGGAAGGCTCTTAGTGTAAAAAGCGTGGGCCACCTAACCGTTCACTGCTTCCACTAAACTTCTCCCCTTTTAATCTGAGAACCTAGCTTGGAAGCATTTGACACATTACTTCAGGCTAGGCCTCGCTTAACTATGCCGTGAAGTAACAGGAGTCTTCTTCCCATCAAAAAGGAGAGAGAGGAAGGGGTTTCTAGGAAAGGAAACCCGCCCTTGAAGCCTCCCAATGCGTAGTTTACTATGTTTATCTGTAAGCAGTGCCCGAACATAATGTACCTTTTGATTCCATTTGTCAAGTGTTCTAACTATTTCTACCACTATAACTTTGAAGGTAACTCTCCAATTTCAATAGATAATGCCACAGCCTATCTCCCCATTTGCAGATAAAAAAGGTTAGATAGACGTCATTCACATCCATGCCCGTTCAAAAGCTGAGTCAAGTAGAAGTCAGTCTCACCGTACCTTCAATTGAACTCACCGTACCTTTGATACGGGCTCAGGTCTGGGATTAGCTCCGTGGTCCACCTTCTCTTTGTGTTTAAGCCTTTCCAACTTAGCGACATTCCACCTGCTGCCTCATTTCCATGAAGATATATATTTCTGCGCCCGCTGGCAACGAGAGGCATGTGTATCACCCCTGCAGCACCAACACCGCTGATCTAGAGACTGTTTGATACGTGGTTGCTATCCGAAGCGCTTCTTGTCTCTGCTTCTTACTGAGAGTGTCCCCCATAGCTCTGATCTTTAGAGTAGTGCAGATACCATAGCACCCATTAAGAGTCACCTCCTTGATGAAGTTGGTCCTCTTATGTTAGCCTTCAATCGGGTGAGCACCATTATGCATGCCGGAGCTATTGTCCGGATTCGCCCGGAAAAACTCATATTCAAGTTTATCAGTTTGCCTAGGTATTCCACTACTAGTTTAGATTCAATCTGTGAATCTTCAGTACTAACAGCCATCATTCTGGGAATCTTTTTCTTTGTCAGGATGACCACTTCAGTTTTCTCCAGTGTCAGGCTGAATCTGCGAGCACTCATCCAATCGCTCATTTGACATATTAGCATATCTTGTCTGAACTGTCCGCGTTTGACTGTGCCTCTAGCGACATAAAATCATTCACATAGCCGATCAAGCGTGACTCATTTGACAGCTCAAGCTTCAGAATTCCGTCGTGTACGATATTCCACAAGTCAGGGTCGAGGATGACGCCCCGAGTGAAATCCGATGTAATAACTATCCTCTAGCGACTTTCCGTCACCTCAAAAAGTAAGCTACAGTCTTGCAGATACTCCCTCCAAATCCACATCAAACACTTTGGTATCTTGAAAGGGTTTTCCAGTGCTTCCAGAACACCCACCCATCTAGTGGAGTTAAATGCATTTTCTGACAGTGTGAGTGACTAACAGGACAACCTGTATTGTGGGATTGCATTGGACTGCGCTTGCCATTTCTCCAATAGCGTGGATAGTTGAGCGACCTGCTTTTAGGCCATACTGCCGTAGAGATAGGCCCCCGGCAGAATGAATTGCGTCAGCAAGTCTTCCTTTGATGAGTTTTTCAAACACTTTCCCGGCCATGTCTAGCATATGCAATGGACATTTAGCAGATGATGACTCGGTGTTCCTCTTCACCTTGCTGATCAGCATGATCCTCGCTACTTTCTAACACTTTGAAAATATTCGTTCATGCAGGTGTGCGTTAAATATATTGAGCAGCAAGTCAGTGCAACAGTGATAGACCATCTGCAGCACTACAGCTGGAATCTTATCTTCCTTCATGCATACAACTATTTTCTCCAGTTCTGTCGTGGATCCCATAAGCAATAACTAGGTATGCAGAGAAAAGAGCCCGCATACTCTCGTCTTTTTTTCTTCCTCGTATGTCCAGAGCAAAAGTTGGGCTCCGAGCTTCCGCATGACCAGCTTATAGCCCAGGCTCTATGGATTCTGTAATGAATTTTCTCCTTTCAGATCGAACGCGGAACCGACCTCTTATCGGTTCTAGACGTTAAGTCTGAGTAGTGCCAACGGATGGTACCAACAGGTCAACCAATCCGTGCACCGTAACCCATTCATGCGGTGACTGCTTGTCGGCCAGCTAGTTCGGAGAGGATTTCGGTCGCGGGTCTCCGAATGGATTACGCTCAATTACAATATTTCAGTCACCTGAACTTGCCCGTTTTCCAAACGCGTCAACAACTACTCATCCAGAACGAGAAACCTACATTACGTTAGTTCTGGATGTGATCTATCCACAGATCTCAAATCAAAAACGCTACAAAATCCCATAGGCGCGTTACCGATTCACCGACGCGGTACCGAAAAATATGCTACTCGAACTTAAACCGAAGAAAACTACTCTAAGGAAATGACGAAACAATCAAAGGTACCGCGTACCGCGCGCGACGCGAAACCGACCTCAGCGAATTTGTCGAAACCCTACCCTCGCGACGGCATACTTACCCTACACTCTCTGTTCCCACTGAAAAAGAAGAGTCACTGAAAAGGAAAGTCGTGGGTTAACTTAGCAATTCATGTTGTTATTTATTTTTTCAAAAGAAAAAAAAATCGTTATCCTTCTACAAATGTTTTAGATATCATACAATTAATGTTCGGCAATTTTTCGCATTTATAGCTGGGTATGCTTCGATACTTGTATTATCGAAAGTATGAAGTTAGTCGTTTCTAATAATTAATGTTCATTCGTTTCGAAATAAACATTTTTTTTTTTTTTCCAATTTCAAATTATACTATTAATGTTTTGGTCATATAGCATTCCGCAATTTGGATAATCAAATTTTTAACCCAAAAATATATGTATATAAGCGCGATCACGAAGAATTTCTCTATTAAGACTATTCATTTCAATTATCTACTAATGCAAATTAAATATTGGTTTGCTTCTTTCGTTGACTGATTTTGTCGCGTGTTTTTGTAACGTATAACTAACGCTAAACAAGTCTCTAATTTTCCTACATACTAACTAACGATTCCTTCGATACAATATAAATTTCTAACTAAGGTATTCTACTTAAAGTAATAGTATCTCTTGTTTTCTACAGTTTGATAATCCGTTTGTATTAAATGGAAATTTTCCCTCTTTTTTTTTTTTTGCACTCATCTACCTCAACTATAAAAACAAATCAATAAAATCGTGTGCCAGTCTACATGCGTTTCGTCTACATGCGTATGAATTGGACGTAAATGTTCTACCTTTTAATGTCTTTAATTTATAGTTATGCCTAAAATCAACGAAAGTACGATTTTCCGTCGTTTTTTCTTTTTTTTTTTTTTGATTATCTAGATAGCATTCTGTCATATAAAATTAATTAACCTCTATAATCTAAGGTTTCAAATGAATTTGGTATGCATTTATTCATATGATTAATAACTGACCGGTGAAAAATTTTCTTACGACCATTTTATATTTGGAATAACTTCATGCTTTCTTTCGAGTAGATAAAAATGGTTTCTTACTTTATGTATAGTTATGTTTAAACAATAAATTAATATTTTGCTTGTAATAAGAGTTTAAATGCGTCGATGTGCGACATCAACAGGCGATAGCGTAAATACACGGCTAAACTTACGATGTTAAAACTATTCCTGTCAGCAAATATAATCTACTTTATTTCGTTTTTAGGTCTTTGTAAAAATTTTTTTTACAAAGACCTACTAGTTTCGCGACCTGTCTGTCCGTCTGTCCGTCCGTCTGTCCGTCCGTCCGTCTGTCCGTCTGTCCGTCTGTCCGTCTGTCCGTCTGTCCGTCTGTCCGTCTGTCCGTCTGTCCGTCTGTCCGTGCGTCACAGCTGATTTCCTCAGAAACTATAGAAGCTAGAATGCTCAAACTTTGTGAAAAGGTCAAAAGTGATAGTCTCTCAAAAGTTAAGGCCTTAACAAAAATTTAAAAAATGTTTAAGGGGGGTCCCCTCTTATAACGAATTGGCCCTTAAAAATTTTTTTTCATCAAAGGTAGTCGAATGGGGTATCAAATAAAAGGTCTTAATTAGAACTTTTAGAATCTGAAATTAAAAAATCATTTTATGAATTAGGGGGTCCAGGGGAAGGCAAAATGTACCAAAAATTTGTGTCCCCCCCCTCGCGATTGGACACCTTTCAGCCGAAAAATCTGAAAATTATCACAAACGTGGGCCTTTACGAGTACAAGGGCAACAAATACCTTAGAAATCGAAATTCGCTCAACTTTGTTAATAATAGTATGATTTGTAGATTTTACATTTTTGCCCATAAAATCAAAACGGTACCTTTAAACTTCTTGAAATTTCGCAATTATATAGACTGACATAATATATATATGTTCACAAAATTTAATTGAGATCGAATCATAATCAAGTGAGTTATAGCCATTTCAATTATATGGAATTACACCAACAATAACACGTGTTTATGGTTGATATATGGTTTTCCAATAAGAGGTGTTATTTTGATATTAAAAGAAAAATGCCACTTTTAATACAACTGATCGAATGTTTATTTCATAATGAAGAAGAAGATATGCCGTTAATAGCAATAATTAACATTGAGCAAATAACCACTACGACACGCTTACAGGACCATATCCTCTTCATGAAATTTTGCATAACCAAATCGCAAAGTGGTTGCCTTATGTCCTCGATAGCCTCAGGAATTTCATCTTTGATTTCTTCAATCGACGCTGGGCTATCGGCATAGGCCTTCTCTATCACGTGGCTCCGAAGGAAGAAGTCGCAAGGTGTTAAATCACAAGATCTATTCAAAATAACACCTCCTATTGGAAAACCCTATATATCAAAATTGACTTAGGCAGTTTTATTTTCTTTCAATTTTCATGAAAATTTAAGGAATAGTGTTTAACTTGAACATGTTCAATCGGCCGAGCATTCAGAAAAATCATTTAAACTAGATTAAAATGGCGGCTGCACTGTGCTTATGAAAGAAACTGTGCATCTTTTGTATAAATTTGAACGATTTCATATCTAAGTATTGGATGAATAATTCAAGTTATCGATTCACGCCACTAGAAAACTTGCTTCTAACCCTAGGATGTTTACAAAGACCTTCTGGTAGGAGCACTCTCCTGCTTACTCAACTTGTTTTTTCTTATCCGACAGTTGAAATGGTTCTTTTTCTAAGGGCATTCAGTCGGAATTTTCGCGCATTTTTTTTTTTTTTTTGTTTCACAGGACATTCATCTGCATTCGTTTCACACTTGTTTACGAGAGCGCATTTAGGAAGCCATTTAGCCAGTTGCTCTTCGAAAAATTGTTCTAGACAACGGGCATGCGCATATGTTTTGGAATCCTCCGGATAATATAAGCATACAGTTTTGGACAACAATCGAACGTCAGCTACAAATGTGGCAATGTCTTTGTAGTGATTCGGACTTGATGGATCCAAACGAGTTCGAATAACATCTAGCGACATAGGTTGACAAACTACTTCATAATATGCAGGGTTTGTTGCAGGTTCTGGCTCTCTAAATGGTAAACTTTGTTCGTATTGGCAATATAATTTTAAACATATCCTCTGTCTAATTTTTAATTCATTTGCGCCAAGTTCTCCTGCATTATGTCTTTCACATTCAGCTGAACTTGCCAGTTCCGCTAAATTAACACCTGACAAATCTTGCCACGATTCACTTTCATCTGGTAAGGAACCTATAGCTGGTATGTGACAATTGTGGTGAAATACTTTTGGATATTCATCGCAACACATCAATTCACCACCATCCAAACCAACTGCACACCAATCTTCATTTGGATCGTCTTTCTGGTCAGCTTTCTCTTCAGCCACATTCGCAATAGCTGCTGAACTTTGGACTTGTGGCGATGTCGTCTTATTCCTACCTTCCGGAAGAACTTGTACTCCGTTCGAATCTAATTTCGCTATTGTTGCCATCAAAACATTTATTGAATCGTCTCGGACTTTTAATAGTTATTATCTTAACACTAACCACGACCGTACTGACAACGAAAGATGATCCATTCATTCATTCATCAGATCGAATCATAATCAAGTGAGTTATAGCCATTTCAATTATATGGAATTACACCAACAATAACACGTGTTTATGGTTGATATATGGTTTTCCAATAAGAGGTGTTATTTTGATATTAAAAGAAAAATGCCACTTTTAATACAACTGATCGAATGTTTATTTCATAATGAAGAAGAAGATATGCCGTTAATAGCAATAATTAACATTGAGCAAATAACCACTACGACACGCTTACAGGACCATATCCTCTTCATGAAATTTTGCATAACCAAATCGCAAAGTGGTTGCCTTATGTCCTCGATAGCCTCAGGAATTTCATCTTTGATTTCTTCAATCGACGCTGGGCTATCGGCATAGGCCTTCTCTATCACGTGGCTCCGAAGGAAGAAGTCGCAAGGTGTTAAATCACAAGATCTATTCAAAATAACACCTCCTATTGGAAAACCCTATATATCAAAATTGACTTAGGCAGTTTTATTTTCTTTCAATTTTCATGAAAATTTAAGGAATAGTGTTTAACTTGAACATGTTCAATCGGCCGAGCATTCAGAAAAATCATTTAAACTAGATTAAAATGGCGGCTGCACTGTGCTTATGAAAGAAACTGTGCATCTTTTGTATAAATTTGAACGATTTCATATCTAAGTATTGGATGAATAATTCAAGTTATCGATTCACGCCACTAGAAAACTTGCTTCTAACCCTAGGATGTTTACAAAGACCTTCTGGTAGGAGCACTCTCCTGTTTACTCAACTTGTTTTTTCTTATCCGACAGTTGAAATGGTTCTTTTTCTAAGGGCATTCAGTCGGAATTTTCGCGCATTTTTTTTTTTTTTTTGTTTCACAGGACATTCATCTGCATTCGTTTCACACTTGTTTACGAGAGCGCATTTAGGAAGCCATTTAGCCAGTTGCTCTTCGAAAAATTGTTCTAGACAACGGGCATGCGCATATGTTTTGGAATCCTCCGGATAATATAAGCATACAGTTTTGGACAACAATCGAACGTCAGCTACAAATGTGGCAATGTCTTTGTAGTGATTCGGACTTGATGGATCCAAACGAGTTCGAATAACATCTAGCGACATAGGTTGACAAACTACTTCATAATATGCAGGGTTTGTTGCAGGTTCTGGCTCTCTAAATGGTAAACTTTGTTCGTATTGGCAATATAATTTTAAACATATCCTCTGTCTAATTTTTAATTCATTTGCGCCAAGTTCTCCTGCATTATGTCTTTCACATTCAGCTGAACTTGCCAGTTCCGCTAAATTAACACCTGACAAATCTTGCCACGATTCACTTTCATCTGGTAAGGAACCTATAGCTGGTATGTGACAATTGTGGTGAAATACTTTTGGATATTCATCGCAACACATCAATTCACCACCATCCAAACCAACTGCACACCAATCTTCATTTGGATCGTCTTTCTGGTCAGCTTTCTCTTCAGCCACATTCGCAATAGCTGCTGAACTTTGGACTTGTGGCGATGTCGTCTTATTCCTACCTTCCGGAAGAACTTGTACTCCGTTCGAATCTAATTTCGCTATTGTTGCCATCAAAACATTTATTGAATCGTCTCGGACTTTTAATAGTTATTATCTTAACACTAACCACGACCGTACTGACAACGAAAGATGATCCATTCATCTAGGTCGATATTGTCCTGACCTTGACCGTATGCTTCTATATTTGTTGAAAAGCCTTTTTGGCAGCAACACTTTCGCCGTCTCGATTCCTTTCCTTCGGTGTTCTTTCGGCGGATCCACTTCATGGGATTTTCTATCAAGAATGAGGTTAGAGACGGAACTCGGGAGATATCCGTTAGCAGTCTTACCTTTCTATAGATATTTTCGGCACAAACGAGAGCGAATACCGGAATCTGCCGCAACCAACAATTAGCAGCTGCTATTTTTGATTGCTTTCGATATTTCGCATCTAAGCCATAATACAATCACTAACCTAATTTACATATGTAAAATTAATTAAAGAAACAACAGTGTAATTTAATTTTATCTTTTTCACTTATAAATACTAAAAATCAAAAATGCATTAGCTGATTCCACGACAATGGACACGATTAGCAGACGACAGCCACGAAAAATGAAGCCGACATGTGGCTGTCAAAAATTCCGGTTGTCACCTCGGACAAAACATCTGTGTGTGGAATGGCACGCCATATGGCGGCAATGTTCCTCTCCCGATGTCGCCAGTGGCATAGTTTTCTCGATGGCCACGGTGGAGGGGCATTTCCAGATGGCTATGTCTCGAAATGTGCCGGGGTGGGATTAATTCTATATTTCGAATATTCATATCCACGGATCTAAATATTTGGACAGAAAAAAAAAATATTTTCTGCACAACGATATCCGCACGACAGATGAAGTCCGCTGGCACTTCGAGGACATATCCATCTGGCCGGTTACAAGGGTTCGGGATCGGAATCACTTCGATTCCTGGGCGTAGGCGTCACATTACAATTCCTATTCACGTTATCCACTAATTTAACCAGTAGCTGGCCTTGTCGTTGTCAATAAGTTTCAGAAGATGCTTTCTGACCGACTTATCTGCAGCACGCTTA
Source organism: Odontomyia ornata (assembly GCA_963969285.1). NCBI lineage: Eukaryota > Metazoa > Arthropoda > Insecta > Diptera > Stratiomyidae > Odontomyia > Odontomyia ornata. The sequence goes on along the minus strand of OZ017740.1, from coordinate 27,841,783 downwards.
ATTCAGGCCTCTTTTGAAGTTCGTATCCGCTGTGCCTCTCATTCGAGTTTTTGACATTCACTTTCCTGAATAGCTTTTTCAAATGATCTCCAGTGCACTGGATGTAGTCTTCCTGGGTCTCTAATTGGGCATAGGGACTTGCAGGCAGATATGGTCATACTCATAGTTGAGTTCACCGCGTCCATAGCTACGCCCGTACTCCTCTAAGAAGCTCCCAGCATGGATGCCCATGCAATGAGCACGCTGACAGACTTTTCGATGTCTATCTTCTCAGTGTTCTACCCAATACGAGGAGAGCATATGTGCACCAAGAATGACCACTGGCCGCGTCGTTTTCTAGAACTATCTAGTTGTTTACCCTTGGTACGAGGAACTCCAATGTGAATCTTACAGTTGGGATGGTTCCAAAACAACCCTAGTGGCGAACAGTCGGGGTTTTGTCAGTGTTAAGCACATCAAACCTAGTTCTGGCGAGCATATCCATGACTCTTTTTCCTCTAGCATCTGAGGGAGATATGTCAAATTAATTAGCTTCCCCTCCTACCCAGCAAGAACATGATGCTTTGCGCTAGAGATGATGTCTTTCAGAGCATCGAGTTGGTCGAAAGGACACTAGCGGCTCATTCGGGATAAGATATACACTAAAGAATATTATATCCATACGCAGAACACACAAAAAGTCGTCCATTCACTCGTGAATGTTTTCCCACAAATGAGCGCTGTCTTGCACCTAGATAGCGGCAGTACGTTCAGCAGGGGACCATGCCGATGGACTCTTATCATCATGCTCCTCACTGAGCAGCAGCAATTTGGTTTTCATTTCGTTTGCACAGTGCTCTAGCAGTTTTGGAACTACAGTACTGTGGTGTAAGTTTATCTATAAGATACGGATCATTAAAGTGCTATTTTGGCTTTGGCAAGGGCCTCCTCGGAACTGTAATACTTCCCTGTCCCTAGAACGTGGTTAAGTTCCGTAATAAGGCCAGTGTCCTAATAGAGGACGCAAAATGTTTCATGCATCATTTCAATTTGTGTCTAACTTTACCACCCTTTAAACACAGTGAGCTCATATTATTTTCAGTCTGGCCGTAGCCAAGGTACTTGAAGTAATCACCCTATCTTGCAGATAACCCAGCCAATTATTATTTTATCCTTGCAAAGTATTTGTTGTATTTCCTTTTCACGAGCGCCAACGCTCGCCATGCATTTCCATTGCTATTTGCTTTGGTGAGCCTTATGTTAATCCCAGTTAAGTCAGGGAACTCACATTTAATGGCGTCTTTGCCCTCAGTCAATCCCGCGGTATAGATAATGTCTCTGGTATCGAGTGGTTTTATAAGTTCGAGTGAGACTACAGTAGTGTTCCTTCCAAGGGTCTTTTTGAATGCGTCAAAGAAAGAATTTTGTTCATTGCTGAGAAGTAATGAACAATGAATCCCACCAGAAGACTACCAGGCCGGTTGGATCGCACTACTTTAATGCCAATTCGTTCCTTACTTGGCTTAGCCGCTCTTTTCTCCCCTCCACGTCAGGCCCACCGTCAGTTCGTGTAACTCGCAGAGTCTGCATTAGAGGCTTACGCTGTTGGTTGTCACACGCTCGGGTAACATTGGGTGTTCCTCCGCACTTTGCTTCCTAGAGAGGCTGCTAACCTTCTAAGGGTTTGGTGAAATTTGTTGCTGCTTTTTTGGATGCCTTAGATTGGATTACTAAGAACGTCTCATTTCACGTGACTATCATCCTTTTTCTCCTTCTCTGTGTCTCTTTAGATTGGGCTACCGACTACGTTTTTGCTGGTAATAGAAGTTGGGATGACTGGCACTTTGCCAAGTGTTCCACTTGCAGCCGTAGTGTCCAATCCTATCTAAAAGCTTCTCTAGTTCTAAGACGCTGATTATGACGTCCTCTTTTTGGACTCTACTGCTGGCTTTTATTCCCTTCAGGGCCGTTCCCTCTTTCCGTATGAGCCGCTCTTCTTCGCAATAGTCAAGAACAATCGATGTGCCTAGCATCTCCCCTGTTGAGAGACACTTGTATCACATACCTCAGTCGCTTCAATGGTGATGAGATCAACACCATGAATCACTTGGAGCCAGGGCTCTTCCGCTGTTTGCTTCACATTTTGCGCCTTGGTATCTTAAGTATTGGTGGGAGTGGCTTTGGGGTTCTTGATCCTCTTGGCTCTTTACTCGATTTCTCATCTGCACTGCCCTGTCGCCTGCTTCTCTTGCGTTTGCATAGTTTTCTTACCACGCTCAAGTGCTTTAAAAATATTCGGTTGTATAAGATCCTGTGCTATCCTGTAATAGTCTATACAGGGAGATGCTTGGATCGGTTGACAAATGGAATCATGTAGCCCATGATGTTTGGGCAGCCCCAAGAGATAAAAAGAGCACAGCAGGCGAGAACATTAGGGTATCACTTGTCCATCAATCCTCCACTCTCTCCCCCTCCCCGCTTGATTTCACCCCATGGCATAGCAAAACGAGGCTTAGTTCGAAGTAATATGTCAAACGGTTCCAAGCAAGGTAGTCCGATTAATAGGAGAGGTGTTTAGTGGGTTGTCCTTACGTCGTGCGTGACTGAGAGGCCAAACTTAGGATGTGAATAGCCTTCAACTCCCCCCACAAAAAAAATTGGTTTTTCATGATTTGAGACGGTGTCAGGTATAATTATTATTTATGACGTCATCAACATTTTCCATAATTTGGAGCACAAAACACAATTTACCAATAAATAAAATATTCAAAGTATCTCGAAATTTAAAATTAACTGAGAATTTCTTCTCTGTGAATACCGAATGCAAGGATGATGCATTAATTATTTAAAAAGTAGGGTGAAGCATTGGATTCTGCATATTATTTGAATAAATTAATAAATTATATACATCTTCTGAGACCCTTTTCGTTAAATGACTGTTTTCTTTTCTTTCCAGGTAAGAGTGAAATTTAATCAAAACTGCTGAAAAACATATCAGTAAGTTCATTTTTAAAATAATTTTGACAATAATTATATGTTTGGTGTAGCTCAGTGCATGCGGAGGTGAAATAATTTCAATGGCTCTGGCATTAACTTTTCACTTGGTCGAAAATTTTTCTTATCTCATTTCCGCCGCGCTGCAGCTTCTTTCCGGCCTTGACTTTTTCCTTGTGGTTGATATACTCATCTGATTAGAATGTATCAATCACAATTTCTATCTCAAAAGAAAATCAAAAACTTTGATCCAATACCTTTTGGCTCCGACATAAGCACTGTCTATGGCCCATACTGCTTGACTTCAATGTGCTCCAGAGAATCGGCTCCTTGGCTGAAACTTGATGATAGAAAAGTCATACACTTGTTTTACAAACTTGTCTGAATGAAGTCATCATTTAGTCATGTGTTGAAAAGACAGGAACATGTGCCCTCATAGGCATAATGGATTCTGGCGTAAGGAACGCACGACTAAGTCTGTTGATGGATGCTGTGGCTGGATGTCTGTTAACGCTGACTATAAAATATTTGTCTTTGCTATTCAGAACATGGAACGGATCGTTGTAAAGCGGCGTAATTGAAGGCTACAGCTTATCGTTTAGAAGGAGAACATGCATGGTGGTGTATGAGGCTTGGTGTACGAAAGTTAGGCCAGCCGTCTGATACGCTGTTTCTTGAGCCTACAATTTTGCCAAGCCTGAGATCGATTACAAAGTCTGTGTCGTTGATGATTGGCTGTCATGAAGTGGAAAGGATATTTGCCTTCGGGAGAGGACAACTTCTTTTGAAAAAACGCCGATGTTAGCCAAATATTATTCTGTTTCTGCTCTATAACAGCGCCTACTGCAACGTCAGATGCATCGGTTGTGAGTCTGAGAGGTTGATTGGCTCGAAAGTGGACTAATAGAACAGCATTAGTGAGAATGTTTTTACAATTTATAAATGCATCACTAGTTTCTGGGGTCCTTCGTAGACAGTTTTGTCATTCTTTTTATGTCCAGCAAACAACTCGTTGAGCGAAGCCTGTAGTACCCCAGCATTGTGAACATACCACTTGTAGAAATTCATTGTTCCTAAAAACCGCCGAAGTTCCTTCACCGTAGTTGGTTTTTAAAATTTCGAATGGCGTCCACACGTGCCTTTGGGGGAATTGTATCTTTTTTGTCGATAACGTGCCCCAAATACTCTAACCGGCTGCCTCCCAGCTTACATTTAGCTAAATTGATAGCAATTACGTATTTAGATAGACGCAGAAATACAAGGCGTAGGTGCTGCACATTCACTGGTTTCGTTTTTGAGGCGATTAATAAATCATCAACATAGCACACGCAAATATCTAGTCCACGAAGCACCTCGTACATGAATCACTATAACGTCTGTGCAGCGTTTCGAGGACCAAATGTCATTACTGTGAATTCATAAAGGCCGAATGGCGTAGTGATTGCAGTTTTTGGAATATCCTTTTCAGCTATCGGAATCTGGTGAAATGCTCGGAACAAATTGATCTTTGAGAAATACCGTGCACCGCCTAAATGCAGTGAGATGTCCTCAATGTGTTGCATCGGGTACTTGTCTGGCAACGTCACGGCGTTCAGTCGGCGGTAAGCCCCGCATGGGCGCCAGTCACCGTTTTTCTTCCGAACAAGGTGCAAAGGGCTTGCCCAGGGACTTTTGGAAGGTCCACAAAATTTATTGTCAAGTAAGAATTGAAACTCTTGCCGTGCCACTTGTAGCTTTTCCTGATTTAATCGCTGAGGCCGGTCTGCCACTAGGGGTTTGTCGTTGTAATATAATGCTTTGTGCCGTGAGTCGAAGCATGTGAAGCTACTGCAGGGTTAGAGAGTCCCGGAAACTCTCTGAGGAGTAAGACATACGTTAAAGTTGCATTCACGGTAGAAATCTCTTTTTGGTCGTATCCCTAGACTTTTCCTTTAGCAGAGGCGTTCTTACTGTGATCTGATAATTTGCCATTTTTGAGATCTACAACCAGTCCGAAATGCTGAATAACGTGCACGCCTAGAATATATCGTGATACTTTTGCCACGGTGAATCGCCGCTGGAAAATGCGCGGTAAACCCAAGGAGAGGATTAGAGCTCGGTCACCATATGTGTCGATGGTGGTTTCATTCGCTGCAAACAAATTGAATGCTGACGATGAATGAGCGAGGTGCTTCCTGGATACTGGAACGACAGATATGTCTGCTCCCGTATCCATGAGGAATCTCAGCTTTGTTTTACTGTCAAAAATTACGAGGCGACTTTTGAATGTGCCACTAGCTGTGGGCTAGTGGGACACGGCGGTCTGCAGCACATTGCTTTGGCGCTGAATCGCTGCTGGTGGAAACAAATTTGACTCACCTTGGACGGAGTAGCCGGCCGGTATGATGAGTGGAACGAACAACACGTGAAAGCGACGCTTTTTCTTGAAGGTGCTTGAATTCGGCTAATTCGCTTCGCTAATGGCTCATACTCTGACGTTGCAGTATTTTGAATGCATGCTACATTTGAGGTGGTGACGCTAGTTACTCAATCCGCAGCTGCTGCCAGTTCTAAATTATCGCTATCATTAGCCGCCAGAATGGCACGCACATTGAGTGGCAATCGCTGCAGCTACAGCGTTTTCAACAATGGGTCTGGAATAGACTTGCCTGCCGCGCCCTGTGATCGGCGCAGAAACAGGGGGAGTTAGACGTCTCCCATCTCATTGTCAAACAACATCTGACGCGTTTTTTCCTCGTCCGAAAGTAGCCAAATAACTTTTCTTTAACGCGTCATTTTTGGCGGTTTCAGGCAGCTATTCAATAATATCGGCGACATGCAGTAATGTCTGCATCATTAATCCCGCAATTACCCTGTCGAATCAAACTGCGACGTTATTTTCTTTGTGTAGGTAAAATTGGGCTTCGATGTGCGCGAGCCAAAGGTCTGGTTTGCTATATCAAAAGGGCGGCAATTTGAATGTAACTGCACTATTTAGCGCGTCATTTTCCACTAAAATGGACGTGCTGGGGGCTTGCACTTCACTCACATTTACGTTGAGTAATGTGCCCGGCATCGTCGGGTCCTCAATTTAGGAAATAATGCAAGTACGGTTAGATTAGAGTTTATTGTCGTTTATTTCCTATTAACTATACAATAGTAGCAAAAGATTCGCTTCCCGTTTGTCGTATTCGTTTCTCGTTGTCTTACTCGTTGAAGCAACGACGATCAACTGAGTGTGCTGCGTCGCATTGTATGTTGACGGCCTAGCTGCCACACAATGTGGTTCGATGTGTGTGGTTGGCGTCGTTTTTTCAACAACGCCTAAAACGTTCGTCGCCACAGAATTCCAGCATATAGCTATTTCTTTGATTTGAAGTTTGTGTACGTGGCGATATTGCTGTTGTGGCTGTCGTTATTTCGCGGCGTTGCGGCTGGTGAAATAGAGCTCACTGGTGGCAGATTGCTGATGTTCTAAGGAGAGAAACTCAATTGACTTATTTCTATTATTACGTTAACATATTAAATATTCAATCTATAATTGATCAATTTACAATCCGTTCAAATCGTTATTTTAAATTAAAGTGAATTTGCTTCATGGGTTAAGCAGTTGGTGATGCTCATGATATTTTTGTTTTATAGTTCAATGCGTCATCGGTTTTCGATTAGTAACTCGTGGCGGTGGTTATGTGAGCATCCGCTTTACGGAACTAAAAACCTTCGTAACAATATGATCTATTCAGACACACTTCTTTTCAGGTATTTAATGATCATTTGTAAATTCAGTGTTTTTAACAAATAAAGGAAGTCCCTGTTTAGCAAGCCGACACGCTGTGGTAGCTACTTCAAATAGTTAAGTATATGAGATACCAAATTTGGCTGATGCATGAAATAAATTCTCCCATATTAGTCCCCGTGCATTACGAGGATCTATTTTAAATTTTCACTCTATCTTCGGATCTTAATTCCTATTTTACTAAATTTTTTTTTGGTTGGATATAAAGTCAAAAGTATTGGCCAAGACTCTAAAAGTCAATCCTTAACATTACAGTGTCATAACCTTTTCAAATATAACCCCCCATTTAGATTTATAGCCTTTGAACTTCATCTCAAATGTTAAATATTGATACATTCATACCACACTGACCAAAATATCACACATATCACAGAATCGTAATCAATTGTCCCATGAATAATAAATTCATGCACATGCTGCTCAAATATTCTATAATCCTTGGATGGAAATAACTATCTCTGCATCCAATCTCCAAGTCATTGCAGCAAATATAAATGCCAACAGAATTGTATCAGCCAATGCAAGTATCAGGACCAGGACCAACAGACGCAACCAAGCAACCCAAGAAATCAACTGGAAAGATATAAATAAAAATTTGCTGACTGCTTCCTGAAAAATGGAGATATGTATTCTCTCACATGTAGAAAGAAGAATGGTTCCAAGGGATGGGAGCGAGTGCGAGTATAGAAAAGGGAAAATAGTTGAAAAAATATATAAACTTGATATCCTGACTAAAGCAGTCAGTAAACTTTCAATAAATTGAAAGAATCTCATATATTGAATTTGGTATGGAATATTGCACATATTCGACAGCATGTATTGATAGCTTGCTTGATAGCAAACTATCAATACATGTAAAGTAAATGCAATCTGTGAACTAGCATAAAGAGTCGGTTTTGGTTCTAGTTTTTCCCTTTTTGCTTCCTATCAGGTTTGCTAGTCAAAGTTAAAGCTAACCTTTTTCTAAATAGAGAGACCTTTCCCAGTTAGAGGGATTTCAACACTTAAAACAACGAGAAAAAGTTTGGAATCTTTTTTTTGAAATCTTATCGTTAGAACTCATTCCTTTCGGCTTAGAATATCCGTCGTAGACTGGTCAACTTCAAAATATAATGGACGATAGCACGAATAAACAAGTAATAAATTTATTTTACATGTATTGAAGTTCTCTCTCCTGAATATTCAAGGACTTCCTAACATGCCAATAACACTTTTCCAAGAATATGTAATAAAGCTTTTGCGAATTTGTTAGTCTCAGTCATTTTCGTTCGTTGTCCTTATAATCAAACATTTACCTTTAACCGTCCCTGAAGCAATTTTCCATTTCCAGTGAATTCTAATATCATTGAAGGAAAATACTCTCTTTGCTTTTAAATTAACGTAATTACAATTTATAGTCGTTCCTCACGAAAGTAAACCAATGTCTAATTATGCTACAACCAGCACCAACAATCATTTCAGGGACAGAAAAAAGCATTAAATAACATTAATTTCTCATGAAATTACGCACATTTGTACTATAATATCCTGTCAACTCGCACAATATCTAATTGGCAACAGTAGCAAAGGAAATACAAGTCTTTGTTATAACGGCGAACGCAATGAGAGTAAGTAAATTAGCCTGGTAATTATTAAGGGAAAAGAACGCATTTTTCTTCCATTTTCCTCATAACATTTATTTCTCTTTTCCCACCCAGCCAAAAAGTCTCCATATAGTATTTCAATTAACATTTTTATCCATTACACAAACGGACCTTCTCCACAATTTTTATATTTCCGTAGCTGGCGTATCCTTTGAACTTCTAAACCCAACTCAGCTTTAACGAATCCAACGAAGTATGCAAAAGTAACTACTCCCTCCTATAGTACATTAATTTCATAAATTACTTCAGTACAACATAGCGGATTGAGCGCTCCTCCAAATGTCGACACTATTGTTCACTCCGAAGCCAAATAATTTCTGCGAAACAGGAACACACAAACAACAGGAGTAATTTAAATATGGGTACATAGCCTTGCGTTTACTCTTCATGATGAAGACCAACCACGCTTTATATTGCTATCGCTGGCCGGGTCAGGTTCCGGCCACGTCGAACAGATTGGAGTTACAAAGTGAAAAGGATTAGTTGAAATAAAATCTTTATAGGGGGTGGATAAATGATGAAAGGTAAAAAGTTTTGGAATTTCGAAAACAAGAGAAAAAAATAAATATTAAATCACGTTGGGATAATCGTGCTCAGTTTATTGGAATTCTTCTTGTATTTCTAATTGCTGAAAAGTTTATGAGGCATAAAATAAAGTCAACGTCCTGAGTTTAGCAGGGTAAGGATTTATTAGAATCGGAAGGATTAGAAAAGTTATACTTTTTTATTAAAATAATAATAGTCAATCAGACAATATGCCAGATAATTGTGCCGATCTGATGTCAAAGCATCTCAAATAGAATAGTCTTAATCGATATTTTTGCTTCTACGGGATACTTTTTAATCTTTTCATCAAAACATTACTGAAAGCAGACTTCGTTGCAACCACTGAAAACAAGAAGTAAATTCGGTTCTTCAATTCAAAAAATGTACTCAGCGATTATCCTTGACCGGTAAAAATTAGGCATCAGCCAGTGATGAATTTAGCGCTACTCTGATTGTAAAGTTTAGAGGGAAGATGTTACATTTATATCTCTCCTTTGTTAATAAGGCTAAGGCTTTTTCTTAAGTAACTAGATCACTTCATACTTCAACGAAGCTCAACACTAAGCGTAAAAGTATCTTCTTCTTCTTCTTAGCACTACAGTCCCTCTCGGGCCTTCGCTTCCTGAAACAGTGCCTTCAACTGTATCAGTCCATTGACCACGTCTTCCGATTCTGGAATCCGAGCAGCAATGAACTGTCTTCGTCGACCGAGTCAGACCAGCGTTTCCTCGGTTTCCCCACTGATCTCCGGCCTTCAGCCCATTGCAGCTTCCGCAGTCTTACAATCGTTGAGACCTCCGGTTCGTCAAAAATTTCATACAGCTCATGGTTGTATCGAATTTGCCATTGGTCACCGTCAAGCTTCGCTCGGATTATTCACTTCAGGACCCGTCGCTCGAAGGCGTTCAGTATATTATTAGATGCTTGGGTTAGGGTCCATGTTTCACAACCATAGCATAACACAGGTCATCACAGATTTGTATACTTGGAGCTTTGTTCTCCTGTGTATACAGCCGGTCTTCAAGATCGTCAGTACTGAATAGAATATTTTATTTACGAGCTGTATTCTTCGGTGTATTTCGTCTCTTTCATTGCCCGTTTTCGTTACTTTTGCGCCTAAATACACAAATTCGCTAACATTCTTGATACTATATTCGCCAAGTGTGATATTTTGGGTAGAGGCATTTTTCCTCGACTGCGTCATGAGCTTTGTTTTATTTTCATTGATTTATAGCCCTACTAGTTTTGCTTCGCTGTCGAGGAAAGTTCTTTGGCAGCTGTTAATGACCGTGACAGAATATTGATATCGTCCGCATAAGCTACTACTTGGCGCGACTTGTATAGTAATGTACCTCACGTATCGACAAGTGGCTTCAATATGACGCATTCCAGAGAAAGATTAAATGGCGATGGGGCCAGCCTATTCCACTGCTTTAGTCCGATATTTGTGTCAAAGGTATCGGTGAGTTGGTTATTCATGCGGACTTTGGCATTATTTGGTACAGAACGTTACGATCAATACTGTCATATGCTTGCTTGAAGTCAACGAAAATTTGGTGTACATCTATGGTGAATTGCCAGCATTTTCCAAGTTCCTACTTGACTGTAAACAATTGGGCTACACTGGATCTACCTGCTCTAAAACCACATCGATACTCGCCAATAACACCGTTGGCGCATGACTTAATTTTATTTTCTAACATCTTGCAAAATTTTTTGTACGCCGTACAAAGTAGTGATATGCCTCTATAATTTTCGCACTGTAGCTTGTCAACTTTTTTTGTGGATAGGAAATATAATTGATTGGCTCCACTCTTTCAGCATAGGTTCTTGTTGCCAAATGTGCTGGATGACTTTGTAAATAGCACTACTACCACCATATTTGTGAACTCTACTAGAATCTGGTCGATGCCCGGCGGTTTATTGTTCTTTTGGGCTTTAATGGCGGAGCAAACTTCTTCCAGCGTTGGTTGGGCCAATGGACGCTCTCCGCAGACATCTGTAGGCTCCGATGCTCTGGAGCTGTGCGGAGAATTAAGGAGGTTCTTGAAATATGATGCGCATCTTTCCTTAATCTTGGTTTCATCAGCGATAATATTGCCGATTTCATCACGACAAAGCGTGTTTTTGGGCTGATAACTACGTTTCAATCTTTTCACTACTCTCTTTGCAGGTCTTGTGTTGTTGCTTGCTAAACTTACATCTATACTTCTCAATTAGTCATCGTAGTATTTTCTTTTCTTAATCCTAATTATCTTATTTGCTATTCTTCTGAGATTTTCATAGTGTTCTCTCTCCGTCCTGGTTTTCGTCCATACATATTCTTTGTACGCCTGATTTTTTTTATCTAACTCATTCAGGCACTGATCATCGAATCAATCATTCCTCTTGCGCCGGGCTTGATCTCCGATCGTCTGTTCTGCCACGTCAATCAGTCGCTGGCCGTTGTCATTTGTATCATCGTGGAGGCTATATCCTCAAGTCGTTCCCCGATGAGATAGCTCATTGCCAACCTTAGCGTTGAAAACACCCAGAATTATTTTTGTGTTTTTTGTGGAAAATGAGCCGACCAGTCTTTCCAGGTGATTTTAAAACTTTTTCTTCGTTGCTTCGTCCTTTTCTTCGGTCGGGGCGTGAACATTAATCAGCCACAATTTGAAGAATTTCGCTCTTATACGGATCGCACACAACCGTTCATTGACTGCCTTAAAATCAATTATATGTGATTTGAACTCCCTATCTACAATGAAGGCCACTCTGAATTCTCGTTTTCCAGTAGGCTTCCCACTTTTGAATATTATGTGCGACCTCATGTCTTGAATGTCCTTGCCACTCCAATTCGTTTCGTGGGCTGCCAGTATTTTTAATTGATATTGACTGGCCTGTTGTAAAGGTTCTTTAACTGCGCCAGGGTAATTGGGTGATCTGACATTCCAAGATCCAATGCCATAGTCCTTTTTTCGTTTGCAAGGTCGTTGCAGTGGGTCCAATCCATTGCGAGGCCTATCTGCAGGTTTCGAAATAGTTTATCGTTTTCCAGGGATGAGGAGCTAGCCCGTCGCCCCACCTCCATTCTGACGACATGGTTATTGCATCGATTCCGTTATCAGTCGCCAAAGATTCGCCTTCACCCTCTTACTCCTCACAAAGGAGGCGCTAGTAGGATTTAGTAGTAGAGCTGTAGATGTTTTTACAGTTATAAGCATTTCTCGGCATTTAATGTTATATCATGGGGAAACCATTAAACCCCATGTGCACCCCAAGAGCATTTATCAGCATTTAATGGGGGTTTGGGATGAGGAATCATGGAAGCTATGGGTTGGGGGAACAAGGGATTCCCTCCTCTCCAAACGGGCTTGGGACCGTCTATGGCGGAGTTAGCACAAAAGTATAGTTCCAGTTATTTTCATGTTTTGATAGGGAGGTGTAGGCTATTTTTGCAGTAAGTGTGAGGCACTCACATGAGCAAGGAATCCAAATTACACACTAAATAATGATATGAAATGAAAGAACGATTTGTTCCTTGACCGTGATATTTGACGATCAATATGAAAGCATGAAGACCGGCATTTTCAACAAAAGTTCTAGTACCTGTTGTACGCGGTGATACATGCATATAAATGGTCCATTTTCTACCTTGGGATCATGCAGTTCAGCTGTTTCGAGGGTAATGGACTGTGGCAGCTCCTGACGCATGTCCATCAACCTCGATAAAACTGCAATACCTTCTAAACGTCTCTTATATCAACGTGAGAACCTAGCTTGGAACTGTTTGACACATTACTACGGACTGGGCCTCGTTTTTCTACGCCATGAGGCATCATCAAAGAGGAATACCTCTTCGAGTCAGAGCAGAGCTTGGGAGAGGAATTGCTAGAAAAGTGATTTCCTAACTATAGTGCCCCTCAAGCAAACCGTTTTTATCTGTTAGAACTGCCTAAACTTAACAAACCACATGGTTCCATATATTAACTGATCGAAGCATCTCTCCATTTAGACTTCCCGGAAATAATCTCTTGCTTCCCTATAGAGGTTGCTGCGCACCCTGTCCTACATTTTGCGTGCAAAAATATGCGACTAGCTTCGTATCCCTCTCATACGGAAATACGTAGTCGGCAGAATGTGGCTTACAAATCTTTTGCAAGTAAGATTGAAAACATCTATTTCGGCTAAAGAGCTAGGCCAAATCAAAGTATGTCTGAACATGCCCTCGATTGGATCATGGTCTCAGATTCTTCATTTAGTGAGAATTATCTGTCCTTGTGAATAGCCCCCAGGGTGGAACTGATCTGGTAATTCAAAGGGGTGCAACTGCTATTGTAGGGTTGTCGTCTCCGATTCCAGTGAAGCCAATGGGGACTGGCGTTCTCGGGGTACCCGAATCGCTCGGTAAAAATACTAAGGCAGGAACTTGACCCGAAACATAGTGGCTTTGTGATTGTTCGATAACAAGATCAACTCATTGCTGCGAACCTCAACCCTGGAGGTATATTCAGGTACCACGGGCAGCTGATGAGCCCTCATCTTCGGATGATCCGCTGATTGGTTGCGGCCTGTTGGGGAGTATCGCGGTGGCTGATGGTTTTAAACAAAGGTTGGCGTTGACCTTATAGCGTCAAATATAGCTGGGTCTTGAATCTACCAGTATGAAAGTTTAGAGTTCCCTCAATGTAAACTGGTACCGAACTTGTGGGTGAATGATTGGCGCTTAAACCAATCGCAGTCTCATGATGACTGTGAGTTTAGGCCTACAAAAGGCAGGTACTCACGTTAATCAGACAACTCATGTACTTGTGAATAGCTGTCTCCGTATTGTTTTCGTTTCAATGCTGGTAGATCTTGCGATGGTCTATAGCAAGGAAGACGATACGTATTACTCTGACGATCACCAACATTGCCAAATCAGAGACTGGTGGGTATGCCTATGCAATCAATATGTACCTGTTCAAAGTTTTTAAGGTACACTTCCTTGCTGGGTTCATCATCCTAAACTTTCGCCTTCTTATGTTAGCTATATACCTCAATAGTCTTATCTACTGTTACTGATTTGCTCAGCGAAACTCAGCTTCGAGTCGATCAGCAACCCCAAGTAATGTACTGCTGGTTTCAACTGGAGCAAGTTTCCCCGATATCGATTGTCTTTTCTCTGATGCCAAGTTGAATTCGCGTGTACCCATCTAATCCCCGACTTGCTACATTGGCACACCTAGTCTAAGTTACGCATGTGTAATTGTGTGTCCAGTGACTAACGTTGCAACGTCATCCGTATAACCGATCAAGCACGAATCATCTGCCAGTTTTAGTCTCAGTTGCCCATTACGATTTATTCCGTATGAATCAAAGATGAGTTCTTGAGCAACACCCGATGTAACTCCCATCCTTCGCCAGCCTTAAGTCATTTACTTCAGACGCGTGAAATTGCAACTTCTTTCACGCGAAGTGCGCCGGATTATTTGGACGTATGGCAGATAAAATAATGAAGTTAGGAACAGGAGTGTATTGGTACTACGAGTAGTGTCGTAAATACATAGTTTAGTTACAAAATTACGGGCAGCAGAAAAAACTATATCAACTCTCTTATCATGCTTCAATATCATAAGGGAAAAATCGAATGTTGCGCAATCTGAAATTACAGATTTGCTTAAAGCTACTGAATGGAGCCCCCTCTATCTAAACAGACCATTAGTGAATCCTTCTAACCGCAACCATCAGTTCTTGACCAACTAGATATCCCAGCTGTAGCGTCAGAGGTAATAGACCTGCCAATTCCTTTCCCAAACGTTGGAAGTGGGCTATCATTGAGTGCAGTGGTATCTCCATTGACCATAACCGGAGCGGTCAACCAGATATGCATTCTTTAAATGATTCCAGGTGCCAAATTATTACTCGCAGGAAATAAACAGCTGCTCGTTCCCACACACCGCAGCTTTCAATAAATCTTTTTTTAAACAAAGCAATCAGGTTCAAAGTAGATTGCGGCTTCCTACTCATCAGGTAACTATGGGGCACCAGCTTTATCGCTGTAGACTGCGCAACTTACGGATCATCTATTTATAGACGCTGTGAACTCTCGTCCAACAACTTCATCGTCAAACATTGATTCTGTTTTCTCGTTAAGAGTGGTGTCTTCTTCTCCTGAAGTTTGTTTTGACGTCTTGTATCCAATACTACAACATCTGAGATTATGAATTATATTTTTGCTATATTAGTCGTACGGACCATTTCACCTTTTGGGGTGTTGATACATTCGGTCAAGATAATGATACACTCTAACTATCTCTAAGCGAAGGCCCAAAAGGAGGGGCTGTAGTGCTAAAACAAAAAAAAAATTGGTTACTCTCTACAGCTTTTGAGTTGTAAGAAACAAAGTCGCGAAAATCGACCTAACCATATTGTCACATCATCTAAAGTAACGGTAACAGCTGAGACAATAATTTTGCTAAACTCTGATTTCTGGCCATGGTGCCTTGCAATTTATCCTTGTATACATTCGAATCTCTCTTTAATGAGTTATCGAATTCTTACTCAACACCAAGCAGCCGCTAAAATCGATGGAGATTTTAATTTGCCTTGTGCTTTTGGGACAATAATACTTAGTATATTGTCAATTCGAATGATTTTTCTTTCGTCTTATCTTCATTCTTATAACATATCTCCATAGCCTTACTCAACAAAACTACGTAATGAATGCTTCCAACGGCATTGCCGACCTTATTATCTGCAACAAACCTGACGTGCTGGCTCCTGTGCGTTCTGCTGCAGCTCCTCTTAGAGATACAGTCACTTAAGTGTACTCCATCCGCAACCAAAAGCAAAAGTACCCCATTTTAACTTTTTAAAGGCAAATTACGAAGGCTTGGCGTCTGAGCTTGCGATCGTTGATTGGCATGTTATCCTAGATCCAGATGATTTTAACCTCACAACACAGCAATTCTATTTAGTCCTTAATGAAATCATCTCATGCCATACACCGACCACCCAACCTTCTAAATTGAAACACCCCCCGTGGCACAATAGAGAAGCTTTTGCTGCATTGGCCTTAAAAAACTCAGCCCATAAATCTCGAAATCGATCGGAACCTCACTAGATATCGCCTTCTTCGTTCAATAGTCAAAAATATTCAGCTGTGAAATCTAAAATTGATCCCTTATCCTTCTGGTCATACTTGAATTCCGTAACAAACCCTTATCAAGCCATTAACCCCCTGTCGCGCCAAAAACATACAGCCGTTTATTGACTATTTTTCTCCAACTGCAGCTCTCCTACTTCCATGACAATTTGTCAATCTTATCAATTTTCTCCCACTTTACTAGTTAACCTGTCTACGTGCCCTGCGGGAGGGACTGAGGTGATTCTGCCTTTAGATTCTAAGTGTGCAGTTAGTCCCAGTGGATTTTCAAACTTATTTATCAAATGGCTTTCTGAATCCCTATGTATTCCCCTTGCTCATATCTTCAACTCTAGTTTTCCAACTGGCACTTTTCCATATGTGTAGAAGCACACCATTGTCTGTGTATCTATAAAGCAGATGATTGCTCGATTGCTTTGAATTATAGACCCATTTCGCTCCTACCATGCTTTGGCAAAATCCTTGAACGTATTGTCCACCGCAATCTTTTTAACACGTTGTAGTTTTACCCCACCGTGAATCAACACGGTTTCATAAAAGGACGGTCTACCGCTACTTACCTTGGTGAATTCACCAATCTGGTTGCCCACAACCTTGACTAAGGTGGCCAAGTTTATATCACCTACACCAATTTTGCTAAGGCGTTTAATAAAGCAGATCACAAAATCCACCTCGGCAAGCTTCACTTAATTGGTATTCAGGGATTATCTTTTTTCCCTTCCTACGTTCCTGTATAATTATTGGTAGCGATTGCTGATCGTACGCCTTTTCTCCTACCTTGGGGGTACCTCTGGGATCAATTTTTAAGTCGTCTCTTCATAAACGACCTCTTCAACAAATTTTATGCCCAACGCTCTATTTTATGCGGACAATCTAAAAATATTCAGAGTGATAAACTCAACCCAGGACTGCAGAAATTTTCCTGGTAATATCAATCACCTGTTTTCTTAGCCCGAAAGAAATCATCCTTCGTTTGGCACGTCCAAATGTGTTCTCATGAATTTTTCTAATAAAAATATCCACATAACTTTCTCATATGAGATTTGTTACTCTCCTCTCGCATCGGTCAATAGTTACAAGTACTTAGGTGTGACATTTGATCCCCATTTGAAGTTCGAGGATCACGTCTTTGAATTAACAAAGAGAGCCTCTCAAGTTGTGGGCTTTATTTTGGATTGTTTTCATAAATATTTCAATGTCCAAACCTGTGTACGACTTTTCATCATGATTTTTCGCGTAATCCTTGAGTATACATATCAGATCTAATCCCCTCATCAAAATTACCTCGGAATCGCCGTTGAATCTGATCAGTGTAATTTCACCCACATGCTTTTCTTATAGCATAAAATCCCATATTGCCTGTACGGCAATCGTCCTAATCTTCTAGAACAACCATCACTCCACGTAAGAAGACAATTTCTTAACCAGTGCTTCCGCTTCAAACTATGGTTAGGTATGTTATTATCTACCCTCTATACGCCCCATTTGCGCACCAGATCCTCGCAGTATTTCGTAGTACAGTTCCCTAGAACCGTCATTTACCGTCACTCACCGTTAGTTTGCAGTATTGTCGCCACTTGTATTAGATGCTTCAGCTCAATGAACCCTGTCTTAATCGCCTTTTCAATGCCTGTTTTCCGCACAGATTTGTTTCTGGCATGCCCCTTCCAACTGCTCTATTATTGAAGCCTCCCTCAACGGGTGAGATAAACATCTTCAAAGTATTAAATTCGGCTTGAAAAGCTGATGTTGGTTCATTCAGCGTTAGGGGTGCACTAAAGAATGTATTCGTTCATTCAGCGTTAGGTATGCACTATACGAGTAGAATGGAGTCGTTGAAAAGCAACCTCACACGGAACCATATTTTCTTTCATAGACCTGCATTAGAAAATGGGCACTGTTCTGAATCTAGATATCAGCAGTACTTTTTTTGTCAGGGCACCACGGTGACAAATTATTGTCGTAATGATAACTTAACAGTAGAAAGCCTGCTTTTTTGTCGCTCGCAAACCGCTCAAGTATATTTTGGGCAGTTGTACTATAGACAAAATTTACTTGCCTCAGAGTCTCAGAAATTGTTTGATTTTTTTTGTCAAATCGATGATGCCCATTAATCGTCTTCTATTATTTCGTTGTGTTAGCCTCGCTATCACTCCGCATACACTAAGGGGATCCTTTTTGATAGCTTCATCAACCTTGACTAAGTCCATGATGATTTGATGGGTGCTGATGTACTCCTAACCGCATTCTCTGGCTG
Source organism: Odontomyia ornata (assembly GCA_963969285.1). Lineage (NCBI taxonomy): Eukaryota > Metazoa > Arthropoda > Insecta > Diptera > Stratiomyidae > Odontomyia > Odontomyia ornata. Next base: position 27,823,460 of record OZ017740.1, on the reverse strand, counting down.
GAGGCTGTGATCCCGGTTGGGACGAGCGTGGGTGCCAGTAACTGTAGGCCAGAAAAGGACCCAAAATGGCCCACCACGCAACAAGTGCAGCTCTTCGGAATTTAACACATACCCCCGAACTTCTTACTTTCTATAATTTACGCCAAATAGAATCTACGTATCCCCGCACTATCTTTCTTTCCCATAAAAAGAAATTTTTTTATCCGAAACACTCTCCTACGCCAAACCGACTTTCCCTTTTTCTGACATTATTTTCCTCACCCAGAAAACGAAAATTCCTTTTCCCCAAACATTTTACCAATAATTTTGCATCGGTGGAATATACCCCCCAAGAATTTTCAAGGTACAAAGAGCACTTACGATCTTTCTTACATAACAAGGAAGATCCCAATCATTCGACATACCTACAAAGCCATGCACACGAACCTGACGTTATGATAAACTCTATTACGTTGTCACATGAACAAAGCAAAGGGCTAAAACTTGAAATTGTAGAAAGACTTGAAATATATAAACATAGAAAAGTAGACGGAAATATTATCACTGAACATTTTATTACAAAAAATTCGATGCAATGTTGTCAGTACTAGACCAAACCTTTCGATGAAAATAGGAGCGAGATGACCTTAAAAACAAAAACCAAACATCTCTTTACCGGGCCTAACCTAGAACCTACCTGTGTCAGATTAAAACAGGAATACTTTGTACTGGTATAAGGACTTTATTAGATTAATCGCAAAACAAGACTTTCCCGAGTGCTTGAAACGCACTCGTATTTATATCGGTTCTGGTACATTTTTACTAGTATGGGTTGATGATGTTGGTGTGTGTGCTGCCTGTACGTGTGACAGGTCGGCCGTCCTATGAGAATGCGCCTCGAGTTCTTCGGTATCGCTGGACAATCGATCAATCTCTGTTCCTAAGTCGCACCATGGCTTGATATTTTACGTTGAAAACACTCCAGCCTAGTGTCTTTCGGCACGTTCAGATTCCAAGTCCTCAACCAAGTATCTATCGTTGCGAAGCACTCGTGCGATCCCATAGGCACCCTTGTATTTTGGCTCCAGCTTCCGAAGTTTGTCTGTGGTTGATGGGGCGCTTCGTATGACAACTAAATCGCCTTCCTCATACTTCGTGGGGTGCTTGTGTCGCTTTTTGAATCGCTCTTTCCATTTTCCCATCTCGATGTTCTAGATGGCAATCTTTCGCTTTTCGGACAGGTTACTCTCAGTCGTCTCAATGTCGTCTGCTACTGCTTGGATGAGTTGATTATTTACTACACCTCTCATCTTGAAATCGTTATACGAGTATAAGTTCATTAGGCGTGAACTTCGTGGTTGCGTTTCGTTGGTTGTTCATTGTGAACTGCATTTTGTGGATGTTTGCATCCCAATGTCGTGGCGCACTTTCGTCGGTTTCAATGAACTGCAAGATAGTTTGGTTATCCCGTTCAACCTGACCGTTTGCCCGTGGTATCCTCACAGCTACTTCAACGTGTTGTATCTCGTTATTCTCGCAGTGCCGTTGGAATAGCTTTGATGTAAAGAGTTTTCCAATAAGAGGTGTTATTTTGAATAGCCCGCTGTTTCGGTAGATGTTACCTTTGAAGCTGTTATTTTTTGACATTTGACAAGTAGAAACTACGACATTAATAAAAATGGAACGATACATGCTACAACAACGCATTGAAATTATGCATGAAAATGATCCGGAATTCCATCGAAAAATCATTTTGAGTGATGAGGCCCATTTCCATCTCGGTGGTTTCGTCAACCAGCAAAATTGTCGCATCTGGGGCTCGGAAAATCCAAGAGTTATTGTTGAAAAGCCTCTCTACCCTCAACCTGTGACTGTTTGGTGCGGTTTATGGTCCGGCGGAGCCATTGGACCTTACTTATTCGAAAATGAGGCTGGAGCAACTGTTATGGTGAATGGATTGCGCTTTCGAGAGAATCGGATGGTATTGATCTAGACAACGTTTACTTTCAACAAGATGGTGCTACGTGCCACACAAGCAACGAAACCATTGATCTTTCACGGGAAAAGTTTCTGGACCGTGTTGTCTCTCAAAGAGATGATCACAATTGGCCACCGAGATCTTGTGATTTAACACCTTGCGACTTCTTGATTTGGGGCCACGTAAAAGGGAAGGTCTACGCCAGCAGCCCAGCGCCGATTCAAGACCTCAAAGATGGAATTCATGAGGCTATCGAGGACAAAGGGCAGCCACCTTGCGATTTGGTTAAGGAAAATTTCATGAAAAGGATATGGTCCTGTAAGCGTGGTTGAGGTGGTCATTTGCCTGATGTTATTTTTCACTATTAACGGCATACCTTTTTGTTTATAATGAAATAAACATTTGATCATTCGTATTAAAAAAAGGCATTTTTCTTTTAATATCAAAATAACACCTCTTATTGGAAAACCCGTTATATACTCGTAAATACTTGTAAGTCAAACGACGCGATTTAAAATTGTTAAAAGAAACTTCAGTCATAGCAATCGAATCAGGGGAGTACTTAGAAGCCCTAAGGCAAAAGATTGTAGCCTTTACTAGAGAATTGGTGTCTTTGAGCTGGAAAATGTTGTCAACGTATTTTTCATAAAACCAATTCACTGGAAAAATTATAATTGATAAGAAAAGAAAGAAAAGTCCGTTCTAAATCATACAATATAAAAGTTAACAACTGCAACACCAAATGAACTTCTTTCTTTGAACAATAAAAACCTTTTGTTAAAAGGTACTCTACTAAATCAACCTTCAACTTTAACCACTATTAAAAAACACCAACAGAACTCCATGTATCTTCCGCAACAGTAAGAAATCTGAGAAAAAAGTTTGACTTCTTCATCCTTTCGATCTTCTCAATCCTTAACAAGCTTAACAATACATTTTCTAAGAAAAATAAATGGATGTTTTCATGTAGAAAAGTTGTTTCTTATTTTCAAGGACAAGGACAAAATGTTAGTCGAGAGAGCAAACAACATAAATCGTCCTGAGAAAAAAATCATACAGTTCTTGTTCATTGTTATGTCCATTCAGCTATTTTATGCTGAAGGTATTTGAAATGGCTCAGTTTCATAGAGCAAGGAGCAGATTTTTCTTTAATGATGCTTTTAAACGTGAATTTTATGGCGTTTTGCAATTGTCCAAGGTGTAGAAAAGTTGTAAAATGATTTCAAGATTGAACAATAAATTAACGAAAATTGTCTAAATGCTGTTGTAGGTTGACATCGTTTTTAAGCAAGAGTTCTTGGGATTCAATCCTAAAAGCTGGAATTCTTTTTTTTTATTTTTCTAATAAGCGCGGTGCTTTCTGATGTAAAAGGTATAATGAGACAACGTATCTCTTTCAGGTGCTGTGACAAGCCTAAACCCTTTCGAATTCGCAATACATTCCTGTCCTTTCGATTGTATACAAAGCTATACTTGAAAGTGTCTTGCGTCTAAAATTTTGTAAGTAGCTTCTTCAATGTAGTAATTTTCGGTTCGCAGAAATTATCATATACCTGCTTACTTTCCTCAAAATTGGTAACTACTTTTTGCAAAGAAATAATCAGTTTCCTATAATTGGACTAAATGAATTAACTTTTGGATTTAGAACTATAGAATATTCTATTCAGTATTGACGATCTTGAAGACCAGCTGTATACACAGGAAAACAAAGCTCCAAGCATTCAAATCTGTGATAAGACCTGTGTTATGCTATGGGTATGAAACATGGACCCTAACCCAAGCATCCGCAAATATATTGAACGCCTCCGAGCGACAGGTCCTGAGGCGAATGATCGGAGCGAAACTAGACGGGGACCAATGGTGAATTCGATACAACCATAAGCATGAGTTCAACATAGACGTACGCCGAATTTTCGTTGACTTTAAGTAACCATACGACAGTATTGATCGTTACATACTGTATCAAATAATGCTTTGCTTTGGCATCCCAGCCAAACTAGTCCGTCTTAACAAAATAACAATGACGTCGATGACCTCCCAAGTCCGCATCAATAACCAACTCACCGATGCTTTTGACATAAAAATTGGACCAAAGCAGGGAGATGGGCTGGCCCCATTGCTATTCAATTCGGCTCTGAAGTACGTCATAAGGTAGCTACCTGTCGATACACGAGGTACATTACTATTCAAGTCGAGCCAAGTAGTAGCCTATGCGGATGACATCAACAACTGCAAAAGAACTTTTCCTGAAACTCAACAGCGAAGCAAAACTAGCAGGGCTACAAATCAATGAAAGTAAAACAAAGGTCATGACGCAGTCGAGGGAAAATACCTCAAATACACAAAATATTACACTTGGCGAATATAGTATCGAGAATGTTAGTAAATTTGTGTGTTTAGGTGCCAAAATAACGAAAACAGGCAATGAAAGAGACGAAATACGCCGAAGAATACAGCTCGCAAATAAAATATTTTATTCAGTACTGACGATCTTGAAGACCAACTGCATACACAGGAGAACAAAGCTCCAAGTATACAAATCTGTGATAATACCTGTGTTATGCCTTGGGAGTGAAACATGGACCCTAACCCGAGCATCCGCAAATATATTGAACGCCTTTGAACGACGGGTCCTGAGGCGAATAATCGGAGGCTTGACGGGGACCGATGGCGAATTCGATACAACCGTGAACTGTATGAAATTTTTGACGAACCGGAGGTCTCAAGGATTGTAAGACTGCGGAAGCTGCAATGGGCTGGACACATGAATCGTATGGACGAACAACGGATACCCAAGAAGGTATTCGTTGGAAGAACTGAAAGCCAGGGGCCAGTGGGGAAACCGAGGAAACGCTGGTCTGACTCGGTCACCGAAGACAGTCGCTGATCGGATTTCGGAATTGGAAGAAGTGGTCAACGGATCGAGACAGTTGGAGGCCCTGTTTGCAGGAAGCGAAGGCCCGAAAGGGACTGTAGTGCTAAGAAGAAGAAGATTTAGAGCTATAGCTTAGAACACTGGTCATATCTTTTTAGAATATTGAACTACATAAACGCATTGTCATGTCATGTACTCTCTGAAGTAGACTCAGTCCGTGCAATGAACAAGTTATTTCATGAGCCGGTTCTAAATAACTTCATACCCAAAACCCACGCGCATCACTATTGAGCTGGAAATTGTAGAAATTATATAAAAAATTGGATTGACGATGTAGTCGTTTATATAAAATTATGATAAAATAGCAATGAATATCAGTAAATTGATATAACTTCACAATTTGGGTAAGAGTGTGATTTTTATTATTAGAAAATAATAAATTTAAATCAACGAAAAAATTTCAACTGTTGAATGAACCTGTTCAATCTCAACCATCTTCTTCGTAATTGAATAGGAAAGTAAATGAAGGAAATTTCCGTTCTTATCTACAGTCTACAATATGTGTGTACTTCTTTGTTCCAAGGATAATTTATTTCACCTTTTTCCGTTGTAATCATAGAGGCAATATCTCAACCATATCTTGGGAAACACTTTCCAGCATTCATTTTTTCCGTTCGTTTGTGCTGAGTTGAAAATTGAAGATTTAATAGAAGGAATCATATAGTTCAATGAACACTTCCAATTTTATCCCTATCCACTGACAACCTCTTACTTGATACTCCTTCTTTCCGCCTTCACGTTGCTCGTGTTGTTACGCCCAAATCAAATCATAAGAAATCTTCAACTCAAGATGATAACCCAAATCGATTTGTTCTTACAATTTTGAAATGATGTTGATATTAATTTATTGCGCTTTCAATCAGAATTCCAATATTAAATTTTCCGTTTTATTTTTTTTTCTCTCGGTCGATTCGAATGATTAAGATGCTTCTGATGATGATTATGGGTGGCAGTGATAGTAACGACGACGATGAAAGATCATAATGATACTAATAATGATTTTCAAGTTGAAGAATTTGAAATATTACGTATGTTACTATTGATAGGAAGGAGTAATTTCAGTTCATTGATATGTTCCGGATGTTTTATGGGTACATGGTTGGACTGAATTGGATAAAATCCCCGTGATGAAGTGAATCTAAATCGACGATTTCTATAATGATGGATAATAATACATTGCAATAATAAATCAAACTATGAAGCCTAATAGATCGCAGTCGAAAAAAAATCTTCGGACAAAAAATGGTACACTAGCTGACTTTCTCTGATGATATGGCACAGATACAGGTCATTCAATCTAAAGGAATTCCATAATTATTGGGGCGACTCTGATTCAATTTGTCCCCATTTCAGCGCCATCAACTAACCACATATATTGGGTCTATAACTTGATTCGTGCGGTTTTTTTTTCAAAATTTGAACGTTTATTTAAGAAAAAAATTGTACGATAGTATTATTCAAAGTATTGCCCATCAGAAGTTATGACCTTTTCCCATCTGTCTGCCAATTTGTGGATCCCATCCCAAAAGAACTGCGCCGGCTTGGCAGCCAAGAATGAATCAAGCCAATTTTCGATATCCTGCTTTGATGTGAACCGTATTGCAGTGAGGGCATTCTGCATCGATCGGAACAAATAGTAGTCAGAAGTAGCAAGGTCTGGGCTATAAGGCGGGTAGGGTAAAACTTCCCATCCACTGTTTTCCAAATAGTTCTTAACCGGATAAGCAACGTGAGGCTGAGCGTTGTCATGATGGAAAATTATTGCCTCGTGTCTGGTCGCATATTCCGGGCGTTTTTCGGCTACTACTCTCTTTAAATGGATTAATTGTGTTCGGTAGCGTGCTCCATTGATGGTTTCACATGGTTTTAGCAGCTTATGATACAGCAAACCCTGCTGATCTCACCAAATACAGAGTATTACCTTTGCGCCTTGGATATTCGGCTTTGCCGTTGATTTTGCTGGTTGACCGGATTCCACATTTCATTTTTTGCGCTTGGGGTTGTCGTCATGGATCCATTTTTCATCACCAGTAACAATCTGATGCAAAAATAACTTCCTTTTGTTGCGTTCCAGCAGCATTTCGGACATGCAAAACCGCCTTTGGACGTCTCTCGGCTTGAGTTCATGTGGAACCCAATTTGCTTGCTTTTGAATATATCCAGCTTCTTTTAAACGTTATGAAATGGCTGCTTGAGTGACACCCAAAGATTCTGCGAGCTCTTCTTGTGTTCGGCAACAATCTTCATCGAGTAATGCTTCCAGTTCTTCATCTTCAAACTTTTTTGGCTGCTCAGGGCGTTCATCGTCTTCGAAAGCTAAAATCACCACTTTTAAATCGTGCAAACCACTTTTGGCAGGTTCGCTCAGCTAGAGCATGTTCACCATAAACTTCTACCAAAATACAATAACTTTCGGCAGCAGTTTTCTTCATATTAAAGTAATGAAGAAGAATTCTCCGCAAAAACACGTTTTCAGGAACAAAGTTTGACATATTTGAGTAAAAAAAATTATTATTGTTAACGCTTCAAATGAATGGCATACACTGAAAAGACGCACAATGACAGTATTCTTCCAACGCAGGTTTGGAATATTAGAACGATGTAATATTATACAAGTCTCTTAGCAAACCGCACGAATTAAGTTATGGACCCAATATCATGAAATTCGATCCCCGTGATTTTATCTTGCTTATTTGTTCTCTATCACCCATAATCAGACTGCGTGGTTAAATCTATAATTTGTTGAGTATCTTACCAAGTCCTGTCTCACCAAATGCGTTCCTCCTGTTTCTTCCATAGAAATGTTCTATCTAAAGAAGGATACTTGGCTTTCAATTGCATCAAGATGGTGATCTTCACAAGCTTACATCGAATTTTGCCTCTAATTTCTTATTTGTAGTAATGGTACCTACAAACCTCATAAGTTTTTTCTAGAAAAGTCGTCGGACCTTGCTTTATTGAGTGAGCAGACGCATTTAGACTCCTTTGAGTCATCTTCAGTGTCTAAAGGGTGTAGGAAAGAAAATCACTTTATATAGGTGTAGGATGGGTTAAGCAGGTGTCACACGTACGTGCAGCATACGCACCAACAGTAGTAGTTATAGTAGGAGTAATAATGTACCAGAGCCGATATAAATACAAGTGCGCTTCACGCACTTGGGAGAGTCTTGTTTTGCGATCAATCTAATAAAGTCCTTATACCAGTACAAAGTATTCCTGCTTTAATCTGATAAATTTAGAAGTGGAATACGAACTCCCAGTCCCAAAGACTAAGATGCCAAGCATTAGCGAGCTCTCAGTAAACGAGTTGCGTCGTCAGTTGAAAAAAAAGAAAGCTTCACTATTCGGGCAACAAATTGGAGGAAGCGCTCTAGACGGATGTCATTGACCTAAAAAACGACGACGGTGAGACCACTGAAGATGCCGAAGCTGACCAAGGCACGACGGAGCTTGGCCGCTTGCGGGAAATGTTCGACACGCTCGCAGCAGCAGTAGGTGAATTGACATCACGTAGGAATAACGAGAAAGAGGCATCGAGAGAGAGAGACAACCAGGCGTCTCAAATGACCACACGTCTCAAACGACCACACGAACAGGAGCCTAGAGTCATGTCCCTGCACGATGGCTCCTTGCACCTAGTCGCGACAGACGACAGCTTGTGGTAGTGAGATACACATGGCAACTTGCTCGCATCCTACAACGCGTAGACATTACGAGCGCACGCATGGTAGCGGTACCGAGTCACCAACGACTACGTGTTTGCTAGCTGCGTATTGCGGGCACACGAATAGTAGTGGTGGTGAACCACACGGCGACTCACTCGTATCCTACAACGCCTCGACATTGCGAGCACACGCCTGGTAGTAGTGGTAAGGCACACACGGCCATCGGTTTGCAGGCGACAATGGCGCGGTATTGCGACCAGACAGGCACGACAAGGTGGGGAACTGGATACGGCAATGTGCCCCCATGCAACAACAACGCCCCAAGGAAATGAGTGCAGGACGTAGACGAATTTTATGCAAATCCACGATATCATCGCTATATTACAAGCCTTCGATCCATCTTCGCAATGCAGCCTAACGGCGAAGCAATTCCCCTCCAGGGTGAAGCAACTCTGGCAGATATATTCTTGGAGCGAGCAACTACTGATGTGTTCTCTCTGGGCGAATATGAAAGGAAACGCAAAAGTCTGGACCGACGGCAGCGATGTGATGTACACAGGTTTCATAGATTCTCGACTGACGGCAGCAGTGTATCTGTACACTTGCTGACAAAACGGCGAGTCTGTGGAAGACTGATTCCACAGAATAAATGCAACGGAGCGACGCAGTAATACAGGTATGTCAGACGCTGACATCATTACATACTTCCGGAACCGCGTAAGGCATCCAGCCCTGCAGGGGGGAATCGCAGGCAGACTGATCGCTACAAGGACCAATCTATTGGATGTAAAACTTCATAACCGGAATTTTTTAGCGAAATTTGATGCTTTATTGTGGAAAAATCTTACAATACATTTTATTCAAAGTTTTGTCCATCGGAAGCTACAACATTGCCCCATGTTTCGGGCAGTTTATGATTCCATCCCAAAAAAAATTGCGCCGGCTTGGTGGCCAAAAACGAATCTATCCAATTTCGGATGCCTTGCTCTGAAGTGAAGCGTATTTAGTGCGAAATAAATGAAAGTCAGACGGAGCCAAGTCTGGACTATAAGGCGGATGGGCCAAAACTTTCCATCCAATATTTTCCAATTTTTCACGGGTCTTGCAACATGCGGCCGAGCGTTGTCATGATGAAAAGTTATAACCTCGTGTCTGGTCGCATATTCCGGGCGTTTTTCGATGATGGCACGCTTCAAACGTCTTAACTGTGTTCAGTACAGGTCACCTGTGATTGTCTAGCCCGATTTAAACAACTCATAATATAACGGGCACTTCTGATCCCACCAAATACACAGCATTACTTTGGCGCCATGGATATTTTGCTTCGCCGTTGATTTGGCTGGTTGGCCGGGTTTCACGTATGACTTTTTGCGCTTGGGACTGTCATAATGGATCCAAACTATTTGAAAAAAAGTGGATGGGAAGCTTTGGCCCACCCGCGTTATAGTCCAGGCTTTGCTCCGCCTGACTTTCATTTATTTCGCTCTAGGCAAAACGCCCTCATCAGAATACGCTTCACTTCAGAGCAAGGCATCCGAAATTGGATAAATACGTTTTTGGCCGCCAAGCCGGCCCAATTTTTTCGGGATGGAATCCATAAATTGCTTGAAAGATGGGGAAATGTTGTAGCTTCCGATGGAGAATGCTTCGAATAAAATATATTGTAAGATTTTTTCACAATACAGCATCAAATTTCACTGAAAAATTCCGGTTATTAAGTTTTACACCCAATATTATAATTCGTTTACTACATTTTCAATATTATTTAGATTTAATTAGCTCTAGTAGCCTTGCGTATCCGTTGCCCACATCTTCATTGAGCCGTGCGCTTTCTGGTTGTCGTCCCATTTCCGATTGTTGCTTACATCTTGTATTACTTCTAGATCATTCAAATTGATTGCGTGATCAGTTTCTACAATATGCTTGACGATGGCGGACTTAGCTGTATTACTTGGTGCTTGCCTTGACTTTTGCTTCTCTGCTTCCTTGATATATTCACTGAACCTTGTTTTGACTGATCACTTAGTTTGTATAATGTACGATATCTTGCATGGCTGGGAGGTAATTTTATATATGCCACATTTTTTTTTTGTATTGACAATATTTCGCTTTCCTTGTATCCGTTCATCTTCGCTGTACTCAAAATAAAAGTCTTCTCCTGCTCATATAGCTGCTTCGTTAACGTGGTCGTCAGCATTCGGTATATCCAACTGTTGAACGTTGGCTCAATGAAGATGTGGGAAAAAGGAGTAGAAGAATAATGAAAGACTACGTAGCCATATTTATTTGCTTAACAATAACAGGTACCCACATTAAAATTGTTAGGGGCCTGTGAACATCCGCATTTATGCCGATTGTGGTAAAATACTTGTTAGCGCAGCAGCTGGGTTAGGCTGTATTGCGAGAACCAACACTAAAGTGGCTGAAGTTTTTGCGAACGATTAAGCTACATGGCATTTTAACCAACCGGCTTCACTTCATTTTTGTGGGCTTTGAGAAGCTGGAGTTAAATCATTCAAGTTACATCTATGACCAGTTGATACGGTCAGTATCACGCTTTGGCCGTGTGTCTGTCCACCCAGCTGCGATACGCTCTGATTTAAACCAGCACGTACCATAACTTAACGGGCTTATAGCCGGCCCAAAGAATCACTCAAACTAAACCTCGTTGGGGCCAATCAGAGTCAAAAAAACCTTCGGCTTACGGGATGAGTGCTCTTACACTACACCACGCAGACTACTATAATAAGTGCATGCTGAAAGACAAAATATTTTCTTCTTGCCGTGCATCACTAACCAAAATCGCTCAAGTGTATCCAGGAACCGATACACTAGCCCTAAGTGTAATTGTACGGCAAAATGGCAAACTTCGCAAAAGGTTGATCACAAAAATTGCATTGCTACCGACGCAGTAACCGATGAATCAATATGCATTTTTTTGATAATCTTAGTCTTATATTTCCTTTCACCCCTCTTCTTAATCCTTTCATCAAACCTTACCGGCAGTTAAATGAACATTCACAGCTCAAGCTGGCCTTGGCCTCAAGGATTAATCTCCTCCAATCATCATGGCTCCGCTACCTTATCTGCCAGTTGTTCACTTCCAGCAAGAATCTGCTGTCACCTTCTTTCGTTTTTTTCCATCAAGTCTTCGGTCTTCCCGCTAGACATTCACCTTGTACTCTACCCATCAATATTATTTTGGGTAGCCGGTTTTCTTCCATACTTCCTACATGGCCTGCCCATTGCAACTTACGTGATCTGACGTAAGAGGAAATAGATGGATCGCCAAATAGTTCATACAACTCATCGTTGTAACGTAGTCTCTCTTTTTCTTGTTTCACTGAATCGTAGGTTTCCCGGAGCACTTTGCGTTCAAATATGCCCACTGCCTTTTTAAATTCGCTAGTCAGGGTCCATGTTTCACTTCCATATCACAGCACAGGTTGGACCAGTGGTTATAGATGCGGACCTTAGAATGAAAAGTACGGAGTAAAAGGCTTTATTTGCGGTGTTTATGTGGCATCTAATCCTGTCTTAAACAAGATTTTCTACACTTTCAAGGATGTAGTCACTTACGGCCAGGCTTTGTCGAACTGGAGTTTTCTTCCTCGTTTGAGTTTAGTTCTTGTTTCAGTAACTTGCAGGAAAATTCGATTTGCTTAAGATTTTTGGCTACGAAATGCTCCTTTGGCTTCTAAAATTGAAAGTGCCATAATATTGACCTAATTGACTACCAATTGTGTGGATTTAAAAATTAGTGTGCCAGAGGTTTCAGCTGATGTCATTCTGATGACATGTTCCAGCGCAATATTAAAATGCATTGGAGCATGTACATCCCCTTATGTTAAGCCTGATCAAACTGTCCGTTCGATCACCGTTTACCTTGACCTAGGGCTCTGTGTTTAGCATCGTCACCTTGATCATAGAGACAAGTTTGGTTGGGACGCTTCAGTCTAGCATAATGTTTTATAGCACATTTCTATCGACACTGTCATATGCTTGCTTGATGTCAGAGTTGATTCGCATCGATATATACTTTTTAAGGAACTGCTTTACTGAGAATACTTATTTTATTGTAGACCTTCCACTTTGAAAGCCTCCTTGATAATCTCCTACAAAACGTTCATGTTAAGGCTTTAATTTTTTTTCTTTGATTTTGAAGAGTACTTTATAAGTCGTAAATAATCTTTGAAATACTCAAACGATATAGCGACACGGTACGTCTTCGGCGGTCGGCGGTTAGTTGGCAACTGCCGTGCCTCTCACTAGTCATCGCGTAGTTGAGTGTGTGTGTGAGACCGGGCTTAGCCAGACAGCTCGGCCAATCCTGCAACGTGATCGTCCTCAATTACGTAGTCATCTTCGTCTTCATGAGTATTTTCAACTTCGAGAGGAGTGGCATACCAGGGTCGAATCTTTTCAGACGTGAAGACAGAACAGAAAGTTCGGGTGGATATTTTTAAGCCTTTGATATCTTCGATTACATAGCTATCCTTATCCAGGACTCGAAAAATGGTATAGGGTCTTTTAAACTTCAGCTTCAGTTCCCATCGGTGGATGGGAATCATTTTCGATGTTTTTCGATTGTTTTTGGTTGTCGATATAACGGCGTCTTGCAGAAATGAGATAAGTTGGTTGCTTGTTACATATCTCAATTTAAAACCAAAGATGATTAAGTTCGGGCGAAACCCCGTTGTAGAGTTTTTTTTTGTGAGTTTACAGCCCACACAAGTGATAGTAAAAGTTCGTTCCAATTATTCTCATCTTCAACGGTGGTAGCCAAATACGACAGAGTAGTCTAATTTGCCCACTCCACCTGACGGTTAGCTTGCGGAGTTTGGACCGCAACCGTACTATGTTTAATATTATGCAAATCGCAAAACGAAGCGAATTTTCGGGAGGTAAACGCGGTACCATGATTGGATACTATAATCTGCGGTAAACCAAAATATCTTGTCAATTCCGCTAACGCATTTAAGACTGGCCGTATTGAGGTATTACGCACGGCTTTCACCACTATATTTTTAGTAAAGGCATCGGATACTGCCAGAATGTAAACGTCCCCCTTTTTACTATGTTTGAAAGGGCCTAAATGGTCAATATGCAACTGTCGGAACGGTATAGGTGGCATTTCATCACAATATAAACGTCCTTCTGGTTTTCCCGACCGCAACTTATAATAAGAACAGTTCACACTAGCAGCATTATAGTTTTTTACAAACTTTGGCATTTTCGGTAACCAATAATATTGTTCGAGGCGTTCTTTAATCTTGTCGACACTGAAATGACCACAATTGTCATGATAGTTCTGCACTACGCGAAATATAATCGATTTAGGCACTACTAATTTGAGATTGCGATCAGTTCTCCGGAATAGTCGGTGTTAGTTAAATTCGAAATCGTTTTTTATTTGTTTCATTCGCACGTCTTCTTCTTCATTCTTAAGAACGGCTATAATATGTCGAAGTTGGTCATCCTTCAGCTGCATTGTATATATCCAGTCTTCACTACCAGCTAAAACGGCGAAAACTAACCCAGCGACTGTACGTTCAAGGGGTGCTAAATCAGGAGCACGACTGAAAGCGTCGACATGAGCGAGTCGTTTTCCCGGTCGGTGTACAATTTCGAGATTGTATTCCATTAATCGCCGCATCCACCTGGCAATTCTTGGTTTTAATTCGGTTTTTGTTTTCACCTCAGCAACGGCGGAACAATCCGTTACAACTCGGACGCGCTTTCCCAAAATATAAACCCGGAATCGATCCAATGTCTCATCGAGCACTTCAAGCTCATAACTATGATAATCGCTTTCCGCTGCTGAACAGCGGTGGCTGTAGTAAAAGACAGGCTTCCAGCCTTTACCATCGCTTGATTGCAAGAGTACACCAGCGAGTCCAATTGTGCTGGCATCCGTATAAATTTTGTGTTGGGCATTAATATCAAACAATGTTAACACCGGCTCGTTACACAAGATATTCTTAAGTTGTTCGTACGAATTTCGCTGCTCGTCACCCCATACAAACGATTTGCTGGCATCATCCGATTGTCGCAACAACTGCGTCAGTGGTTTCACTATTAACGAATAATCCTCCACAAACTTTCGAAAAAAACCCGGTGAGATCTGAGAATCTCCTCACTTCGATGATGATGGTTGGCGGTTTGAAATTCGTAATAGCAGCAACTTTTTCCTTCCTAGGTCGAATTCCGTCTTCGTTCACAACGTGTCCCAGATAATCTATTTTCTTGGTCGAAAATTTGCATTTATCTAGCCGCAGCGTCATTCCGTAGGGCTCCAAGAGTTCGAATAATTTTCCAAGTGAATTTAAACCACCATCCACATCCTTACTCGGTAAAATTATGTCGTCTAAATATGCTATTGCTTCTCCAGAGTTCATTCGAGAAACAATTTTATTAACAAGATTTTGGAAGACTCCAGGCGCATTAACGAGCCCGAAAGGCATTCTGTTCTGTTCATAATGCCAACTATGCGTCACGACTGCGGTGTATTGTTTTGATTCCTCAGCCATTTTTATTTGATGGTATCCCATCCTCAAATCCAGAACCGTAAAATCCTCAAGATTTGGCATCGGGAACGGTTGTTTTATCGTAACGCTATTCAAATGTCAGTAATTAACGCATAAATGGCTCTCTCCATTTTTCTTGTCGATCAAACCGATAGGAGAGGAGTATGTAGAATCGGACAGCCGTATAATATTCGCTTTCAAAAGCTCGGCGATCACTTTGTCGACAAACTGTTTTCTTGCATACGGAAGCTGGTAGGGTTTTAATGCAACAGAAGAATTAGAACATTTTCCCTAATTGACAAATATTCGTCGCAAATCTTGACGGAAATTCCGTCAAGACATGCTCGAATTTATGACGTTTGTCGTTCGTTAATGATGTGTCCACGTTTAGATTGTTCTCGTTCTAAATCCAGTATTTTTCTCCACGAATTACCAAACAATTCCCTCGGCGGCACAGAACATCACGTCCCAATAAAACGTCGTGTTCCAGTTGGCGATCGCAAAACACGAGAGCGTCAATTTCGTACAATTTGCCATCGATTTCGATATGAATTTTATTTATGCATCGGTAGTTACCTCCGGCGAATCTATTTACTGATACGTCATAAGAGTCAACACTTCCAATTTTTAATGCGAACGACTCCCTAATCAATGTTCGGTTGCTACCAGGGTCTATAATTGCAGAAAATTCGTATTCATTAATTTTGACGACTTTAATTATTTCGGATGATTCGCACTCGGAGGCCTTAGTTTGGATTTAAAACGTTTTCGTATTTGGCAGCGGTTGCTTAGTTGATCGTTCCGGACATTCACTCGTTTTATGATAAGTGCAGAGACAGACGGTGCATTGCTCCCGACGTTGTGGAAGCGGACAACAGATGGAAATGTGTCCAGGATTGAAATAATCAATATAAGGTGGTTTTCCGTTTTTTTTTCTTGTTTCTTCAGCGGCGGAGACGACATTTCAATTTTCATATTTGCGAAACGAGAATCAGTATTTCGTGCCTTTCTCGATCCGACATGTTCCGATTCACTATAATTGGTGTACTGTCGGATTGCCGCCAACTGCTCATGACAATACACATACGGTTGAGTAGATGCAATGCGTGAGAAATCCGTATCAACGCAACCACTAATAAAATATTTAATAATCGCCTGATCGGGTAACTGACCCTTTCTACACAATATTAGTACTTCATAGTAGTACTTTTCAAGTGTTTCGAGTGAACCCCATTTAGTTCCCGCGATTTCGATGTGTATATCAGCGACATTAGTTGTTACCGGAAAATCCGTCAAAAATTTCGACACGAATTCGGGCCACGTATCAGAAATAGGTGAACTATCTATCCACGTTTTCGCGAGCCCTTTTAGTTTAGAGTACGTTGCCAACAATACAACCTTTTAAGGTACGATACGCGATGAATGAATTGTTCCGATTTCAATAACCACTCCGCGAAAGGGTTAAAGTTCTGCAATACTTCAATCACGTCTCGAACATCAGCGATATATGTTCCTGTACTCGGCGGTGGTATTTGAGAATAATAAAAACTGACAAGAGCGGCGGCATATTTCACTTGTGTAGAGGCCGGAATTGTGGTATCGGTGATGTCACAGCCGAAGCCTTTGTATACGTAGACGGCTGAGTTGCGAGCGGCGGTGGTAAAATATACGTATACGGTGTACATGCAATGGTAGAGGCACCACTCGCATATGGCTGGCTGTGAGATGGAGGGATTATTGGAGTAGAAGCGCTATGTGGCACATGCACAGCTTCGTGTGCATTTTCCACTGTCGAGTTTTGTGCCAATAGCTGTCGTACTGTTTGCTCCAACTCCCGAACTCTCTCGGTAAGAGTATCGTCTATCTCACTTATACTCGCGTTGGATTTCGCGTTATCGACAACTCGTTGAATAAGATCAAACTTGTTTCCCGACGATGCCAATCCATATACGCGGCACTTTTCACGTAATTCCTTCACGGTTAAATCGCAAAAATTTTCCATATCAAACATTATATGCGTCACATATTATGATACACGATATTTCACATTTTTCGAGCACAATGATCCCACTTCTGAAATGTCAGGATGATAGTAGCTCTTGATCATTAAATATGCACGAAGATATGAAATAATAGAAAAGAAAAGAAAGTAATTCGGTCTTCCCAAGAATATAAATGTTTATTAAGGTTAATGATTATACAAGAATAATCTTTGAAATACTCAAACGATATAGCGACACGGTACTTCTTCCGCGGTCGACAGTTAGTTGGTCATTGCCGTGCCCCTCACTAGTTATCGTTTAGTTGAGTGTGTGTGTCTGAGACCGGGCTTAGCCTGACACTAGTTGATGCAGAAGATTATGTAGACGACGACTCCCGATCTAGAGCAGTTTTGCTGATATTACATCTATTATTTTTTCTGAAGTCCCGTACTGCTTCCTGTACTTCGTCTCTGGTTGATGGTGAGACCGGAACCTCTTGCTCTGTTTCTGAAATGTTCACAGCAATAGTCGTTGCTGGGGCCACTGTGAATAGCTTCTGGGAATATTGCAGCCATCTGTTTTAATTTCAGCTGAGCTACTTATGATTACTCCTGGTGTACTTTTGCAAAAACTTGTCTGTGGATTGAAGTCGTCTTCTAATTGTTTAAAAGAGGTATGTGCCAATCTGACCTCATGTAGGGTAATGTTTTTGCTTATCTATTGGATTTTGGTGTTGATGGTCGGTGGTTTCTTTCTTCGACACATTTTTCTAGCTTCACGTTGAAGGCTTTTATATTGTTCTTCATTGGGCCGAGTTTATCGCTGAATGTAATTTTTGTTCGCCTGGTTCCTTTTTTAAATCACTTCCTTGCACACCTCCTCGGACCAGCCATTCCTGCTTTTCTTTGACTGGTACCCCAAAACTACTTCAGCTGTTCCAGTTCCTGCATCTCTTACTGCCTTCCACATGGTTTTGATGTCATCATTACATTCTCCCGCCTACGGGGACATGTTGATGCGATTTTTCAGCGCTGATATATATGTGGGCGTTACTGAGCTATTATTTAGCTTGTGTATGTAGTACGTCAGAGTATTTAATGCCCCTTGTTTATTCTTGCTCTTGAAGATGCGACATCGGAACTTGATCCTTATAAGATAGTCGTCTGACTCATAGACAGGGCCGTGACATTGGAACTTGATCCTTATAAGATAGTCGTCTGACTCATAGACAGGGCCGCAGAACGAGCACGTGTCGAGAATGTTGGTGGCCGCTCGTTTCAGTATAGGAACATGATCGACCTGGTTGAACGTGCGCCCGGGTGGAGATGCCCACGTTCTCTTATGCATGTGGAGCTTACTGTGAAGCCTCTACTACTAGCGAAGCCCATCAAGCGTTGTCCATTGTCGGTGGTCTCTACATGGAGGTTATGCGCTCTGAGTGTTCCTTGATGTGTCGTTTCTTGGCTGATTATTGCATTGAAGTCACCTAGAACAGTTTTAATATCGTTTGACGGCAGTGGGTCATCAGTGCATTCCATCGTGGTGTGAAATTTGTCCTGATTGTCTCTTCCTTATTTTCTGTGAGTGCGTGACAGTTGACCAGCCAGAAGTTAAAGAATTTGCTCTTGATACAAATCGAACAGAGCCCCTCGTTAACGGGCTTGAAATCAGTGATTTGTTTAAATGTGTTGTCAACAATGAAAACCACTCCGAACTCATGACTTTGCAACTATCACGACTTAATAGAAGCAAACATAAATTATGGCAATGTCAGTTTATTATTGACATTTGATTGACAGCACCAACGTGGAATTAATGTAGGTATACTAAATTTCAAGACCGCAGTAGATCAGTAGACATATTTAATGAATTTAGTCCTTTGAAATAGTGAAATTAGTTTAGGAAGAACGTTGAAACGCCGGAAATTTTCATACAAAGAAATTAGACTTTCCTTTGCTATAGTCGCTTTGGAGGCGCTTTTTCCAGTAAACGAAGTCCAAAGAGGGGCTGTAGTGCTGCAAAGAAGAATGCGAATTTAGCTTCTCGAAAATTTTTGTACAAATCAGAAAGTTCGTTTTTATCTTCGTTTAGATTAGTGACTTTAAAGTGTGAATGTTTTATCTTTATCAAGCTGAAAGTAAATGGATACTTATCGCTAAACAAAGTGTTTTTGAATGGTACTCGTATTCTAGCCGTGAAGTGATTTTAGTGAATATTTTGTGATAGTCACGCAGAATTGAAAAATTGATAAACAGGAATATGCACATTATTTGATTTCTCAACATAATACATAAGTAAATGTAAGCCTTAAATTTATTTATTGTCATCAACGAAACCTACGCCACTAGTCAAAAAAAATATTTGCAGAAAATAGATTCTACTTTAATCTTCAACAAATCCTTAAAGGACGCAATGGAAAAGTGGACATTGACCCTTGGATTCAAAGTTAATTAATTTCAAAGCTTTTATGCGTAGGCTAGAAGCAACCCTTTAATGATGATAATCTTAAACAAAAAGCGCAATTAATTCATTGTTTGAAAGCAACATCAAAACAAAATCGAAAATTAAAACTTTTCGGTGACAGCGAATTTAAACGGAAATTGGAAAAAAGAAGGTAGGAAGGAATCGCAGGGTTGCTTAAAAGTTAGCGAAAAGTTGTGGGGTGGACACTTTTTTTTTTAACAGTCGTGTGGTATGAAGTTAAAATTTATGCAATATGAATTATTCAATCCCCTGAAAGGCTCAATTAGTATTTGAAGCCAAATAATTAAGTGAAATCAGGCGAAAGCTCTTTATTTATTTTTTTGTTTATGTTAAAAAAAGTTTAAATCAATGGTTGTTGGGAACGCAACAAGATAGCAAAATTTATTTGGAAAATATATCACTACATACAGATCTGCTTGAATTTTCCAAGTATCTGGTCTAAGGAGTAAACGATCACACTTTCCCATCAGTTGACATCTTCTTTGCAATAATCATCACAATCCCCGTCAGAACAATAAAATAAAGAGCTTCTCAATTAAACCCATCCAAGTGGAAAATATTATTTCACCAAATCTCCTAAAAAAATTTTCCAAATGTGACATTTTCTCTACTCAATGACTCAATGTAATTAATGAAAAGAAAATCAGAATCGTGACTCGAAGGAACAATGGTTACGTTTCATTTCTTCCTTTCAACGCTTTTACAGGGACGTATTGTAGCCACATAAAGGAAAGTTCATTTGTCGTTGATGGAAAGGGATCAAGTGGAACATCAAGGCTAACTTTTTGTGAATGTCAGCATCTAAATCCAGTTCACCAGGAAAACTCACTCAAACTCATTCTTTCTCTTATTTTCAAATTGCGTCAAGTGAATGATTTGGACGACGACGAGATGTTTTCAAGTTGGTCGACAAAAGAGCGATGGCTGTGTTGTATTAAACATTTTTCATTAAGCGGGAATTGTCAGGATGGGAAAGTGCTTTTGTCCATTTGGCGCTTGATCTCTCCCGCATCCTTCGTCTTGCGCCACTTTCGACGCTCGGCATCGTCATCCACGTCCTTGACTCGTTTCTATTGTCCTGCCAGTCCCTTCCCGGCGGAACCGACCTTGCCTGCTATCCTGTCGTGGCTTATCATCAAACTCGACGATAATAAATGAATGACCTTTGGACTTTGTACACTCGATCCCATATATATTGTTTTGTATGCAGAGCTCTAGAGAGCAAAGCAGAAAATTGTCCCGTCCACAAATCACTACTGTCCATAACACCAAAGCAACAGCGTGGAGAAGTTCATCAGAACGGAATCTGTTACTATAGTGATATAAAAGGACTCTCTATGAAAAGTGACCGAGAATGGCATTAAACTTTGCCCAGTTTATCACATTCCAAACGTGATGTGGTATGCGGAGAATTTCGTTCTCTAACTAAACATTGTCCTTCCAATGGTGACACACAAAGTCACGCTTTGCGAGTTATGGTAGGCAAAGTTTGCGAGGAACTATTTTACTAGGGAATGCATATCGCTGGTTAACAATGACTATCAAAGGGTGGAATTATTGAAAGTCTGGGTAGGTTAAGAACTTTTAATAGTTTTCAGAGCTTGAACTGTAGCTAACGAATCACCATGCAAATGTGATTTTGAAATTAAAAGGGGATTTAAAACAACAAATAAGCGCAGAGACTGAAAATTTACCGCAATTGGTCTTATTTGAATTTTTAACCACGCAACAAATTTTTGAAAAACTAGTAAGGAACTGGCACATTTCATAAAAGTGTTGTTTCTTGAGCTTTCTAAATTTTTTTAAATAAAGACCTTCTAGTTTTGCGTCCTGTCTGTCCCACCGTCTGTCCATGCGTCACAGCAAGTTTCTTTAGAAATTATAGTAGCCAGGCAGCTCAAACTTCGTGAACAGGTCAAAAGTGGTAGTCTAGTTCAAATCCTATTAAACATTTAAAATATTATAAGGGGTCCTCCTTAGCGGGGCAACAAAGCAGTTCTCAAAATTTTTTTTATCAAAAGTAGTCGAGTGAAAATCGGAAAAAATCATAAAGGTAAGTCCTATGAGTAGAATGGCAAAAAGGACCTCAGAAAGCGAAATTCACTCAACTTCGTTAATAATAGTATGATTTGTAGTTTTTTTAGTATTTTCTACTCTAAAGTCAAAACGGTACCCTTAAAGCCCATGCAATTTTACAGCTCTGTAGATTATTATAAGATTTTTATGCCTACGAAATTTTATTGAAATACAATCATGATCAAGTAAGTTATAGCCATTTCAATTATGTGCAATTACAACAAAATTAACACGTATTGATGGTTGATACATATTTTGAATCGAGCTAGGCACAATTCTTATCTTCAAATGTTCATTCCTTCAAGCTGGGGGATACCTCTTCTAGCGGGAATGGAGAGGGGAAGAGGATTAGTCAGACAAGGGATCCCCCAGTTTCAACGGCCCCGGCAGCTGTGAGTCTCTTTTATCTTTTAGGGCTGCCCAAACATAATGTGCCACCTGGTTATCAACCGATTCGAGCATCACCACGGCTATATACCTGGGGTGAGTTTTACCGTCTCCCTGTATAGGTTCTTTTGCAGCCTGTCCCACTTTGTGCATGCAAAAAATGTGTGGCCGACATTGTCTTCTTCTCCTGGGAAAAACTGACAATCGGCGGAACGTGACCTACAAATCGTGCATAGGTGAGACTGAAAATACCCATGTCTGCTCAAATGCCGGGCCAGATAAAAGTCAGCCACACCATGCCTTCGATTCAGCCACGGTATCACATCCAGGTTGAGGCGCGTAGTCCACCTTTCCTTCGCGCAATTTGCCTAAGACTACTACCAATCGCTTTCTCCTTGCGGACAACCATCTCCTCGATTCGACACAGGTAAATAGCGCGGTGCTCTTTAGCAAGGAAAACAACAGGTATCACGCCTGCAATAACTCTTACTGCCTAATCAAAGACTCAGATACGAAGATATAATCCTCAGTGCTCAGTGCCAAGCGTTTTCGGTATACCTCCTTACTGAGAGCATCGCCCCATATTTTTACTTCGTACAGTAGCACTGACCCTAAAGCACTCATCAAGAAGCGTCGTCTTGATGGGCTGAGCCCCCCTACGTTGACCATAAGTTGACTGATAGCCGATACTTCCGAAGCAGCCTCCTAAGCCGTTGCCCTGATTTGATTAGAGAAACTCATCTTCAAGTCGATCAACAGCCCCAGGCACTTCACCGATGGCTTCGATTCGATTATTATGTCTCCAATACTGATCATCCTTACTCTGGGAATTCTCTTTTTTGTCAAGATGACCACCTTGGTTTTCTGTAGTGCTAAACTGAACTCGTGAGCAGTCTTCCAATCTCTAGCTCAACGCATTAGCATACCTAGCCTAAGTCGCGCTTGTTCAATAGTGCGTCCAGTGACCAGAGCCAGAACACCATCTGCGTAGACGATCAATGGTGACTTACCTGGCATCTCAAGTCTTAATTGCCCGTCGTGAGATTCGTTCCACATGTCTAGACCAAGGATAGATTCCTGGGCAAGACCCGATATAACTTGCATCCTTCGTTGGCCCTGTGTCGTATCGTCAAGCAAGTTTTTGTCCTTCCGGTAGCCTCTCAGAAGCCACATTAGATATGCTTGAACTTGAAAACAGGTTTTCAGCATATCCATAAAATCCACCCATCTAGCGGAGTTGAAGGCGCTCCTAACATGGATTTTCACCAACAGGACAAAAAGCAGAGATATACGAGTATAGGTGCGGCTATATATCTCTGCTTGCAATCGTGCGATAGTGGAATGTCCTGCGATAAAGTCGTACTGCCGAAGAGATAGGTCCTTAGCAGCACGAATCGTGCCAGTGAATCTTCCCTTCATGAGTTTCTCTAGCACTTTCCGATAAGTGCCTAACATGCATAACGGGCGGTATGTATACGGCGATCTGGGATCTCCCTTCCCCTTGCTGATCAACGTGAGCCTCGCCACCTTCTTTCGTATGTGCGGAGCAGCTAACCACGACAATAATAATAGATAAGTTGCAACGCTTCAGATAGAATACCATCTGAAAATGGAGCCTTCCTCGCTTTCGGTGAAAAGACTGCATTTTGCAGTTCCGGCTGTGTGAAGCAAGGACACTCAAATGCTGTTTCGCCATGGGCAGCGTCAATATGGACGAGATGGGTGGGGAAGGGTGCCCGAACTATCTCATCCATCTTTTCCGCATCATGTATGCAAATTTCCTGTAGGGCAACAAACTTCCGCGTAACTAGCTTATTGCCAAGGTGCCATGGATCCTTGTTCACATTGTCCACTAGATCTTACCCGCAGCGAGCCTCGCTGTTGTTAGTAAATTCGCAAAGACATTTCGTGACTGACTTATATGCTGCTGACCGGTTTCATGCCTCATCATGGTTCTTCCGTCCCCTGCGAATCTCCCTGCTGTAGAGTACCTGTTATAAGCACCTTGACGAATCTCTTGATGTCTATCCTTCCGATGTTCCACCCAACTGACTGGAGACAACATCTCTAATCCCAAGTATGATGATGACTGGCTGAGTAGTCCTCTAATACTCTCCAATTGTGTATCCTACACACTAACGATTCCGAGGCGAATGCCACGCTCGATGTAGTTCTTTCACAGCAAATACGGTGTTTAGTACAACGAGTGCCATCTTCGCCGCCATTTCTACGGCTAGTTTATCCCCCGAGTCTGTTTGAGGCATGCCCCATTAGATTGCTTTAGCGTTGAAGTCTTCCCCAACGAGCACGTCCCCATCTGCATCCGAGACAGCGCCCTCCAAAGCATTAAGCTTGACTTTGAAACATAGCATCGGTTCGTTTGGTCTTAGGTACACACTAAAGAAGATGGTTCCTGAGCATCAAATGCATACGTAACCATCCCCCCGTCCACAATTATCCGCCTTGAAATCATTGTTCCGAAAGCAGATGGCGACAGTACCAGTTTCATCAGGATACTATGATGCAGAACTTTTGTCATGGTGTTGCTCAATTAGCATCATAAAGTTGGCATTCATGTCCCTCATAAACTGCTCAAGCAGATTTTTTGCGGTTGAGCTGCGTTGTACGTTTAGCTGTAGAATGCGGGTAATCGAAGTTCTTATTTTTACCTTGGCTAGTGCTTCCTGGGAAACCCGACATTTCCTTGGTCCCAAGACGTGCCTCAGATCCGGTCTTTGGTCAGTGAATCAGAATACAAATTGAATACTGTGTGCCTTCTTTATACACTCTTTTCTTTTATGTACCATTTCATCGCATTTGTAACAAAGGGAACTCCTATCGGGTCCTTTGCATACTTGTGCGGTGTGACCGTAGCCAAGGTGCTTGAAATATTGAAGAGGCGTATCCTGCAGACAACCTACGCTGTTCTTACTTTGCCCTTATTCAGAAATTGTTCAGCGTCCTTTCGTGTCAAGTCAATAATAGCCATGCGTTGCCCCCTATGGTTTTCTGGTGTTAGTCTCACTTTGATCCTGCCCACGCTAAAGAACTCCCTTTATGTGGCGTCTTCTACATTGGCCAGGTCCGTGACGCAGTCAATGTCTGTTATTTCGATCGTTGTCATCGGCTCAAACGAGGCTATAGTTACGCTTTTGTCGAGAACTTTCTTTACTGTGTAGCTAAATAATTCTTCACTATCGGCTTCTTCTCCGGACTCGACCAGTAGGTGGTGTTTTATTGCCGGTATTGGTGTCTTTACATTTCCCCTGATATCCCGCAGTACTGTCTTGGGGTTTTACAAGCATTGCCTGTTGCCGGGGTCTATGTCAGGGCTTCTTTCTTTCTTGTTTCATCTCAGGTCTTTTTTTTCTTGTTGAGCGTCCGTGCAAACTTTATTTTCTGGAACTTTTTGGAGGAGTTTCTTTGCGACTTTCTTCGCTCCTTTTGTCAGCACTGTCTGAAACTGCTGATCTGGCGTCCCACGCCCATCTAGTGCCTCTACCTCCTTTTTTTATCCTGATCTCCTTCGATTGGGCTAGTCGCCATTGTTTTATTGATGTTTGACGAAAAAGCTATCTGCGCATGCCCTTTACGCTTCGCCCTCAACGCTTCTTTAGCCTTCTGCTGATCAGAAAGCTGAAGTTCATGTCTTCTTTGGCCTTTAATTAGTTCCTTGCGTAACGCTCTATGCGGTCTAGGAGGTCTAGGAGCTCTTCATTTCGCTAGATGGCAATTGTACTTTGCAACTAGCTTTCTTCGGAGAGACTATTGGCTTCTGTTTCGAAGCACAGAACTTCCGCCACATTTTCGATCATAGCAATGAGATCCACTGCGGCGCTATATTTGTCTGGTCACTCCTTTCTTTTCCTGCCGTAATCTTTTTGTAAACTTCAGGATGGTTCGTTATTATTTCGGGATTCACAACCCTTGTCTCGGATGCTTCGGTATCAATCACAACCATAACCATCGAATTCTCGATATTCTTTTTGTTTTCCCCCACCGCATGAGCATCCTTTATGCCCTGCAGATTTTGCCGCTCTTCCGTTTTTGGACGTTTTGGCGTTTGCATCATTTTTTCTTGGTCCGCCCGAATGCCACAGGAATCTCAGTTTGGACAAGACTGTCTGTTAGTCTCCAGTTTTGCCCGTCTTTGCTGTCATTGTATTCTTCGTTAATAGTGCTCCCGATATGCTGTAAGCATCGTGGCAGCAGATGCTGGTTGTGTGGTCATTGTTGTTATCTTTTCTTTCTTTTTTGTGGTTTTTTATCTTTTTTTATGGTTTTTAGTTGCTCCAGCTTTATTGGGTCTCCCCTTGGAGCCGCTATCTCCGTTTGTGTGTACAGTTCCCTTTGCTTTTGCTAACCGAGGGCTGGCACAAGCTCTTATCGGAACAAGTGCTCAGAGCCAGACCAGCGCTAATCAACCAAACCTACATCCCCAACCCAATGGTGCGAACTTCGAGCATACTCCGAGGCTTGCAAAGGTTTAACCGGGGCAGGAACGGTATGATAAATCAATCGGAGCCGTTTACGCACGAGTGTCACCTCGGTGCTACCGTGCGAAGCAACTATGTAGGTCCAAACCATCATATCCGCCAGCGCAAAGCATCACCTCTAGTTCGTTGTTCAAAGCGTAGTCCAGATTCGGTCAGCGTCATCACCTGTAATGCCAGCGGGGGAATCTCGCGGCCATGGGGGCGGCGCTAGTCTCCAAGAGTGCTCCTTTCGTACGGCATTCAACCTGCTGGAATTTCCTCGGGTAGTTTGGAGTAGCACTCCCCAAAGAATGCTAGCCTCCAAGAATATTCCTGTCGGCCGGTATTCCCCTTGCGGAGGAACGATTTCTTATACAAATAATTCAAGTCAGCGATTCATGCTATCAAAAAGCTTGTTTCAAACCATAAGATGGTTACAAAGCGCTTCTGGAAGGATCATTCTCCTGCTTACACAAATTGTTGTGACTGCAAATGATAAAAAATTTTCTTGTATCTTACTATATCGCATCCTTACAAGTGCTTCATCTTGATTTTTTAAGTAAGCATTGAATTAAAATGATCCGCTTTAATGCTATTCACTAGTAAGCACTACTCGTAAGTTCCTTAAAAGCTCCATAGAGACGTTCCATCAGAATTTCCTTCTTACACTACATATCATGTCAAGTATCCTTCAGGAGATCTACTGAAATAATAGAACAGAAGACGACACTTACAACTACGCAAAGAGCCTAAACGCTAACAACCTCTGCAGCCCATTACGAAAGGACATTAAGCGTGTATGGATTGTGAACTTGCTTGTAACCTTGGGATGATTGATTCGACCAGCAATCGGATATCGTTTTGTAACCGAAGCTATTAGTCACATTAAAATCGAACCCTAAAAGGACTTGCAAGTAATGATTGATTTCTTCTAGCAGTATCTGCTTATCTAAATTTATATCTACATACTGAACAATCAATCTACATAGATTCATATGTATACAAGACAAGAATATCTTAAAGGACATCGTTCCCCAAAGAAACACTAGAAAAGCATCGTTAAGGAATGCGAGGATAGCGTACAATTTTGGAGTGCGAATAAGGAATGTTACAAGAAGCAAAGGAACATTTTGACAGTGAGGAGTGTGAGTGAAGCATGTCAGAAAGGACGTGACATGGCTTAGAATCTATTACAAGTGGCTTGTATGTGTGTTTTGTTATACATCTAGGATTCATGTCTTGATATGCTGGTACATGTTTCCTTCTTTTCTTTGTCGACGAACAGATACGATGAAATTACAGATTTTCGTAATGCAGACAATTCAGAGGGGGGTGCTCATGGAAATTTTCTCCCTTTGATAGTGGGAGGTTAGCAGCGAAAAAGGAAGTAATTATGGCGTGGATAGCGAATTCATTTGGGTCAAACGCGTTCGGAAAATCAATGAGCGACTTTTGTTGGATAGATCTGCTTGATGGAAAGTGTGAATAGGGCGTAGTCTTCATAACTCATTAGGGTTTAGATAACTATTATTTTTGCAAAGAATGCTTTATCATTTTGGTTGGGATTCTAGGGAGCTAACATATAATTCAAGCATGAATGGTAGTTGTTTTTTTGTTAGTATCCACGTTCGAGTTTAGATGAGATTTAAGAGTTTAAGCTAAAGAAAAAAATGTTCAACTAAGCCTGCAGTCCTCATTGATGTTTTTGTTGATTTCTGCTTAATACTCGTACAATAGTGAAAAAGGTGGCAAGAGAAGCTTATTACTATTTACTTTTAATATTCAATTGAAAAAAACCATTTGGTAGTACATATGGCGGCGTATAGTTATCAGAGAGAGAGAGAGAGAGAGTGAAACTTTGACAGATATAGTCCATCATCTTTAATGCAAATAGTACTACCAATGTCGTAGTTCCTACAATCCCCCTGGTTATATTTACAAGGTATAATTAAGCATAAATTCCCTACTTTGTACATTTGATTCAAATTCACTTACCCGGAATGTTGACCTAAGCAATTTATTTCTGGATGAAGTACTACGTGCATAATTTGAATATAACTGCAGTTTTTATTAATTGTATAAATATTAAGTATGTTGACCAATAAAATTTACTGTTCTTGTAAGTTCAGAAGAAGCCAGTTGTTTGATTTTGCGAAAGATATCACAGTTATAGTGCTTTCGATATCCCCTTGTCTCGTTTTCTTCGATAGGTATGCGATTTAGATGTCGTAGGAGCACAACTAACTTTCCAAGAATAAAATTAGTGAACATTTCACATTGCCTTTGATAGTTACATGGCTTAAGTGCTATTGTGACTTATTTAGTTCAATTTGTGTCTCGATAATTATAAGGATCAAGTGCCGCCTTAATTTGGTTGAATTAAAAATATCTGATTCAGTGGAAACTTAACAATTTGTGCTTCGATAATCACACGGTTCAAGTACCGTTGTAATTCGATTGAGTTATAAGTATCAAATTTAGTGGAAACTTGACATTTGCTGACCCCGAAAGCAAGAAGTCTGCAGTTGACGTAGCTGGCAAAGTCAACTGATGATGATGAAATCATCTATAAAATCAAACGTCGGAATTTTATACTAAGGCTGCAGAGTATTTTGACATATATGCAATATTTAATCAAGCACGCAAAAGAAAAACAGTTTCAATGCCCTCCAATCATTTCGATGAGTTCTTTAGAGCTCGATGAAGTTCTCTCGATGACCGTTGGTACGAGTAACATACAGAAATCAAGTTTCGTTGAAGAAATTAATCAACTGTAGAAGAAAGGCAAAGTGAACAAAACCAGTAGCAACCTATCACAATTTGTAGATGAATGAAAAATTATCTGAGTTGGTGGTCGTTTGGAAGGATCAAACCTGTCATACGATGCTAAGCACCACTGGTCACAAAGCTTTTTATGAATCATATACATGAGGAAAACCTACAATGTCGCTCTCAAGCTGAATGAGTGGAACCTACAACCCGTCCTCCGTGGAGCTAACCGAGACCAAACAGGCCCATCGGATTAACGAACTATGCATGGCGTCTACGGCACATGAAGCTGTTGTGGCTCCAGCACTGACACAAACAACGCCACCAGCAATACGAACACATCGTAGGAAACAAATCCTAACACCAAGAGAAGATTTGCATCGGAGTTAGTCTACCGCGAAACGCACGCGACAGCGCATCGACAACAAACATTGCATCATCCATACATTCGTTTATATGATGTTCATTTTCTTTGGACGCAAATAAACTTGTCTTTTATGAGAAAGGAAATTTCATTTCACACGATAAAAACTTGTTGGGTGCTGTCTCTGAACTAAAACCCACATTGATGAGCCCGCAAATAAACAAAGTGCAAATAAAACAAAAAGAAGAAAATCTTCCGAACAAAAACCAGTAAAAAGTGAAAGTGCTTCGAACGAAAGTGAAAATTTTACTAAAAAACACAAAAATACTTCAAACAAAAGATGAAATTATAAATCAGAAAATATTACAATGTCTTTGGAGGACACCAAAGCGGAGATTGAGGCTATGGAACAATGAATCCACGATCAAATACAGCAACTCAGAGACACGTCAACAAATCATAATGGAACGTCGCACGGGAATACGGAAGCCGAAGTGGTAATGATCAACAATAATCATGTCAAAATACCCGAATTCTGGAGAGATCACCCAGCGCTTTGGTTCGTGCAAGTAGAAGCAGCATTTTCCATTTCGAAAATACCGCCGACAAAACAAAATTTCAACATGCTGTCCTCAACTTCGACACAAAAACTCTCCCTCTGGTTTCGGATATCGTCTCAATAACACCCGAAACGTACAAATACGATGTAATAAAGCAAAGAAACACCGAAACTCTCGGCGACATAAATGAATCAAAACTCAGACGTTCCTCAGGGGTTTAGAAATTATAAATGGGAAGCCGTCCTTAATCGTATAAAAAATTAAAAATCTTGCAGGCGGAAAATGCAACGACTCGATTTTAAAAACGATTTCCCTAGAACAACTTCCAGAGCAGGTCCGTAGTATATTAGCAATATTGAAGTCCAAGGTCTGTGCAAACTTGCGGTGCAAGCCGACAAAATTCTAGAGGTTGTTACCCTCCAGTTACCCTCCGCGTGGGAGTTCCTTCGGCTAAGGACCTCGGACCCTGCTACCCGTCAAAAACGGTCGTAGGTGGCGTCACTCGCTTATCCCCTGGTCCTAAAAAGCCGCCAAGCGAGAGCGCGGCCGCCGAACACCCCTCACACAACTCGGACTAACACTCTTTAAGTTCTTTCCCAACAGGGGAGGATAAGAATCACCGGGTGACCAATTGCACAACTTGCCGGGCTCAGATTCTCTGGCGTAACTCGTACCGAGCAAAAATCTGAAGTACACACCCGCGCTAAACAATCCCGGAATAGTTTTGATTGGTAATTTCCTCCCGATCGCACCTGTAACTCGCACCGAGCGAAAAACTAAATAAGAAACACTTTCGCTAACAGAAATTCCTGAATAAATCGCAAGGAAATTTACCTTCGAACAACCCCGAGCCAGGTGTACAATGAACATGCGCGGCAATCTTACTCTTCCTTCACTAAGCACACAAAAATTTCCACTTTTTCATTATATATATTTAATTGCGAAATACAAATGGATTTCAAAAATATAATGGATTTAAATGTTAAAATTTCACTTACTCTACCTAAGCGGGGGCCCCCTAAGTAATCTGCGTTGCAATTTTCTGCCAGCGCGCTTATTATTGCTTGATGTCGCCAATCTCCCTTAGTTGGATCGCTGTTGAAATTTTACTCTCGGGTCGCAATTCCTTTTTCGATGGATTTTTCGCAAGTTTCAGAGCGCTATCCTCGCTTAGTTCTTCGCTGTTGTCTCGAACCCGCCAGAAACGAGAAAAAGCCGTTCTTCCTTATTGGATTTTTCATCAGCTCGGTTTCAACCGGCGAGCCGTTAACTTTTTCCCTGGGCGATTCAATGTTCAATTCAGATTCCCCAACTGGGGTGCATCGGGCAATTGAAATCTTAATTTCCCTTTTCAGTACACTCGCCCATCAGGTGTAGGATGTCAAAGTGACTGACACTCTGTCAGTGTCGTGTTTGTTTATATCGTGCTTTTTGATGACGATACAGTATGTATTGACTTGGATAACTTGTGACTAATCCGTTTCAGGAACTGTAGCTGGGAAGAAAACCTAAGCTTTGAACTTGTCCGTTTTCTCTTTGCGATCCCTACGCGTTTTAATAAGTGTTTCGAAACTAACGTCGTCCTCGAAGTTGTCTTGGTGTACAAAGACTGCACTGTCTCTAAGTACGAGTTGATGGATTTTAAGGTTAGTAAAAAATTCTCTTCTAGATTCACAACTTTCTCGTTAATGTAAAGCGGGAATACTTCATCAATGTCGTAATTCGTCTCGAACATGTGCCAGGATACTTGCTTATCTTTTGTCTTCCAATCTGCTGGTTTGAACGATCCTGAGGGTTCGGAAACATTTATGGAACGGCAGACCCGCTCTCCATGTGGTGAACAATACAAAACTAACTTTTCTCCTTTGTCATAGCGTTCCGTATCACTTCGAAATATTTTAGCATCTGAAAGAATTTTATTCATTTCCTGGGCACAGTGTCGAATCTTCTTAGTCGAGGCTTCGGACTGGAAGATGTTGTTTTTGGCTACCACAAAAAGACCTTGAACAAAGAAGCTCCCCGGGATCATTCGCGTTGCCATCACGGCATGGTTGACATATGAATATGAAATATGCTCTTCACTTCCGCTGCCATTGTCTGATGTTCGAGCGATATAAACAATGTAATCCTTCCGATCAACATTTGGTTGTCCAATAAGAAATCCTATAGAGAACTTTTGATCCTTGGCGTACGTGTTCAATTTTTCTTCTACCATGCTACAGGAAATTGCAGTGCGGCCCTTGGTTGCAAGGGTGCGTGCTTCTATTTAAGACACTTTAAAATATTACGATATCTCGGGATCCTTCACAAGCCCCGTGGCCAAGCACTGACTTTGCTGGGTTGGAAATCCAGAAACCGCTGTTCACATACCCAATAACTTACGTACGAAATTTGAGAAAAAACTGCTATTTCGACAAGAAGTGCATTTACGGGTCTAACATTAAAAGTTGGAGATTTTGTTCTGATATCGTGCGCAGGGTCAGTAGATTCAGGATCAGTAGAAAGTTGCGAGATCGCCAGAATCAAGAACTTGTATGAAGTGGAAAATGGTTTTCAAAGCGAAAACGATCCATATCAGGCAATTGTCCAGTGGTATTCAAGACCGTACAAAATCCCACATCGGCTTTTTGATGACGACACAGTATGTATTGACTTCAATGCGGAGCTGATAGAAGATCATCGTGCATTCGATCCTGTAGTTTTTGGTGGTCCAATTGACTCAGCACAATCTCTGATGCCTCGTAAAAAGAGCTTATTGCCTACTTTCGTTTGTCGCTATAAAATTGTAAAGGTGGTATGCCATTCTTGTCCTATTACTCAGCGATTGATTCGTTCCTTGGTATTGTTTGCGATCAGTTGTACGTGATGGTAACCGGATTTTCTTTTCTTTTTGTTTTTGCCTATTTTTTTACTTTACATTTTTATTTTAATCTTTCAACATTTCGTTTTTACCTATTTTTACTTTACATTTGTATTTTAATCTTTTAACATTCTTATTTTATTACTTTAACATTTCGTTTTTCCCTATTCTTACGTTACATTTTTACTTTAATCTTTTCACATTTCGTTTTTTCGCCTATATTTTAACTTTATATTTTTATTTTAATCTTTTGACATTTTTATTTTAATATTTTAAAATTTTTATTTTTAATATTAACCTTGGCTCGGGTGGCATTTCAACAACCGCTAAGAAAAGAAGAAAAAAAAACAACCAGGTGCAAATAGTTCCCGTGACAAGGTGTCGAAAGTGGATGGATTTGAGATGGTGACGATTTCAAAAAGTGAAACAAGCCCGCTCATAGAACTACGAGATCACATCGCAAAAATCTCACGAGAGCTTGAGCATTTAAAAAAACAAATGAATTCACGAGAATCGGAGCGCTCGAGATCAAAGTCGCGAAATAGAGAAATTTATTACCAGAGAAAATACGAACCAAAAGAACAAAAATCGAGTTCAGACTTGTGCTGTTATCACGAACATTTCGGAGAAGTCGCGCAAAAGTGCCGCGCGCCATGCTCCTATAACAAAAGAGAAAACCCGGGAAAATAAATATGCTATCGTCTACATCAACAACATCAAAGGCATAAGACGATAGCAAAAACATGGAAAAAGAACACCGCCTACATTTGCAAGATAAAACAGGACAACAATAATTGGTAGACTCTGGTTCTTGTGTATCTGTCGCTCCACGCATCTGGTTCAAAACGAAGCTCAAACAACCCCCACTGAAACTCTACGCAGCTAATTCCTCAGTAATTCACACATATGGACAGCGACTATTAAGTTTGGATTTAGGACTGCGCCGAAATATGCCATTTCCATTCATCATTGCTGAAGTCAAGACGGGCATCATAGGAGCCGATCTCATCTACTGTTACAGACTACTAGTTGATCTGAAGAAACGACGTCTAATCGACCCACAAACGTCCTTCTCCACAACAGGAAAAATCAAAATCACATCAGAGCACAGAATATCGACCATTATAACAACAGAAAACGAAAACATGGAATTTACGAAACTTATGCAAGAATTCTCCGACTTAACGAAACCATCAATAAAAAAGGCAATAACACAAAACCGTCACGCCGTGCGTCATATCACCACTGAAGGGCCCCCTGTTGTTGAAAGAGCACGCAAACTCGTGAGAGTAAAACGACGAAGTGCAGAAACCGAAATTTCAGCGATACTCGAAGCCGGCTATATAAAACCTTCAGAAGTCAATGGTTATCTCCGCTGCACATGCAACAAAAGAAAACTGGCGATTGGCGACCCTGTGGCGATTATCGAAAGCTAAATGCTCGAACCGTGCCCGACCAACACACACCACCGCTGATACAAGATCTTTTTCTTCAGCTTTCAACATATGTAAATGTGTTTTCCATGATGATCTTGTGAAGGCCTACCACCAAATACCCATGGCCGGAAAAGATATACCGAAATCAGCCATCGCTACACCCTTCGCACTATTTGAATATTTGGTCATGCCATTCGGTCTTCGGCACGCCACCCAAGCATTTCAATGCTGGATTGATTCAATTTTTCGTAACCTCGATTACATTTTTTGCTACGTTGACGATGTCATCGTATTTTCTGACACTCACAAAGAGCACATGGAACATTTACGAACCATCTGAAAGACAACGCGATCTCGATAAATTACAATATGTGTGCTTTCGTGAAAAATGAAGTTAATTTTCTTGGATATAAAATAAATGCAGGTGATTATAAGCCACAACAAAAGAAGATAGAAACCCTCACCCATTATACAAAATCAAAAGCAATCCATTATCTCCGCAGATTTCTCGGAATGATAAACTATTACCAAAATTGCATACCAAACGCTGCCAAGGCTTAAGCACTCCTAAGTGCGTACATCAAAGACTTCAAAAAGAACGACAAATGAGAAGTCAAATGGACGCCAGAAGCAACTGAAGCATTTGAGAAAAGCAAAAAAAAGCCTAGCCGACAAAACACTCACATCGTTTCCATCCCCAACGTTACCATTGTGTTTAACAACCGATGCATCCGACACAGCAATTGGTGCATCACTTGAACGAAAAATAAACAACGTTTGGATGCCGGTCGGATTCTTTTCCCGAAAATTAACCAAACCTGAACGCAATACGAGCGTGTACGATCGTGAACTTTTGGCGATCTTTGCAGGGATTCGACATTTCCAACATCAACTCGAATGCAGGACATTAAAAATAAAACCGATCACAAGCATCTCCACGCCAACTACGACATTTAGACTTTATCTCACAATTCTCGACCAACATATTAAAGGCAGCGAGAATGTCGTAGCGGACGCATTATCGAGAATCAACATAATCGATATGCCGTCAAAATTTGACCCAAAAGAAAATAGTGAGCGACAAAAAAACGACGAAGAATTATCTGAGTTATTAAAAAACTCGACATCCCTCAAGTCACAACAACTCTACATCGAAATCTTGCCAGTCTACTGTGACATTTTCACTGATGTAATAAGACCGTACCTTCCTCAAAACTTAAGAAAAATTGCATTCGGAATCACTCACGGCCTTTCACATCCAAGCGGTCGCTATACCGCTCGCGCATTACGAGAAAAATACATCTTGCCACAAAAATGCATTGAGTGCCAAAAATCAAAAGTTCACCGTCACAACAAAACAACTCCGCAAAACATGAGTGTCAAAGACTCTAGATTCAATCACATTAATATCGATTTAATCATCTACCGCCTGTAGAGGGATATCGCTACTGCCTAACAATCATCGACAGGTTTACACGATGGCCCGTGGCGGTACCTTTGAAAGAGACCACAGCACCAACAGTTGCAATGGCAGTCTTCAACAATTGGATCGTCAATTACGGCCCCCCTCTCACCATCACGACAGACCAGGGACCGCAATTCGAGTCTGCCTTATTTAAAGCCATGACGAACTTCTTGGGAAGTAAAAAAAACCAGGACCTCGCCATATCGCCTTCAGTCGAACGGACTCGTTGAACAATTACATCGTACTTTAGAAGCATCACTTATGTGCAAAAATGATATTGGCTGGATTTACGCACTTCCTTCAGTATTACTCGGCCTTCGTACATGCTACAAAGACAATTAAAAAGCATCACCTGCTGAAATGCTGTACGGCACAACTTTACGTATACCTGGGCAATTTTTCGTTACTCAAGAAACCACAAACGCTGACCCTGTAAAGTTTGTGGAAAACCACCGCAAAATAATGCGCAGCATCAAGCCCATACTGACAACTCATCACTTAAGAATAAAACCTTTTTGCCAAAAGAGCTTAAAACGTACACACATGTGTTTGTACACTGCGACCGCGTGAAAAACCTGCTGCAGAGACCATACACAGGGCCGCATCAAGTGCTCGAGCGAATAACCGATGATCTTTACAAAATCCTAGTCAACCATTTAGAACAAAACATTTCAATATCACCACTGACTGCAGCACATCTTGAATCAGACCAGGCAAACGAAGCGAATAAAAACTTGAATCCACGAACTCCAGAGATTCCAGAAACTCCACAAATTCCAGAAACCCGAGCGATACCAAAAACTCAGGAAAACGCAACAGCTTAAAACAAGTTGAAGTAGCAGGAGGATGCTCCTGCCAGGAGGGTATTGTAAAACAATTAGTAAATCAAAAAATATATTCTGCATATCAAACTTTGACTAATATATAGATTCCATAAATTGAGTTCGAAAAATTATTATGGTTATTAAGATTTTAAACTCGCCACCATTTTGTTTCAAGTGGTTTGACCTCGTCGCTTGATTAGTCATGATAACACATGGATATTACAAACCGTTTCTAAAATTTTTATCAAAATTCCTACATATTTGTAGTGTCTCGGTCCGTTGCAAATGTGTATCTCCCTAGTATCACGTGTTAATGTTGTTGTAATTGTTAAATATTCAATCGGCTGTAACTTAGCTGTTAATTGTTCAATTATTGTGAAATTTCCGAACCATATACAATCACTTTCAGAAAATTTAAATTATAGATTTTGGGAAGTCTAAGGGTCACATCTTGATTTTATAGACAAAAAAGCAAAATTTATAAAATGTATTATTATTAACAAAGTTGATCGAATTTCGACTTCTAAGGTATTTGTTGCCCTTGTGAAGGAAAAATTGTCAGTTCAGGTACTGTTTTGAAAAGCTCTTATAAAGAACTTTCATTTGATATTCATATTGGCTACCTTTGATGAAATGTTTTTTTCAGTGGCCTTTCCCCTGTACTGTAATCATCGATTCATGGCCTATTTTTTCGAATCCTAGAATGGTTAAAAAGCCCTATTGCTTGGAGCTCTCTACTGCCTCCTCGACTTATTTCACCTATGAGTATTAATTGTAGGTACTCATATTCAGTCATTCATTAAATTGAATCAAGTGTTGAAAGCATGCGCCTTAAACGTTGAAGGACCAACGAAGGATGGAAATTACATCGGGTGTTGCCCAGGGATCTATCCTTGGTCCGGACCTGTGGAACGTGTCTTACGACGGGCTACTGAGACTTGAGATGCCAGATGAGTCGCGCTTGGTCGGCTATGCGGATGATGTTGTGGCTCTGGTCGCCGGACGCACCGTTGAACAAGCGCAACTTAGGCTAGGTATGCTAATGCGCCGAGTGAGGGACTGGATGACTGCTCGCGGGCTCAGTTTAGCACTGGAGAAAACCGAAGTGGTCATCTTGACAAAAAAGAGAATCCCTAGAGTAAGGATGATCAGTATTGGAGATATACAGATCGAATCGAAGCCAGCGGTGAAGTACATGGGGCTACTGATCGACTCGAAGATGAGTTTCTCTGAGCAAATCAGGGCAACGGCTGAGAAGGCTGCTTCGGGAATATCGGCCCTGAGTCGACTTATGGCCAACGTAGGGGGACCCAGCCCATCAAGAAGACGCCTCTTGATGAGTGCTGTAGGGTCAGTGCTACTGTACGGAGCAGAGGTATGGGGCGACGCTCTCAGCAAGAAGGTATACCGAAAACGATTGGCACAGGGAACTCTACAGGGAGACGGGAGAGCTCACCCCGGATAATATAGTTGCGGTGATGCTCGAATCGGTTGACAAATGGAACCAGGTGGCACATTATGCTCGGGCAGTCCTAAAATATAAAAGGGACTCACAGCAGCCGGAGGCACTGGGGCTGGGGGATCGCTCTTCTGGCAATTCCTCTTCCCCCCTGCCCTCCCGCTAGGAAAAGGACTCCCCAGCTTGAAGGCGCCCCATGGCGTAACAAAACGAGACCTGGCCCGAAGTAATGTGTCAAACGGTTCCAGGCTAGGTTCTCAGATTGACAGGGGAGGTGTTTAGTGGGTAGTCCAAAGGTATCCTCCATGGGAGTCCCACACTGCCAGACTCGGCGGGCATAAATGCCTTCACCTCCCTACCACAAAAAAAAAAAAAAAGAAACGTTGAAGTTGAGGCAAAATAACTCAAAATTATTCAATCTTCGCATTTAAAACAGCCACTTTTTTGCTTTACGATTACTAATACTACTAGCTGAGCCAGTTCTCAAAGGAATTCATGATACCCATCATTCCTGAAACTTTCATGCAAATCCTAGCAAAGCTGTAATATCTGAGTTAGTAAAAAGCGCATATTGTTCCATAGCCATATGTTTCCATAGTAATACAGGAAAATTCAAATCGCTATAACTTCATTAACCCTCTAACAGGCCAATTTTTATATAACAAGAAAAAATTTTAAAGGGTGTATTTCGTGCATACCAACATATTTTAACTTGGGAAAAAACTTGTTTTTTCAATATCCTAGGCTCTAGGTACCAAAATAGTCACCCCGCCTTAAGGCGGACCTACCCTGTTACGAAAAAAAACACATATCTAAGAAAAACATACAAAGGTGAAAGAAATTTATTTAAGCCATTAACAAAAGTAATCTTTATTAATTTTATTTAGTATGAAATTCTCGGAAACATTTTCTCGTTGACGATAGACACAGATTCAAGTTGCATTTACAGCAAAAAACCTTGGTTTCGGATTTGCAACCCTTATTTTTGCACATTCCTGTCAAGAAAATCTGGCATGTGATTCAAACCATCAAATCGAATATCTGGCTCTGGAGTCTATGTTTTGTTGCTCGGTTTTGCCTCTGGCATTTCATCTTGTTGTGAAGTAAGTGATGGTCTGCCGGGTCCTTTTTTCGGAGCTTCATTTGC
Organism: Odontomyia ornata; assembly: GCA_963969285.1. Classification (NCBI taxonomy): domain Eukaryota; kingdom Metazoa; phylum Arthropoda; class Insecta; order Diptera; family Stratiomyidae; genus Odontomyia; species Odontomyia ornata. The sequence continues at coordinate 27,784,088 of OZ017740.1, read as the reverse complement.
ACAGAGCACAGAAGCTACTTTAGCTCTAAAATTTGGCAATGAGGGTGGGGTGCCGTGAATGCGCTTATGTAATAAATACGCGTTTACCATTGCCACATCGATGAAATGGTAAAATAATCGTAAAGTCCATTTACGGGTCTTCAAACGGATGTGGTACCTTCCAAGCAGACCATCCATCAGATCGACTCCACCCATGCGGTGGTTATACTCACGTATAATGGTCGGGCAATCAATCTCGACGTATTTTTTTTTAGTTCAATCAAACCGAGTTGCCTAAGATGGCTGCATATCCTTTGTGCTCTTGGAAGGGAGTATTCCGACATATGTAGACGCTAAGCGTACGTTTTTATTGTCCTTCCATAAAACAGTCGTCAAATCTACGCCATGTGCACTTCCAACGTATTCAACAGAGAATCCTTTTTCAACTTTTGCTAGCTCTTTATCGCTAGGTAGCTTGCGATTAAGAATTCGACCCTAGCGAATTGTCCCTAATGAGTAAATTCCTCTGCTTCTGAGATAAATTAGCAGCGGCAATGTAGTATAGAAATTGTCGAAATAAAGTACGTGGTTGACGAAGTTCAGGATGGTTTGCAACAAACGTACTACATCATTGGCTGCTGGACCTAAATCTGGCATATTTGGCAAAATCGTGTTGCTACCAGCTCCGGTATAGATTTCAAAACCATAGGAGAATCCGCTGGTGTCACAGAGCACGAAAAGTTTGAACCCCCACTTATGGGGTTTTGCTTGCATGAACTGTCGCAAAGTAGAAACCATTTAAGTTGCGCACATTTGTTCATCTACACACAATCGAGATAATTTATGGACTGTTTCAAATCGTGCATTGAAATGTTTAACTAAAGGTGAAACTTTGTATACTGGGTCAAATCCAGGTTTGCCCCGTTTTTTTTCTTTTGACTTGTCGTTAAAGTGTAGATATTTTCGAATCGCATAAAACTGCTTAGATGTCATTGCTGTGCAAATCGGCTCAAAAGAATAACGACCCCAATATTCTGCAGCACTTGGGTATCGATATATTGACATGAATATTAATATGCCGATGTATTTGCGTATATCTGAAGCTGCGACTGAAAATGTTGTTTGAATATCATGCTGCCGAGCATATAAGTTTGTCTGTTCTGCAATTTCTTTAAAAAGTTCCTGGGTAAAGAAGTACGTGAAACATTGGTAAGGTGTTTCCAAATCGTTAAAACTTGATGGCAGATTTGCATTTCCACGGAACGCCACTTCATTTTTATGTAGCTGTAAATGTTTTTTGCGCCATAAAATCGATTTGCACTCTTTTGATTGTGCTGTAAGTTCATGCACAGTTCCAGTATACCCACCAGCATTGGTGACAGGAATATCAGCATCCCCTTCAAATTCTGGGAGAGGACTACGAGGTCGTTTGCTTGGTTTCTTACGTCGTTGGAAGGTGGTGGATAATTCTGTTTTGGATGGTTCTGTTGAAAATGAAGATGGCGCAGACGCTACTGTTGATGTGAGTGAACCCGATGTTGATGGTTCCACATTGATACCTTCCGCTGAAATCGATACTTGATGATTGTTATTGAATGTCTCAGCTGCTTCATCATCAAGAGATACATCCAGCAACTCAATGCACTCATCAATCTGGCAATTCCATGTGGTCATCATCAAAATCACATCCCAATTCATCATCTTCATCATCGGTGGTATCTTCATTGACAGATATACATTCCAAAAGCTCAGCTGACATTTTGGATAAGTAAATTTTTTTGGAAGAGCAATAACCATTTCCTCGATTCATATTTGATGCCATGTCTGCGTACGAAACGGCAATGAACAAGAATTAAAAATGTTGCCTTCAACGGGCAAGACGGCCTTTAGGCGGGTAGTGGTTGTATGTAGTTAGCAGCAAAAATAAAGGCGAAGCAAATTTTGTTTACAAGCTATTTCATTGAAAACACTTTTATTTACTCACTTATAAATTTTCTAAATTGATAAACACACCACCTATATTTATTTTCCACACTGAAAACTATGCTATTGCGTTTTGTACACTTCACTTGGCATCTCACATCAAACTGACTAGAACATTTGAAAACGGAACACGGCTATCTTTCCATCTCTATCAGTGCATGGGTACGTTCAAAACAAAAGTCAGGGCTGCGTGTTTACTACAAACAAAATTAATTGCGTGCATAAACAAGATTTTACAGAACCCGCCTTAAGGCGGGCTTGCCTGTTAGAGGGTTAAATACCATTCGATCTTTATGAAACTTTCCGGACAGATTAATCTTATTGATAGTCATCTGTGTACTGAATCCTATTAAATTTAAGGGCACCGTTAAGATTTTATTCAAGAAAACATAAAATCAATAAATCATACTATTACTAACAAAGTTGAGTGAATTTCGACTTCTCATGTATTTGTTGTTGTTGTACTCATAAAGGCCTATATTCATGATTTTTTTCAGATTTTTCGGGTCAAAGGGGGGGGGGGACACAAAACTTTCGTACATTTCCCCTTCCCCTGCACCCCTCGAAGCGAAATTTGTCATTTTAAGACCTGTTTTGAAAAGTGCTCATTAAGACCTTTCATTTGATACCCATATTGCCTACATGCGATGAAAATTTTTTTTTTCAGGGGCAACTTCCCTATATGGAGAGACCCCCCTTAAAGACCTTATAAATTTCTTTTAGTGTTGAAACTTTGAAGAAGGCGTGACTTCACACCTACCTACAAAATTTTATGTTTCTAGCTTATGTAGTTTGCGAGAAAAAGTGGTGTGACACACGGACGGACGGACGGATGAACAGACGGACAGACAGGACGCGAAACTAGTAGGGTATTGTAAAATAATTTTACAATACCCTAAAAATCGTAACTTTTTCTAACGATTCCAAGAAAGTCACTAGGAAGGGGGTAGATGGGGCGGCTCCAGCACAGACACAAACAACGCCACCAGCAATACGAACACATCGAAGGAAACAAATCCTAACACCAAGAGAAGATTGGCATTGGAGTTAGTCATAGACCTCAGAGAGAATGGATACAAAATGTATCGGGAGAATTGAAGCACTTTATCATGTCGCGTGAAGTTGGCGCGTTATTAGCTGTTGATTCAACTCATTTTTTACATTTTTCATTTTTCGACACAAAAACACTCGCGAACCGTAACAAACTTTTCAGTTTGGTTAATTATCACAATTGCAACGCTTTTGCACTAGTTTCAACATGGTTTATCTCAAAAAATTGTTTTGTGTACAATTTCAAATTCAACTTGATTAGACGTTTCCCATCAATGTTAAATTTTCACAAATCATATGTTTTCAATTATATGGTTGATATTTTGTTGACAATTCGGGGGTTAAGGTGTAAGAGGAGTGGGATTTTCGTGAGAGCAACTAGAGACACACTTGAATGTGTGGATCCTCCAGCGGCGTGAAAGGCAGGAGGATTTCAATCGCATGCGAGAGGAAGGCATGTATGTAGTAAAAGTACTTCACTCAAGTATGGATGAAAATAAGCTCATTTCGCGTGCATTACTTAATATATCTTTGGAGTTAGTCTACCGCGAAACGCACGCAACAACGCATAGACAACCAACATTGCATCATCCAAACATTCGTTTGTATGATATTCATTTTCTTCGGACGCAAATAAACTGGTCTTTTATGAGAAAGGGAATTTCATTTCATACGATAAAAAGTTGAATTCCGAAAAACTGTGCATTAACTGAAAATGTTTAAAAAGAAAGCAAGACAAAAGATGCGTTACAGTGAGGAAACCAGATGTTATCAAAAATCATGATGAAAACGTGGGTGACGCCAACCTCACTGATTGGATGCTTTCGGTTTGCCCCTCAAGCAATCGTACAAAAAAGTGGATGATTCACTTTATCTTCCATTTTTTTTTTGTAATTAGTTGCTGGTGAATGCTTGGCTAATACAAGAATCTGACATCTATTCACTGAATAAAAATATTGTGCAGATTTGAGAATATAAACTGAATTTTGGGTACCAAGCTCATCGATCAAAATGATGAAGAATGTGAGAATGAGAGTGAAACAGACTATGAAACGTACCGTTCTAATAAAGTCCGTTCCTTCTAAAAAAACCGTACTTAAAGCGCTAGGGATTCATCAGAACATTTGACGAGATAGTCGCTGCAGAAAATGTGGATGTGATAAAATACCACATTGCTTTGCCAATATTGTGGGATTTATTTATGTTTGTTCGATAAAAAAATATCCATAAAGATTTAAGATTAGCTATCTTTTATAATGAATTCCTTTTATTTTGTGACGTGCATGTAAGTATAAATTTGTATGATAGTGTTAAGGAAAACGTTTAATTTTTGTTTATTTTGATGTATTTGATAAAAATAACTAATGAAGACAAAACTGAAATGTTTTTATTTCAAAACTCTCTCCCTCTCCTTGCAAAGTACTAAACCAATCGAAAACTAGTTTCTTGTTCTTTAATACAATGATGAGGAAGACGTTTATTGATTACCATTGTTTTCTTCAGAAAAACATAGTGAAAACCCAGTTTTATCAAAATATCTTTTTAGTCTATTTTTCCCAACAATAAGACACCGTTAAGGTGGGAATTATAAGAGTTCCAAAATGAAATCCGAGAAAAGTAATTATGGAATTAAGGAGGTTAATTTTGATCCTTTTCTACTTCTATTATAAAAACAGCATTGTCTAGTTAAAACTCTATTCCTGCAGTGAAGCTGCATAATACTAAAATCGATTATATCTTTTCCGCCAAAACAACAAATGCAATAAAAATTCAATCCTAAATAGCTTCAAAAAATTGCAAACTTCATCTGTTTGGCGCCATTTTATGTTAATCCAAGAAAAAAGAGCCAATGTCAAAGGAACACTGCATAGTATAAGACAAGTCAAACAATGAAATCCTGATAGTTCTTCCTCTCGTGTGAAAGGGGTACGTACAAAAGGAATATGTCTGAATTGTAAACATTTCAAGTGACAGAGATAAAATTCAATGATTATTTCCCCAAAGGCTCAATCCTATCATACTGACTCATATTTTACAGCCCCCTCGAAAAATAAAAGGGAAACCCTCTGATGTTGACGTTGCTACTTTAAAATCTTATCTGAATGGCGTATGGATGAGCACTTAAGGCTGAAGAGTAAAACAGTTGCCGACAGAAAACAGCAACGCTTTGATATACTCGTAAGTACTTCATCCACGAAGAACTCGCTTGCGCTGTAAGTTGTGTCTTTGAATAATTAGAGGCGCTTTAAGTGGAACTGAGAATAAGTTGTCAAAGTGTAAATATTATGACTTATTCTGCCTTTACAGGAGTGACTGCACTACAATTTTCTAAGATATTTCAAACCCAACGGATTTGAAGTATATTCTAATTTATTATTAATAATCTTTAGCAAATACAATATCCTGGCTGCACGCATTGCGCTAAATACGTCATATATATGTCAAACAAATCGCCAACTCAACTGTTCACATATTCTCACATATCCAAGCGTAAAGCATAAAGATTTCACATCTATTTGATCCTTTTACTCCCATTTTACTGTCCTGCATGCATTATTTATAGGCACTTCCGACCTCAATACGGTCTCTACCCTATGACGACAGTGCTTGTGACTATGGAAAGCCTTGATTCCTCTTTCCGAGAACCGCTCAGTATAACGCTGAGTTTAAATATATGTCTATCACTACAGGAACATAGACATATATTTTAAACAAACATTCCAAGTCATACCAGGATCCGTACACTCATCTCCAGATAGAAAAGACCGGGAATGGATCCTATAAAATTCTGCTCCCACTCATTTTACACTCGCTGCGCTGTTTGAATGAATCAACGAACGGGGTAACGATATATATATTTTATAGAGTCCGGGTGAAAAGGGAATAAATTCCTGACATAGCGAATATTCAACCTCATTCGTTGTGTTTGCTGTGGAGCAAGAGCAACAGCAGCAGCAACTTTACACAGGAAATAAACTAGAGAAAACAGATAGGATATGTGAAAAAGCGTTTTAGCCGTAAATATTAAAAAATTATACAAATTCCATATGATTTTTGGGAGCTCGTCGTCAGCTCTGTTGATTTACTGCTCACCATTTCGGTTATCATCGTGGTCTAGTGAAATGAGGCAAAATAAATCACAATATCTTAAGCTCGCCTCGTGAATGCTGAGCATATTCTGAGGGATTAAGTGTACCGCTTTGCAGACATTCATTTAGGAAGTGCATATAGTAGACAATCAATAGTCACTTAATGGTTTTATTTATGAGTTTCTCTTCTTTTTTAGGGTTTTGTAAAATAATTTTACAAAACCCTTCTAAAATCGCGTCCTGTCTGTCCGTCTGTCCGTCCGTCCGTCCGTCCGTGTGTCACAGCAGTTTTTCTCGAAAACTACTTAAGCTAGAAGCATCAAATTTTGTATGTGGGTGTAAAGTGGTGCTCTCTTCAAAGTTCAACTACTAAAAAATTTTATAAGGTAATTAAGGGGGGTCTCCCCATGTAGGGGAGTGACCCCCCGAAAAAAAAATTTAGTTTAATTGGAGCCGATATGGGTATCAAATGAAAGGTCTTGATGAGAGCTTTTCAAAACAGGTCTTAGTTCCCTAAAGTTTGCTTCAAGGGGCGCACAGGGAGGGGAAATACACGAAAAATTTGTGTCCCCCCCCCTCGCGATTGGACACCTGTGATCCGAAAAATCTGAAAAAAATCAAGGATGTAGGCCTTGATGAGTACAACGACAACAAATACGTGAGAAGTCGCAATTCACTCAACTTTGTTAGTAATAGTATGATTTATCGATTTTATGTTTTCTTGAATAAAATCTTAACGGTACCCTTAAATTCAATGAAATTCAATAAACAGATAACTATTTATAAGATTGATATGAGTATGAAATGAAAATTTTCATGGGAGCTTTTCAAAACAGTTCTTAAACTGTCAGTTTTTGCTTCAGTGGGACACAGGGGGGAAATACATGAAAAATGTGTTTCCTCCCTCGCGAAAGGACATCTGAAATAATTATCAAGGGAGATATTTATGAGTATAACAATAACAAAAACCTCAGAAGTCTAAATTCGTTCAACTTTGTTAATAATTGTATGATCTTCGAATTTCATAGTTTCTCCAATAAAATCGTCATTGACATGCTTCTTGACTCTATTCAATCTGGTGACTGCATTTTGAAAATTGAATACAAAACCCTTCTGACATGAGCGTAGGTCTGTTTACCCAACTTGTTTCATATTTACCTGAGGGGTTTAATGAATAACTACAATTCTATTTTTGTGGCAATCGCTTGGTCTACAAAAAAATGGGGGGCCGTCGGTCCCCAAACGGACGCGTGTGCAGGTGACGAATAAAGGGACGCCTTAACCGATAAGCTGGCTGGTAGGTGGGAATAAAATACCCCTCGTGAACCAAAATCCACTAAGTCGAAGCACTGACAACGTCCCATTTAGTCTTCAATTGTCATTCTCGTATCGGATTGGGAATGTGGCAGCGACTATCATATCACATAACATACTACTCTTTTGGAAATGAGAATGTTGAATCATTGAACAGGCCAGTTACACTGCGAAAACTTATGGATGGAACAAAAAAGTATAGAATCAACACTTCTGCAGTATAAGTAACTAGATGGCATGGTGAAGATACATTTGACAGGCGTATGTATACCATGCTTAATAGCAGAACATTTTACAACACCCTGCATTGCAAGTTATGTATACGCTGACACCAAATCTGAATAAAATTCCATAATGCTTTTCTATCGTTCATCTGATTGCGATTCTTCGAAGGAAATTTAGACCGACCACTAATCGGTTGAGTAGTTCGGGTGGTGTGGTGGTTAGAGCACTCATCTCGTAAGCCGAAAGTCCCTGATTTGAGTCTCGCTGGCGGCAACGAGATTTAGTTCGAGTGATTCTTCGGACGGACTATATACCCGTATTGTTATGATACGTGCTGGTTTAAAAATCAGAACATATTGCCGCTGGGTGGATGGACACACTTCAAAAGCAAGATACTGACCATATCACCTTGTGAAGTGCCGACACATTGGATCTTGATAATGAGATACTCTATTTCTAAGCAAAGGCCCGAAAGGGGCTGTTGTGCTACAAAAACAATTCATCGGTTGAAGACGTGAAGTCTTGAGGTGCATCAACGAAATATGTCGCTTGCCATCTACTCCGAGGTGGATGCTCGTTGTGACGCGAGTACACTATACTCGAATACAATTCTCCGGCCACCGATTTCAATTGCCATTTAAACGCGTTCAAAAATGTTTGAGAAAAATTCAAACATTAATCTACCATGGGCTTTTCGTGGCTTCCAACAACCCAACAAGAATAAACACCAAACTCACGTGGTTTTATTCTCGTCACGTACTTGTTCTGCTGCGCTGCAAAAGCTAAAAACAAGAGAAATCAGCTACCCCTAGATACTAGCTGTACAAGCAAAAAGACAGCGCAGTATCGTAGACATATATGGTATCGCCGGAGAACCTCGTAAACATACTCCCACTAGCGGGAATTGTGATGACATCCAAACTGAATGGAAGATGGTAAAAGTTGTGAGTTTTGGAAACCGACCACAAATGGCAAGCTAAACTCGTACGAAGAAGAATGTAACGAAGATTTTTTTTTTTGAAAAATTAACCGTGTCAAAAGTACTACGACACCATCTCATCACAAGCTAAAAAAGCGTGTCAAAGAAAGAATCTACCGACCATCTATACGAACATTCAATAAGCAAACGAATCCATGACGATTTATGAGTCAGGTCCACGTTTGCCTCTATCAAACAACTAAGAAATGACTTCAGATTACGAACAAGTTTATGCGAAAGCACAAAAAGATCAATCATAAGTAACTCAGTGAAAATAAAAAAAAACAAATAGATACAATACGCCAAAAAACTATGCACTTAAGATATAGGCAACAGTAAGTGATCTGAGAGAAACCAAGGCTCTCGGAAACTACTCTAGAGAGCGAGTCTTTTTCTACGTAATCCAAACCTAGACTTCATCGTTGACGACAGCATCATCTTCAGAGGGCATTGTTCCAACATCTGTGCAGTCAGCTGTACTCCCGGAACTAAATCGTACACACTTGGGTATCACGAAAATAAAAAAGCTCGCGAGACGCTATGTTTATTGGAAGGGAATCGACAAGGACATCAAGCATCTCATTAGATCCTGCACCAGCTGTATCAGCGTTCAACACAGCCCTTCCAAAGCACTTTTTCATCCATGGACCGAACTTATCAATTTCTAATCGTGGTTGATGCCCAATCGAAGTGGGCAGAAATCGAATCTTGTCGTTCGACTCAAACATCAATATCTACAATCTCAATCTTAAAAGATACTTTTCTCGCCCCGGATCTCAAGACTTTATGGTGCTCGATAATGTGACAATTTTTACCATCGAACGTATCCAAACGTTTTGCAAGAAATCCGGCATTATTATGAAATTCATAGCACCTGGGCACCCGACGACGAACGGTATAGCCGCAAAGAATGTTCAGACGCTGGAAAATTGAATCGAAGCCATGAAGGCTGACCCGGCGCTAATTAATGACAAACTCTTCGAGATGCTACTGAGCAGCTTCGTTGAAAAGTGGACAATCACCAGTCGAAATGTACCTGTATTTAGATCGACCTATCAAAATCCAACTGGACGCCTGAAATCTACCATTTTCCAAAAAAATGTCAGGGCAGCTTGCCAACGCAGCGTGGGAGAATGAGTCCCGGTAAAACCTTGGCAGGCCTCGGAGTACGTTCGAAGTTCGCACCATTGGATTAGTGGTGTAGGTTCGGTTGAGACGGACTCCCGATCAGCGCTGGTCTGGCTATGAGCACTTGTCCCCAGAAGGGCTTGTCCCAACCCTCGCATGGCCTCCCTACTCTGCAAAGATAACCATGGGACCAAAAAGGCGACTACACGCACGAACGGAGAAAGTAGCTCCGAGGGGGGACCCAATAAAACTGGAGCAACCGAAAACATTTAAAAACGATAAAAAACTCTAAAAAAAAGAAAAGATAACGACGATGCAACCAGCGGTTGGAGCCACGATGTTAACAGTACATCTAGAGCGGTACTAACGATGAAAAAAACGAAGAATAACACAATGACAGTGAAGATGGACAAAAAACGGAGATAAGCAGAGAGTTTGGTTCAGACTGAGATTCCTGCGGCGTTCGCCAGGGCGTCCTACAAAAGAAAAGCGGGAAACTCTCCAGGACGCTTCAGGTGTTCGAGCGGTGAAAAAAAATATCAAGAACATCGAGAATTCGATAGTCACTGCTGCGATCGTTACCGAAGCGACCGATGCAAGGGTCGTAAATCGAGGAGATTACGACGGGAAAAAAAACGAGTGACCAGGCAAATAAAACGACGTTGGGCGATTGCGTCGCCAAAGTCGAAAAAGAGGCGGAAGTGCTGTATTCGGAAACGGAAAGCGATAACCTCTCCCAAGGATGGTCGCAAAGTACTATTGCTGCCCAGTGACATGAGGAAGAAGGGTTATTCCGAAAAGCGGGAGATGTTCTGCGAAGAATACAATCTGCATGATGCTCTCCAAAAATCAGCAAAGCAGTAAAGATTGGGCTCCTTGAACTAGAGGAGCTCCTAGACAGCATATGGTATTATCGGAGGAGCTGGTTAAAGGCCGAAAATGAGCGGAAGGCCAAAGAAGTGGAGGAGGCGAAATCTAAATGCTACATGCAGATAGCTCCACCATTAAAAATTAATAAAAGATTGGCGTCCAGCCCAATCGAAGGAGACCGGGACAGAAGATGGAAAGAAGGAGCACTCAATAGGGGTGGAGCACCAGATCACGGGTTCCAGATAGTGCTTACAAAAGCAGCGAAGAAAGCCCCGAAGAAACTCCTTCAAATGGTGCCAGAAAGTAAAGTACGCACGGACGCCCAACTTGATGCAAAACAGGAGAGACAGAAGCCCCGATGCAGACCCCGGCAGCAGGCACTGCCTGTAAAACCCCAAGCTGGCCGATCTTACGCGGAGGTGCTGCGGGACATCAGGGAAATATAAGGCCCGAAGACACCAACACTACCATTAAAGCAGTACGACCAACGCGATCGGGCCACATACTGGTCAAATTCGGAGCAGAGGCCGACAGTAAGGAAGCATTCTGCGAAGCAGCAAAGAAAATTCTCGGCAAAAGCGCAACTATAACCTCACTCGAGCCGATGGCAACGATCGAAATAAGAGACATTGACTGCGTCATGGATCTGGCTGAGCTAGAAGAGACCATCAAAAGGGAGTACTCTAGCGTGGGAAGGATCAAAACTAGACTGACACCAGACAACAATAGGGGACAACGCATGGCCATAGTTGACTTGACCGAAAAGGACGCCGAACAATTCTTGAACAAGGGCAAAGTACGAATAGGGTAAGTTGTCTGTAGGAAACGGCAAAGAGCAACGCCTCTTCAATGTTTCAAATGCCTTGGCTATGGTCACACCACACCACCCTATGTTACAAATGCGGTGAAATGGAACATCAAAGAAAAGGGTGTACGAATGAGGCACACTGTATTCTTTGCAAGGTTGCTGATCCAAGTCCTGATTTTGGACACGTCTTGGCATCAGGAAAATGCCGGGTTTTCCAGGAAGCCCTAGCTAAGGCAAAATCAGAACATCGATGACCCGCATCCTGCAGCTAAACCTACACCGCAGTTCAACTGCCCAAAATCTGCTCGAGTAGTTTGCTAGGGACATGAAATCCGACTTTTTGCTTCTGAGTGAGCAACATCATGATAAAAGTTCGGCATCATGGTATCCCGATAAAACTGGTACTGCCGCCATCTGGGTTCAAACTAAAGATTTCCAGGCGGGGAGCTGTGGGGATGGTTTGGTGTGGGTTCGGTGCTCAGGGATCACCTGCGTTAGTGTGTACCTAACGCCGAACGAATCGATATCATCTTTCCAAGCCAAGCTTAATGCTTTGGAGGGTGCTGTCTCGAACGCAGATGGGAACGTGCTCGTTGGGGGAGACTCCAACGCTAAAATAATTGAATGGGGCGTGCCCCAAACAGATCCGCGGGGAAAACAAATCCTAAAAATGGCGGCCAGGATAGCGCTCGACGTACTAAACACCAGAAATACGCCGACTCTCCACCGTATTGGCTGCAAAGGAACCCAACCGGGCGTGACATTCGCCTCGGAGTCGTTAGTATGGAGGATACACAACTGGAGAGTATTAGAGGACTACTCAGCTAGTGATCATCAGTACTTTCTGTTTAAGGAAGGATGGACGTCGAGAAGTTCGTCGAGGCGCTCACAGCAGATGCACCGCTGCAGGGAGACCCGAAGTGGACGGAAAAACTGGCAGCTTAACTATGAGCATCATCATGACTGCTTGCAATGCTTCTATACCCCGTCGAAAAGCTTGGCACGGCAAGCCTCCAATGTACTGGTGGTCAACTAGAATCGCTGAAAAACAAAGTGAGTGTCACAAGCTTTGGCGTGAGGCCCAAAGGGCATGGAACCGTAACGAGGCAAGCAACCATACAGCAGCATATATGTCGACCAGGAAATGCCTTTCCAAATTGATTAACAACAGCAAGCCTTGCTGCTGGCAAGATCTAGTGGACAATTTGAACAAGGATCCTTAGGGCCTCGGCTACAAGCTAGTTATGCGCAAGCTTGCTGCCCTACGGAAACCTTGTATACATGATGCGGAAAAGATGGACAAGATAGTGCGGGCACTTTTTCCCGTCCATCCCGTCTGTGTTGACGCTGTCCATGGTGAAATAGCAGTCGAGTGTCCACTATTCACGCAGCCGAAACTGGAAGAGACCTTCGTTTGGTTGAAAGTAAGTAAGGCTCCAGGTCCAGATGGTGTTCCAGCTGAGGGGTTGCGGCTTATCTATCACCATTATCCCGACTTGCTGCTCAGCACATTCACCGCTTGCTTACGGGACGGAGTTTTCCCGGTACAATGGAAGGTGGCAAGGGCTGTGCTGATCAGCAGGGGGAAGAGAAATCTCGAATCGCCGTCTGCATGCCGCCCGTTATGAATGCTAGACACGGCTGGGAAAGTGCTAAAGAAACTCATCAAGGGAAGACTCACTGACGTGATTCGTGCTGCTGGGGACCTATCTCCTCGGCAGCACGGCTTTAGAGCAGGACATGTTACCATTGACGCGATTGCTGAGATGGTGAACGCGGTCCAAAAGGCAGAGGCATATAGTCGCACCATGTGATGGATCGTCTTATTGGTGACACTCGACGTCAGGAACGTCTTTAATTCCGCTGGACGGTCGGATATTCTGGAGACGCTGGAAAACACTTTTTAAGTTCCAGAATATCTAATGCTACTTCTGAGGAACTACCTAAAGGACCGAAGCACAGACACAGTGTCAACGAAGGGTGGAAATTACATCGGGTGCTGTCCAGGGATCTATCCTTGGTCCGGACCTGTCGAACGTGTCCAACGAAGCGCTACTGAGGCTCGAGATGCCAGATGAGTCGCGCTTGGTCGGCTATGCGGGTGATGTTGCGACTCAGGTCGCTGGACGCACCGTTGAACAGGTGCAACTTAGGCTGGGTATACTAATGCGCCGAGTGAGGGACTGGATGACTGCTCGCGGGTTCAATTTAGCACTGCCGAAAACCGAAGTGGTCATCTTGACAAAAAAGAGAATCCCTAGAGTAAGGGTGATCAGTATTAGAGATATACAAATCGAATCAAAGCCATCGGTGAAGTACCTGGGGCTATTGATCGACTAGAAGATGTGTTTCTCTGTACAAATCAGGGCAACGGCTGAGAAGGCTGCTTCGGGAATATCGGCTCTGAGTCGACTTATGGCCAACGCAGGGGGACCCCGCCCATCAAGAAGACGCCTCTTGATGAGTGTTGTAGGGTCAGTGCTATTGTACGGAACAGAAGTATGGAGCGACGCTCTCAGCAAGGACGAACACCGAAAGTGTTTGGCTCAGATACAGAGAAGAAGAGCACTGAGGATTGCATCTTCGTGTCCGATAGTCTCTGATTCAGCGGTGAGGGTTATTGCAGGCATGATATCTGTCGCCTTTCTTGCTAGAGAGCGCCGCGCTATTTACCTGCACCAAAACGAGGACGCAAGGAGATGGTTGTCCGCGAGGAGAGACAGCTCGCTTGACGATTGGCGGCAGTCTTGGGTGAACTGCACGAAGAGATGGTGCACTGCTCGCCTCTTCCCGGATCTGAGACCGTGGCTAAATCGAAGGCATGGTAAGACTGACTTCTATTTGACCCAGCTTTTGAGCAGGCACGGGTGTTTTCAGTCTTACCTCCACAAGATTGGTAATTCACGGTCTCCCGATTGCCGGTTTTGCCCAGGAGAGGTGAACAAGGCCTGTCAAACATTTTTGCGTGTACAAAATGGGTCAGTTTGCGAAGCGAACTCTGCAGGGAGATGGCAGAGCTCACCCCGGATAAAATAGTTGCGGTGATGCTCGAATCGGTTGACAAATGGAACCAGGTGGCACATTATGCTCGGGCAGTCCTAAAATATAAAAGTGGCTGGTATTGTGGCTGGGGGATCGTTTTTCTGGGACTTCCTCTTCCACTCTCCCCTCCTGCTAGGAAAAGGATCCCCGGCCTTAAGGAGCCTCACGGCGTAACAAAACGAGACCTGGCCCGAAGTAATGAATCATACGGTTCCAGGCTGGGTTCTCAGGTTGACAGGAGAAGTGTTAAGTGGGTAGTCCAGTCGCCTTCTTGCGATCATTTGAGTCCCACACTCTGTGCATAAATGGCATTCACCTCCCAAACACACAAAAAAAAAACCTGGAACCTCAAATTCAGCTTTGATATTTACCGGAGTTAGAGCGTTGTCCCAAATTTTGGAAAAAATTGCTCAAAACCTTTGTTTGGTGATTCTCCTGTCTTGATGTTGTGACTAGTATTTCAATATTTCTCCATTCTAGTAGTACTCAACGGATCTGAATGCGGATTTTTTCATTGGTCGTAGCTCATGGGTCGTGTTACTTAGGGGGCAGAAAAGCTTTATCTCGAACATTTCCGCAGCATAAACGATCGAATCATATAAATGACATTTTGCACCATCAAATATCAATATACATGATCCAAGAAGCTTATACTTAGCAAAATAGTGAATCCAGTAGATGTTCACAATCATACTGCCTTTAGTCTTCACTTGGCCAACTGCAACTGTTGGTAATGAGTCTAGCCATTCCAATTTCAAAAGTTTGCTCTTAAATAAAATCATTGGAGGGACTGCGTAGCAAATAGCACTGCCACAAGAGACTATAATGACGTTCTCAGCGTGCTCAAGGGCGACTAGGTATACCCTTTTTGCACCGTATTCCTCTAAAGCTTCAGATGTCTTATGTAACTTAAGCTGATAACCTTTCTCGTCGATACTATATATCTTCTCTGGCTTAAATATGAGCTCATTTCCTTCCAATAGCTTTCGAAGTTTCAAAAAAAAAAAAATCTGAAACGACATTTTTATTTAGCTTTTGATCTCTAGCTGGATTCAAGTTTTGGGCCTTCCTTCTTTGAATATTGGGTTCCGTTTCATTAAACCTTGAAACCAATATGTGGTAATCAAAGTACTTTTACTGTTGTTTATCATATTCTTTGTTTCACAGTATTTCTTCACGCACATGCGACGGACACGTGGAGTCAGAGGATATTCGACATCACTTAGACGTATGAAGCACGTTGCTAAGTATTTTTCTTCTTGAATTTTTAGAAGCAGTGTCCCTCCTTACTTTGATTTTCGTACCTTTTTATCTGTAAGATATCGTCGCAGCGTTGGTATAGGAGTCTTGAAGTGTTTAGACGCTGTTAAAACCTTCATTTCGCCAGTCATCGCCGACTCATGTTGGCTTCACTCCAATAAGCATGAAAAATTTCATCTTTTCAGGCATCTGTTGGGTATTCTGGAATTCGCGCTATGTAGGATATTCAACAGCAGTTCAGAAATGTCTAAGCGTATCTCACAAACAATAAATTGAACACAAGCACAAATAATTCTTTGTAATTAAATGGAATTCATAGCGCGAGAAATCGACAAAAAGTTGCAATTCAAAATTTCTAACAGCGGCATTAGGTTTTAACGCACTGAAATGCCGGGATGATGCTGATAGACTGGTGGCTCATAACTATGCTATTTCATTATGCATACAAAAGCCTTTAAATACATGCACGTGGTGTTTGCGCTTCACTGATATTGGATGTCCGATATGTAGACGTCTTAGCACGGGTTGGCGAAGTTTGTTAGGCATGATTAGTCTACCCTGCCAGGTTAGAATGTTGTCGGTTGTAGCGATTTCGTCTTTTTTGTCGTAGTATGGTTTAAGCTCGTCCGTTACTTCTTTGCTACTCCAACACAATCGTACTAACCATAATACATTTCATAGCCCAGGTTCGTTTTTTTTGCTTTCTGTAAAATCTTTTGTGATAGTTGTATATCGTCTACTTACTACTTAGTAATTCCTCAAATATCTTGTTAACCCACTGCTCTTCTCTGCCTACCCGTTCGTCGTTATTCGGAAGTCGTGATAAGCAATCTGGAATAACATTGTTAGCTCCGCTTCTATATTCTATGTTGTAGTTATACGATCGGACGTAGAGCGCCCACCGAGTCAGTCAGCTATCGACCGATTTCGGCAGATTCCAATTTTTGCCAAACAAATATTGCAACGGCTTATGGTCTGTGATTAGCTTGAACGTAGTACCTCGTAAAAACTGGTCAAACTTTCTTACTGCGTAAAATATTGCTAAGATTTCTCGATCGATCACAGAATATTTTTGCTCGGCGTTAGTAAGTTTGCGAGAAGCAAAGGCAATAGGCTCCTCGCTTTGTACACTAATTTTGTGAAATAAGACAGCTCCTACTCCTTTTTCAGATGCGTCATTTGCTACGTATAGTTGGCGGTTAAGGTCGTACGGCACGATAATATTAGCTTTAACCACCTTTTGCTTTATGTGCTCAAATGTCTGTAATTCCGCAGGACCCCACCTCCATTGGTGTCGTGTTCCTATTAATGAGTGAAGATTTGCACACGTACCGTGCAGGTAAGATATAAATCGTTCATAAAAATTTATTAAACCTAAAAAAGATGTGAGCTCCTTTACATTGGTTGAAGTTGAAGCATTTGTAATCGCTGCCAATTTGGATTGTGACGGTCGTATATCTTCTTAACTGATTGTCTGTCCCAAATACTCGATTGAGAGTTGCATAAACGCACACTTGCTCAGTTTTACACAAAAGCCTGCTGCGCGTAGTCATCGTAAAACCTCTTTTATGTTTACCAAATGCATGTGATTGTGCCTGCCCGTGATGGCGATATCGTCAAACGTTGGTTATCCCTTCTTATAAGTTTTCCAAATATCTTTGAAAACTAGCCGGGGCACTTGCGATGCCAAAATAAGGCGGTTGTACTGGTAATAACCTCTGTGAGTCGAAACAACTACGAATTTCCTTGAGTCGGGGTGTATTTCAAATTGCAGATATGCATACTTTAAGTCAATTGTTATGTACGCTCCTCCACGAGATAATTTGTGTGTCAGCCGATCAAAAAGTGGGACTGGATGCCGTTCTGTTACTAGCGCGGTATTAAGTGTTGTTCAAAAGCCGTCGCAGATTCTAATTGTACCATCTTTCTTTCAGACATTTGTGGGTGTTGTCCAATCTAGCGATTTATTGTTAGGATCCACGTATGAAATCACATCTTTTTCGATAAGTCTGTCGAGTTCACCTTCTACATTTTTTTGTAAACCCAATTTTATTGGAGGCGTCGGTACATATACAGGCTTCGCGTTGTTTTAAATGAATTTTAATTTGATAATTTTTAATCTTACCGAGTGAGCTCTCAAAAAGGATTTTATATTCCTGAATTATTTTGAACAATTCTCGATCAAGGTTATCGTTGCTGTACTTCTTTTGATGCTTGGGTTCCTTCAGCTAGTACACCGCAGACGGAAATTGCATGCCGAACGCTTCACTCCATGGCAAACCAAATATCAAAGGTTCTGCGGTTTCCAATACAACTACCTGGAGAGTAGCTGTCGTATTTTGCAGTTTTATGGTCAGAAACGTTTTACCCATAGATCTCAATTTGAAGTTTCCGTATACTTTCAGTGTGGGGCCCTTTGATAGTGGTGGTGATCTGATTCTCCTCCACAATGCTGTACTTATGATCGACTGTGCTGCCCCTGGATCCCAGTCCATCGTGCATTTAATGTTGTTGACTATGAAGCTAATTCTTTTTCCCTTATAAACGTAAAATATTGAGTCGTATCCCGGTTCGTCGTCGAAGCTGTTTGTCTCGTTCATTTTAAAAATTTCTCTCTTTTGGAAGTTGTTTCGGTTTCTCGTATATTTTTTGTTACTTTCAGTAGTTGTCTCGTTTTCGCTTTTATTTGTATTGGCATGTGTGTGTGTGTGCAATTGTGTAATTTAATAGAGCTCGACCATGCTTGATGCAGCACGATCCAAAATATCCTCAGATACCGCACTCTTCGCAAATGTTATTTTCTGCACGGCACTGTTTATGCATTTTTGGCTTACCACACTGTCGACGCTGGCTACTTTAAAGTTTTCTAACTATTTTATGTTTTTCCGAGTCTTGAACGCGTTCCACCGATTCACAACCGCTGGTGTCATAGTCTTTTTCTGCCACCTCTCGGGCTTGAGCTACAGCAAACACTTCTGCAAATGTTACTTCCGCATGTAAACTTTCACTGTTTTTTGATTCAAGGTCCGCTCAAAGTTGTTTTAATCCAATTTTGAGTCGTTTATGATGCAATCCCGTTACAAAGCGATCACGCAATTGTCGATCGAAAATGTCGCCATTGTAGCCGCAATCTCGGCTTAATTATTTAAGCTGATTTGCGTACAACTCAAAAGTCTGATCGGAGCGTCGAATGCTGTCCTAGAAATTCGTGAACGCCTTAAATCGTATTGAATGTATTTGGAATAGACGCAAAAATCTTTGCGTCAGATGTCTGCTTCTCAAATTCTGCACGTGATAAGTTTCTGGCTTAAGACACAACAAAAATAACTCACGTTTCGCGGCAACGTGGGCACTATTTGTTGAACAATGGAGGCCCCACATTCGACATTGTGCCTCAAAATAGTCAATAAACGTGGTGGCTTATATGTGGGTTTCGAATTTTTTGCACTTAAATGCCCTCATGATGCTCTGTAATTTGTATGCTGGATTGATTTCTGGAGTGCTGTCGTCTCGTCGTGTTTTCAATCGTCAATCCCTGTATTAATGATTGGAAGGCTCCCATAAACGTATTAAATTATTCTAGGTTCATCTTGAACCGTTTATTTCACATACAACACATTGCACTAGTAAAATCCGTAATTATTTTTTTATCTCGTCGCCAATGTTTTATTATACGGGACACGACCAAACAAGTCTGAGTTCTGATTACAACTGATTTATTCTCTTATATTATATTATCATTGAAGAGGATAAACCAGTTTCAATCAGAACTCGGACTTGTCTGATCGTGTCCCGCATAACATAACAATAGTCACTTATTTTTTTCTAATTTGCGACAAACGATATAGACACTGTTATTATTTTGCACACAGGTGTACCAACTAAGCGCAGCTTTCTGAATTATGTTTAAATTCGAAAGCGATTTCGTCATTTTAAATTCTTGTTGGCATCACAACCACTTAATTGGTAATACCTTTAAAATCATTAGTTGTAAACTTCTTAGAAAAATTTGCCTCCCGCTCAAAAATAATCTCAACGTCAACGTTTCATCTTGTACAGTATACATAAATCTCTCTTTAACCAAATTAACAAACCACCCCCTTTTTATTTTAAGCCCCCGCAATGATTTCAAAACATTCAATTATTTCCAAATACAACGTAATTCTGTCGAAACACTTTTACAAACAAAAAACTTTCGAAATTGGAAAGGTGATAAGCAACGAAAAGTAAAGAAAATTTCTTGCAATTAATTAACATTGTTAGTAATGACAATAGACGACGTGCCTTAACATAAAACCCCACTCACACTACAAAAACGGAAAGTTGCAAGCAAAAGTATATTCCGACTTTGTTAAATTATATCCTGAAATAATTTGAAACGAACTTTGGCTGAGGGGAACCACCGAAAAACATTCCATCAGCATAATTCAAGAAATTGAGAAGTGCAGGAAGGTTGGGGTAGGTTTATTTTGGGGGATGTGGGCGGATGAAAACATAATAATGAAAAGAAATTCGGTATTTTGGGGCAAGTTGATCAGGTGGAGCTTAATTTAATTGTCATAAAATAATGAGCAAACAAAAAAGTGAAAATTAATTCCACACTTTGAAGGCTTCCTTCGCTGAAGCAAACAAATTTCGTAAGAAAAAAAAAACGTTTCATAACTTAAAGGCATTTAAGATGCTTCGCTTCGGTATAATTTAATGAACGCTTCCAACGATATTTGCGCATCACCAAATGGTAAGCTACGATTTCATTTTTTTGCGTGTCTTTCACAATCAACTTCAACCCTGTCTAAATCAATCATCCAAAGGAAACATCCTACGCCGAATTAGACAAGCACGAATGGTTTTCGCATCAATAGCCCGAAATAATTACAATCCTTCGAGTTAAGGAACGCAAACGTAGCAACGTCCCCTTCCCCGTTATTGAGAAAAAAGCAACACCAGTAATGAATGATTGATCAGCTTTGACGAAGCAGATCCGTGGAAATACCAGGATTCCATTCACGAATCAAATCTAGCGAAATCCCTCAAACAATAGACTTCCTCCCGGCGGGGCAACAATCACTGTCAGTCATCGCATATGGGCGTGTGATACATACAATGAAAATTCAATGCTTAAACTTTCACTTGTATGAGCAAATATCACGCTCCGTTGTAATTTGAAGGACTTCGCTTGAAAGTAGATTGGGAAGTGTGAAGAAATCGTCGGGGGATTAAATGGCATGGAGTAATGCTAGAACGACTTGAAAAAAGGAGATAATTCGTGAGTGCTGTGTAGCAGAAAAGGATGTTATCGGGAACGATTTAAGCTCTCATGCAGATGCTGCTAATCACATTAGAAGATCCCATTACACCAACTCATCCTATTATCCTTAGATTTTTGCGATGAAAGCAAAAATTCTTGGATAACATTGCAGCTTTCGCTTCGTTGTGATGCTTGTATGGAAAACTTTAGATTTTACACTAGTATGAAGTTAATGGTTTTGATGGCATCTAGGATGGGAAGAAAAAAAAACGGGAAATGAAATGAAGATGATAATGATAAGCGAATTTACCAGTTTTCCTCGACTGACGACCCTTAGCGCACGTAATGAGATTCAACACGAAGGACGTTAACGTGTATTGAATGTTGTTTTATAGAACCAAACCCTTATGCTATTGGCAACATCACAATCTTAATAAAATATCCGCATTAATTGGATGCTACTTGCTTGAATTTCCTAGGGAAATCAGCTTTTCATCAATATGCAGACACTCAAAAATAATATCCTCAATGGGATCAGGAAACGATAGGAGTATATGATGAGATCTACTAACTATAGTATACATTCATTCCAATTATAAATTTCTTGGCTTTCACGCATTATTCTTAGTTAGCTATACAAAAATAAAGTTAATTATTGAATTTAATTAAGTAGCTTAGAAAAATGCAGAATATCAAATTAACTTAATGAAGTGCTTCTAATAACTAATTATATCAGATAACTTACAAGAGGATCCCTTCTAAAAATGAAAATTTTCCCTTATAAATAAAGATTACTTCATAGCCACTTGAATATACATCTGATTCAAGGATTTATCTGATTCCATACTTAAAATGACTGCAATGTCATGAAGGTGAAGGCTTACTGTGATATTTCTGTATTAAGAGATGAGATACAAAAATTAATATTCTTGATTCGGAGAATATCCAATCAGACAGCATTTTCCATCAGTTATTTCTCTTTTCCCTGGAAAGCATAAAGTTTGTTTCGAGCGTTCGGTTTTTCTGTCAGGTAACTTAGATGAAAATAATTAGATAAAATTCTCCTTGAAAATGTGAAATATCTGAGATAAGAAGCATTTGAAAGACTTTTCGAGACAAAAACAACATGAAGTAACGAGCATTGCAAGCGCTCAAATTTTGACTCGTTACCTTTATTAATTTTCGATATTAAAGACTGGAAATCATGTAAAGGGTTTTCCAATAAGAGATATTATTTTGAATAGCCCGCTATTTCGATAGGTCACTTTTGACGTTGTCATTTTTGACGTTTGACAAGTAAAACTACGCCATTTATAAAAATGGACCAAAACATGCTTCAACAATGCATTGAAATTATCAAAATTCGCTATAAAAATGGTGAAAATTTAGTAGAGACGGTTCGTAAAACTCCAACATTTTTGGGTCGTCGTGAAGCACCTTGTCGGACCGCAATACAGAAATTGGTGGAAAAGTTCGAGCTGTTGGGACAAATTAGTCATGTGAAGAATAAAACCCGTACACGTCACTCAAGAACAGCCGAGAATATTGCTGCTATAGCCGAAAGTGTTGAAGAAATCCTAGATTTGTCCATTCCTCGTCGTTCTTTGGAATTCGGCATTCCTGAAACGTCATTACACCGGATTTTTCATAAAGATTTGGGTCTTAAGGCTTATAAAGTTCAGTTAACGCAAGAATTCAAGCCAGTCGATCATCAACAACGTCGTGTCTTTGCTGAATGGGTCCTTGAAATGCATGAAAATAATTCGGAATTCCATCGAAAAATCATCTTGAGTGATGAGGCCCTTTTCCACCCCGGTGGCTTCGTCAGCAACCAAATTGTCGCATCTGGGGCTCAAAAAACCCAAGAGTTATTGTTGAAAAGCTTCTCTATCCTCAATGTGTGACTGTTTGTGTGGTTTATGGTCCGGCGGAGTCATTGGACCTTACTTTTTCGAAAATGAGGCTGAAGCAACAGTTACGGTGAACGGATTGCGCTATCGAGAGATTATTAATGATTTTGTATGGCCGGAATTGGATGATATTCATCTGGACAACGTTTACTTTTAAGAAGATGGCACTACCACACAAGCAACGAAACCATTGATCCTTTATGGGAAATGTTTCCGGAGCGTGTTATCTTTCGAAAAGGTGATCACAATTGGGCACCGAGATCTTGTGATTTAACACCTTGCGACTTCTTCCTTTGGGGCCATGTGAAAGAAAATGTCTACGCCAATAGCCTAGCGTCGATTCAAGACCTCAAAAATGGAATTCGTGAGGCTATCGAGGACATAGGGCAGCCACTTCGCGATTTGGTTATGGAAAATTTCATAAAAAGGGTACGGTCCTGTAAGTGTGGTCGTGGTGGTCATTTGCGTGATGTTATTTTTCACTATTAATGGCATACCTTCCTCTTCATAATGGAATAAACATTCGGTCATTCATACTAAACAAGTTGGGTAAACAGACCTACGCTCATGTCAGAAGGGTTTTGTATTCAATTTAAAAAATGCAGTCACCAGATCGAATCAAATCAAGAAACATGTCAAAGACGATTTTATTGGAGAAAATATGAAATACGAAGATCATACTATTATTAACAAAGTTGAACGAATTTCGACTTCTGAGGTTTTTGGTATTGTTATACTCATAAATATCTCCCTTGATAATTATTTCAGATGTCCATCCGCGACGGAGAGAACACATTTTTCATGTATTTCCCCCCTGTGCCCCCACTGAAGCAAAAACTGACAGTTTAAGAACTGTTTTGAAAAGCTCCCATGAAAACTTTCATTTCATACTCATATCGGCTACGTTTGATGATTTTTTTTTTTCAGGGGCCACTCCCCTGTACTGTTATCATCGATTAATAGCCAATTTTTTCGAATCCTAGAATGGTTACAAAACCCTTTTACTAGGAGCTCTCTCCCACCTCCTTGACTTGTTTCACTTATGACCATTAATTGTAGGTACTCATCTTCAGTCATTCATTAAATTGAATCAAGTGTACAAAGCATGCACCTTAAACGTTGAAGTTGGGAAAAAATAACTCAAAATTATTCAATCTTCGCATTTAAAACAGCCACTATTTTGTTTTACGATTACTGATACCACTAGCTGAACCGATTCTCAAAGATATACATGACACCTATCATTCCTGAAATTTTCATGCAAATCCTAGCAAAACTGTAGTGTCTGAGTCCGTAAAAAGCGCATGTTGTTCCATAGCCATATGTTGACATAGTAATAAATGCAGCGTATATTGTTCCATAGCAATACAGGAAAATTTAAACCGCTATAACTTCACTAAATATGATTCAATCTTTATGAAACTTTCAGGATAGATCAATCTTATAAATAGTCATCTACGTGCTGAATTTCATTGAGGACACCGTTAAGATTTTATTCAAGAAAACATAAAATCAATAAATCATACTATTACTAACAAAGTTGAGTGAATTGCGACTTCTAACGTATTTGTTGTTGTTGTACTCACCAAGGCCTACATTCCTGGTTTTTTTCAGATTTTTCAGATCACAGGTGTCCAATCGCGAGGGGGGGGGACACAAATTTTTCGTGTATTTCCCCTCCCTGTGCGCCCCTCGAAGCAAACTTTACCAAACGAAGACCTGTTTTGAAAAGTTTTCATCAAGACCTTTCATTTGATACCCATATCGGCTACTTTTTTTGGGGGGTCACTCTCATATATGGGGAGACCCCCCTAAAAAACCTTATAAAATTTTTTTGTAGTTGAACTTTGAAGAGATCACCACTTTACACCTACACACAAAATTTGATGTTTCTAGCTTAAGTAGTTTCCGAGAAAAACTGCTGTGACACACGGACGGACGGACGGACGGACAGACGGACAGACTGGTCGCGAAACTAGTAGGGTTTCGTAAAATTATTTTACAAAACCCTAAAAATGGGATTTTTCTTTTAATATCAAAATAACACCTCTCATTGGAAAACCCTGTATTTACCTGAATTTTCTCTACTTTAATATGTTGGAATTATTAAACATGATTTTGCCAGGCCTTCGGTCCCTCAACAGCCAGACCTGAGGTGGCGGATTAAAAAATATCCCAACCGGCTGGCTAATGGGTAGGTGAGAAATAAAATACCTCTCGCGGACCAAAACTAGCTTAATCGAAGCACTTATAACGCTCCACTTAGCTCCGCAGCTACAAAGATTAAATAGGTCAGTTTGAAGAAGCTGACAATCGTCGGGAGGTCTAATTATACGAAATACTTGGAAATCATCAGCATAAAGGAGGCAAGGAGATGATATTACAGAGAGGAGGTCTTTAATAAACAGTAAAGAAAGTAGGGCCCAAGAATTGTCCCTTGAGGGACACCAGAAGACGGATGATAAAGAGAAGAGATCGTTTTATAGAGAGTATTACGGCAAGAACGATGAGAGGGATAGAATGACATCCAGGAGAGTAGGGAACCGATGATACCAAGCATGGATATTTTTTCTCCAAGAGTATAATGGTTCACAGAATCAAAAGCTTTGGAGAAATCAGTAAAGATGGCTTCCGCTTGAAGCTGTTTGTCCAATGCTCTTGCGATATAATCTGTGAACTCAATTAAGGTTGATGATGTGGAAGCCGTGTTGCTGCAGTTTAAAAACCGAGCTCAATGAGTCTGAAAGCCTGTTATGCTCAAGGCGTTCAAGCAACTTAGGGAAACAAGAGAGCAGGTGTATAGGACGATAGTTTGAAACGATTAATGAATTGCCACTTTTAAAGATGGGAACGACATTTGCATCTTTCCAATAAGTGGAAAAGATGCCAGGCTGAGGTTGAACGTGAGGGATAAAGAAAAGTATAGAAAGGAACTAAGTGACTTTACGAATATATTTGGTGATTCCTCAGGACCGTCAATGACATTAGAATCAAGTGAACTAATTAGGGATTCAACTTCAAAAAGATTGGCAGAGTAGGATTCAATTAAGACTAGACTGGCCTGAATTGAATTAGTGGAAGGAAAATAGTGGCTTGAGGCTATAATGTAGAAGAAAAGAATTGGACAAATATGTTTGAAATATCCTGTAGGCTAACGGCTTCGGTGTTGCTTCATTTAACATTACAGGGAATAGAAGCGAAAGATTTTAACACATTGAACGCTTTGTCAGTCACCGGTGACTGACAATTAAGTATTCTAATTGAGCCGTGTCAGTCGTCGTTGACTGACACTACATGGCTACTTTTATCTGTTTATCTTGCGCTGCCGGTCATGCTTTCCGTGTTAAACTCTACTAGGTTTACCTGACGCTGCTCTTTTGTGAGTTCCTGTAGCTTGGCCCGAGAATTTCCCATCAAACAGTAGTCGATACATAGACTCAAAAATGTGGAAAAAATATTTTTGAAATTAAACTCTAAGATCTCGCTATTCACACATATTTTTTTATTAATTAAAAATAAATGGTTCAAATGAAAGTGTTAACTTCTATTAAAAAAAAAACATGTGAGTTTTTCGGAAGTTAAATCAAACAAATATGTAAATTAAATATGAAAATAACAGGTAAGTAATAAAAAAACTTGCATAATAAAATAACATATGCCGGTTTTCGGGTTGAAAAGAAAATTAAATATGCCAAACGTAAATTATTTTAAAAATATTATAACAAAATAATCAGAATGAACAAATTTAAAGTTACAGATAGTATTTTATAGATGTTTTTTATTAAAACATTTCAAACAATAGTGCGGTTGAGATGGACATACAGGACAATAAGTTACGACTTGTGAAGTTTCAGTTCTGGCATATAGTCTGCCATATTTCTTTGCATTATCACTGTAATATCCTTTACAACACTTTCTTGATAACTTAACTGGACCTCCTTTGCTTTTAATTTGGTGTTTTAATCGCCTTGGTCTTGGAATAGTATCTGTCTGTTCTCGGTTCTTTCGTTTGCAGAGATACTCTACGATTGTTTTTCTGAATTTTACTACAGATAGGTTTTTATTTGTCGTGGATTTACAATAGCAGTGTTCAATCTTAACTCTATACCTAACTTTTTGTAACATTTTAAGCTCTTTCGTAGAGGTTTAGCATACGCAGTCATTTGATTAGATAAGTCAATAGCCCCGTTGGTTTTATTATAGTCGACGACTATTTATGGCTTATCCTTGCTTACATCTTACACTTTGTTTATAGTTTTTACAAATTTCGTGGAATGTTCCGTTGACAACAATAAAACGTCTCGTTTGTCTTTCCACTTCATAACGGTTATCCCTTTTTCATTTTCTTGTGCCCTGAACCCCCCAATTTTCAATTTTGCATTTACCACTTCTTTTGGTAGGTGTTTTCTATTTTTTCGCAGTGTTCTAACTAAGTGAGTGTCCTTTGTAACAATTGTTCGGCCAATTTTATACTAGTATACCAATTATCTGTACAAAAAGTATGACGTTTGTTGAACACAGAATGACACAACTTCATCACTTCATTAGTTGGTGTTGTATCTACAGTATCGAAGTGCTTGCCAGCATATATTTCTAACTTGTACTTATATCCAGTATATCCTTTATTCCGTTTTTGTGTCTTTTCTATTTATTGTATTGCCTGAATATTATCCGGCCGCGAAACGGCACCATGTTCTCATCAGCGCATATATTTTCATTCGGAGTATAAAAACGCGAGAACTTATAATTTATTGTATCAACCAATTTAAATGAGCCGATCACTTTCATTGGCCTCTTGATTGTCCATAAAATGAAGCATTCTCAGCAATACTTCAAACCTGTTTTGGCTCATTATGCTTTTGGCGAATGGTTGACTGAACATTGAGTCATTCGACCAATATTCACTCAGTTTGGGTAGTCTCACAAGACCCATATACAAAATTAGGCCAAACAATGAACAAATTTCATCTTTATCTGTTGGTTTCCTATCTCGTAAGCGAGATTTTTTGATAAAATATTCTTGGCAAGTAATTGTTCAGCACGAAAATTTGTAAAAAAAAAATGCCATGCGGCTGAAAAACTCATCAAGCACAAGCAATCTATAAAAAGGTTTTGCATTACTCATCGAACTTCTCAAACTAAAAAGTATCAAACCTGGTGATTCTGTATATGGAATCACACTCTGTTGATTTCCTATGGCTTCCGACCATTTCGACGATGATGGACTACTGCCTGAAGTGGATGGCTTAGTAACTTCATCTTCACTCTCAGAATCAGTTTATCTCTGCGTAATTAAATCATCACTTTCATTTGACGATCTCCGCTTCTTGACTTTTATTAAAATCCTCAGACTCCATTTCAGGGTTTTGCTGTAAAATTATATACATTTTAAAACAATTATCGATACAAGTTCAATTTGGAGTTGATACTACCGTGTAAATTATGTAAAGTTGTTCTCCAGTCCGGAAACAATGTAATTACACGTGATGACATCAACCGACTGTTGAGAATTTGGTCATTAATCCCTTTCTACCCATGCGATTACCACGCGCTTGACACATGCATGTTGGTTGTATAGCTAGATGACTACCAAAATGCCTGACGCGGCGCAAACCGAAAATTTTTGCCGTTGACGCTTCGTCAGTCACCTATGACTGACGGCTATTAAAACTCGGCATTTTATGCAAAAATGCATCGAAATAAATAAAAATATTTAAATTTTTATACATCCTTTTAAATAAAACCTAAATACAAACATTTTTTTTTTTGACATTTTGCGAAAAACCCGGTTGGAGTTCAATGTGTTAAGGATTGTACATAGGACTATAAGGGCTTAACATTGATTGTCATTAAGCAACTCTCTAAACTGCTGAAGTTATTCTTCATGGCTATCTTCGTTTCGCTTTTAGCGAAAGAACGTAGCCTACAAAAGACAGATCAAGCATTTTCCGATCCAGTTAGCTTGAATCGCTAATACTCCTTGTTTTTGGCTTTTGAAGCACTGAGCACTCTGTGAGTATGCCAAGGATTCGTTTGGGTCATACGAGAAGCTTGCAGAGGCATATATTTGGCAATCAAATTATTGAGGTAACCGTGGAATTTGCCTATTGCACTATCGCTGTCAAGCCTAGAAAAAAAGGCGCACCAGTGGCCAGAATTAACATTATATTTAATTGCTTTATAAAAAATTGCACCTGAATTTGGTGCTACTTCTTGGGGGTTGGATGGCATCCATCGCTAAGTCGAGGGACAGAGATGGATGGTGTGGATCTGCCTTAACATAAGGATGCAAAGTATGAGAAACAGATACACAATCGGGTCGGACATTTGAAAGGACAAGGTTAGGTAAACCACCATTAAGGTTACGAATATGGTTAAGTTGAGAACAAGCGCAGAGGGAAAGAAAAGAAGAAAGCAACAAAGAATAATGATTTGTAGAGGGAAAAAAAGGAGTTGTGTGGATGTCCCCACACATTAAAATTTCACAATTAGGATGACAAACAAGGAGATAAGAGAAAAACTCATTAATTTTTCACCAATATCCCAGGTGGCCAAAAATTGCTTTGGGCAACTAACACACAGTCCTCGTCTAGTAATCAAGCAGTCACCTAAGCCAACTGCTCGAAAACCATTTTATCCCCAATCCAATTTTAATGGTAAATTAGAAATTAATTATATAAATCTACAATTCAAATTTAGACACGGAAACTCCTTGTTAACGCAGTTCATCCACGAATTACATTGCCAAATGCAATCTACAGGGAAGGATGAGCTGGCTTGCTAACTGCCGTTGCGACAGGTTCCGTAAGGTAACTGTTGGTAATAAGGGGGAATCCACTTTTGATCGCCATGCATTGCGTGGCGATCCATTAAAATTAGAATTCGATCCGTCTTTACTCAGATATTTTAATCAAACTCTTCTAATGGAGCCACGTTCTAATTCAAATTTCTGCATTGAGCAAGAGAAAATGATCGTTCGCGTTATCTCCGCCACCTGGTCGACAGCTTGCCGGGAACTTTAACGCAGAATTCGCCATCCGTGGTCATAAAAAATGTTGGGAAATTTCGCTAGTTTTTCAAGCAAAGCAAGTCTTTGCCCACCTGCATGCAGTTCTTTATGATATTCAGCCATACAAATTTCCTTTGAATCAGTTCGCTTGCAATTTGTCCACTCGGATGCATAGCGTTGTGAACCCAATCAAAAAATCTTCCAGAAAAAACCTGCAGAATATATGGGCATGTGACTTCCGTGGAAAAATCGGAGACCACTTCATTGTCCGAATCATCAACACGCAGCTTCAGTAATATGCACGCTGGCTCCGAATTAAGGAAGCTTTCCATTTCCGTATCCCTTATCTGAGGGACTGCCAGTCACTGTGCATCAATGATTACCGGAAACTCCATTGTTTCTCCCCAAGAAAGCATACCTGCTACGCTGTTGTGCTTACATGTTATGCATTCGATGGCCGTTGTGAATTCCAAAGTGAATTCCAATGATGAGTTTTTCTGGGTAAAGCCTTGTCAGAGTCGAAACTGAACCTATATATCAATGGCTTGTAATCCTTCCTGATTGAAGAATTTCGGGCTTCGACTATGTGCTGAAATTGTATGGCATCCTTAAAAATTTGTTATCAGCTCCTTATCGTACGTATTATAACATGTTTCTGGACCTTTCAAATTTCTTGAGTAAAATCCTGACGGGCGCCACAAGCCATACCTTTTATGCTCCAGAGCGCTGCCAATCTCCAAGTTGGAAGTGTTGGAGCTGAAACCAAGTGGAGCACCATTATGCGAGCATATCAGAATTGTTGCGCTGCTGAAAGCCGCCTTGCATTCATTGTATGCTTTTGTGGTATCCTTATTCCATGGTACAGGACGCTGGTGATGATGGTGCGTGTGTTTTTGCAGCCCCTATCAGAAACCACTGACAGAAGCTTACAACACCAAAAAACTTCCGCATTTCACACAATTTTGTAGGTTACTTTACGTTGACGATCGCCTAGATTCAACTTGATACCAGTTTCATGTCTTTGTTGGAGATGCTGTGGCCATGGTCCCCTACCTGTCGTTTTCCTAGTTGGCATTTTAAATGTTGATTGACAAACTATATTTTTTAAACCATTCCAACACTCAGTAAGTGTTCTGCCTGCTCTTTGCGACTTTTCGAAATGTAACAAACTTGAGTCCATGCAGGACTTTGTTTATGAATCGCAGAAAAGTTTGGGTTGCGCTCCGTAGACTGAATTTCATAAGTGGGAATCCGAAAAGGCCACGGGGGCTTGGTTGTAGGCGAGGGTTAAATCTAATATGGTGGAAATGGTGGCACCGTCACCATAAAAAGCATTACGTGGGTGGAATCAACGCTCTGTTTGGAACCGTATCTGACTCATACTTCTATAACCGTTACACACACAAACCAATCTCCAGGCGTTTTTGGTAAAGGTACATTGAGCTTGCATATGCACTATTGGACGGTCGGTAAATACCTTGCTACATCATGGAGTCAAACTCTTGCTGAGCTATGCGAAGTTTGCATGGTGGGAGCCTAGAAAATCGTTCAGCTATCAGGGGCTCTTTGGTAAGGAAATGATACTCTACATTATGTTTCCCCTTCGTAATGTATTTTTGAGATGCCATTACTTCTGGAAACTGCTCGCTTGTCCGATGAAGCACATTTAAACAAAAGATTTTCCATAGGATGGGTTCCGCCGGTAAAAACTGTCTGAAAACGTGCGTGTTGAAGTACTGCCTAACATGTTGACTGCATATAATCGCTTTTGCAATACTTTTCCTGATCCGCGATAAATTTATCGTGGTATCACTGACACTTCTGTGCTCGTGTGACCACCATTTGCATTTTTCTTAAGTGCCAACTTGAGCGTGCACTCGCTTTCCCACTTCCGGATAGTGCTGCCAAAATGTCGATGGAAGAAATAGATTTTTAGGCGGTCTCTTTTTTTTTCTAATCTGGGATCCTGCATACATGCTGCCAATGCATCCACAGCTAAATAGTTCTCCAGACGTCAAAACTCGATCCGGGCTACGGGGGAAGTGAAGTTCTTCACGGAAAATTGATGAGACTATTTTATTCCCGTTGTGCTGCACTTGGCGGAGAGTAGTTGAATTTCACTAACTCTCACACATTTGTAGGTCTTCACTACATTAATAATACACTGGGTGCTTGTTAATCATATTTAATTACACACAGTCCAAACATAAGTACTTGATTTGAGAATCTCAAGTCCAGAAGCAAACTAAATGCTCACAGATCAAGCGTTGGTGAAAAGAGAGTTCTTTCCTCTTATATAGGAAATGTATGTATTGTCTCTTGAGTTTCATTTACGGGACCATACGGTTGAGTAGCGCCGAAGATAATGGACTGTTGTGGTTCCTGATGAGTGTCTGTCATCCTCGATGAAACTGAAAATTTAAAGCTCGTTCAGCTTTAGTCGAAATTGAATCAAGTCAAGGAATAATTATGCGGTCAAGAATGGTTCTTAGTACTTTTATAAGAGAGCATTGATGGAACTGCAAATTTCATAACAAGAAACTACATATTGCATTTATTTTTTCTTCTACTGCATTTATCGGGATTAAATCTCTATTGATATATATTTTGATTCAATATTGACAGCCTTCTAATCATTTTTTTCTTTCTTTCAGGTAAGCGATTTCTAATCAAGAATGACATGTTTGGGATCTACCTGTTTGTAAGTCAAGCTTTTTACGATAATGGTGGAGATTTTTTATATTTGTCAAACAGTTGACATTAAAAATTTTGAAATGGTGTATATTTTCCATTTACATTTAGTCATGTTAATCACTTTGCCAGGTGAGAGAAACTATAAAGTAAGTGCCAACTTTTAAAGAAATTTTCTGTTAAAAATTTGGCATACCTATCACGAAAATTTTAAAAAGAGTAACTTCTAAATATGTACTCTAACCCAAGCATCCGCAAATATATTGAACGCCTTGATACGACCATGAGCTGTATGAAATTTTTGACGAGCCGGAGGTCTCAAAGATTGTGAGACTGCGGAAACTGCAATGGGCTGGACACATGAATCGTATGAACGAACAACGAAAACCCAAAAAGGTATTCGTTGGAAGAACTTAAGGCAGGAGGCCAGTGGGGAAACCGACCAAACGCTGCTCTGACTCGGTCGACGAAGACAGTTCATCACTGCTCCGATTTCGAAATTAGAGGTTGCGGTAAATGGACCGAGAAAGTTGGAAGCGCTATTTGCAGGAAGCGAAGGCCCGAGAGGGGCTGTAGTGCTAAGAAGAAGAAGAAGCATGGGTCCGCATCAGCTTACTGCATATGATGTTGATTTTTGTCGAAGGTTCACGCGATCACCCTACAGAAACCAAGAAGAGCCCCTAGTTCCTTATATGCCAGATATTTATACTCCGTTGCATGATCTATCTAAGCCATGCGTTTGTTAATCAGGCTTGAGTAGTCATGGATTAAGTATTCTAATCTTTTTACTTACTTAACGCAAGCTTATTATCTGCTTGAATGTCTATTCATTTGACTCGTTGATCTAGATCACTGTAGCTTGTGCTTACACTCCTGTTCTTTCCTAAAAGTTGTTTGATTTCTATTTTCTTGAAGTTAGGCCCAATGAATTCGGCTTATCCTTACGGCCATTTCTGTCATTCCATGCCATGTTGGATTTATTCCGATTCCCTTATCGCCATTGTAAGCGGAACTTTGTGTACATTTCTTGTATTCTGACGGAATGCCAGCATCCAATATTTTAGACCTTCTGCTCGTAACATTTTGAGAAGTAAATTACCAGGTCTTAATAGCTATACAATAATTACAGAGCTTGAGCGATAAACCGTCATAGTTGGATATGTGGTGAAAATTCGTTGACGTCAATATAATTCAACCGATCTTGAAATTTATTGCACAATACATGAATGAATCCAGGGCATGAGTCATTTCTTTAAACATAAGGAACTACACTACTATAATATAACAAAGGAGGAATTAGAAGCATTTCTAGGATTGTTGCTGCAAACCTCAATTTGAAAATCCAACCATGAACATTGCCAATCTATCTTTTTGTCACTTTGTTGTTATAAAAGAAGGCTGTCGGTTTAATCACGCTGAAACAAGGTGGGAGAAAAGAACAATCGTCCCTGCTGCAGCATTATCGGAACTTCTTTCTAGTTTTTGGGAACCTTTCAGAAGATATTTGTGGTCAATGATCGATCTAGAATACACAAACCTCTACCTCCTTCCAGGGGTTAGTTAAATTCCGAGTGTACATGCCCAATTAACCTTGAAAGTACGAAATAAAGTTAATGAACTTGGCTGATACTCATACAGGCTACATGTTAAATTCCTACAAATATACACTGGAAAAGGATCTGCTTCAAGAAACCTTACAGGCGATGAAAAAAATTACAGGTCCCAGCTCAAGTTCTGCTTACGTTAACAGCCCCAATAAAGGGCTGCAATCAAAACGTGACAGCTGACAACTGGTCCTTCTCAATAGAGGCAGTAAATGAACTTGGCAAAAGAGGTTTGACTTACGTTGGCACCATGAGAAAAAACAAAAGGGACCTGTCCCCCAGAATTTACTGCCACCGAAAAATGACTCCCCGATGAAAAGTACTTTGTTCTCTTCAAAAGTGAAGAGTAGCAAAATTTTGAATATTGTATCCTTTATGCACTGTTCTAAAGGGGCAGAAAAAATGGTAAATCTGAAATAAACCCGTTCTACAATGCTTTTAAGTGAGGCGTTGCGTTGTCACGTTGGTCCACAACTGTAGCATCTACCCTACTCAACCAAGGAATGAAAAACACCCTTTTTGTGAATATAGTGGAATAACAGGTCATTCATGAGTTCGTAGGATAATTGAGATGAAAAAAAAATTGTTTGACGAAACTCGATTTAATTATTCAACATAGTTACCTTTGAGGGCGATACAATGAGTAAAGCGATTTCCCAAGATTTCGATACCACTATTAAAGTACGATTTCTCTTTCTCATCAAAATGGGCCTCAGTTTCAGCGATCACTTCCTCATTGGATTCAAATTTCTTTCCATCAAGCAATCTCTTGAGATGTGAAAATAGGAAAAAGTCACTGGAGGCTGAACTTTAGAGAATATGATGGGTGGGTAAGCAATTCGAAGCCCAATTCATTCAGTTTTGCCATCGTTTTCATTGATTTGTGACAAGGTGCATTGTCTTCGTGAAACAATACTTTTTTCTTTTGCAAATGCGCCTATTTCTTTGCGATTTCAGCCTCCAATCGATCAAAAGCGGACAGTAATAGTCGCTGTTGATAGTGGTTCCTTTTTGGAGTTAATTGATGAATATTATTTCGTTCGCATAACAAAATACAGACGCCATCACTTTACTGGCCGACTGTTTCGTCTTTGCTCGCTTTGGATTCGGTTCGTCGACTGCTTTCCACTCAGCTGACTGTCTTTTGGATTCTGGTGTGTAATAGTGAAGCCATGTTTCATCCATTGTCACATTGATGATAGAATTCGATTTTATTGCAGTTTAACAGAACCAAACACTCCTCTGAAGCATCAATGTTTTGTTGGTTTTGGTCGACTGTGAGCTCACGCGACACCTACTTTGCACAGAGCTTTCGCATACTCAAATGTCCATCTAAAATGGTGAAAAGAATACCGTCTGATATCTTTGCTGTCAGCATCGTCAGATCGTTCATAACCAATTTGGGGATTTTTTTATGTTTTCTGGAATAACTGCCTCGTTTGGACATCCACTGCGCTCTGAATCATTTGTGTTGGTACGAGCATGGTAAAATTCACCAATCCACGTCTCTGCCATTTGTCTCGATAGAACCAAGTCCAGATAATGTTTATCAAGCCATTGTTTGGTTTCCACTGTTTTTTTTTCATTAAAGAGCAATGCTTTATCAAAACTCGAAATTCACTTTTTTCCATTTTTTTCAATATCAAAAGTTTCTTCGCACAAAATGCTATAACTCACGAATCAAAAGTCCGATTGCTGTCAAATTTATACATGTATTGTTTGAAGGTTTGTACTAATAAAAAATTATATCGGAAAAATTCTAGTAATGCCATCTATGTATCATCCTACCGAGCTATTGAATGGACTGTTAAAAATAATCTTCAGACATCATTTTGGGCGTCACCAAATTTGGCCTTCACATTCGACTTCAACAAGTTTGATAGCGGTTGAGCTATAGTAGAACATTTGGGTACAAACTTTCGGAAATATCCAGCTAACCCGAGAAACCCCAGAATGTGTCGAACATCTTTCAGCTTCAGAAACTTCGCAACAGATTCGATTTTTCTTTCGCTTGGATGGACACGTCCATTTACAATGATGTGACCCAAAACTTCAATTTTCGTCTGAAGGAATACACATTTTTTCCAGTTTACTCACAGTTTTTAATACACGCTTTACTTTTTCTAGTCCGCTCTCATAGTCTTCTGACAGCACGATCAAGTTGTCCATGCACTCGTACGTCAATACGACACCTTCCGGAATAAGCTCCCAAAATGCGGCGTTCATAAATTGTTTGAAAAACAGCTGGGGAGTTACATAGACCGAATGGTACTCTCGTAAATTTTAAATGACCGTCAGATACTATGAAAGCTGTATACTTCTGACTCACTCGTCCACCGGCACGTGGAAAACCCTTCTTTTCAAATCAAAAATGCTGAATGCTCACGCACCTTGCAGCGTGTCCAGCTGGTCTTCAATCAGCGGTAGCGAGTACCTGTCTTTAATAATTTTTGTATGCAAGAGGCGATAGTCAACGCAAAGTCCTTTTGAACCATCTTGTTTTGCTATTAGGACAACTGGACTCGCATAACCCGGCAGCGAACGGTCAAGTAGAGCGGGTAAATATTACGCTCATCCCGCTGCTTACAATATGTCTGCACCGAAGCCGGAAGAATGGTACAAATATCTGAGCATGGCTCAGCTGTCATTGAACACTACTCTCCACAGACGCCATTACATTTGCGTTTCGGAAATAATGCGCATATTTGTGAAGATGTAAATATTCGGAAGCTTGTCGAAAACGGGTGGATTAATGCCTTTGACGAAAACCGCGACAAACTTTGGTTCCAAGCCAAGGAGAGTATCAAGAAAATTCGAAGAGAGAACCGAAGTGTTTTTATCAAGAAAAGAAAAGTCGCAAATATTAATCGAGAAGGTAATTTGGTACCTATTCTTCGGACTCAGCAAGGGGCGGGCTTAAAACTAGCAGCTAAGTATTTGGGACCATAAGAAGTAGCGATAGTCTAGCGGAACGACAGATGTATAGTTCGCAAAATCGGCAAACACGAAGTGCCTTTGCAAACGTCAACGGCCGCTGATCACATGAAGTTGTGGGTTTATGACGGAAACACTTGTGCCTTCGAAGACGACCAGGGCGACGGCGACTATAAAGTATACCACGACGAAGAAAACATCTGATGGCGTATGTAATTGCAGGAGGGCGGAATGCAGGGAACGACTAACGAAGCAACCATACAGTAGAGCAAAAGTCAACATTAATTATTCATCGATGGCAGTTGACTCTTATATGTCTAATGAATAATTCAATCATATGAATCGGAGCGAAGCTAGATGAGGACCAATGGCGAATTCAATACAACGATGAGCTGTATGAAGTTTTTGTCTCAACGATTGTAAGACTGTGGAAGCTGCAATATGCTGGGCTCATGAATCGTATGGACGAACAATGGATACCCAAAAAGATATCCGTTGGGAGAACTGAAGGCCGGAGACCAGTAGGCAAAGTGAGGAAACGCTGGTCTGATTTGGTTGAGGAAGACAGTTCATCGCTGCTCGTATTTCGAAATTAGAGGACCCGGTGAATGGACCTAGACAGTTGGAGGCGCTATTTGCAGGAAGAGAAGACCCGAGACGGGCTGTAGTGCTACGGAGAAGAAAAAATTAAATCATTTTTAGTTTGATCTAAGCCCGAGTGTTCTCTTTAGTCGAAGGGATAAGCTTATCTTAAACTATTATTAATAAAGTTGAGCGAATTTCGACTTCTAAGTTATTTGATGTTCTTGGCCGTACAAATACCTACCTCCATGATTTTTTTTTCAGATTTTTTGGATCACACGTGTCCAATCCCGAGGGAGGCGACACCAATTTTTCCTATATTTGACCTCCGCCTACACTCCATGACGTTGGTAACACTTTTTAAGGTCTGTTTTGGCAACTTCTCAACAAAACATTTCATATAACACCCCGTAGGACCATATTCGGTAAAAGCATTTTAAGGCTACCTCTCCATTATGGGGGAACCCCTTTTAAAACCCGGTGAAAATTTATTGATAAAACTTTTAAGGGTCATCACTTTTTATCTAATCGTGAAGTTGAGTGTCTGTAGCTGCGATGGTTTCAGAAGAAAACTGCTATGCTACACAGACGTATGAGCGGGCGGACAGACAGATGGACAGGCAAAACCGATTTCAAAAGGGTTTTTTAAGTAGTATAAAGCCGTAAAAGGACAAAAAACTTCCACAAGAAACTGATAATTTACCCCCCCTTTAGAAGCCAGTTAATAATAACAGAGCCAACCACATTCTAAGGTTTTATTCCATGCTCTTTAATTCAAATTGTTTTTCGTATTTCCCCTTTTAACCTGACATACCTCATTCACTTTGTTTTCTTGAAATACCTCAAATGAAAATCTGTGTTCACTTTTCCGTTTTTGAACTATCAAAGCCATCTAAACTTTGTCTACATCTTCTATTGTTTTACCTTTGCACTAAATGTAGTCAAACTACCTTCAATCCAAAACAAAAACATAGCATTAAGCTTCTAACACTAGAAAATTTGTCTTAACTTTTTCACCCGCCAACCCTCTGTGGCCGTTTGGTTTTCAACAAAGTGCGTCGACGGAAACGTGGAAATCTTAACCGAACAATAAATAGTGGATAGAAGTTTCCTGAAGTCAGCAGGAAAGTAGAAACGGTACAAACAGCACCAAGTCCTTGGAAAAGTGAAAAAAAAATGCAAAAACTACTAGAATGCTGCTACCAGATTCCGTTTCTCAACACAATACGAATAAAAACTCAAGGATTGCAAGAGAGGAAAAAAGGGAACTTTTCTACTTTATTTTAACAAGTTTTCACTGGAAAAGTATTGGATTACCTTAGCATAAGAAATTGTGAATCTTTTTGAAAACTTTTCGGTAACCAAAAACTGTAAACAAAAAGAATTCCACGTTGAAATATTTTTCTGGTTCCCTTGTAGTTTATGTGTGTGCGTGTGATCCTTCTCGTTTTTTTTTGGTAATTTTATGTGTGCAGTAACTGCAACTGACACTAACCCGTACGTAAAACAAAAGTTACTTACAAAGTCCTTGTAATAAAGGAACAATGTTGGGTGTGCAAATGCGGACACAGTTTAGAAATGGAATAAAAGTTTGACTATTATCGGACGAGTTGAAAATGTCCTAGAGCGGCTCACAACAGGCTATTCGAAGTTAATACACTGTAAGCCACTTGCCAAATGCAGAGAGAGGAAAATGAATTAAATGGAGATAGGAAGGGTCTAGAAAAATAGGATAAAGTTTATCTTGTCATTTTGCTCAAGGATGCTTCATGAAGGCTTCAGGGCTTATCCTTGTAGCGTTTGAAATGATTTGGGGTTTTTCGAGTTGTTCTTATATTACTTTTTTATGAGCAAATGTAATTCGCAGGTTTTTCTTGATATCTGGAAATAATCTCAGATATGAAATTGGATAACTTCTAAAAGCGAAGTTTCTATACATTAGTAGAGCTTAATTCTGGTTTATCTTTAGCCAAACAATCGGCAAAGTGTGCCAAAATGTTATCCGAAGTATCCCCTAAACACTGCAGTGAGTAAGGACTTAATTCAGCATGCATCAACCACAACATACTTCAACTACATACTTCCTACGTCCTAGCCAGAAAGCACCATTCACATCTCCGTAAACATCCAACCTAATTAAGTCCCTCAGCATACATTCGCAGCTTCCTCCTCATTATATAGAATCACAAAAATTTAGCAAAAGCATTCATCTTGTTCCTGGAAAATATTTCTCATTGCGAGGAACATAGTTCGCTAAACATTTTAGCGAACTACGATCGCTACTTACTTAGTTAATCATGTTGTGCACGTCCTTATGACAGGCAAAACGATTCAGGGGGATTTCAATTAAGGCAGGCAAAACTCAAGCATAAATTCCATTCCAACTCCGTCCAACATTATGTCATTTGTCCTGATATTCTCCCTGCACCCTCATACCAGTTGGACTGATTGTATAGTGGTTCACGTATTACATACTTTTCGTTGAAAATAAAATATGTAAGTGTCCTTTCTGGAAAATTTTATTAAATGAATGAATGCTAGAGAATTTAATTTGGAAAATGAGACAAACATGAGATGATGGTGTATTGTATTTTCCTTTTGAATGTATTTTTATTGTGTGTATTTTGCTTTTGTTCCAGAACAAGTCTAGAAATATGTAGGATGTAGATTTTGTCATTACATTAGCATCCTAATGGGCATTGTTTACGAGGAAGGAGAATAATTCAATGAAATTTCACTGTGTTTATTCTTTTGGTTATGATGAAAACAATTTGGTTAATGCATGATTGCATAATTTTACCACATCAGCGAGACAGATATATCGGAAATTTATAATTTGAGAAACTGCAAAAAGATAACGCAAAAGGTTTGATGGTTAAATACAATTTATATCAACTTTGGTTCTTTCAGAAGAACGCCAAAGTCTTCTGATCCAGTTTTCTGCTAAATTTTTTAACAAAAATTATTTTTTTTAGGAAAAATTTTTTGAACTCAAGACAATGCTTTTCAAAGAATCAATGCTTTGCCTATGTTTAGATTTGTTAATTTCCTTTGAATATAAAGACTTTTTTGAAACAATATCTGTCATCTCTAAGTGACACTGAAGATAACTCCAAGGAGTCAAAACGCGTCTGATCACTTAAAAAAACCATGTTTAAAAAGGGTTTTTCCAATAAAAGGTGTTATTTTGAATAACCCGCTATTTCGGTAGATGTCACTTTTGAAGCTGTCATTTTTGGACATTTGACAAGTAGAAACTAAGCCATTGATAAAAATGGAACGAAACATGCTTCAGCAACGCATTTAACTGTCGCGTGTTATTGGTTCGCGGCCAATAATTTTAATGTTCCGGGAAAGTGAAAACGCAATGTCTTTTAATTTAAGTTAAAAGAGTTTATTTAATTGCACAATGATCAATCTACACTTTCACTAATTTTAATTTTCACTTAATTTTTAAATCTAACACTTGTCCATAAATTTCTTATCGCAATTGTCTTCTAAATCACTTCACTATTACAAAACACACTTTGCACTCAAACAATCAATTGTCTTTACTTCGCGTTCCACTATATCGCAGTTTTCTTATCGCGGTCGAATGAATGATGATCCCCCCATTCATTCAGCTCGCCTT
Source organism: Odontomyia ornata (assembly GCA_963969285.1). Taxonomy (NCBI): domain Eukaryota; kingdom Metazoa; phylum Arthropoda; class Insecta; order Diptera; family Stratiomyidae; genus Odontomyia; species Odontomyia ornata. The sequence goes on along the minus strand of OZ017740.1, from coordinate 27,742,752 downwards.
TATATAGGGTCTCTACCTATTCACCCATTTCTCGTTTATTGGCGAATGTTCTAGCTGGTAGATTCGAGAAAATTAATGAATGGAGTGACGTCACTTGCAGATGTTGATCATGCTCGTTGGGTTCTCGTGGTTTCGAGTGAATTCGTGTTCTTCATTGTTGTGAAAACAATTGCGACAGTAGCTCGCAGAATTATTTGTACATGTAACACTGCCCCCACCTCAGTTCTTTTCGCCCCGAAAAGATGTGTCGCCAGTTGTAGTCAATTCTCCCTGGGTGTAATATGGGGCAAGACGGTCCAGATGCACGATTTTCATTTTAGCTCTCGGCTGACGATGTTCCTGTATTCGGTATACAACGTCGTTGATTCGCTTTGTAACTCGGTATGGTCCCTCCCAATTATGTTGCAACTTTGGAGACCTACCCTTTCGCCGTTGCGGGTTATAAAGCCACACCAAGTCATCTTGCTGGAAGCCAGTAGAATTAGCCTTTAGATCATACCTGGTCTTCATGCGGTCAGTAGCCGATTCGAGGTGTTTTCGCACGGTCCGATGTATCTGGTTCAACCGTTGTCGTAGATCACTTGCGTACTCCGAGACCGTTTGGGGTTTCTCAGGGGGTGTTCCGAACTTTATATCGGCTGGCAAACGAATAGTCTTTCCAAAAGTGACTTTGGCTGGGGCTTGGCCCGTCGACGCATGTTCAGCGGCTCTATACGCCATCAAAAATAGTGGGATATGTCGGTCCCAGTCCCTTTGGTTCTCGTCAACCATTTTGGCAAGGTGTTTATTGAGCGTGCCGTTGAAACGTTCGACCATTCCATCGGATTGGGGATGCAGCGGTGTTGTCCTCGTTTTCCGTATTCCGAGCAGCTCGCACATTTCGCCAAAAACTAGTGACTCAAAGTTTCGGCCTTGATCCGAATGTAGTTCGCCAGGTACGCCGTACCTACTGACCCAATTTGACACTAGCTGTTCGGCTACAGTAGTTGCTTCCTGGTTGGGAATGGGGTAGACCTCGGGCCACTTGCTGAAATAATCGGCTACAACCAGCGTGTATCGATTTCCCCATTCAGATTCAGGAAAGGGTCCAGCGATGTCAACAGCAATCCTTTCAAACGGTACCCCTACGTTATAGGTTTGCATTTGCCCTCTCAGGCGTCGCTTTGGGCCTTTGACGGAAGCGCAAATTGTGCATCTGCGACACCAGTCCTCTACGTCTTCTCGAGCGTGGAGCCAGTAGAACCGTTCCCGCAATTTCGCTAAGGTCTTGTTAACACCAAGGTGGCCTCCCGAGGATCCTTCATGCATTTCCTTAACCACATCGTGGATTCGGCTTTTGGGTAGTATAGTTTGCATCCTATAGGAGCTGCCATCCGCCGTTTCCCATTTCCGCTTGAGTACACCACCCTCCACCTGAAGGGAGTTCCATTGTGCCCAATAGCTTTTCAGGGTTGCGCCCTGCGTTGAAACGTCCTTCCACTCAGGTCGCCCAGTCGTCTCCTTCCATACGAGCAATGGTCCGATGTCTTCATCGGCTAGCTGGGCATTTCGAATCTCCTCCGATGACCAACCTTCATCGAATTCGGCCGTTATCAGTCGCAGATCAACGGGCGGCTCCTTTTCCTCAATCCGTCGGCAATGCTTGCAGTTAGCTGGACATGGGCGACGAGATAGGGCGTCAGCATTTCCATGAACTCCGCCCTTTCGATGAACAATTTCGTAGTCGTACGACTGCAATCTTTCGATCCATCTCGCAACTTGTCCCTCGGGGTTTTTGAAGTTAAGTAGCCATCTCATCGATGCATGGTCCGTTCGAAGAACAAATTTCTGGCCATATAGGTACTTGTGGAACTGCTTGGTGGCCTCTATTATAGCCAATAGCTCCTTCCTGGTCACACAGTAGTTCTTCTCACTTTTTGAAAGAACTCGACTGTAATACGAGAGGACTCTTTCTTCGCCATTGATCTGCTGGGAGAGTACAGCTCCAATACCGCCGTTGCTTGCATCAGTGTCAACTACAAACATTTTTCCGGGTTTCGGATACGCCAGCACGGGTGATTCACACAGCTTTTCCTTCAGGGTCTCAAAGGCTGTCTGGCATTGTTCGTTCCAGACATACGGACGATTTTTCTCGGTTAGCTGATGGAGACACTTAGCTATTTTGGCAAAGTCTTTGACGAATCTTCGATAGTAGGTTGCCAGACCCAGGAAACTTCGTAGTTGGCGCTTGTTGTTTGGTGATGGCCAGCTTTTCACGGCTTCAATCTTCTCAGGGTCTGTTTTGACCCCTTCTGCTGATACGACATGTCCCAGGTATTTTACTTCAGCTGCGAAAAGAGTACACTTGTCGGGACTAAGTTTCAAATTTGCCAGTCGCAGTCTGGAGAAAACCTCTTCTAAGTTCCGCACATGCTCTTCGAACGTTCTCCCGATGACGATGATGTCATCTAGGTACACCAAGTAGGTTTTCCAGGTTAGACCACGTAGCACGTATTCCATCAAGCGTTCGAAAGTGGCTGGAGCATTGCAAAGCCCAAATGGCATCACCACAAACTGCCACAATCCGGTCCCGACTGAAAATGCGGTCTTCTCTCGGTCCTTCTTGTCGATTTCTACCTGCCAGTAGCCACTCTTGAGATCGAGTGTAGAAAACCATTTTGCGTCGGCTAAAGTGTCCATGATGTCATCGATGCGTGGGAGCGGGTAACTATCTTTCTTAGTGACGTCGTTGAGCTGCCTATAGTCGACACAAAAACGAGTACTACCATCCTTTTTCTTTACTAGAACTACAGGCGCGGCCCATGGACTGACAGAAGTTTTTCCATGTCCGAGATCAGCGCGCTCACTTCTCCTTGTTTGGCTATAGGGAGGCGTCTGGGTGCTTGCCGAATCGGCTTGGCTCCCTGTGTCTATGACGTGAGTTACCAGACTCGTTCGGCCTTGGTCATCCGGGCTTGTTGAGAAGATGTCACTGTACTTGGTGACCAGATCAGAGGCTCGTTTGAATAGCTGCACCGGCAATTTGACTTGCTTCAATATTGCAGACGTGGATTCCCGGGCTTTGTCTGTGTCTTGCCTCCTTTTCCAATGATGGTTGTGAGAAGCTTCCAAAGAGGTGATGGTGGAAACAGGCTGGCAGCTGCCGATGACTTCTCCCGCTTTGATGCTCGTGGTTGAGTCTGCGGTGTTAAGGACTCTAACCGGCACATATCCGTTCCTTAAAGATCTTACAAGGCTTCGTCCTACAATCAAGCTGCGCAATGCGGATGTCTTCGTTGGCTCTATCAGATAAGACCGGTGGTCTCCAGAATCACCATCAAGCTTGGCCCATACAATGCTCTCGGAAGATTTCGGTACATCAGTGTCAGTACATACCACTACATTCATCTTGGGGATTTGGACGCTGGGATCCTCCATCAGTACTTCGACATTCTGCCATTTCAATACACGTTTGCCCAAGTCTAACGTGATTCCATGTGGTCGGAGAAAATCCATTCCGAGAATGCAGTCATCCATAATGTTCGCGACCAGAAAATTATGTCGGAACACAAGGTCTCCCAACTGTATCTGGAGGTTGACCTCTCCATGAACAGGTGCAGTTTCTCCCGTAGCTGTCCGTAGTGAGAAAATTCTGCCCTTGTGAAGTTGTTGCTGTCTAACTAGGTCTGGTCGGATAATCGATCGGGTAGCACCAGTGTCGATTGTTATGGTGCAGTGTTCTCCGTCAATTTGACCCGGAAGGCATAAGTCTGCTTCTCCACGATGTAGTCTTGACACGGTGATGGTGGTGCTGGGGACGTCGATCCTCCTAGCCAACCTCTGCCCCACGAAGTTGGCTCTTACATGTTTCCCGACCCCTCAGTTTGAAGGGCTTCCATTCTGGGCTCCTGACTCGGTCTGGATCTCCTCCTAGCTGCACACCCTGGACAATAGCTCGGTTTCCTTCGCTTCTTGCAGTCTCTTTGCAAGTGCCCCTTCTCTCCGCAATTCCAGCATCTAGGCGCACCATTTACATGCGGGTCTCGCTCGATTTCCACGCGTTCACACCTGCACTCGTCTGTCACTACTTCACGAACCCGGGCAGTGGTACGAGTCACATTTTTCGCTGCCTCAAAGTTCAGACTGTAAGCCAATGCGTCCTTAACCGTTTGCTTTTGAGCTAAACGCACGGCTTGTTGCAATTCCGGGTCCTTTAGTGCGCTGATGAATGCCTCTGTCGCTGCATCATCTCGATGTTCTGGGTCGTAGGCTGGGTAAGCCAAAAGTGCTAGTCGCTCAATGTCTTGGGCTAGCTGTTGTAGGGTTTCACCAGGCTTCTGCACCCGATGCCTTAGCTGTGACCGATAAATCTGCTTTAGATGATCATCTCCATAACGCATGTCGAGCGCATTTATTATAGGATTCGAGTTTGAGTGCAATTCAACGGGGATCGTCTGCAACAGCTCGGCAGCTGGGCCTCTTAGAGCAAGAATCAATGCAGTTGCTCGTTCCTGCTCATTCCAGTGATTTATGCGAGCGGCTGCTTCAAACTGGGTTTTGTAAATAGTCCAGACCGTTTGCCCATCGAATATTGGTGCTTGTACATTTCTAGATGAGCTTTGCGCTGCGGTTATAATTGGGGCTGGTGGGGCGGTTACTACTGCCTTTGCTGCTTCCAATTCCTTTTTCATGTTTTCCATCTCATTGTTGATTCTCTCCTCGACCTGGCTGACCTTTCCCTCGACCTGGTAAACCTTTTCCTCGACCTGGTCAACCTTTTCCTCGACGCCTTTAATTTGCTTGTTGAGACTACCGAGCTCCGCTTTTATTTCGGTTGACTGTTTCTCCAGCTTCTGTGTGATGTCTGCCTTGATGTCTGCTTTGATTTCGATTGCTTGTTGGTCCAGCTTCGCTGATTGTTCGTTTAGCTTCGTTGATTGTTCATTTAACTTCGCAGCTAAACTGGATGTCTGTTCATTTAGCTGCGCTGATTGTTCATCTAGCTTCGCAGTCAGACTGGATGACTGTTCATTTAGCTTCGCTGATTGTTCATCTAGCTTCGCAGTCAGACTCGATGACATCAGCATTAACATTTGCATTAGCGCATTTTCTGGCTCCTTCGATTTTGGTGTTTCTACTCCTCCACCTTCTGCGCCTTTTTCCGCATCTGAGAACTCACCCGAATCCAGATTCACGCCTTCCGACTCGATCGCGTCGCGCAAGCGTGCAATCAGTGTGGCCTTTGTACCTTGCGTAGCCAGATTTCGCTGTTCTAACTCTTCCTTGAGCTCCGACATGGTCAATTCATTGATTCTTAGATGCAAGTTTCGTGGCATTTTTATTGTATTGGCTTTTTGTTTTTTTTTTCAACAGTTTTTACGTTAGATTTCACAACTGTGCAGTTTAAGAATGTTTAAATGTTTTCACTTTTCGAAATTTTCTATCTCACTTCTCGACACCACTGTCGCGTGTTATTGGTTCGCGGCCAATAATTTTAATGTTCCGGGAAAGTGAAAACGCAATGTCTTTTAATTTAAGTTAAAAGAGTTTATTTAATTGCACAATGATCAATCTACACTTTCACTAATTTTAATTTTCACTTAATTTTTAAATCTAACACTTGTCCATAAATTTCTTATCGCAATTGTCTTCTAAATCACTTCACTATTACAAAACACACTTTGCACTCAAACAATCAATTGTCTTTACTTCGCGTTCCACTATATCGCAGTTTTCTTATCGCGGTCAAATGAATGATGATCCCCCCATTCATTCAGCTCGCCTTTATATAGGGTCTCTACCTATTCACCCATTTCTCGTTTATTGGCGAATGTTCTAGCTGGTAGATTCGAGAAAATTAATGAATGGAGTGACGTCACTTGCAGATGTTGATCATGCTCGTTGGGTTCTCGTGGTTTCGAGTGAATTCGTGTTCTTCATTGTTGTGAAAACAATTGCGACAGTAGCTCGCAGAATTATTTGTACATGTAACAACTTATTAAAATTCACTATAAAAATGGTGAAACCTTGGCAGAGACGGTTCGCAAAACTCGAACATGTTTGGGTCGTCGTGAAGCACCTTGTTGGACCGCAATACAGAAATTCGTGGAAAAATTCGAGCTGCTGGGACAACTTAGTGATGTGAAAAATAAAATCCGTGCACGTCACTCAAGAACAGCAGAGAATATTGCTACTGTAGCCGAAAGTGATGAAAAAAACCCAGGTTTGTCCATTCCTCGTCGTTCTTTGGAATTAGGCATTCCACAAACGTCATTGCACCGTATTTTCCATAAAGATTTGGGTCTTAAGGCCTATAAAGTTCAGTTAACACAAGAACTCAAGCCGGTCGATCATCAACAACATCGTGTATTTGCTGATTGGGTCCTTGAAATACATGAAAATGATCCGGAATTCCATCGAAAAATCATCTTGAGTGATGAGGCCCATTTCCACCTCGGTGGCTTCGTCAACAAGCAAAATTGTCACATCTGGGGCTCGGAAAAACCAAGAGTTATTGTTGAAAAGCCTCTTTATCCTCAACGTGTGACTGTTTGGTGCGGTTTATGGTCCGGTGGAGTCATTGAACCTCACTTTTCCGAATATGAGGCAGACGCAACAGTTGCGGTGAATGGATTGCGCTATCGAGAGATGATTGATGATTTTTTATGGCCGGAATTGGGTGGTATTGATCCAGACAACGTTTACTTTCAACAAGACGGCGCTACGTGCCACAAAAGCAACAAAACCGTTGATATTTTACGGGGAAAATTTTCGGACCGTGTGATCTCTCGAAGAGGTGATCACAATTGGCCACCGATATCTTGTGATTTAACAGAGAAGGTCTATGCCAATAGCCCAGCGTTGATTCAAGACCTCAAAGATAGAATTCGTGAGGATATCGATGACATAGCGCAGCCACTTTGCGATTTGGTTATGGAAAAATATGGTCCTGTAAGCGTGGTTGTGGTGGTCATTTGCCTGATGTTATTTTTCACTATCAACGGCAAACCTTCTTCTTAATAATGAAATAAACATCCGATCGTTTGTATTGAAAAGTGCTATTTTTCTTATAATATCAAAATAACACTTTTTATTGGAAAACCCTGTATTTTGCTTTCAGCACTAGTACCCCTCTCCGGCCATCGCTTAGATATAGTTAAAGTTTCTCATTTGAGTCCGGGAGCTGGTCACAAAATGCTGGCCCTATCGAACTACCAGCTGAAATTGACTTTTAACTAGCAATTAAGAGTAGCTTGAAGCTAGACCAGCAGAGGCTGCCGTCAAAATTGGTGCATAAAGGTGCTAGAGGCCTCCTTCTGACACTACTACCAGTTGGAAGAGCCCTGCGACACAACATTTTGAGTTATAACGTCCTGATCGAAGTTGTATGCAATCTTATGAGTGATAAATTGATTCAAAATAATTCAATAATTCAATCTATTCCCCAATAATTTTTCGAAAATAATACAGTGGAACTTGGCTAACTCGAACTTCTATAACTTCTATAGAGACTAGTAGTCCCTGCTAGGGACTACTAGTCCCTAGCATTTGATATGAATTTCATATTAAAAAATTTTGGCTAATTTGATTTTAATTTAGATAATTCGAACATTTCGCTCGCCAAAAGCGCCAATGCGCCAGTTATAAACTCCGAGAATCCCCGAAGATAGCCTTAATCTTTCCTATCTTTGAAGATTCTCCAAGAGCTGCATGAGCTTATTTTACATGGACGTGGGAGACGATCGTGTCGTTATAGTCAAGTCAAAGCCTCTCTTCTTTACAAAGTCATTTTTGTGAATATTAAGTGTCTTCATTGCCTTGCCTTCCGATCACCCGAGCAGTCATTGCCAACGCCTGCAAACAGACAATTTATCTATAGTGTCTGTAGTGTTTTAGTTTGCTTGGGACTGAATTTTACATTATTGGTTGTTTTTTGTTGTACACGTGGCGTTCTCGTTATTTGTGAGACTTAATTTTCTCAGATTTGTTGTTTTTTGTTGAACGAATATTGAGCCAAGATTTCATCGTCAAACTCGCAGGCTTACAAATCACTAACATTATCTGAAAAGGTAGTCGCGATTAGGTAAATGGAAAAGGGACTAATGAGGAAACCGGAGATCGCTTGGGACTTTAGAATCCCCTCTGACACACTGCCGACTTATTTAAAAAAAAAAAAAAAAACAAATTGAGTAAGCAGGAGAGTGCTCCTACCAGAAGGTCTTTGTAAACATCGTAGGGTTAGAAACAAGTTTTCTAATAGCGTGAATCGATAACTTGGATTATGTATCCAATACTTGGATATGTAATCGTTCAAATTTATGCTAATGATGCACCGTTTCTTTCATAAGCACAGTGCAGCCACTATTTTGATCTAGCTTAAATGATTTTTCTGAATGTTCGGCCAATTGAACATATTCAAGTTAAATTTTCATGTAAATTGAAAGAAAAAAAAAGTGCCTAGGTCAATTTTAAATATGTACCAACCATAAACTCGTGTTATTGTTGTTGTAATTCCATACAATTGAAATCGCTACAACTCACTTGTGAACGTACATATCTTATATCAGTCTATATAATTGCAAAATTTCAAGAAGTTTAAATGTACCGTTTTGATTTTATGGGCGAAAATGTGAAATCCACAAATCACACTATTATTAACAAAGTTGAGTGTAGTTCGATTTCTGAGGTAATTGTTGCCCTTGTACTCATAAAGGTCCACATTCGTGACGGTTTTCCGATTTTTCGGCTCAAAGGTGTCTTATCGCAAGGGGGGACACACATTTTTGGTACGTTTTGCCTTCCGCTGGACCCCCTAATTCATAAAATGCTTTTTTCATTTCAGATTCTAAAACCTTTCATTTGATATCCCACGCGACTACCTTTGGTTAAAAAATTTTTTAAGGGTTCCTCGTTTTTTCTAAGGCCTTAACTTTTGAGAGACCATCACTTCTGACCTTTTCACAAAGTTTAAGCATTCTAGCTTCTATAGTTTCTGAGGAATCTAGCTGTGACGCACGGACAGACAAGTCGCATAACTAGTAGGTCTTTGTAAAAAAATTTTTTACAAAGACCTTAAAAAGATTTTAAAAAGTAAATTTGAGAACCGCATTGACCAGAAAAAGAGTAGAGCTGCAGCTAATCTCGATGTAGATAACTGTGTTTTAACGTGGTTTAAGCAGGCACGTGATAAAAATAGTCCACTGAGTGGCCCTCTTGAAAGAGGTAAAACTCAACAATTTGCCACAAGAATGGGGAAAACCAATTTTAAAGCAAGCACAGGATGGCTAGACTGTTTCAAAGACCAAAATAAAATTTGTTTTTAATCTATTTGTGGTCGTTTTGATCAGCATAAAGCAGGACAATGGAAGAAAGAATTAGAAAAGATCATCCAGGACAAGGAAATCAAAAACATTCTTAATATCTTTCTGATTTCGCTGAAACTCTACCAGCACTACAGATAGTTCCATATCTTCATGTCGTGGCCCCGCCAACGCAAATAGTTATATCTCTTCTGGCTTATGAGACATCGACAAATCACATCCATGATTGCGTCTCAACTTAACTTGGGCCTTTGGTAAAGACTATCAGCAGCGACTAACTGACAAAGGATAACATTGAGGGTAGAATTAAAGCTTTCTTAAAGCTAGCTGTACCTTCAAAGTGCAGCATGGTTCTTCATCCAGAATACTAGCCTCCTGGAACTTTAATTAAACCTTTTGAGGCGACAAAAAACAGTAAAAGTTTTTGTCGTCTAGAGGACTTTCTTCAAAGACTTTAACAACTGCTTACCCTAAACCTTTTTCAAAAAGTAATTTAAATAGAGATACTCGAAACACTTCTCGTAACTCCAATCTTCAATTATAGGCCCTTTGCTATTTAACATTTCCATTAATGACCTTCCCCAATAGAGTCGCATAGGAAACAAGTCAACATCTCCTGCAATATAATAGCAAGTGGAAGTCGGAATTGAGAAGTAAAGAGTTGAAAACTGTGCATGTCTTGCATAGAGCATAGGAAGAAAGGGACAGAAGATAGGAAAAGAGGGAAGTGGAGAACAGAGAGAGGCAGGCAATAGGAGAAAGAAGATAGAGTAAGACAGAAGACAGAGTGAGAAAGCAGATATAGTGAAAAAGAAGATAAAGTAAGAAAGAAGATATAGTGAGAAAGAAGATAGAGTGAAAAAGAAGATAGAATGAAATAGAAAATAGAGAGAGAGAGACGGACGACAGAAAGAGATTGAAGATAGATCAAGTGTTTGTGACGTTATGGTAAACACAGGAAACGCTTGCGAAAACTAATGCCGAGCTGGCCGATTAGCGAAAGAAAAACGTATTGCTAGGTGCACAAAATGCAGAACTGGTTCAATTATTAAAAAATAAAGCTAAAAAGAAACGGGAAATCTCAGAAAGAGAGCCCTTAGATGAAATACGAAAGGTGAGGACGTCTACATCTCCAAAGTCTTGTTCCTCTTGTGAAAATTCAGAAAGCGAGATTGACACACCTACATACTTCCGGAGAATAGACAGCTGGTTGTCATCAGAGGCCTGCATGGCGTTTCAGTCGAAGAAATCAAGAAAGACTTGCAGTCTCAAGGCTTCAACCCAAGACAAGTCTAGTATATCAAAATGAGAGAAGGTCTTCCCAGAGTAGTCAAGATTTTCTTCCCAAAATCTGAAACTTAAATTTACAATATTAAATCTTTTTGCCAACTTATGTGCATCATGGAGGCACATTATCCTCGAACGGGCCTGGGTATGTGCCACGATTGCCAACAATTCGGACATTCTTCTAGAAACTATCATGCACATGTCATTTGTTTCACCATTTCTCGGACTGTCCAAAGTTAATAGAGGAGAAGCCAAAATGTGTTAACTGGGGTGGAGAATATCCAGCAAGCTACAGGGGTTATCCCAAGAATTCAAAGAACGTGAGAAGGTCGTTTGCGCCGGTTACTGCAGCCCATTCCACACAACCGGCACAAAAAGAAGCTACCATGACTCATGCACTTTCATGCACACAAAATCAACCTTAAAATAGGGACCAAATGTTTGCCAAAATATAGACACAATTTTAAAACACGATGCAAGAGGTGATGGCAAACATGATTCAAACCAAACCCAACCATTCTTAAAATATCGTCACTAATGAGTTTCATGAACCAGATTTCAATTCTGACGTGGAATGCGAATTCCTTGCTTCAGCATTCTAGTGAAATACAACATTTTATATATGATCATAAATTTGACATCATTATGATCCAAGAAATTTTTCTGAAGCCTGCAAGACGCTTCCGCATCTCAAACTCCATTATGTACAGAAATGACAGGAAGAGGAGGCGGAACGGCTATTCTTGTAAGACAAACCCTGAGTCATTATCTCATTATTACATCCACACTTAAAAAACTGGAGGCTACAGCAATCAAGGTGCAAAATGATTTTTTAGAGTTCATTGTGATTTCTGCTTATAATCCTCCAGGAAATAGAAATCTCTTAAATGATCTTAGAGCACTTGCTGCATTTGAAGGCCCTATCTTCACCGCAGGACATCTAGATGCCACACACCTCCTTTGGAGGGCTGTGAAGAGCTGTGACTGAGCTCAAAACATTCATCACAGCCAACCACTTCAGCCTAGATATCCCCAGTGAGCCAACACATTACGGATTAAGAAATGACTTTGCACGGGACATTGGAATATCGCGAGATTTCACTCAAAATGTTCGGTTAAATGTCCTCGACGAACTGTCTTTCGACCACAAACTAGTCCTCTTCCTCTTAAAAAACATGTTCACTGATGTTTCTATGCAAGAAAAAAATATTACAAACTGGAAAGCGTTTAAAGACGCATTGGCCAATGAAACAAATTTCCAGCCAAAAGAGGCCCATATAGTCATCGCTCCGAGATAGGAAACAAATCCCTATGAACTCCCTCAGCACATCAAACAACTGATAAGGAGAAGGAATCAAGTTCAAAGGAGAGCTAGGTTTACAGGTAACGCATAAAGGCTACTCGGATGATAAATGAAATCCGTGATAATATAAGGCTATTCTGTAACGAGCAATGGGAGAGCTTTTTGAAGAGTCTCGAGCCTGGATGTGGTAGTGTCTGGAGAATGTCCAAATACTTTCGGATAAACAGAAAATTGTGGTACCGCCTATTCATGGTCCGAATGGGATGCGATTCTACGATGCCAATATGGTTGTAGCATTTGCAGATTCCCTGGGAGTGCAATTCCATGAAAACTCTTCAGACGAGGAGGAATTTGAAACTGAGAGAAGAATTGAATCTTCTTTCAACAGACTCCTAAGAGATAACATTCAACATGAAGACAGGATTGAACCAAATAACTTAGATGAAATCAAAAACCTTATACTGACACTTAATAAACATAAAGCATCTGAACATGATACTGTTACAAACACAATAATTTCTTGGCTACCAGGCAAATTTACCAAGCACTTACTGACATTATTGATGCAATATTCCGTTTGCAAAATCATTCCAAAATATGGAAATCAAGGGTTATTTTTGTTTTGCCGAAATCTCAAAACAAGTCTCTTTTTATCGCTGTCGAAAATTACGGTAATTGTGATTCTGCATCGACTTAATGAGGTTTTATCTGACAAAGATATTATACCGAAAGGACTATATGGCCTCAAAGCTACACACTCTGCTGAACTCTAGTTAGTTAGAGTGGTCAGCACATCAAAACAGGCTCAAACCGCAGGAATTCAACAGGCTCAGTTATGTTTGACATAGCTAAGGCCTTTGATAGAGTCTGGCATGCAGGACTTGTCTTCAAAATGCGTCTATTCAATATGCCGCTGCAGCTCAATCAAATTATTGGCTCCTTCTTGGAAGGCAGAACATTCCATGTCAAAGTTGGTAAACAACTCTCAAGCCTGACACCAATTGGTGCTGGAGTTCCTCAGGGCTCCCCCATCTCACCGGTTCTAAACTATAAATGTAGACTGCAGACTTTCTCAAATATTATTCGCTAATCATGCCTGTATATTTATTACAGCACGACAAGGAAGAGTTATCACTTCAAATTTGCAACGATCAATAAGTATTGCATTGGAATACTTTCTTAAATGGAAAATAAAAATTGATTCTGATAAAACATAGGCCCTTTTCATCACAAGGAAAAGACTACAAACTCCACAGAGACTTATCGTTGACAATGAAACAATAGACTGGACACCAACGGCTAAATACCTTGGACTTACATTTGACATAAGTTCACTTGGAAACAACACATACAAAATAAACGAGGATACTGCATTAGACTTCTGTCCTCTCTTTATCCACTCATTGAATCTAAAAGACTTAGCCTTCAAAGTCGATTGCTCAGATACAAGCAGATAATATGACCGACGCTACTGTATGGTTGTTTTGCTTTCTACCAGACGACAAAGACAAATGAAAAAGCACTTCAATCCTTCCAAAATAGAATCATTAAAAAGATCTTAAGAATTCCATGGTACATTAGAAACACTGACATATGCAAGGACATATGACTTTGAGACGGTTGAAAAATACGTACGTGATAAGGCATTGAAACTCTTTGACGAATTTGATCACCATACTAATAGTACCCCGGCATCCCTTCAAACTTTACGAAACAGGGATGAATTAAGGTTCCCAACTCTCCGCCAAATTAACCTGTAAAAATTATTTCTTAAAATCATATAATGACTGAAACTGAGACTGAGTTAAGGCGCTAACTCGCGCTAACTCCACACTTACCTCCTCCCCATACATCCCGCACCTTCCCCAATACATGTCCTCCCCAATACATGTCCTCTAACTGTGATAAAAAATTTTCGTTGCATTAACCCAAGCAAAGAATACTCATGCCTTGAAAATGTTCTTGACAATCTCCAAAATTGGTATTAAGGTAATTTACTTCATCTTAATATTCCAAAATGTTGTCACATGAGATTCACCATCAAAATTCATCGAGTTTTATATGAATACCGGATTCATGGATTTAAAGGTTTGGGAGTTGTACTTGTTTGTACTTTGACAACCATAATTCGTCATAACCACTAGAACTTCACGTGCCGCTGGTTTGTTTTACGATCCTCCTGCAAGTCCCTTAACATCTTAACCAGCATCCATCGATTTGTACTCTTAGCTCGGTCAGTCCTTGAGTACGCGTCCAAAGTATGGTCTGCTCACTATACCAATTTATCAGATACTGTTGAGACTGTACAGCGTTAATACACACTTTCTCTATTCTACAAATATAATCTGCCTTACAGCTCCCACGATGAGTGCTTACAGATCCTCAACATCCCATCACTCAAAAAGGAGAGAATTCTTAGACCTGTGTTGCTTATTTAAAATATATCTCGGTATTCTATCATCCAAGCTTTCAAATAAGGCTTTATAAATGCATTCAGCTGACATATTAATAAGGCCCTCTGCTCGAACCGGTATTTATTTTGATTTGTTTTTAGTAAGCGTACCACGTCGCTACAATGAACTCCAGCTAGGTTCCCTACAACATTCCTTAAACACTTTTAAAAGCAAGTAGCTCACTTTGTTGTTGTTGCATTTGTTATATTTTATTACCTATTTGTAATTGGATTTATGGATCTGTAAAATAGCGTATATAAATAAATCAAACTGCACTACAATGACTACTTTATGCAAGGTTGGAGCCAGAAAAAGCAGTCCTATCTGTAAAATCAAGTAAGTTTTGCGGCTTATCTACTATCATTACCCTAAGTTACTGCTCCGTTCTTTCAACGCCTGCCTGCATGACTAGGTCCTCCCAAAAGTATTGAAAAGAAATGTGGTTCATGCTGGTCAGTAAGGGAAAGGGAAATGCCAAGTCGCCATCTGCAAACCGATCGTTATGTATGTTAGATACGGCTGGAAAAGTGCTCGAGAAACTCATCAAGGGAAGACTCACTGCCATGATCCATGCAACTGGAGGCCTATCTCCCCGGCGTATGGCTTTAGGGAAGAGCGCTCCACTAATGATGCGATTTCAAAGGTGTTGAATGTGGTCCATGAGCAGGCACATACAGCCAGTTTACCTGACGCGTTTCACTTGTCTCGCCATGTTTGTCTTATAAATTGCATCTCGTCGCCAATGTCCTTCATTTTCAGTTAGAGTCCTTTCATTTGTTGTCGCTTCCAATATGATGCAATATAACAATATCCCAGCACTTAACTCCAGCAAGAATATTTCATTATATTCCTCATAGACATCATAATCCATAGTTGCGATTCTTTTTTTTAAATTACTAGTTTTTATCTTAGAAAATAGGAAAAACATTTAACCATTTCAAATATATTGATTACCAGGCTGAAAATTCAGTAAAGTTGAAAAAAGCAGTAATGATGAAAGTAATATTGTTCGCCAAGAATCTTAATAGCAAATAATGCAATTAGTTGTAGTTCAAAACTTATCCGATGAAAGCAATAAAAAAGTGATGTCCGAGAATTTAAAGTTATTTGAAAACTTATTTTCTTTAATTATATTCACACCACAATGTATTTTCATTCACTAAAAAAGACAGAAAATTATCATTTTACTGAATTTACTAGCAACCCCTATAACAATACAAATGGAATAGAATCAAATTTCGCTAGTGCTATCAAAATTTATTGTCAATATTCATCTCGATTGAAATATTCCAAATTTATTCAACATATCACCACTAATAAGCTTGTTGATTGGTAATTAACTTATATTCAAAAATAATGAACGCGCCTATAGTTGCAACATTGATAATTTCGCATATGCAATATATAAAAGCTAATTAAACTAATTAAATGGAAATTAATTTGACTACTCATTTATGGTGTTTATGTGCATACATTTCAATTCCTTGTAGCATAAATAAAATTATTCCTCACGTGTCAGCAGATTGATTGAATAATTTTTCATGTTTATATGAGTCGTATATATGTTAATTAATACTATTCAATGGAAACCGATAAAACGTGCTCAGCAACTTTCTTGGAATAAATTTTTAATAGCTTGCCCTGGTAAATTTACTGGAAATTTTAAGTCACTTTTGTTTCAGTTACAAATCCTTCATTTGATAACAAACAAAAACTCACATTTGTGATATTTACAACTTGTTCCTTGAAACAACTTTTTGAACTAAATTTTCGAAAGCTTGTTTTTTCGAAACTTCAATGCTCATTCCATCAAACCACTCACCATGCAATTTTCTCTTACTTTAAGATTCCCTTTTTCTTTTCACACAAGAAAAACATTTATTTTTCAACATTTTAGTTTTGTCATGGAAAAAGTTTTTCGTCTTTTCTCAATAAATTATAGTTTCCATAAGTCACTCACCATAACTACTACCAGTAGTCGCGCCGGGATAAATAAAATCCTACCTAAAAATCTACTACAACTGCCGCTAAAAAAGAAAACTTTCGCAAGAGAGAAATCTGCTCTGTTTCTCTTGAAAACTTATCGATAAAATTGAAGGAGCAAACAAACAAAGTTACAAATCATGTCACATTAGCTAATATTTGATTGCATCTCTCTACAACTTGAGAAACGTAGCATGTTAAGGTTTACCTTTTACGAGATTGTTTGCAGATTCGACAAGTTTTCCTCGTGTTGTTATCACGTTACTTAAAATCAATATTGTCACACATTCGAATATCATGTTATATGTGTTTCAGTGTGTGTGCAGATACGAAGGGATATGGCACGTATAGGATGTGTACAGTTGTAATATCTTTAGATTCTATTTTATGTCAAATGAAAATGTTACAACTGTTGCTTGGCATCAGGCATGACAAGAACATTTGACGCAAAAATATGACGCCCTATGGAATCTGAGAACAGAGCAATCCTTTTCAAATTTATTTTTGGTCAGTAGTGCACATTTGGGTTTATTTAAGACTGCTAAAAGCCTGTTGAATTAAGAATTCGTTATTTTGAAAGTCTGCTGAAGGTCCGACCTTTCGCTTAGTATTGATGAAGTTGCTCTAAAAATGAGCTAATTTGATTTTAATTCATAGAAGCAATTGAATAGAGTAGTCTGTGTGGTGCAATGGTTAGTGCACTCGCTGCATAAGCCGAAGGAGCCTGGTTCAAATCCCACTGGTGATAACGAAATTTGCTGTGAACGCACGGCCAAAGCATGGTACCGACCGTACCACCTTTCCGAGTGCTGATACATGCGTTTAAGATAATGAGATACTTAAACTATCTCTAAGTGAAGGCCCGAAAAGGGCTGTAGCGCTAACGGCAAAAAAAAATCTGCATGGTCGTAAGCATAATATGGAGACTTCTCGATGTCATCCTGCTGGAAACCAGATGGATTTGCCTTCAAATCATACCTGGTCGTCATGCGGTCAGTAACCGACTCCAGATATTTCTGCACTATTCAGGGTTTTTGATTTAACCGAAGTTTCAGGTAATTAGTGTACTCCTGCGTAGCTCCACACTGCTCAGGAAAATTGCTTTTTTCAGAAATGTATTAAGCTGCTGTTTCATGCATCGGTGCATGTTCTGCGGCCCTGCACGCCGTAAGATATGGCGCTGTTGTGGTCGAAATCTACCCTTGTTTACTTCTTCACTCGTTTGCACCTCATACTAACCTCGGACTTCAGTAAAAGACGCTATGCTAGCGGTTCACATTTGAATAGTTTATTTGTTCGGATTGTTTACCAAAAATATGTTTCAGAAAACTGATGCGAGCTGGTAATCTTTTAATACCATTTGCTTTGTTGCGCGTTGATGGGTTAGCTCCTCCTCACGGATGTGGCTTGACTTCGGGAGAGGCCTCGAGCGCCTCCTGGCAGGATCGATTGATATGAAAGGCTGACAGATGGTCTTAAAAGCCACCAGGCTATTCCTTTTATCAACATCTAACTAGCTAACTGGGATTCTGTTTAACAGTTGATGTATAAATTGTAGAGGGAGCTCAATACGCCACAGGAGTGACAACGCTACTCCTAGACCAAGCTATAGATAGCTAAACCAGGTTGCATTGAAACTTGTACCGTGTTTCACGAAGACTATCCACTATTGTACAGGAACTACAAGGCTAATGCCTATCCTAAGCTTTAGTGAACTAAACTGGGTGGTGTAGTGGATTATGAAAAAATAACTGCCTGCCTTTCTCTTAATCTATGTTGCTTACATAACATATTATTTACTTACTACACCTGGAAATAGTTATTGTATACTATTAAAAACCAATGTTGTTGATTCTGAATGATTGAATTGTTAATTTACTCATTGAATAAATTATGCCGACAATAGTCAATTGCTCACCTGTCAATGTGTCAGGGTTGTTAAACCTAAAAAACCCAATATTGTTAATTTTTCATTGAAGTAACTATACTAATAAACAATTGCTCACCTTCCATTGTGTTAAGATTGTTGAACCTAAAAAAATGTAAACACACTAATGGTGTGCTTTTGCATGCCTTATATTTGTTTACGGAAATAAAGGCTGCCTAGGAAGTTTAAAACTGGGTTTATTAAGCTTTTTGAGGACTAAGCAGTCATAAACGAGAAACACAATCAACGATCAAGAACGATCGAGCTAATCACCTCACAACTTGGGCTGATGCAACTAGCTTTCTCTCGTTGCTTTTCCATCATTGCAATATAACCGTAATTACAGTTCTCTCTTACTCCCAGCGTGGCTGCATTACTTCCACAAAATGGATGTCAGTAACGTCTCATCGCTAGTTATATCAAGCACTGGCTCTCTTTAAGGGCATGATACGTTCAATTTAATACCTTCCAGCTAGCTGGCTGCGATGGTCGCCGGTTTGCTGTCAACCATTTCGTTGCCCCCTCGAAGCCGCAAAATGGAATACCTCAAAACACTTATTGAAAAAAAACAAAGTGAACCAGAGAATGCTCAAATGAACACAAACAACCAAAATAAATGGCCTAGGAAACTTCTCAGACCTCTGCCAAAACCTGTTAACATAAGTTTAGGCAAAAAAAAATCGGATCGTCTTCGTAGGTTCTTAATATGCTTTTATAATTGAAAAGGAAATCCACACCAAAAAATAAATTAGTTGATTATCAGACAAAGTTGAATAAAAATTAAATAAAATTCACGAATTTACAATTCTAAGTATTCCATTGGGAGCCCCTTGCTGTCGAATATGTTGTTGTGCTCGCCTTGTCCACGAATTTTTGCAAGGAACAAGACATCACAAACTTTTTCCCGCTACCAGATTTTCGCTTGCCAAATATAAATTCCAATCCGTCCAGCGTTTGTTCAGCACTGTCGGATGACAATCGGAGGATGCATCCTGTAATGTTGGATTTCTGGTTGCTGGTGCTGTATTGTACCATGGCTGTGATTGAGCGTCACGATGCACGCGATTCGCTTGGTTCCTTTTAGTCCCAGCACGCTATACTGACTCGTCTGAAGGATTTTTGGGTTTCCTTCGAACGTTCGATTCGACAGCAATGCAAAACGCAACAATTTCGTTTTCTAATTCACTTCCAAGCACGGCACCAAGTCCAAAAACACTCTCCGTCCCTTCCTGAGGGCGAAGTTGGAGCATAAATAAACAATGCCAACATGGCACTACACTTGGATGAACCGTGGGTCCCCGCTCGCTGCCCGAGCCTGCCGAGAATTCAATTAAACACAACAAGTCACCAGAGCGAAAATCACCACTGCGCTCAAACGGTGCAAACTTCCAACGTGCGGTTGTGACTTCTGCTTGACTTTTTATCTGTGACTTCTGGACTTGATCTCGACTCGCTGAAATCACGAAACTCAACTGCGTTACCAACTGGCGAAGGCGTACTGTCGTTGCTGTCGTTCTCGATCTCGACTCAAATCCAATCCGCGAACTTGCGCCTAGCCGCAGGCTTGAAATCTTATTTTCCGCTTCGTGCAATCTCAAGTAGGACTTCCCGCGGTCATTTCTTTTGTTGAAAATTTATCGGCAGAAGACTTTTTTTCCTGGTGATGTGACAGCTATACAACTTCCCTAGCTTAAATCTGCATCTAACATATGAAAAATTTCAACATTACAATCTTATTTACATGCGTATGATAAGATTAGAATAATTTGACTCCTTGACTATTTATAAGCGTATTAAAGTCCGTGTTCCTGATTTTTAAAGTTATTTTCTGCATTGGTGAGAGAGAGACGGCCAAGCGTTTAGTGTGCGAGGTGCTTCAGAGGTATCCCCCAATTCAAAATTGTAACAGGCTATAGGGGGTTGTTGAGTTGAATTTTTATAGGAAATTGCAAGCTAATTACTTATTGCATAGCTTTTATAATTTGAAAAGCGACTACTTGCAATAGCATTGTGTAACCCGTAGCACCAGTTTCAGTCTTTTTGATTTCTTTTATGAAGCGTATTGTCAAAACGTTTGATCATACCATCGAATGGAGGTTGAAGTGATGTTGACCTTAATTTTCATATTTCGAGCAGCTCAAATATTTCTTCAAAAAACTGACACCCGAAATTTTGCATTTGATGTGCAGTTGTCATTTTCCATGCCACCCATAGCCCAATATGCTCTTCAGCTAGCTGGGTACCTTGAATTTTTGGTGATGACCAACCTTCGTCGAACTCAGTTGCTATAACCCGGACTTCCACGCTGAGTAGAGGGGTGAGACAAAGTATAAGCGTTTTCATATTCTTCACCCTTTTAGTGAACTATTTCAAAGTCGCACAACTGCAGTCGTTCGATCCACCTAAGGGCCCTTTGTCTTTCAATGTTTTTGAAATTAAGAAGCCAACTCAGCGACGCATGGCCAACTCGAAGAACGAATGCCTGTCCATATAGGCACTTGAGGAAGTATTTTATGACCTTTCCTACAGTTAATAGATCTTTCCTTTTCACATAGTAGATCCTGTCATTCCTGGAAAGAATTCGGCTCAAGTGGGAAATAACTTTTTCTTGGCCATCAACCTGTTGGGAAACTATGGCTCCAGCTCTACTGTTGCTCGCATCAGATTAGAAAACCTAAAAAATTCCATAACTGGCATTTGTTACTTAATGCTGACCAACCTTTTACGGTTCTTATTTTCTCATGGTCCATTTTACGCATTTCACTTTAGCTGAAAAAAGGGTGCACTTATCAGGAATAAGTTTCAAATTTTTATGCCGCAATCCTGAGAATGCTTCCTTGAAATTCTGTTTATGTTCTCCGAACTTTCCCTCTGCATAAATTATATACCAAGCAGGTTTCCCAGACTAGTTATCTTCGCGTGTATTTTGCCAGGAACTCGAATATTACTAGAGCATTATAAAGCCCTAAAAGAATCACCACAAATTTTCATAGCCCGGTAAAAATTGAGCATGCAGCTTCCTCTCCGTCTTTTTGTGTATTTCTACCTGCCAAAGGCGAATTTTATAATTAAACGTAGAAAACCATTTCGAGTCAGCAAAAGTAACCATAATTTCATCCGAAGCGGGTAACCGTCTTCCTTTGTGATATCGATAAGCTGCCTGTAGTTGATTCAAGAGCGAGCAATTCCATGCTTAGTCTTTACCAAAACAACTGGTGAGGCCTATGAACTGGCAGAAGGCCAAATAACACCTTATTCCCATGTCTGAGATCAATGTGCTCTCTTGTCCTTGCTTGGCTGAAGAAAGTCGTCGTGCCATTATTCGGATCAGCTAGGCCCCCTTAATATCTATGACGTGAATTGCTTTGAGAAGACGTGGATTTTGCAGGTGACCGCCATCAATAAGCCTAATCCCCCAGCCACCGTTAGGCAGAAATTGCCCCACACCATTGGGATGAGGTTCCAGTTCACTCTCGTTTGCGATAATCGCATCTTTTCTGACTAAAACTACTTTCTGCACTGTTGCAGCCACAACCAACACGTTTCAGCCAGTATAGACTGCTCACCATGTAGGGAATTACAGTAACTTGTCATGAGCTCCCCCTAGCCTGTGGTATGGATCAAAGCTCTGCTTAGCTTTTTGTGACATTTTGCTTGAGATTCACTGCCTATGTCGTGTCCGTACCGAAGTGGCTGGCCTCGGCTCAGATACATGGAGATGGTCTACCTTAAAAACCGCTAGTTCCTGAAAATTTATCGCAGGTTTTAACCAATTCCCCTTCAGTTTGACAACCGTGTTTCATCTTTATAGCGTCATATTTGTTTTTGGTCGAGGAAAGTGGACTCAGGCTACAACTCTCGACCTACCTTCTATGTATTCTGTATGTTGTTTGACCATGCAACACCAATGGCTGCCAAAATTTAGCCATTTTACTTTATGCCTCCAGGTCCCTCGCTTCCTTCTCCTACTAGGCTAGCGTCGCACATCCAATTGAAGTTTTATTGTTTCACCTTGATGTCTTCCTTTTACTACGTTAGCCTCCAGTTCGATTTCGTCCTTCAGCCGTCATGCACCACTACTCAAAATGCCTTCAAGTACATCGCTTATTTTTTCTACTAAGCTTGTGCCGTTTGTCCAGTTCCACTTCTCCCTTCAGCCTCCACGCCTTCGCTTCCCTCACTACTATGTAGACATTTCTTTCGCTCGGCTCCACATCTTTCTTCTGGCTTTCACGCCTCCAAGGCCATCGTCTGTCAATTTTGCTAGGCTTACGCCATTCAAAATGTTTGACTTCACCCTTTAGCCGTCGTGCACCACCACCAAGCATGCGTCTAAGTTTATTGCTTCCCCTTCCTACTAAGCTTTTGTCATTGGTCTAGTTTCACTTCTCCCTTCAGCCTCTACGGCTTTTCGTCTCTTTTCCCCCCACTTCTAAGATTACTACTCCTTTCTGCTCCCTACTGAACCCTTTATTCCTATTGCTCGGTGCCATTTATTCTTTCTAGCTTTCATGCCTCCAGGTCCACCATCCCCCCTTTCTGCTAGGCTTTTGCCATTTGTCTAGTTTGACTTTACCTTTCAGCCATCGCTGCCAACCATGCCTCCAGGTTCATCGCTTCCCGTTGCTACCAAGCTTTCGCCATTCCAGTTCCACTTACCCCATCAGCCTCCATGTTTTCAGGTCTCTACTCCTCCTTGCTACTAGGATCACTACTCTTTTCGCTCTGTTTCACTTCTCCCTTCCAGCCATCTAATCCCTGTGTCCTTCAACCGGTAGTTCAGTTCCTCTGGTACATCAGCTCTGCTATTTCTTAGAATTCACCGACTTTCAACTTTCGCTTTCCTTTCAAATACGCACTCGTTACAGGAAAGACATGCTTTCCTTCACTCTTCCTTCCGTCTTTATGCTAGCCTGGGACGGTCATTACGGATGTACCATCCGCTTAGCGGGGCTATTGAGTCACCATACTTTTTTCCCCTTTGATCATCTGGGCCTATAGAGAAAATATCACAATATTTATTGAACAAGTCATAAGTTTGCTTGGAAAGCTCTGCTGATAAATGGGTTGGTTTAAGTATCACTGATGCTAATTCACCAGCTTCACCTATCGGTCCTAGTCGCTTTCAATTTCCAAAGATTTTACGGTATACACAAGGTGGCAGCTCCCAACAACATTTCCAGCTTTTATGCTTGTGATGGGGTCCGCGGTGTTAAGGACATTTCTATTTGTTGCTACGAGGCTCCGTCCTATAAGCCAAATGCGCAGTACGTATTATTTATGTTCTGTGGTCTCCTGACTCATTATCAAGTTTAGCCCATACGATGCTCTCTAAAAATTTCAGCACATCAATATCGACACTTATTAAGAAGTTTATTTCGGAAATTTTTATAGTATGGTCTTCTATCAAGACTTTAACATTTCGCCATATCAACACAAGTCTCCCCAAATACAACGTTGACCCATGTAGTTGCAAGAAATCCATTCCTAATATGCATTGATCCATGATGTTAGTGACCAGGAATCGAAGCCGGAACTACAAATCTCCTAATCTGACTGGAAAGTTGATTTCTTGTAGGTTTGTGCAGTTTGTTGTGATGAAAATATGTGGGTTCTGCAAAGTGTATAATTCCTCACTACACCAGGTCATAGAAAAGTCCTTATTGCACCAGTGTTGATACTTAAATTGTAGATTTCTCCATTAATTTGTACTGAAAGACATAAGTCTACCCCTGCTCGATGTAGTTTTAGCAGGGTGATGTTAGTGGGGACGTCAATCCTCCTATCCAACCTCTGGCCCCAAAGTTGACCCATATGTATTTCCCCTCTCTTCGGTTTAAGAAGGCTTGCTATTGGGCTGCGGAATACATATGGGTTTTTTTTCTGGCGATGCACACCAAATAGATGCTTCTCTTCTTCCGGTTTTTGCAGTCTCATTGCTGAAACCCTTTCTCACAGTTATCCCAAAATTTTGGCGTATAATTGAATTTTTACTCTCAATCAATATCCCCGTGCTCATATACTGGTATGGTTAATTTGACTTTTCCTCCAACTCTGCTGTTTTGCAGTTGATCTTTTTGGGTGCTTCAAAGTTTGAAGCATATGGCAATGCATCCTTCGCTGCTCGCTTTTTGGCTAATCAAACAGCTTGTTATAGTTCCTAGTCATACATTGCGTTGATGAAAACTTCCGTTGCTGAATTGTCTCGAAGTTCTAGGTTATAAGCTGGGTACGCTAAAAGTACTTGCGGCTCAACATTCTGGACTACATATTGTAAAGTTTCACTTGACTTTTACATTCCGTGTCGTGATAAATATATGTACGTGGTCATCTCCATATTGCATATCCAGTGTATCAATTAGAACTGGCCGGTATGAATGCGGCTCAACGGCCATAGTTTGAAAAATCTCTGCAACCAGGCCTCTTGAGCAAGAATAAATGCTATAAGCCGCTTTAAATGCTATAAACCGCTATCAGTTGTCATACTCATGCCGATGACGTCAGGTGTTTTTAATTAGCAGCCATATACTTGCTGTAATGATATGAGCAGCAATGACATCATTCATATTTTGACTACCAACCTGTATTTATTGTTGTTGTTGCAACGACATAAACTGATGACGTCAATCAGTACGATTAATTACCAGTCCCATGCTTGTAGTTGTTGAAATGATGCAAACGCTAACGTAGTATTTGTGTTTCCAATTCAATGTTTACCATGTAATTTATTACTTCGTTGATAATGTAATTATAATGCTACCATAGTATAGCAGCTGCACCATACGAGTTATTGGTAACATTTAACAATGCAACAAACAAATGCTATTGTTATCCTATAAAAAAAATGATTTAAATAAAGGGTCAAGATTGTTCTACCATACGTTTCCAGTACCATTTCTCCATTATAAGGAAACTTTCGTTATTAGGATTATAAAAACGCTTTCATAGGACTTCTTGAATAAAAACTATTCTTTTTCTTCTTAGTTGCAGCACTACAGCCCGTCTCGCGCCTTCGTTTCCTGCAAATAGCGCCTCCAACTGTCTCAGCTCATGGACCGTGTCCTCCAATTTTGAAATGCGAACAGCGATGTACTGTCTTCGCCGACCGAGTCAAACCATCGTTTTCCTGATATCCCCACTGCCCTCCAGGCTTCAGTTCTTCCAACGAATACCTTTTTGGGTATCCGTTGTTCATCCATACGATTCATATGTACAGCCCATTGCAGTTTTCGCAGTTTAAGAATCGTTGAGACCTCCGGCTCGTCAAAAATTTCATAAAGCTCATGATTGTATCGAATTCGCCATTGGTCCCCGTCTAGCTTCGCTCCGATTATTCGCCGCAGGACCCACCGCTCAAAGGCGTTCAATATATCTGCGGATGCTTGGGTTAGGGTCCATGTTTCACACCCATAGCATAACACAAGTCTTATTCCAGAATCGTATACTTGTGGCTTTGTTTTCCTATGTATGTAGCTGGTCTTCAAGATCGTCAAAACTGAATAAAATATCTTATTTGCGAGCTGTTTTCTTCGGCGTATTTCGTCTCTTTCATTACTGATTCTTTTATTTTGGCGCCTAGATATATAAATTTGCTAACATTTTCGATACTGTATTCGACAAGTGTGATATTTTGTGTACATGAGGTGTTTTTCCTCGACTGCGTCATGAGCTTTGTTTTATTTTCATTGACTTGTAGCTCTGCTAGTTTTGCTTCGCTGTCGAGTTTCAGGAAGAGTTCTTTGGCCGTTGGTAATGACCGTGACAAAATGTTGATGTCGTCCGCATAGGCTACCACTTGGCTTGACTTGTATGGTTATTTGCCTCGTGTATCGACAGGCAGCTTCCTTATGAAGTGTTTCAGAGCCAAATTGAGTAGCAATGGGGCTAGCCCATCTCCCTGCTTTAGTCCGTATTTGCGTTGAAGGCATCGGTGAGTTGGTTACTGATGAAGACGTGGGAGGTCGTCAAAGTCATTTTCATTTTAGTAAGACGGGTTAATTTGGCTGGGATGCCAAAGAAAAGCATTATTAAGTACAGTACGTTACGATCAATACTGTCGTTTGCCTGCCTAAAATGAACGAACATTTGGTGTACGTCTATGTTGAACTCCCAGCATTTTTCAAGTAACTGCTTGACTGTGAATATTTTGTACGCCGTACAAAGTAGTGATATACCTTTCGAGCACTGTAGCCTATAACCTTTTTGTGGATGGGGAGTATAATTTATTGGCTCCACTCTTTCGGCATCAGTTCTAGCTGATAAATGTGCTGGATGGCTTTGTGAATAGCTTTATAAACTCTACTACCACCAGATTTGATGAGCTCTACTGGAATCTCGTCGATGCCCGGCGCTTTATTATTCTTTTGGGCTTTGATAACGGCATACACTTCATCCGGAGTTAGTGGGGTCAATGGAAACTCTCCACAAACATTTATAGGCTCCGATGTTCTGGAGCTGTGTGGAGGGGTTAGGAAGTTCTTGAAGTATGATGGATATCTTTCCTTAATCTTGGTTTCATCAGCGATGATTTTGCCGATGTCATAACGACAGAGCGTAGTCTTGGGCTGATAACCACGTTTCTATTTTTAACGTATTGTAAAATAATTCTCTACAGTACCCTACCAAAATCGCGTGGTGTCTGTCCTTCTGTCCGTGTGTTTTCCCACAGACCAAATAAGCTAGAAACATAAAATTTGTCGAGTAGGTCGAAAGTAGTGTCCTCTTGGAAGTCGCATTATATAATAATTTTTATAAGATTTCAAGGGGGATCACCGCATATAGGGGGGAGACGCTTAAAAAAAACTCTCCAAAAAGTAGTCAAATCAAAGTTCTTACTGATAACTTTCTAAGATAGGCATTAAACTGACACTTTTCACTTCATGGAGTACAGGAGAGTTGAAAATGTACGAAAAAACACACAACCAAATACACGTGATACTGTTTAAATACAAGTTCGGAAAAGACCGAAACTCTACAGATGTGTAAGGATTTTGATGAAAATTTTAAAAATAATTTCTAGCATTGATATATCATCATGACAAGTAAAATACAGAGGTCTGCACCTCTGAAAATAAAATGGTGGCAAATCAAAATACATAATAACCGTATGTTAATTTTTGAGCTCAATTCATGCAATCTATGTCTGGCTCAAGTTTCATTTTCTAGTGATTTGACAATACCCTTCTGGTAGGAGTCAACTTGTTTCTTCTTGAGGAGCCCTCGGGCTTTGTTTTATTTGATGAGCAGACGCGTTTCGACTGCTTTGAGTCATCGTCAGTGTCTAAAGTATGTGTAGAAGGAGATGACTGTATAAAGGTGTAGGATAGGTTAAGCAGGTAGGTTAGACTAGGTAGAAAGGTAGGTTAGACTAGGTAGAAAAAAATTATTCATGTTTATCAACTCAATTGAATATTTGGCTTAACAATTATCATCATAAATAATGGATTGCGTGAAGTGCCAATCTATATCCCCAAAGATCTACTTACGGCCTGAAGTACTCATAACCCTTCATATTACCACCCAATTAACGTTGATAGCTACGATTGAATCATTATCTTCTAATTGAGAACATTTCAATGTATTAATCCCATAAATTTAGCAATACGTGTACAAAGCAAGTAAAGCTATAAATAGGATAATCAATATAAAGACATGTAACATGTAAAACGGATTTAGATATGTACTCAATTTACATCATTATTGACTAAAGACGATTTAAATGAGAACAGAAGCTCACAATTCAGTGGGTTTTCTTGGTAATTCTTGAATAGAAGATTAAATTCAGGACCAGGGTATGAAAGCGACTGAAAATTTCTTGAAATATTCTACAATTTGAATAGATTAATCAACTCGATTCGAGGAAGTTGCTTAACAATAGAACCTTTATTTTCGTTGCCATACAAAGCTATAAATTCTTCAGAAAGTTACCACTAAAAAGTAAAATTTCCTGGTCATATAAATTACCCCCATCAATTCTTCATCATTTCTCCATTACGTGCCCACTTTGAAACTAGCAACGAGACAAACATCCGTTTGTGATGGAAGATACCTTTGAGTGACCGCACTATCACGGCCATCGAAAAACAGATTTATATTATCGGAGCGTCAAAAGACATCACAATAGAGACACCTCAAACGACAGTTTTTAGATTGCCACTTAGTATCATATCTTATCTCTTTGTCCATTTCAACCTTTATCACATCGACAAGAGGTTTGCTCAAATTAAGAACACTCAGAAAAAATGAAAACCTTTCTCTGATTTTATTAGACACTCTCGATTCCCTCTTTCTCCTATCTTTGCCTCGAGGTCTTTTCAGTACCTTTGTCCTCCAATATCTTTTCATTGAATTTTTTTTTCTTCAATTTATATCCTCTTCTCAAAGCATCTAATGGTCTCTGGTACTCTACGTGTTATTTAGAAGAAAGGAAGTATTTTTACCTCCCATTCTGCGTTGACTTTTAAATGGTTTCCTTCGGCTCGTTCTCCTCGTGTACGTAGGTTTGAATAGAATCGACTCATAAAGAATGAATTGATGGTTATATTGGTCAAAGAATGGAGAGTAAAGTGATTCAATAGAAAAATGGAAAGGATCCATATTTGATTTACTAATGATTTTAAAATGGGAGCGATTTCGAAGGCGTCATTTGGTTTGAAAACGTTCTTTTTAGGGGTTCGTTTTGATTGTAGTTTTATGGCAAATTGGAGGTGGACAACTATAAGTCATCTGAGAATTATGTCGGGAAGTAAATAATTCCTGCTATTTTTATCAGTCAGTAAGTTGTTTAAACACGGAATTGATCAATGCCTTACTCTTTTCACTCGAAATATGGGCTACTCATTCTTTTGGTCTCTTGAAACTTCTCCTTTCCATTCTTTAAAACTGCATTATCTCTTGGATTTGTGCTACAGTAGTAGAACCCACTTTAGAGTAAAGAGCAGTAACGTGGTGTCCATGCATGAAAAAGTGGTGAGCCGGAAGGCAAAACATAATATTTGAAGGCTAACGGTGATACATATCTTATCCGTTCAACTCGTACAAAGGCACTCTTAGTAGTAATTCACTGGATCTCACCCAAACAGTTGGGCTTATGCAGTTTTGTCTCAGGCGCTACCATATTCAAGCGACATCAACTGTAGAACTGCTTCACAATCTTCGAACCAAGAATTTGGGTCTGTTGCACCTAAAAGAGAAGACTGGGCCACTAGACTCTGATTATTCTTTTTTTTCACTACAGCCCCTTTTGGGCCTTTGCTTAGAGAAAGTTAGAGTATCTCATTTTCTTAATAGAATTTTTTGGGACTCGAGAAGGTGATATGACTAGTACCATGCTTTGGCCATGTATTTGTCCATCCAGCTGCAATATGTTCTGATTTTAAACCAGTACGAACCATAACTGAATGGGCTTATAGTTGAATCGCATGAAATAAATCTTGCTGTCAAATATGGGGTTTGAACCAGGGACCTCCGGCTTACGAAGCAAGTACTCTAGCTACTACATGACGTGGACTATTTGATTACTAGTATGTTCACTTGCATTTGACCAACGGCTCAAATGCCAATCACAAATTGAGTAACGGTATATATTCTGCTGACTTGAATTAGAAGTTATTACTGCATTGCTAAGATCATTGTAGTGTTTTTAAGGGCTTTTTAAAATTACTTTGAAAACACCCTAAAAAAATCGCAACTTGTCTGTTCGTCTATTCATCTGTCGGTCTGCCCGTCCGTCCAACTGTGTGTCACAGCAATTTTTATCGTAAACCACTTAAGCAAGAAACATCTAATTTTGTATGTAGGTGTAAAGTGGTACTCTCTTCAAAGTTCAATTCCCTTCTTCAAAGTTCCCATATAGGAGAGTAGCCCCCGAAAAAAACAGCACAGAGAGAGGAAATACACAAAAATTCGTGTCCTCCCTCGCTATTGGACACCTGTGATCCGAAAAATCTGAAAAAATCTTTGGCGATAGATTTTTATAAGTACAACAACAATAAATACCTTAGAAGTCAAAATTTGCTCAGTTTTTTAAATAATAGTATGATCTTAGAATTTCACATATTCCCCAATAAAATCGTAACGACAGCCTTAAACTCAACAAAATTAAATATTTTAGTAGTTTTATAGAAGGCTCTAATACTCTGTAAGTTTGATTAAAACGAAATGATAAACATGGAAATTATAGCCATTTGAAATTTCTCCAATTACAAAAACAATAACATCTGATTTTGATATTTTATGGGGTTTTCATCGAGTCAGACACTGAAGTTTTGATTTGATCTTCTTAAAATTTTCAAATAGGATCCTTCGTTCTTCTTCGTACAGCCCGCCTCGAGCAAATAGCGCTTCTAAATGTCTCGGTCCGTTGACCTCGTCTTCCGATTTCGAAATCCGAGCTGCGATGAACTGTCTTCGTCGACAGAGTCAAACCACGGATTCCCCACTGGTCTCCGGCCTTCAGTTCTCCCAACGAATACCTCTTATTTCTTAGTATGCGTTGTTCGTCCATACGACTCATGTGTCCAGCCCATTGCAGGCTCCGCGGTCTGACAGTCACTGAGACCTCAGGCTCATCATACAGCTTATAGTTGTATCGAAATAAGATGAGTTACATAAATATTTTTGGGAATTATTGATTCGAGTGATTTCTGATATTTTGCAACAAAATGGCGACCGTAGAAAATAGAGACACAATCGATTTTCTTTTAGAAGTGCATATATCTTTGACATGTTTCTTGACTTTATTCGTTGTTGGTGACTGCATATCGTTGAACTTGGGTACAAAGCCCTTCTGACTTGAGCAGTCAGTTTACCCAAATTGTTTCAAATTGATGTGCTAGCAATATTTGTACCGGCCTATTTGCACCTGCGTAATCATATGCTTGGAGTGAATATTTACATATTTACTATATAGCCAATCCTTTGTTGCATTGACTATATAGGTGCAGGAAAATCTCCCCAGAGCTTATAAGCAAATGGCATGTAATGTATATAAGCATCCCCTGTAACGACTTTTGATAGAATTACGAATCCGCAGAAGAAGAAATAATCCTGCATCTTACTAGCAAGGTTCTGAACTTCGGGGAAAAATAACAAACTTACTTGGTTCCTACTCCTGCTTAAGTTAAACTGACTTATCTCCGGTAGACGTGAGAAAGATCTCCATTTTTCGATAGTTTAGAAGGGTTCTACACTTGATAAAAACTTATATTTTTTATGTTTAATCAAAAAGGAACTGAAGTTTTATCCCCATAAATTCTTTCCTCTTTCGTCAGGGCATAGAATCTTGATGGGGGAGTAAATCTACAATACTTACTCTGTTCAAAAATAGAGGAAGAAAAACCAGAAGCGTTTCTTTAGCGTTTGATAGCATTTAAGCCATAAGTGTATTTAGATGCTTTAGAAATGTACGGTAATGCTCAATTAACAGAGTCCAAACTTCAACATTGAAAGAAGAGGAAAGAAGACCTGCCCCACTGGCAAGCAGATTAAATGTATTCGGAAGTCCCACTTCACTGTTGGTATTAAGAAACAGAGGCCTGCTCCAACAAAATGTGAAGGAGAAGTGACTAATGATCATGAGTTTAAGCAGTTGTAAAAAGCGTGCTTCGCTGAAAATAGGGTAGAAATAGCCTGCTGCAACATCTCAAATCTCCGTAGTCTGGTCCCTGTCAATATTCTGCGCGCTTGAGCCATCATTAAAATGCGTTCATTCTCTAGATACCTTTATAAATATTTTTGACTGCCGTTTCGAAATAGGGATAAGAGTCCTTCCTTAGACTTAACCAGAAAGCATCGGAGATGTCTGTCTATTAAAAAAAGATTCATTATTGACAAAAACAATAGAAAATTTACCTCTGTGTGCCAGGAAACGTTTGAAAAAGAGAAAAACCCAACTTTAAAGTGCCTTAAAAATGAAGTCACCTAATTTTTCAAAGATTTAGTTAAAGCCTTTTAAAAACTAATATAGATTTTCAGCAAAAGTGCCCAAATGTCGAGGTCCAAAGTGTGTTTGAG
The DNA here is from genome assembly GCA_963969285.1 of Odontomyia ornata. Classification (NCBI taxonomy): domain Eukaryota; kingdom Metazoa; phylum Arthropoda; class Insecta; order Diptera; family Stratiomyidae; genus Odontomyia; species Odontomyia ornata. The sequence continues at coordinate 27,710,487 of OZ017740.1, read as the reverse complement.
AAAAAAAAGTCCCCGTGTCTGAAACTTTTTCTTTTTATTTGTAGCACTATAGTCTCTCTTGAGCCTTCACTTCCTGTAAACAGTGCCTTCAACTGGCTGGGTCCATTGACCATGTCGTCTAATTTTAAAATTCAAGTAGTGGTGAACTATCTTGGCCAACTGAGTCAGACTAGCGTTTACTCAATTTCAACAAAATAATTGACTGTCTAGACTATTGTCTTAGCTGACAAAAATCAAGAGTGCATAGAAAGGCAATCAGTCAATCGGCTGCAATATCTGGCCTCCGTCTGCATTAGTTGAGCAATGATGTTATGTCCAAAAAGAATGTTTCCTAAGCTTATCACCCCTGTATCTATTGGCAGAGCAAAACAAGAGCGACTTCATGATATAAGGACCAGGTCGAATCGCCTACATATTACTTACCTTCCCGTGGATCAGTTCACCACAGAGAGAGTAGAAATAGGCATTTTCCTAATATCATACTTTTTTGCCACGACAGCCCTTTTTGGGTATTGGCTTCCTATATGCAATGCCTCCAGGTATTACAGTGCATAGATTGAGTCTTTCGGTTATAAAATTCGAGTAGATTTCTGTTGTCTTCGTTAAAAGAGTCAAACTAGCGTTTCCTTAGTTTTTCGTCTAGTCTGAGTCCCTCGCACCGGTAGACCTTTCCGAAACTGGCTTTAACTCTGCACCAATAGCGGCACTCATGGGTTCCGGTTCTCGTAAACTAACACCCAAAGCCCGGCTTATGGTCGAAAAACTAGTACTATAAAAAAACCGGCTCATGATAAAAAAACCGGGTCTAGACCGAGTGCTTACAAGTACCGATATATCGGGGTCAGTATTGAAATTCAAGAAAACCTATTCCCGATACCGAAATCTCAATATAGAACCTTAGCAGGAATCGGAGTATATAAGCCTGGCTCAGAACACTGTAAACGATTGGGGATGATGGCATTCGTCCTCTCAAAGGAGGTCTATGCATTTGATGTAAGTGTAAAAATATATATATAGACAAAGGATATAAGAGCAGCTAGTCCGACAGTCAACCAGCTGTCAAAGCCTCAAAATCATCAAAGATAACAAAATACATTTATAACAGATAAAACATAATCCAATTACAAAATGGAACAAAACAGACAGAAAAGAAAATTAATGAAAATTAGAATTAAGTGTTAAAGTTAATATAAAAAGTCTAATATTTACTCCAGTTGAGTTGTAAGAATCAGGCTTCTTAATCTTAATTTAAAAACAAGCTTGTCACGATTCCTTACCATTCGTATAGTGGGAGAATGAAAGACTGAATTTGCACGGGCATACGGCAGCACGAAAAAATTGTTTATCCGACAAGAACGCGATGATTGGCCAAAGCGTAAGTCTACAAACAATGTTAATGAAATTTGATTGTGGCAGAGTTGATATAGAAAACACTGATCTAGATGCATGTGACGGGACGACAGAGTGGGCAAACGTAAGAAGATAAATAGCAGTCATAGAGTTGATATGGGACTTTGAATTTGTAAAACAAGACACGAGTAAATTTACGCTGGACATTTTCTAACGACTTAATGAGGTAGGAGTGTCAGGGAGACCAAACTACAGAGCAATATTCGAGGATAGGATGAACAAGACAGATAAACAATCGGACGGGGATAGATATATTGTTTAATTTATGAGCATAATCGAAAATAAGTCCCAATATTTTCGAGGCCCTAGTAGTCACGATTAGAATGTGTGCATCAATATTGAGCTTATGATCAAAAGTAACGCCAAGATCTTTAGCAGAGCTTACAGCAGCGAGTGGGACATATAGGTGAAAGTCAGCGGAGGATGACTTAGATTAAAAGTCATTTTATAGCATTTGGCAACATTAAGACGGAGCTAGTTAGGCGAACACCAGCTACTTAGTGCAATCAGGTCCACCTGAAGATATTGACAATCTTGTACAGACCTGATAACTCAAAAGGCTTCTAAATCATCGACATATAGTAAGCGATTGGAGGCGATAACCGAAGGAAGATCATTTATAAACAATAGGAATAAGAGGGGACCTAAAATAGACCCTTGAGGAGCACCAGAGGACGGATAAAATGGAATAGAAGTAGTTCCACAGTAACTACCACAACATATACGAGAAGACAGGTAGGAGTCCATCCGTGATAAGAGAGGGCCAGCAACTCCAAAAGAAAGAAATTGATGGTTGACCATGTCAAACGCCTTCGAGAAGTCAGTGAAGATGACATCAAACTGGAACCGATTATATAGGGCAAAAATATTTGGTAAGCCATTAAGACTAGGTGATATATTAGAATTAAGTGAATTAATTAGGGATTCAACTTCGATGTGGTCAGTGGAAAGTGAAGAAATTCCAAGGGAGTGAAGTACAGGAATATTAACGGGATCAGAGACATGAGAAGAAGGAATAAAAGTTAACGAGAAGAACTGAGAGAACAAGTTGGAAATATCCTGTGGAGAAGAGCTAACTATATTATTCCAGCGGACTGAAGGAGGGACAGAAGAGGAGGACTTGAAGGATCTAATGTATGACCAGAATGGTTTCACATTATTTGCCATGAGGGATCTCTCCAAGCTACTGAAGTCGTTTTTCATTAAAGTCTTTAGTGCTTTTTTTACTTCAAGACGCAGATCACAAAAACGGGCTCTGGATTCTTCAGTACCACAACGCTTGAAACGGTGGTGTGCTTTACTTTTAGCATTCTAGGCACAAAGTACTTGTTTAGTTAGCCTTGGTTTCTGCTTTACTTTGCGAAGAGCATGTAAAGGTGTGAAGTGTTTAATCAACTCATAGAAGTAATTATACAACTTATTCAGAGCTTCCTTATACCAAGTTATCAAAAAACTCCTGCCAATCAACCAAGCTCAGCTCGGACGCTAGAACTACGTAGTTTGCATTGAAGAAGTTGAATTTTGGAGAAGAAGCAAAAGTAAGACTTGACAAAGGTGCAATGGAGAGACCGATAATGGCGGATGATGACTATCAATACCCACTAGAGGATTTAATGCAATAGAAACAGATAGAAAGTCAAGAGGCAAGTTAGAAGAAGATAAAGAAGATGCATCGGTTGATGAAACGGAGAAAGGAAAGTTATACGTCCATTGCACTGTTCCCAAATTAAAATCACTACATACTAGAATTAAAGATTGCGGATGATGCAATTTGACATAAGAGGAAAACTCGTCAAAGAATGTCTCATACATATACAAAGGAGAGTTACTAGGTATGTAAACAGAGGAAACTAATAAAGATGTATTGTTAGGAAGGTAGATTTGACAATTACACAATCCAAGAACCTCACTATCCCTAACTATTGTTGACACAAAGCAAGTTTGAATACAATAATCTAAGTATGGTGAATTTTTAATCATCCCCTCTGCTGATTGTAGCGCCATCACTCTGTCAGTAGCTATATTTGCATACCAGTCCATCATCTTTGGTGCCTGTGCTAAGTTCATCAAAAACTTAAACCAAGTGCATGATTTGGTGCTAACCACAATAATTTTCATTTAAATCAAACGTAAGTCGGTTTTATTTAAATTTAGTATAAAATGACAACTTGTACTGCCTCGTCATGCATGGACAAGGCAAATAAAACGCCTCTAGTGTATTGTTCGGGCTCCTGTGGCTTGCACTTCCATACAAAGTGTGTGAATTTGACAAGTTCCGTGTGCGAATACATTTTGAAATGGAACTCTGGAGTACACTGGTTCTGTGAAGCTGCGCTGCGCTTTATCTGTTCATGCGACTTATCTGCAAAGTGCGAAGCGCACTGTAGATACTTTGGCAAATGAATTCAAGAAGCTGCAGCAAAAATTTGACAATTCAAAAAGTATAATCAATAAACTACTAGTAGCGGCCACAAACCAGCCGCCAACTTCGTCTAAGACGAAAGGTAAAAAATTGGATCCTAATGTGGCTTCACCAAAAACAACAACGCGTAGTATGGTTTCGCAGTTGGAGCAGCTTGGCCCTCAAAATTGTTTAACGCCTTCTGGTCCTATGAATTCAACCACTTTTGGCGTTGTGGATCCAGCTCCTCTCCCACAACCTGACGAGCAAGTTTCAAATCCCATGCGTGATTGCATTGAATGTGAGACATCATTGCACCATCAAAGGCCCCATGATCTGCAGGCGCCTGACATATGTATAGTGAAGCCGCCGATCCAGATTTTTGTTTCCCTCATTGCATATGATACCTCAGAAGGCCAACTTAAAGCATACGTTGAGTTTAAGCTCAATAAACTGAATAAGCATGGTGTTATTAACTGAATTAAACTTACAAAGGAGAATATACCGAATCGGATTGTTGCTTCTTTCAAATTAACTGTGCGTGGGGAGTGCGCGTTAGTTGCTCAGAGCGATTTTTGGCCACCTGGGACTTTGGTGAAAAATTACACGCCCCTCAGAAAGAACTTTCGTGCAGCAGAGCAACGTCTCACCAACAACTAAACCTGTTAGGAACTCTACATATAATCTATTAGCATGTACTATCAAAACGTCAGGGGCTTAAGAACCAATCTCGAGGACTTATCACTTTCCTGCCAACTAGCAAATGACTCTGTCATTTGTTTAACTGAAACATGGCTGAATGGAAATATTTCCAATTCAGAATTTCTGCCTGACCATATAGTCTACCGGTGTGATCGTGACCCTGGTGCAACAAATAAATTGGATGGTGGTGGGGTTTTAATTGCTGTTTGTAACTCTTTTGTAAGCTCACTATGTGCTGATTTTTGTTTTGCTCCTCGTGCTGTTGAATGTGTAATTGTGAAAATTTCCCTTCCCCATAATACATCCTTATTAATTTGTACAGTGTACATTCCCTGCAATTCTCCTTTAGTTGTGTATGAATCCTTCTTTGATGAACTTTCCTCCTATCTTCTTGTTCGTCACCCTCATTCAAAAATCGTAGTTTGTGGGGATTTCAATCTACCCTCCGTTGACTGGGACACTCACACAATTCCTTCTATTTCTTCTACAAATAATATATCTGTGCTGTTTTCTTCTTTTCTTTCCCTCTGTTCTTGTTCACAATTTAACCATATCCGTAACCCTAATGGCCGTCTACTTGACCTTGTCCTTTCAAATGTCCAAGCTCATTGTATCTCTGTCTCTCATGCCTTGTTTCCTTATATAAAGCCAGACCTTCATCATCCACCTTTGTCTCTAGATCTAGCGATTGAAACCTTCCAGCCTCCAAGATATGCCACTGCCTTTCGGTTCAACTTTTTCAGAGCTAATTATGAGGCGATTAAAACTAATATGGACTCTGTCGACTGGTATGCCTTCTTCTCTGGTCTTGACTGCGATAGTGCCATAGGTAAATTCTACGAATACCTCAATAATTTGATTACCGAATATACTCCTCCGCAATCTTCTCGTAAGGCTTAAACGAAGCCTTGGTTCACTAACAGAGTTATATGCGCTTTCAAAGCAAAAGATAGGGAGCATCAGCGCTTCAAACTAACTGGATCTGAAAAAGCCAGATCTGAGTTTTGTAGACTAAGATCCATTGCTAAAGGCGAAATATGGACTGCCATAAAGAACTACTTCAGCAGTTTAGAGACCTCCCTTTTGACAAATAATGTCAAACCCTTTTGGTCCTATATCCGATCCTTAAAATCTTCCTCTACTATCCCCTGTAATGTTACATGGAACAATATTGAAGCATATTCTCCACACGATATTTCAAACCTATTTGCTCAATTCTTTTCCTCAACATTTTAACCTCATGACACAATATATTCTTCCACCAACTCAAATGAAGCTAGTCCAATCCTTATCGCATCCTACTCTACTAATCCTCTTGAAGTCGGATCCCTCATTAATTTACTCGATCCTAATGTCAGTCCCGGTCCTGATGGATTGCCAAATATATTTGTAAAATCACTCAGTTCCTCTATATGTTTTTCCTTATCCCTTATTTTCAACCTCAGCCTTAGCTCTGGTATCTTTCCCGATTATTGGAAAGATGCAAACGTTGTTCAAATTTTTAATGATGGTGATCCGTCTTTTGTTTCTAACTATCGTCCCATATCTCTGCTCTCCTGTTTCCCTAAACTGCTTGAATGCCTTGTACACAACAGACTTTCAAAATCATTGAACTCAGTTATAAATCCGCAGCAACATGGCTTCCTGAAAGGCCGTTCCACTTCATCAAACTAAGCTGAGTTCACAGACTATATCGCAAAAACTCTGGACAAACAGTACCAAGTGGATGCCATCTTTACTGACTTCTCCAAAGCTTTTGATTGTGTGAACCATTGTATTCTTTGCCAAAAGCTAGCCATGCTTGGTTTCTCCGGTTCCCTACTCGCCTGGATCTCGTTTCCACTCAATTTTGCACTTACTTTCTTCAAATTTATTAAGTTATTAAGTCTATTTTGTAATTGGACTTCTTAGTCTGTAAAATGGATCAATAAATAAATAAATCCACAACATGGAGAAAGCAAAAATCAGCACAAAGAGAGCTACGTACTGTATTACTAACAGCTACAAGAGCACCATCTCCATCTTCTTTATTTGCAAAGGCCAAGTCCCGATCAGAACGGGAAATATCAAAATTAAGGGAAATTTCCGAGTTTAAGATGTTACTATTTAACCAGGTTTCCGTAAGACATATAAATACATCTTCGCTGAGTTGTAACGATAATTTTCAAGCTTGGTCCTTAACCCTCTTACATTTTGGTAATATACTGAAATATTAGAAGTTAAGCTACAGTCATGAAATCTTATACTAGTTAGTAGGTTGCGGTCTTCCCGGTGCACGAAAGGACTTCCGTCTTCTTGAGCTGAATGGTTTGATAAGTACTACAGGTACCCAGGCTTCAGGATTCAAAATATTATCATAATTTGAGGGCACTGTAAGCTTGAAAGAAGCTACCTCTCTGTCCTCTAGATTACCCTTAGTTAATTTGTAGCAACTAATAACTTTAACAGCTCGTCCAAATTTTTTGCAAACATAGTTTTTTAGGTAGTCCGCAGTTGTGTGGTAGCTTAGGCGTGAAATAAAGATCTCCTTTAGAGGGGATACGATGTCAAGTGTTGGAACTTCGTCATTCGAAATCAGAGTAGCCAGATGAGGGTGGAAGACTAGGTGAAGGATTATTTTTGGTTTTAGGAATCGCCCCCCGATTGATTGATGGGGGTCCCGGAAAGCTATCATATGTCACAGGTAATTCATTACTACCCATGTGCTGAGTTGCTGCTGAAGCCACAGTAGAACTAGAACACGACGTCGTAGTACTAGAACCAGCAGCAAGATTCGGGGTTTTCAGAGCCGATAACTTTGCCAGCGATTTACTACGAGTTAGAATGCAAGTTCTTTGTACAAGCGTAATTGATCCACTTATGCATTCCTGCTGAGCTGTCGGCGTAAGTAATTGCTTCTGGTTGTTTACATTAGTGATATTCACTGAAGCCAGAGTTTTGGGTGACGCGTCCTCTGTAAATTTCAACAGGGTCTCAAATTCTAGACATGCACTTGAGCACTTAGTTTGAAGCTGTTTAAGCTCTTCCGCTAGCGATTTGATTGTTTTATCAGCTCATTGCAGATTGGAAACATATACTGACAAAGAGTATCTGCTGCAAGAATCACAGTACCAGTACACTCTGTACCAGCCTTATTGATCAGGTCGGCTGAAGAACCTTTAAGGTTAACACATGCCGAATGGTAAGAAAGTTAACAAAAGCCAAAGCACAGGACCATAGGGGTTCTATTGATTGGATCAATACATTTTACTGCACTAAACAATATGCTGGAAATTTCTAGTTTTATTTACTTATAATTAATATCGCTTTTATTTAGTTATTCATTATTGCCTTTATTTAGTTAACATCGACGATTGTTCAATATATAACAAACAAAGCTCATTTAGTCTGACAATCAAGCAGCTGTCAAAGCCGCAAAATCATCAACTATAACATCGACGATTGTTCAATATATTGCAAACAAAGTTCAATTAATTGAGTGAGAGCAATAAGCTACTCTCTCCCGGGCACCATTGTATGCAAGAGTGATACGTTATGAGCAAGCAAACTACTGCAAGGGCATTTGCAGTCTGAAGAACACTACATATGAAACACCAGAACATCTCCTGACGTGCTGTGGCGGGGGCTTGTTACGGAGAAGAAGATACAGTTTGGACACCCAATGCTTAGAAGAGGAGCATCTTGGCTACCTGGTGCCGGCGAAGATCATTCACTACCTACGGGAGGTGGGTCTGATCAAGTAGCTTTAGATATTTCAATGAGAATCGGGGCACAATCAGGTGGTTGAAATTGCAAAATATGAGTATCTACTTCACACAATCTAGAATCTGCAACTAATAATTTTCTAAAAGACTTACAAAGATCCTTTCCCTACTTGAAACCAACATATCAAATAGTATTTCACACGTAACCAATTCTGTCAATTCAAGCAAAATTTTATTCAATTTAATGCTATTTAGTACAACCATGAAAAGGCGTTTGAGACTTCCCTCTCATAATTTCCTTCCGGCATCAACTTAATCCTTTCTCAGCGCACATGCATAAGGGTCATATGTACGGCAGTGAAAAAGAAAAAGCTAAATCCAACCGAATAAGAGTAAACGTAAGGGCAAGTCCCACAACCCCATCCCTTCTTCTTTCAATATTCTAGTTTCTATTTCTGCAACTCCGTATCGTAATGCGGCCATCTCTATGCCTGAATAGTGCCGCCCTTGGCCAATATTCCTCGAGATATGACTTTCTCGGTTCGTAAAAATGCTTCAAACAGGGACAACTTTGAGAAGGTGGTGCATACACATAAGCCTGGCATGTGGATACTTATAGTTTAGCATCCTATAAAAAGTATCCAATTTTTTCTGTTTTTACTCATCACTATCTACTTACCCCACCCGTTCTTTTCATCCCTCCTTCGCTAGTTCTACGTTCTAGAAAATGATTAAGGTTGACAGGGTGACCGTACGACGTAAGACATGAAACTTATTTTACTGCTAGAGATATTGCTCGTATCTGTTCGTATGTGAATGTGTGATGGCTCATATGGGACACAGAATATTCGCGGCAAATGCAAAAAGACATACGGACAGACAGTTTTTATTCGATTGTGCCGAAAACAACTTTTGCACCGAGAAGATTCTTGATGTGAAAAGTTTTTTGACTTTTCCTGAAAAGTTACGGCAATGGAAAAGTTTGAGTTGTTGAGCATATATAAATTATTCATAATGCAATCAATTCTATAAAGTTTTGATGATTTACCATGGATTCCGTACGATAATGCTCGTGTATTGGTAACAGGTTGTCGCAATGCAGTCAGGATTGGTTGTTGTAGATTGATTTGGATTTAATTTCTTCCTAAAAAGTTTAGCTGATTGGATGATAGAATTAGAATTAAGTGTCCTTAAAGTATGCGAATATATTTGGTGCTTTTTTTTCAAGGAAATTTCACTCCTGAATTTGACTACTGCGTTGTTGGTTTAATATCAAAACTTCGCAATCATACAAACCGGGTTCCTAGAAACCTTTCTTGGTAACCACAAGGATAATGAGCGAAAAGGACATTAGCCTTCAAGCTATGTTTCAAATGTTACTGTTAAATTTCTAACTAGACATAAAACTTGAAAATTTTAAAGTTATCACCGCCAGGCACAAGGGAATAAAGTTAACATACGTAAACCCATACTCATGTTGAGTTTTCATGTCGTTGCTTTGTTTCTGAATTACAAAAGGTTTTTACAAACTAGTTCAGTGGTTCACAAAATGAAAGTCTCCATTAGGAATGCTAAGCACGAACTTTTGATTAGAGCCAACTAAAGATAGAGGCATAGTTGTTATTTCCGTTCTTTTGCTGTACTTCCTCCACCATCACCACAGGGTCGTCATAGTTATCCTTGCTGTTATACGAAATTTATTTCAATCATTATGTTGATCTTTTTTTTTCTTGTGATACACATTAACCTTCTAAAATCCTTTATTGTTGCCTCCACTTCAAATATTTGATCCTTCATCAACAATATCAGGATTAGTCTTCATTGTGTCAGTGTTTTGTTCTATTATTGTCCTTTTTGTCTTGATAGTATTGTCGTAGTTAACATTCGCAATCCTCAATCTACGAAATGAAAGGAGAGGGTAAACGGGGAGCGAACAGAATATTCTCAGAAAACACAAACTAATTAGAGCCTCGCCAAATTACTCGCAGGAGGAATGAGAGAAAAAATATGTGTGCTAATAGGGAGCAGGAGAGAGGGACACATAAAGATACTAAGGAGAAAATGAATGAGCCTGGGATCGGACTTTTAACGAGCTACGTGAGCACTTTACTGGGCTTATCTAGGACTAGTTTTGCTTTGTTCAACTCTCAGCGAGCGAGTAGGAGGAAATCATACAAGAAAGGATATGCTGAGGTTGTAGAAGAGGCATTGTAAAAAGAGGCACATATAAAACATATTATGTGGCTGCAGAACATCTACAGTTACGATAGGCAGCACGGCATGTTGCGAATATTTACTTAAGGCATCATAAATTAAAGTAATGAATTTCCGCTTCAGCAAGGAGAACTCTAATGCCAATACTGAAAGTTGGAGTGGAAGGACACAATGTAAAAGCTGAGCCAATATAAAAGGCAGTACATTTTGTTTTTTATATTCCTGCAGCTTCACGGTTGGAACAAGTAACTTTGTAATGCAAATAAATGAGTGCAATTAACCTAAATGAGACATTATTGCAGTGGAGCTTTTGCAATATATTTCCGTTGAAGGTTACACGCATTGTGTTCGAAATGACCGTTTTATTGCAACTTTGAAACAATCAAGTGGGTTTTATTACTACCACGAGCGTGCATAATTGCAATCAATACCAGCAATAATCCTAAATTCTTCCGACGAACTGCCGAGCAATCATTGGAATTTATTTTCTGTTTTACTGAGAAGTTCGCAATATATTTGCTTTCTAACAAATAACCAATCAGCAACTTCCCACAACGGTTGATGCCGCTACAAATAATAAATTTAAACTCTGCTAATTAGCGCATTTCAATCAAAACACGCCTCATGCTCACTGAAAAATAAAGTGGCAAATCAAAGCCAAGCCAATTCCTACGTCATTTGTACTGGTTTGTTCGATGCGTGGTAGTTGCAATCAGAATACTACTCTGCGGTTCTACTATCTCCAGAGTAAGGTGAACATGCAATCGTTACACTACATCCCACAATACTTCAATTACACTTGAACTGAGCAGAGGATGGCACTAAGGACGAAAAGGGACTCGGCCTAGGTGATAGGAATGGTAATGGACGCAATAAAGCGGCATCCTGAAAGCTGAAACAAATTAAATTCGTTGCAAAGGATGTTTGCAAATAATTTCAAATTACTATCCACGCAATTTGGTGGCTTCGCGGATGCGCTTTGTTGGCTGAAGAACCTATCCGTGACCAAGTGGCAATCAGGATAATCGAATTTCATAAATTGAATGAATGTTTCCCATTTGTAATTCGTTGGTGCTAGTTTCAATGAGTACTCCCTTTTATATGCTACGGATGTGACTTATTTGATTGAATCGTAATTGTATTGCTGGAAATTGGCAGAATTTTGTGCGTTTTCTGGTCTTGGGTTTTGTAGTTTGTTTTATTTTGGTTAACCGTGTTCTTGAAAAATTAGATCTTGAACAGTTGTACGATAAAAAAGTTATAATTTATGCATCTTGTCAATAAATAGAAATATAATCTTGCCTTAGGATACTACTCGTATGTGCTTTTGAGGCCACACTATAATTTATACACAGATACAAGAAAAGCTTGGTGCTAATTTATTCAATTGGTGGCCTTGTTATCGTTAAGACTTCGTGGCTCCATACAAAAGCTTGTTTTCAACGAAGCAGATGCCAGAGCTCCACTTACCAAATGGGCCTTGCATTGTCCAGACTTAATGAATAGCACGTTGAGCACAGAACATTTGGCAAAATACTTCAAACTCGACGTGTCTATAACTAACCTTAAAATCGTATGGATACAAGGTGAAGCCGATCTCCCCTGCTGCTAAACGTACTATGCATTGTGCTTTCAGAGACAGTGAAGCTATTCGATCCGTTAGGGTGGCTTAGATAGTAATTATTCAAGCCAAAGTTATCATGCAGGATCTCTGGATTTCCAGAGTGTCATGGGAGCAAGTGCTGACTCAAGATATCGAAAACCGCTGGTAACTTTTCGTCCAGTGACTCCCAGACCTTGCAAGGATCTGCATTCTAAGATGGTTTGGCGCCGCTGCGGTTGACAAGGTGAAGTTACACGGTTACAGTTATGTCACTTGTGCTTATGCGGTAGTTACGAACTCTGAAAAACGTGTTTCCTCGTTGATGCTCGTAAAAACAAAGGTGTCAACGATTAAAACCTTGAGCTGTCAAGACTAGACCAGAGTGGAGCACATCTGTTAGCCCGCCTCATCAATGAAATAAAGAAATCCTTAGCAGAAAGAATCGCTGGCATCTACTGTTGGACAGACTCGCAAGTCGTACCCAGCCATCTAAGTGGGTAACGTTCGTAGCAACGAGAGTCAGCGACAGTACTACCATGCTACCAAATGTAAGTTGGGGTTTTGTATCAACCAGAGAAATCCCAGCTCACTAAACAACCAGAGGGCTAACCTCCGTTGCATTAAGCGCATTTGCACTCTGGTGGAACGGACCTGAATGGCTGTCAAAGCAAAGCACGCCTACATTCATAGGGGCTCGCCTCGATGCGGAAGATGTGCCAGAATGTTGTTTTCCTTCGTCTCACTGAGCCCTGAGAATAGTATTATAGAAACATTTCCGTCGTATAACAGACTACTTAGAGTCGTTGCCTATTGCTTCAGATTTGCCACCATTGCTCGAAAACGAGTCACGAGGGAAATACCTCCTTGGATAATCGCAGCGAAGTTGAATCAAAGCAGAATTTTGATTATCAAGCTCGTATAAAAATGCAATTCAGTGTGTCTCACGTGAGAGTATATTGCGATTTCTTCGACCGTTTCTGGAGGACGTCTATTGAATGCAATACTTACGTTTGGCGTATTCTTGGCAGCTTTCAAGCGGTTTGTATCCCACCGCGGCCGTTGTAGGGAACTTTGAAGCGACCACGGCACCAATTTCCACGGAGCGGCAATTCACACCAAAAGTGCAGCATAGCTGGAAAATGGAGGAACCAGCTGGAAATTTATTCTTCCTGGGAAGCCAGACTTTGGCGGACTGTGAGAGGCTGCTATTGTAAGAATTATTGGCTATATTGCATTGAGTTATGAGGAATTGTCCACTTTAACGCCGCAAGTAGAAGTGTGTTTGAACTCCAGGCAATTCTACGTTCAGGGCCCGGGGGCTCAAGATTTCAGCGTGATCTCACCAGCGCACTACCTCATTGGCACAATATTAATAGCTTCACCCGAGCCGTCGACTGCTACGATGCAAGGGCGACTCCGTTTTCGCGCTGGCTACAAATTTCGTATATACGCAACAAGTTATGGCAATGCTGGAGCAGAAATTACCTGCACACACTTCAACAACGCCCAAAATGGACGGACAATTCGTTTATTTCATGATTAACGAGAAGATTCAGCCAACGAAATGGGCGACAGGCCACATTACGAAAGTACACTCTGGAAAAATGGACTCGTTTACCTCGTGTTACTACGCACCGCCACATCGACATTCACACACCCTGTTGACAAGCCCGTGCGCTTTTCTTTACTTCAAGATGTGACGAATGAAAACTAGTCATTAATGTAATTAGTATGAAGCTAGGCAATAGCCAGCTGATGGTACCTGAGTTACCAATTCTTTCGAAGTAGCCGCAGACGGCGGGCGATCAAATAATTACTCTCCCTGTTTTCAGTATGTCAGTTGACCGCTTGCTGCGTATTCAAAGGGTAGCAGTGATTCCCGTATTCTGGCTGGCCATCATCAAGTCAATTGCTCTGAAGAGTTCAGTTGTCTAACCACACGAGCCGAACCCGCAAAACTTGACATTTTAGTCGTGCACCCCTTTCGATTTGCTAGTTATTTTTACATGTGTAATTAATTTTATTTAGGTTAAAATAATGAGTGCATTGCAAAAAACAAATTTTTATTATGCCAGTTCCTCGATCCTTTCAAGTATAACGGAAAGCGGTAAACCCTTTCGCGCTCGTTGAACAACTTCTTTACCTGTAGAATCTTCTTTTATACTATAATTGTGTTGGATCGTAATAATTGATTATTACATATCTTTACTTAATTGCTTACCCATCATAATAATCAGGACTTTTAAAAAGTAATCAATTATCGAACTTTATTTCCTAGCATCCCTACTAAAATTACGTCTTGTATGTCCGTCCGTGTGTCACACCACTTTTTCTCACAAACTACATAAGCTGGAAACATAAAATTTTTTAGGTAGGTGCAAAGTGACGCCCTCCTCAAAGTTTCACTACAAAAAGAAATTTATAAGGAGTTTAAGGGGGTCTCCCCATACAGGGGAATGGCTCCTGAAAAAAAAATTCACCGCATATAGGCAATAGGATATCAAATGAATGGTCTTGATGAGAACTTTCCAAAATAGGTCTTAAAATGACAAGTTTTTTTTTGACGGGTGCAAAGGGCGAGGAAATGTATGAAAATTTTGTGTGCCCCTCGAAAAATCTGAAAAAATGCAGAGATGAGACTTTAGGAGTACAAGGGCAACAAATACCTCAGAGATCGAAATTCGATCAAATTTGTTAACAATAGTACATTTTATAAATTTTAAATGCTTGCTTATAAAATTATAACGGGACCCTTAAATTTCCCAAAAACTACAATTTAAGTTTTTTGATTGCAATTGTTTGTGTTCTGAAAATTTCTCATTAATTGAACAATAAACAGCTAAGTTACAGCCGATTGAATATCTAACAATTACAACAACATTAACACGTGATACTAGGGAGATACACGTTTGCAACGGACCTAGACACTTCAAATATGTAGGAATTTTGTTAAAAATTTTAGAAATGGTTTGTAATGTTGATGTGTTATTATGACTAATTAAGCAACGGGTTCAAAACACTTGACATAAAATGGCGCCGAATACAAAAACGTAATAACTATAATAATTCTTCGAACTCACTTTATGGAATCTGTATAAAGGTCAAGTTTTGATATGTAGAATATATTGTTTGATTTACTAATTGTTTAACAAAACCATTCTGGCAGGAGCACTCTCCTACTACTTCAACTTTTTTGAAATGTTCCGAAGGCTGGCTGCATTTCTGTTATGGTGTTCCAACACTATGAAACACTTTTTGAATCGCCCCAGGGCTTGGCGAAAATATTTTCATCTAATTTGTTCAGAGCTTCAAAACATGATCATGTTTCATAAAAAGGCCCGACTAAGCTTTAATTTTTTATCTGGATCTTATATTCAGAAATTCCGGAACTCTTTTAACCTTTTTTGAAAGCCACGAGATTTGAGTTAACTGAACGTGTATTTTAGCGCTTGTATATCGATCTCATCGACCCATATCCTAGATCAACGTCTGGGCACACCGGAGTTGTCGTGGTCTTGGACCAACTTTCAAAGTTTCCGATTATTCAGCCAATTTGACTCCTGTATACAGCCCTAATCCTAGGCATCTTAGAGAATCGTGTCTTCCACGTATTTGGAGTACCGGTGTATGTCGTCTGCCATAATGGAGTCCAGTTTACATCCATTAAATTCTCGTGAACCGATGAATTGATATGGTATTTCACACTAGTGAACCGCAGTATACTATCCTCAAGTGAATGCTTCCAAACTGCTAAACCGTACGCTCATAGCCGCTATACGCGCCTATATATTTAATCGCCCTCCTTGAAACCAGAAGCATGGGATCGCAAATTGCAGTTCTCCTCCCCTGCACGTCTGTTGTCTTCAATCTTATCTTGGAGTCGGTCTCGTAGGGCTCGGAGTTTCTCTTGTGGATCAAGAGCCACTACTTGGTCTCCCAAAAAGTTTAAATGCCGCAACAGCCGACATGATTTACCGCGGCAAATCATGTACTGACCAAATATGGCATAGTAAGGTAAGATTACAGTGGCGATATGGTACGAAGAATACAAAGCACAGGTAATGGCGGAAACACTATGGTCTCAATCTTTCGGATTCATATTTACACTGGCGAAAAATAATCCGTTTTATATGATACCGCAAATAACTAGCCGAAAAACACGTGTATCCACTCCTAAAGCGAAGCTAGTCACCTGAGCTCAGTATTCTGTGTAGCTTGCTGACTCTCGTGATAAAACCACTACACCGTATACTCAGCTACGATATCCTCTGATTTTAAACCAGTTTGTATCATAACTGAACGGGCTTATAGTCTGTGCGAAGAATTACACGTAGCAATTCTAGGGATGGCAATTTTTTGATAAAAAACCGGTTCATCTTCGGTTTTACTGAGTGGTTTTTTACAGCCAAAAAGACTGGTTTATGGAAGAGCGGGTTTTTCAAATAAAAAACCTCGAAACAAAATTAAGTATATATTTTTAGGTCGATTGATTAACTTCATGTTTGAATGATTTTTCGATTTGTTGCTCGCAAAATTATTTAAATCAAAATGAACTCATGGATATTTCATCTTTGTGTTTAAAATAAGAGACTAACATATTAAAATCTGAGCCAACAGCTTACTGTTAAGCAAGCTCATTCATTTAAAGTAAAAGGATAAATATCCCTTCATTTCAGTCCCCAAACATTATGCATTTATTGTGTATCGTGTGGTAACTTCACTTTGCACTCCAAGTGAAGTCCTCCGTATTGAAACGAAGCAAACAACGAATACCAAAAATCAATAAAATATGAAAATTTGCTTTGCTCTGGTCACTGTGGTAATCAATGACGCTAAGGATGGCGAAAAAACTTTTTGCGGTTTTTTGTATTCATTTGAATCCGGTTCTTGAATTTGAAAGAAGAAACCGGCATAAATCGGAAGGAAAAAAACAGTTTAAACCGGGAGAGAAAAGCTGGTCTAATCCGGGAGGAAAAACTGGTTTAAACCGGGAGGAAAAACCGATTTTCGGTTAAACTGGTGCGGTTTTCCCTAAACAATTCCCATTGTCACAAACTAGATTCAAACTGAAAATCTTCGGGTCGGAGTTCCCAACATACGCTAGGACAAATTCATATTTGAACCTCTGCATTGCTGACGCAAAAACTTGAACTCAGATTTAATAGTCCACAACGGAAACTGCAAGTGCTTCCTTACGATTGCGACCATAACGCAATCGTGATAGACATCAATCATCAAAGGGAAAATATCTTCCTCATTCCAGTTCAATATAAAAATCATCAATTGAACTTAAAAACAAAAACAAAAAAACGCAGTGACGTAAGATTCAAAAGAAGTTCCATTGTAATTACCAGAAGTAACGTCTTCCTTCTGAGGATGGCAACTCTTGCTCAATGGTTCCTAATGACAGGAATCTAACTAACGATGAAATAGATCTCTATTTGTCGAAGTAAAAGAAGCTGACATTACAAACGATTGAGAAAGTAGTTCCCAAGATTAAGCATCGTAACAATACAGAAGGGTGTATGTCAAATACCAACCATTGCAAGGTTTAAAAGATTGAAAAGCCTTCTTCTTACACTTGTCAACAATATTTATCGGCTTTGTTGAAATTACACCTGAAGAATGTCCGGAACTTATCCGTTCATACTTCAGGAGTAAGGTCAGCAATCAATGGTTGGAATAAGTGAGTGGTACTAGCCCACAGAACCCAGATGGCGTTTTCATGAACGTGAATAGTTTATTCCGTAAGAAGTCTCGAGAGAAAGTATCGAATCTTCAAGTCGCTAGTGATGAGATAAAACTCCTCGATAGGGCTGGTATCGAAATTGATAGTACGACTCCGGGTAGAAATGGAAACAGGATTATATGTCATGAATTGTACAAACTTGCCCTGATTGGAACTCAATTTGAATTGCTTCATCTACCAAAGCCTGACAGAGGGAACCAAATACTTTCAGAGGTCGTTTCACCTTCAAATCAAGCCTGAATAGCTAATGTACTCCTCATTTCAATGAAACATTAACATCTGACCACATACCGAGCTTGAATCTTATTGATTACTCTGTCAGCTAGGAAAAATTGTGTTTCATACTTGGCAGAATAAACAACAAGAAATCACGTAGTGTTGACGGTATTAAGAACAAAGTTCTCCGACATAAGGCTGAGATTACTATTAGAAGTTATTGCATATTGTTCAACAACCTTTTGAACAATTCATATTTTCTGAATGAGTGGAAAAAGGCGAAAGTATTTCCAATTCTGAAGAAAGGAAAAGAATCTTCGTGCCCTAAAAGCTATCGCCCAATCAATTGCTGCCTAACATAAGCAAGGTATCTGAAGTCACACTAATCAAAGCATTAAACGCCCACATTTAGAAATATGAGTTGATGCCGAACTGCCAATTTGGTTATCGCGCCATGCATTCGACCACACATGCAATAGCGAAAGTAACCTCGGACATCTATTGGAAACTAATCAACAGAGAATGTGTTAGAGCGTGTCTCATTGATATGGAGAAAGCCTTCGATATTGTGTGGTTAAATGGACTAATTTTTGAACTCCTTCAGGACAGGTTTCCCATACACCTTGTCGCCATGATGTGCAATATATTGTACGGGAAATCATTTACTGTTGCTGATGGAAATCTGATGGCAACGCGCGAAAAGCTACAATAGTAGAGAGCAATCTTCAAAAAATGTTCAATGATGTGCAGTTGTACACTGACGATTGGCAAATGAAAATAAATGCGCAGAAGTGCAAAACAATTTCATTTCGGATAACGCTGCGAGGGGGCAGTCAAGACCTGAAAGGTTATTTGGAGGATTGCCACATTATGGCTGGTGAGGGTAGTTCAGAACGAGTTTCACGTAAATCCTGTGTTCGATATTTGTATTGTACTGTATTATACTGAACATATCAAGATCATGCTCAGTAAAGCACAAAAAGTAGTCATGGCCCTTGGACGACTCATTTATTCCAGATACATCGATCAAAACGCCAAAATTATCTGTTACAAGACCCTGGTTATACCAGTTTTGACCTTTGGATGTCAGATCTGCTACAACCAGAGTGCTAGTACAATGGAAAAATTGAGACTTTTCGGAAGAAAATGTCTTCGTGCATGTACTGGTTTGGACAGAAAGCCTGAGATGGATTGGATAGAAGAATTTATCAAACAGCTAAAGTGACGAAAGTCAATATCTTCATATTGAGGCTTCTTCGAAATCATATCGTAAGATCTGTGTCAGTGAGTGAAAACTCTTAAATTTTACAGCCGTTCCACCATATAGATGGATACATTGCGGCTTGTCTCACTACTGGCTTCGTTCCTCCAGAAGCGTTCGCGTATTTCGACATGAATCTATATGTTTTTGATTCTGAAGGCGCTCTTATCGTATAGATGGACCACCGATAAGAAGCTAAAATATCCTCAAAATTCGCGTTCACGAGACCAACAATTCTAATGGAGATACTCATTTGCTAGATTCGTTGAGGCTTGTTGAGCTGGAACGGAGCAATCCAAGTATTGGTGGCTGAATGAAAATGTTGGAATAATTCGTGGTTAAATTTTTTGTTGTTTTGTGTTTTTCGTTGCGTAGATTCAAGTATCAGCTCATTATAGCTTCATTTAGTGTTGTTGTTTGTTTGTGTTTAAAGTTAGGGATTGTGTCCAATATTTAGGATAGGTATATGTTAGGCTTATCATAATCGGTTAAGGGATAAGGTTTAACGTTTAGGTTATGAATATTGTAATAACATTTTAATTAAATTCGATTAGAATTTGGTTATACATATAAGGTGTAGAATAAAAGTTCACTGTTGTGTTAGTATAGTAGAACTAGGATAATTCAAGCCTCAAGAGACCACTCAAAAAATTACAACTGTCCAAAAATTCGAATTAGAATAGCTTTTAGGAAGCGTTAAAAATAACACAACGCTGCATAATCTTGTAAATAAAACTTTATTTCATAAATCTACAGCATTTTATTTACAATTTCATGAAATCGTCAGATATCTTCATTTGTTTCCTAAAATTATGTCTTTCTGTCGTAGTGAATGAAAATAGACTCGCTTACATCATTTCTGCTATCAAAAATTGCCTGAGTTCGTCAACTTGTTTCGCATCTTTATTAGAATTAGTATTTCCCGTGCCACTGTTAAATCAGAATCTGCATCTCCAGATGTATTGTTGCCATCTTGATTGTCCTTGCCGAGTACCTCAACAATGATGTCCGCTTCAGTAACCTCACGATACACCGCTACATCATCGTCTACATTAAGCAAATGCGCATAAAAGATGGTAGAATCTGACATAATATCCTCCCAGCTGTCAATTGAAGGTACAGCTTTAATCACAGCTTGTTTAGCACTTTCACTTTCTGTTTCTTTTTTCACAAAACCAGCTTCCTTGAAACAATTCGTAAACATCAAGTTTGATTTTGAGAGTAGTGAAATCTCCGGTGAGAACATTCTCAACCAATAAACGCCGGTAAAAATATTTGAGGTTTCATACTCACAATACCTTTGCTCGCACTTCACTGCTATAAACAAATAGTGTTGAAGCTTAACTACCACTTCTTCTACTTTAAACGAAACTTCATTATTTTTTGCAAAATTTTCTAAATTCAAATTACTAAAGAAAACATGTTAATATGTGTCTGTCAATTGACAGACGTGTTTTGACGGGAGCTTGAAAATATGTTCAATAAAATGCCTATGCGTTTTAATTATAACGCCTGGTGTTTTAAGCAAAACGTTTTTCTTGATGTTATGTCAATTAAAACACTTAAAGTGTTTTTTCTCGAGAAAACGTTTGAGGTGTTTTAATTTAAAATGCTTACCGTTTTATTTAAAACACTAAGTGTTTTAATTTAAACACCTGAAACGTTTTATTGAAAAAAAATACCAAAAGCGTTTTAATTAAAACAATTAGATGTTTTTATTAAAACGCTTTAAGTATTTTTTTTCAATAAAACGGTTGAGGCGTTTTAAATTAAAACGCTTAGTGTTTTAAATAAAACGGTTAGTGTTTTAAAATAAAACACCCGACGTGTTTTAATGAATAAAACCACTAAAAGTGTGTAATTAAAACATTTAGGCGTTTTAATTTAAAACGTTTGGGTTTGCAGTGTATAAACAAACAGTGTTGAAGCTTAACTACCACTTCTTCCACTTTAAAAAAAACTTCATTATTTTTTGCACAATTTTCACAAATATTTCTAAAGAACACATGTTAATATGTGTCTGTCAATCGACAAACGTGTTTTGACGTGAGCTTGAAAGCATTTTCAATAAAACACCTAGGCGTTTTAGTTAAAACGCCTGGTGTTTTAATTAAAACGTTTTCCTTGATGTTATGTCAATTAAAACACTTAAAGTGTTTTTTCCTCGAGAAAACTTTTGAGAGGTTTTAATTAAAAATGCTTACCGTTTTATTTAAAACACTAAGTGTTTTAATGTAAACACCTCAAACGTTTTATTGAAAAAACAACACCATAAGTGTTTTAATTAAAACACTTAGTTGTTTTAATTAAAACGCTTTAAGTGTTTTTTTTTCAATAAAACGTTTGAAGCGTTTTAAATTAAAACGCTAAGTGTTTTAAATAAAATGGTAAGTGTTTTAAAATAAAACGCCTGAAGTGTTTTATTGAATTAAAACACTAAAAGCGTTTTAATTAAAACGTTTAGGCGTTTTAATTTAAAACGTTTAGGTTTGCAGTGTTTATGCCTAAATTCATGGGCTGAATGACTGATGTTATATTAGCGAAAACAATAACATTCATATTGTCTATAAGCGGTAGGTTATTACGACAGTGCAGTTGGCATGAAGAACAAGAACTTCCGTTTTTTGATTCCGAATTTTTCATTGATTTTCAGGAGCCACTTCTCAAAAAGAGTACTTGTCATCCATGTTCGTGCACTAGATTCATACTCTTCTTGGTTTTGAAACAATGGGGATTGGCAGATTTCCCTATCATTAACAAACGCCGTTTTTCAGATCATCCATGTTTCATGCGACCAAAAGTGTTACTCTTTCCTCGCTAAGTTTCTCTTAGTGACATTTCTCGTCTTTAAAAGCAAGAGTTATATCAGAGGTGCATTTGTAAAACAGACCGGTCTTAACTACATTTAAAATGTTTTTGGGCTCCATTTCCTGGATCATCTTTTCAAATTCTTTCTTCCACTGTTCTGCTTTATGCTGATCAGCATCACCACCCCCACCACAAAAAAAAAAGAAAAAAGAAATCTTATTCCTTCTATGAAACCGTCTAACATCCTGTGCTTGCTTTGAAATAGGTTTTCCCAATTTAGTGGGGCCACTCAGTGGAATTTGTTTCTCACGTGCATGCTTAAACCACAGTTGTCAACATCGGGATCATCTGGTGCTCTACACTTTTTTCGATCATTTCCGTTCTCATATTCACTGGTTAAAATGATTTCTTCATATGATAAATAAGTTGACAATGTGGTAAGGGAGATTTCGAAGTTCCAAGCGATCTTCAACTTCTTCTTGAGTCCTTTTTCCACGTCCCTAACCGCGGCTACTTTTTCGATTAATGTTAGTGATTTGTAAGCCAGGGAATTTGATGAAAACATCTTGACTTAGGTGATCGAAAGGGAAAGAAATGAGGACACTGAATTTATACCAAAGTGACGTCGTAATGGCGGGAGGCTTTGGCTCAACCATAACGAAAGTTTTGTCTCCCACATTAATGTCAATAAGCCCAGCGAGATTTTTGGAAACTCTGGGAATGCTCAAAGAAAGTCTTAGTCTTGCCTATCTTTGGAGATTCCCAGAGTTTATAACTGGTTCATGCACGCTTTTGGCGATTAAAATGTTGGAACTATCCAAAATAAAATCAAATCAGTCACAGTTTTACAAGATGTAATTCATATAAAATGCTAGGTACTATTAAAAAATATAGAATTAAAGACAATTTCGAATTATAAAAGTTTGAATTATCCCAGTTTCACTGTATTATAACTAATTTTTGAATCCTGTTGGTTGGTTTTTTCTCCTTTTAGGTAAATTTCTCGAGAGAAATTTACCTATTGCAGAGAGTATCATATATATATATATATATATATATATATATATATATATATATATATATATATATATATATATATATATATATATATATATATATATATATATATATATACCGGTATATGTGGGATATTTTTCACCAAATTTTCAGGAAAGGTGTATTGGGTAAATATCTCAGTTACGTTCGTGAACCAGCTATATCGGCCGGGCAAAAACAAAATGGCGGCTATTTTAGACGAAAAATCGTGATTTCTGTTCTGCTAAAAGTATAGCTCCGATTTGGATGAAATTTGGTACAAAGGTTCCCTGATGTATATGATGAATCTCACAATAAAAAATCCAAAGTCGGTACGGCAGAAACAAAATGGCGGCTGCTCAAAGGTCGAAAAACGTGCAAAGTTTTGTTTTTGTAATGGTGGTCAAAGCTTTCAACAGATTTTCATGAAATTCGGCAGTTGAATAGAAAATTCGGCCAGTTGAAACTCAAAACTTCAAAAGCTTCTGAAAGTCGCAATTTTGATCTGACATATATGAAACTTAGTTTCGAGATAGACATTATTTAGGTCTACAGACTTGGATATTTTGGTGATCATGCATTTGCAAATTCCAAAATGGCGGCGGTTTAAATATGCCTTTTTTCGGTTTTTGTGGCACTCTAGCGGTCACATTTTCCAGCGGATTTTGATGAAACTTGAGATTATAGATCTCTGTACTATGTTCTTGTATTGTACAGAAAAATATTAAAATTGAATGAAAAATAAAAAAGTCGAAAATTTAAAACCCAATATTTTTAGCTGCCATTAACACTGAAAAATTGAATTATATTTCCCTGTCCAGAGTTAAACTCCGATTTGAACCAGATTTGGCACATTGATTGATGAGGTCCTAGCCCACAAAAATTTCAAATAGTCCAACATCAAATGCATGCATTCAAAATGGCGGCCCCAAAAAGTCAGAACGCAATCGCAATTCGCTATTTTAGCAGCAACTGAAATAATGAATTTTTTTCATGGAAACGTTTTACATGACTTATCTTGAACGTATTTATAAATCAGAATATTTTTTAGATATTGTAAAATATTTTTAACAATACCCTAAAAGATTATAAAATCGCGACTTGTCTGTCTGTCCGTCCGTCCGTTTGTTCGTGCGTCACAAGTTTTCTCGCAAACCACATGAGCTAGAATGAGGAAATTTTCTACGTAGGTCAAAAGTGGTGCCTCTTGAAATTTGCAGTGTAAGAAAATATTTTAAAGTGTTTAAGGGGGTCTGCCCATACAGAGGGGTGATATAAACATTTTTTTTATTTCTGTAGCCCTCTAGCAGCCAAGTTTCTCAACAGATTCCGATAAAACTTGAAATTATAAGTTATTAAGGCAAGTTAATTTTATTTAATTTTGCAAATTGGATGACAAATAAAAAATTCGAAAATTTAAAGCTTAATATTTTTAGCAGCCGTTTTCAATAAAAATTCAAAATGACGGCCCCGAATCGAAAATATATATGTATTAAAGGCAATGCAAGTGCTGATTAAACTTTTATGGAAATCTTTTGAAATTAACAATTTGAGCTATTTAAGCCAAAAAATTATCACCTTTGTGTGGTAACCACTGTCAAATGTATAAACAGCAAATGTGAGAAGGGTGAACCCATTCTAAATATGTTTATAACAATTTGTTATCCGCCGATTTTCAATATGTGATCCATACGTGTGCAACTCAATTTAATTAGCAAAATATTTGCGCCTCTATGAAGGGTCTCCGAATACGAACGGCGGCAGATTCTCTTTGTTAATAAATACCCATGTAGTGCTACAAAAATTGCAGTAAGAAGTCCAGTAGTAGGCAAGCCAAATTCTTTTTCGAAAACTTACGCTACATACGAGAAATTTACCTTTCCGGATGGTGCATCCAACGGGGATTTTTTTTCAATTGAATTACAAAATATGCAATAATTTTAATTAAATTGAATTTGATATTTTTTTTTTGATTAAATATTTTTAACTTAATAATGTATAAATTTAGAGACTTATTTGGGCCATTAAGTTTCAGTATTTTTATTGTTTGGGATTTGCTTTATATTCTTTGGAAATTTATAATGATTGGCATTGAATTAAGCGCTTTTGACTTTAACTTTATGAATCGCAGTCAAAACTCATCAAAGTGCATATGATTAAATTATCATTGATTATTGGAGCACTACCATCATCCTTAATTTATGCGTGAAAAGTTTTTTCCCAATTATTTACCATTAATCACTGAATTTACTAAGCTGTTCGTTTCAGAAAATTGAAATCCTATCGCTCTCAAAAAAATTGAATAAATCGTTCAATTTAAATTTAAATCATGGAATCCCATCATTCGATGGTTATTTCACGATTATTTCAATGTTGCGATTTCACCTCCTACGCACTTTATTTATTCAACTCTTAAAGAATTCATGCGAATTTATGGTTAAACACAAAACCCACATCAATGTGATTTATCCGCTTCGTGATTTTGTTGCTGCGTACTCGTAAACTGTGCAAAGCCAATAAGGATGCGATGAAAAAAATGGACCTTGCCTACCTAGTACGCTTATAATTTATCGATTCATCCAATTTGAGTGTAAAATTGACTTTCCCAAAAGAAAAAAAAATGAGATAACGCAAAACCCATCATTATCCTATTAAAAAAAATTTTCATTACAATATTTTAATATTTATTCACATCATTAATTTTTTTTTTCTCTCTCTCTCTTTCAATTTCGTTACAGTGACGAAGTTTATACGAATTGGAATTGCTGATAAGAACGATAATCCACCCTATTTCGATAAATCTCTATACGAAGCTGAAGTAGATGAAAATGAAGACATTCAACACACCGTACTTACTGTTACCGCCAAAGATCACGATGAGTGTAAGTATTGCCAAATATAATACTCAAACCTAAGAAAACGTAAATTTGAAAATTTAATGGGAACTGCGGCATGAGAGTATGATAGCAAAAATCGAACATAACAAGGATTAAAATCAAAATTATTTTTTATTATATAGCATAGCTTTAAAATTAAGAGCAAACAGATATAAAACCATCCAATTTTCAAACTCCTACGTCGTTAGATAAAATTTTATTTTGTTTGAACAGATGGATTTAACAGGATGAAGTTGAAAAATTCCAATAGGATGTAGAAATACGCTGCATTCTTCGGTTAGTTATTGGTTTTCGATATGAGGATGATGTAGGAATCTTTTAACGGTTGATGGTTTGCAAACTATTTTCGAAGTTCTCTTGGAAGTTATACAGGATACTCAAAGGAAACTTTTAAAACTAGAAATACAGAAACATCAACGTAAAAAATAATTTAAGTGAATGTTTTGCTCAGCTTTATTTGTAAGAAAATCAAATAGCTTTCCCCATAGAATTCAGCAGAGAATTAAGTAGAAATGTATAAATTAATAAAACAGGAAGCTCAAAATATGGAAACCATTTAGCAAATTGCAGAACTTCCTGCTGTACTCCTTTCCAAGGACAGAAATAAGCACCTCAATACATCAACTTCATGCTTTGCATGCTCTCTGGAAAATTTTCCATTTTTAGCTTAACGGGGGCGATTCGCCAAAGTTTACGGCTTTCAAATTACAATGAATAAAATGCTTTTCATTTCTTAAAAACTAACCCTTAGGCATCTAATTACCCGTTTCCTGTAATGACTTCCCAACATTCTTAAAACAACTTTCACTTGGCGCTTTGCGTAATGAAGAAAATCCTTTTTCGTTTCATTGCTTCCGCGGCAACAATACGAAACTTCATTACTTTAAATATTGATAAAGTAAGACGAGGAGCATGGCAAGCAGCTTTTGTGGAAATCAATCATTCAATTTTATCCCGAAAACAGAGAGAATGCCGCTTCGGAGTGAATTCACGGAAATGAGCTCAAATTTCAATAAAGAAATAAATGCTTAAACTTTTCCACGCAAAATCCTTTAAGTTATTTAAATTCCCAACAACTTGTTATTGGAAAGAAGATTAAGTTGACCTGGAAAAGTGATGAAGTGGTGGCTGCTGTGGTGGTAGTCGGAGGTGGCCGGGAGCAAGTCAATTGAAATTTACTGGGCAACCAGAGGAACAAATGCAATTTAAATCTGGCATTTTCTATCCGATGATGGCGAAACGCTTTGTGTATATTCGCGTTTCGCGGTTGAATCCGCCTTGAGCATTTGAATTTGAAGATTAAAGCGGAAATAGATTTACATATTTGACTGGGATTAAGGACAACTTAAAGAGATAATAGGATAAAAGCTGTTAGATATACTCGAAGCGTGGGATTTCTTCTGAATGGTGAGGTTTCGCGAGAATTGATGTTATTGCTGTGTAATCTTTCGAGATTGGTTTTTGCAGTGTTAGTGCAGGATAAGTTAAATTTATTTTAAGTAACTCCCGGAAGAGCTTAGTAACGGAAAATGGATTTTACTTTATTTTGACCCCCGAGTCGAATTTCATTTGAATAAATGAATAAATCTTAATATGAACTCATTTTACCGCCAAAATTCTTCAGTAATTATTCAACACACTTTCTTATCATCTATAAACATGCTAAACTCCTTTCTACAATATCAAAATGAATATATTCATCCTGAGCTTTCACGGTTGTTAACCTTCAATATTAAAATACGCCTCCGGCTTAATTCAGTTATTTAAAGTTTTCATATATTTGATGCTTGCTGAGTTACCTAAACGACCATATTATGCAAAGTCCGCTCATTTTCCAAATATTTTTTTCACACATGAAATAAAAGGGATTTCGAATATAGTACAAGGAGCATATGAAACTTGACAGTGAACTTTTCTGACATTTAAAGCTACAAGAAAAAACACTGGAATTTAAGGTTGAACGAAAATTTACAATGATTCCATTAAAGTCTGTCAAAAAGTTCGTTAAAGTACATAGAAAAACTTTAATCATTAAATTTATATGTGACTTTTACTATAAAAATGTTGTAACAATCCAGTGTCCGAACCCATTATTTGAAGGAGATGCGTCTTTTCCCCTTGTTGCTGAAATTCGGTCGAGATTTTTGTGCAATAGGGGCCGGGTAGTTTTCATGCTATGAACACTGATTTAAGTTAGTTGGTTATATTAATGAGTTAATGTTGACCAGCGTACGTGGTTTCGGCTTGCTGATCCAGAAAGTAAATAAAAAAATCAACAACGTGCATATTAAATAATAACTTTTAACTAATACGACTTTTTCTCAGTTTTAAGCGGTCGGCATTTGGATTCAGCACATCCAATATAATCATTTTGCACTGAGTCATGAATTAGCTCCAAGATTAATTGCCTCCAATTATTACGGTTCCGTGACTTTGTCCACCACTTCCTCATTCCCAACAAGGATCTGCTGTCAGCTTCTATCGTGTCTTTCCATTGAGTCTTCGGTCTTCCCGTTAGACGTCTACCTAGTGCTCTACCCTTTCATATTCTTTTGGGTAGCCGGTTTTCTTCCGTCCTTTCTACATGGCCTGCTCATTGCAATTTACATTATTTTACGCAAGAGGAAACAAGTGGATCGTCAAAAAATTCATATAACTCATCATTGTAACGAAGTCTCCACTCTATTCCTTGTTTCACTGGACCGTCAATTTTCCAGAGCCCTTTGCGTTCAAATACGCCCTCCACATAGCAGCACAGATTTGACTTGTTTTTTTATAAATTCGGAGCTTATTTTGCCTGTGTACCTCTCTGGACCGTAGAATGGAAAGCACAGAGTAAAAGTATTTATTTTTGGCGTTGATGCGACGTTCAAACTCATCCTTTTCAATGCCTCTTCCATTCAGGCTGACTGCAAGATAAATAAAACCATCCACATTTACAATGTTGTAGTTACCTAGGGCCAGGTTTTGTCGAACTTTAGTTTTCTTCCTCATTTGAGTCATGAATTTTCCTTCCCCTTGCTGATCAGCACGGGCCTTGCTACTTTCTACCGTAGCAGGGGAACCACGTTCCGTAGGCAAGCGTTAAATATGCTGAGGAGTAAGTGAGTACAATGGTGATAGATAAATTGCAACACCTCAGCTGGAACCCCATCTGGACCTGTAGCCTTCCTCGTTTTCAGCGAAAAAGCTGCCTCTTCCAGTTCTGGCTGTGTAAAGAGCGGACACTCGAACGCTGTTCCACCATGGACAGCGTCAAGACGGGGTGGGCGGGGAAGAGTGCCCGCATTACCTTTCTCATCTTTTCTGCATTATGTATGCAAGGAGTTCCGTAAGGCACCAAGCTTACGCATAACCAGCTTGTAGCCAAGGGCTCACGGATCCTTGTTCAAATTGTCCACTAGATCTTGCCAACAGCGACACTTGCTGTTGTTGATCAATTTGTGAAGGCATTTCCTGGCTAACTTATATGCTGCCAACACGCCTTGTCACGGTTCTTTGCCTGTTGAGCCTCACGCCAAAGCTTCTGAAACTCCCTTGGATTTTCAGCGACTTCAGTTGACCACCAGTACACTGAGGGCTTGCCGTGCCGGGTTTTTCTATAGGCCACAGACGCGTTGCAAGCAGTAATGATGCTCATAGTTGAGTTCACCACGTCTTGAGCTGCAAGTTCTTCCATCTCCTCCGAATCTCCCTGCAGCGGGGCATCTGCAATAAGCACCTCGACAAATCTCGCGACGGCCATCCTTCCGATGTTCCATCCAATTGTAGCAAGCCGAGAGCAAAGAAGTCGGGAGATAACATCACTGTTCTCAAGGAGAATGTACTGATGATCACTGGCTGAGTAGTCCTTTAATACTCTCCAATTGTGTATCCTCCGTACTAAGGACTCCGAGGCAAATGTCACGTCCGATATGGTTCCTTCACCGCCAATAAGGTGGAAAGTCGGCGTTTTTCCGGTTCTTAGTGCGACAAGCGCCGTCCTGGTGGTCATTTCTAGGGTTCGTTTTTACCCGCAAATCTATTTGAGGCATGCCCTATTCGATTGCTTTAGCGTTGTAGTCCCCCCCAACGAGCACGTTTCCGTCTGCGTTTGAGACAGCGCCCTCCAAAGCATTAAGATTGGCTTGGAAGGAACCATCCCCCCGTCCACAGCTTTGCACCTGTAAATCACTATTTCGAACCCACAGAGTGACAGTATTAGTTTCATCAGGATACCATAATGCCGAACTTTGGTCATGGTGTTGCTCACGCTGCAGCAAAAAGTCAACTTTTATGTCCCTCATAAACTGGGCGGTTGAGCTGTGGTGTAGGTTTAGCTGCAGGATGCGGGTCATTCAAGTTTTAATTTTTCCTTGGCTAGGGCTTCCTGGAAAACCCAACATTTTCCTGATCCTGAGACATGCCGAAGATTCAGTCTTGGATCAGTATCCTTGCAAAGAATACAGTGTGCCTCCTTTGTACACCTTTTCTTTTATAATCCATTTCATCACACTTGTAACACAGGTAACTCCCATCGGGTCCTTTGCATACTTGTGTGGTGTGGCTATAGTCAAGGCATTAGTCAAGGCATTAGTCAAGGCATTAGTCAAGGCATTTGAAACATTGAAAAGGCGCTGCTCCTCTCCGTATCCTGCAGACAACCCACCCTATTCTTGCGTTGCCCTTACTCAGGAATCGCTTGGCGTCCTTTTCTGATAAGTCAATGATAGTCATGCGTTTTTGCTATGGTTTTCTGGTGTCAGCCTTGCTTTGATCCTGCCCACGCTAGGCAGCTCCTTTTTGATGAATTCTTCTACCTCCGCCAGGTCCGTGACGCAGTCGCTATCTCGGATTTCGATCAGTGCTATCAGTTCAAGGATGGACACTTGCGTTTTTGCTGAGGACTTTGTTGACTGTGTTGCAGAATGCTTTTTTATTGTCGGACTCTGCTGCGATTTCGACCAGAATGTAGCCCTGCCGCGTTAGTTATACTGCTTTATAACAGTGCTCGTGTCTTCTGGCCTTACGTTTCCCCTGATATCCTGCAACACTTCTGCGTAGAATCGGCCATATTGGGGTCTAACGAGCAGTACCTGCTGCCGGGGTTACAGTTGGAGTTTTTTTTTGCTCCTGTTATGCGTCAGGACTTCTTTCTTGTCGGGCATCCGTATTAGCTTTATTTCCTGGCACTTTTTGAACGAGTTTCTGCACGTTTTTTTTCGCTTTTTTGTCAGCCTTGTCTAAAATCCCTTGTTTGGGATTCCACGCCCGTCAAGTTCCTTTTTTTACTTCTTTTACTCCGATCTCTTTTGATTGGGCTGGACGCTATTCGTTTATTGATGTTTAGTGGTGGAGCTATCTGCGCGTGTCGTTTGGGCTTAGCCTTCAGCGCTTCTTCAGCCTTCTTTGGCACTCTGACCCTCTTCGGTTTTTAAGCAGCTGTTCCGGCAACGCCCTACATGTTCTAAAAGCTCTTCTACTACAAACAGCCCATTATTTACACCATTGCTAATTTTGGCAAGTCGCATGCAGATTTTATTCTTTTTAGAAAATCTCCCGCTTTTTGATTAGCGTCTCTTCTTCATTTTGCTGGGCCCCCTCTTGGGAAAGGTTATCGGCTTCCGTTTCCGAGTAGATCACTTCCGCCAGATTTTCGGCGGTGACGTGAAATCATTCAACGTCGCTTTATTTAACTGGTAACTTCTTTCTTTTTCTGCCGTAATCACTTTGTGAACTTCAGAATGGTTCATTATTATTTCGGGATTTAAGACCCTTGCTTCGGTCACTTCAGTAGCAATTGCAGCAGTAACCATCAATTTCTCGGAGTTTTTCAAGGTTTGGTGAAATAATTTTACAAAACTCTACCAAAATCGCGTTCTGTCTGTTCGTCTGTACGTCCGTCCGTGTGTTACAACATTTTTTCTCGCAAACTACAAACTATAGTAGGTGAAATATGGTGCCCTCTTCAAAATTCAACTGCAAAAAAAATTGTATAAAGTATTTAAAGGGGGGTCTTCCATATAGGGGAGTGGCCCCCGGCAAACATTTTCATCAAAGATAGCCGATATGGGTATCAAATGAAAGCTTTTGACGAGAAGTTTTCAAAACACGTATTTAATGCTTCAGGGAACACACAGGAAGGGGAAATACACGATGAACTGGTGTGTCCCCTCCCCTTTGCGATTGGACACCTGTAATCTGACAAATCTGAAAAAAAATTATGGAGGTAGGTGTTTATGAGCACAACAATAACAAATACAAATTGAAGTCAAAATTCACTCAACTTTTTTAATGAAAGTATAATCATCGAGTTTCACATTTTCTTCAATAAAATGGTATAGATACCCTTCAACTCAATGAAATCCAATATGCAAGTAGTCTTAAAAAAGTTCCTAATACTCTGCAAGTTTGATGAACTAATCATACTCATGGAAATTATAGCCATTTGAACTTTCTCCAATTTTAACAACAAAAACATATCATTTTGATACTTTATGGACTTTACATCGAATCAGACACTGTTGTTTGGATTTGATCTTGAAATTTACAGATAAGATCAATAACATAAATATTTTTGGGAATTCATGGTTTGATTTTGGCGATAGTTGAAAATAAAGGGTTTTCCAATAAGACATGTTATTTTGAATAGCCCGCTATTTCGGTAGATGTCACTTTTGAAGCTGTCATTTTTTGACATTTGACAAGTAAAAACTA
This sequence comes from Odontomyia ornata, assembly GCA_963969285.1. Taxonomy (NCBI): domain Eukaryota; kingdom Metazoa; phylum Arthropoda; class Insecta; order Diptera; family Stratiomyidae; genus Odontomyia; species Odontomyia ornata. The sequence goes on along the minus strand of OZ017740.1, from coordinate 27,677,791 downwards.
CGCCATTGATAAAATTGAACGATACACGCTTCGATACCGTATTGAAGTTAGTAAAATTCACTATAAAACAGGTGAAAATTTGGCAGAGACGGTTCGTAAAACTCGAACATTTTTGGGTCGTTGTGAAACACTTTGTCGGACCGCAATAAAGAAATTATTGGAAAATCCAAGCTGCTAGGACAACTTAGTGACGTGAAGAATATAACTTGTGCATGTAACTCAAGAACAGGGATGGATCTTAGTAGCCTTTGCGTATAGACGTCTTTTAAATCGCTCCTGTTAAAAGTTTTCAAAATTTAAATTAATTTTTTTAAAACGTTAGTCCGAAGTTAATTTCTATCGGAAAAAATCTTATATTGTCGACGTATTCGAATCAGGAAATATCTATCGAATATTTTACTTCGATTGGTAACGAAAAACAAATTACCAAAGAAAATTTCGCCGCTGGTATGGAGGAGCCAGACGGCTTCCCACCGTTGGAGCAACCTGGGGAAACGACGAATACGAAACTGGCGATAATCACCAAAAGAAAACATAACGAAGAAAACTCCGCAGATGGAGGGTGCAAGCTGCAAATAATAGCGGACAAACAACAAATGGCCAAATTGCAAAAAGAAAATGATGAACTAAGGCAAGAGATACAGTCCCTTAAGGATCTCTTCAAGAATGGGATGAAGCCTCAAAAGACGCAGCCGCAAAATCAATGGCAACAGGTAACAAAGCCGAAGAAAAGTACAAAGCAAGTCAGTCCAGAAGAAATTCTAAGTGCTGATGGCACCAACGAGAGCCAAAACTATTTTGCAGCGCTGGAGGGATTAACCGAAGATATGGAAATCGAAGAAAACATCGGAGGTAATTCTAATCAAGATAATGACTTAAATTTCATTCAATATTTAAAGAACAAAAATAAGGAGAAAAAAACAGCCCGCAGTTCTGCTGGTTCCTCTGGAAATGCTTCCAACAAGACAGAAAAAGTTCCGCCAATCAACGTGTTCGGACAAACCGGGAAAGATATGGTTCGGCTATTGGCAGCCGAAAATAAACTGGCCAATTTCGAAATCAAAAGAGTTAATGCCGAAAAATTAACTATAAGGACGAAATCAGTGGTTGATTTCAAGTCAGCCAAAGATGCGCTGATTTCTGGGGAAGTTCCACACTTCACCTATACCCCAAAAAGTGAAAAGAGTCAGACCTTCTTGTTGAAGGGTTTGGACAGCGGAGAGGATACGGTCGATCTTCTTCAGATGCTCAAGGAAGCTGCACCAGATATTGCTTTTGTTTCAGTCAAAGCCTTTGCGACAAGAAGGTCGACCATAGAAAGGAAGAATTTACCACTTTACGTGGTACAAATTGCAAATAAGAGCAGTCCAAGTGCCCTTTAACAAATAAGGTACTTGAATTTCAGAGTGGGGAGGTGGGAACGCCTCCAAAAAAGAGAAGTCAACCAGTGTTACCGGTGTCAAAGATTTGGACATTCGGCTGCCAATTGTGCCATGCACTATCGTTGCGTTAAATGCAAAGACGTTCATGCTCCAGGTGAGTGCAAATTGGCTCAGACGGAGCCTAAAGAAAAATTATACTGCATTAACTGCGGTGATTTTGGTCACCCAGCATCATATCGAGGATGCTCCCGATATCAAGATGCAAAAGCTAAATTTGCTCCAAAGCAAACACAAGTGCACCGTAATATCATACCTTCCAACTTCGTCAAGCCCGGAGTATCATTTGCACTCGTCGCTGGAGGACCTGCAGAAAATGCTGGTAATAATGTAAATAATGTAAGTGGCAATAATGAGCTGCTTCTCAAAATTTACCAGCAACTTAATTCTTTATCGGAGAGAATCGACAAACAAGATTCAAAAATTAACTTTGCTTTTCAGCGTTTAGGTCTTTCAAATGCCTAAAAATAACTTGTCATCCAGTCATATTCCCATGGATAGGCTTTGCCTCATATTGATCAACGTCAACTCTATCGTTGCTATACATCGACGTGATTATCTCCTTGAATTTATTGTTAAGCAAAAGCCTGACATCATACTTCTCACTGAAATCCACCTCAATTCATGGCATTCTATGGAATTCAAAGATTTTGCAGTCGTAAGAAACGATAGGGTAATAAGTGATGGGGGTGGTGGCACCGGGATATTGGTTAGAACACCCTATTGTTTCCAAAATATTGAAAAAGTCGAATTCAAAAGCTTTGAATTTCTTGAAGTGTGCGTCATCAAAATTTCACTGCCAGGTGGGGATAACCTCTTCGTTATCTCTGCCTATGCAACTGGTCAAAATGTTCTCAAATTCAAGGAGGAACTCAATTCCTTGTTTGAAATACTCGAATTGAACAGGCTGCATAGTTATTATATTTTTGCTGGTGACCTGAACGCCAAGCATACATCATGGCTAAACGCCACCAATAATCCAAGAGGTGTATTCCTGGAATCATGGATAACAGAGAAACAAATTGAATACAGGTGCAATCTATATGGGTCGGAGTTCCCAACATACCCTAGGACAAATTCATATTTGGACCTCTGCACTGCTGACGCAAGACTTGAATTCAGCTTTAATAGTCCCCAACGGAAATGCAGATGCTTCCTTACGATAGCGACCATAACGCAATCGTATGGAAATCAATCATCAAAGGGATGATTTCTGCCTCATTCCAGTTCAACATGAAAACCATCGGTTGAATTTCAAAAAAAAACAGACTGGGGAAAGTTTCAAAAGAAGTTTAATCGGGAGTATCAGAAGCAATGTCCCTGTTCTAATGATGGCAACGCTTGCTCAATGGTTCCTAATGACAGGAATCTAACTGTCGATGAAATAGATCTCTATTTGTCGAAGTTAGAGAAGCTGACGTTGGAAACGATTGAGAAAGTAGTTCCCAAGATTAAACATCGAAACAATATGGAAGGACATGAAACACCAACCATCGCAACGTTGAAAAGATTGAAAAGCCTCCTTCTCACACGTGCCAACAATATTTATCCACGATTTTTGGACTACAACCATCCCTCGTTGGCTTTGTTGAAATTACACCTGAAGAATGTCCGGAACTTAATCCGTTCATACTTCAGGAGTGAGGTCAGCAACCAATGGGCGGAAAAACTGAGGGGTATTAGCCCACAGGACCCAGATGGCGTTTTCGCGAAAGTGAATAGCATATTCCGCAGGAAGTCTCGAGTGAAGTTATCGAATCTTGAAGTCGCTAGTGATGAGATAAATCTTCTCGATAGGGCTGGTATCGAAATTGATAGCACGACTCCGGATAGAAATGGAAACAGGATTATATGTGATGGATTGCAGAAACTTGCTCTGATTGGAACACATTTTGAATTGGTTTATCTCCCAAACCCAGAGAGAAGGAATGAAATATTTTCAGAGGTCATTGAAGCAAAAGTCTCCGACTTCAAGTCAAGCCTGAACGGCCAATAAACTCTTCATTTCGATGAAACATAAACATCTGACCTCATACCGAGCTTGAATCTTATTGATTATTTTGTCAGCTATGAGGACTTGTGTTTCATATTTCGCAGAATAAACAACAAAAAATCATGTGGTACTGACGGTATTCCAAATATAGTTCTCCGACATTTGCTTAAGGTTGCTATTAGGAATTATTGCATATTGTTCAACAACATGTTAAACAATTCATATTTCCCAAATGAGTGGAAAAAGGCTAAGGTATTTCCGATCTTGAAGAAAGGAAAAGAGTCTTCATGCCCTAAAAGCTATCGCCCTATCAGCTTGCTGCCTAACATCAGCAAGGTGTTTGAAGTGATACTCAACAGAGCATTAAACGCCCACATTGAAAAATATGAGTTGATGCCGAATTCCCAACTTGGTTTTCGCGCCAGGCATTCGACCACACATGCAATAAAAAAAGTAACCTCAGACATCTGTTGGAAACCAAACAACAAAGAATGAGTCGGAGCATGTCTCATCGATATGGAGAAAGCCTTCGATACGGTGTGGTTGGATGGACTAGTTTTCAAACTTCTTCAGGACAAGTTCCCCAGACACCTTATTGTCCTGATGTGCAATATGTTATACGGGAAATCATTTCTTGTAACTGATGGAAATCTGACAACAATGCGCGAATTCAAGGTCTTGAATGGTCTAAAGCAGGGAAAAGTTACTGCGCCCCTGCTTTTTTCAATATTCATTCGCAAGCTATTCAACAGCTTTGATTTTAATGTCTCGCCAACGGGATCATTGGTAGCGTTTGTTGATGATCTGATCATCTATACAGCAGACCGAAAAGCTACAATAGTTCAGAGCAATCTTCAAAAAATGTTCAATGATGTGCAGCTCTGCACCGACAATTGGCGAATGAAAATCAATGCGCAGAAGTGCGAAACAATTTTCTTTCGGACAACACTGCAGGGGGCCAGTCAATACCTGAAACGTAATTGGAACGATTTCCACATTATGGCTGGTGAGGGTAGTTCAGAACGGGTACCACATAAATCCTGTGTTTGATACCTCGGTGTTTATCTCGATCAGTATCTGTACTATACTGAACATGTCAAAATCATGCTCAGTAAGGCACTTAAAGTAGTCATGGCCCGACGAAAACTCTTTCATTCCAGATACATTGATCAAAAAGTCAAAGTTATTTGTTATAAGACCTTGGTTAGACCAGTTTTGACATACGGATGTCAGATCTGGTACAACCAGAGTGCTAGTACAATGGAAAGATTAAGAGTTTACGAAAGGAAATGTCTTCGTGCGTGTACTGGTTTGTTCAGAAAGCCTGAGACGGATTGGAAGCACTATATATCGAATAGAAAAATTTATAAAACCGCTCAAGTGACAAGAGTCGATATCTTCATATTGAAACTTCTTCGGAATCATTTCGCAAGATCTGTGAGTGAAAACCCTTGGATTTCATAGCCGTTCCACCGACGGGTATATTGTGACTTGCCTCACTACTGGCTTCGTTCCTCCTGAAGCATTCGTGTATTTGGACATGAATCGATTTGTTTTTGATTTTGACGGCGTCCCAATCATATATCACATATATAGACGGGTCACCGATAAGAAGATAAAATATCCTCCGAATCTGAGTTCACGAGACCAACAATTCCAATGGAGATACTCATTGGCTAGATTCATTGAGGCTGGTCGAGCTGAAATGGAGCAATCTAGGTATTTGTGGCTGAATGACAATGTCTAAATTATTCGTGTTTATTTTCTGTTTTTGTACTTTTTATCATTACTTAGTTTTTTTGATTCATATCATTATTGCTACATCTAGTGTTGTTGTTTATTTGTATTTTAAATTAGGGATAGGTTTCAGTATAAGGTAACGTTTTTTTTTTTTTTTTGATTGAACTTATTTAGAATTAGGGTGTAGCATATTAGGTAAAGGATATAAGTTCACTGTTGTGTTAGTAATATAAGTAATTTTTGAATAATGCTGGTTGGTTTTTTCTACTTTTTCCAATTGAATCTTAATTAATTTAAATTTGCTAGTGTATTTTTTTCATTAAATGTGTTTAGCTGATAACGTATAAATTTAGAGAGCCATTCGGGCCATTAAGTTTTTCATAGTTTTGTTTGTTTGGAGTTTGCTTTATGTTCTTTTAAAAATTTATAACGATTGGTATTAAATAAAGCACTTTTGACTTTGACTTGACTTTGACTTTGTCACTCAAGAACAGCCGAGAATATTGCTGATGTAGCCGAAAGTGTTGAAGAAAACCCAGGTTTGTCCATTCCTCGTCGTTTTTAGGAATTAGGCATTTCACAAACGTCATTGCACCGTATTTTGGATAAAGATTTGAGTCTTAAGGCTTATAAAGTTCAGTTCACAAAAACTCGAAAACTCGGTCGAGCATCAACAACGTCGTGTCTTTGATGATTGGGTCCTTAAAATGCATGAAAATGACCCGGAATTCCATCGAAAAAATCATCTTGAGTGATGAGGCCCATTTCCATCTTGGCCTTCATCAACAAGCAAAATTGACGCATCTAGGGCTCAGAAAACCCACGCGATATTGTTGAAAAGCCTCTCTTTCCTCAATGTGTGACTGTTTGTTGCAGTTTGTGGTCCGGCGGAGTCATTGGACCTTACCTTTCCGTAAATGAGGCTGGAGCAAGAGTTACGGTGAATGGATTGCACTATCGAGAGATGATTAATGATTTTTGATGGCTGGAATTGGATGGTTTTGATCTGGACAACGTATACTTTCAAAAAGACGGCGCTACGAGCCACACAAGCCACGAAACCATTGATCTTATACGGAAAAAGTTTCCGGACCGTGTTATCTCTCGAAGAGGTGATCACAATTGGCCACCGAGATCTTGTGATTTAACACCTTGAGACTTCTTCTTTTGGGGCCACGTAAAAGAGAAGGTCTAGGTCAACCGCCCAGCGTCGATTCAAGACCTCAAAGATGGAATTCGTGAGGCTATTGAGGACATAGGGCAGCCACTTTGCGATTTGGTTACGGAAAATTTCATGAAAAGGATACAGTCCTGTAAGCGTAGTCGTGGTGGTCATTTGCCTGATGTTATTTTTAAATAAACATCCGATCATTTATATTAAACAAGTTGGGTACACAGACCTACGCTCATGTCAGAAGGGTTTTGTACCCAACTTCTCAGAAATGCAGTCACCAGCAATGAATAACGTCAAGAAATATGACAAAGAGATGTGCACCTTCAGAGGAATATCCATTGTTTTTCTACTTTCAACGGTCGCCATTTTGTTGCTAACCACTAAAAATCACTCAAATCATGAATTCTCAAAAATATTAATGTTATTGACCTTATTGGAAAATTTCAAGAAGATCAAGTCAAAATTGCAGTGACTGATTCGATGGAAAGTCCATGAGGTACCAAAATCATGTGTTATTGTTGTTTTAATTGGAGAAATTTCAAGCGATTATAACTTCCGTGTTTATCATTTGATTTTCGTCAAACTTACAAAGCTTAAGGAACCTTAGTACATACTATTATTAACAAAGTTGAGCGAATTTCGACTTCTAAGGTATTTGTTGTAGTTGTACTCATAAGCACCGACCACCATAATTTTTTTCAGATTTTTCGGATCACAGGTGTCCAATCGCGAGGGAGGGGGACACAAATTTTTCATGTTTTCCCCCTCCCTGCGCGTCCCTCGAAGCAAAAAGTATCAAATTAAGACCTGTTTTGAAAAGTTTTCATCAAGACCTTTCATTTGATACCCATATCGGGGGCCACGCCTCTATGTGTAAAATTATTTTACAAAACCCTAAAAATGGCATTTTTCTTTTAATATCAAAATAGCACCTCTTATTGGTAAACCCTGTACATAAACAATGGATTTTCTTTAAAACGTACACATCTCTTTGACGTGTTTCTGGGCTTTATTCTTTGCTGTTGGGTTCAAAACCGTTCTAACATGATCCAGGTCTGTGTACCCAACTTGTTTATATTTTCTCCCACTGTTCGAACAGAGTGCAGAGTTTGCTCTTCCTTTGTAGGACGTTCTGTTGCACGATTATATTTTCGCTGCGCCCGAACGCAGCAGAAATCCCAGGCTTGACCATAGATATAGAGAATACTGGATCCGCAACCGGTCGTGAGAGCCGAAGCAATTGGCAACCTTCGCTAAAGTTGTGTGAAGTTGAGGTGTGAAGTGATATGCTTTTGTTTTGGCACTCTATTCACGGCGAAACACGTTCACATTTAAAAAGTTTTTAATTTTAAAGATCGCGCGTACGTAATCGGAACTTTAATTCACTTTTTTAATTAAAAATTTACGAAATTTCCATCCGCTTTGACACATGAGTTTTCCCGCGTGTTTCGCGCTCTTTTCGATTTTCTTTTGCTTTGACGTTCGAGTTTTCCGTGAGAGTCGTTTGTTGTTTGTACTCAAATGAAATGAAATTTCGTTGGTGTGCGCGGGTGTCAGTGGGGGAAGCGATTGTTCTGAAGAGAGAAAAGAAAAACCTGTCTGGAAAAAAGGTGAAGGAGAAGCAGAGGGAATCATATAGTTTCGAGAGCGTAAGTTATTTATAACTTATTTATGTGGCAAATTTGCTTCTCACATGGACGAGTACACAGGTTCTCGTTGCTTGTCCATTTGTTTATATGTTTTTGGGCTTGACAAGACTGTCTGTTAATCTCACAGCGACCTTCCCCAAAGAGTGCTAGCCTCCAAGGGTATTTCTGTCGGCCGGCATTCCCCTGTGGAAATTTGCTCGGTAAAGGGGGGGGGGGGGGGGTTTCTGTCGGTTTCTTTTCCTCCTTACACTTAGTAATACGTATTCTTAAATTACTCCTTTACTCATACAAGTAAATTCAAAACTTAGTTGTCATCAATTAAAAAGGCTTTTCTCTCCATTGTGAATCTGATGCTTAATCAATATGGATCGTTACGATTTTTATTGAAACATTAAAATCATATTCGAAATTATTTTTTTCAATCCACCATTAGAGTGTTTTTAAGTGAAATACTAATTAATTTAATATTTGATTACAGCCTCGCGTATTCGATACGAGATTACAAGCGGTAACATAGGCGGAGCATTTGCCGTAAAGAACATGACAGGGGCGATTTATGTCGCTGGCGCCCTTGATTATGAAACGAGACGAAGAGTAAGTATTGTTTGCTGTGCTATACTTAATTAACTAACCATAAAGAATATTAGAATAAGAACTCAAGTTCCAAAAATGAAATGACCAATCTATAGTCTGGACCATAAAGTTGAAAAAATGTTTTTTGGTTTTTTGATAAAATTAATATTGGCGAAATAAAACCGCTGAAAATATAACAACCTGAATAAAGCAAGAAAAGACCTCATCTAACCTTATAAAAGAATCGGATTAATGATGATAACAAAACATTTACTTGAAAGTAAAATCATCAAACCGACAAATTGCTCTTTATTTTGTTATTCTTCGCAGATGCGCAATCGTATCCTATCAAAAGGGAATGTAAGCCTCACTACCTACGCCACCGCCATATCCTTTTTGTGCTACGCTATGCTACTTAGAGTACTTTGTGGTGGAAATCACTTTTTGAAAATTTTCCGTCTTCTCAGAAATAACTAATGTATGACAACATCAAAGCTAAAAAGAAATCTAATGTGATTTCTTTCGTGCGTAATTAAATGTTTCGAAGAATTGAATCAGAAACGAACAGTTAAATGGTAAAAAGGAATTGTCGAGTTTTAATTTCGTAACTTTCATGTGGGTGAGAAGAACAATATTGTTAACTTCAAAGAACAATTTATTTATTTTTCATTTGTTTACGTGGGACTTTATTAAGAAGGATTTTTGTGTAATTTGTATAATTATGTAAAAATATATTATGAGTAGACTACGACACAGGACTTTTTTTTGCTTAGTAGGAACAATTCTTGTGAACTCTCCTCCTGCTTAAAATCTTGTTGGTTCTCGAACTTTGAGCTAATCTACATATGATCAAGACTAATTGGCAATGACGTAATAAGCTCATGGTCAGGCGGGTTGCTAATAATATTAACTTATAATATACAATACATAATAATCCGAGAAATATTTTTTGAAAAAAGTCCCATGTACATAAACCTAGAAGGATATTAGAAATTAGATTAGATAGAAATGATTTTTCACAAACACAATTTCAAAATATAGCAATTGCATCCATTTATACTGTTCCTTCAACCCAGTCAAATACGTTCACGCTATTGCAGAAATTCATAGTGCAATATTTCAATAATAAGGTTCCTAATAACCCATGGATGCTCGTAACCATCCATGTTTCTAATAAAAATTCCTTTACGTATCATCAAAAAACGCAATATTTTTACCCAAAGCATAAATTTCCTTCCAAATACACAATCATACCTCCTCTAGAAATTCCAAAGGATAATTTGCGCAAACCTACCAGAAAAAAAACAAACGAAAGCGTTGATAAAAAAGCAGCATGCCACATAAATTGATATGAATAAAATTCTCGTCATGAACTTCGCGCTTATAAATTAGAAGTGATGTTCCGACTAAAAAATAATGTTTACTGTTATTATTCCAACCTTCTATGATGCTAGGGTAGTGATACCAGCGAGCAAAAAAGGAAGAAAATATTCCAGTGAAGGAACTTTAGGGATTCCACTTTAATACACTCATTTCTCTGTCAAGTTCATCGCATGCTGAGAAACTTGCAGACCATTTTGATGCTCATCCCTATTTTAAATTTAAATTTTTCCGCCCTGAAATTCCTCACTGCAATGTCCACCCTCAACAGTCAGAACCAACAAGAAGAAACAGAGCCCAGATAGCCAGCAAAGTTTATTTGCTTCATGCGACCAGCAAAGCTGGGTGTTTAGTTCAAGGATATTTTAGACTTTTTTCCCAGCGCTGCGTGACTGCTGCGATGAACTTTTTTGGTATGAGGGGTTGAAATGTAATTAATCTTGTCCTGGAATTTACGATTAGTTTCAATGGTTGTTTTTGTTGCTGTTTGTTGGAGCGAAGTTGGTGGTGGCGGGTTATATATTGATAAAATTAACACGACCAGATACGCAAATATCTCAGTCAGTATCTTTCTATGTACACATAGTTTAATTCACGCGAGGCTGTTTAGATTGCTAATGGGCCTCGTATTATACAACGAGGCTGACTATACGAGTACATGCAAGTGCTATGTGTATGGAAATTGATGAGCCTGAATAATAAATTGATAGGATTTAATATTAATTAGATGAGAGCTTTTAGCCTTGTTCTGGGTAAAGCGAGCACAAATGTAATAAGTTCTTGTTATTCGTTCAAAAGCGGCTATTTATAATTATTCATTGTCTTGAATAATTCGGAGTGATTAAAATAAATTAATGGAAGTCCAAAACATCAATTTAATAACAGAAAATTTATTAATTATATAGATTTTCAATCGAAAATGCTTATAATGGTCCAAACTATATTTAAATTTTTTAAATTTAATTGCTAATTATTAAATTTTCATCAGTACGAGCTACGTTTAGCGGCATCCGATAATCTTAAGGAAAACTATACAACAGTGATAATTCATGTTAAAGATGTTAATGATAATCCGCCTGTGTTTGAACGACCGACATATCGTACACAAATTACTGAGGAAGATGATAGAAATTTGCCAAAACGCGTGTTACAGGTTAATAAAATTAACGAAATAAATTTTTAGTGGGTTGTAGATCGACGTTTTTGAGTTGGAAACGATTAGCTTTTTTAATCTTCATTGGTATATACTTCCAAGTAGTTTAAATTTCATTTGAAACTCCATTTAATTTGTTGTTTATTTAAAGTAGCATGTTTCAATTGTGTTTCTGTTTACACAAGATTTGCTGTGGTTTTGATTTCATGATTGTGTGATGTTTTGCCAAAACTGAAAATTTGCTTTTTATAATAGTCTAAGAAAGCATGAGAATTTATGATTAGTTAATAAGAATTTGATTGAAAGTTTTGACATAAATTGCTGATTTTCCCAAAAGATTTTAAAAATTATAATCAATGCAGAGAAAACTCACACCCTATGGATAAAGCTTTGCCTCATGGTAAATTATCCGGAAACCACCGTACTTTGCAATGAATTTCGAAATGTTCGTGTAGGACACGGGTGCCGATGGTCTGGCACAAGTGTCAGCGAGCTAAAACAACACCGAGCTCAGCTAACTAGCTTCGCTTAACGACCGCGTACGCGTGCTTGACGACTAGCATTTGCGGGATCATATGAGGCGGGTTGTTGTCGAGCCACGAAGCTACACTACAAAATACTTATCACGCATACTCTACTCTACAAGACGTACCGATAAATTTTTATTACCTTTAGAAATGTTCTATTAGGTGTTAATTAAGCTACTCTACAGTAATTCAATATTTTTTTGCCTCGTTAAAGTTAGCGGACACGGAGGCTTGAGACAAACGCAAACATAACACAAAAAGCAACCGTTACTTTCTCCGAAGAAGGTCGTTACATTACAAGGGGAATGTCAAACCTAAAAATGTTGAAGTGGCTGAAGTGAACCACTCATCTCTGCGTAAAGGATGGAAACTTGACGGATGTAGTTTACTTTACACTCGTGAAACAACAAACTAAGCAGTTTCGACGGGGTGACCAACTTATCTCTTCAGGAGCAGCCACTCCTGATTACCACGGGGCTGCTCGGAATATTTTTTCGACCATATTAACAAAAATTCGGTCTTCTTTCTCAGTAGACGCACAACTTTGTCCACTCCTGTTTTTATTTGTTAGTGTTTCTTCCCCTATCTTTTTGTTGTAGAGTCTTAATACAGTACATCTGTTGGTTTTATAGGCTTAAGCAATATTGGCTGCTGCAACATCGTTTCCGTATGTTTCAACGATTTTTGTTCGCTTGTTGACTTCGATTTTTCTTGTTTTAACTATTTTGTTGTATTTTGAACTTTTTAAAAAATTACAAACAGTCTGCAAAAATAATTCATATTACAGCAACTGCGAAATACAATGATCATTCATACAAGATTGGGCTACGATATCCATGTTGCAATACTTTGCCTAAAGTTGCAATATTTTTGCCCCATGTTGCAATACTTTTGCCGCGCGTTGTAGTTTTTTTTTGTCTCGCTGCAGTTAATCATTGAATTGAATATTCAAAACAACTACTGGTTTTGGATTTTTCAAAAGATATGTACTATTATCCTTTCTTAACAATGCAGTAAAACAGCACCCATAATCAACGCAAATTAAAAGGGAATGGATATACTTTGATCCTTGAAAAAATTCATGCTGAAATTTTTCACACAACACTTTTGCCACTGTGTCTATAATAAAAAAAAGTATAAATTTTTACGTTGCGCACTCTGTCTCCTATAAACTTGTAAGCAAAGAAAACACTAAATTTCATCATGTCTTCATCCTGAAATTTTTGGGTTCTAGTGGCCCATTAGTAGTTTATCCGCCATTTGTTTTATAGTACTATACATAAGTTCGACTCTAGTCAGGCCTAAGGATATGTATGAATATATATGTTTGCCCCACATTTTTTAAAAATATTTGTCCAACATTAATTAAAATGTTCAAGTGAAGTTTCATAGTATGTGTGTTTTTAAGGGGGATAGAAGGAGGAAGTTTGTCACTATAGTTGATATACTCTGGTCTGTGGGCGGATAAATGATTGACTGAAAAAGACCACCCTAATGACCACATTGCCAAAAAGCGGACTGACGTAATTTCTAAGAGATGAAAGTGTAGTGAAACATCCAAAATTAACTTCCATGTATTTGGACGCACCAACTCAATTCATTATTCATTTTTTACGACGAAAATTCGGTAGAACGCTTTGTGACAAGCAAACTTTAGTTAAAAGCCGATATCATTCTATTCTTGTGCAGACAGAAGGAATTTGGAACCAGGCCTGTCCTCTTACTTTATAAGAAATTAGGTGAACTGCCTTCCAGCTAGGGTTTCAATTCATTTGAAGTTATTGTGTCGACCTAAACACCTTACAGTAGACATTTGACCAATAACGCCAACGAGACTTAAAAAGGAAAGGAAAATGAAGACGGATTTCATACGGTCTACATCGAGAACCCACTGATGACCCTGGGTGGAGAACTCGCCATCAGCTTTAACTTAGATTACACTCCCAATCCTAAATATTCCACACTGCATAGCACGCACGAGGAGCAGCGCAGTACGTCGTATTATGATTGTTTTTTTTAATATAAGGTTTAGAGGAGAAAAAAACTAAAAACTTGCGTAGTATTTAGTTGCGAGTTGGTTAGGTGAGTGGATTGAATTTAGTAACGCACAACACTTTGGTTTATGTATATAATAATGACGGTCTTCTCCTTCTTCCTAGTAGTACTACAGCCCCTCTCGGGCCTTCGCTTCCTGCAACAAGCGCCTGCACCTGTCTCGGTACATTGACTGCGTTCTCCAATTTCGAAATCCGAGCAGCGATGAACTGTCTTCGTCAACCGAGTCAGACTAGCGTTTCCTCGGTTTCTCCAATGGTCTCCGGTCTTCAGTTCTCCCAACGAATACCTTTTTGGGTATCCGTTGTTCGTCCAGATGATACATGTGTCCAGCCTATTGCAGCTTCCGCAGTCTGACAATCGTTGAGACCGCCAGTTTTGTCAAAAATTTCATACAACTCATGGTTGTATCGATTTTGTCATTGGTCCCGTCTAGCTTCGCTCCGATTATTCGCCTCAGGATCCGTCACTTTGAGGCGTTCCATTTACGCGTATTAGCGGATGCTTGGGTTAGGGTCCATATTTCGTAGCATAACACAGGCCTCACCACAGATTTGTAGTAATGATGGTCAGTTGACCACAATCACCCGTGGTGGACTACATAGAAAAACCTATAAATAACAAAAAACTATATTACTTTTTTGTTATAAATGAGAATTACTATATATTGATGGTAAACAGTTTTAACTATTGTTTGAGGCAAAAAATGTTGCTTGGAGAATCGCTTCGTTCACTGAACTAGAAACTCGAAGAACCACAATGTCTGTTGCTCGCGGAATCGCTTCAATCACCGAACTTTCCACAAAATAAAGAAGTTATGGGAAAAAATACAATACTAAACTTTAGGCTTAGTATCTTCTATATATTTTATTCAACAACTCTTCAAATTGACTACATTCTTCCTCGAACGAATTCTAACTAAACTCTCTCACCTCGTTATCCAACTGCCTTTAATCACTCGAGAGTCCGCTATTTTTTCCATTACATGTTACGGTTGCTCGTGGTTGTCACTTCTTGTCATTTTCAGGGTTGGTGTCTTCAATCGTTTCTATATCGATACTTTTCAACCGTTTCTCAACATCCTCCCCCCGCTGGAAAGTATTTTCAGGTAAATTCCTGATTTCTGATCTGAAAATATGATTATTAGTTTGCATGTAATAAGTGTTAGAATATATTATAATTTATGGCGTTGTTCCCGTTCCGACTCTGAATCTCGAAGATCTGGGTGGCAATCGGTACTCAGCGGTATTTCCACCGTGCTGAGAACCTTGAGGCGCAGGAATGGAGGACGTTATAGCGCGTCCTACTCGCTCGGGTTGTTTTTTTTTTTTTGTTTTCAAATGATTCTTGTGGGGTTTAGAGTGATTTGTAAAGGGAGTGTTTTCAAAATCTTCTTGTGTGTGTTCTTTATGTTTTCTAATGAGTTTTAGTTCGTGATTCGAAGTGGGTTTCTAGGGGTTTGGCGTGTGATTCTAAGTGGGCTTCTAGGGGTTTCTCAGTGTTCTGTGATATTTGTAATTTCGGTAGTTTCGATCCAGGGTCTGTTTAGGGACTTTATTTTTTTTTTCATGTTCTTATTTGATTAGGTTTTCAGTCATTGCTAATATTTCCTCTTGATCGTGATGGTCATTAATGGGTAGCGGTGCAATTTTTGTAATTGGCCTTTGAAATGACGAATTTTGCGTTTTTACAGTCACGACTCTGACTCTACCATCGACACCAGGTGTGGTTCTTATGATCCTTCCCAGTGGCCATTTGTAAGAGGCGCTCTATCCTCCTTCACTAGCACCAGATCCCCTTCACGTAAATTGGGTGTTGTTTGGAGCCATTTAGGTCGCTGCTGTGAGCGTGAGATGTGCTCCGAGCTCCATTGTTTCCAAAAATGTTGCATAGTCCGTTGAGTGAGTTGCCAACGGGTTAAATGATGAATTTTCAAGTCCAATAAATTGTCTTCCGGTACAGCCAGAGGAGCATCACCAATCAAAAAACGTCCTGGTGTTAAAGCTAATAGATCATTAGGATCTTCTGATAGTGGACATAGTGGTCTAGAATTTAGACAAGCCTCAATCTGCGTCAGCACTGTGTTTAATTCTTCATATGTCATAGTTGTTTCGCCGACTATCCTCTTAAGGTGGTATTTTATAGACTTGACTCCTGCCTCCCACAGACCCCCGAAATGAGGTGCTGCGGGAGGATTGAAATGCCACATAATGTCGTTGGTGACTAGGTCTTCTGCTACATTTCTATTCCTTTCGATGACATTCTTTAACTCAGAGTTAGCGTCTACGAAGTTGGAGCCTCCGTCACTGTATAGATGCTTGCAAAATCCTCGTCTACTTACAAATCTTTTGAGTGCGGCTAAAACCAATTCGATATGAATAGCCTTTATCGCAAAGCAAATAAATATAGCGACATAGCCTTTAATCTTCGTAGTTCCTCTGCCCTTTCCATTTTTAATAAAAATAGGTCCACAATAATCGACTCCGGTATGAGCGAAGGGTCTAGATATATTCACTCGGGCACTCGGCAAGTTTCCCATTAATTGCGATTGTACTGTAGCCCTATGCAGAAAACAAGTAACACAGCGATGAATATGTTGACTCACGACTTGTTTTCCATTAACAATCCAATATTTCGTTCGTATCAAATTTAGCGTCAATTGCGCTCCCCCATGCAACGTCGATAAGTGATATTGTTCTATTATCAGTGCTGTCAAACGACTGTGTTTTGGTAGAATAATGGGATGTTTTTTATCAAAACCTATATGCGCATTTTCCAATCGACCTCCGACTCTTAATATACCTTCATGTAAGAATGGGTTGAGGTTTCATATCTTACTATTTTTCTCGATGGGCTTCATTCTTTCCAAAGCTGACATTTCAATGGCAAATGTTGTTCTTTGAGTGTACTTTACCCAAAATAAAAGTGACTTTCTTAATTCATAAGTGGACAAATGTGGTGTATCAGGCTTGATCCTTTTCGCTAAAGCGGCAAATCTGTAACAATATGCCGTCACTCGAATGAGTCTTTTCAAAGTAGAAAATTTGTTTAACAAGTACTCGCAATCTGTGAAATGCGAAGTATTGACCACGACGGCAAGCTTTCGAGCTTCAAGTTCTATTGTAGGAATTTCCATTTGCTTCGGGCCACGGGTTTTCCATTGAGTCAACCACCCTGGCCCATTCCACCACAGTGAATGCTTGAGCAAACTCGTTGGATCTACGCCTCTAGTAGCGATATCAGCGGGGTGCTCGGCAGTTGGAACATATTGCCAAATAGCATCTTTTGCTTCGGTATGTATTTCTGCGGTTCGATTAGCGACGTATACGGACCATTTACTTGGATGACCTTTAATCCACGATAGGACTACCGTTGAATCAGTCCAAAGGTATAGTTTAACCGCCACGAGATTCAATGACAGTTTAATTTCCTTTATTAGTTTAGCTAGTAAAACCGCTCCACATAATTCTAGTCTGGGTATTGTAATGGGTCTTATTGGGGCGACTTTGGTTTTAGTCATGATCAACGATGATTGTGCTTGTGTTTGCGATGTCGATACCAGATATACTACTGCGGCATAAGCTTGATTTGATGCGTCACAGAACCCGTGCAATTGAACTTCTTCACTTTTTTCAACCTTGATTAGACGCGGCACTCGCAAGTTTTCGATATGTATCAAATCCTTTTTTAAATGGTCCCATTCGTCGCTGATTTCCTTAGGTAAGATACTATTCCAATCCGTACCGCTCAACCACAGTGCTTGCATTAATATTTTTCCTCGAATAATGATCGGAGCTAGCCATCCCATCGGATCGAACAGTCGTGCTATTTCCGACAATAATGTCCTTTTACTACATACCGGACCATTCGATGTTATTTTAATTTTGTAGCTAAAACTGTCACATGACGGATACCAAACAACGCCTAGCGTTTTGAAACCATTGTCCCAATCTAAATTCAATATTGTATGCTCAGCTTGATCCTTCAGGTCTATATTCTGCAAAATGGAATTATCGTTTGCTATCCATTTCCTCAGTTTGAAGCCCGCGGTATTAAGTAAATTTCTCACTGTTGTTTGCTTCTTCATGGCTTCTTCTAAAGTATCTGCTCCCGACAAATAGTCATCCATATAGAAATCTTGCATTATCGATGTATAAATCGAAGGATTCGTTTCCTTAACAGACTCAGCCGCTTGATGTAGACTTCGAATCGCCAAATATGGAGCACAAGTTGTTCCGAAGGTGACAGTTGCTAAGCAGTAGTCATTAATCGATCCATCCGTATCCCTCCATAAAATGCGCTGATAGTTTGCATCCTCTTCATGAATTCTTATTTGCCGATACATTTTTTCAATATCGGCGGCGAAGGCTTTTACACAAAGTCTCCATCTCAACAAAACATCCGATAATTTGTTTAGAATACAGGGACCAGTCATTAAAACATCGTTCAACGCCCATCCTGACTTTGTTTTCCTCGCCGCATCAAATACTACTCGGACCTTTGTTGTGGAACTATCTTTAATTATCGCATGGTGTGGCAAATAATTCGCGGTGCAGATTTTTCTCCCGTCACTAGTCTCGATTACGTCTTGTGTATCTTTCGCAGGAAACATGTGTCCCAACCTCAAATATTCGTTGATGCAGTCTCTGTACTCAGCCTCTAACTCGGAGTCCCTCGCTAATCTCTTTTCTGTAGCTATCAAACTATTTAACGCAATTTGTCGTGATGCACCCAGCTGACATTTGTAATTATTCTTAAAAGGCAATCTTGTTGTAAAACGTCCGTCTGCGCCCCGAGATGTATTTCGCTGATAGAAACTTTCACAACTTTCTTCTTCCATGGTAAAGGCTCTCTGTGTAGAAACTTCTTCTACTTCCCAAAACTTCCGAAGTTGTTTGGTGATTCCATCTTCAAGATTCTTTGTAATCGCAAAGCTTCGAATTGTCGTTGTATTTGAATTATTCACTTCTCCCGAAATGATCCAGCCCAACGATGT
The DNA here is from genome assembly GCA_963969285.1 of Odontomyia ornata. Taxonomy (NCBI): domain Eukaryota; kingdom Metazoa; phylum Arthropoda; class Insecta; order Diptera; family Stratiomyidae; genus Odontomyia; species Odontomyia ornata. The sequence continues at coordinate 27,659,112 of OZ017740.1, read as the reverse complement.
GTTTTGAGCTATCGGCCCCTCTAGGCCCCGGACTATCCCAGGCCGTAAGATCTTCGAGACCACGTCAGCTCCCAATAGCATATCTACCTTAGCAGTTTTATTGTAATGAGGATCCGCTAGCCGAAGGTTTTGTAAATGTTCAAACGCTGAGACATTGAACTCGTTTACAGGCAGTGGGCTCGTAATTTTCCTGAGCACTAACATTTCCATAGATATACATTCAGTAGATGAAATATTGATTTGACACAATACCTTTCCTCGCAACGGTACACCGGTAAATTGACCAGTTCCGGAAATACCAATGTTTGCAGCTTTCCTCTTCAATTCTAACTGAGTAGCCGCATTTTCGGAGATAAAACTCGCTTGGGATCCCTGATCAATTAGCGCCCGTAAAACTATTGAATTCCCTTCCAATGACTTCACATTTACGAGAGCTGTAGCCAATACTATGTCCTTGCTTTGAATTTCTGTAGATTGTGTGTAAACATGTCCATTGAAACTTCGATTAGTTGACTCGGTGGCTTTCGTCGGTAATTTTGATCTGTCGGGGATGGTTGCTTCTCCGGAAGCTTCTCTGTGCAACAACCCGTGATGTCGTCTGCCGCATGTTGCACATGACACTTGGCTCGCACATTGCGACACTATATGGCCTTTGGCTAAACAATTAAGACAAAGCCCATTCTGCTTGATCGTCTTTAATCGATCATCAAATTTTAACTTAACGAAACTTGAACAATGTCTTATGTTGTGATCATTTCTTTTGCAAAACGCGCAGACTTCCTGTTGCACCAAATGCGATTGCAATTTCGAAGTAAATTGTTTTGCTCTTGTTGTAGGTGCAATCGCTTCTAATGCCCGAAAGCGGTTGTCTAAAAATAATTTCATTTGTTCGAACGACGGCAGTTTTTTATTGACAGTAGTTTGCTGTTCCCATAACTGACGTGTCTGCATAGGCAGTCGTTGTGTGGTAACATGGACAAGCAATGCATCCCATATATCATCTATAGCAAGATTCTCTATTGCCTTGATGGCTTCAAATGTCGTATCTAGCAATTTGCGAATCCCAACCGCAGACTCACCCACAGTGCTTGGATCTAACAGCTTCCGGAGTTTCGTGTCAAGCAAAACTCGTTTATTTTCGAAACGATCAACTACAACTTGCCAGGCAACAGTAAAATTGGTAGCAGTAATCTGGTATGGTTTTAAAAGTGTCGCCGCTTCACCAAATACACAAGCTTTCAAATAGTGCATTTTTTGCACATCTGATAAATTTTGCTCCTTTATCAGCGAACTAAATAAATCCCTGAACGACACCCAGTCTTCATATGCCCCGTGAAACTGCGGTAGCTCAATTTTTGGCAGTTTCATGCCACTATTAACAGGACACTGAGAATCTGCCACCAGCTCGGTCTGTAAAAATTCATTTATTTCGTTGGCTAACGAGAAATACTTCTCTTCCATTTCACCAAATATATTTTTTTCGAAATAGGGTATTTCGTCCCCTGCCCACAACTTCAGTATCTCATTGTGAGATTCTTTGGCCGCTATGTAAGTATCTTCAGCGGACTTAAGATGCCTCTCGACACTGTACACTGATCTTTTCTTTTTTCCTTCTTTACCATAGTTAACAGCGGAATTGATCATTTGATTTAAGCGTTGCATTTGTACCGCGACTAGCTTATCCATCTTGACACTACTGTTCTAATAACACATCGCTCCTGTTTTATTTTAACAAAAACACACACTCACCCCTTTTTATCTGTTTCAAATATGCCGTATCCGGCTCGACGGACCAACGTTTGGGGCGAAAAATGTTGCTTGGAAAATCGTTTCGTTCACTGAACTAAAAACTCGAAGAACCACAATGTCTGTTGCTCGCGGAATCGCTTCAATCACCGAACTTTCCACAAAATAAAGAAGTTATGGGAAAAAATACAATACTAGACTTTAGGCTTAGTATCTTCTATATATTTTATTCAACAACTCTTCAAATTGACTTCATTCTTCCTCGAACAAATTCTAACTAAACTCTCTCAACTCGTTATCCAACTGCCTTTAATCACTCGAGAGTCCGCTATTTTTTCCATTACATGTTACGGTTGATCGTGGTTGTCACTTCTTGTCATTTTCAGGGTTGGTGTCTTCAATCGTTTCTATATCGATACTTTTCAACCGTTTCTCAACAACTATCATTAAAGTGCTGATGAGTCAAAAAGAATATTTCATAACTTACCTGGTCAATTTATCACGCTGTCAAATAAGATCAAGTCGGCGCGAAATCAATATACTCGTCATGTACCACTGAGCACGATTGCCCTCTCTTTCCCTATTTCTGCTCAAGCCTTCCTCATACTAAGTAAGTCCCTGCTAAAAACATTTTGGCAGTTTTCAGATAAGTCCTCTCAAATTGTCTTTTTTCATTTAGTCGTATCTTTCACTCCATGATATGATGGGTATTTAAAGTTAGTCACTTTCAAGCTTCAGGCAACCTTAAATATTTAATAAGAAACTCGTTTTTACAGTTATTCAAAAGGCGTCTTGAAATGTGTCTAAATAAAATCAAAAAACCTTTGTCAAGATTGATTTGAATGATATTTAAAGGATGACAACGCCAACGCTGAGAGAAAAGTTTAAGGTCACATAACAGCAGGATGAAAGTTTTCAGTATCTGTATATCGCTCATGATTACTTCAAGAGTAAGAGAATAAGAATACAACATTAGGTACAGTGAAAACGAATACAAACATGCACACTCAAATACTTGGGAAACCTTTTATTGCAACATCGTCTGGTTCCATTTCGCACTTCATTTTAACAAGTTTACATAAGAAAGGATGTTCCGTTTTATTACGCTTTTAGTGGCTAAAGTCGCAGTCGTTGCATTACCATTTTATTGCAGTTCTTGCCAAAGAGATAGCACGTTCGTATTTTTTTTCACCACCTCCTTTTAAAAGTGTACATTCTGTACTGATATCCTTCCATTCTTATTGCAAGCATAAATCAACACTTTTCCTCGAATAACTACCCTCGAAAATATTCCAACCAGGTGAAAATAAGCATACAAAAGCACTTTTTATGCGTCATAAAAGTTTTAAATGACTTGTTGCAATATACTTCCTATGTATGATTATGTCGACATATGCGCGTGTACGAGTATGTTGAGTGAAACATCATCCTGCACACGCACAATACATTTACGTCACATTAAAGAACCAAGAAATATATCATGAAAATTCGTATATCACCGAAATTCAATTTACTTTACTGCCAAGCAATCGACATTATAAATGGATAGGCAGGCAAGGATGGTAGGTTTGAAAGAGGAGAGTTGTGCAAACAAGCAGCAGGATACAGAAAAAAAAATTTATTTCACTTCCAGGCACTGCTACCTATCCAAAGTGAAATTATTCCCTTATGTTGAGTACGTCGACACGCACATAATAGGCTATCAACTCAAAAATTTGATTTGTATACGTTCGAGCCTTTTAACGTAATGGTTTTTGAATTCAATAAATGAATTTTATGTGTGATTTTAAATTTTTTCCTTTTATTTTTATTTCGATTTCTTTTTCCGGCATTAAATATTAATTTGCATTTTTCCAGATGACGACAACAATTAATTGGTTGAAATCGTTTCATTTTAGCCTATTCAGTGTTGCGTGTAATTGTCACTACTACAGAAATAATAAAGGTTATATTTTAAAGAAGAAAAAGCAAATTTTCAGTTATGGTAAAACAATTTTCATTGACATCTACCATCACTCAATTATATGCAATTCTCTTCAAAAAAAAATTCATAATTGTTGAGTGTCTCGTATTTCACTTAGCCGCTGGCTGGCGCAGTCATTTTCATCCTTACACGTGTGCTCGCATTTAAATTGAAATTCAATCAATAATGCATTAAAAACACCAATTATATCATCTCGAACTCTGCCGATAAAATATTGCCTGACAAAAAAAGCATTTAATACAAAAAAATAAAAAAATATTTCGAACGTTGCACATACACTCGCATGCGTAAATATCAAACAAAGTAATAATTATAAATCATTCCGCACAACAGGATCGACACGATACGATAGCAGAGGATATAAAAAATCATTTTTAACTACTCTTTAAAAAAATGTATTTCGATTAATAATCCAATATTTTAAACAGTACTTCAGTACAGATACGAGCACGCTTTCATAAATGTTTTGGCTAGATCCCCATCGTGTATATGTAATGAAAAATCACTGCAAAATGATTAATTCTGTGCATATCCACCGTAAAAAAAAAAAAGAAAAATAAATGGCAATATACTTTTCCTTCGAACCGGAAAAGTCATGTGAAACCAGAAATAAAATGGTTAAATACAATCAAAAATAAAAAGCACAAAACGGATGTCAAATTGAATAATAAATTTCAGATAAAGGTCAGACTAGAATAGAAAATAAATTTTTGATAATTTTAATTTATTTCGGACCATTAAATTATTTGAGTTGAGTTATTTTTGGAACTTTGATAATTTTAGCAACTTAGTTCTATTAATGTAAAATATTAATATTATTAGATTTTATGTTATGAATTTAATTTTCCTGATTGTTTTTCCAATTAGTATGAATTAACGCTTGTCGCGTCTGATAGTCTGAATGAGAATGAAACGACTATCGTTATATACGTGAAGGACGTGAACGATTTACCACCAACATTTCCACAGAATTTATATGAAGTGAAACTAAATGAGGAGCTGCCTATACCATTTACATTGATTCAGGTTTTTATTTGGCTTTATTGTTTGCTAAATTGGAAATTAAAGTAACTAACCAATAACTTCATTATTAACACATGAAAGGAAAATTAACTAAATATTTAAAAATATTCTTGTAAAACGGGAAACTAATAAGAGGTTTTGGGACTGATTTCCGTAAATTTTTTTCAGTAGAAATTCGTAACATCAACTAAAACAATTTACTTTTTCGCACAATGTATGTTCTTCATTCTTTTTAGTATATATTAATTATGATTTTAGTTGCTTGGAAAACGGATCTTCTTAATCATATAAAGTCAAAATGATACCAATTTTAGTTTAAGTTAATACTATTGTATTTTGGGTCTAAGCTCAGAGATAGTTAGACTATCTCATTATCTTGATCACATATATTGGCAGTCGAGAAGGTGATATTGTCAGTACCATGCTTTGGCCATGTATTCGTCCACCCAGCTGCGATACGTTCCGATTTTAAACCAGCACGTATCATAACTGAACGCGCAGTTTATCCGACGAATCACTCCAAAGAAATCTCGTTGTTGTTACCGAGACTTGAATCAGGGACCTTCAGCATATGTGGTGAGTGCTTTTTCTTCTTCGTCGTAGCACTACAGTCTCTCTCGGGCCTTATCTTGCTGCAAATTCTGCCTCCAACTGTCTCGGTCTATTGACCGCGTCCTCCAATTTTCAAATACGAGCAGCGATGAACTGTCTTCGTCAACCGATTCAGACCAGCTTCCCACTGGTCTCCGGTGTTCAGTTCTCCCGACGAATATCTTTCTGGGTATCCGTTGTTCGTCCATATGATTTATGTGGCCAGCTTATTACAGCTTCCGCAGTCTTACAATCGTTAAGAACTCCGGCTCGTCAAACATTTCATACAGCTCATGGTTGTATCGAATTGGCCATTGATCCCCATCTAGCTCCGCTCCTCAGGACCCGTTGCTTGAAGGTGTTCAATATATTTGCGGATGCTTGAGTTAGAGTCCATGTTTCACACCCATAGCATAACAGAGGTCTAATCACATATTTGTATACTGTTCTTCAAGATCGTGAAAACTGAACAAAATATTTTATTTCCGAGCTGTATTCTTCGGGGTATTTCGTCACTTTCATTACTGGTTCTCGCTATTATAGCGCCTAAATACACAAATTCATCCATACTATTATTTGAGATATTTTTCTCGTCTGCGTCATGAGCTTTGTTTCATTCTCATTGATTTGTTGCCCCACTATATTTGTTTCGCTGTTGAATCACAGAAACTTGACTCCTAAGCTTAAACTGTCTACCTCTTCTTGGTAAGTAGATAAATTGTAGTAGTCTAATATTTTCCATTCGTTCTTTGCCTAAACTATCTTGCCAATATGTTCAAAATGCAGCCCAAACTTTTAAGGGAACCTTTCATCCTTGATCATGGATTCTGAATGAAAAATTGTTCCCAGACAGACCAAGAATAGACTCATAAGCAACGAATTCTTTGTTGCCTTTACCCTTTTTTTCGATGGTTCTCGATCATCATGATCAGATGGGTTCGGTATAGCTATAGAAGAATGGTTTTCGTTGCTCGTTGACGACATTGATGTTTGTTGTTTTTCTGGTTGTAATTCTATAAGCTTATTTGGTTGTCGTCTTGGCTTGACACTATCGTCTGAATTTTCATTTTGGACTAACCTTTGCTGAAATTTGCGCATTTGTTTCTTCCGCGAAGAAATCAGCAGTGACAAGAGGTGCAAGCCTGTGTATCGCTCTGGTTCTGATACCATAAGTGGTTTTCACATCAACAACTCGTGCTGCTCCATCACTGCCATCGTATGGCTTAACGATCCTCTCCAATGGCCATTGTATAGGCGGTATGTTGTCTTCTTGTAAGACTAGCATTGTGTCGAACTCAAAATTCGCTACTTGGTCTTTCCAACGCTGACGGCGTTTTAGTGCATTCATGTACCATCTGATCCAACAGTCATGTTTAAATCCGAAACTTGTTTCCACCTATCAGCGAAGGTGCCTCAACAACCTTCATTATTTCTTCGTTCAAATCGGGCTACCAAAAGTTCTCCAACTAAGAAGTATCTCTAGTGAATAGTGGTTAGATACAATGTCCGTACAGGACTGCAGCGATGGTCTGCTGCCTCAGCAAGAGAGGTTGGTGGGATTCGCCGAGGTTGGCCTTGTCTGAGGACGCGTGAATGCGCTGGCAGGCTAGCATTGCGGTGTCTGGGGCAGGTTCTTTTCCCCAACACAAGGCCCTCTACAAAAGAAATTTCGCATCCACGAATTTCAACGTACGAATAATTATCGACCGGAGTCGATCCTGAGGTAACCTACTAAGAGGCAAGAATTGCTAACTCAGATGACAAACCAGGCCGGGAGAAAACAGACGAACTAAAGAAGAATTCGTCGTTACCGATGATACTTATGGTCTCCAAATAAGAGTGGGACACCCAGGTGGAAGCGGTGCCTCCTCGTAATCCCCCAGCCAAATCCAGATCCAATATAAGCATGGCCACATATTTTCCATTTAAAGGAAAAACTCATACAGCCATAATTTGCATGAATTTTTCCCTCAAATGAAAAATATGAACGTGGTAAATTTATGTTATAGTGTTATGTGATGGAATCACATAACGCTATACCATGAATAGGCAGGCAAGCGGAAGGCCACCCTACCCTGCAAGAGCACCTGTAAATGACTTAAAAAGGTGTAAGCACACCCGATGGCTAGCCCCAATAGTAAAATGGCGAGCCAACGTGACGGGTCCTATACCCGGTCAGCTTGAACATCAAAGGAAAGACCGAGCTATCTGTTTATTTCATTATTTTTTTATTTTTACTTCTTACGTAATTTTTTTTTTGAAACAATCTATTTCAAATACAAATATTTATGTACTTTCAAATCATTGCAAAATAAACTATTTGTTACTACAGTTTCCGGCTCAGTCTCGCTCATGTTGGGCTCTTTGGACAAACTGACGAGATTTAGCCCAAACCAACAGTAATAGTACTACAAACAAATGATCACGAAGCAATTATCAAACAATAACAAATAATCACAAAAAATGACACACTGTCATCATCATTGCGAATGAGCTGAATCGCTTGACTCACCTTCCGTATCGCCTTCGTTTCATAAAATCCCATCTTCATCAAGCTCTCTTTCAACCGATCGGAGGAGTTTTAGGGACATACAAACAATTGAACATTGGAAATGGAAGCAGTAAATTACATATAAAATCGTCGTCTGCCCATGGCTAAAAATAACACCCCCCACAAAATCACCAAACCAATGCTTGACAATCATTCATCTCCAAATCATGCAACGTACTGGAAACAAGTTGGGTAAACAGACCTACGCTCATGTCAGAAGGGTTTTGTATTCAATTTACAAAATGCAGTCACCAGATCGAATCAAATCAAGAACAATGTCAAAGACGATTTTATCGGAGAAAATATGAAATTCGAAGATCATACTATTTTTAACAAATCTGAACGAATTTCGACTTCTGAGGTTTTTGTTATTGTTATACTCATAAATACCTCCCTTGATAATTATTTCAGATGTCCATTCGCGAGGGAGGAAACACATTTTTCATGTATTTCCTCCCTGTGCCCCCACTGAAGCAAAAACTGACAGTTTAAGAACTGTTTTGAAAAGCTCCCATGAAAACTTTCATTTCATAATTACGAGTATATCGGCTACGTTTGATGAATTTTTTTTCAGGGACCATTCTCCTGTACTATCATCATCGATAAATGGCCAATTTTTTCGAATCCTAGAATGGTTACAAAGCCCTTTTGCTAGGAGCTCTCTCTCGCCTTCTTGACTTGTTTCACCTATGAGCATTAATTGTAGGTACTCACCTTCAGTCACTCATTAAATTGAATCAAGTGTTCAAAGCATGCACCTTAAACGCTGAATTCCTGAAATTCTCATGCAAATCCTAGCAAAACTGTAGTGTATTGTTCCATAGCCATATGTTGCCATAGTAATAAATGCAGCGCATATTGTTCCATTGTAATACAGGAAAATTCAAACCACTATAACTTCGCTAAATATGATTCAATCTTTATGAAACTTTCAGGATAGATTAGTCTTATAAATAGTCATCTGTGTACTGAATTTCATTGATTTTAAGGGTATCGTTAAGATTTTATTCAAGAAACAGAAACCGATAAATCATACTATTACTAACAAAGTTGAGTGAATTGCGACTTCTCACGTATTTGTTGCTGTTGTACTCACCAAGGCCTACATCTCTGATTTTTTTCAGATTTTTCGGATCACAGGTGTCCAATCGCGAGGGGGGGGGACACAAATTTTTCGTGTATTTCCCCTCCCTGTGCGCCCCTCGAAGCAAACTCTGCCAAACTAAGACCTGTTTTGAAAAGTTCTCATCAAGACCTTTCGTTTCACAGGTGTCCAATCGCGAGGGGGGGACACAAATTTTTCGTGTATTTCCCCTCCCTGTGCGCCCCTCGAAGCAAACTCTGCCAAACTAAGACCTGTTTTGAAAAGTTCTCATCAAGACCTTTCATTTGACACCCATATTGGCTACCTACAATGAAATTTTTTTTTCTGGGGGTCACTCCCCTATATGGGGAGACCCCCCTTAAATACCTTATAAAATTTTTTTGTAAGTGAACTTTGAAGAGAGCACCACTTTACACCTACGTACAAAATTTGATGTTTCTAGCTTAAGTAGTTTCCGAGAAAAACTGCTGTGACACACGGACGGACGGACGGACAGACAGGACGCGATTTTAGAAGGTTTTTGTAAAATTATTTTACAAAACCCTAAAAATCAAAGGGTTTGATTATGAAAATAGCCCGAGCAGTGAATGAACCTCCTGTATTGTTCTTCTTCTTCTTTGTAGCACTACAGCCCCTCTCGGGCCTTCGCTTCATTTTCATGACCGTATTGATTTTTTCGGAAGTTGGTTTGGTCAGTACCATGCCCCGCGTGCTTGCTCAGCCATGATATGATCTGATTAAATCAGTACATATAACTACTGAGTGAACATTCGTAGTCTGTCCGAAAAATCCGCATACTAAATTACGTTGCTCCCAACGAGTTTTGAACCTGGGATCTTCGGCTTATGCGTGCATGCTCTAACCACTAAACCACACACACTATGAACCTCCTGTATTAATAAGAGTTATATCTGACAATTAATTAAGGATGAAAGCATATTAATTGCAAACATACCACTTTAAAGGCATAGCATTACATGACCAGCATGGGAAAAGTTGTAATACCAAGAGCTGCTATTAAATTCCTAAACTTTAACAAATGTGGTTAGCAGTATAACTTTTGGGATGAAAAGTAGCATTACACACGATTTCTGCTTATTTAATCACTAATCTGACATTAAAGGAACGAATGTCATAGTCTTTTTTCTGTGAAGAGATTGATACCGTAGGTCCAACCATTCCAAGGCGTTGATGCAGGTTTCGAAATTATGTAGGGTTTCCCAGGGACGGAGAATTAGCCTTTGGAAGTAAAAATTTTGGTCTTTAGCTTAAGCTCCATATTTATATTTTACTTTTTGGAAATATTAGAATTTATTGCTTCCTTTTATTTACGACGAGGAAGGCGGCTACGACGAAGAAGATGATGATGTCGTTGTTGTTTATGATGATGATGTTGTTGGTGAGGTCGATGATGATGCTGATGATGGTTTTGCTACAGATGTTGATGATAATGTTGACTACGAACCAGTAGTGGCGTTTGCCAAGGTTCTCTCATGTATCTTAGTTCATGAGAAGCGAGAAGAGCGGCTCAAGCAAATTTCACTTTTTCTCGAGGGAATTGCTTGTGCCGCTGTTATGTGGAATCGGCTGGCAGGCGAAGGTTTCTCGTGAGATGAGGATCTGTTTGCACCGTGAAGCATGCGCTGGCATTGGGACGTTCTGAGTCACCACAGTCACTTACTCCCCAATGACCTTCGCATGCGTCGAAGGGAGTGAAAACGTGACACCCTTCTTGGATGGCTGGAGTGGTTGTTCCGGCAAAATTTGCGCTAGTTGAGCCGTTTCCGAGGGCAACAGACGTCGTGTTGTAGGCGCCTGTTGAGGTGTTGAGTATGACTGCTGTTTCGCTGGATAGGTATCGGCTTGCTCCAGGTAGGCTGGTTTGAGTTTTTCGGTGGAGAGGGTTTTGTTGAAGCCGTGTACGTCTATGACGTAGGTGTTGGCGTTGATCCTTCTGACGACTCGACGAGGTCCGGAGTATGGCTGATTGAGCAGCTTCTTCACAGCATCGATGCGGAGAAACACGTACTCACACTGGCCAGGTCTTTGAAAACGGATGGTTGGTGAACCGAGTGTCTGGCTGACGGGACAGGATGAATCGATTTGAAGAGGCGGCACAAGTCGGTGACAAAATCTTGTGGACCGCCAGTTGATGTGTTTTGAGCGTGATGAACTCGCCTGGGATCCGAGGTGATCTACCGAAAACGATTTCTATAGGAGAGGCTTGCAGGTCCTCCTTGAATGTGGTTCGTAGACCCAGCAAGATTGGTGAAAGTGCCTGTAACCATGGTGTCTCCGGAACGCATTTTAACGCTGCTTTGATGGTGCGGCGCATCCGTTTGACCATGCCATTGGCTTGAAGGTGGTATGGAGTGGTGTGGACGTAGAGGCGGCCTAGCTGATTCATGAGGTCGGCTTCAATCTGGCGTCCTTGGCCCGTTGTGATCTCCAGTGGCAAGCCAAATATTGATATCCAGTGGTCGAATAGTGACTTAATGTCACACACTGCACCTACTTGAGGCCACCGTGTATCGGTCGATAATGGTGAGGCAGTTCTCGTAGCCTCCACATACTTGCAGCTTGATCAAGTCGACATGGATATGGTCGAAGCGCCCACCCGGCGTCTTAAAATTTCCTAACTTGGCGCGGTTGTGGCGGTGGATCTTCGACAGTTTATAAGGTACGCATTGCTTGGTCTACCGGGATACGTCTTTCCGCAGATTCGGTCAGAAGTATTTAAGCACTACGCGCTTCGAGGCGGTACGTCCATTCGGATGCGACAGTTGATGGACGATGTCAAAAGCCTGACGGTGGACCGCAACTGGCAGGTAAGGCTTAATGGTGCCGTTAAACTCAACATAGTACGCTGAGTAGCCATCCATGACCAGCTGATGCAAATTGAGCCGGGGGCTCGCCAGGAAGTGGGGCAACTGGTTGTCTGTGTTCTGTGCTCCATTGATGACTTCAGCTGTGACGTGACTGTTTCTACACGTGAGTGAAAGTGCATCAGCGGCGATATTGTCATCCCCTTGTGTGCGTTCCACTCGCGAATCGAATTGGACATTGAAGTCCAGTTGCCTGCTTTGTCGGGGTACGCTCGGGCCCCGTTTTTGGTCCAAAGCCGCGCCAATGGCAGTGCTGGACGCGTCACTGCAGAGTGCCAATGGGCGCAAAGGCGAAAGAAAAGCTGACTCAGCGATACCTTGCTTGCAGCGTTCAAAAGCCACTTCAGCATCGGGTGTCCAGGTGAGTAGTGCTTCCTTTTTTGTACAACATTTTAGCAGTTCCGTAAGGTGCGCTTAGACTCAGCAGCGTGTGGCATGCAGCGGTGATAAAAATTCAGCATCCCGAGAATACGCCTCAGCTGGAATGAGTCAGCCGGTTTGGGAAAAGATACGATGGCTTCTGTTTTGGGGGGCTAGTGGTCGAAATCCAGTTTCGCAGACGTAGAATCCAGCAAAAACGACCTCAGGCTGACCGACTTGGTATTTATTTCAGTTAACGTGGAGATTCGCCGCTTGCAGCATGCAGAGAAGTTGCTCGATGTGGCGCTGGTGATGGTCGTGGCTGGACAAGAAAACTAGGATATCGTCCTGATAGACCCGGACGAAGTCCAACTTCCTCAGCAGAGAGTTTAGAGTTCTCTGCATCGTTTGGGCTGCGTTGCGTAGACCCAAAGACATTCCCAGGAATTCATACAGTCCAAAGGGTGTGGTGACTCCCGTCTTACATACGTCTTCAAGAGCAACCGGAATTTGGTGAAAGCACGCTGGAGGTCGATTACTGAAAAAACATGATAATGTTCACTACGAACCAGTAGTGGCGTTTGCCTAGGTTCTCTCATGTATGTTAGCTCACGAGAAGTGAGAAGAGTGGCTCAAGCAAATTTCACTTTTTCTCGAGGGAATCGCTTGCGCCACTGATATGTGGAATCGGCTTACATGTGAAGATTTCTCGTGAGAAGAGGGTTTGTTTGCGCCGTGAAGCGTGCGCTGATGTTGGGACGTTCTGAAACGCCACAAGTCCGTCACCTAACCTTTGTTCCAGCGGCATGGTTATTACTTCCGATTCCGTTATGAGGCACGGAAGACTCGGCATCACTCTCTTACTTCAGCCATTTATAAGAAGTAAAAATTGCCAGTGACTACCACACGGCAGTTGCAAGTAGAATCCGGTAGCAGGCCTATAAATGTGTTCGCACTTATTGACATTTCATGTCATTTAATATCCTATCATTGGGGAACTAGTGATCCTAATATGCAATGCTGAGACCATTCATAGCACTTCCCTTTAGTCGCCATTATGGGATGCTTGGTTTCACAGAATTCAGATACTTGCTGGCCAAAGAAATTTTTTATTGAATACGCGTACGCTCATTTGCATGTAACCATTTTGAAGGTAGTATCTACCCTTACGCTGAGGTATTAATTTAGTTTTTATTACTACAGGCCTTTGCTTAGAGATAGTTACAGCATTTCATGATTTTGATCATATGTATCAGCACTCGAAAAGGTGATATAGTCAGTACCACGCCTTGGCCTTGTATCCATCCATAAAGCTGTAGTATTTCCAGATTTGAAAAAAGTACCCATCATAACTCAATAGGATTAAAGTCTGTCCAAAGAATCACTCGAAGCAAACTTCATTTTCGCCAACGGGATTGAACCAGAGGCTTTTGGCTCACAGGCTGAGCACCTCAACCCCTATACTACATAAACTACGAAGTAATAATTAAAGTACGGCAAAACAACATTAGATTCGTTGTTTGCGTAGTACTTCTTTTTCATCGTAGCACTACAGTCCCTTTCGGGCCTTTGCATTCTACAACAAGCGCCTCCAACTGTCTCAGATCATTAACCGCGTCTTCCAATTTTGTAATCCAAGCAGCGGTGAACTGTCTTTGTTGGCCGAATCAGACTAGCGTTTCTTCAGTTCTCCCAACGAATAGCTTTTTGGGTATCTATTGTTCGTCCATACGATTCATATGGCCAGTCCATTGCAGCCTCTGCAGTTTCACCTGCTTGACTGTGAACAATTGGTCTATTGTCGATCTACCTGCACTGAAACCACATTGATACTCCCCAATAATACTGGTGGTGTATGATCCGATTTTATTTTCGATGATCTTTGAAAATATTTTGTACGTCGTACAAAGTAGTGATATGCCTCTATAGTTTACGCACTGTAGCATGTCACCTTTTTGTGGATAGGGTGTACAATTGATTAATTTGTGAATAGCGTTATGGACACTGCTGCCACCATATTTGATGAGCTCCACTGGAATCTCATCGAAGCCCGGCGCTGTATTATTCTTTTGGGCGTTGATGGGATAAACAAACATCATCCGGAAACCTTTATAGGCTCCGATGCTCTGGTGCTGTGCAGAGAATTAAGGAGGCTCTTGAAGTGTGATGCCTACCTTTCCTTAATCGTGCTTGCATTAGTGATATTGTAGTTTAGGGCTGATAACCTCGTATAAGGCATTTCTTAACGTTGTATATTTCTTGTGTTGATGATCGCTAGACTTGCATCGGTACTTCTCAACTGGTCGTCATAGTATTTTCTTTTCTTAATTCTAATTATCTTATTTGCTACTCTTCTGTAATTTTCATAGTGTTCTCTATTCGTCCTGGTTTTCCTACCTACCTACGCCTGATTCTCTTTGTCTAACACTTTCTGGCACTCATCGTCGAACCAATCATTTCTTTTGCCCCGGACTTGATGTCCGATTGCATGTTCTGCCACGGTCTCAATGTCCGGTTTCACTTCTATGCAGAACTTGTTGCGTAGTATTCAGTAAGTATTTAATCAAAAGAATAAGAACTTGTATTATGAGCTTTAGTCTAAAACGCATTGACATTGTATTGTATATTCAGAATTTTTGCCTTCTAAATTTTACAAAAAGTAAAAAATATATTAAATAGAAATAAGCGAGAATAAACATGTTATAAGGCAGATGTGTACGCCTGCTTAGTTTTGGCACAACCGTGCAAATATTCAATTCTCATGCCAGAAGCATGCCCTCTCCAAGCTGAGAAGATACTTGTGGGCAGCCGTTTCGGGAGCTTTCATTGCAACATAATGAAATAATTTGCCAAAAGGGAAGACGTTTCTGAAGCATTGGTGATTGATCTCAAAAAGTCTGCTTGAAAAAAATTCTTTTGCTAGCTTATAAAAGTATAAAATCACTTTTACAACACGATATTTGAGTGTTGCTCAGTTTTTGCAGTTTACAAAAGCTTCTACAACAAATGCACTTTGCTCATTGAATTCTCTTTTATATCCTACTGGATAGAAAGTCAACATACTAAAGCATCATTATCTTGTGATGTTGAAGAACTCACTCTAGAATAAAAAAGGAATGAAAATGCACTTCCTGGTAAACAGTTTCCTTCCTTACGCTTATTTTTCTTCTTTGAATGCATTATCATCATCCGTTTTCCGCAAAAAACAGACATTTTACCCTTTCAACGACACTTTAAACTTTTTATATATTCACTTCAAACACTACTCGGTTGGTGAGAAACTAAACGAAAGGACCTTTCAAAGTTCATTTGTTACAACAAACAATCTTCACAATTTACCACGAAACACAATCAAGTGAAAGGCATCTGCCAGCAAAGCTAGCAAGTAAATTGTGACACATGAGGATAAAGGACATAAAACAGAGAATTATAAAGCAAATAATGAAGAATTTTTTATTCTTTATTGTTTCAAGTTTGAAGATAAAGTTTTTTTCCTTTCTCATTTTGGTTAGTTTGCATATAGTTGTGAGTGATAAACGGAACAAGTTTTAAAAGTTTTGCGCTTATCAAACAGCGCAAGGATAGTACAAATTTAAACCACCCACATCCAAAGTATCTAAAATTGTGGAAGAAAGTATGCAATTCTCCTCCTAACCGGGGCTCATACCCTTAAAGAAATTTATTGTTCGTTTATGCGCATTTTGGTGTACATTGTAAACGAAAGTGACTTTGTTGGAAGGGAAAGAACAAAAAGTTGTCTTTGTTTTTTGGTTTTTTTTTCTTCAAAAGAAGGAATGATGGTAGAAGACAAATGACGCCATACGTACATTTACTCGTTCCCTTTTGCATAGATGGGCATAATCAAGTAAAAGGAAACAATATTTTGTGTTTGATGTAATAGACGAGAAAAAACTGAAAGAAAACTTTTACTATTTCCGTAAATTACATAGTCAATTCCCTCTTTGGTCTTTTATTGTTCGTGGGTGTAATGGAGTAAAAGTTTAAGATGTGATGACTGCGTGTGCAATTCGTTTTAGTTAGACAAGAAAGGATGGTTGAATTGGAACTTTCGGTTTAGCGAATAAAATTGAATTTTTCGTTAGTAATGCACAAAGCGACTAGGATTTAATCAAAAATTCAAGAGAAATCAATGTATGTATATGTATTTCGTCGAATTTGTACTAAAATTTTCAATGAATAAATCTTTGAAAAGAAAAATAGGTCGATTTTCCCTGTCATTTATGGGTCCGTGGCCTTTTTGAAAAGTTTGAGCTTCAGAATAATTCTTTCAATTAATTTATTCGTTTTATTAATATGTCTATATTTCCGTCACAAGTGGCTGGACAACCCACTAAGCACCTCCCCTGTCAGCCCGAGAACCCAGCCTGGAACCGTTCGACACACTACTTCGGGCCAGATCTCGTTTTGCTGGGAGATCTCTCCTCTAGCGGAAGGGGAGAAAAGAAGAGGAACTGCCAGACAAAGGACTCCCTAACTCCGACTATTGTGGGTTCCTTTTATCCTTTAGGACTGCCCGAATAAAATGCGCCACATGGTTCCATTTGTCAACCGATCGAAGCATTACCGTGACTGTACTATCCGGGGTGAGCTCTTCCGTCTCCCTGTAGAAGGCCCGTTGCAGCCTGTTTCATTTTTTTCATTCAAAAAATGTGTGGCAGGCATCGCCTTCCTCTCCTGAGAGAACCCGACAACCAGGGCACTGTAACTTACGAACTAGTGCAAGTAAAACTAAAAACACCCATGCTCGCTCAAAAGCTCGGTCAGATAGAAATCAGTCTCACCATGCTTTCAACTTAGCTACGATCTCACATTCAGGATGCGGCGCACAGTTCGCCTCTCCTTCAAGCAATTCAACTAAGACTACTGCCAATCGTTGAGTGAGCGCTATCTCTCCTCGCGAGCAACAGTTTTCAAGACTTATCAGCTATGATCATTGCATTCCAAGAGGAATTTGGTGCTCTCTCCCTTTATTTATTGTGTCTATTATGCGCATGACTTTTTCTCTCCTATATTTAATTTTGAAATTTTGAATGATGCCTTGGTCGGATGGCTGAGGTTTTGGGGTCGTAATACCCGTAGGTGGCAAAAACTCGACTCTTAAAACATGTGAGGTGAGGAACATGATTGTGTGCCGTGTAGTTGTTAAAGAACAAGAAGATTTTTCTCCTAAAATCGAAATTTAGCATGCAGTAGCTATTTGGAAAAAAGATCAGTTGTAATCCACACCTTCCTGTTTGACCAATAAATCATGGGAAATGATTTGATATTTTTGAAGTTCCTCAGTTTGGCTGCTTTGCCCACCATCAACGGCTTTAGTTTTTCAGAACCGTCCATATTAGCAGCAAAAAGAAACGATACTCTATCTTTGCTGATTTGGAAATGCCACTTCTCGCTATTGTGACACATTATTTCGTCAGCAATAAAAACATCCTTCGAATCGTATTGTAGTTTTTTATAATATCAAGCAGTTTTTTTCTGTTCTGTACAGACAACCTCTTCAACAGCTATGCTTTCCCTACCAATTATCTTAAAAGCTAATATTGTGCCTCTCTTTAATTTTTTTCAAGCTACCCCTCACTAGCTTTAAAATCATTCATTTTTAACATTACTAGGATTATCAAGGCTTTTTCTTTGAAAATTGGGCCACAGATCGAAACATTTTGAAGCCAGCATTGAGAAAACCATTTCGGTAAACTGATTTCTATGTTTAGATACTCACTGGGTTTTTACTTCTTTCATTCGCTGAATGACGGAGCTGCCAGCAAAGCTTCTTTCTTTTTTAAAATTGAAGCTAACGCTGAACGCGGTATTCCAAAGCTTTCAGCAACTGACTTCTCTTTCTCTCAGGAAGCTGTAGTGTCAACAATTCATTTTTCGTCAGTGACAGAGAGATGTTTATACCATTTTAAGTCCATTATCTCTTACTTCAGCCATTCAGAAGAAGTAAAAATTGCCAGCGACTTCCACAGGGCACTTCCAAGTAGAGTCCGGTAGCAGAGCTATAAATTTATTTGCACTTATTGGTATTTCGTGTCATTGGTATTTCGTCGCTATTATGGGGTGCTTGGTTTCACAGCATTCAGATGCTTGTTGGCTAGAGAAATTTTCAATTGAATACGCGTACGCTCATTTGCATGTAACTATTTTGAAGGTAGTATCTACCCTTACGCTGATGTATTAATTTAGTTTTTATTACTACAGGCCTTTGCTTAGAGATAGTTACAGTATTTCATTACATTGATCATATGTATCAGCACTCAAAAAAGGTGATATAGTCAGTACCACGCTTTGGCCTTTTGTCCCTCCATCAAGCTGTGGTATTTCCTAATTTGAAATCAGTACCCATCATAACTTAATAGGGTTAAAATTTGCCCAAAGAATCACTCGAGGCTAATCTCATTATCACCAATGGGATTGAACCAAAGAGCTTTGACTCACGGGGGGAGCACTCTAACCACTATGCTACGCAGACTACGAAGTGATAATTAAAGTACTACCAAACAAAATTAGAGTAGTTGCCTGCGTAGTAGTTCTTGTTCTTCGTAATACGCCTTTGGTTCCTGCAACAAGCGCCTCCAACTGTCTGGGATTTTTGTCTAATTCATTTGAAAGAAAAAACGCAAAATAAAAAGATACCGATAACCACTAATTTGAACCGAAAAGAAGCCGATTCGTTCGAAGAACAATGAACAATAATAAAATCTGAGCGTGCTGGGACATGAATGTTTATGTTACCCGAAAAGGTATTCGTTGGGAGAACTGAAGCGAGGAGAGCAGTGGGGAAACCGAAGAAACGCTGGTCTGACTCGGTCGACGAAGACAGTTCATCGCTGCTCGGATTTCGAAATTGGAGGACGCGGTCAATGGACCGAGACAGTTGGCGATGCTTGTTGCAGGAAGCGAAGGCCCGGAAGGGGCTGTAGTGCTACAAAGTTGAAGAAGATAAATTCGTATATCCTATATATTTAGTGTATTCCAAGTTCGTCTATCATGGGAAAAGGATGTGCTTTATAAAATATCATTCAACAAGCCATGCCACATAGTTGAACTAAATGGTGGTCTAACCATAATGCACAATGTTAATTGTGAGTCACACCTTAACGTCAAGTTTTTCGCCCAACTTAATTCGACTTTTTTTTGTTTCAGTGTTTGACAAATTCAACAATGGAGATGTACACAATTAAGCAGCGCGTTAAGGTTGTTGAAGCCTTTTACGAAAATGGGCGTTCAAATCAAAATGCATTTCGTGCACTTCGTGATTTTTTCGGTCAGCATAATCGACCAAATGTGTCCCCAATCGGGAGGATTGTGCGCGAATTTCAGCAAACCGGGTCTATAGGAAATGTGAAACCACCTGGGCATGCTCGCCCAGTTCTTTCTGCGGAAAACATTGCTGTTGTTTGCGATAGTGTGGCAGAAGAGCCGTCAACCTCGACTCGTCGTCGTGCCTAACAATTGAAATATTCACGCACATCACTTATGCAAATTTTGAATAATGATTTGAATTTACACGCTTACAAAGTTCAATTAACTCAAGAGCTGAAGCATACTGACCATTTCAAGCGTCGGCAACACACCGAATGGTTGGTTGAAAAGACAAAAGGGAATAGCGACTTTACAAAGCAAATCATCTTCAGCAACGACGTATAATTTCACCTCAGTAGATTCGTTTTCAAGCAGAATCGCCGCATTTGGGCAAATGAGAATCGACAAGTGATTGATGAGAATCGACAAGTGATTGATGTTTGGTGCGGTTTTTAGGCTGGCGGCGTTATCGTGTCGTACTTCTTTGAAAATGATAACGGTCAACCAGTTACCGGGAATGGTGTTTGCTATTTAAAGATTATCATGGACTTCTTGTGACCAGAAATTAAAGTTATGGACCTGGACGATATGTGGTTCCCACAGGATGGTGCCACTTGCCACACACCCAACGAAACAATGGTTGGGCTTCTTTGTCTGGGGATATTTAAAAGAAAAAGTGTACGCCAATAAGCCAAAATCAATTCAAGAGCTAAAGGATGAGATAATTCAGCACATTAACGACATTGAACCTCAATTATGTCTCAGAGTCATTGAATATATGGATCATCGGATAGAAGTATGCCACCGTAACCGTGGCGAGCGTTTGGACAATATTTTGTTTCACACATAATTGTCGTAGATCTTTCTATTATACCAAAAAATATTAACATAATTCTCTGAAAACTTTTTGTTTCATTTACAGTTGACATCGTGCGTTTTGGTTGGACCACCATTTATTTGATTTCCACCATGAAACAAAGAAATGAACTGAATTCATTTAATTTTTAATTTCATCATGCTATTTTACTTCTTTATAAAAACCAATCCAGCAAGTTTAACCAATTATTTTGTTTATTTGAAAAACAAAACACAAGTTTAATGAATTTAAAGGATAAAAGGTTTCTGTGCCACATGGGTATTTTTATTTCTGAAATCCCTTGCCTCAAAAATTGAAGACAACTTTATTTGTTTTTTGGAGTGACAATTGGTAGCTTTCATTACTGACTAGCTGCAGCACTTTGGGAACAAGTTCCTATAGTATTTGTGACTAAGATTGTACATATAAATGTCCCGAAGAAATTTTTTTTGTAGTCCTAAGTATCCCTTTATCTCTCCATCTATTTCCATAAGAATGTGTTCAAAATACAGCTTAAAACTTCTGTAGCTTAGGCCACAAAAGTATAAGTTCTTGAAAATCTGGCATTCCTTCCTATCTTGAATCCTTGCCACGGAGCAGAAAACTCTAAATTTATATTTTTTTACTTATCTTGCCTCTGGATCACGATTTAAAGTGCTTCTAGGAAGAATCTCCCTCAGCCTCCCCCCCATTCTGCCAACATTTCCTGAAACCTTAGAAATGAGAAGCAACACTAAGTTAATAATTAAGAAAATAAACTTCATCCTGTGCACAATATATTGTACCCTCCTGCATTGAAGATAATCACCACGATATTTGAAGTTTTAATGAAAAATGAACCCCCGCATCATTATTATCTTCAGCCAAGTGAAACCTACAGCCCCATGGTACGGAGTAGAAGAATACTACATGCTTATAACATGTAAACAACAGCAACGGGTGGTGCAAGTATTATAAATGAAAAACAACAACGGTGTCATATTTTTCTACTCTATTCCCTCTTTATGCCATCTTGGTAGGATATTCTTGTGGCATGTGCGTGTTATGGTATAATCTTTCCTAAGAAATTCTTGACACAACTACTTTTTCTCTTCAACTTCTCCTTGTTCTCCACACTCGCTTCAAAAAAGGTTCTATCATGAAATCTAGAAAAAGTGAAAAATCCTCTCAAGTTTCCTTTCAAATCCTCTCTACTTTCCACTTTACCCCTATCACGATGAAAAATGAAAAGTTTGAAAGAGATATAAATACCCATCATCTTTCCCCAAGAATTTTTCTATTTTTGTTGTTGGATGAGGGTAACGCTAAGGTGCTTGTTTATTTGGAAATTTTTGGGTTTTAAAAGATTTAACGTTTTACCTTAACCCTTTCCCCAAGGCCGGTCGACATTCTTAGTCGGAAACCATTGATGACCCAATGTTTTTCTTAATGGCCAAACATTTGAGAGGATTTAAGGGTAGTGTAGAAAGTTGATCCCTTTATTCCTGTGAATAGTATATGTAGCATGAGTGAATTCCTTCGGGTGATTTGATTGTGGCTGAGATTGTTTTGTTTGGTATTTTTGGGGTTCACTGGTGCCGGGCGAAATGAGTGATAGCTCAAAAAGGAAATTGACAGAAAAGATGTTGGGAGATGGATAGGGGACTTATTAAGGGTAGTTTCATTGCCTACAGGCGTTCAGTATTTTCGGGTTAACATGATTTCGGATTTTTGATGGCCTATTAGAAGATTACAGGCCGCTTTCGGGCTGCTAGGAGTCTTCGGAAAAATTTGAAAATTTGATTGATTTTGAGCGGCTTAGATTATCAAAATGATTGATGGTATCAAAATGAAGAATTTTGATTTGTTCAAAAATTTTAATCTATGAAGATTTTTAGCTTCCGGTAAATCTCTTGAGATATTTAAAAGTGAGAGGCGAGCCTGCAGTGTTACTTTGTTCAATCAAAACACCTAAGGTAACCGTTTGGCCATAGCCATGGCAAATAGGCAGGATCAAAAAAGATCGCTACAATCAACGCTTGTGGAATATAAGGCAGGCCAACATTAATTAGTACGAGCCAATGCCGTGGCATATTGGTTTGACAAAAATGATAACCACAGGCCCTGCTAATAGTGCCGATAAAATTTCACTCGTATACTGTATAGATACGTATACGTGCATGGCTTCGAGTACTAAACTAGATTCACAAATATATCGATTAGACCCACATTTGAGTCTTGCCCACTTCCGTTGAAAATCAACAGAAAGGACAAAATATTAAACACCTGTCCATGCTGATTTGATTTATCTATTTATAAGCCAAAAGTGTGGAGAAAGTTTCATCAAAATACATACTAGACCACTACTTACAAGCTCAAATGAAGAGGGAAAATGATGATATTAACACAGTACGGTCATCAAAAGGTAGACATTGTTTCTAATACTCCTGGCTAAACTTCCCTAAATCCGTTTTCTAAAATTCAGTCAATGATTTTTGTTTGGAATTGGAATGAAAAAGGTATCGTCCCTCTAAGGATTTCTTTTCATTACGGATGGGCAATGCTTGCTTTAATAAGGAATCAGCTGCATATTTTGTTGAGATTATTAAATTTGAATGCAATTCATGCGTCAACAATGTAAAGGTCAAAATATAAATTCATGCCAGGGTATGTTATGAGCTCCGACCCATATAAAATGCACCGATATTCAATTTCGTCCTCTCTTATCCACAATTTCAGGAATATACCTCTTGGGTTGTTGCCGGCATGCAACAGTGAATGACGCTATTCATTTCGTTGATAAATGTAGCCGTCTTTCACTTTCAAATCAGGCAGCTGTGTTTTTTGGATGACGATGTTTTGCCCCAACTCTTTGTCTGACTCAAAATGCGGACTGTTTAAGTCTATCTCAATGGGGTCATCGTCATTCACTGGCAATTCTGCTACCTCGGGTGAAAACATTCGCGAGAGAGTATCGGGCACAATGTGCTGGGTCCATTTTTGGTGTTTGATGAAAAAACTTG
The DNA here is from genome assembly GCA_963969285.1 of Odontomyia ornata. Taxonomy (NCBI): domain Eukaryota; kingdom Metazoa; phylum Arthropoda; class Insecta; order Diptera; family Stratiomyidae; genus Odontomyia; species Odontomyia ornata. The sequence continues at coordinate 27,635,683 of OZ017740.1, read as the reverse complement.
AACCCTTGCAACTTAAGAGCCCATCGAGCCTCATGATGTATGTCGGGCATTTATGTTACCAGCAAAAATATATTAATTACTCTCCCTGCCCTATTCGAGTGCGACCAACTTGCGTTTACAGTATATTATAGGAATTTTTTCAATATCTTAACATAGAATGCAGCTTCCATCGAAAGCCCGTTATGTAGTTTCGCGACCTGTCTGTCCGTCTATCCGCCGTATGTCACAGCAATTTTTCTCGAAAATACCAGAGCTACAGTTATGAAACTTTGTACAATGATAAAAAGTTTCGGAATGAAAAAAAAAATGTTTAAGCGGGATCCCGCTACATGGAAGTGACCTCTTAAAAAAATTGTTCACCAAAATTAGCCGACATGGATACCAAATAAAAAACTTTGACGAAAACTTGCAGAGCCGTGTATCTGAAGATTACAGCGAGTCAAAAAATGTAGAAAATTTCGATGTCCCTCTCTCCTCACAATTGGACATCTTTGAGCTAGAAAATCTGAAAAAAATCATGAATTCTTGAAAACCCGCCGGGCGTTGCTTGGTTGTGTAAGCAGACGCGTTTTGACTCCTTTGGGTCATCTTTAGTGTGTATAACAGCTAGTAAATACAAAAATAATAGGTTTTTTTGACTCCAATAAAATTGCTGACTCAAACGTTGAAACATGGTATCCAAAACCAAGTAGTCTTAGGCGAAGGCTGCCCTCACCCCATATCCATGCAGAGTACCATCAAAACTCAAATAAAATTGTAGTTCTTGCACAGAGTAGGAGAACTGTAAGATATTCTTACGCTAATTGGTGCACTGCATCAATTCCTACTATTGGTGGCCCTAGGAACTTAGCATTCTAACGGTGCGAACCCACGTTAACCACATCCAGTTTCTATTTCTCATGTAAGATTGTGTGAAGCATGTGTAGGGAAAGTAGCTTTTCAGGGCAGAAGATGAAACATCGCCTTTCTAAGATGCTTTAGAACAGAAACACACTACATATCTGCAGGCTTAGAAGACATACGCTAGCTTCAAAAAGTTACGCCCTAGGAAAGTCATATGACTGGGGTGATATGACAAACGAGGCATATTAAAGCATATGACGAGCCAAGTTGAACGATCATATATCTAGTGCTTTTCTATAGACGTTATACGTGCTAATGTGGTTGCTCTTCTTAAGTTTCCAGATAAAGATTTCAGCCTTCCAAGCATATATTGTATCATCTTTCTAAAGTTGCGGGGGTAATGGATCCAATACTCTGTCAGATAGGCAGTGTGATTTTCCTATGAGGCTTGATACGAGCTACGCAGAGCTACATGTGAAGTCTGTGTTACAACCTTCGAATTCAATTGATTTTAAGGGTTCTTGTGATCATCTGAACAGATCAGTAGCCTTCTTTGAGCCACCTTCGGTTGGTTGTCAGAAGTAAGGGCTTTAAAGAGCTTTTCCTCGAGAAGAAGATACTTGTGTAAAGAAAATGCGTTGAGGGGTCTAAAGTGAAGCCAATCGAATCGAATTTTGGTATACATTTATATACATATAATATATATATATATATATATATATATATATATATATATATATATATATATATATATATATATATACATATATATATATATATATATATATATATATATATATATATATATATATATATATATATATATATATACTCAGGGACAAAAAACCGGACACTCGTTAATTTGTTTTTTTTCGTATATTCTAATATAGTTATAATATTTTTTTAAGTATCTTGAAGTGGGAAGTTATGTTGTACTTAAATGTAAATAAAGTAGCAAGGAAAGATATTCACGAGTTTTCTTGTTTTCAAGCAAATTAACGAAAACAGCTGAAATTTTAAATTCAGGTTCATTACATGATAAAGAAAATTAAGCCAGCATTCTCACTGGGCTCACTCTTAATTGTGTGTATTTCTTCCTATGGCCTTGCGGGGGGCCTAAAGTTCCCTAGGCCATTTCGTGTAACAGGTTCCCATTCTTCGACAAGCATGGTTTGAAGCTGTTTTGCGTTTGTTGGAGGTAGGAAAAGATGTCGAATGCGTCTTTCTAACATGTCCAATAGGTGTGCTGTGGGATTTATATCAGGAGAACGTATTAGCCAATTTATTGTGGTAATCTATACTTCCTCCAAAATTTGGTGACAACTTGTGCTGCATACGGTCGAGTATTATCGTACATAAACATGAAATTGTCCGCAATTAAATTGATCAAATAGAATTTCATTTTCCATAAGAACTTCCTCTCTGTATTTTGGCGCAGTCAATGATCCATTCTGTATGACAGTAAGCTCGGTACGGGTATGAGCATTGATTCCACCTCATACCATAATTCATTGTCTTTTCATTGTCTTGGAAAAGGTTTTGACTCGTGCATTATACATGCACTCTGCACGTATCCTCCACACACACTGTCCCAGTCATCTTAGTGCCATAAACAAAAACGGTACTGTTGCAACCACGGAAGTAACCGCAGTTGCAGACATTATGTTTTGGCAGAGGATTCGTTAACCCGGGGTGGCATACTGAGGCCGGCTAGCACTGAGTCGTGTCGTGGTAGTTTTCGAGAAATCCTCTGCCCGTGCTAGGCCACCACACAAAAAACACTATCACGAAAGGAAGGAAGGGGTGGCCGTTTTTATTTAAAATAAGGAAAAAATACGACAAAAATTTGTGAAGAAGAAAAATATTTTAAACGAAACTAGCCCCTTGATTTTTAAATGAATTAAAAAACTGAATAAATGAATTCCTAAAGCGATGTTATAAAAATCAACCAAAATTCTTATGCGAAAAGCTACAAAAAAAACAAATTTGAAATATGATGAAAAGAAATGCAAACGAAAGAAAAACTGTGCGCATTACTCACCCATATCGGAACGGCCACTTAACGGAATCGGTAAACGCTCTTTCCGAAACCCTGTCGCTATATCAAGCTTTACTGGTCACTGGCAATAGTTCGAAACAGATTTAACTTTGATTTTTATTTCAACTTTGACATTCATAAACATTTGTTCTTATTTCGATCTTCCTTTTTTCATTGTTTTTGTAATCCCAACAGTGGACGATCCTTTCTTTTTCTTATTAACTGTTCAAGGCGTCCCCCGCAATCTGCACTCACTGTTACGCGGCAAAAATTTTATTTTGATATTAATTCAAATGCTATTTAGATCTATTTTCCGATATACTGCCGTGTCCAAAAAGGGTGATATTTGAATTTAAACTCCGCGCGTCGAAAGGTTTGGAGGATTTTTTTTAGGTTAGTGGTACTGTCAGTGACATCTATGTCAAATTTACATGTCAAAATATTCATTAGTGTTTTTCGTTTTTTGCGATGTCGAAATTCGTTGTTGTTGTTGTTTGCGGAATCAATTTTCTGCTGCGGATACGTTGAGGATAGTGCAGAAAGCCTTTGATGATGAGGCCATGTCTAAAAAAATGTTTACAAGTGGTATAGTGAGTTCCAAGCCGGCGGTGAACGTGTCGAAGATGAAGAGCGTCCTGGGCGACCATCGACCATTTCTCTTCTTCGATTATCGTGTCGTCGTGCATTGTGAATTCCTTCCGCTGGGCCAAACAGTCAACAAGGAATATTATTTGAACGTTATGAGTCGCTTGCGTAACGCTTTCCACGTAAAAAGGCCGGAATTGTGGAGAGACAATCCTTGGCTTTTACACCCCGATAATGAACCATCCCATACTGCACTCGTAATTCATGATAATTTCGCCAGAAAGTCAATTCCTATCATTCCGCATCCACCGTATTCACCTGATCTGGTGCCGTGCAACTTCTGGCTGTTCAGCAAGCTCAAAGAACCGCTCCGGGGAAACCGTTTTGATACGATAGAGGCGATTCAAGCCGCAGCGAAGACGGAACTGAAGGCCATCCCGGAAACGACGTGTATCTCAAACACTAATGAATATTTTGACATGTAAATTTGATATAGATGTTACTGACAGTACTACCAACCTAAAAAAAATAATTGTCCAAATCCTTCGACGCGCGCAGTTTAAAATCAAATGTAATTTTATTTTTTGGTCACAGATATTGAAGTGTCACTATTTCCTTTCGGATTCACCTCATTCAATTTAGTTTTCCCGGTTGCTTAGCCCATTTGCTTGCAATTTCCACTCTTCTATCAATCCAGCAAAATTGTTTTTTTACATATTCAATTCAAACCAAGATCTTTTATAAGGTAACGATAAATGATAAAGGGAATGCCTTAGTAATCATGGACAAGGTTGATTGCGACAATAGAATGCCTGAGTCAATAAAAAGAGTAGAGAAATTGCTGAAAGAATGTGAACCATGGATTCAGGACCTCAAGAAATTCTTAAAAGTAACCAACCCTTCGCTACCAAGGATCATAGGAACTCCGAAGTTTCACAAGCCAGGCCGTGAAATGCGCGAAATTGTGTCAGCAGAAAACGCCCCCACTCAGAAGATTGCCAAATGGTTGGTCAAGGAATTCAATAACATGGACCAAAAAATTGTTACCAGATCAGCCGCGAATTCGGTAGAATTTACTTCAAAAGTTTTCTCCTGGAGACCTTTGGAAGTTGGCGATACGGTGGTGTCATTTAACGTCAAAGCATTTTTTCCCAGTATTCCGGTCAAAGAAACACTTGCGTTACGTGAGGAGTGGAGTGGCACGGGCCAAAATGTACTTGCAACTGGCTAGACTTTGCATGGGTGAAAGCTATTTCACTCTCATGGGAGAATTTTTCAAACAAATACGTGGTGCTCCAATGGGAAACTCTCTTTCCCCGCTTCTAAGCGAAGTTTTCATGACATTTTTAGAGGAGAAGTCGGCACAAGAAGGTAAACTGCAACATCGATGGGTGCGTTATGTAGACGATATCTTCACGATCATCAAAGAGGATCAGGTCCAGCAAACTCTCACGCCAATCAACTCAATACACAATAATACCAGTTTCACCTACGAGCTGAAGTCAGAGGGGCGGCTACCATTCCTGGACGTGATGGTATGTAGAAGAGCTAATGGGTTGGAATTCGAAATATACCGCATGCCAACGGACACCATGTGGATAATTCCTTTTACTTTGAACCATTGCCAACAGCGAAAATTGGTGACATTGGCCGGCTTGTGAATCGAATGCTCGCGCTTCCATTGAATAAGGAAGGCCGGAAAAAAGAAACGTCCCACATTTATAAGTTAACCGAGTGGAATGGTTACCCTACAGATGAAGTCACAAAATTGATAGCCAAACGAGCGAAGGAGATCTTCACCAAAAAGTTCACAACGCTAACTGCGGAAGTCCAGCAACGGAAGAGGTTGGTTGTAACTTTTGACTCAAGGACAGAAACAATGAAGCCGGCTATGAAAAACGTAGACATCGACCTAGTTTATACGAGCCGGGCCACAAAACTGCAGAGCTGCCTTCGAACAACCAAGCACCCCATACCCAAAATGGAGCGGAGGGGAGTCTACAAGGTATCGTGTACGAAATGTAATGGATGTTATATTGGACAAACGAGGAGATCACTACGTATCAGGTGGAATGAACACTTAAGGGAAGCAGTCAACAAAAACAAAAAGTAGGGTACAAAAAACTTCAAATCAAATGTGGCGGAGCATATTGTCCTTGAAAAACATGACATCACTGCGGACAACGTGAGCATGCTGGGAACGCTTACAAACGGGTAGAAGCTCGATGTAGCGGAAAGTTCGAAGATATTCAATCGAAAGACGCAGGACATTTGGAACGGCGACCCAGGTAACGGATACACCTGGCTATTCAAGCTTACGAAATAATGAATGTAATTTAGTAGTAATTAGGAAAACAAAATTTTGATTTATCAGGTAATTAGGGATTAAGTAAAAGAACTTTGAGGAATAAGAGCCATGTTAGGTGTAATTAGAGATTCATTTTAATAGTTTCAAGAGTTTGGTACAAATATTAGGACACTTCTAGTTTAGGGAATAGTAGTACTGAGGAACTTCTCAAGTAAATAACGACACAATTGTACACGGAGTTAAAATAAAAATTAAGGGAATTTACTTTCTTTCATGTTTTATATAAACATCTTGAAATCCCGAGTTGTCCCTCTAAAATTTGCTGCCAAAATTCAAAACAAGAATTTCACTTTTTTCCGTCGTCACAAAAAAAAAACTCACTCCCATCTCAAATCCAAACTTACTCTCCAAAAATCAATCACGCCATCTTTACCTTCCCCAATTCCCACTGCCGTACTCGGGTAACGTAATCGAAGTTCAGTATACTTCGATTCCGCTACCCGCACATCTTTTCCATGTCGACAAACGCAACAGTTTCCATTTTACATATACGGCGATTTGCTTAACCATGATAGCGTTTGGTTATATGCAAATCGTGATATACACGGAAATCATTGCTTTTGCCGATATCCTAAAAAGAGTGTTTCCCTGCGCTCGGGAGAACTTGAACCTAGGGTCCCAGCGGACCCCACGGTCGAGAAACTACGAGGCTACCACCGGGGCCATCTTCTGTTGATAGCCTATGCATTTATTTATCAACTTCAACCGTGAACCCTTGTTAATGGGCATGGAAATTAAATTTGTTAGCAGGGAAGCGTGGATAAATTTTTGTTACTATAACAAATAAAATTTTGTTAGTGGAAGATAATGTACAAAATCAGTTAGTATAAAGGAAGGAATTCGGTTTTTTTTGGGCAAAGGTATCGAAGAACATTTTGTTAATGGGAAGTAATGAATGGAATGTTGTTAGTGGGAAAGATAAGATTATTATTATTTATATATATATATATATATATATATATATATATATATATATATATATATATATATATATTTATTTATATGTATATATATATTTATTTATATATATATAAATGTATATATATATATATATATATATATATATATATATATATATATATATATATATATATATATATATACATTTATATATATATATATATATATATATATATATATATAAATATATATATATATATATATATATATATATATATATATATATATATATATATATATATATATATATATATATATATATATATATAAATATATATATTTTTTGCAATTATAAGTAGGGTAAAAGGGTAGGATTGACATGATGGGGAAAGTAAAAATTATAGGGAAATAGTAAAAGGTTAAAAAAATAAATAAATATGCAGATCGAAAGGTATCTGTGCCAAAAAGAAGGTGGAGGTATCGAAGAACATTTTGTTAATGGGAAGTAATGAATGGAATGTTGTTAGTGGGAAAGATAAGATTATTATTTTATATATATATATATATATATATATATATATATATATATACGAGTATATATATATATATATATATATATATATATTTATTTATATATATATATAAATGTATATATATATATATATATATATATATATATATATATATATAAATATGTATATATATAAATATATATATATATATATATATATATATATATATATATAAATCTATATATTTTTTGCAATTATAAGTAGGGTAAAAGGGTAGGATTGACATGATGGGGAAAGTAAAAATTATAGGGAAATAGTAAAAGGTTAAAAAAATAAATAAATATGCAGATCGAAAGGTATCTGTGCCAAAAAGAAGGTGGAGATGTTACAGAGGCAATTTGAATTTGCGAATGGGAGAATGCTGGTACGTTGGAACTCGCGACAGCACTCATCTGTGAAGAGAACGGCCCTCCACTGTTGAAGTGTCCAAACTAGATGTGGAGTTAGAAATAGTCGCCTTTCCACTCGATGGCCCTCCAGCGCTCCTGCCCTCGCCGCTAATCCTGATGCGGGATAGCTAAAAACAAAGTTATTTTCATGAAGCCGTCTTATAACCATTTTCAAGTTGACATTGAACATCATCCGTTAAATCACAGGATATGGTAGAAACAATAAAATGGTCATCTCTACATCGCAGTTGATCACTTCCTTCTTTTCTGTTGAGACTTCTGATTGCCCTAAGCCGCTGTAGACCATCGTTGATGTAGAACGCAGCACCTGAGGAATATTCGCTATGTACCTGATGCTAAATCCTTCGTTGGCCCAAGCCTCTGCCCTAACGAAATTGACTTAAGACTATATTTATACAAAAAAAACCATGAATTAATGGCTAGTGAGATCATTAACTTATTAATTGTCTACTTGAATTCTTATCATAACAAATGCAAATGATTTACGAAACCAGTGAACTCACTCAGCAAGTTGGTTCTAGAAAATAGTTAATTGAGTTGATTTAATTTATTTATCCAAACAGTAATGAAGGCAGATAAAAGTAAACAAAAGCTTACCAATAATTTCACGTTTACGTTTTCAGAGGATTACTAATCGTTCTAATTATGTATTAGGGAAAATAAATAGATAAAGACAAGTGTCCGGTTGTATATATTTATTTATTTACATATATATATATATATATATATATATATATATATATATATATATATATATACATACGTATATATATAATGGGGTACCGGTTAATTTATGTGGTTTTTTTCGAAAATTGAAGCTATATTGTTAAAAATTGCTTTTAACGATCAGAAATGGTTTTTTGAGCAACGCCAAGTGATTTTGCGAATTCTTCTTGCGTTTGGGATGGATCTTGGTTGAGCAATGTCTCCAATTTGTGATCTACAAACTTTTTTGGCTGTCCGGGCCATTCAACGTCCTCCAAGATAAAATTGCCACTTTTAAACCGTGCAAACCACTTTTGGCACGTATGCTCAGCTAGGGCATGCACACCATACACTTCCACCAAAATAAGATGACTTTCGGCAGCCTTTTTCTTCAATGAAGAAATACTCCCCGCAAAAACACTTTATTCGGCACAAAGTTCGACATTTTCAGAGTAAAAAAAGTATTGTTGTTTACGCTTCAGCTAAATGATACATACTGATTCTGAAACTATATGACAGTAGCTTTCCAACACATATTTGGAAAGGTGAATCACGGGAATAAAAATCAAGTTACGTCATCTATTAGAAAACTGCACGAATTAGCCGGTACCCCTATTTTATATATCACACTGCTCACACAACAAAGGAAGAACCGAAGAACCATCAGGTCTTCCTTCGCTGTATGAGCAGACGTGTTCCGACTCCTTTGAGTTACGTTCAGTTACTGAAGATGCGTCTGCTCACACAACAAAACAAGGTTCAGCGGATTTTCAAGAAAAAGAGAATTGATCTGCAGATATCAAACAAACTAAATAATTGACTAAATAATCATCAGTGTTGAATTTCGTGAGAACAAGAGCAAGAAATACTTCCGAAGTCCGATTTTCGCAAGAATTGAGAATTTTATTTTCGTAAAATCTAAAGAGGAATTGTCGCTTATATATTAAAGATGAGGTATCAACGGCATTTTGCAAATTAATCAGAGCAATGGATGAGTCGGGAATCCTACCAAACGTTCTTTCTTTATCCGCCCTCAGAGCAGGTAAGTCGCAGGTAAAGTCGCGACCTCAAAAGGTCCGCCCTGATCCAACCTTTCGTGACTACTAAGACATTTCAGGTTATTAACCTGTCCACTACCACTTTTCTTTCAAGAAATGATCTTCCAGCCTAACGTAAATATTGTTGGATTCTGCATTCTGAGGCGGATAATAGTATTGTATTAACAGGCTCCTTAACTCTTTTGAAATCCAAATAATAACTCCGACCAGCTTTATGTGAGTGCCTTCTTTCAGAAGAGTGTTCTTTGCGCCCTTATAAGCTAAAGCCTTGGGAACTACGATTTTGGTAAACCATTTCTTGGTCCATTCGCCTGACCATTTAACATTCCTCAGATGACAAGCGAACCAAACCATTCAAGAAAAACCAGTGTTTTTAGTTCATTTAAATCAACCATAGCAAAGAGATCCAAACAACTTAGATACAAACTATTCAGCTTGAATGGATATTACCCGAAATTTCAAATGCTCTCTTGTACTCAACATCAACCGGGCTTCCATTGCTCAATCCAATGCATACACTCAGGGTAGTCAACATATGCCAAGGTTGACGCATTAGAGTGAGTCTATTCTCCTGAACATCGGTACCCTGGCGTCCCGGCTCAAGATGATCATCTGGCATCTCCAATTTTTGTTTGGGCTCATTGTCCTCCTATCCTAACCGAGGAGTATTCTAGCTTAGATGAGTTCTCATCCGAGCTGCTACTCTTTTGCATTGCACCAAAGCCCATTTAATATCTCCTTTTACCAGCCAGGCTCACCTTACGCATGGCTCTATGGTGACCGTGCATTGATTTCTGGTCTGAACTTTAGAGCCCGACGTGGAAGAGTTCCTAGACGAAGTTGTCATCTCTGGATGATTGGCTGACCCTATCGCTACATCATAAAAGGCTCTTGCACATGCGCCCTGTGAGGGCAACAAAGACATCTGCAAGGACTGTATCTCATTCGAGTGGTCGGTAACGAATTTTCCCATCCCCGACACAAGGCTTATCTGAATAGTAGTTATGGACGCATTTCTTTTACAGCGTTCCTCTTCTACGAGGGACGACTTTTCGGTATGCTTCCTCCTACGCGGTCGGATCTTCTCCAACATCGTCCGTTAGCAAAATATTTGCATATTGATGCATGCTGGTGAGTTTCATCACAACGCAGGATCCTCTAAGAAGTTCTCTGAGATATATGATGTTGGGACCCCCGAATCCAGGTACCTGCCACTGCAGTGGGTGGGATTCCAATCTTCGATTGGCTGCCACCCATTCCGATATTTAACTAACATCCCAATTTATCGATAGTGTTCATATTCTTCTCCGGTTTAGCTCATAAAGCAGAGTGCTGCCAGCAGATATTGGTAGAGGTTCGAAACTTCCAACATTGCATTCAACGCATACATCCTCTTATCCTATGCTAGACTCGACAGTGCTCAAAAAGTCTTAAACAACCCATCCAATGATGAAATACTTACTTCATTTGAAACTCAGTACCTCGTGATTAGTCCTCGTTGTCAGTACTTTGGAAATTCAACTGCAAATTTGCCTCCAGGGCCAATGCACAGTCTGAAATTTTCTAATCTCTGGGATTACTCAAATACACACTGTGCAAGGACAGCACTAAAGACCGATGAAATATCTTCTACGACTCGGGGAGCGACTCTTTACATGAATGTCCAGTAAACATTGAGGCATGATGTACTCTCCGTTATGAATTCACTCATCCTGCATTTATTTCCTAGTTTGCTATTACTATCCGCAAAATCCTCCTGTATAGTGTATAACAAAGGAAATAGACCACAGAATTTGGTTCATTTGTAGATAATTGAGAAATGAGGTAATAAGAGACCAAGTAAACAAGTGGAGATGAATAGTTACGATACTACATCAACTGTTCCTTTTCGTTAAACTTGTCTTCCCTCGGAGGTGAATATATCAAGCTTAAAGCATTCACGGAAAATTCATACACAGTTTGCATAACGTTTATGAAAAAAAATCGGATATGAATAAGATTTCAGAATTTCCACTGACCGCATCCTCCTTTTATTATACGAGTATGCTTCCCTAAATGGCTACTATGTGTGCACCTCGTCGAATTTTTCGATGCGAATTAAATGGAATTTTGGTTAGCTGTCCTAGAAAGATGTACGATTTGCAGAGTGTCCTCACCACAATGGTCAACTTGAAAAGGATGCGCAACAGATAATCCTTAATGAAATTTGTACCTGGGAGTTGTTAAACCGCTACCTCGTTAGAATTTGGTTTTTAAGGAAAGGATACTCGTATTAGTCTGAATTTACTACATTTCAATTTTGATTTGTTGGGTCAGAGTATTAAAGTTACCACACTTGGTGAAGGGTTTGATAGGATATGAACATCCATGTTTGGATTAACTTAGTAATTTCAGTTGGTAGGGTTATAATTGCTTTGGAGTTAGTTGAGTTTTGATTTATAGTTAGGAAATGTAATTAACAGAATGTATCTTAATAGGAGGATTGAAGTTAAATTGGTACAAAATCCAGATGTGTTTCATTTTGAAGAAGTTTTATGAAAAGCGTTCAAGCTATGCGATATGAAATTTTCCTTTCCTGGTAATCTCAGCGAAAATCATCTCATTTAAGTGCAATCCACCCTGCAAATGCACTTATCCAAATAAACTTCATCATGTTAAATGATCCCGTGTCGAATCAAATCATCGCGTACTAAGAGGATACGCATTACCAATGAATTTTAGGTTTAACTCGATACAGCAAACGATTTAATATTTCCCTTTTCATAAAAGCAACCTCCGCATGCCAACCTGTGAAAAATTGCAAAGCGTTTGAAGGCAAATGGAGAAAAGTGCATATGAAGTTACCGTACGTTCCCGTAGGTTCCAATACCATCATTTCCATCGATATGGGATAACATCGTATAGTTCTAAGCTTTTCCCGGTATTTCCTAAAGCAATTCATCACCATCACCATGTGCAGGATATCTGAACGCGTTTTATTCCTAGACATGTTTGTGATTATCCATACGTTTCCTGTATACATACTCGGTATGTGCTTATTAACTAACGTTGGCTTGTTTTTTTGTAGATCGATATGCATGTTTCATTGATTGCACGTATGCACCTTCATGGATTACAAACTCATATGCATACATACAGCAATTTTTAGATTGAAAGTAGAGTTTAGTTTAATCGTTTCCACATCTAGTTTAATTTTTCTTTTTGCTTTTAACCGTGTGTTGTAGTGTTGCTTTTATTTGATACTGAATAGACCAGGTTAACATTCAATTACTCACGAGTTTCCATGTTTCTTTCTTCCCTCGTCGACATGTGTATAATGTACACATAACAGGTTATGGCAACAGATGGTGATAAAGATCGGCCACAGAATATTGTGTACTTTCTAACGGGACAAGGCATCGATCCGGATAATCCTGCCAATAGTAAATTTGATATAAATCGAACAACAGGTGAAATATTTGTTTTAAAGGTAAGTCAAATATTTGGAATAATTTTTGGATATAGTATACAATACTTGATTGATTGAAACGCTTGATGTATGATTACTTCAAAAACAAAATGAAATATTATCGACAATAGTGCGAATCCACGTATCTGGGCCAAAATTATTTTCAATCACTAATTTGACGAGTGATTTTTGTAAAAAAAATTTAAATAAAAATTGTTGTTATTTTTTGTTGATTGAATGGTAATTATTTAGTTCACCATAAATTTGCGTTTGCAGCTATATCTTTCAATGACATGACCATATTTATGACAATTTGTACATGAAGCGACTGAAAAATGAAACAAATGCGTTAAGTAAGTAAATACATTTATAACGTACATATATGTATGTAGTTATAAACAATAAGATGGTAATGTTCTAACGATTACCTTTAAAAAACAATAACTTATACTACAAGAACAAAAACAATTGGTATCAAGCGTGAAAAATACCAAAAAACCTGGTTATTATTTTAAAGATTTGAAAATTTTATCCAGAAAGACTGATACCCTCGGTATTTTGCGGTGTTTCGTCAAAGGCCTCCAACTGGGGCCCTTGGACCCGGTAAGCCCAACGAAGAGCGTTCGTGCCCCAAATGAGGTCGCCAAGCGAGAACGCGACCGAGTCGGGTGATTTGCACCGGCCTAACCTTCAATTTAATTTGCGCGGGAAACCAAATCCTGCCTAACCCTGGATAAAATTCTTAACTTCACCCCGTACTTTAGCGTACCTCGCACTCTAACCCCACAGATGGTACTCGGGGACAGTTCCTCACGGCGGTCGCAAACCATCCCAAAATCTCGCCGCTGTACTCTACAAGTAAACTCGCGAGCCAGACTACACTTTCCACTAGAGACGCCTTTTTTTCACATGTTCCATCAAATTTATTGCCAGTCACTCTATATAAATTGTAAATATTTGTAAAATTTAAAAAGAGCATTAACTACTTACTACGTATAGCCATCCTTTGTTTTTACGTGGTCGGGGGCCCCCAATTTTCTTGATGGCTGGTTTTGATTGCTCGTTTCTCGGCAAGTTAAAGTCCTGTCCAGCTCGCACCATGCCTTTTCTTCCTTCCTTCCTTCAATGATTTGCCTTCCCGCCAATTCCTTATCGCCACTTGCTGAATTTTGTCGCCGTTTGTTTCCTCCTAATCAATGCGAGAGGAGGGAGCTTTTCCTCGTACTCCGGGGTCTTTTATAGCCTCGAGGAGACACGGCCCCCTATCCTGCAACACGATTTCCAAAGCTTCTTCAGCTTCGCAATCGGCAATGTGGCAATGTCTCACTGCATTACCGCCTTGCAGCTTCCACATCTACCATCGGGCATCTCGTTTGACTACTGTCATCATTTTCTGGCTTTGCTGCTGCAAAACACACCTAACGTTGAAATTTGTCAAATTGTATCATGTAAATAACATATGTCGACTCAAGCACATACATTGGAAGTGGGACTATACACACATTGAGACGAAATCGCATTGGTAAAAGAAATGCACTTATTCTATGCAATTGAATGATTTTAAAGACTACTAAAGCCTCAATCTCAGTTTCGGTTAACATCGTTGTACACTTTTTTTCGATACTGCACTGAGCTCACAGACAGCTTTGATGGGAGCTGCTTCCCGCACACCACTGGGTATCTCTGTTTGAGTTTCAGCTGCATTCATATTATACCACTAATCCTATTGTTATTAATCGTATCATCACTACGTAGTTTTTCCACCGTCACTTTTGATTTTATATCTTTCGGTTGTAATGTACTTTTTCCAGATATCGAAGATTTATAGTCTTCACAACTTTTCCCGGATAATGCAAATTTGAAGAATTCGTAGGACGACCAACAAATTGCTTTCGCAGGCATTGAATACAACACTCGAGCACTTAAGCCTTTGAAGAAGCCGAGTGGTCCGGCCACTCTGTAAATCTGTCTTATTGATTCTTCCATTCCTTTTGTAAACCCGGTTTCCTGAGTATTAAGCAGTGTTTTCACAACATCTAGTGATATAGTAAATATGAACTAGAGGATTATATTTCCTTTCATTATTTAACATATTTTGGAAAAAAATTCGTAAGTCGTAAAGTGTATTGCCTGATATGGCAGATTCATAATCATTTGTGTAGAGTATGAGCGATAAAATGCACCGAACCCTTAGTTTCTATAAATTCCTCTCGTGCATTCTTAAACTGAATTATGTGGCGATTTATACATTGGCAGCCTCTGCTATACCACGTCTGCTGGATTCGATATGGTATCATGTATAAGTGTCGCGGCAACTGCTGATACCATGTAATTGATTTGATTGTGTTATGTGAATTTTGCCAACGTTTCTTTTGTACTGCAGATGGAGTGTTGGCACTATCTCTTCCATTGTCGGATTTAGCACTGTAGACACTTACAACCACCAAACCATCTTCAACGCTGTACTTCTCCTCGAGTTTCTTCAAATCAGGTAGTATATGCATACAATTGATGCAGCGATATGTGAAGAAGTATAGAACAACTACTTTGCCTTTAAGCGATTCCGTAAATGTTAACGGCTCAGTTACATTAAACCACTCGAGATCTTCTTTAAATTCTGGTATGGGTTTTGTCTCTGAATCAGCTTCCTTTAAATATTTTCTCAATATTTCTTCAGTTTCCTCAGTCATTTTCGCCAATCCCAAATATTTTAAATTCAAATCGGAGTCCTCCATTAGTATTCGAAGCTTTTGAACGCACCGTTGTATAGAGGCACTCTGATTTGGCATTCCGCTGCTTATGCTAATTTGGTAGCTGCATTGTCTCTCCTGGATCGCCGCTATTGATATTTCCTTGTGAGGTCGTACTCTGGACATTCCGCTAAGAATCTACTTAGTCTAGTCATTACATGTACCAAGAAAATTACAATTGAAAATATTTAATTCCAAAAAATTAAGGTACCAATTCTTCCTCAGTCTGGCTGGCGTTGTAAATATTACCTTGAGCTCACGGGGGTCTTGCTTGTAGGATTGCGTGTGAAAGTGTCCCGTGACAAGACCTCCAAAAGACAAAGATAATGATTGATCCTATTGTTTATAACGTCGTCGCTTATGCTGGTCAACTGTGAACGGCTGTATCTCCGGAACTAAATCAAATAATTCAACTTTTTTCAAAAGACGCGTCAATTTAAGTGAGCGAGTTAGTAGATGTATTTATTAATATTTTGCTACAAATCTGGAATCTTAAGTTAGAGGCTCTGAATATAATTCATTTCAACTTTAATGCGCGCGAATTTTGGTTATGAAGTTATTTAGATCACGCTCATCGAAATAACTTATTTATCACACGAACGCAAGAGAGAGAGTACAAAACATGACAATTCGTTTATATAATTCAATCTTCTAAAAAGATATGACCAGTGTTCTAAGATTTAGTTCTAAATTCAAGAGTCAATTCATTTTGTGCAACTATGGCAAATTGATTATTCCTTTACAAGAAAACATAAGTTTAATTTAAGCTTATCTTTTGCTTTTCTTCCATTAATAAATAAATGATCTGTACGTTCGAAAGAAAAATTTTAATCGAAAAACCTTCTTTGACTTGTAGCTAACTTAATCTATCCTTGTAAGCTTATCTCAAATATCCCAGTTTTTAAAACGCTTATTAAGATAACTGTGTATCCTCTGTTATAAGAACTACGAGGTGAATGTCACGTCCGGTATGGTTCCTTCACAGCCAATACGGTGTTAAGTATGACGAGCGCCGCCCTGGACGCCATTTCTAGGATTCGTTTTCCTCGTGGATCTGTTTGAGGCATGCTTTAGCGTTGAAGTCTCCCCCAATGAGCACATTCCCGTCTGCGTGCGAGACAGCACCCTCCAAAACCTGAAGCTTGGCTTGGAAAGATGATATCGATTCGTTCGGCATACACACTAAAGAAGGTGGTCCCTGAGCACCGAACCCACACAAAACCATCCCCACATCCACAGCTCTCCGCCTGGAAATCACTATTTCGAACCCAGATGGCGGCAGTACCAGTTTCATCAGATACCATGATGCTGAACTTTTATCATGGTTTTGTTCAGTCAGCAGCAGAAAGCCGGCTTTGATGCCCCTCGCAAACTGCTCAAGAAGATTTTTGGGCGGTTGAATTGCGGTGTAGGTTTAGCTGCAGGATGCGTGTCATCGAAGTTCTGATTTTGCCTCGGCTAGGGCTTCCTAGAAGACTGGGCATTTTCCTGATCCCAAGACGTGTTGTCCGAAATCATGTCTTGGATCAGCATTCTTGCAAAGAATACAATATGTGCCACCTTCGTACGCTCTTTTCTTTTATGTCCCATTTCACCGCATTTGTAATATAGGGAACTCTTATCGGGTCCTTGGCATACTTGTGCGGTGTGACCATAGCCAAGGCATTTGAAACATTGAAGAGGCGTTGCACTTCGCCGTATCCTACAGACAACCCACCCTATTCGTACTTTGCCCTTATTCAGAAATTGTTCGGCGTCCTTTTCGGTCAAGTCAACTATGGCCATGCGTTGTCTCCTATGGTTTTCTGGTGTCAGCCTCACTTTTATCCTTCCCACGCTAGGGAACCCCCTTTTGATGGCCTTTTCTACCTCGGCCAGATCTGTGACGCAATCAATGTATCTTATTTTGATCGTTGCCATCAGCTCGATTGAGGCTATAGTTGCACTTTTGCCAAGGACTTGCTTTACTGCGTCACAAAATACTTCTTTATTGTTGGGCTCCACTCCAAATTCGGCCAGTATGTGGCCCGACCACGTTGGTTGTACTACTTTAATGTCAGTGTTAGTGTCTTCGGTTCTTACGTTTTCCTGTTGTCCCGCAGCACCTCCACGTAGGATTGACCATCTTGGAGTTTTACGAGCAGTGCCTGCTGCCGGGGTCTTCGTCGGGGCTTCTGCCTCTCCTGTTTAGCATAGGGTCTTTTATCTTGTTGGGCATCCGTACGAACGTTGCTTTCTGGCACTTTTCGAAGGAGTTTCTTTCCGGCTTCCTTCGTTCCTTTTATAAGCACTGTCTGGAACCCTGGATCTGGTGTTCCACTTCCATCAAGTGCCTCCTCCTTCCTTCTTTTATCCCGATCTTCTTTGATTGGGCTAGACACCGTTCTTTTATTTATTTTTGATTGTGGAGCTATCTGCACATGCCCTTTAGATTTCGCCTCAAGCGCATCTTTAGCTTTTTGCTCTTCTTCAGCCTTCTATTCCTCTTCGGCCTCTAACTAGCTCCTCTGATAATGCTCTATGCGGTCTAACAGCTTCTCTAGTTAAAGAAGCCCAATCTTTACACCCTTGGTGATTTTTGGCGAGTCGCATGCAGATTGTATTCTTTTAAAAAAAATTCCCGCTTTTCGGAATAGCCTTTCTTCTACATGTCGCTGGGTGGCAAATGTGCTTTGCGGCCATCATCCTTGGGAGAGATTATCGGCTTCTGTTTCCGAATACAGTGCCTCTGCCACCTTTTCGAGGTTGGCGATGAAATCACACCTCATCGCTTTATTTGCCTAGTCGCTCGTTTCTTTTCCTGCCGTTATCTCCTCGTTGACTATAGGATGGTTCTTTATTATTTATAACCCTTGCCTCGATCGCTTCGGTAGCAATCGCAGCAGTGACCATCAAATTCTTTAATTTCTTGATATTTTCCTCCACCGCTCGCTGGGCCCAAACGCCGTAGGAATCTCAGCCTGGACCAGACTGTCTATTAATCTCCGTTTTGCGTCCGTCATCACTGTCATTGTATTAATCGTCGTTTTTGCCATCGTTAGTACCGTTCTCGATGTGCTGTTAACATCGTGGCTGCAGCCGCTGGTTGCATCGTCGGTATTGTTATTTTTGCATTCTTTTTTTGGTTTTTTTCATCTTTTTTAAGGGGTTTTGTTGTTCCATTTTTATCGGGTCCCCCCTTGGAGCCGTAATCTCCGTTCGTATGTGTAGTCGCCTTTTTGATCACATGGTTACCTTTGCAGAGCAGGGAGGCTATGCAAGGGTTGGCACAAGCCCTTATGGGGGCAAGTGCTCAGAGCCAGATCAGCGCTACTCGAGAGTCCGTCTCAACTGAACCAGCCCCACTAACCCAATGGTGTGAACTTGTAATGTACTCTGAGGCCTGCCAATGATTTACCGGGACGGAGGGTTGAATCAGAGCCGTTCACTCACGAGTGTCACCTCGGCGCTACCGTGCAAAGTAACTAGGTCCAAACCATCATATCCGCCAGCCGAAAGCATGAATTCCAGTTCGTTGTCCAAAGCGTAGTCCAGATCCAGTCAGGGACGTTTCCTGTCATCCCAGGAGGGAGCCTTACGGCGCCCCCCATATAATCGGGTCCGTGGGGGCGGCGCTTCCCAAAGAATGCTAGCCTCCAAGAGTATTCCTGTCAGTCAGCATGTGTGCTGTCGAAAAAAGTTAGGATTATCATATTTGCTGAATTCCCTGATTATGAGTTTGAGGCTAGGACTGTACAGAGCGAGACCTTTGCTCACATACTACATTCAAATGACCAAATTTAATGCTAGAATTCGCTTGTTTTCCTCCTCTTTATCTTACATTGCTGTATTAAACTTTCTGTCCGCGAATGGCAGCATTTTGATGGAATTATTGATGACAAAACTCCTGTGTTCAACCATTATAAATAATTCCAGGAATCTTTCTGTACCCAACCATTCACCCTTCAATAAACCATCGTACGAGTACTTTCAAAGATTGCAAGGAATAATAAAATACGTTTACGTTTACGTTCATTCATGTGGGACACGAATTTTTCACTTTCCTACCCACAAGAAAAAAAAAAAGAAACTACTATTGAAAGTCGATATTGAAAATTCATTCAACCATACATTTTGTTGATGCCAAAATAATAGACTGAAAGCTTCACATCCCTACAGCATTCTTCTTCCGGAGCAGTGCATAAACTTTCATGTGTCCTTGCGGGAAGTTCAACCCTTTCTATTGTTTACGTTTACATTCAAGAGATTCTTCTTATAAAATTCACATGATGCTGATCCGGAATAAAGAACTCAATAAGCAGCAAGCCCACCTGCAACAAGGACTCAAAGTTGGG
The DNA here is from genome assembly GCA_963969285.1 of Odontomyia ornata. Taxonomy (NCBI): domain Eukaryota; kingdom Metazoa; phylum Arthropoda; class Insecta; order Diptera; family Stratiomyidae; genus Odontomyia; species Odontomyia ornata. The sequence goes on along the minus strand of OZ017740.1, from coordinate 27,615,672 downwards.
GCTGAATGTGTGTGTATGTAGTCTCTTAAGCTCAAATATTTTTCCAATCGGAAAATGTCATGCATACTTATTTACCAGGGACGATATATTGAACACTCATAAATTCATGGCTAAGCTTAGCCGTGGGAATAGTGAGAGTGGCAAGAAAAGATTCTTCGGGTGATCTTGCTTATGAATTTCCATTTTACCAAGAAAAGCTCGTACATACATCCTTTTATAGAGATTTTTTTTTAGGAATTCTTGCGATCCTGTTTGTACTGCTTGTAAGCACTTGAATGTCTCTTGGGTAGTTTATTGAAATCTAACACAAAGGCAAAAAAGATTGTAAACTGGGACCGAAAAAGAAAGATAAATGAAAAGAAGGCATTGCATCGAACAAGCACCAAAACTATCCCCGAAAGAACAAGCAGGGCGGGGTTGAGCTGATTCGGCTGCATCCGAACAAATGTAATATAGTGCCATGTTTTGTGTTTAATGGGTGTGCACTAGTACTTCGTCTTTTTAGATCTCGGTTTTCCCACATCCGTTGCTTGTCCACACTGTAACCATTCATTGCAAGAACTTGCAAAGACCCAACATACTCATATATTCTCGGTTGTAACGTTTCTGTTCTCCATTATGTAGGATATATCCCTCGAAGTGAAAAGGCTGAAAGCGCTTCGCCGGAGACATCCTAGAATTGATGATGCTTTCTGAACATTGATTTCCCAGCAACACTAGCAAATGCTTCCTACACCCATTTTTTGGCTAGATATTAGAGGAGTGGTAATCCAATGATGATATATGTTCCTGAATGGATGCTGGAGGTTTGAATCTGCTGCAAGAAGGATTCTGGACAACATCTAAATCAAATTGGAATGAGGAATGAATTAATGTTGGATTTAGATGTCATCGATTTTATGGAGTTTTCGATAGCTTTATACAAATGATTTTGCTTTGTTCCTTGATAAAGGATCATTGAACGTTCATGACTTTACCTTGGTCGAACGACCAAAAACATATTGAAATATTTGTAAGTCAATCAAATGTACGAGCATATTCTTGTTGGGCTGTATAGTAGAACAAACGTAGCAGTAGGCACAGACAATTTCTAAAACAAACTACGCATTTCTCTGGCTCTGATATTTGTGCTTGGTGTTTTGGGAATTTGAATTACATTTGGCTCAAAGCATGTATGCAAAGATTTTTGTGTACAATCAAAACTGCTTCAAACAAGTGGTATATTGGCTGAAATGTTGTTGTCAAAATTAAGTGAATTAAATAACAACTGACCCATGTACTTGCTATACTAATTTGTTTATACCTAAAGCTAAACTTCTGTTGAAAGCCGAGAGGCAAGCTAGTTGGAAATTTTCATCAGTATTTCCATTCATAAAAAACCATTATGCAAGCTCTCCAGAATTGTCCCCAGAGATTTTGTGTCGCGGAAAGCTGTATATGTTAAATGTTTCTTCCAGAGCTAACCAACAACAATATTTGTTCGACCGCACCAACATCTGCTCCTATTATCTGGAAGAGATAACTCTATACCGATAGCATTTTTAAAAAAACCCCCGAATATAATTGAAGGTGAAGTAATACTCTCAAAAAAGAGGTGAACAGAGTGAAGAAATCATTCAATGAGCAAGCGACGTAAAACGGATGAAGGAGAGGCGACTAGATAGACAAAAAACAATGGTGAGGTAAATATGAGAAAAATGGACAAGGAACTCTAATGTCCCTTCTCTAATTTGAAGGAGACTCGAAGAAGAGTTTCAAGGCAACGGCTAGGAAGGCTGCTTCAAGCATGTCGCCTCAGAGTCTACTTATGGCTAACGTAGAGGGACGCGACCCATTAAGAAGACGCCTCTTGAGGAGTGCCGCAGGGTCAGTGCTCCTGTACGGAGCAGAAATATAGGGCAATGCTGTCAGCAAAGAGCTGAAACTAAAACGCTTGGCACAGCTACAGCGAAGAATAGCACTGAAGACAGGCTCTGATTCGGCGGTGAGAGTTATTGCAGGCGTTATACCTATTGCCCTTCTTACTAGAAAGTGCTGCGCTTTTAAGCTAAGTTGAAACGAGGACATGATGAGACAGCTGCCCGCAAGAAGAGACAGCGCTCACTCCATGACTGGGAGTAGTCTTAGGTGAATTGCACGAAGGAAATGTGGACTGCACGGCTCATTCCGGATGTAAGACGGTGACTCAATCGAAGCCATGGTGAAACTGACTTCTATATGACCCAACTTTAGATTGGGCATGGGTATTTTCAGTCTTACCTACAAAAGATTGTTAAGTCACGGACCCCCCCGAACATAAAATTTGCCTAAAAGAAGAAGACGATGCTTGCTCTACATTTTTGCGTGCGAAAAATTTGACAGGCTGTGGTGATGCTTAAATCAGTTGACAAATGGAACAACGTGGCACATTCTGTTCGGGCATTCCTTAAAGATAAAAGGGACTTCCAGCAGCTGGGGATGTATGGGTGGGGATTGCTTGTCTAGTAATTCCTCTTCCTTCCTCTCCTCCCGCAGGAAGAGTCCCTTAGCTTTCGGGTGCCTCACAGTGTAAGATAACGAAGCCTGACCCAAAATAATGTGTCACACGGTTCTAGGCTAGGTTCTCAGATTAGTAGGCGATAGTCCAGTCGCTCGGCTAGTCCACTTGCATACGCGTATGGAAGCTCCTCACTCAGTTTGTAAATGGCATTTACCTTCTAGCCACAAAAAATGTAAAGGAGTCTCAATAAGTTGTAATAACCTCTTTTAACAGCAGACAGTCAACATTTATTTTCAACAATATCAACAACAATATGCGGCTTGATAACGTTCAAGAAAACGTATTTTTCTACCTGATCGTCGTAGTGAAGGTTGTTCATCTTGATTTTTGACTTGCTGATTGAATGCACTGGGAGCAGTTATTATAATTCTGGTGGTTGCATAGTGGGTTTGCTCTGTTGTAGTATTCCAAGCTCCTAAGCTAACTGTATTATGAATGGCTCAGGTGAAGACACAATCTTTTGTTCCGAGATGAAAAAGTCGGCTACAGTCGCCAGACGTTAGAAGATGGCACACGGGTGCTTGACCCGGGGTATTATACTGCCAACATCGACAAGACTTTTTATTTCGAACAATTAGAAATATCGGTTCCATTGTATTGCCAACAGCTCTAGCGCTTGCGCTGGAAAACAGGCGTGATTTATAATATAAAGAAAAGGAACACATAGCACAACACACTGACCGATATGGAGTACATTCTTCCTTGAGCAATAAAAAGTAGTTCGCACCACTGTCTGATAAATGTATCATCTTACGACACAAATCCATGTATACGAATTCACCTGGTCTTTCTGCTCTTTTTTGTAAGTTTATTTGAAATGGTCGTCGGTGGAGTTTTCCAAACTGACACATTTCACAGAATAACCAATCAAGATAATTTAACTTTAGCCCTAAAATGAACCCACTTTCGCCCATTTCGTTCAGTCTACGAAAGCTTATGTGACCTATTCTCTCATGCCACAATTGAGCTGAGTCTTTCATTGTCACGTTAGCCACCTCCTGGTTTATTACAGATTTAAATATCATTTTATAGCACTGATTTTTCTTTCTGACACCAACAGCAATCACTTGTGAACCGTGAATTTGTAATTTGTCATCATCAAAATTAGCTTTAAAATTATTCCTGGTTAATGCATGGATTGACATCAAGTATTCTTTAATTCCCGAAAAAAACAGTCCATTTTCGAGAGGACTTGGTTCCCATTTTCCGTCCAATTATGCTTGAATGCGAACTGAACCACACCCCTCAACTTTCAACAACAAATTATCACCAATTTGCACAAAATTGTCACCCGTATTTTTGCTGAACACTTTAAACCATTCGAGTCGATAAAACATATGTTTAGAAGCACCGCTATCTACTGACCACTCATCTTCACTGTTTGTTTGAGAGATATCTCTCATCACTGGCTTTTTTTTTGTTTTGCTAACCATGCTCTACATTCTGATTTATAGTGCCGTTTCTTCTTGCAGTAAAAACACTCAATATGTCGTTTGCTACGTGATTCACTTTTCCTACCGCTGATGCTCTTTTTAGGGTTTTGTACTAAAATACAAAACCCTATTGCAATCACGACCTGTGTCCGACTGTCCGTCCGTCCGTCTGTATGTCATAGCACTTTTTCTCCAAAACTATAGAGGCTACAGCCATGAAACTTTGTGGAAAGGTCAGAAGTGGTGACTTCTTGAAAGTTCAAGGGTGGGAAAATTATTCAAAGGGGTTTAAGGGGGGTCTTCCCATATAGGGAGGCGACCCCTCAAAAAAAAATTTTCACCATTGCAAGTCGAGTAGGGTGTCACTGGAAAGGTATCAATGAGATCTTTTCAAAACAAGTTTTAAAATTGCCTTATTAGTACCGAGGGGGGCAGGGGAAGGGGAAATGTACGAACTTTTCGCGTACCCTCCCTCGCGATTGGACACCTTCTATCCGAAAAATCTGAAAAAAATCATGATTGTAGGCCTTAATGGGTACAAAAACAAATATATGAGAAGATCGAATAGTATTTACCAAAGTTATAGCGATTTGAATTTTCCTGTATTACTATGGAACAATATGCCCTGTATTACTATGGAAACATATGGCTATGCAGCCGTATGCGCTTTTACTGACTTAGACACTACAGCTTTGCTAGGGTTTGTATGAAAATTGCAGGAATGATAGGTATCATGAAGATGAGTACATACAATTGAAACAAGTCGAAGAAGCAGGAGAGAGCTCCTAGCAAAAGGGCTTTGTAACCATTCTAGGATTCGAAAAAATAGGCCATGAATCAATGATTACAGTATAGAGGAGTGGCCCCTGAAAAAAATGTCATGAAAGGTAGCCGGTATGAGTATCAACTGAAAGTTCTCTATGAGAGCTTTTCAAAACAGTTCTTAAACTGACCGTTTTTGCTTTAGTGGGGGCATAGGGGGGAATACATGAAAAATTTGTTGTCTCCCTCGCGAATGGACACCCGTGATCTAAAAAATCTGAAAATATCATCAAGGGAGATATTTATGGGTATAACTATAACAAATACCCCCGAAGTCAAAATTCTTTCAACTTTGCTAATAATAGTATGATCCTCGAACATGACATGTTTCTTGATTTCATTTGATACTGGTTACTGGATTTTGTAAGTTGAGTACAAAACCTTCTGACATGAGCATAGGTCTGTCTACCCAACTTGTTTTATTGTACTTTTGATGTTCACAGCTGCAAACGCTGTTGCCATATCTTGAAATTGTGTTAGCCTTTGTTGTTCTTTCAACAAACGTGCTGCTAAAGTATCAAATGTTTGTTTTGATACATCGTATGAATACCAAGCTGTCTTAAATGTTGTTACGGGGCAACGCCATGTAGGTTATCTTCGCGTCGACTACGAAGGGATCTAGGCATGACTTTACGCAATCAGTTGCGATTAAACGCAAACCCCGCGAGCAGAAAGCGGAAGTTACGTACAGCAAAAATATCTTTGGTATTATGAATTGGTACTAGTTTAGCTCAACAAATTCATCAAGCTCAACAACATGCTTGACACCAAACCCAATCATCTCCACATCATCAAACTACAAACCACAAGTTTGACAATTAGCGGAACTACGCAATTTCAAAGATTTTGATAAAATCATTTTTGAATAGCGAGTCAAATTTTCGATTAATTTTTGCGCGATCATTAACCTCAATCAGCATACGTCAAATAATAAACTTCGACTACATAATATCAGCATAAACTACGAAAAAAAGCAGCCAATAAAAAGTAAAGAAAAAAAACGTAACAACGGCAAACAGACTCGAAAATTGAATAATAAACAGACTCTGAAACGTCCAACTTGATTTGCATGTAGACAGTTTTACAAACCCAAACAATCATTCATTCATCTCTAAAAGAATGGCTTCGTTTAGCAATGCATTTAAATGAATACTCACAATTGTGCGCTAAAACGATCGCACAATTTTATGTTCAACATTTTTTTGAAATTTATTGTTAGTTGTCGTTTGAAAAAAAATGATCAAATTAGAAATTGCGAGAAAATTCCAATTCCTTCGCAATACGACAAAGTGAACGTCACATATTGTCGCTGAGGAGAGTAAAATTAAATGATTTCACACTTTTGCGGATCATCCCCTTACAATCTAAATTATGAAAGTGGAGGAGGAAAGGTTGAATGTGTATAAAATAAAATTCAAAATTCATTTTGTGGTTTTAATTTATTTAAAAAAAGAAAACATACCTTCATCGCGAAACGTTGCAGAATTAAATGACGGCGCGTCAGCAATCCAAAAATTAAAGCCCGCAAGGGATGCGAGTTCCAATAATGGGCAACTGCGCTCAATCGCAACATCCTCCACCGCTGGTCCGTCCAGCAAGTCCAAATAAAAAGACAGGTCAAATGCCGTCGCTAATGCTGTTGTTCAGCGACAACAGAAACAAACCTGAACTGTCAGTAGTTGTCTAACTAACATTTCTCCGAACTCGTTTAGTAGGAGTGAAATTCCATGAACACCCAAAAGCACAGATTCTAGGGGTGGGAAACTACTTAGCCTACCACACGTAGTGGGATTTTTAAGGTCTTTGACCTCTCCGAATGAGCCGTTGGTCGAGAATCGAATAAAAGGGGGCGGAAGGGTGTCCCGTTCTTCTTTCTGGCAGGAAAAACCATCTGGTGAAGAGTGCAAGTCGAGACAGGAATCTAGCGGAGAAAATAAATCAAGGAGATTGCCAGTGGAGATCTAGAGAATAAACCAAGGGAATCGACATTGGGGATCTAGCAAGTAAATCAATGAGATTGGCAGTCGAGATTTGGAAATAACACAATCATCAAATAAACAGCAAAAACCAATTATTTGGGGATCCTCACATCAGCGGCAGCGGAATAACCGTCGTAAGTGTGGGCTAACCGTTTTTGTTTTAATATTGTATATATTTTCTCGTGGAATTTTTAAAGTTAAAGGTTACCAATCAACCGTATTTCTTTTTTATATCATATATATTTTCTTGTGAAATTTTAAAGTTAAAGATTAATTGTAGTGAATTTATTTCGGTTGTTTCCTTTACTTTTTTTCTGAGTTAGCTACCCGAATTGTGAATTTTCTGCTCGTGAGCGGGAAGATATCTTTGTTTCCCAAAAAGGGAATTTACTGGCGTCGTTTTGAAGTCGCGGGGCTGCCAAGCGGCCGTCGTGGTCAGATCGCGATTACAGTTTCTTCCTGGCTTTTCCAACGTTTTCTTTTTTTCAGGTGTTGTAGGGGATTATGATTTGATAGAATAGGATCTGAGATAGGTAGGATTCTATTCTATTTCCGGGGAGCCGTTACCTCGTGTGGCGGCTCCAATTGGGCTCCAAGGGAAGACGAGTGGTGCCTGCGCCATCTAAGACGGAGCTATCCAGGGCCGAAAAGAGCCTGACCGGAGCACCCCTTGGTAAAACGGTAATAATGCATTGTATTTATATGACAACCCTCCTAGCAATTTTGCCATCTTGTCAACATCTTTAACCGACTCACCAACATTTGCTAGCGCCTGTGCTAGTTCTTCAACTTTGCTTATATGTTGCGCAATCGAGTCTGTTTTGGACATGCTGTAACTGAAAAATTGTTGCTTCAAGGGGATTATATTCGCTGATGATATCTGTTCATGACTCGTTTTCAGACGAGCCCACATTGCCGATGCCATCTCATATGTTATAATTGTCTGAAGTTGCTCTAGATCCGTTCCTGACGAGATGAGTAACATAGCCTTTGCATTCAAAGTGTCCCAGGCTGTCCTCCCTACCGCATCTGATGCCTTTGGACGCACCGTTGTTCCGTTTACCAAGTTTTCCATAACTGATTCTCCCCGAAAGATTATTTTCAGCTGGTACATCCATAGCTGGAAGTTTCCCCCGTTAAACTTCTGCAACTGGAATTGTTTGATTGTTCATGGTTCCTGAGCTCCTTTTCCCGCGGACTCCTAATTGAACTACCACTAGACACACCCGATACCACTCACGTGGCGTTATGTTCTTTGTTCGGGCTACTCACAATTCCTCATTCAGTTCTCACATGCGACAATGGGTCCATAACCCGTTGAGAGATTATGATTATTCCGTTTCCGTGGAGTGCGAATCGAGGAGATATTGAATTGAAGAAGTTATTTTAAGGAAAATATAGATAACTTTAATTTCAACTTAGTTAGTAACTTTACATTGCACTACCTAGAATGCTAGTTCTACAATAACTAAGAAGATACCCTTGATTGGCAGTTGACCAAGGAACAACTAGTAACATCGATATCTTACAATGTTGCCAACCATTGCAAAACAAGCATAATAAAATTATATTGAAATAATAATTGAATATTTTCTAAATTGAACATATTATTTTCAACACAAGGTTTAGCCAAATATCTCTTGAAGTGGAACATCCACGTATTCGACATAATTCCGAAGTATTTATTGCCAAGATGAGATCAGCTTTTGCCGTTCGGTTTTCAATGTTCCATATTCTAGAGCCGCTTAAGTTCATTCTTCACCAAAATAGTTTTAATTTGTATCTTCTATGATTCATAATTTTGTTTGATTCCCGAAAAGTGTATCATCTCTCATCATGACCTGATGTGATATGAGAATGCGACTATTCACTGAAAAACTACTCAACACCTACAGTCCTAAAACTCATTTCTGAACAAATTTTAGAAAAAATATCAAGTTTATAATTTTGTTTGAGCTCAGCACTCGGGGTAAGTGATAAAATTTAAATTATATCCCAAAAGACATCGCCGCAGGAACGCAGTCATACAAAGGAGATATTTTGAAACCGTATGTTTTATATTATTAAATGAAAGAAAGGAATGTTATTTAAGGAAGCTTTTACCATATTTCAAAGTACATACACATGTAACAATTAGTTTTTCATATACTTGAAGGGACTCATTAAAAAACATTTTTAAACTGGCACCGGTCCAAATTCCATTTTGATTAATGTCTCCCTTGTCCTGGCTCTCTGCAATTCCAACACTGTCTCTTGAAAACAGCATAAATATATACTACTCGTACAATATTTCTACCTTCAGGCTCAAGTTCATTTGCAAATTAAGGACATTCTCATGTTAAGCCCAGACGACACTGAAGAAATATCTTTAATTATTGTATGAACAGACTCTACTGTAGTCAGAAGATGAACACCCAAAAAACATTCTCGTCTGTTTTTTGTACTACTATTGTTGCTTTCTATTCTGTGGTTTTAAACTCTCTATCTCTCTCTTTCTTTCGATCAGTATTTACTTTTAAATGGTGAAGGACTTCCGTATCATACATTTTCCCAATAGAACAGTAAATTTCTTCTCTACTCGTATGTCCTCGTCTAGTTGAAATGTATGCATACAAAGCTAAAAGAAATCACTTAAGCAATGCCACCCAGATCAGCCATTTCCACTTCAATACACTCTCGATTCGGTCAACCGCAAATGCCAGGATATATGGTTAGGATATCAATTTATATCTGGATAAGATAGGAGTGATTGTGGTTATCTTAAATAGATAGATTTTAATTAAATGCTTGGAAGCAATTGAAGATTAAAATTGATTGGATTTCAATTGAAATTGTAGAGCAAAAAAAACGCATTAAAAATATGATGAAAGAGAAAACGCCTTAATACGTTTTCCTTTGCGCTTTAGATGTTTTGAGCTTGAGAGTGATTTTAGTATTGTGAACGATTTTCAAGGATAAAAGAAATATGTTTTTCTTCATCTTACGATGAAAGCTTAGTGGATGTAAAAAGAAATTTTATATTTCTTAAGAAAGTATTTCATTATTTCTTATGAACTTTGCTTGTAGCATGTATTAAATGATGATAATAATGATGATGATGATGTTGCTGGTAACAATGGGATATGCAGCTTTTGTTAGTGTCCTCATTTTCAAGTTTCAATTCTAACCCCCATAAGAGAGGGTAGACGATTTTATTGTTTGTGCTAACTGAAAAAGTAGAAAGAATTTCCTCTGTGTGGAGGACAAGCTTTGATTTAGTACTCGTACATCAAGGAGGCTTTTGAAACTCTGTTTTGCTATTATCAAATTAAAGTCGTGCTTTAATACATTAATAAGTCACTTAATCAGTATTTTAATATCAAACTACATGCTTTCAAAGGTTATACGAATAAACACATGAAAACTTGGATTATTCAAAAGAAGTTTTTTGGGTCGTTTTCGGGCTAAGGTAAAAATAACTAAAACTTTAAACATAGATCAAGTTGCCTTACTGCCATCAGTTTTTGTCTAAAAATATTAGCATATACTTTGACAAATTATTAAAGGAAATATGTGTGTTGAAAAACGTTACTCAATTACTCAAACTTCAAAGGTGTACTATGAAGTACTACAATCAGCTCTCACTTGAATTTTCTAGTGCCCTTACATATGATATATTATATTTGTCACCCTTACGTTCTCGGTTGCGGTTTTCATTTCGATTAAAGCGATTGGTCCAGATTTTTAAGGTAAACTACCCGAAAGGAAGAGCATCCTCAGTCCGTTTAGGAACTCACTCTTTTGAAAGAAACATTAACTATTTTTAAATGTAATGGATACTATTGTGAGGATAAGACTCAGCTAGGTACAGCTTCATCTTCGCGTAGCAGTGATACCAAATCGTTGATCGATCATCGCAGCGGACACGCATAAGCATCGGATAGGTTAATACTTAAGGAACGAGAAATTATCCAGCAGCAGTCAACATTCCACTTCACTGATCAAATCCTGAACTTTCTTAATCGCTAGAATCTGGTCGAATGGAAAGGAATCATATTCCTTTGTTCAAGGATGGGTTGTAAGTTGTTTTGAGAGGCAATGCCTCATTGCGCATTTGTTCGAAGTATGTTATCCATACAGGCCTATCAGAGATAGTGGTAACATGACGATAAAAGATTTAGAGGACATACTACTCAGTACTACTGTCACTTCCAGACATGCCTGCATTTGTACCCTCTCGAATATTTCCCTGTACGTCGCTTTGTTTAGTGAAGGTCACCTGGTTAAATTTCCATAAAAAAGAATGGACACGGCGATCCATGTAAATTTAGAGACAGGTCTCGGGCCCTTGACCGAACTTTCTTCTGAACATTCCTTGTAGAAGTGAAAGGCTATCATTGCCTTTTTTAATCTTTCCCCAATATTATTATTGAGTAATCCACGATGATATTCAGATGCTTTGCGTGGCTCATTAATGTCAGTTTTTTATTGGCTTTCCCTAGCAGATCAAGGACCAGAGGCTGATTTTTCTTAGTAAACAAGACCAACTCAGTCTTTCAAGATTTACTACTGATTCTCCTTTCCCTTGCTCACTCTCTGAGTTGACCTAACGCATTTATAGTAAGCTCTGAAAGAGTTGCAAGATATTTGTCTAAGACTAGTTATACTACGGTATCAAAATAGGCCACCACATCTTCACCTGTCAATGCCATTCTCTTCAGAATGTTGTTTCGACTAAACTCCCGTTGCAGTAGGGATGACACTCCTGCTTGTGGAGTGGCTCTTGTAATATGTCTTCTAGCTTGTGTAGTTGTTCCCACCAGCTTTTTAGTAGTGTTGAGATCTAATCCTCGATTTTTTTAATCACTTATACAACCCAAAAGCCCTTATCTGTCGCCTAAATTATCTCATTTTCTTTCGGAGAGATCTTTCAGTACTTCCAATAGCTGTATAGTTTGCTGTTATCACAATTTTTCCGTCAGTGTAAGTATGTTCCACTTTGAAAAAGTATCCTCCGACGATTGCTTCTCTGATATAGCCCTCCAGAACTCCATACAACTTGACGTTAGCCTAATTAAAAGAGAGTTTTTGTGACTTACATGACTACTCTCCTTAGTCTGTGGTGTAAACATCGCTCGGGATTTTCTCCAATTCTATATAGTAGTTTCTAGTTAAGTCTGAAGAGTAACCAAATCTGTTGGTTTGTGCTAACTAGCTGATATAATTCCATCCAGCCCTGGTGATTTATATCATTCAAAGAGGCTAATTACTTACCTCACTCTGTTTGTTGTGACGTGCCTTGGAGCAATCCCGACCCACACAGCATACCTTCCTCTTGAAACACATCGAACTATGCTGTTTTCCAGTAAAAAAAGCAAATGCTGAATAGTGTTACCAATATTTTCTTGCTGTTTCTAGTCCAGTAGGTGAAGTAGAGTGCGGCATTTTAACATTACTTTCCTCAGTCTTCAAGTTGAGGTAACTTTTCGATCTACCCAAAAACATCTTCCAGCTATGTCTTATGGCATCTTTGAGCTCCTTTTGAACCTATGTATTTGCTTTTCTGGACGTCAACTATACTTTCTTTTTCTTCTTAGCACTACAGCCCCTCTCGAGCCTTCGCTTCCTGCAAATAGCGCCTCCAACTGTCTCGGTCCATTGACTGCGTCCTCCAATTTTGAAATCCAAGCAGCGATACGCTGTCTTCATCGACCGAGTCAGAACAGCGTTTCCTCGGTTTCATCACTGGTCTCCAGCCTTCAGCTCTCCCACCGAATACCTTTTTGGGTATCCGTTGTTCGTGCATACGATTCATGTGGCCAGCCCATCGCAGCTTCCGCAGTTTTATAACCGTTCAGACCTCCGGTTCGTTAAAAATTTCATACAACTCATGGTTGTATCGAATTCGCCATTGGTCCCCGCTTAGCTTCGCTCTGATTACTCGCCTCAGGACCCGTCGCTCAAAGGCGTTCAATATATTTGTCGATGCTTGGGTTAGGGTCCATGTTTCACACCCATAGCATAACACAGGTCTTGTCACAGATTTGTATACTTGGAGTTTTGTTTTCGTGTGTATGCAGCTGGTCTTCATTATCGGCAATACTGAATAAAATATTTTATTTTCGAGCTGTATTCGTCGGCGTATTTCGTCTCTTTCATCACTGATTCTCATTATTTTGGCGCTTAATTACACAAAATCCCTCACATTCTCGATACTGTACTCGCCAAGTGTGATATTTTGTGTATTTAAGGTATTTTTCTTCGACTGCGCCATGAGCTTTGTTTTATTCTCATTGATTTGTAGCCCTACTAGGTTTGCTTCGCTGTCGAGTTGCAGGAAGAGTTCTTTGGCAGTTGTTAACGACCGTGACAAAATTTTGATGTCGTCTGCATAGGCTACTACTTGGCTCGACTTGTGTAGTAATGTACCTTGCGTATCGACAGGTAGCTTCCTTATGATGTACTCCAGTGCCAAATTGAATAGCAATGGTGCCAGCCCATCTCTCTGCTTTAGCCCGATATTTGTGTCAAAGGCATCAGTGAGTAGGTTATTGATGCGGACTTGGGAGATCGTCGACGTCATTGTCATTTTGGTAGACGGACTACTTTAGCTGGGATGCCAAAGCAAAGCATTATTACATTAGGGTTTACTGGCAATCAATTGGCTTACTTGAGTACGAGTATTAGGGAATCCCACTTTCTTAGTCACAGAAAAGTTTCATTAATGGACCATCAACAGCCAAGCTAGGAGGGGCAAATGATATTACGACCCAGTCTTTACAAAAGTGTATGCATTGGCTATTCAATGCTTAATCGTTGCCAAGTGATAATAGTTTCATGGCGTTGTGAAGAATACATTAGTTTCAAAATAGTTCACAGAACCGATAATGAATTTGCAAACTGGGGCGGATACGTATATGAATTCTAAAATCACGAAATCAGAGAAACAATTCGTTCAGTCCAGTGACTTCCTCCGACAATCAAATCGTTTCTTCAGAAATCTCAGCATTTGTGAATGGATTGACGAAATCCCACAGCTAACAAATTAAAACGTAGTATGATGGTTCGCGTAGGTGTCTTCCGTGACTACGAACGTTCACATACTAAATACATCATTGCTTCTAATGTGCTAGATAAGAAGTGTGAGTAACAGCAAAATAATCAGCCCCAATTGGGCTATGGATTGTTTAAAGAAGAAGAGAATACTAGACTATACAAAATATTTATTGTATACCAGCTAAAAGGCATCGCAGTCCGAATTGTAGTTCATGAGAATAGAAGCACCATGTATTAAAGTTGATCCCTCAGGTAAACTATAAACTCGCGACATAAACATGAACGTAATGTCACCGAGGCCTTTGGAAATGTCAGGTGAGCATAAAAATTCATCACTCAGATATGTTTGCGCATGTGGAGTGAAAAATGGTTCTTGTCCGTGGTGCAAATATGAAATTTTCCTGATGCACTTTCCGCTGAAAGTGCGTTAACACTTTCGTCATTTGGCCTCGAATTTAAAACGGCCAAGCCGTTGAATCGAGGAATTATAAGGGGCCAGGATGTAATGGTTGCTCTCTTTTCCCCGGAGCTAGTGAAATCAAGAAGACAGTGTTGGCGTAAATGAGGATAAATAATCATATTTAGTAATTTGAATCCAAGAATTGGAGGGTTTGCAGAGAAAAAAACATTCATATCGAATAAATGGAGGATTTGTAGAGGCGGAGAAATTTCAATTGAGGAAAAGCAGTAGCGAGATCGATTTCTGTTGGGATAATAAACGGGCTGTTTTGGCTAATCATTATTACTTTTAAAGCAGTGAATAAGTTGATTGCGAAATTGTTCTTTAATACATTATATGAAGATACAGTGTAAAATTTTTATTGAAGGCTTTTCCTTAAAATTCGATTTTATTTCAAAGTGTTTTCTTAGTTGGAGTGGAGAAATGTTGAGCCTTTCAATTATAGGTTCCTTCTTCAATTTTGAATCCTTGTTAGGTATATATTGTGATAGAGAGTATTTCATTGATTGAACTGGTAGAGGAACGTAGTTGCGAGCTCTTCTCCTCGACGAAATTTCCAGTTTCTTTTACAATAGGATGGCGACGTTAATTCGACGTCTTAGGTCGCCTAGAACGCCCATCACAAGTTTTTCCCTCTAAAATCGAGAGTGCTCTATCTGGTGCTCGTGGTCGCGGTAGCTCGTAGCAGAACAGGCGTAGGTGCCAGCTGTTTTGCTAAAAGGATCTCTTAAAAACAGCCAAATGACAGCATGGCTTGTCGAATCGCACTTCAATCACAAAAAATCTGTAACGCTCAAAACAGTGCTCCTGCTCAGTGAAATCGAGTGAAAAATTGGCCCCGAAATACTAACATCCCCGAGCCAAGCGTCATATTTGCTAAAACGGAAAAGTTAAAAATCCGATTGCTGAAAGATTCACGTTTAAAATATACATATACTTCAATAAATTGTGTTGATATATAATAAACAATAAATCAATCAAATCAATCATTGAATCCAATGCGAAGATAAATTTAAGAGTAAAAATTTCTAAAACGAATGAAAAACGTTCAAACTTAGCTTGGATCGAAGAAGCCCCTTTTCCTGTTCTCCTACATTCGATGTCTGTCCATTTGGGTTTCCGCAGAGCTTTCCCCCCGATTCACCTTTGTATGAAGATTGTCTGCCATCCCTGCCTTGTGACATCAAAAACATGGAACCCACTCCACCCGCAGGTCCAAGTTCCACGTGGGGTATTTATTTATTTATTTATTTATTTAAGTATCAACAAACAGACAGAAGTCCAATTACATGTTGTGTATAAATTAGAACTAACGCTAATATTAAAGGAAATATACATGTGAAATTAATGGAAATATACATGTGAAGGAAAGTGAAAAAAAGGAATCCAAGAAATAGGAAATAAAAGAAAATTGTGCAATAACTTAACTACTAACTAATACATGAAGAGAGAGCAGTTATAAAGATGACCAAGATTCATAATTGTAGTTGTAAATTTTGCTTTAAAGGCAAGTTTTAAAGGCGGCAAGCGACTGTGGTAGAGGACCAAGACATAGCTGGTTATGCAAACGGGGCAAGCGTAGTAAGGGAGAGTGGAAGAAGGTGTTAGTGCGTGCAAAGGGAACAAGGAATTGATCGGAAGATCTATTAGGGCGACTAGTGTTCAATGTTTGAATGTAACTGCATAGAGTTTGGGGTAAGTGACCGTGATAAAGCTGGTACAAGATGCATTCATCAAGAAAGCATCGTCTAAATTCAAGGGAAGGGAGTTTCAAAGTACGAAGACGGTCACTATAGGGGACATAAGGGAGGTTGAATTTGACAAAAAGAGACCGTGTGAATCTGCGTTGAACCGACTCAATAGCATCAATATGATTCCTGTGGTGAGGGCTCCATACTTGGGAGCAGTGTTCCAGGTTACTGCGAACAAGTGAAATGTAAAGGCACACACAGGAGGTGAAATGCTGAAACGAGGAAGCGGATCTTAAAATGAACCCTGAAAGGTGGGAGGCTTTGTTGATGACGGGCTATGTGGAGGTCAAACTTTAATTTACAATCAAATACCACACCAAGATCCTTAAAAGAAGTTATACTGCACAAAGGGGTTCCAACAAGGCTGCAAGTAGAGAGAAAAGGATTTTTGTTTACAGGACAATGTTATCTGGTGGCATTCGGAAACATTCAAGGAGAGATGGTTTGATTGGCACCATTCACTTAGATGCAGTAGGTCACTTTGCAAGGTATCAACATAACATTGTGATTCAATTACCCGAAAGACCTTAAATTTGTCAGCATAAACCAGGCAGGGAGAAGTGATAACAGAGGGAAGATCATTGACTAATAGTAGGAATAAAATTGGGGCAATTATGGATCCTTGCGGTACACCTAAGCTGGAGCAAAATGTAGAGGAGAAGCAGGAGTTAACAGTGACAAGACAACGACGATCCCAAACAAAGGATAGAAGCCAGGAGTAAAGGAAATCAGGAATTTGGAAATTTTTAAATTTCGGAAATAAAAGTGCATGATCTACAGAATCAAACGCTTTAGAGAAATCCGTGAAAATAACGTCTATTTGTTGCTGACGGTCAAGGGCTGCAGCAATGTGGTGTGTAAAAGAAAGCAAGTTAGTGAGAGTAAATCTACCTCTGACAAAACCATGTTGTTGTTCTGCTAAGGATGGAAGTATAAGGGGAAAAAGAGTATCGAGAACGATCTTTTCAAGGATTTTCCCAAAACAGGGAAGGAGAGATATCGGAAGATAGTTACATACGGAATTGCGATCCCCAGATTTGAAGATATGAAGAATATGGGCAATTTTCCACTGGGAGGGGAAAATCCCAGTAGCTAAGCTCAAATTATAAATAATTGAAAGAGGAACACAAATTTTATTCTTCCTTCACAAATTTCTCGAATCTTTTCCCTTAGGAATCTTCCGTTTTTTCTGCTATACCGGCACTACCAGTTTAGAGAGCTTTCATTTGTTCCTGGGAGCGTTTTATAATCTCTGAGGTAACTGTCCTCTGCTATCTAAACTTCAATCTCCTTATTTTCCCCCTTGTTCCACTTGAGCTCATAATTCAGTACAGATGAAAAACGTGGTGAAAGCGGATCATGATGGACTCCAGCAAACTGCCTTGTTGCTAAATTGTCACTGACTGACAATAGTCAGTAGTCGGTAGATTAGTAGGTCTCGTCATTATCGTTTGTTTATTTGGGTGAAGTCGTTTACGTGCTAAATCAAAGTCTTCAATTGTGGTATGGCTTACGTGGATAGTGATCGTCGTGATCTGTGATATAACTTTCCTCTACATGAGAAATTTCATTGTAAATATTTTCTTTAATTGATTTATTATGCAACAGCTCAGCATAGTACGGCTCGGAAAAGTCGTCTGCCTTTAACATAAAACCTTTCCGATGAATGCTCATGCCAGAAAGTATTTGGGGGTTAATATCAGCGGAGAGTGGAAGTTTACCCGCAACAGAGGGACTTTTCCGCAGCAGAGCCACACGTTTAACCCGCAAAGTGCAGTCGAAGTATTACTTCAGCAAGCCGCGTTCTAGTTTGGCGGATCATTTTGGGTTCAGTAGATAAAACGAGTGCTGCTCACCCTCATCATCACACGAGCTCGTCGGAACCCAGTAGCTCCAGGCAAAGCGCATTAAGAAACATCCTTGAAACGCTTAGCAAATACTTGGCCCGTGCTTGGCAAATTCATGGGCTTTTTTGCGTAGTTTCTATCAGAGAAAATCTTCATGTCTGCCAATCAATCGCCAGTGATGGCCCAATGTTGGCATTGAATCACCGGCCAATGATATGTAACCAAGGGTCCTCCCATATTTGGACTTGTTGAGATGGTTGGCATTTCTTAAATTGACTTTTAACATTTGTCCGCCCTACTTTATTCTTACGCTACTGCTGAATTAAATGCAATCTAACAAGTATGACGTACAAGTAAATTCTATTTCCGTTGGTATGTGCGACTCTGCGTTCGGGAAATCATTTAATTTGAAATTAGTTTTTTTAACGAACTCCAAAAATGTTTAACCCCGTATGAATAAATGGCTAAATTTATTATGAAGTCAAATAAAGAAGAAAAATAATAATATTGTTCTTCTTCGTAGCATCACAACCCCTCTCGGGCCTTCGCTTCGTGCAAATAGCGCCTACAACTGTTTAGGTCCACTGACCGCGTCCTCCAATTTCAAAATCCGAACAGCGATGAACTGTGTTCGTCGACCGAGTCAGACCAGCATTTCCTCGGTTTCCCCACTGGCCTCCGCGCTTTAGTTCTCCCAAGGAATACCTTTTTGGATATTCGTTGTTCGTCCATATAATTTAAATGGCCAGCCCATTGCAGCTTCCACAGTCGAACAATCGTTGAGACCTCCAGCGCGTCGAAAATTTCATACAGCTCATGGTTGTATCGAATTTGCCTTTGGCCGCCGTCTAGCTTCACTCCGATTATTCGCCTCAGGACCCGTCGCTCAAAGGCGTTCAATATATTTGCGGATGCTGAAGGTTAGTGTCTTTGTTTCACACCTACAGAATATCACAGGTCTTATAATAGATTTGTATACTTGCAGCTATGTTTTCCTGTGTATGCAGCTGGTCTTCAAGATCGTCGAAGCTTAAAATAAAATATTTTATTTCCGAGGTGTATTCATCGGCGTATTTCGTCTCTTTCATTACCGGTTCTCGTTATTTTGGTGCCTAAGTACATAAATTTGTTCACATTTTTGGTAATATATTTGCTGAGTGTGATATTTTTATACTTGAGTTATTTTTCTTCAAGTGCGTCAGGAGCTTTGTTGTATTCTCATTGATTTGTAGCCCTACTAGTTATGCTTCGCTGTCGAGTTTCAAGAAGAGTTCTTTGGTATTGGTTAATGACCGAGACAAAATTTTGATATCATCCGCATATGCTACCACTTGGCTCGACTTGTATAATAATGTACCTCATGTATCGACAGGTAGCTTCCTTATGACTCACTCCAGGGCCAAATTGAACCGCAATGGGGTAAACCCATTTCCCTGCTTTAGTCAAAGACGTCAGTGAGTTGGTTATTGATGCGGTCTTGGGAGATGGATTTAATTGGTTGGAATGCCAAAGCAAAGCATTATTTGTTACAGTACGCTACGATCAATACTGTCATATACTTGCTTAAAGTTGACGAAAATTTAGTATTCGTCTATATTGAACTCCCAGCATTTTTCAAGTACATGCTTGACTGCGAGCAATTGGTCGATTGTCGATCTATGCTCTGAAACCACCTTGATACTCCCCAATGATACTGTTGACTTATGATCCTATATATAGTTATAAGATTGGCTGTTCTGAATAACAAAACTATTATCATAGCGATGATTGTATGTTACAGGGGGCATTACTTTCATGGTGGTTCTTTCACTTAAACCAATTTGGTGTAAAAAATCGGAGAAAAAATGTTAAACTAGAATTTTTAAGGTGTGATACTGACCATCATTATCTCTCATCTCGCAAACAACTTACGAGTATAGTCAGTAGCACTTCAACCTTACTCTCAAAGTTTGTCAACGGAAGATTGTTAGTGAGAGTAAAAATCTGAGTTTCAAAGTCAGACGTTTGCAATAGGGATTCACTATCGTGTAGTACATTCTTGTAGGTGGCTACTGTCAAAATTTCAGCCAAATTGGAACTGTAGTTTTGTTTTGACTGCGTGCAGAAGCAAGCGTGTCCACGGATTATAGAAAAATGGAAAAAAAGCATTATCGGTCGGTGATTCTTGTTTTTGAAAGAGAAATCGTACAGTGAAATCAAAGAGTGCTTAGATGCTACATACAGTGACTCTCCTCCTGCGATGACGATCGTGAAAATTGGTTTGACGAGTTTCAACGTAGTTGCATGTCGGTTTTTCATAAGCTACACCCAGGTGCCCTGAAAATGGCTACCACGGAAGACGACGCGACGAAAATCCATGAGCTAGGGTTGGAAGACCGCCGATTGAAGATGTGCAAGAAAGCTGAGACTGTAGGCATCTCAAAAAACTGAGTGGGCCATATCCTATATGAAATTTTGGACATGAGAAAGCTGCCAGCGCGATGGATGCCGCATTCGCTCACTCTAGGCAACAAACGCAACGGTATGACCACTTCAAAGCAGTGTTTGACCCTGGTTAAGCGCAATTTGAAGGAGTTTCTCCATCGATACCAAGGAGCAGTCGGAACAGTTGACTTCACCCTGCAAACGTGCTCCGAAAAGGCGAAGACTGTCCTTTTGGCCGTAAAGATGACGGCCACCGTTTTCTGGGATTCACAAGGTGCGATCTGCATCAACTACTTGAAGAAGGGCAAAGCTATCAAAAGGCTCTACTATGCTGATTTAGGGGGCTGGTTCGACGCGGAATCACAGA
Organism: Odontomyia ornata; assembly: GCA_963969285.1. Taxonomy (NCBI): domain Eukaryota; kingdom Metazoa; phylum Arthropoda; class Insecta; order Diptera; family Stratiomyidae; genus Odontomyia; species Odontomyia ornata. Next base: position 27,595,015 of record OZ017740.1, on the reverse strand, counting down.
AAAATGCCCCATTTGGCGAGGAAAAAGTGCTCTTCTACCACGAAAACGCACCGGCTCACACCTCCTCCACGGGGAAATTGATCGGATGTGCTGCGAACTGCTACCCTATCTACCATGTTCTCCAGATATGGCCCCGTGGTTCCAAACTTGATAAAGTCACTCGCCGGGAAGAAATTTGAGTCGAATGAGGCCATCACCGCCACGGAGGCCTACTTTGCAGACCTCGAGAAAACGTATTTTTCAGATGGGTTAAAAAAGTTGGAGCATCGATCGGTCAAGCGTATCGACCTAAGAGGAGCTTATGTTGAAAAATAAATTCCAACTTTTCTAAAATTTTCATTTGTCTTTTGTAGGCTGAGTTCTTATCGGACTGCTTTCAATCTTGTTTATTTGATATCCGCAGCGCAATTTGCTTTTTTTCTCGAAAAGCCATCGGACCTTGCTTTGATGAGTGAGCAGACGTGTTTTGAATCCTATGAGTCATCTTCAGTGTCACTTACACTGAAGATGACTCAAATTAGTCGAAACGCATCATTCACTCAATAAAGCAAGTTGTGACGGTTTTTATGGACAAAAAAATCATCATAGGTTCCGTTTCTCTGTATTTTGAAACTCAGTTTTAATTACATGTTAAAATTTTTCCATAAGCGTGAAATGAAAGAGTGTAAAATACTGATGATTTTTGAAAATTAAACTGCCTGATATAGTTACTGCATCAAGCATTTCAATAAATATTATCCTTACTCTGACACATTTCTAATTTCTTGCTTATTCCAGCCTCTTGATCGAGATCAACCAAATGGACGTCCACAATGGCGATTTACAGTATTTGCTCAAGATGAAGGGGGTGAAGGCCTGGTTGGTTATGCTGACGTTCAAGTTAATCTAAAAGATATCAACGATAATGCTCCGATGTTCCCGCAAGGCGTTTACTTCGGCAATGTTACAGAAAATGGCACAGCTGGAATGGTTGTTATGACAATGACTGCAGTCGACTACGACGATCCAAATGAAGGTTCCAACGCCAAGCTAGTTTACTCAATAGAAAAGAATGTTATCGAAGAAGAAACTGGGTCACCCATATTTGAAATCGAACCCGACACCGGTGTTATCAAAACGGCTGTTTGTTGTTTGGATCGAGAACGCACGCCAGATTATTCGATACAGGTAGTGGCTATGGACGGTGGGGGGTTAAAAGGAACAGGGACGGCTTCAATACGAGTAAAGGACATAAACGATATGCCGCCGCAGTTTACGAAAGACGAATGGTTTACGGAGGTTGATGAGACAGATGGCACAAATCTCCCTGAAATGCCTATCCTAACTGTAACAGTTCACGATGATGATGAAACGAACAAGTTCCAGTATAAAGTTATCGATAACAGTGGATATGGAGCTGATAAGTTTACCATGGTGCGCAATAATGATGGAACGGGAAGTTTGAAAATTGTACAGCCCCTCGACTATGAAGATCAACTACAAAGCAATGGTTTCCGGTTTCGTATTCAAGTCAACGATAAAGGAGAGGATAACGATAACGACAAGTACCATGTGGCCTATTCTTGGGTATCAGTGAAACTGCGCGATATCAACGACAATAAACCCCATTTCGATCGTGCTAACATCGAAGTCTCCGTTTACGAGGACACCAAAGTTGGTACAGCTTTGGAACGTTTCAAAGCCACTGACCCAGATCAAGGAGGCAAGAGCAAAGTTTCATATACTATTGATAGATCTTCGGACCGACAACGACAATTCGCTATAAATCAAGAGGGTACGGTTTCGATACAACGTTCCTTGGATCGTGAAGTTGTCCCTAGGCATCAAGTGAAAATTTTGGCTATTGATGATGGTGTGCCACCAAAGACTGCAACAGCTACGCTAACGATTATTGTACAGGATATTAATGATAATGCACCAAAGTTCCTAAAAGATTATCGTCCTGTACTACCTGAACATGTTCCACCACGAAAAGTTGTTGAAATTCTGGCGACTGATGATGATGATCGATCGAAAAGCAATGGACCACCATTCCAGTTTCGTTTGGACCCTGGTGCAGATGACATTATTCGTGCGTCTTTCAAAGTAGAACAGGATCAAAGTGAGTATGAAGTTTTATCATTATAAAATTCAACCATAATTTATCATTTTTTTCAACTTTTCTCTTTTCCAATAAAGCTTTGTTTTCAATTATCTTGCTCCAGTTTAAAATAATCCGTCTAAAAGATCCTTCTGAGAACCAAATAAAAATCTTCTAAGAAGATTTGTTTTATATCTCAGCTAGAGTCAAACATGGAATATATTTCTCTTCTCTATTTCACACAAAAACAGAAGGAAGCAGCTCCCTTCGTAAAATCATTAATGCACATTATCCTTTTCCTATTAAAAGTTGGAAACTTCCCAAATTTTTTCCAGCTGTAGTCCAACGAAAGGATTTGTTTTCCTACAATTTTATACACAATTCACTTTAAAAGATTATATCCTTGGCAATTTGAGTAGTACTCGTTGAAAGTTTTTTTTTCCCCAAGCTGGGTCGACTTACACGCTGGGAAAAGTTTTTATACTTTGCTGTAGAGATTTTCTGCCGGTGAGTTTTCCTGCACTAATATAAATTCCGTTTACGTTTCAAACTCCACTAGCAGATAACCGGAAGTCTACCAACAGCCGAAGCCGGAAATAATTTTCTTTGCTTCCTTACGTTAAATTCGTAGGCACATAAAGAGATAGAGATTAGACCAGGCTGTTCGAAAATCAGTTTACCAACAAGCACCAACTTTTCGGTCATCCCTGAAAACAGAGAAAAAAAAACCAAAACTTTTATTTTGGTTTCATGTTGGCTTCGCTTGTTCACGGAACTTTTCTCCTATTCATTCTGCCCTCTCAAGCCACGACCTTGCTTAAAATATAATTTTTTCTATTTAGCGTAGTCTTTTTTCCGGTAAAACGCTCTAGGCATGTTTGTAGAGCATTTGAGTTTGAAAAATAAATGGCAAATGTTTGCACATTTTCCAATTTACTCGGATATGGACATTTCATATTCCAGGATGTTTTGCAATGTGTAAGATAAAATAACAGACATCTTAAAAATATGTCACTTTTGCATTATTCCTAAAATTACTGGCGAAAGTCTAGAGTTCTGTATTATTTACCAAATACGATTCCGAGGTACCTTTGGATGTAGGGTGAGCTTTTAGGCTTCCAAATATTCATGAATATCCTTTACACGCATCATGTTGAAATGTAAACATATCTGAGGATCATTCATCATCATATGGTGTAGCTGACGAGACAGACAATATTTCAAAGGATGTATCATGTTGTGTACTAAGAAAACACAAGCCAACAAAATATTTTCTTAGGACTTGTAAAATAAATGGAAAACTAAGATAAAGTTATACTTGGTAGATTCTTAGAATATTTAGGAGCTTCTGAATAAGTTAAGACAAACGTAGCTAAGTAAATTTATCACGCAGGAGAATTTATACAACTTTTAAGGTGAGGAATAAATTTAAAATGATTCCTTTTAGGTCTTAGTAAAATTTGTTTACAAAGACCTACTAGTTTTGCGACGTGTCTGTCCGTCCGTCCGTCTGTCCGTGCGTTGCAACTAATTTTCTCAGAAACTATAGAAGTTAGAATGCTCAAACTTTGTGAAAAGGTCAGAACTGAAAGGCTCTCAAAAGTTAATGTCTTACCAAAAATTTAGAAAACTTTTAAGGGGGGTCCCTCCTTAGAACGAATTGCGCCTGAACAATTTTTTTTAATCGAAAGTTTTAGAATCTGAAATAAATAAATCATTTCATGAATTACGGGATCCAGGGGAAGCAAAATGAACCATAAATTGCTTGCTACTAAACTCCAATTTATTACAGAGTGAGGACAATATAATTTATTAAAATATATTGTTACATGTACAAATAATTCTGCGAGCTACTGTCGCAATTGTTTTCACAACAATGGAGAACACGAATTTACTCGAAACCACGAGAACCCAACAAGCATGAACAACACCTGGAAGTGAGTCACTGCTCCATTCATTTGCAGTCGCTCGAATGTTCCCGCGAATTCGCCAATGTACGAGAACTGGGTTGAATGACTACAGACCCTATATAAAGGCGAGCTGAATGAATGGGGGGACGATCATTCATTCGACCGCGATAAGAACTGCGATTGTGTGTGGGAAGCGATATTATTCGAGTAGTAGAAAAGTGATTTTCGTAATAGTGAAGTGATTTCGAAGACAATTGCGATAAGAAATTTATGGACAAATGTTAGATTTTTCATAGTGAAAATTAAAATTAGTGAAAGTGTTAAATTGATCATTGTGCACTTTTGTAATTAAATAAACTCTTTTAACTTAAATTAAAAGACATTGCGTTTTCACTTTCCCGGAACATTAAAATTATTGGCCGCGAACCGAAAATACGCAACAATATCTATCAACTGGTTGCATACGGGAAAAACGGCACTTTCACACCTTTTTTATAACATTAGAGAATTGCAATTTTGTCATCTGATAGATGTAATTGAAATTGTTTCCAGTATTCACTCCCATTTTAAATTGGAAACAAACTATACTCTCTTGTTCCGACAGTTAGCCATACATTTTTTTGATAAATGCATTGGTGATGAAAATTCTGTGATCATTGGCTCCAAAGTAAAAGAATGAACAGATTTAGTATTCCATCAGGACCCGGACCACCATTAATGTCAAAAGTGAGCAGAACATTTTCGATTATCGATGGAGAGGCCACGATAGAATGCACAATAGGGGAAGGAGAAGGACACGGTGAGTATAAAGTGGGTTCGAAACCTTAAATTTGGAGGAGAAAAATGGTGCGAATAGGTCATAGATTGCTTGCCCATCAGAAGCTTGGCAGTTATGCCATAAGAAGATATTAGGAATGTTGTTTTCAGAGAATTTATGTATGTCCAAATGGCTTAGGACTATTAGATTGCAGTGATGTTTCAATCATATAATAATAAGATCGCATTGCGTTCTTAACCGCCTTTTTGGCTTCTCTACGAAGCAGTCGGTAGTTGCTGAGGTCAGTGTCAGAGTTGGAATACTGAAATTTTTTACGTGCCTGGTCTTTCAAATAAAGAGCGTTTGAGACTTCAGCGGAAAACCAGCTGGGGCTCTTTTTCCGAGGGGAACGGCATATAGGCACATGGTTTGTAATTATGCTACTGAGATTTTCTTAGAAAGTTGATAGCCCTGAATTGACATCAGGCTTATGTAGCATTGAACTCCAGTCAATATTATCTAGCTCAAGTTGAATGGCTGCATAGTTGGCTTTGCGGAAATTAAATTTTGAGGAAAAAGGAGTGCGTTTGGACTGAAGTGCGAGAAAAAATAAACGGACCTCAAGCGGAGGATGATGGGGATCAGATTTTACATATTCGGAGGGGCATTTTGTGATCGAGTAGATAGAGGCAGGATTGGTAGTAAGGATGAAATCGAGAAGCTGATTGCTTGCGTTCGAGATCATATTTAATTGCGATAGGGAGCAAAAAGATAGAGAGATCATTGAAGGATGAGAGGGTATGAGAGCTAGAGTCCCACCTTAGGCAAGGCATGTTAAGGTCAACACAGATTAAAATAGTGTATAGAGGGTTGATGCTGCAGAAATAAGAAGGTAATTCAGAAAAAAACGGTTGTAAACGCGGTGAGGAGCATTGCAAGGGATATACCCGCAAACCAATACTAAACCCGTGGCTTGAGATATATTGATGAAGAGCACTACTGTCAGATTTACCAGAAATCAAACGATCTCTATCAGTTCGGTAGACCTCATATAGTGGAAAAATTTCACTGCTCACGATATCAGGAGTCAGCTAGGTTTCTGTTAAACAAATGAAATCATCGCCGGAAATGGAAGAGGCAATTTTAAAAGCTTCCAGCTTGGTTCGCCTGCCACGTACATTTTGATAAAAAAGATTGAAGCTTTGAGAAGTGTTTCGAATATTAAAATTTAAATTAATATTCGAGACAGGTTTAGGGTGACCATACGACGAATATTTCTTCTTTTGGTTGCCCCAAAAGGTTTAATTAATCTTCCAGGAGGCCAGTATTCTGGTTGAAGAACTATGCTGATGGCACAGTAAACTTAAAGGAAGCTATAACTCTTCCCTCAATGTTATCTTTAATCAGTTTGTGGCAGCTGCTGCTCTTTACTGAAGGTCCAAATTTCGTTGAGATGTAATCACAGATGTCATGCATCAGTGTTTCATAAGCGTGACGAGATATAAATATTTGCTTCGGCGGTGCCACGACATGAAGAGATGCAACTATTTGTGGTGCTGGCAGAGTTTTATCGGAATTAGAAACATCAGCTACTGACGTTGGTTGAATATTTGTGAAATTTGAAGTTTCCATTACAAGAGTGTTGGGTGAAGGGGGCCCATTTTTCGATATAGCACCTCGATGAGAAGATGAGGGCCCAGGTGATGATTGAAATATAAGCTCAGAATCATTGCTGGCCAACAGTTTAGCGCTGTTTTTTGTTGCAGGTTTAGCTTGCAACTTACTTCCCGTTACTATGGCGAGAGCTATATCTAATGTGATTTTAGTCTTCTTCCCCGATAGAAGAAGATCTGGCGCAGAAGGCTGTAATACATCGCGAGTATCCAGGCTCGTCTCAGTTAGATGATATGCAGGTATAGTGTTAACAAACTGTAGCAAAGGACCAATCTCATTACACGCAGCAGTTGTAGTCTATTCTCCCTGGATGTAATATGGGGCAAGACGGTCCAGGTGCACGATTTTCATTTTGGCTCTTGGTTTACGATGTTCCTGTATTCGATATATGACGACGTTGATTCGCTTTGCAACTCGGTATGGTCCCTCGCAATTATGTTGCAACTTTGGAGACCTACCCTTTCGCCGTTGCGGGTTATATAGCCATACCAAGTCATCTTGCTGGAAGCCAGTAGAGTTTGCCTTGAGATCATACCTGGTCTTCATGCGGTCAGTAGCCGATTCGAGGTGATTTTGCACTGTCCGATGTATCTGGTTCAACCGTTGCCTTAGGTCATTTGCGTACTCCGAGATCGTTTGGGGTTTCTCAGGTGGTGTTCCGAACTTTATATCGGCTGGCAGACGAATAGTCTTTCCAGAAAGGACTTTGGCTGGGGCTTGGCCCGTCGATGCGTGTTCGGCAGATCTGGACGCCATCAAAAATAGTGGGATATGTTGGTCCCAGTCCTTTTGGTTCTCGTCAACCATCTTGGCCAGATGTTTATTGAGCGTGCCGTTGAACCGTTCGACCATTCCATCGGATTGGGGATGCAGCGGTGTTGTCCTCGTTTTCCGTATTCCCAGTAGTTCACACATTTCGCCAAAAACTAGTGACTCAAAGTTTCGGCCTTGATCTGAATGTAATTCGCAAGGTACGCCGTACCTACTGACCCAATTTAACACTAGCTGTTCAGCTACTGTAGTTGCTTCCTGGTTGGAAATGGGGTAGACCTCGGGCCACTTGCTGAAATAATCGGCTACAACCAGCGTATGTCGATTTCCCCAATCGGATTCAGGAAAGTGTCCTGCGACGTCAACAGCAATCCTTTCGAATGGCACGCCTACGTTATAGGTTTGCATTTGTCCTCTCAGTCGTCGCTTTGGGCCTTTGACGGAAGCGCAAATTGTGCATCTGCGACACCAGTCCTCTACGTCTTCTCGAGCGTGGAGCCAGTAGAACCTTTCCCGCAATTTCGCTAAGGTCTTGTTAGCACCAAGGTGGCCTCCCGAGGATCCTTCATGCATTTCCTTAATCACATCGTGGATTCGGCTTTTGGGTAGTATAGTTTGCATCCTATAGGAGCTACCATCCGCAGTTTTCCATTTCCGCTTGAGTGAAGGGAGTTCCATTGTGCCCAATAGCTTTTCAGGGTTGCGCCATGCATTGAAACGTCTTTCCAGTCAGGTCGCCCAGTCGTCTCCTTCCATACGAGCAATGGTCCGATGTCTTCATCGGCTAACTGGGCGTTTCGAATCTTCTCCGATGACCAACCTTCATCGAATTCCGCCGTCATCAATCGCAGATCAACGAGCGGTTCCTTTTCCTCAATCCGTCGGCAATGCTTGCAGTTACCTGGACATGGACGGCGGGATAGGGCGTTAGCATTTCCATGAACTCCGCCCTTCCGATGAACAATTTCGTAGTCGTATGACTGCAATCTTGCGATCCATCTCGCAACTTTTCCCTCGGGGTTTTTGAAGTTGAGCAACCATCTCAGTGATGCATGGTCCGTTTGAAGAACAAATTTCTGGCCATATAGATACTTGTGAAACTGCTTGGTGGCCTCTATTATAGCCAATAGCTCCTTCCTGGTCACGCAGTAGTTTCTCTCACTTTTTGTGAGAACTCGACTGTAATAAGAGAGGACTCTTTCTTCGCCATTGATCTGCTGGGAGAGTACAGCTCCAATACCGCCGTTGCTTGCATCGTTGTCAACTACAAAAATTTTTCCGGGTTTCGGATACGCCAGGACGGGTGATTCACACAGCTTTTCCTTCAGGGTCTCAAAGGCTGTCTGGCATTGTTCATTCCAGACATACGGACGATTTTTCTTGGTTAGCTGATGGAGACACTTAGCTATTTTGGCAAAGTCTTTGACGAATCTTCGATAGTTAGTTGCCAGACTCAGAAAACTTCGTAGTTGGCGCTTGTTGTTTAGTGTTGGCCAGCTTTTCACGGCTTCAATTTTCTCAGGGTCTGTTTTGACCCCTTCTGCTGATACAAGGTGTCCCAGGTATTTTACTTCAGCTGCGAAAAGGGTACACTTGTCGGGACTTAGTTTCAAATTTGCCAGTCGTAATCGGGAGAAAAACTCTTCTAAGTTCTGCACATGCTCTTCGAACGTTCTACCGATGACGATGATGTCATCTAGGTACACCAAGCAGGTTTTCCAGGTTAGACCACGTAGCACGTATTCCATCAAGCGTTCGAAAGTGGCTGGAGCATTGCAAAGTCCAAACGGCATCACCACAAATTGCCAATATCCGGTCCCAACTGAAAATGCGGTTTTCTCTCGGTCCTTTTTGTCGATTTCTACCTGCCAGTAGCCACTCTTGAGATCGAGTGTAGAAAACCATTTTGCGTCGGCTAAAGTGTCCATGATGTCATCGATGCGTGGAAGCGAGTAACTATTTTTCTTAGTGACGTCGTTAAGCTGCCTATAGTCGACACAAAAGCGAGTGCTACCATCCTTTTTCTTTACTAGAAATACTGGCGCGGCCCATGGACTGACAGGAGGTTCAATAACGCCTTGTTTTTCCATGTCCGAGATCAGCGCGCTCACTTCTCCTTGTTTGGCTATAGGGAGACGTCTCGGTGCTTGTCGAATTGGCTTGGCTCCCTGTGTTTCTATGACGTGAGTTACCAGACTCGTTCGGCCTTGGTCATCCGGGCTTGTTGAGAAGATGTCACTGTACTTGGTGACCAGATCAGAGGCTCGTTTGAATAGCTGCACTGGCAATTTGACCTGCTTCAATATTGCAGACGTGGATTCCCGGCCTTTGTCTGTGTCTTGCCTACTTTTCCAATGATGGTCGTGAGTAGCTTCCAAAGAGGTGATGGTGGAAACAGGCTGGCAGCTGCCGATGACTTCTCCCGCTTTGATGCTCGTGGTTGAGTTTGCGGTGTGAAGGACTCTAACCGGCACATATCCGTTCCTTAAAGATCTTACAAGGCATCGTCCTACAATCAAAATGCGCAATGCGGATGTCTTCGTTGGCTCTATCAGATAAGATCGGTGGCCTCCAGAATCACCATCAAGCTTGGCCCGTACAATGCTTTCGGAAGAATTCGGTACATCAGTGTCAGTACATACCACTACATTCATCTTGGGAATTTGGACGCTGGGATCCTCCATCAGTACTTCGATATTCTGCCATTTCAATACACGTTTGCCCAAATCCAACGTGATTCCATGTGGTCGCAGAAAGTCCATTCCGAGAATGCAGTCATCCATAATGTTCGCGACCAGAAAATTATGTTGGAACACAAGGTCTCCCAACTGTATCTGGAGGTTGACCTCTCCATGAACAGGTGCAGTTTCTCCCGTAGCTGTCCGTAGTGAGAAAATTCTGCCCTTGTGAAGTTGTTGCTGTCTCACTAGGTCTGGTCGGATAATCGATCGGGTTGCACCAGTGTCGATTGTTATGGTGCAGTGTTCTCCGTCAACTTGACCCGGAAGGCATAAGTCCGCTTCTCCACGATGTAATCTTGACACGGTGATGGTGATGCTGGGGACGTTGATCCTCCCAGCCAACCTCTGCCCCACGAAGTTGGCTCTTACATGTTTCCCGACCCCTCTGTTTGAAGGGCTTCCATTCTGGGCTCCTGACTCGGTCTGGATCTCCTCCCAGCTGCACACCCTGGACAATAGCTCGGTTTTCTTCGCTTCTTGCAGTCTCTTTGCAGGTGCCCCTTCTCTCCGCAATTCCAGCATCTAGGCGCACCATTTACATGCGAGTCTCGCTCAATTTCGACGCGCTCACACCTGCACTCGTCTGTCACTACCTCACGAAGCCGGGCAGTGGTACGAGTCACATTTTTCGCTGCTTCAAAGTTCAGGCTGTAAGCCAATGCGTCCTTAACCGTTTGCTTTTGAGCTGAACGCACGGCTTGTTGCAATTCCGGGTCCTTTAGTGCGCTGATAAATGCTTCTGTCGCTGCATCATCTCGATGTTCTGGGTCGAAGGCTGGGTAAGCCAAAAGTGCTAGTCGCTCAATGTCTTGGGCTAGCTGCTGTAAGGTTTCACGAGACTTCTGCACCCGATGCCTTAGCTGTGACCGATAAATCTGCTTTAGATGATCGCCTCCATAACGCATGTCGAGCGCGTTCATTATAGCATTCGGGTTTGAGTGCAATTCAACGGGGATCGTCTGCAACAGCTCGGCAGCTGGGCCTCTTAGAGCAAGAATCAGTGCAGTTGCTCGTTCCTGCTCATTCCAGTGATTTGCCCTTGCGGCAGCTTTAAACTGGGTCTTGTAAATACTCCAGGCCGTTTGCCCATCGAATATTGGTACTTGCACATTTCTGGATGTGCTTTGCGCTGCGGTTATAAGCGGGGCTGGTGAGGTGGTTACTACTGCCTTCGCTGCTTCCAATTCTTTTTTCATGTTTTCCATCTCATGGTTGATTCTCTCCTCGACCTGGCTGATCTCATGGTTGACTCTCTCCTCGACCTGCTATACCTTTTCCTCGACGCATTTAATTTGGTTATTGAGACTACTGAGCTCTGCTTTTATTTCGATAGACTGTTTTTCCAAATCTGCCTTCAAATCAGTTGACTGTTTCTCCAGCTTCTGTGCGACGTCTGCCTTGATTTCGATCGCTTGTTAATCCAGCTTCGCTGTTAAATTGGATGACTGTTCATTGAGCTTCGCTGATTGTTCATCTAGCTTCGCAGTCAGACTGGATGACATCACCATTAACATTTGCATTAGCGCATTTTCTGGCTCCTTTGATTTTGGTGTTTCTACTTCTCCACCTTCTGCGCCTTTTTCCGCATCTGAGAGCTCACCCGAATCCAGATTCATACCTTCCGATTGAATCGCGTCACGCAAGCGTGCAATCAGTATGGCCTTTGTACCTTGTGTGGCCAGATTTCGTTGTTCCAACTCCTCGTTGAGCTCCGATATGCTCAATTGATTAATTTTTAATTGCAAATTTCCTGGCATTTTTATTGTTTTCGGCTATTTTTCCACCAGTTTCCACGTTAACTCTCACTATTGTGCACTTCAAAATTGTTTAATCGTTTTCACTTCCAAAATTTTCTTTCTTACTTCTTGACACCACTGTCGCGTGTTTTGGGTTCGCGGCCAATAATTTTAATGTTCCGGGAAAGTGAAAACGCAATGTCTTTTAAATAAAATTAAAAGAGTTTATTAATTACAAAAATGCACAATAATCAGTTTAACACTTTCACTAATTTTAATTTTCACTTTCAAAATTAAAACTTCCACTTGTCCAAAAATTCCTATCCCAATTGTCTTTTAAAATTACTTCACTATTACTTGATCGCTATTCACACTCCACACTATCGCCGTGTTTACTCTCGCGGTTGAAAATGATGATCCCCCCATTCATTCAGCTCGCCTTTATATAGGGTCTGTAGTCATTCAACCCAGTTCTCGTACATTGGCGAATTCGCGGGAACATTCGAGCGACTGCAAATGAATGGAGCAGTGACTCACTTTCAGATGTTGTTCATGCTTGTTGGGTTCTCGTGGTTTCGAGTAAATTCGTGTTCTTCATTGTTGTGAAAACAATTGCGACAGTAGCTCGCAGAATTATTTGTACATGTAACAATATATAGACTTGCATAAAACTTTTGTTATAAAAGCCAACGTAAAGTGGACATAGCTTCAGAATAATGCCACTGAGGAAGGACACAATTAGTCCCCGAAATATTGGTAACTGACAGAAAAAAATAGTACTTCTTATGGAACATTTTCAATTTTTGATTTATTTCAGGTGCTAGTAATCCGAAAATGGGTATTGTAGCCCAAATTTTGTTCATCAAACTTTGCATTTTAAAGAGACCTTCCTCCTCGTTAAAATTCATATTTTCTCGTTGAAAAGGATACTCGGCCACTAGAACCGTAACTTGTGATTCGATTGATATGACTACTAGCCTTCTTTGATTGAAAATGGCAGTTTGAAAACCATAAAAGCTGCTCCAATTTTTTCGTAATCGAATCTGGATCTTTTTGGGTGCACCAAATACATTAGCTTACGTGCCTGATTTAAATTAATTTTTTTTGGACATTGCCAGGATATCGCAAAGTATCTCAGCTTTTTTTATCCTTTCGAGTATACTCAAAAAAATTTCAGCAAAATTTCCACAAAGCTAGAATTGGATAAATTCAATTTCGAATTCCAAAAGTCCTACAAATGTCCTTGAGATAAAATTTCGTCATAAAAACGACCTACAAAGTCTTATTTACAGCGCAGATTTTGATGTAAGATTTCAGAGTAAGGACTCAATTTTAATGCTAAGATTATTATTTAATGTCTCACATGCAATTATTTTCGTCGAAATGTCTAGACGCCATTTCATTGATGTTTTACGAGCATCCAAATGTTGGCATTTTAAATAAGCATTTATTTACAACAGATAACATACCAATTAAATATTGATTCAACCATCCTATCCCTTTTTCTACATCAAAAACATTTCTTTTTTATCGTTGCAGAGGGTGCCAATGGTGATGGCATGGCGATTGTTTCGTCCTTACGCTCATTCGACCGTGAACAACAAAAGGAGTACTTAATACCCATTGTTATCAAGGATCACGGCAGTCCTGCGATGACGGGCACAAGCACACTTACCGTAGTTATAGGAGATGTTAACGACAATAAGATGCAACCCGGATCCAAGGAAATTTTCGTCTATAATTACCAAGGACAAGCGCCTGATACTCAAGTGGGACGAGTGTATGTTTACGATTTGGACGATTGGGATTTGCCCGATAAGAAATTCTACTGGGAATCACAAGAGCATCCACGTTTCAAATTGGACGAGGATTCGGGCATGATAACGATGCGGCAAGGCACTCGAGAAGGACGATACCACTTGAGATTTAAGGTGTACGATAGGAAGCACACACAAACCGACGTGCCGGCTAATGTTACGGTGACGGTACGTGAGATACCACATGAGGCTGTTATCAATTCGGGATCGATAAGGATATCGGGAATAAGTGATGAAGACTTCATTAGAGTGTGGAACTATCGAACGCAGAGTCTGTCCCGAAGCAAATTGGACAGGTTTAGGGACAAGCTGTCCGACTTACTTAATACAGATCGGGAGAACGTGGATATATTTAGTGTGCAGCTGAAAAGGAAGCATCCTCCTCTAACTGACATCAGATTCTCGGCCCACGGCTCGCCCTACTACAAGCCAGTCCGGTTAAATGGAATCGTCTTGATGCATCGTGAGGAAATCGAAAAGGATGTTGGAGTCAACATCACCATGGTGGGAATCGATGAGTGCCTCTATGAAAATCAAATGTGCGAAGGATCCTGTACAAACACTTTAGATATAAGCTCGTTGCCGTATATGGTGAACGCAAACAAAACAGCCTTGGTAGGAGTTCGAGTAGATACTTTGGCGGAGTGTACATGTGGTGCTAGGAACTTTAGTAAAGTAGAATCTTGTAGAAATACTCCGTGCTACAATGGCGGTCGATGCCTGGAAACGAGGTATGGTCCCCACTGCTCGTGTCCCGCCGGGTACAGTGGCCCACGGTGCCAGCAAACGACCAGAAGCTTCCGAGGAACAGGTTGGGCGTGGTATCCGCCATTGGACATGTGCGATAGCTCCCATCTTAGTCTAGAATTTATAACTCGTAAATCGGATGGCCTAATTCTCTACAATGGGCCTATAGTTCCTCCAGAGCGGGATGAGATGCTGATATCAGACTTTATATCACTAGAAATCGAGCGAGGCTTCCCAAGACTGCTAATCGACTTTGGATCAGGTACGCTGGAGTTGAGAGTGAAAACGAAAAAGACTTTAGATGACGGTGAGTGGCATAGGATTGACTTGTTCTGGGATACAGAGAATATTCGAATGGTTGTGGATTTCTGCAAGTCAGCAGACGTTTCTGAAATGGAAGATGGCTCTCCGCCTGAATTTGATGACACGTCTTGTCAGGCACGTGGACAGATTCCTCCATTTAATGAGTACTTGAACGTAAACGCGCCATTACAAATCGGTGGACTTTATCGAGAACAATTTGACCAATCCCTCTACTATTGGCACTTTGCTCCAACGGCAAAAGGATTCGATGGATGCATACGAAACTTAGTTCATAATAGCAAATTATATGATTTAGCGCATCCTGGGTTATCTCGAAATAGTGTTGCAGGTTGTCCTCAAACCGAAGAAGTTTGTTCGCAAAGTGAGCAGACCGCACGTTGTTGGGAGCATGGAAGTTGTGTGGGAAGCTTCAGCGAGGCACGATGTCAATGTCGTCCTGGCTGGACTGGACCGGCTTGTAATATAGCCACGATTCCTACAACATTTAAACAACAAAGCTATGTGAAATATGCTTTGAGCTTCGAGCCTGACCGTTACAATACACAAATCCAACTAAGATTCCGAACGCGTGAACAACATGGCGAACTATTCCGTGTAAGTGACCAACACAATCGCGAGTATGGAATTCTTGAGATCAAAGAGGCAAGACTTCACTTCCGCTATAATTTGAATTCGCTAAGGACCGAGGAACGTGACTTATGGTTGAATGCCATTACGGTCGATGATGGACAATGGCATGTGGTGCGAATTAACCGATATGGGTCGGCAGCTATTTTGGAATTGGATGGCGGTGAAGGACGGCGGTATAACGAAACGTTTGAATTCGATGGACATCAGTGGTTACTGGTTGACAAACAAGAAGGTGTTTATGCTGGTGGTAAAGCTGAATATACGGGAGTGAGAACGTATGAGGTTTATGCGGATTACCAGAAAAGTTGCTTGGATGATATTAGGTAAAACTTTAATCTAAATTTATACTATTTAATTAATTAGAACTAGTCATAAATTATATCGTTAATTAATATTTCTTCTTCATTATCTTTAAACAGATTGGAAGGCAAACATTTACCACTTCCACCAGCAATGAATGGAACTCAGTGGGGACAAGCAACAATCAACAAGAACTTGGAGAGGAATTGTCCATCGAATAAGCCGTGCTCGAATGTGATATGTCCGGATCCGTTTGAATGTGTGGATCTGTGGAACGAATATGAATGCACGTAAGTAGCTTCCTTTATCAACCTGTTTCTTGACACATAACGTATGAAAAGGTTCCAACTGCTTTCAATGGTTTCTCTAAAATGATAGGATCTATGTTAATTCAAGTTCGTTTAAAATTCAAAGCATTTTACAAACTCATTAAAAATTCAAACTATGGTAAGAAACAAGGACTGTCAAGTAAGACATAAATTCTATATTAATGTCCCTCCTTAAGCAAAAATATGATTACGAAATGGAAACTTTGCTGTTTTGGTACATTTCCATGGAGAAAAGCTAATTAGAAATTTATGCAATATCTTTGGACTTATTATTACGAAACCAACTTGTAGACAGTTCGCTGAAAGGTTCTTTCTCTTACAAAAGTAAATTTTATGGAATCATGCCCGAGTTGAATTTCAATTCTGGTAAACCCCTCCAACTGGACTTTCATCCGCTGTCATGAAAAATGCTAATTATTGACCGAAGGGAATTCCAATAAACAGTAATGGATATTCAAGGACTAACAAGTATCAAAAGTTAAAATGGTGGAACTTTCAAAAAGTCTTTGCACTCATTCAACCGCTCAATTTCTAAGTATTACTGAAAGTTGCTGGAAATTAAACTTTACTCCAAGTTTAGTCGACATACTAAAATCTTTCTCTTTCCACATATGCTCCATTACCCCATATTGATATTTCATTTATACAAAGGACTACGCTTGATTGTCATTTACGTAAGAATGATGTTACAGGATGTAATAACATCATGTTCCAATTGTGTAACAGTCAACGACTTTCAAAACTTAACATCGATTAAGCCAAGGATATTAACATGACGACGACGTCTTAAAAGTTTCCTTAAGAGGACGAAGTCTCATTTAGCTTAATAAAAGGATGCATGAGTCATGGACTTGCTTTACATACTAACATGAAAGCATATGCTTTGTGCTTTTGCTTCGCGTTTGGATGAACTCAAACATGATATGAGTATGTTATGTACGTATGTGTGCGTGCACGTCCTTAAGATCAATACTAACAATGTGAAGAGTTGTTGGTTCATTGATGATGTAGAAATTAGATAATGACGAAATGTTATAGGAAGGATAAAATAAAAGCAAATTGACAGAAAGGATATTTACAATTTGTGGTGAAGTATTTCATATTTTGCCAACGCTGTGGGGTAGGATGAGAATGTTCCGTTTTTTTGTCAAATATTATGACTAGTTTCAAGGGATATTCATAGCTCAAAGACATTTCACAAGATTTTGTATGGCTCCGCAGTGAAATATACAACTTTAGTGAAACTGAAACTCTGGTTGTCGTTTCTTGTGTCAGAGCTGTTTTTGTTCCGAACTACGAAAATTGATCCATTAAGGTGTTTCGAAATCTCCTGCAAACACAATTTCAAAGCATTTTGTGGGACGTTCTAACTATTTTCCTTTGAAGCCGTATCAAAAGAAATATCTTGCTGATTACTTTAAGGGTATTGTAAAGCAAATCATACAAAGACCTACCAGTTTTGCATCCTGTCTGTCCGTGCATCAAAGCAAGTTTTCTCGAAAATCATACAAGCTACAATGCTGAGATTTGATAGTGGTTTTCTCTCAAAAGTTTGAGTCTTATCGAAAGTTTCAAATGTTTTTAAGAGGTTTCCCTTCTCAAAGTGAAATGAGCCTTAATTTTTTTTATCAGAGGCAGTCGAGTGGGGTAGCAAATTTAAGGTCTTGATTTTAACTCTAAGAATCTGAAAAAAATGCTCGTCTGTTTATCGGCGGGTCTAGGCGAGAGGTGAAATCGACCGAAAACATCTATGTTTCAAAGCATTAATTTTTAATTTTGTGGCATCGATGTTAGAAATGCATCGTTCAAACACATCTGTAGTGATCGAGCAGTCCGCATAGGCAAACTGACCGAGGAACTGTTGCCCTCTAGTTACCCTTAGCGTGAGAATTCCTTCAGCTAAGGACCTTGGACTGGGTTTGCCATCGCAGACGGTCGTAGGAGGCGCCACTCGCTTATTCTCTGGTCTTAAATAGCCGCCAGGGAGAACGCAGCCGCCGGACACCTCTCACACAGCCCGAAATACCACACAGTATTTTCCTCTAACAGGGGAGGATAAGTTTCACCGAGCGATCACTTGCACAACTTTGCCGGGCTCAGAGTACCTGGCGTAACTCGCACCGAGCGTTAATCTGAAAACACCCGCGCTAAAACTCACGGATCAATTCGCACTGAAAATTTACACCCGAGCCATGTGCACAATTTATCTTCGTGGCAATATTTTTTTATGACCAAAAATAAGTTCACTTATTTAATTATTTATTTAATGGTAAAATTCAATAAATTTTAAAAGTAGAACTTTAATTAATCATTATGCAAAACTTGACTTGCGTCTACCTAGTTGGGGGCCCCCCGAAGTAAATTGCGTTGCGAAGCTTTACTGCCAGCGTACTTCTTGTTGAGCTGATGTCACCAATCTCCTGACTGTCGCAGAGTGACAATCTCAGATACGCTCAGAGTATTAAAAGAGCAATCAAAAATTTTATAAGAAATTCGCAGCGAAGTATTACTCCTTCCATCAACGATAGGGATTGCTCAGTGAACAATCCTCCTGTACTATCGCCAACTTCTGCTGCCAAGAGCTCTGATGTATGTGCTGTGGTTGATGCCAGCAAGGGAGCCATTCCAAAGAAACCTCACCAGCAACTATCACCTGGTTCTCAAAAGCAGCATCATGTACGCCAACTATAGCAACAAGCACAATCGAAACATCTACAATGTACATCTAATCAGCAGCAACCTGAACTTCTGCAGCCGGCTTCTATAACACCACAACGGTTAGTTGGTATCGGGACAAATCCAAAGTCTTCATGCCCGCCTGAAACCCCTGTTACAAGATGTAACTCAAGGTAATGCTGATACTGAATTGATGATAAGAAATGTTTTTGTTATTATTATTTGAAAGTTAATATTTGAGAGGGTCAACCGTGAGTTTAAGAACTGTACTCTTGAAACAAATAGAAATTTTATCCTGCAGGGTACCTGTGTCAAAAAGCTTTAACCTACACCTAACGTTTCAATTATCTTCTATCAAGTTGTGGTGACCTTACCAAAAGTCATCAAAATAATATAGATGTACCTTTTTTAATTACGTTAAAATCACACTGTAAGTAGTATTTGGCGAAACTCGCCATAGAATACTGCTCGCAAATAAAATATTTTATTCAACTTTGACGATCTCGAAGACCAGCTGCATGCACAGGAAAACAAAGCTCCAAACATACAAATCTGTAATAAGACCTGTACTATGCTCTAGGTATGAAATATGAATCCTAACCCCACCATCCGCAACCGTATTGGACGCCTTCGAAAAACGAGTCTTGAGGCGAATAATTGAAGTTAAGTTAGATGTGGGCCAAAAGCAAATTTGACACGACCATGAGCTGCATAAAATTTTTGACGAGCCGGAGGTCTCAACGGTTGTACGACTGCGGAAGCTGCAGTGAGTTGAACACCTGAATCGTATGGAAGAACAACGGATACCCAAAAAGGTATTCGTAGGGAGAACTAAAGTCGGGAGACCAGTGGAGAAACCAAGGAAACGCTGGTCTGACTCGATCGACGAGGACAGCTCATCGCTGCTCGGATTTTGAAATTGGAGGACACGGTCAATGGACCAAGACAGTTGAAGGCGCTTTTTAGAGCAAGCGAAGGCCCAACAGAGGCTGCAGTGTACGAAGAAGAAGAAAAAGTAATATTTTAATAAACGGTATGAATAAAATTTGTAAATAAATTTTATTTGTCTTGAGTTCGAGCTGATAGACCTGACGATAACTTTGCACTTCCAACATCAGAATTCGATGATTCTGCTTCTTCTCTGATTTCATTGTTTAGCCTCCTGATTCATGTACCCAATAAGCCCTCATGGGTCTAATATATCGCATGAAAATGACTGCTCTCAACATCACCTAATCTTTTTTTGTACTGGGCTTCTTTTTGTTTTCCCGGGCTCTAAATTGCATGCTACTGAATTTATTTTGCTGCTCATCATTTTCGCAACTGGTATGACTATTCTCTATGTCACAAATATTTATCCACATGCGTTGTTGCAACTTCAACAATCTTGAACAATTCACGAAATTCTTTAAAAAATTTGGCTTTTTCTTGCTCCTTAAACTAAAGAGACCTATGAAAGGACAAAGATTTGCAACGATTGAGAAGATATAGACTGCATCGCTGGAAGAGCTCAAGGCTTTACCGAAGAGTGCTTATGAGAAGTACTTCGAGGATTGGAAAAAGTGTTGGCCCATGTGTATTGATTTCTTTGAAGGGAACAACAAAGAATATTGGCGAATAAATAAATATTTTTTCCTAAAAAAATAAAGTCACCTTACTTTTTGAATACACCTCGTATGCGAAGTTATGTAACGGGTACCTATATTTGCCCATCATGTATGAATGGCGTTTTGTGGCGTGTGACTCTAGTCTTGCTTGGTGTCGAAAGGATTAATGGGCAACTTGTTGCTACGATGAAGGCGTTGGGAATAAAGGACTTAGCAAAGTGTTTTTTCGACAAAAAATATAAAACTCACTGCCAAAAAAACCATCGAGTCCAAACATCGATGGTAAGGAAACTTTGACTTCAATAAATCGTTGGAAAAAACGTTTATATTTTCCCAAAAAGATCGGTGTATCATCCCTACGATCACTTCTTTGGATTTTACTGTCTGTTCTGTCGGGCTTCAGCTTCTTCATCTATTTCTTCCCATCTATTTTGCAGCGATACAAATTCGGCTTCAGTCATCATTTGGTCATTTGCATGCATGTGCATGAAAGAGTAAAATTTGATTTCTGGTTTTTATTAAAAAAATTAAATAAATAAAAGACCAGAAAAATCCCGTTTTTCCAAAGTTACGAATTCATCCTCGTTATGTACTCCAGCGCACCAGCTCTCGATATCACCCCTCTGCAGCTCAGAGTTTCCATTATCTACTCTTGTGCTTATTTCTCTAATGAGGTCTGCCAAAGAAAGGTCGTTGTTTGGTTTTGATTCGTTGGTATCTTCATGCACCGTAGAAAAAGATAGGCACAATTTTTCCCATGATGATCGGACTATTTTGGCCTGCAATCTATTCCAAGAGTCGGCAAGAGCGAACATGACATCCTCTTAATTTATTTGCTTCACTGCTGTAGAAATACAACATTTTCGGCTGAAGCATTCAACAGGACCTTCATCTCGTCCTTTACTTTGATCATTTGGATGACTTTGATCCATTGGTTGTAAGAGAGGATTGCAGCATGGTTGCAAAAAGATAACTTTAATGTTACTGTCCCTTAAGCTTCCTCCTTAACGATATTGTGACTTGGAGCACTATTGACTACTAGTAACGCGTTTTTGGGTAAATTTCTTAAACGAGGAAATTTATTCACTTATGGAGTGAAGTCTTGATTGAATCGCTCGTGAAATGATACGCTTGTCACCCTACCCTTATTTTGGTTCCTGTAAAGCACAAGAAGCCCAACGTTTTTAAAAACCAGCAGGCTTCTCGATCAGCGGTAAGGCCCATCTCTCTTGCAGTCTCTTCGAACTTTGCTACAAACACTGCTACGGTATCGCAATCATTCATAAGCATTTCTTCTGTTACGGTCAACATATATACTTGTATAGCACCATAATATGTTTTAAATTTGGTAAACCACTCGTCGCTTGTTCTGAAAGAATGCTCCGGACCATAGATGCCTCCGTTTCTTGTACATATCAATTACTTTACATGTAAATTTACATCACAAAAACACTAAGAATTGACGAGCGCACTGTACCGCGTGTTGATCAAATCGAACAGAGAACAAAAAGATGGTAAGGTGAGGCAAACAAGCATGGAAGCCAGTTTGGCAGGCAGTTGTAACATCGGTAAGGGAACATTTATGTGATTGTTGGATTACAGAGCTCAAATATGGACGATCCGTCTCACTTTAGGACAACAGTCCAAGCGGTAAGAGGAAACATCAAATTAGCGAAGGCATCCCAAAAACAGGTTCAATTACAAAACAGGCCAAAAACCTCGTCAAAAACTTCACAAATCTCCGATTACTAAGCGTGTTCAATTAAAATCGTCGGATTCACGAGCGTGCACCTTATAAAAAAAACATAACAACAACAACAAATGCCAGCGATCGGTATGTAAAAGGTGGTCCAACCATAATGCACGATGTTAATTGTGAGCCACACCTTAATGTCAAGTTTATCGCCCAACTTACTTTGACATTTCTTTGTTTCAGTGTTTGACAAATTCAACCATGGAGATGTACACAATTGAGCAGCGCGTCAAGTCTGTTGAAGTGTTCTACGAAAATGGGCGTTCAAATCAAAATGCATCTTGTGCACTTCGTGATTTCTTTGGTCAGCATAATCGACCAAATATATCCACAATCGGGAGAACCGGGCACGAATTTCAGCAAACCGGATCTGTAAGAAATATAAAATCACCTATGCATGCTCGCCCAATTCGCTCTGTGGAAAACATAACTGTTGTTCGCGATAGTGTGGCAGAAGAGCCTTCAACCTCGACTCGTCGTCGTGTCCAACAATAAAACATCTCACAAACATCACTGATGCGAACTTTGAATAAAGATTTGAATTTGCACGCTCGCAAGGTTCAATCGACTCAAGAACTGAAGCCTACTGACCATTTCAAGCGTCGGCAATACGTCAAATAGTTGGTTGAATAGACAGAAAGGAATGGTGACTTTACAAAGAAAATCATCTTCAGCGACAAGGCACACTTTCACCTCAGTGGATTCGTTAACAAGCAGAGTTGTCGCATTTGGGTAAATGAGAATCCATGAGTGATTGTTGAAAAGCCAATGCATCTACAAAGAGTTACTGTTTGGTGTGGTTTATCGGCTGGCGGCGTCATCGGGCCGTATTTTTTCGAAAATGAGGACGGCCAAGCAGTAAACGTGAATGGTGTTCGCTATTGCGAGATGATAATAGGCTTCTTGTGGCCAAAAATTGAGGCTATGGACCTGGACGATATGTGGTTCCAACAGGATGGTGCCACTTGCCACACAGCTAACGAAACAATGGCTCTTTTGCGCGATAAATTCATTGGCCGTGTTGTCTCACATTGTGGCGATGTTAACTGGCCGCCACAATCAGGTGATTTGACACCGTTGGACTTCCATTTCTGGAACAATTCAAGAGCTAAAGGATGAGATAGTTCAGGACATTAACGACATTGAACCTCAATTATGTCTCAGGATCATTGAAAATATGGACTATTGGATAGAAGTATGGCACCATAACCGTGGCGAGTATTTGGGCGATATTTTATTACACACATAATTGGCATAGATTTTTCTATTCTAGTAAAAAATATGAAAACTTTTTGCTTTATTTACAATTAATACCATGCATTTTGGTTGAACCACCCTTTATACTGTAATCTGTTATTGCCATGCAAAATTCATTTTGCTAGAATATATAATTGTGTACGTAAAGAGAATCTATAAACAGAAAGAGAATTTTTTCATTGGACTCCTTTACTGCCATAATTTTTATTCTTAGCCGTGATGTGGTTGTCTCAACTTCATGAAGAAGCTCATGATTTGGACAAACTTCCAGCTCTCGTCTTATCACCCATATCAAGCAGAAGAAATACTGACTTATTCTAAAAAGGGGGACTATGCGGCGCACCACTTTCACTTAGCATGTGTGGATTTGTTTATTCTATCTCTGCCATCTTATCTCAGATTCCATCTTAAAGTCACAAACTACATTTTTACCGAGTGTCTATCATAGTATCGAATAACTTGGCGTAATGTGTTATTTTTAGCTATGCATACACAAATTATACTTGTAGATTAACAGCAAATATACAATGATCATGTTTTTAAATGAATCAATCATTTCCAAAAGGCGGCATCTCCATTTTTCAAAATTTTTCACGAGAAACAACCGATCAGCTTCTACGCATTTTTAGAAAAGATCACGCAGTATTTTTTTATATTGACGGGGCAACTGTTCTAACTCAAATATATGTTCGCTAGCATTTTTTTAATGTAAGGGGCCCCAGAATTTTTTTTTTCTCAGTGAGATGACCCGTTTAGGGAATATACGACCTTTTTCTAAGAGTGAAACAGTTTTAAATCACAAAAATTACTTTATTTTTAACAATATCAACACAGTAAAATGTTACCACAATTTTCAAAAGAAAAGTATCCTCAAAAATAAACAATTTTATTCAAAAGGATAGGAACGAATAAAAAAATTTTGATGGTAATATTAAAACTGTTCAGGCTGTTCTTGCAATGTTGTTGTTGGCCATTCATTTATTTCGTCGCAGAAGGCTTTTTGTTCACTAAAAATATACCGATACAGTTTCCTGATGTCTTCCATTTTTTTTAATCGATAAGTAGTTTTTCTTGATATGCAGGATTGCTTGCAGGTGATGGAATATATAGCTGGGATCCCCCGTTGCACGCTTTCAGTAAAAGAAAATGGTGTTCTACAAAGCTGGCAATAAAATGTTTGGCTACAACAACGCCTGGTTCCTCACTCGTTAAACCGAATTCATAATAGTTATTGACAGCAAATGACGTCTTATTTTCTTTCTTAATATGCCTTCCATAGCCTTCCTGTGACAAAAGTTTCTTTTTGAATAACCTTAACCACCAATCAGCTACATCTTGGTACGTCAAGTGGTTGACTGTAAACTTCTATACGTTTGTTGAGGATTCAATATATTTTTCATACTCATCTGGGCAATAAACGCAATCATAACGACATATCTTTCTTTTAACAGTTGCCAAATCACGGTCACAGTCATTGTAAGAATGACCACGTTGTCGAAATTAAATAAAGATTTTCTTGAATCTTTTCATCGTAACTAGCGCCATTAAAAACCTGTTAACCATATTATTTCTGTTTTGGCCTGGAGCGGCATCACAAAATACGTATAGCTCTTCAACTTCGTCGTTCCCATGTTGATTTATGTAGTGATTCAAAAAGCTGCACACTTCGTCTGGACCTTTGTGCCCCTCGCCTTCATGGCATGAATAAAACGTGGCCTTTTCTGATTTAAAATCGTGAACACAATACTCGAACACCCAAAGTTGTCTATAATAAAATACTACCTGCACAGGTAGAAACGGCAAAGGAAGATTATACATGAAATCAAAGCACAAAGCCGCTACTTTGGGATTTTCTTTGCACAAGCGTCTGACAGAATCGATTTTTTTATAAAACTGTGCGGCCCTTCGTTTATGTACAATATTTTGCAGTTTCGTTCAGATGCGGGTTCTTTATTTTTGTTGAAAGTTCTTCACATTTTTAACAAATGTCTAGACGACCAAATGATAATTCAAAACTTTGCTGAAAGTATTGCAGAAGACTTGTATTTTGCATTACACTACGGATTATCCTTTAAAAATTGTTGATGTATGATTTTTTCATTAAGCTTGGCTGAAAGATATCTTTTGGTCTTGTCTTCTGCATAATGTCTTTCCTTAGTCGAAATACTTTCAATAAAATTATGAATTAACTGGCAAACTTCTACAGAAATTGTTTGAGCAGCATGACTTCTTCCTCTTTAATCATGAGGTGATTTTCCCTGACTCGCCAAATGACAAAGTCGTTTGACTTTTTTTGGTTACGCCATAGAAAGATAGAAAAGCGATGCGGCAAACTACTTGTCTTTTATTATTCTCAATGTAATAAGTAAAGGTGTTTTCCTTGAAGTTGCGTTTTTTCGACTTACTCTTTTCCCGTATATCTTCCTCATTCATTCGTTTTTTGCGGTCTTTAGATTTTGTCGAGTCAATAAGTCCCTGGAGAAAAATATCCTGTTCATCTTTTGTGTTGAATTGGTTCATTTTCGAGATTATCTCGTCCATTTCATGTTCCGGCACTCCGGTAAAACATTTGCGGGAACATCTAACAAATTCAGAAAAATGTGGTAAATGCTAGTTTTATTCTTATAGTGCTAAGACACGGACAGATTTGGTCCGCTCCATTCCCAATTCGGTTGTGTGGAGAGCAGTCCGTTATTAAGTCCAATCGATTTCGGTAGTTTTTCCACCAGACCGGGTTTGCTCCGGACTAAATCCGCGCATGTAGAGGGTTCAATTGGACCAAATCCCTATCAGTTGTGAGCTCTCTGCCTGTAACCAACCTTTTTTTCGGGGGTCTCTGCGTTATTTGATTGGTCGAAGATATGTACTGTTGCCTAATTTGTAGCGGTGAGGTTGTAGCAATAATAATTGCTGTCACGGAAGCAATTTAAGTTTCTTTTCTCTAAATCGAAAACATTTCGCGCAGTAAAAGTCAAGAACTACTGGATTGTCCGATCATGTGTTGCCCAGAGCAAACCATCGGGCGCGTTCCACCTATTTTGTTGTTTCCAGGGGCTCTTGCCGGGTTGAGTGGCCTTCCGCTCGCGTGCCCTTTTATGGCATAGGGCTATGTGATCCGATCACATAACTCTATGACAGAACTTGGTCACATCTATACTTCTCCTTTGATGGGAAGGCTCATGCAAATTATGTTTGTATGAGTTTTCCACTCAAAGGGGAAATATATGGCCACGTCAACATTTGGATCTTGATCCGGTTGTGCGGGTGCGAGGGGGCATCACATCCATCCGGTTGCCCCATTCTTATTCGTGGGCCATAAGAATCGTCGGGTAACGACGAAGTCTCCACAAGTCCGTCTGCTTTTACCCGTTTCAACTTGTTCTCTGAACTAGCAATTTCCACCCTCAGGTAGTTACCTCCATTTTTCGACTCCGGTCGACCTTTTTCTGAGGCCCAAGAATTCATGAATGCGAAATTCTTTTCTAGTGGGTCCTTATGCTGGGGGGAATGAGCCCGCCCCACGACACCGCAACGCTAGCCTGCCAGCGCATTCACGCCTCCCCCAGACAAGGCCATTCTCGGCGAATCTTAACATCTTCTTCAGCCGAGGCAGCAGACCATCGCTGCAGTCATTTACGGACATTTTTATACCTACTTTTCACTACATAGTGCATGGAATGGAAGACAGAAAGTGCGCGTGCGCATCAGCAGTTCATTTTCAAAAGGGGCCACCTCTGGGAGATGACCCCTTTTGGAATTGACTGATGAATCTCCTGATGTTTTAAGGGTACTAAGCTAGTAGGACATGGCCCGTTTTCATTTAGAATATATGAGTAACGGTGCCTAGAGACAGAATTCGGTTAAAAGTGATTTCATGAAAAAAGTGGAGATGCCTCCTTTTGGGAATAACTGATTCAAATATATTACATGCATATATAAAGTCCAACCCAGCAAGCATAGATTCTAAGGATAAGCTTGCATTTTTTTTTAAAATATGCAGACAAATTAAGTTTTGCTTAAGGTCAATATAACTTCAATAGCCAATAGTTTTGTTTATTTGATATCTGCAGACCGTTGGGCTTTTCTTTGTTGGCTTAGCAGACGCGTTTCGACTACTTTGAGCCATGTTCAGTGTACCACTGTTACACACTGATGATGACTCGTGTTTTCTAAACCAACAGAGTAAGGGCCGAGGGTTTTTGAAAAAAACTTCAATAATTTGATCGACTGATGAGATTCCCTCAAAAACTCCGCTCAAACCTGCTGTGGAATCAGTTTCGGGCGTGATTCGTAGCATTGCGGTGAGATCATGACAAAAAATTTTCAATATACGGTTTAAATTATTTAAAATTAACCAAAATTTTTCATTCAGGAGTATTATAATTATATTCTCACTAAATGTTGTATCTTAACGGGACTATTACGTACTCTTCAACTCTTATAACTCTTATAATATAAGGACTATGTGTCTTAGCTTACATAAAATTGAGTTATTCTCTTTTAATTTAACAGAACTAAGATGTATAGTTGAGGCTATAATAGTCAAAGCACATCCTGGAAATGAATCTTTCAATAGTCGAATAACGCTTTTTCGCTGATTCTTTTCAACTCTATTTCACGCCATTATGAAAGTATCTTGTTCCGCTTCCACAATAAAACCGACTATCACACTGGCAGTTCCATTAACATAAATGGGTAAAATAGTCCTTGCATTGTTGTCATATCCAATGAATAAAACAATTTTATTGGACACAGCAATTCCGGTCACAGATCATTTGATATCTCTCCGGAATTGCGAATGGCTTTTATTATAATCACAATCCATAGTTTCCCATTATTCGCTATTAATAAGTATTTATTTCGACAGAATACAAAACGAGTGGATTTTCAAGCGAAAACAATTTCAATACATTTTCAATGGACAAGAATGCAGGATAAAAAGTATTTGTTATCGAACAAAACATTTCGCATGAAATATTTTTGAAAGATTCTCCTTTAATTGCCACTTTAAAAAGTATTGCAAAGGTTTTTCCTTGTTATTGTTGAATTATGGATCAAAATTGCACTTTCAAAACTTCAAAATTAAATTGCTAAAATGCCAAGCAAAAACCTTCATTTTCAATTCAGACTATGACAACACTTGAAAAATCTTCTTGCATTCAAAACCGTAAGAAAACGATAATTGTTGCATCTGCTTCGGGTGGAAGAGAAGAAGAAAAAAACCTAAATATATTTTTTCCATCTCATTAAAATTCAAAACCAGTACAAACGCTCTCCTAGAAAATTTGTGCTCATATATATCCTACAACTTTTATTGTGCTCATTTCGCGTCATGCATATTTTAAGGAAGTGTTCGTATCTTCTTATCTTGGATACACGCACTTAAACCAGGATCTGGTTTTCACTCGGTGAAGATGCGGAACACGTAAATTAAATTAAATTTCAAGCTGAGCCGTATATCAGCCGTCGAGACTCCCACACATATGCATATGGGGAGGAAAGTGTAGCGGGTAATACCCTCAAGGAATTTTCCTTAATAACAAAAGGATAAATGGATATAGGTTCGAGTTTTAAGGATTATTATTTGGTACCGTACAATGGCATCAGTTTAAGCAGGAAGACAAGCATCGTATCCGATTTGAACTTTTATTTTCTCACTTTTGCATTTAATCTCCTCTCTCTTCATACATCGTTGAATTCACTTTAAATTTAAATGCATAAAGTTTGCAATTGAAAGTAGAAGAGAGAGGGAGAACAAGAAAAAAGAAAAATTTAAGTAGATTAGCTATTAGCACGGTGAAAAGGAAAACTTCCTTCTTGGAAATGGTAAAGTTTCACTTGTTTGCTGGGAAATATTTTAATTTGTTTATTTAGTAAAGACACATAGAAGACGTTGAAAATAACGATTGCGATAATGCAACTCGCTCGGGACAGAGCAGAGTTAAATTTGAACAAATCTACTTTCAACTCGGATATTAGGTAATCCTTAATTTGTGAAAAGTCCTTTAAAGCGATAGATTGAATTATTTAAGCTTAAGTTTGTTGCATTTGCTTAAAGTATGTATAGTTGTGCAAGTCTTAAAGCGGCTTCCATAAATTTCAGCGCAAAAGCTGATAAAGTTACATAAATAAGTTTTGTGGAACCATTGAAAGCAGTTTACTTAAACATGTAAATAAATATCAGTCATCAATATCTACTTAAACAAACAAAACTCAGCTCCTCCATCCTCTGAGCATACTTTGAAAAGTTTCCTTAAATCTCCCTCACATAGTTCCTCATCCTACACTGATAGTAAAGTTTCAGTTAGTTGTTAGCTTTTGTAGCTACACATAACCAAATACAGTCTTAACCGTATCACAGTAGTAATCATCCTCACTAACCAACTCAAACACAATCTTTCTAAGTAAATACAAAACCACTTTTTGTTCTAATTATACTTACATTAGTGGTGAAAGGCTCTTGTAGATATTTTTTTCTACTTAATTACTGTTTTAAGTACGTACAAAGCATAATGATGAGGTCCTTGGAGATTTCCTTATAATTTTTTTTTGTATTTTTGTAAGTAGTTTAGGTTCTGTGCTTTGTTTGAGTTTATGACTTTACGAGTTGTTTTTTTTTTGAGGTTTTATGTTGAGTGCCGCAGTTTTGACTTGTGTTTATGGCGTAATTTTTTTTTAAATTTAATGCGAGGGCTAAACGCCCTCTAAGTTTTAAAAATACAAATATAGTATAATTTCAGAGGCGTTTTTATGATGAATGTGCGTGAAGGAATTCGCATGGGGTTTGAGACAGTTTTAATTGAAATTTCAATTGAGAGTTTTCGTTTGGTAGTCATAGTTTAAAATTTATGATTTAATTTTTAAATTTTGAGAATTTTCGGAACTAAAAAAAAATCCCGTCGCACTTAGGTTTGAGGAAAAATAATGAATGCAAAAAATGTTGAATGAGAGGTAGCATATACTTAAAAAGCACTACTGGACATCCCTTTCTCTGGTTAACACTATGTGACTATACTTTTTAAAATTTACTTTTTGTTCCTTCCTTTGTGGTAACAAAAACGTGATCGTTCACCAGCACTCAAGTCTGGTCTGCAAATATGCAATTCGATTACAGGCACATAAAAAATTACGCAGTACAAAGGGTTTTTGTAGGGGAGAAAAGCTTTAAATTGGAATAAAATTAAGAAACATTCAATAATATCCATGAAATCGGCCTTATTTTAAAAAAAATTTTCATTAATTTTAAAGATAATTTTAGGCATGTGGCCGCACATACACACATTCCTCGCAGTGAATCAGGCTGTGTTTCGACTATAACGGGTCGAATGTTAGCATCAAAGTGCTCAATTGTTTCCGGTTTATCGGCGTAGATAATCAACCTGAAATATCCTCAAAGAAAGTAATTCGACGGTGCCAAATCGTACGAACGCGGTTGCATGTTAACAGAGTCGTTTCGTGAAATTAATCATTCATCAAATGTGTCTTTCAGTAAATTCATTGTATCGCGCATCGTATGACATACAGGTACGGTGGGGCCTTACTGAACCACATGCCCGCAACATTAATGCTTTCCAATTGAGGCACAAACAAGTTAGCAACCATGTTTCTGTACCGCTCACCGTTGACTGTAACCCTATGACCATTATTCTTTTTGACGACATATGTACGAATTATTCCATTGGGCCATAATGTGCATAAACCGGTGACTTTTTCTAGATGTAATAGTGTTTCGATAACTGGTTGTAGATTATCATTGCTCCAGATGCCATTTTAACAAAAGTGATCTTCATTGCTGAACAAAATTTTCAAATGAAATTTTGGAATTCATTGAAACCTAAATGGGGCTTCGGAAAAAAATTCAACTGCAATATATACCACAGTTTGGTGAGAGACCGTTTGCATTACCCCTATATATGATTTTTGGCACATCTTGTTCCGCGTCCTTTTTATCTGGATGGCGAAGCATATGCGTTGTATAATTTGCTGTTTATGTTTTTAAATTTTCTAATTCCCAGCCTTTTCAACCGATTGGCAATTTATTGACCAATTAATACTAACTTTGAAGCTAAACCATAAGCCCAGCAAAAAGATTGTAAGTACTTTGAGCACAAATTGCATCTGTGCAGTCGTTTGCATGGTCATTTGCCGATTGAAGTAGTTAAAGTTTACCACATTTATAGGAGGACAACAGGCGGATTCAAACTACACAACATCATATAGCGTGCTTTTCGAATGGAATTGAGGAATTTTTAATTACACAAGCAAATTTTTGAAAGCTTCATTGCGTTGTGTAGAATGATATACTTGTGGCGGTCACGACAGACGACAACTAGATGTCGCTGATCGCCGCAGCGTGTAGGGCGCAGCCGTGTTATGTGCTGCCACCTGAATGTCACGTCATATTATTTTCAATAATGTTAAGATATCGTTTAGATTTAGATTTTTATGTTTGTAGCAAAACTAGTAAAACGCGCAATATGCCTAATTCTCCAGATAATAAAACCTATCCCGCGACACCCAAAATTCCGCGTCGTTTATTTGAAAACTTTTTAGGCAATATTGAATCATTACAGACGCTTAAGCTGCCGCCATTTTGGCAAAGACGGCCAACTTTATGGTTCGTGCAAGTTGAAGCACAATTCGCGACTCATAAAGTATTAAATGATGCCAACCGTTTTAACGCGATAGTTTCATCAATTGATTCTGCCATTTTTGAGCATGTTGCCGATATTGTGGAATCGCCGCCTACATCGGACGCATATGTGGCATTAAAAACGCGCTTATATCTCGCTTCACAGATTCGCCTGAAAAAGCGTTAACAAAAGTGCTCACGGACTTAGAACTTAGGGATAAAAGACCATCTCAACTGTGGCGCGAAATGAAATCTCTCGCAGGAAACCAGCTCGGGGAAGATGCTGTGCGTGCTCTTTGGCCACGTTGCATACCACCGTGAGTGCGTGCAATATTGACAGTGACTTCTGAAATTGGAATCGAACCATTAACATTAATGGCGGACAAAATTTTAGAGGAAAGCGGAATGGCCTCGATAGCCACCGTCGGGAATAGCGCATCAAACGTTAACGATGATCTACGAAATGAAATTGCGTCTCTCACAAAAAGGCTTGAAGCGTTCGAAATGCGCAGCTCACGCAGAAACAATTCACGTTCGTCCTACCGCCGGAAACAAAACCAATCGCGATCTCCTTCCCGAACTGTTTGTTTCTACCATCGTCGATTCGGTGCAAAAGCGCAAAAGTGTCGAAAACCGTGCACTTTCGTGACGGAAAACTAAAATGCTCGTCGTCATGTGTAGTAGCTGACGACAGCCAATACCAAAACCGCCTACTCATAAGAGAACGTCGCAGCAGAACTCTATTTTTGGTCGACACCGGAGCTGATGTGTCGGTAATTCCCCCTGAAAAACACTGCCTTCGTAAAACACCAGCGCCTCCAAAGCTACACGCAGCAAACAACACCGTGATCACCACATACGGTAAACAACTGATGGATCTCGATTCTGGATAACGATGCCCAATGAAATGGTTCTTCACAATCGCAGACGTAGCACGTCCAATTCTCGGTTCAGACTTTCTTCGTAAATTTTACATAATGGTGAATTTAAGGAACAAACGGCTGGTGGATGGCAACACGCCACTCTCTACCCTCGCAAAAGTTTGCAAGGATTCAGGAAAAATTACAATTTTAGCCCAGGATAATCAATTCCGCGAGCTGCTATCAACATACGCTGAAGTCACATCCTCCTCAAATTTCAGCAGTTCTCTGCCGCACAACATCTGCCACCGAATACATACAACAAGTGCAACAATAGCCGAACGAATGAGACGTCTTCCACCAGAAAAGTATGCAGCTGCCAAATCGGAGTTCGACCACATGGTCTCGATGGGAATTTGCCGTCCATCTGTCGGTCCTTCGGCCAGTCCATTACATTTGGTCCAGAAAAAACCCAGACATTGGAGACCATGTGGTGACTATCGTCGCTTAAATCGATAACGATTCCCAATCGTTATCCCATCGCTCACATCGAGGACTTTGCGAATCATCTGTACAAAAAAACAATTTTTACCACTTTGGATTTGGAGCGCGCATATCACCAGATTCCGATACATCCTGATGATATACCAAAGACTGCCGTCATCACGCCATTTGAACCTTTCGAATTTTGTTGAATGACTTTCGGCTTGCGGAACGCTGCGCAAACGTTTCGGAGATTTATCGACACCGTTTTGCGTGGACTGAAATGCTGCTACGCCTATCTCGACGATATACTTATAGCGTCAAAGAACCTAAAGGAGCATCACGAACATCTGCAAGAAGTTTTTGAACGATTAAAGGCATATGGCATCAAAATAAATACACCCAAGTGCGTATTCGGAGCAAATGAGGTAAAGTTTTTAGGCTACTCAATTTCGAGTGAAGGAACCAAACCCTCACCGGATCGAATAGCAGCCATTACGGATTTCAAACAACCAAAAAATCGCTTGGAGCTTCGCAGGTACTTAGGAATGATCAATTTCTATAGGCGATTCTTGCAGAATGCAGCAGACATACTTGCTCCCCTAAATTCTTATTTGGTTGATAAAAAGTCAAACAACAAAGAGCCGATTATTTGGAACGAAACAACCAAGGAAGCGTTCAAAGAAAGCAAAACGATGATTGGAAATGCCGCATTATTCGCTCATCCTAACGACGCAACTGCTTTGATTCTTCGAACCAACGCATCGGAAGTAGCCATCGGTGCTGTTTTGGAGCAGAAACAAGGTGATGCATGGAGACCACTAGGATTCTTTTCGGAAAAATTGAACCCAGCGCAGACAAGATATAGCACGTATGACAGGGAGTTATTAGCTAGTTACGAGGCTGTCAAATATTTCAGGTTCATGCTCGAAGCAAGGAATTTTTCGATTGAGACTGACCACAAGCCTTTAACTTTCGCCTTTTCACAACGTTCGGATAAAGCTTCTCCACGGCAAATGTGACAATTGGAAATCATTAGCCAATTCTCGGCGCAAATTTCCTACGTTAAAGGCTCACGGAATTTTGTTGCTGACGCATTCTCCAGAATCGACGCTTTCACGGAATTCAAAACTCCAAGTACAGAAGATATCGCGAAAGAACAAACTAACGATGAAGATCTGCAACATCTCCTTAATGCGAACACTTCGCTAAAGCTAAAACAATTTCCATTAGGAGATGGAAATGTTTTGTTCTGTGATGTATCAATGAAAAATCCAAGATCATATATCCCAAAGAGTCTTAGGAAGTCCTTGTTTGTGAAAATTCATGGATTATCACAATCAAATATGTGTGGCCTGGAATGAAAAAGGAAGTAGTAATGTGGACTAAGAACTGCGTAGCATGTCAGCGATCTAAAGTTCATCAACACGTTACTCTTACCCCGCAAAACTTCCCAACGACGGATCGCCGCTTCCAACACATACACGCAGACTTTGTTGGTCCGCTTCCATCGTCCTATGGAAACACCTACATATTCACGGTAATAGATCGGTTTTCTCGATGGCCTGAAGCAATTCCGTTGGAAGACATCGCTACAGATACAATCGCTTCAGCACTCTTCACAACCTGGGTGGCAAGATTCGGAACACCTGAAACAATAACCACCGACCAGGGAACTCAGTTTGAGTCTGAATTGTTCCAAGCCATCTTACAGTTTATCGGCAGCAACAGGATTCGAACCACAGCGTATCATCCCGCTTCTAATGGAATGGTTGAAAGCTTTCATCGTTCCTTGAAAACCGCAATCATGTGCCACGAATCGTCACATTGGATTGACGTTTTGCCACCAGTGCTCTTAGGTTTAAGGACGTCTCTCAAAGATGACATCGGATGTTCAGCTGCGGAAATGTAGTACGGGTTGCAATTACGGTTGCCTGGAGAATTCTTCGTCTCCTGATAATCCGCACATTTTCATCGAAAAGTTCCAACGGAAAATGCAAGCACTAAAACCGTCACCTGGCGCACACCAAAACGAAAGAAGCGTTTTTGTGCACAAGGACCTGTCCAGATGCAGCCATGTGTTTATCAGACAGGGATCTGGATAAAAAACCTCTGCAGCAGCCGCACAGCAGTCCTCATGAAGTCATCGAGCGTTTAGATGAACGAGTCTTCAAAATACGCGTAGGGAATAAGATCACAAACATTTCCGTAGAGCGCCTAAAACCGGCACATATGAAAAACGACTCGCAAGATTTAGCTAGTAGACCATTATATGACGGAGCAGCAAACTTTCATCAACCCACAGTGCTCAAAACGTATGAAACGAATTATGAACTTACGTCAAGTGACATTTGCTAAATGAATAGAAATATCGTTATCACTTGAGGGAGACTGCTGTAGGGCGCTGCCGTGTTATGTGCTGCCACCTGAATATCACGTCATATTATATTCAATAATGTTTAGATATCGTTTAAATTTAGATTGTTATGTTTGAGACGCCATCGCGACCTGTTGATATTTTTATAATAAACTTAGGTTAGTAGTAATAATCGTGTTTTCATTACTACAAGCGGTGTTGAAGAATCACTGTCAAGTCAACACTCTTTATTCGGAGTCCGGACGTACCGAACGTACTCCGTAATCAATTAATATAAATGGCATCAGCCATCTTTAATTAACCTTTATAGTCAGTTCAGCTTCCTTTAAAGTCAGTTTGGTTTAAATAAAGTTGTAAACAGTGACGACGCTTGTATTATATTGTGTGATACCCACATACTAAACCAATAGTAAAAATCGCTTGATAGTGTGCAAAAAAATGAACTATTGTTTGTCACCATGCACGAGGACTAAAACTTATAATCCACTCATTCTTTTTTTTTCTACTATTATAAACGACTATCAACAGCACACAAGAGAAATACATAAAAATTGTAAGTGAAATTCAACTACAATAATTGATTCAGACATTTAGGTTTTACACAAGTTTTGCCATAGAACCACGTGCTATTGCGTATCTCAAAGCTTTCAGACGAGTTAAGCGAATGACTGTGAAACTTCCCTTCTGTATATATTTATTCTGTAATCAACTATACGTCCCAAGACTGTCCTGATAATGGCCACTGAAGCCTCTTAAGTACAGAAAAGATATAAATGCCATTTTACAGTGAACAATTGATACATTATATGCAAGATCATACAATCGTCTATGCATAGGAAAATTTAAAGATGCAACTCTCCATGTACATGGGCAGATAATTAATAAGCAAGAGGGATGATCTTTCAAACGATTTTTACTATATCATTAGGGAACGACTGGAGGATATAGCCTCAATGAAAAAACAACTGGCAACACTAAGCGCCTGCTTGACTTTGTATGTGGCCGAAACCTTACATACGTTCGATTTGCTTCCCACAAATAAAATGACCTGGGTATCGCCAGGGAGCAACACATAAAACCAGATCGACTATGTCCTGATCCAACAACGATAGGCTTTGAGCATACTTGACGTCTGTACATACCGAGGAGCTAATTGTATAGTAATATGGATCATAACCTGATTAAATTAACATATCAATGTCCTATGTCAAAGGCGTATTCGGCAAAGATCAGTTCTCTTCAGAAATTCGACATCGGGGTTTGTGGAAATTTTTTTTAAGTAAACCCTCTATAACTAGCTGGCCCCCATCATGTAAGACACATAGCTGAAGACAAGCAACAAGCTATGGGTGGAAGACAATTTAGCAACTAAGACCTTGGCAGAAAAGACGATTGGACATCAAGTGCGGTGGAAACAAAATGATTGATTCGATGATAAGTGCGTCAGACAAAAAGAATCAGGTGTAGAAACAATATTTAGGCAGGAAAACCAGGACCAAGAGAGAACATTTGAGCGACGGGTCCTGAGGTGAATAATCGGAGGAAAGCTAGATGGGGCCATGAGCTGTATGAAATTTTTGACGAACCGGAGGTCTCAACGATTGTCAGACTGCGGAAGCTGCAATGGGCTGGCCACATGAATCGTATGGATGAACAACGGATACCCAAAAAGGCATTCGTCGGGAGAACTGAAGGCCGGAGACCATAGGGAAACCGAGGAAACGCTCGTCTGACTCGGTCGACGAAGACAGTTCATCGCTGCACGATTTCGAAATTCGAGAATGCGGTCAACGGGCCGAGACATTTGGAGGCGCTTTTTGCAGGAAGCGAAGGCCTGAGAGAGGCTGTAGTGCTAAGAAGAAGAACTCGTAAGCAAAATTAGTTTGCTTCCAATTTCATGCTCAGGTATGCTCCTTTGGCAGCTGCGATAGAATGCCTGCAAAGACTTTGTCTATGCAAAGCCTTGTTGGTAGATTAAAGCCGTCTGTTAGTTTTAATAGAGGTAAATATTGACCTGACTTCTTGTAGGGTAATGTTTTAGTTTATCAGTTGGGTCTTAGTGTTGATGGTTAGACATTCTTTCTTTGGCACCATTTTTCACCTTGACGTTGCAAGGTGCAATATAAAATATTGCGCTTTCTTTCGCTGAAACTAGTCGTTGGATATATTTTTTGTTCACCTAATTCCTTTTTCCAACCACTTTCTTGCATTCTTCATCGTAACAGTTATTCCTACTTCTCTTTGGTCGATGCCCCGAGACCTCTTCAGCCACTTCTCTAACCGCATCTTTTACTACCTTCCATATGGTTTTAATGTCATCATTATAACATTCTTCCGCCGCGGAAATATGCTAATGTGATTTTTCAGCCCTGAAATGTTGGTGGATGTTACTGAGCTATCATCTAGACTGTGCATTTTGTATTTGGAGTAATTGATGTTCTTTGGTTACAGCTCTTGTAATGTGGCATCGGAACTTGATCCCTATAAGGTAGTGGTTCGAATCTCGTCTGGAGATGTACTCGGTCTCTTGTGAATGTATCGGTGCGGGAAGTGTATTTCGGTTACTGAGAAGCCTCTACTAGCAGCGAGGTCTATCAGGCGTTGTCCTTTGTCGCTGGCTCCTGCATGAAGGCTTTGCCCTTCTATATGCGCCGTTTTTGATATTGGTCACCCAGAACAACATTGAATATGGTGGCAGCTGTGTTCAGAAAGCCATCCACAAATTCGTCCAGTATATTTGGCAACAAAAATATACGGCACACAAGTGGAGCTAATCAATTATATTCTCCATTCACAAATAAGTTGACAAGCTACAGTGTGAAAATTTAAGAGGCGTATCACTATTTTGTACGGCGTGCTAAACACTTTCAAAGATTTTGGAAAATAAAACCATATCATACACCAACAATATTATTGGAGGATATCTAGGTGGCTTTAGAGCAGGTAAATTGACGAAACGCCAACTGTAAGCAAATATCTAAAAAATGTTTGGAGCTCAATATAGACGTACAGCAAGTTTTCGTTGGTTTCAGCAAGCACAATGAAAGTATTGATCGTAGCATACTGTACCAAATAATGCTTTGCTTTGATATTCAAACCAAATCAGCCTCTTACTTAAATGGCAGTGATGTCGGCAACGTCCAAAGTCCCCACAAACAACTAACTCACCGACGCCTTTATTGCACATTTGGGCTAAAACAGGGAGATGGTCTGACACCATCGCTTTTCAATCTGGCTCTGGAGTATTCCATAAGAAAGCTACCTGTCGATACAAGAGGCATATTATTATACAAGTCAAGCCAAGCAGACGACATCAACATTTTGTCACGGTCGTCAACAACTGCCAAAGAACTTTTCCTGAAACTCGACAGCCAAGCAAAACTAGAAGGGCTACAAATTAATGTGAATACAACAAAGCTCATGACCCAGTCAGTCAAATATCAAATATAGTGCATACAATATAATAAATGCAGGCAACTTTGTTCATTTTTAGGTGCCAAAATAACGAGAACCAGTAATGAAAGAGACTAACCACGTCGAAGTATACAGCTCGTAAATAAAATATTTTAATCAGATCTGACGATCATAAAAACTAACCACATACAAAGGAAAACTGAGCTGCAAGCCCACAAATTTGTGATAAGATCTTTGCTATGCTATCGATGTGAAACTTGAACCCTAACCCCAGCATTCGCATATTCGCGAAGCTAGACGTGGACCAATGGCGAATCCGATTCAACCATGAGCTGTATGAAATTTTCCCTAACTTAGCCTAAAACAGTGTAATGAGCTTGGTAAGATATATACGTGTATCCGTGAAGCACTGCAGCGCTTTTCTGCTGCCTCTGCGAAAGAGGATGGTAGGATCCGCCGGATTGGCCTTGTCTGGGAACGCGTGAATGCGCTGGCAGGCTAGCGTATGTGAAGATATTCCCAACTGATTTGTTTGCAGCACAAATTAATTCCCATATCCACGAACAAAAAGAACGATTGCTAAATGCGCTACTCTTTGTGAATGAAAAGAACTTCGCGCACTCGTAGTCAGTATGCCCTTCAACGGTGACACAAAAAAAGCCCAACCAGCAATGAAAGATGTTGTTGA
Source organism: Odontomyia ornata (assembly GCA_963969285.1). Lineage (NCBI taxonomy): Eukaryota > Metazoa > Arthropoda > Insecta > Diptera > Stratiomyidae > Odontomyia > Odontomyia ornata. Next base: position 27,555,452 of record OZ017740.1, on the reverse strand, counting down.
AGGCAAATCCGCCACTCTTATGTGAATCTAAAGAGCTTCGCGCACGCGTAAGCAGTATTACACCCGTATCTTCCACCGCATGCGCTTCCGACACCGCCTGTTCTTTCAAGATCTTTTCGAACCCATTGCGTATTACTGATATTTGTTTGTAAATACTCAAATTGATCACAGGTTCGCGACATCCTTGGCATTATCCATGTGTTTTATGACATATTCTCCTCTGCGACACTGTTTTCAATTGGTGCACTCCACAACTCTACAATTTCTTCTTAATTTATGCAATTATATCGAATAGTACATTTTGTAGCCTCAATTAACGCTAATGAAGTGGACAAAGCTCTGACTAGATAAATAAAACTGTTTCGAATATTTAAATACTCAATTTCACCAGCACCGGGTATACTTATTAACTCGCGCATACGCAATTCAACACTTCCAAATCGTATAGCTGCAATTTATTCATCTTATGGAATTTTCCGTGAAATTAATCGTCGAACTAGAGGAACCAAAGCATTGCATTAGATGCTGCTGTTCATATTGTCGCTAGTTGGAATTTCGCGAAACTTTTCGATATCCATACCTTATGCAGCAAAACGCTCAAGATGATGACGTAGCGATGTCAAATTGGTATCAAATGATCCTAAGAAAACTGGTTGCTGATTCACTTGCAATGTGTATCATGTCAATCAACTGCGCTTGCACAATTTTCACTGATGCATTGGTTTTTCATGCATTTTCCAATTTGGGCCATGACTGTTATGCACAAAGCACATTTGAATGCACTTTTTCCAAGAATTTGTATTTTTTCTTCACTAAATGGTGAGCAATCCGAAGTCTGAATCAATCATGGGTAAACCGATACCATTGCCGTTGTCATCAGCTCATCAGCGAAGACGAAACAAGCCTTCCACTGATTCATATTAATCACTTTCTGCAGGCGTTTTCACATACGCCGGACGAGATTTATGAACAAAGAATGGGAGCTTTTATTCTAAGTTAAATAAATTCGACCCCGTACTGAAAACGACGACGATAATCTATCTTTTTCTTCTCACGATGAGACTCCCTAGATCCCTCCAAATCCCGACATGATTTCTCTGCCGTACCTGTAAATCTAAATCCGCTGCTAGCTCTGCTGATTTAAATTGCATTCGCCAATGCAATACATGGATGTAATACACTAAACCAGTGCTCTCATGTCCGAAATTTCAATTTGCAGATTTGCGTAATTAAGTTTATAAAATTAATAATTGATTGAAAATTTAAATCAATATAAAAGATAAATATTATAGCGAATATCAGTGCGAAGAAAAAATTTACGGTTAATGTAATTAAAAAACAATAAAAATTCATATTTATAATAAAAAATTAAAAAAAAAATTTTATTTCCAAATTTTATGATTTACAAAAAGTTAAATTTGAGTAACTAAATTGTTCAAATCTGCGATTGAAATTTCGGAACAGTGTTATACGGCTTTCGGGCATTTGGCTTGGGTGACTGCTCGATTGCTACAGCAGACTTGAGTCCATATACCTTTCTTCATATTTTCAATCAATCTAAGTAGACTTAAGTGTGCATGGTTGCAATATTCTTTAGTACTCCCTACGTTATTCGGGTGATACGCTACTTGCGTACAATTTTATGATCTACTCAACTCTGGCTTATCTGATTCAATACCTATTGCTTGCTCACATGACTTCAATGATACATCCTGGTTAAATTTTAATGTAATTTGTGAAAGAAAAAGATCAAGCTCGTTTAACTTATTGTAAGTATAGATCTGCTGTGAAAGAGAAAATGAAATTGGGACGAGCTTCTTATTTCAGAAACATTTAACTCTCATTTAAATTTAATCAATCCACGCCACACTGGAAACAGTCCCGTCCATTAAGTTATCGACTGAAATCCTCTTTTCCTTAGCCATGAATGACCGTCCTCGTCTGAGAATATTTGCGTACTTTTTTTCGCTCTTTAATTTTTCTACTACTTCCATTTAAATTCCCTTTTTCCGGCTTAATCTTCTTCTTTGTAGCACTACAGCCCCTTTTGGGCCTTCGCTTCCTGCAACCAGCGTATCAAATTGTCTCGGTTCATTGATCGTGTCCTCCAATTTTAAAATCCGAGCAGCGATGAACTGTCTATCTCTGTCAACCGTGTCAGACTAGCGTTTCCTTGGTTTTATCACTAGTCTAAACTACCAACGAAAACCATTTTGGGCATCCGTTGTTCGTCCATACGATTAATATGGCCTGCCCGTTGCAGCTTCCGCAGTCTTTCAATTGTTGCGACAGCTCATAGTTATATCGAATTCGATATTGGTGCAGATGCCCGGGTTAGGGTCCACGTTTTGCACCCGTAGCATAACACAGGTCTTATTACAGATTTGTAAACTTGGAGTTTTATTTTCCTATATATGCGGCTGGTGTTGAAAACCGTTAAAACTGAATAGAATATTTTATTTGCGAGCTATACTCGTATTCTTTGGCCTATTGCATCCCTTTCATTACCGGTTCTATTTCTTTTGGCGTATGAATATACAAATTCGCCCAAATTTTCGATATTGTGTTCATCAAGAGCGACATTTTGTATATATGAACAATTTAAACTCGATTGCGTCATGAGTTTTGTCATATTCTCATTGATGTGTCGGCCCACTAGTTTTGCTTCGCTGTTGAGTTGCAGCTAAGGTTCTCTGGTGGTTTTCCGCGACCGCGACAAAGTGTTGATGTCATTCGCATAGACTACCACTTGGCTCGACTTGTATAACAACGTACCTCTTTTATTGACACGTCGGTTTCTTATATCCTATTCCAGAAGCAAATTGAATGGGGATTGAGCTACTCCATGTTCCTGCCTTGGTCCGATATTTGTGTCAGAGGTATCGATGAATTGGCTATCGATCCAGGCTTGGGAGTTTGTTGACCTCATTTTCATTTTAGTTAGATGCACCAATTTGGGTGGGGTACCAAAGCCAAGCATTATTTGGTACAGTACGTTACGATCAATAATATCGCATGCTTGCTAATAGTCACAGAAAATTTGGTGTACCTCTATGTTGAGTTCCCAGCCTTTCTCGAATTCCTGCTTGACCGCAAATAATTGGTCTATCGTCGATCTACCTGCTCTAAAGCTACCTTGATAGTCCCCAATAATGCTGCTGGTCGATCTTTTTCGACTAATTCAATAAAATTTTCAGCTGTGGTTGCTGGAGGTTCGGAGGATAGAATTCAAGTAGAAACGGTTTACCTGAACTAGCCGGAGGCAATTAATTCATTCAATCATTATATTTTTTAGGGTTTTGTAAAATAATTTTACAAAACCATTCTAAAATCGCGTCCTGTCTGTCCGTCTGTCTGTCCGTCCGTCCGTCCGTCCGTCCGTCCGTGTGTCACAGCAGTTTTTCTCGGGAACTACTTAGGCTAGAAACATCAAATTTTATAGGTAGGTGTAAAGTGGTGTTCTCTTCAAAGTTCAACTACTAAAAAATTTTATAAGGTATTTAAGGGGGGTCTCCCCATGTAGGGGAGTGACCCCCCGAAAAAAAAATTTCATTGAAGGTAGCCGATATGGGTATCAAATGAAAGGTCTTGATGAGAACTTTTCAAAACAGGTCTTAGTTTGGCAAAGTTTGCTTCGAGGGGCGCACAGGCAGGGGAAATACACGAAAAATTTGTGTCCCCCCCCCCCTCGCGATTGGACACCTTCCATCCGTAAAATCTGAAAAAAATCACGAATGTAGGCCTTGATAAGTACAACAACAACAAATACGTGAGAAGTCGCAATTCACTCAACTTTGTTAGTAATAGTATGATTTATCGATTTTATGTTTTCTTGAATAAAATCTTAACGGTACCCTTAAATTCAACGAAATTCAGTACACAGATGTCTATTTATAAGATTGATCAACCCTGCAAGTTTCATAAAGATTGCATCATATTTAGCGAAGTTATAGCGGTTTGAATTTTCCTGTATTACTATGGAACAATATGCGCTGCATGTATTACTATGGCAACATATGGCTATGGAACAACATGCGCTTTTTACCGACTCAGACACTACAGTTTTGCTAGTATTTGCATGAAAATTTCAGGAATGATAGGTGTCATGAATAACTTTGAGAATCAGTTCAGCTAGTGGTATCAGTAATCGTAAAACAAAATAGTGGCTGTTTTAAATGCGAAGATTGAATAACTTTGCGTTATTTTTTCCCAACTTCAACGTTTAAGGTGCATGCTTTGAACCCTTGATTCAATTTAATGAATGACTGAAGCTGAGTACCTACAATTAATACTCATAAGTGAAACAAGTCAAGGAGGCGGGAGGGAGCTTCTAACAAAAGGGCTTTGTAACAACTCTAGGATTCGAAAAAATTGGCCATTAATCGATGATAACAGTACAGGAGAGTGGCCCCTGAAAAAAAATTCATCAAACGTAGCCGATATGAGTATGAAATGAAAGTTTTCATGGGAGCTTTTCAAAACAGTTCTTAAACTGTCAGTTTTTGCTTCAGTGGGGGCACAGGGGGGAAATACATGAAAAATGTGTTTCCTCCCTCGCGAATGGACATCTGAAATAATTATCAAGGGAGATATTTATGAGTAGAACAATAACAAAAACCTCAGAAGTTGAAATTCGTTCAACTTTGTTAATAATAGTATGGCCTTCGAATTTCATAGTTTCTCCAATAAAATCGTCATTGACATGCTTCTTGACTTTATTCAATCTGGTGACTGCATTTTGAAAATTGAATACAAAACCCTTCTGACATGAGCGTAGGTCTGTTTACCCAACTTGTTTCTATATATCTTTTTTCACTCTTTAATTTTTCTACTACTTCCATTTAAATTCCCTTTTTTCGGCTTAATCTTCTTCTTTGTAGCACTACAGCCCCTTTTGGGCCTTCGCTTCCTGCAACCAGCGTATCAAATTGTCTCGGTTCATTGATCGTGTCCTCCAATTTTAAAATCCGAGCAGCGATGAACTGTCTATCTCTGTCAACCGTGTCAGACTAGCGTTTCCTCGGTTTTATCACTTACCTAAACCCTTCAGTTCTTCCAACGAAAACCATTTTGGGCATCCGTTGTTCGTCCATACGATTAATATGGCCTGCCCGTTGCAGCTTCCGCAGTCTTTCAATTGTTGCGATAGCTCATAGTTATATCGGATTCGATATTGGTGCAGATGCTCGGGTTAGGGTCCACGTTTTGCATAACACAGGTCTTATTACAGATTTGTAAACTTGGAGTTTTATTTTCCTATATATGCGGCTGGTCTTCAAAACCGTTAAAACTGAATAGAATATTTTATTTGCGAGCTATACTCGTATTCTTTGGCCTATTGCATCCCTTTCATTACCGGTTCTATTTCTTTTGGCGTATGAATATACAAATTCGCCCAAATTTTCGATATTGTGATCATCAAGAGCGACTTTTTGTATATATGAACAATTTTAACTCGATTGCGTCATGAGTTTTGTCATATTCTCATTGATGTGTCGGCCCACTAGTTTTGCTTCGCTGTTGAGTTGCAGCTAAGGTTCTCTGGTGGTTTACCGCGACCGCGACAAAGTGTTGATGTCATTCGCATAGGCTACTACTTCGCTCGACTTGTATAACAACATACCTCTTTTATTGACACGTCGGTTTCTTATATCGTATTCCAGAAGCAAATTGAATGGCGATTGAGCTACTCCATGTTCCTGCCTTGGTCCGATATTTGTGTCAGAGGCATCGATGAATTAGCTATCGATCCAGGCTTGGGAGTTTGTTGACCTCATTGTCATTTTAGTGAAATGCACCAATTTGGGTGGGGTACCAAAGCCAAGCATTATTTGGTACAGTACGTTACGATCAATAATATCGCATGCTTGCTAATAGTCACAGAAAATTTGGTGTACCTCTATGTTGAGTTCCCAGCCTTTCTCGAATACCTGCTTGACCGCAAATAATTGGTCTATCGTCGATCTACCTGCTCCAAAGCTACCTTGATAGTCCCCAATAATGCTGCTGGTCGATCTTTTTCGACTAACTCAATGAAATTTTCAGCTGTGGTTGCTGGAGGTTCGGAGGATAGAATTCAAGTAGAAACGGTTTACCTGAACTAGCCGGAGGCAATTAATTCATTCAATCATTATATTTTTTTAAAACTACTTCAAGCTTTTGGCATAAATGACCATCTGCTATAGTGGCTGTCTTCCTTCCTCTCCAGTTAGCTATGTTGGGTCATCCACAACGGTTATACCTCATCATTGAAGGATGCCATCTAGTGGCCTCCCTCATTGATCCACTCTCGGCCCCGTCTTATTTGTAGTCTATGTTAGTGACCTACCTTCGACCATTAACTTCACCTGTCTCTTTTATATAGATGATGTAAAAGTCTTCATGGTTGGTGGGCGTCAAGATCTATCGCAGTTTGATCTAGATTAATTAGATCTTCCTCTTAATATTTCTTAATGAATGCATTTCTCCTTCACTAAAACTAATCCTTTCGTTTGCCGATTCTTTATCAACAAGAAACGTATCAGCACCGTGATTTATGTCAATAATTTGAAAGCTATCTTTGACTCCAAACAAAAATTTGACGGTATCGTTTCTAGAGTTTCACAGATTCCCGGATTTATTTAGTAGCGCTCCCATATATGTTATATTGAATTTCCGCTTTTTCAGTATTAAAAATAATAATCCGTAAAGATGGGTCTGCATATTTTACAAGATCATTTTTCAAAACTCTCATTCTTGGAATATGAGATGTATGGAGTTAGTGTGATTTAGTGCCTTAACTCCTTACTCAAGCTAGTCTCAATTCTTATAAAATTTAGAAATCAAAATTTTCGCATTGTTTTTTGGCAGATGATGGGATGTTTGTAAAGTTTGAAGAAACTCCGTGGTACTATTGTTATGGTTATCAATTGTATCGAAAAGTTAAAGTGCTTTGTCACGTGCGTACATTTTTGCGGTCTCAATTCTATGTTCTGTAGATGTCAGTGTTTCTAATAACTCTATTTTGGAAAGGCTAGAGTGCTCTTTAGTTTGTCTTAGTCGTTTGATGGAAAGCGGAACTAACGTAGTCATATAATCAGTTCATAGATGAGTATTCGATTTTTGAGCTTCCTCTACTTCTTCTTAGCACTACAGCCCCTCTCGGGCCTTTGCCTCCAACTGTCTCGGTCTGTTGACCGCATCTCCCAATTCCGAGCAACGCTGAACTGTCTTCGTCGACTGAGTCAAATCAGCGTTTAATCGGTTTCCCCACTGGCCTCCGGCCTTCAGTTCTCCCAACGAATACCTTTTTAAGTTCAGATTTGTGAATTTAATGAGTGGATATAAAGAAGAAAGAAACGCTATATAGTTTCCTCGTTTATTTTGTATCTTGTTTCCTTGTGAGTTTATTGTCGAATCTAGTGTTTTGTATCGTCATCAATTGCAAGCGTCTGTGGAGTCTGTATTTTTTTCCTATTAATAAAAAGCGCCTGGGTTTTGTCGGGGTTAATTTTGTGATTTACATTCACGAAAGTATCCCAATAAAAAAATTTACTGAGCGTTGCGATTTTGAAGCAATAACTCTTAATAGTCGTGCTGCAGCAAATATATAGGTGTCATCAGCGGATAGCGATAATTTTACTATTCAAAGCAAAGTGGGAAAGTCTGCAGTAAATATATTATAAAGGACCGGTGAGATGGGAAACTCTCATTGCGCTGTGAGCTGCTTTTCAAATCGACTATTAATAGTTTGTTAACATGTACATCATATAGTTATGAGCTATCTTCAAAATATCCCATCTAGCAACGCTATTATCATCCGGTCGTTGATGTCAGCAACATTAAACTCTTCCCATCCCGAAACAAAACCAGGCTGATCTTTGTTCCTTGAAATGAATCTGGTGGTTCCCCCACTCTCAATGTATGTATATGTCATGATGTTGTGATAAATTAAATACGGAACTGATGAATAGTACTCCAATGCTTTCCTGTACTAAATCCTTGGTATGACATACATACATTCACGGAGCGACAACAACTCCATTTCTTCGATCCTGTGCACCCTTAACTAGTTTTCCGCTCAGGCTTGTTGCCTGCCTCCTCATCTCATGCATAAAATATTCAGAGCCAGAACATATCCTAACTCTCCCGAATCTATTTGGTTGATCCTTTCATTTCACAGATATGTGGCACAGTTTCTTCTACTCGTATCTATTCCTGACATTTATGTGCTTGTCCACTATTGCCATTCTGCCTGGATTTGAATTTTTTTTTTATTTTCCACCAGGCACGGCAAAACCATTGTCCTCAAACAGTCGACATATATACTAATCCTATCTCGCTTTTGAATTGTTTGCATGGTGGAAATCCTTTGTTTCCTTTTCACTGGCATGAGTTCGTGTGTAAACTATACCATTTTAACGCTATTGTACATTTGTTGCGTGTGCGGCAGACAGGATGAAGGCACAATGTATCCATCGTTGCAAAGGACTTAGTTGAGGAAATTTGCGATGCGCAATTTTTTTCCTTGCTTCCTTCCCGGATTGTTGGAAAAATTTGCATCTACATAGACCAGATTCACTAATTGCTTCTACTCCAATCCAGAAGTATTCAAATATGCAAGGCCAAGGATATATGGGAAGTAATTAAAAATCTTACAAACAAAAAAAAAAAAACAGAGAAAAGCTTGAACTGTTGTCTTGCACACTTACTAATAGGAAAGATTATGACCCGACTTACGCGAAGTATCCTGGGCCTCCTGAATTACTTGTGTTGCTCTACACATTTCGTCGAGTAACGACAACAATAAGACATAATTGAGAAATATCTTTTTTCATTCTTTACCAAGGATTTATGACTGACAGATAGCATTGTTTATTTGAAATTTATTCGTGGTCAGAATGGACGGGAATGTTGGTATCTTCTGTTGTTCTTTTCAAAAATTCACAGACATAAAAACTAACAGGCGTACACACGTGCGTTGTGTTGTGAAATAAATTGGTGGATTACAAGAAAGTGTAGTGGAAGTAATGTTGTTTTTTTGTTCTTTTTCACCATGACAAATGACGAATTTAACGAATTTCCACTGACATGTAGTACAAGTTCGTTGGCTCACAAATCTACGTCGGGAAAACAGCAGACAATGTGTCTGTGCTGTTGATGAGATGTTGAATGATAAATTGTCATTGTAATGTTTCACGAACAAATTTAGCGGTTTTACTGAGTGGAGGGAAAGATGGTTTGGTTTGATTAGGATTCAATTAAATTTGAAAAATGTTTTTACTGCAATAAAATTGGGGTTAAAGTATATGAAGAAGAGGCTCGTGAAATGCAACATTTATACTCTTGAAACCTAAAGTTGATTTCTCCTATGAAGCAAGGAGCAGCGATGAAACCCTTTTGAATAGAAGGGGAGTCGTATTTAGTAGACAAGTTACCGCAGGCGTGATACATGTTGCTTTCCTTGCTAGAGAGCGCCGCGCTATGTACCTGCGTCGAAATGAAGGCGTGAGGGAGATGGTTGCCCGCGAGGAGAGACAGTGCACGCGAAGGGAAACTGGACTGTGGGGCTCATCCCGAATCTGAGACCGTGACTAAATCGAAGAGATGGTGAGACTGACTTCTATCTGATTCAGCGGTCATGGGTATTTTCAGTCTTACCTGTATAATATTGGTAAGCCAGGGTCCCCCGACTGTCGATTTTGCCAAGGAAAGGAAAATTATACCTGCCCCACATTTTTTTGCGTGCGAAAAATGGGGCAGGCTTTGACGGAACCCTTGCAAGAAGGTGGAAGAGCTCACCTTGGATAATATAGTCGCGGTGATGCTTAGATTGGTTGACAAATGGAAGCATGTAGGGCATTATGTTCGTGCAGTCTTAAAACATAAAAGGGAACGCTTGTCTGGCAATGCCTCTTCCTTCCTCACCTCCGCTAAAGGAGGGATCCACCAGGTTGAAGGTGCCTGACAGCGTATCACAATACGTTAAGACCTGGCCCGAAGTAATGTGTCTAACGGTTCCAGGCTTTATTCTCAGGTTGACATGGGAGATGTTCAGTGGGTAATTTAGTTGGTCGCGAGCATGGGAGCCTCAAACTCAGTGCGGAATGGCATTCGCCTTCCCACCACAAAGTAAGCAAAGTTATTGTCCGAGAAGATAGTGCAATATCTCAGAATGAAACCAGATGATCATGCAGCTTTAGAAACTAAATAGATAACAAGTTAAAATGTTTACCCTTGAATCAAATACAATACTAAAAATCTAAACTAAAATTGGCCATAAGGACAACAGGGAAAGCAAAACGTGAAAATGTTGCTCAGATGAAAAACTTCAAACTCCCGCTCCTAATTTTGTACATAAAAGATTCATTTTAGCTGAAACACAACAGTAATGCGACATTTATCCAAATTTTGGGATGGAAATAGCTAGAAAAGCAGCGCAAATAGTACTTCGATGGTAAAATTTGTGTTTGATATTCTGTAAGTTATTCGATGTGGGCCTGTGCCGTAACGCCCGTCTGACTACGTCAACACTAAGAAACACGTGTGTACTTGTCCTGAAGTCCTTGTGAACAAATGTCCTCCTCTTGTGTTTCAGGGCAATTGTCCATCTGAAGAATGAACAAAAAAATTTCAGTCAGTTGGTGCCTGGCATTCTAAAGTAAGACATAGATTGTGCCACTTACATGCTTTGCATTTTATTTACACTTTAAGGCATGAAATTGTTTTATTAGTGAAGTGCAAAGTAATCTCTTAATAAACACTTTGTGGGTGCTTTCATTATGAATGAATTTGAATGTATGTATATACAAAATATACATGCTGCCATGTTGCTTACTTTCAAATAACCTAAAATTAAATAGATAGGAAGATGAAGCAGCCAGCTCTTCATATGGCTTAATTCCTTGCAACATAAAAAAGTGTAAAGACTACGTCGTCCTACAAGTAATAACAAAACGTTTTATCTATTAATTAGTGATAACCTTTATTTGCCTGGAATATCCACAAGTAACAATGATTCGATGTTGTCTTCTTTCAAAAAGAGAGTCGTGCTTTTTCCTTGCTTCGCTCGTTCTACTTCGATACTCGCACGACTCGTTCGGTTTCGATGCTTGATCTTCCAGTCTAGTAGAAAGAAGTTTTGTGTTGCGGCCGGTTGCTACATCTGGCAGGTGGATGTGTTCGAGGCTGCACCCGGTTGCTACAGGGCTCCCCTTCTAGTAATTGCAAATTGCAATTGCGATGACGTTTGGCTGGTAGGTAAGTCCGGACTATTGGTCGTTGGTGTGAAGGGCTCTTGATGTTTGCATCCTAGCTGACTCAAATATTACACGGTTGAGTAGAGTGTGACTGATTTACGGGGTTGTTTTCAACGTGAAGTCCTCTTGCAATCATTGTGGGAGCTTACGAAAGGAATGGCGTGACGATTTTGCTAGAAACTGTGGCCGGACAAGGAGTCTCTGATGGAAGAGAATTGTTGATGTTTGCAGATGGTAATATCTGTTGTGGTGACTGCACTTGTGACACTAGAACTGGGTTGTTACTGCTAGAACCATAGTTAACAAGGAATGTTGGTTTGGGGCGTTCCGTCGAAACGATTAACTGTTTGCCGTTCACGTCGATGGTGAAATTTGTGTTTGAGATTCTGTTAATTATTCGATGTAGGCCTGTGCTTTAATGCCCGCCTGACTATGTCAACTCTAAAGAACACATGTGTACACGTCTTGAGGTCCTTGCGAACAAGTGTACTCTGGTTGTTTTTTAGGGAAAAGATTTAGGCCTGACTTTCGCATTAGTAGTTCGAAATTTTTACTGAACAAATGTAAATCACTTGGGCAATTGTCCTCGACTGGAAATTCCCCCGGGAATCTTAATGCTGCGCCCAATACTAACTCCACACTGCTAGCTCCCAAGTCATCCTTATAGCTATTTCTTAGGCCCAAGAGTATGTCCGGAAGTAGACTAGGCCAATTCCCGTCATCTTTGTGACATATTATGACGGCTTTTAGTGTCCGATTCTACCTTTTCACTAGTCAATTCCATGAAGGGCGTAAAGGTGACATTCTTGATTTATTGGTTCCAAAAATACTAGTCAGTGACCTGAACAATTAGTCAGTGACTCAAATTGTGTTCCCTGGTCGGTGACCACAATTTTTGGCGCTCCGAAGCGAGACACCCGGGGGTCGTAGAAGGCTTTAGCTACTCTATCTGCGGTCTGTTTTTTCAAACTGTCAACGGTCCTTAAAACGTGCCTGAATCCATCCATTTGCGTTAGTTGTCCGACTTTATTCAAGTGCACTACTTGAAAGCGTTTGTCTGGGACTGGAAATGGTTGCAAAGCGTTTACTGTATATCTGCCGACTTTTGATCTTTGGCAAGGAAGGCAACAACGGCACTAAAGATGCATGCTCTTTCTCATTCTGGGCCAAACGAATTTTCGGGCGATCGCACATAACGTTGTTCTTGCACTTGGGTGGGCACAGCGGTGGAAGGTGTCGAAGGTCCGTTTACCAAGCACAATTGGTTTTGTGAGATCTAATGACAGGTCTCAGTATATTTTTCCACTTTGGGTATTAATTGGTTGGAGTTGCAATGGTGTCGAGTTGATTCGAATAAGGGCTTTAAGTTCGGGATCGTTTATCTGTTCTTTGATAAGCTCGTGATTTTCAATTAATAGCGGTAGTGATATGGCGTCTATGCGGGACAGCAAATCTGCGGTAATGTTAGTATTGCCGTGAATATGTACAAAGTTGGTGCGAAATTGGGCTGGCAAGTCCTAGGATTTGTAATGAAAGCAGGTATTTTTGGGCAAAGTTATATTTTTTCATCTACATAGCTGCCTTTGAAGCCTATATTCTTGATACAACAATTTTCTAGCATTTCGATGCCGTTTCTATAGTACGAAACTTGCAAAGCATCAAAATATGAATCGGTATTCGCAATAACTTCCTCTTCAAATCTGATTCACATTCCCTGGGGCCACTTGAAACAAATAATAGTCGGTGAGGGGCAAATCCAGAGAATACGGTGGCTGAGCAACCTATTCAAATTATAATTGGTCTAATTTGGTCTTCGCTTTCAAGAATGAGTGAACAAAAAACTGAGGCCATCACCTTGCTATTCAGTCACTCTATATACAGCCTTTTGAGCTCAGGCATATGGTAATTTATCTATGTTTCATTTATCATTACAAAACGTCGAAAGAAATTTCCTCAACTACGTTGCAGACATTGAATCATCAACGTGCTCCTGGTTTTGGTCGACGGTCAGAAAACGCGGCACCCATCACGCCGATACCTTTTTTATCTTCAAAATATAGTGCATAATGTATCTTGCCTGTTTCTTTGAGATGCTCACGAGCTAAGCTAACTCGTGCAACTTCACTTGATGATCACTCGAAACGATTCAATACACTTGCCTTACTATTCCCACACTAGTAGCTTCTTTTGCATTTCAAAGTGAGGTGCTTCTTCATGTGCTTGTATAATCTATTTTGATTACACTAAACTACCAATAAACTGTTGTTCTCAAAGTGGCAAATGTGAATTAACATTTCTCAATCCATAGCAATGATTGTTCAAAATTTTTCTCATCAAAAACCATGTTTGATCAAGATGCAATATTCCTGTTTTTTTCAATTTTTTCCCAAAGGAGCAAGTAGCATCAATCTAACGATTGTGAATGAATGGACTAAATGTCCAGAGACTTCAGAGACAAATTAATGAGGGATGAGTCTCTCAAAAGTAGTCTGTGTGGCCTAGTGGTTAGAGCATGAACGCATAAGCCGAAGGTCCAAGGTTCAAATCTCGTTGGGGGCAACGTGATTTAGTTCAGGGGATTTTCCGGACAGACTATGAGTGTTCACTCAGTGGTGATATGTACTGATATAATCAGATCATATCATAGCTGAGCAGGCACACGGGAGCATGGTACTGACCAAACCAAATTACGAAAAAAATCAATACGGTCATGAAAATGAGATGCTCTAACTATCTCTAAGCGAAGGCCCGAGAGGGGTTGTAGTGCTGCAAAGAAGAAAAAGAAGAGTCCCTCAAAATAAGTAATGTTAATTTTCCAGTGTTGTTACGAATGCGATGCTGTTAAAGTTTTTCCCTATCCAACGCCTTGGAGGCTAGCTCCTCGAAAGTAGCTTTCTCGTTATTGAGGGGATACTAACACAGATGAGGATCAGTTACTCCACTTTGAAGTCTTCCTTTTACAAAATCCTCCAAATGTAGATTGATTACCGTAGTAGCTTGTTCGCCATATTTGATTAACGCAACTTCGTGGCACCGTTTTAGTAGCTGTCTCAGGCGTGATGTAAAAGCCACGAGAGTCTCGGAGGCGCCCTGTTCAGCTGTAACTAAGCTATTTATCAAGTCTTGGTAAGTCTCTCTTGTAGAAAAAATTGGTTTAAAAGTTTTTCTGCAGCTTCGATGGTCGTGGGGATGTTTGAAGCGATAAGTTGGTAACTTTCACCTCGGAGGCGCGTGGGAAAAATGTGCATAAAGGCCGACTGTTCTGGAGAACTCAGACATTGCCAGACTCTTTTGCTGCCGCCTATGAATGTTTGTAGCTCAAAAATCAATTCCCCTATTAGCTTGGCCACTTTTGTATAATCTGCCATTTCACGGACCTCATGTTCAGGCTTTTCGTTTACCATGGGATCAGTTTGAATGGATTTCGGACTTTGCGTACCGTTGCCCGATTTTAAAGATAATCTAAAGTCTTCAGAAGTGATGAAATTGTCCAGCGATTGGGATAGGTTTAGTAAGCTAGTGGAGGGTCGGTGTAAAATTTCGCGGAACTGCCGTATGTCTTTCTTAAATCTTTTCGTGTCAATGCGAAATTAGTTCACGCGTTTGAGACGTTGAAATTGAAATTTTTCAATGGTGTCGGCTGGTTCAAATACCGACGTCAGTTCCGGAATCGCAAGATCTCGCAGTACGTTACCCTCGGTTTCGGCAGAAGTTTCTGACTTACTTCTTGGAGTAGGCAGTATTTTTCCGCTTCTTAGGGTAACACCAGTCGTTTTTCCGATTGGAGTAGACTGACATTGTTGTCGTTGAAAGTTCTTTCGTTCATAAGTTCAATTTGTTAATCAGCGTATGCACATCGTCGTACGATTATTAACGTACAATGGTTTATTTGCCTCTATCTCGCGAGCGAAATGTTTCATTAGGTATTTTTAGCACAGTTTAGTTTAGTGTAGACTTTTTCTCAAACTTTGAATTTTCTTCTCTTGTAATCAGGGAATGTTATTGGTTGAATGTTATAATATTATTAGTGCTTTTTATTATAGTTTGGTGCTTCTACCTGGGGTTAAAATTTAAGTATGGGCCGTGAGTACAGAAGTGTAAGGAGACGATATTACAAGAATAAGTAGGATTGGATTCTGCGGCGCCATGAGATTATGGCACCTAGTTTTATTGCGATGCAGCAAAAATACTGCAGTCCACGCAAACCGAAATCTTACCGGCTGCGCAAATTGTTACGATCTGCGACGCTACGCATGAGTTGTATGCAATAACTTGTATCGTCCTTACACTTATATCCTGTGCCTCTACCTTTACCTTTAACCCAGTAAAAAAAACTTGGGGAGATAAGAATTTAATTATTTATTAAATATATATATTTTAAAAATGACATTTTATATAAAGTGCATCATGGCTTCCGGACGGTGTAGATAATTTTGCCGTCCTGCTTCAATTTCGAAATGTGGTCCCGGAGCTCCTTCTTTCGTTGAACGTCGCAAGTCGCGTGGTGCTAGTACAGCACTTGGAACGACATGAATTTTCAACGACGAAAATTTTTGGGCCACTAAGAATTGGAAATTTTACCCTTTTCCAGCTAGCACGGGCACTTTACAGATAAATCATTTCCTGCCTCGACAGAAAAATTACCACGTTAAAATTTAATTCATCCACAAACATTTCCTGGTCGTTCCAGGAAGACGTAAACGGAAATTTATCGACAAGATCAAGAAATTTGCACTAGACTTGGGACAACTGCCAGCGTGTAGAATAGCCACTTTGATGGCGAAATTCCGAGTTAAAGTTGCCGGCAAGCTGGCGACCAGGTGGCGGAAATGACGTGCACAATAATTTTGTATTGATTGATGTTGAAATTTGGACTAGAATATACCCCCATTAGAGAAGTTCGATTAAAATATCTGAGCAAAGATGGATTGAATTCTATTTTTAATTGATTGCGGGTCTCGCGCGTATACCTTCCGTGGCGACCCGTAACAGACTCCCTGATTCGCGCCAGTAGCGGTTACGAACAATCACCGTATGGTACATGCTGCAACGGCGTTTCACGAGCCCACTCATCCATCCACTGGAGATTGCATTGCGACAATGCATTTCGTGGATAAGCTGCGTTATAAAGGAGTTGCCGTATATATGTTTTAATTTCGAAATGTTACATCGTGGCAAAGTTAGGATATGAACCTGCTTTGCTGATAGTCAAGAAGCTAACTCCAGAAAACCTCGACTCGCAAACGATTGCTTCATTCCGCATCACCACCAGTTCGGATATTAAAGCCCCGCTTAAATCTAATTTCTGGCCTCATGGTGTTTTTGTTAAGGAGTTTGTAAGTCAACCGCGGAAAAATTTTCGGTCGGGTGTTCGTTGGAGAGACAGAATATGAGTAATTCTCTTAATTTATATTATCAAATGATCGCGGTCTAAGAACCAAGACCAATGAATTCCGACTTTCTTCTATTGTTTCTCTTGATGACAACGTGTGTTTATCGGAATCATGGCTGACCAAGGATATATTGGATGTTGAAGTTCTTCCTTCTCATTTAGTATTTCGTAAAGATCGTAACCGTTTAAACTCTGGCAAGTCTGATAGGAATTCGTAAAGAGACTTTAATAGCTTCCGTATGCAATTTCAAGGCGTCACCTCCAGTAGAATGCATTGCTGTGTCTGTTACCTTCTCCTCAGTTACAACCTTAGTGATTTTGTCTGTATATATTCCCTGTGGAAGTTCCGTTCTTGTTTATGAAACATTCTTTTCAGAAATTTCTTCATACATTTTTAGCAGCTTTCCCTCTTCATTGCTTTTAATTTGTGGGGATTTCAACTCACCCCATGTTGTTTGGAATAGCACATTTTCCGAAATTCTATCTTTTGACAATTATTCTGTTACCCTTTCCTCCTTCCTTTCTTTTCGTTCACTTTCACAATTAAATGATATCCCTAACGTTAACAGTAAAGCTCTGAATTTAGTTCTGTCTAATATACCGAAATCTTGTGTCTCCCTGCAGGCTGCCTTTACCCCCTACGTAAAACCTGATCCTCATCATCTTCCGCTTCATTTGCTGATTGTTCTGGCTCATGATCTTGTCCAAAAAAAAGTTATCCCTTCTAGCTTTAATTTTCTAAAAGCCAAATATTCTGATATGGAGTTAGAATTAAATTCTGTTAATTGGTTTTCTTTTTTTCGAAACTTAAGTGTTGATGCAGCGCTTCAAAAGTTTTATATTTTTCTTGAATCCGTGATAACCAGTTATACACCGCTCTATGCACGTAGAAGGTTAAAAGATGCACCTTGGTTTAATAACAACATCGCTTCAGTCTTAAATGCCAAGGACGCTGCCCGCAGGAAATATCACTTGACAGGCTCTGAGGTGCACCTACGTTGTTATAAAGGTCTAAGAACTGAAGCCAAAAGTTTAATTAAAAGTGCTAAAAGCCATTGTATTGATCACGTGGAGGGCTCCATAAGGTCGAGTGCTAAAAAGCCTTTCTGGGCATATATAAATTCGGTTAAAAAGTCCTGCGATATGCCCTACTCAATGAATTCCGATTCTGTCTTCTGATAATGGGGAAATTTGTGAACTCTTTGCGCAACATTTTTCTTCTTTTTATAGTAAGACAAGTGGTGCAGCATCCTCATTCATCGATGGTCCAACCTTGAATTTGCCATTTGCATATGTGAACCCTGTTGAAGTTGAATGCCTATTACATGGTCTGGATGGCAGTATTGGTTGTGGCTCAGATTTAATTCCCAATATATTTGCTAAATCTTTGTCGTCTTCGCTGTGTGTTCCTTTGTCCATCTTGTTTAACCAAAGTCTCACAGATGGTTGTTTTCCTGCACGCTGGAAAAGAGCTAATGTCTTTCCTATTTTCAAATCTGGATATAAAGCAAGCGTGTCCAATTACCGCCCCATTTCACTTCTTCCCTGTTTTAGCAAAGTTCTGGAAAGAATTGTATACAAACAAGTTTATCCTTTGTTGCTTCCGTTTTTTGCCAATGAACAGCATGGGTTCATCAAAGGTAGATCAATTCTTACCAACTTTTTATCTTTAACAAATAAGAATGCTGCTGTGTTTGATGAGGTGAACCAAGTAGACGTTATCTACACAGAATTCTCTAAGGCCTTTGATTCAGTTGATCACCTGATTCTTATCCGAAAATTGAGTAATTTTGGCTTAGGCAGTTCTATTGTACATTGGTTCTGTTCTTATGTTGCTGATCGGAGTTGTGTTGTTACCATTAATGCCCATAAATCCTCTCCATTTTATCCCTGTTCTGGAGTTCCACAAGGCTCCATTCTTGGTCCTCTGTTGTTTCTCGTATTTATCAATGATATTCCTTCCCTACTCAACTCCCGTGCACTCATGTATGCAGATGATTTGAAAATATTCAGGGTGATCGAATCTGTCAATGATTGTATTATTCTGCAGAAAGACTTGGATATACTAGCTGGCTGGAGTGCAACTAATCGGCTGAAGTTAAATGTAAACAAATGTTTCAAGATGACTTCCTCCCTTAAAAAGTCTTCTTTTGATTATAACTATGCGATTGCTAATGTTTTTTTGAGAGCTGTGGTGTCCCACAAGGACTTGGGAGTATTTTTTGATACCAAGCTTCATTTTGGACACCATATAACTCATCTAGTATCTAAAGCATCTCGTATGTCAGGTTTTATCCTCAGATCCACAAAAGATTTTAAAGATATTTCATCGTATGTTTGTTTATTCTTTTCTCTTGTTCGAAGCATATTAGAGTATTGTTCGCAAATATGGAGTCCGCATCAACGTTACCTAAGAGATGCTATTGAAGCTGTGCAACGTAGGTTTACTCGGTTCCTTTTTGTTAAATTCCGTATCCCGTATTGCGCTTATAGTGATTGCCTGTCTTTTCTGCGCATTCCTTCATTAGTCTCTCGCATAGTTTTTCTCGATGAATGCCTTCTTTTCAAGCTTTATCACAATTTGCTTCCTATAGGCCTTGGCATTGAAATTTCTTCCTTCAATACCGGACGTCCAACTAGATCCTCGGTAGTCTTCAATGTTCCCTTTGCTCGCATTGATATTTTATTTTTTTCGCCTGCTGTACGACTCCCACGTTATCATAACGCGCTTGGTCTTGGTTTAATACCGCTGTCTTTTGCTCAATTCAAAAAAAACTGAAGGAATCGGTTCTTCTGTTTAACTTCGAAGAATAATTTTTCTATTTCTAATTAATTTATTGTATTTTGTACGTAGTTTCCTTTTTCATTTAATTTTTTATTATCCTTTTTGGATATATTGATTGTTTGTATAAACTTTGTTTTATTTTTTGTTTGTCTATAATGTAATTGGATTATATCTGTTTTATAGTTTAAATAAATAAAATTGTAAATTTAAAAAATATTTTTTTAAAATTTACAATTATAATTGGATCAACATTATGATGATTTTCGAGCAGTTTGCTTAGGCGACTGCTCAATTACCACATACCGCCAATCTTGAACGTTACGATTTGAACCGAAGATGTCGTCTTTGTTTTCATTAGTCTATATAGTCTTTTAGAAGATCTCTTCTTGGGTATAGGTCAGTCACGCGAGTTAATTCGCTTTTTCATTATGAAACTTATAACTTGGACGCCCTCTTTAGAAATCAATATCGTAAAGCATATTGTGGTCTCTTGTATCACATACAATTTTACCTTGCCATTCAAGCTATCGACAAGGCACTGATTTACGAATTTCCATGTAGTTTTCGGACTACAAACTGTCTATCTGCTTCATTCAGGGCCCGTAAATTCCGGTTTCAAACTTGTTCCTGTATATCTTTGCGGCGAAAGACCGATCTATGATTCACTCCACAAAAGATCTTTTGCTATGGCACCAAACAGTAAGTTTTCGTTCCCGTTTTGTAATTTCTGAATATTTTTGTTCCATTTTGATAACATGCCCACGTACGTAACCATTGAAAGTTATCATGAGTGAAGAAGAAACTTCTGAGCGAAAAGTCAATCAGTGCAAACACCATTCCCGCATCTCACAGCAATTGTTTTTGTTCGCATTTTTTTTTCAAAGTTAATTACCATGCTTTTTTTATATATTGCTTATAAAATTAATTAAGGTAGTCGCGTACTTCTTCCTCTTGTTTGTAGCAATACTGACCCTCTCGGGCTTTTGCTTCCTGCAAAAAGCGCCTCAAACTGTCTCGGTTCATTGACCACGTCCTCGAATTTCGAAATCCGAGCAGCGATAAACTGTCTTCGTGACCGATTCCGACCAGCGTTTTCTCGGTTTCCCTTCTGATCTCCTGCCTTCTGTTTTTACAACGAAAACCTTTTTAAGGTATTCCATTCCCGCACCTCACAGCAATTGTTTTTGTTCGCGTTTTTTTTTTCAGAGTTAAATACCATGCTTTCTTTATATCTTGTTTATAAAATTAATAAAGGTAGTCGAGTACTTCTTCCTCTTGGTTGTAGCAATACTGACCCTCTCGGGCTTTTGCTTCCTGAAAAAAGCGCCTCAAACTGTCTCGGCTCATTGACCACGTCCTCGAATTTCGAAATCCGAGTAGCGATAAACTGTCTTCGTTGACCGTTTCCGACCAGCGTTTTCTCGGTTTCCCTACTGATCTCCGGCCTTCAGTTCTCACAACGGAAACCTTTTTAGGTATCCGTTCGTCAAAATTTCATACAGCTCATGGTTGTATCGAATTTGCCATTGGTCCTCGTCTAGCTTCGCTGCGATTATTCGCCTCAGGACCCGATGCTCGAAAGCGTTCAGTATATTGGCAGATGCTTGGGTTAGGGTTCATGTTTCACACTCATAGCATAACACAGGTCTTATCACAGATTTGTATGCTCGGAGCATTGTTTTCCTATGTATGCAACTGGTTTCCAAGATTGTCAAATCTGAATAAAATAATTTATTTGCGAGCTATATCTTCGGCAAAATTCGTCTCTTTCAATACTGTTTCTCGTTGTTTTGGCGCCTAAATATACAAATTACATTTTTGATGCTGTATTCACCAAGTGTGGTATTTTGTATATTTGAGGTATTTTTCCTCGACTGCATCATGACCTTTGCTTTATTTTCATGGATATGTAGCCCTACTAGTTCGAGTTTCGGGAAGAGTTCTTTGGCGGTTTTTAATAACCGTAACAAAATGTTACATGTACAAATAATTACATGTACAAATAATTCTGCGAGCTACTGTCGCAATTGTTTTCACAACAATGAAGAACACGAATTCACTCGAAACCACGGGAACCCAACAAGAATGATCAACATCTGCAAGTGACGTCACTCCATTCATTAAATTTGCTCGAATCTACCAGGTACCTCTCGGTAGAACATTCACCAACGTACGAGAAATGGGTGAATATGTAGAGACCCTATATAAAGGCGAGCTGAATGAATGGGGGGATAATCAGTCATTAGAACCGCGATAACAAACAAATGCGAAAGTGTGGAGTGAGAATCGATCGAGTAGTAGAGAAGTGTGTTTCGTAATAGTGAAGTAATTTAGAAGACAATTGCGATGATAAATTTATGGACAAGTGTTAGATAATTTTAATAGTGACAATTAAAATTAGTGAAAAGTGTTAACTGATTATTGTGCATTTTATTTAATTAAATAAACACTTTTAACTTAAATTTACTATCGCAATTGTCTTCTAAATTACTTCACTATTACGAAACACACTTTTCTACTACTCGATCAATTCTCACTCCACACTTTCGCATTTGTTTGTTATCGCGGTTCTAATGACTGATTATCCCCCCATTCATTCAGGTCGCCTTTATATAGGGTCTCTACCTATTCACCCATTTCTCGTACGTTGGTGAATGTTCTACCGAGAGGTACCTGGTAGATTCGAGCAAATTTAATGAATGGAGTGACGTCACTTGCAGATGTTGATCATGCATGTTGGGTTCTCGTGGTTTCGAGTGAATTCGTGTTCTTCATTGTTGTGAAAACAATTGCGACAGTAGCTCGCAGAATTATTTGTACATGTAATTATTTGTAAATGTAACAATATCGTCTGCATAAGCTACTACTTGGCTCGACGGGTATAGTAATGTACCCCGTGTAACAACAAGTAGCTTTCTTATAACGAATTCCAGAGCCAAATGAATAGTAATGGAGCCAGCCCATCTCCCTGCTTTAGTCCGGATTTGTGTCAAAGGCATCGTTAGTTGGTTATTGATGCGGACTTGGGAGATCGTCGACGTCATTGTCATTTTGGCAAAACCAACTGATTTGGCTGGGATACCATTGCAAAGCATTATTCCATACAGTACGTTATGATCAATACTGTCGTATGCTTGCTTAAAGTCAACAAAAATTTAACTCCCAGCATTTCTCAAGTACCTGCTTGACAGGAAAAAATTGGTCAATCGTCGATCTATCTGCTCTGAAACCACCTTGATACTCCCCAATAATACTGTTGACGTATGATCCGATCTTATTTTCTAAGATCTTTGAAAATACTTTGCACACCGTACAAAGTAGTGATATGCCTCTATAGTCTTTGCACTGTTGCTTATCACCTTTTTTGTGGATAGGGAATATAATTGATTGTCTCCACTCGTTCAGAATATGTTCTTGTTGCCAAATGTGTTGGACGACTTTTTGGATGGCTTTCTGAATACCGGTGCCACCATATTTGATGAGTTCCACTGGAATCTCATCGATGTCTGGCGCTTTATTATTCTATTGGGCCCTGATGGTGGAACAAACTTCATCCAGAGTATGTGGGGCCAGTGGAAGCTCTCCGGGGATATCGATTTGCTCTGATGTTCTGGAGCTGTGAAGAGGATTCAGGACGGCCTTGAAATATGATGCCCATCTCTCCTTGATCCTGTTTTCATCAGCAATGATGTTGCCTATGTCATCACGATAGAACGTGGTCTTGAGCTGATTATGTCGTTTCATACTTTTCACTGCTTTATATGCTTGCCTTGTGTTGTTGCTCACTAGACTTACATCGGTACTTCTCAATTGGTCATTACAGTATTTTCTTTTCTTGATTCTAATTATTTTCTTCGCTTGTTGTTAGATTTTCATACTGTTCTCTCTCCGTCTTTGTTTTCCTTCCTAAGTATTCTTTGTCGAGTGCTACTAGCACAACTAATTTTGTCAGTACAAAAGCATCTCCTAAAGTATGGGAAATTAAAAATTTCTCATAAATACGGGTTTGTACAAATGCTTTTTATACTGATTGTCCAAAAAATCTTGTTTTCTTAAAAATACTTCGCTAGTTAGAACAAGTCCTGTTCAAGCCTCACTGAAAAAAATATTTGATAACTGAACGGATACTAAACATCCGTCTTGGACCCATTTTCTTAGGATAATGTTCAAAGCTTAAAATTTCATGGAAAAAAATTAGCACCAACAAAAACGCTATTGTAATTTATTGCACAAACTACTGAAACGTAAAACATTACCCTACTGTAAATACATGCTTACATAAAATCAGTAGACTTCATAGTTCACATTATATTTTCATTTAGATTTTCATAGAAGTGACACATAATCTTTTATAACATTCCATATCTTTCCCCACAACATTAACCCAGATCCCATAAATAAGTTGATTTAAAATTTATACACAATAAACTCATTCTCAGAGAAAACCATAAGTTTGAAAACATTCCAATGCAAACCCCGAACATAAATTGCTCCTTGTTCCGTTTAATCCTGCTAACATTTATGCGAATATGTGGTAGTCGGATATCATAAATGAGTTCTTCTTCCACCACTTATTCTCTCTTAATTTCACAACCCCACCAACAAATAACTGAACACCTAACACAGGAACGTATGAAGTTTTTTGGCGTTCGTGTTTTATCTGAGTGTATTGCGTGCTTGATGATTTTTTTCTTCTTTGTTTTTTGGTGAAATTAAAAACATCAACAGAAACACCAAAAAAATTAATGACCATACAAATAAACAAAAAACTGTATAAATTCGTTTTGGTTGAAATGCCTCCTCCTCCCCCTTTAGTTGCGGCGAAGGACGAATTATGTCACCGGACGGAAAGGGTTGCATGGATCGCAATGAGTGCTTGGATTTGCCGTGTTTGAATGGTGCGACATGTATTAATTTGGAGCCACGTTTGCGCTACCGTTGCATATGTCCGGATGGCTTTTGGGGAGAGAATTGTGAACTGATCCAGGAAGGACAAACGTTGAAACTGAGCATGGGAGCACTTGCCGCCATACTTGTTTGCCTACTAATCATACTGAGTGAGCAATTACTAACTTTGAAATTTTATTCTTTCGCTCGTATTAAAAATTGTATCTTTTAATGGTAGATTTGGATAAAAATTTATGTATGAATGTGTTTATGTATGTGCCACAAAGAATCTTTTAAGAAATTTTTAAAACGTTCTGTAGTTAGTCTATTCCTTGCATGTCGTAAAGCACAGATATAAGTTCGCATGAACGTTCTTTAACTATACAATCTGACTATTGAGATAAATTCCGAAAATCGGGAAGGTATGTACCACCACGCATTCTCTTAAACTTACTCAACTCTCCCCTAACGACTTTTCTTTGCAAGAATGCAAAGTATCTGTTTCATTACTAACAAAAAATTACGTAGAGGAGATGGTATAACTCAAAGATTACTAACCAGCAATATCCTCCGACACGTCCTATTCCTCCTCAACTTCATCCAAATCAGCATCCTTATCTCTTCATATCCTTGAAACATCATTTTCAAATTTCATAAAACATTCACTGAAAGAAAATCATATTGAAACGACCAAAAACGATCTTTCACAAACAAAAAAATTTCTAGATGTCCTGCTGGTTACAAAATGTCGGGTAGTAGTCAATGTATAAATGACAATGAATGTCTGCAATATCCTTGCCAAAATGGTGGCAGATGTCATGATTATAATCCTCCGCGAAAATACGAATGTATCTGTCCGATGGGATTAACTGGGATGCATTGCGAATTGGAATTGTTAGCTTCTGGCGTACTAACACCATCACGTGATTTCATTATAGCTCTAGTCCTGTGCACTAGCGCACTAATCCGTAAGTATGAAAAGTTCTAAATGTTCTATATATAAATTATATGTTCCATTTCATTTGAGTATTGAGAAAGAATTTGTGGGGATGGGAAGTATATGTTACTTATATACGGATAGTATGTAGAAATGCATGTATGTATGAATGTTGTTGAATTCAATATATGGCAGATTTATTGTAAATTTCCATTTTGCATTTACATAAGCTCTGGAAATTTATAGATAAATCGATAATGAAATATGAGACAGACGTAGATGCATGGTAGCTAGTTTTTAAGCTCTTAGGCTTTTAGGCTAGAGTTACAATTGCGTAATAATTTAAGATGTTTGGGGTTTGAAAATTTATTGTCAGATGAAAGTTACTGGCCTAAAGGTAAGTGAAATTATTTCATATCTGAATAATCCCTATATAAATTGATTTTGAGAATATTTCACAGTTTTAAAAGTGAGTATTTAGTTTTTCTTTTGATTTTGTTGAAAAAACTTTTAATGACAAAATTGACTATTTTTCATAAAGTTCACTAAAAATATTCATCAAGCTAACACTTGCCCAAAATATTGGCATCAGCAAAAATTAATTTGCACTCCCATATAAAAGTTCCTAATTGAATCCATCCTGATAATATGTGCTGCTTTTTTATTCAAGAAAATTGTGCATAACCAATTTTATTATTAAATAAAATTGTTTAATTACTTTTTGAGTGACCACCCAAAATTCTACTCCACATGGAGGAAAGAATCAGCAAGGCTGTCGAGAGGGAGGGAATCCTTCCGGGCCCGGCCTCCCTAAAGGGGGGGTCCGTAGGCCTTATTCACCAATAAAAAAATGTTGTATTTTCTTCTCCTGAAATTCTTACCACTTGGAAAAAAATGCCTTATTATATATAACTTTCTTTATTAGAATGTATGCGTTACAGAGGCTTTGAATATAGTAGGTGTTCTGACAAAGTCATTTCACCATCGTTTGAACATTAGTTAAAACTATGCATATTATCGTATTTCTATGTGATTATTACAATTAGCTAGAGGAAAACTTAGGCAAAAACCTCTACTGAACTTATACTAGCTTAACATAACTTAACTTTCTACTTAAAACTAGCTAAAATCTATGAGGTTAGGTTACGGCCAAAAGATAGGTGGTAGCAACTGCTGATTTTCAATTCGCCAGGGCATGTATTAGCGGATTGGGCGAGTCTTTTGCTTTCGCGATTAATTTGTCACGGCGCGATGCAGCGAGCTGACGAATCGGACTAACGCCAGCAAGGCTGTGTAGCTTTTCAGAAGAGAAGTAAAACGGTTTATTAAGTACCATTTTCAGGTATCTATTTTGGGTGATCTGAAGCTTTGTTACTAGATATTTAGCACATTGGATCCAGGTAGGTGAGCCATATAGGATGATTGGTTGGATTGCCATTTTGACGATGAGGACTTTGTTTCTGGTGTTGAGACGTGAATTACGGTTAAGAAGGGGGTAAAGCGAAAGCACGGCCTTAAACGCTTTGGAGCTAATATGCTCGATATGTCTTCTGAAGGTTAGTTTTTTGTCGAATATAAGTCCAAGATAATTAAGATCTTAACTCCAGGGAATAGTTTGCTCTAAACAATTTATTGGTCGCTTGGGTAGGTGAGCAGGCTTACGCTTCCTGGTGAAGTATATTGACTTGATTTTTGCAATATTAATTTTAACTTTTTTCGATATCGCAAATGTACACGAGAGTTGCTGCGGCTAACATCACCAACACCGACCAATGCCGAACATATCATGCGAAAAATTTTGAGTAAACTTAATGCTTAAAATTTTTCCAAACATCAGTTTTTTCTTGGATGACGACCGCGGTCGGGCCCTGTACGTGGAAAGAAGTCGCTTGTACGGGCATGTCACCAAGTCCTTCTATTTGATTCCCTATTCGAATATCTTCGGCGAAAAATTGTTTGAAGAGGAGTTGAAACGCGTCTCCTCACACATTAAAGCCAGGCATGATGGCTTTTCAACTAATACGAGAACTGACCTGCATATATCAAATAAACAGTGACTTTAGCACCAAGAACGAAAGAATCGCTCAATACTCCCTCAGTATGTAAGGAGCAAATTGAAGAATTCACAAACACTATCTGGCAAGCTATCGAGTCTAGCGTTCCAAAACGATCAAAAGCTTCCTATAATTTAATAAAATTTGATGAAGAAACCTACAAGCTAATACGGAAGCGTAATTCTTTGCGGCGTAAATGGCAAAAAACCCGCATTAGGTCTCTCAAAATTGGAGCTAATATCCTCACTCTAGCAATTAAGAATAAAATTAAGGAGCTCCGGAATCTCCGATGGAGCAACATGCTATCCAATCTGAACTACAACTCGCGGAAAGTCTGGTTTTTAAATAGAATTTTTAAGCGAAAGTATCATGCGTTACCGCATTCGATTACAAATAACAACGAAGAGCATATTTACTCTAATCAAGGAAAAGCAGATATACTTGCAGATAAATTTAAGCAGTTCTATAATATCTCCAATAGGTTCTGCAAGAATTTAGCAGAAATGATGGTGGCCAGAGCTTTGGAACATCAACCTAAACAAACATCTTTACCTCCTGGTGCATTAATAAAAACCAGGGAGTTAATAAGTTTACTTAAAAAAGTTAAAAACGGTAAAGCACCAGGTATCGATGGCCTACCGAATAAAGTACTTAAAAATTTACCCAAAAAAGGAATAGTATTCTTATGCCACCTATTCAACGCATGCCTTAGGCTTTCCTTCTTTCCATCCATCTGGAAACAAGCTCTAGTCATACCTATCCTGAAGCCTGGAAGAGATCCGCACTCCACTGACAACTACAGGCCCATTAGCTTACTACCAGGATTAGGTAAGCTCTTTGAAAGAATAGTCCCGAAAAGATTAAATAATTTAATGGCTAACAATAATATCTTACCTGATTTCCAATTCGGCTTCAGAAACAGACATTCGACTGAGCATCAGCTCCTCCGTGTTACAAAGGACGTCAAAGCAGCGATATACAATAAATTGTCTGTAGGTTTGGTGACACTGGACATAGAAAAAGCCTTTGATACAGTCTGGCATGATGCTCTGGCCTATAAACTTCAGAAATATAAGACACCCCCATACTTGTTGACCCTTTTACAATCATTTTTAACTGATAGGAAGTTCCAGGTCAAAGTAGGAGAAAGCATTTCCCCAGTAAAAAGTAAATCTGCCGGTGTTCCGCAAGGCTCCTGCCTAAGCCCATCTCTATATAACATCTATACGTCTGACTTCCCTTCTTTACCAAACTGCCAAGTTTCAGCTTTCGCAGACGACATTTGCATTTACAGTATAGGCGCAGATCCAACTTCCATTGTTTCCAGCCTTGAAACGGCGTTAGAACTTACTTATCAATACTACCATGGATGGAAAATTAAAATAAATGTTGCAAAAACGAAGTCAATATACTTCACCAGGAAGCGTAAGCCTGCTCACCTACCCAAGCGACCAATAAATTTTTTAGGGCAAACCATTCCTTGGAGCGAGGATCTTAAATATCTTGGACTTATATTCGATACAAAACTAACCTTCAGAAGACATATCGAGCATGTTAGCTCCAAAGCGTTTAAGGCCGTGCTTTTGCTTTACCCCCTTCTTAATCGTAATTCACGTCTCAACACCAGAAACAAAGTCTTCATCGTCAAAATGGCAATCCAACCGATCATCCTATACGGCTCACCTACCTGGATCCAATGTGCTAAATATCTAGTAACAAAGCTTCAGATCACCCACAATAGATACCTGAAAATGGTACTTAATAAACCGTTTTACTTCTCTTCTGAAAAGCTACATAGCCTTGCTGGCGTTAGTCCAATTCGTAAGCTCGCTGCATCGCGCCGTGACAAATTGATCGCGAAAGCAAAAGACTCACCCAATCCGCTAATACATGCCCTGGCGAATTGAAAATCAGCAGTTGCTACCACCTATCTTTTGGCCGTAACCTAGCCTCATAGATTTTAGCTAGTTTTAAGCAGAAAATTAAGTTATGTTAAGCTAGTATAAGTTCAGTAGAGGTTTTTGCCTAAGTTTTCCTCTAGCTAATTGTAATAATCACATAGAAATACGATAATATGCATAGTTTTAACTAATGTTCAAACGATGGTGAAATGACTTTGTCAGAACACCTACTATATTCTAAGGCCTCTGTACCGCATACATTCTAATAAAGAAAATCATATATAAAAAATAAAAAAAAAAAATCCTTAAAAGTCGTAAATTAGCAAATAACTGAATTTAGAACCGAATTGTTTGGAATTTTTTTTTTCAAGTTTGGCGTATCTAATTTACCGTGCTGCTCGTGCCGCAGTTGAATTGGCGAATTTACACGTGGCCGCAGTCAAGTTTGCGACCAGTGGCCGCAAACAAATTAGCTGGATACTGTCTCAGATCCATCGGGCTCAACCTGCTACCCATTTTCATTTTCTATACGAAACACATTTTATCTATGTTTGTGTATAAAACTCATTCCATTGCCATCCATCGTCAAGTGCAGATGACCTACGCACTGCCGCACAGCATTGCCACGGGTTTCTCGCCAGGACCAAGCACATATTTTTCATCTGCCATACATGATTCGCATGATCTTGTCCCTTGAACTATCGATTGATGAATTATTGCATTTCTGAGGCGAAGCTGATGGGCATGCATTGGTTTTAGATCATGCTGCTTGGTTGTTTTGACATGTGCAAACCTCTTTAGTACATTTCGGCTTCTCTCTTTGTCGCGTCCCTTTCATCTAAGAAAACCTGTTTGCAACTGGCAGCATGCTGAAGCGTGTGAACTTGCTCCATGTAGGCGCTTCTTATGACTATTGGCTACAATCGCAGTGCATCTGACATTCTAGCCAAAGTTGTGGCCAAGACTGCAACATTTTGTGATTATTTGTCGTTTTCACAATGTTGTGCGAAACAAAAAAGAAAACAGTGGCGATTGGACATAATAACACATGATTAAGTAACAATCATTCATTCATTATAACACTTGATTAAGTAACAATCATTGATTATCATTGGGCATCGAGTGGGAGAATTTTGCCGATCGTATAAAGATGGTGACGCAACGGCGCATAAAGTGGGATTTGAGAATTTTTGAAGTATGTACGTCCCATCGCTGCGTGCAATTTCCGAAGTTCTTATTCATATGGTCATGGTGAAGCTCTCAATCTCCAAATCGTTGTACGCTATATATTTTACAACCACGAATGTTGTTTCCTGACGTTATGTCGATGTCCACTCTTCTTCCATAATACGTCAAATATTGGATTTTCCAATCGCGACTTGTGAGAACAATATTCTTATCATGTTTTTCATCTCTCAGTTGCTATTAAATTTTGTAGAGATGAAAGTGATTATCGGTAAGAAATTTTTTCAAACTTTAAGACTTTACAGAAATTACAAATTTAACAAATTGTTAAATATTTCATAAATCCTCTAGCTATATATCATTAAGCAAAACCGAGAGTAATTAAAACTAAAATTTTCATATTAGATGCATTATGTTCAAGCATATGTCTGGAGCTCAAAAGCGCAAAGAATGCTTGGAGCGAGACAAAAAGAAAAGGAACATTCTCAACAATAAAGAAACCTCTTCGGATATAAGTTCGGATCGAAAAACTCGATTTTTAGAACTGTTAAAGCTTGTCAGTGTGCTGATTATATGATTTACATTTAATATTATGATTTATCGCTTATAGATCTTGCGCATTATCTTATCCATGAAAACAACGTTCTACCCGTCTCTTTGGAAAGAGACGAATCAACGAAAGCTGCAAGCAATGACGTAGTTATTGAAACTTGAGAACTGAAAACTCTGAAATCGACATTGATCATGGTTCACCTTCAATGGTAACACAATCCATGCGAAAGACCCAAGAAGAACAGCTGTTTCTTTATGATTATGATATTGACTTTGTATGTACTGAATGATATAATTCATCGAGGTCTCCAAAAGATACCGTCTTCTATTCAACGTGATCGTAACGATGAGCCATTCCCCACCGCGCTTTTATCGAAGACTTTGCTAAATAGCGAGAGAGTGGAGAAAGATTTGTTGGTGCGGAATAGCCTTATGAACGCTTTGTATTGCTTACCTTGTCGTTTGTTAAGTACCAACCCTTTCAATCGTCCAAAAACTTTGCGGTTCTACAGGGTACTCGAAAAACCCAGCTTGGAAAAGACTGTATGATAAGTTATCAGTTCATGCAAATAATCCAGACCACATGCAGTCCTACGTTCAATGGCGCTCGTTGCAGATTCGACTACGAGAGGGAACTTCAATTGATGCACTCCTAAATAAACAGATCATCATTGAAGCTAGAAAATGGCACGAAATTTTACGTCGAATCCTAGACACCATTCCGAAATACGCACAAAAATCTGAACTTTCCACTAAACACTTTGCCACATTCTCTACCTAAACGAATCCAACCAAATGCCAACCTAAAATCCAACTTTCCGCCCAACATAAACCCAATCAAATACCGACCGTACCGTAACTTTTCGCCCAAAACAAATGCAATCAAACACCAACCCAAAACCTAACTTTTCACCCAAAGTGATCAAGTACTCCAGCCACTGTGAAACTCGAGAAAAACAATGCTACTAAAATATCAGCAACCGCCATGAAATTCGCGATGGCGATTGCACTGGAAAAGTTTCCGACACCAAACTAGGGTTCCTTCGCGCAACACACCATACTTTCACCTCCGTACAAATGAAACCAACTGCAGTTCCTCGCTCCACCCCATGGCGGAACTGAAAGGGGTACAACTGCTATTGTGTGGTTGTCATCTCCGGTTCCAGTGAAGCGGACGGGGACTGGTGTTCCCGGGGTACCGGATCGCTTTGAAAAAATACGAGGACAGGAACTTGATCCGAAACAAAGTGGCTTTGTGATTGTTCAATAACAAGATCAACTCATTGCTGTGAGCCTGAACCCTGGAGGTATACTCGGGTGCCACGGGTAGCTGATGAGCCCCCATCTTCGAATGGTCAGCTAATTGGTTGCGTCCCTCCGAGAAGTATCGTGGTGGCTGTTGGTTGAAAACAAAGGTTGGCGTTGACCATATAGCGTCAGATACAGCTGGGTCTCGTATCTACCAGTATGAAAGTTGAGAGTTCCTTCAATGTAAACTGGAACCGATCTTGGGGCTGATGATTGGCGCTTAAACCGATCGCAGTCTAATGGTGAACGTGAGGTTAGGCCTTAAAAGGCAGGTACTCACGTTAATCATACTTGCCGGTGTACGATGGTTAATACACATTAAATTCACTTATCTTACGTTAATCAAAATATAAATTGATAGAAAATTCTACTTTTTGAATGAAAATTGAGAACTTGCGCCTGCTCTACCTATCTATTATGTGGGGTCCCATATCCATCTCCGCCAATGGTATCCACGATCGCAATCTATTGTTTCTAATTCCTCGTTCAGATTCCTCCGTCCAAGTTGATCTTTTCCGCACCTTCTGACTCCCGTTGCCTTGTCCTCTGATCTCGTATTGTTGTTCTTTTTTCTTGCCGCTCTCAACAATACTTCCTTTGCATCTGCCAGCCAACCCAAGAAAGCCATCCATGAACCTTCTTCGCTTATATAGAGTTTTCCATTAAGGACGTAACAATTTTCAATAAAACGATTGTGAGGCGTTCTGTGTGGCTAGTGGCACCGTCTTGTTTAAACCATATATTGTTGATGCAAAGCTCATCTAATTCTCGCCATAAATAATCTTTCAACATAGCGCGATAGCGCTCTCCATTGACGGTAACATGACGGTCATTTTCATCCACGAAAAAATAAGGCCCAATCACACCCCCGGGATGCAAACCACTCCAAAGAGTAATTTTTGCGGATGCAACGGTGTCTCAAAAAGCACATGTGGGTTTATTGCTGATCAACAAAGCATATTTGGCTTATTAACAAAGCCACTGAGCCAGATATAAGTTTCATCGCTGAAGATTATTTTACGATGAAATTCTTCATTTTCTTTTGTTTCGGCGTTTCGAATGATCTAATGGGCTTAGCTCTTGAGTCAATTTGATCTTATAACCATGTTGACCCAAATCTTTTGGCAAAATACGTCACAGTGTCGTTTGAGTGATGCCCAATTCTTGAGAGCGACGTGGAATCGACTAATTTGGCTCATTTTGAATCGATGCACTTACAGCTGAGATATTTTCTTCGCTTCGAGCGGCATGGCGTTTTTTGCATCGGAACGTCGAATATTGCAAATTTTGACTCGAACTTATCCACTAGAGCATGCACAGCCTGTCGGGTGGGACGATCATTACAGCCGAAAATCGGAGTAAGCGTTCTTAAAGTTGCGACAACCGGCCGAATTTTGGTAAAAATTTTCAAGCGTTGCTGGTTCGTGAACCTTATCGCAATGAACATTTTGACTTCAACTAACATTTTGACATTGATAGCTCATTAAATTTTTAAGGGTGCGTTCATATAAGGATACGAAATTGTCATGTCCTTAATTGAAACCCCTGTATCACCTCAAATGTAACGGATGCCCGCTTTAAATTCGAGGTCAGCTTGAATCGTGGTTAATGCAATTTTTGTTGGAAATGCGGTTCCATCACCAAGAACACGAACCTTTTTCAACCGTATACATATGCCATTTCTCACGTGAAAAATCTCCGCTGCCATCCACCATCTGATTGAGATTGTCAAAACAGCTGATGTTTCAAAACGTTCCCATGACGATTTTCGAATGTTTGTATTTTTTTCAATTTTGTCGATGTTGCCGTGCCGGGTGCGTACAGTTTACATATTCGGTGAGCATTTGATATGATTTGTGATAAACTAATTCAGTATTTTCCCTTTGCCACTTCGAAAATTCCATCGTTAGACGCATTTCATTTTTCTTGTAATTCCAAATGTGTAAACTTTACTATAACTTCTAGCCTAATTTCATTGTCTATGAAAAAGCGTTAGAAAAACGGCAATGAAGACCCAACAGCATAGTCATCATAAGCAAATCGTAGGTATGCTCAGTAACGTAGTATCATTTGCATCCCAACAGTATTGTCATCTGTTATTGCATGCACTGGAAGTCTGATCATTGCCTTGACTTTGCTGCTGTGATTGCTGCCGTTGATTGTACGATTGACGATGGTGATCGTTATTGTGATACCTACATCCTCGATGGCTGTAAGGTTGGCGTTTGTGATACGAATAATTGTTGTTTGTCGATTCGATGTTATAGCGTTGAGTATTAATTCCTGTATCTGATGTCTGATTTATTATGATTATGTAGCTGACAAGTGATTTTGTTGATTTCGACTACTGCCGTTACGATAACCATTATTCGAGCGGCTGTTGTGGTGGCGTGATATTTGTACCAGATGTTGTAGTGCTGTAGGGATCGTTTGCTGCTCAGCCACTGTTTTCCTGCTGTTCCATCAACTGCGTCTTCCGAATTATTCTGCTCTTCACTCGACTATCCTTCCGGCTCTAACGATATGATATTATTCTTTTCCGTGTTAGTATCAAGTATACTGCCTCGACTTTTTTGACGAGAATATAAGTTAGTCATTTTGCATTTGCAGTTCATTGGTTAAATGAAATTCCGAAACCATTTCTAGTTCACCAAAGGCATACTGGTGCTAAGTTGATTGTAATCATCCTTAACTCCTTCATGATATATGGGACATCTTGGTTGGAACGACTTTGACAATTTTCTTTGCTATGCTGGCAATTTGTTCTGCACCTCATTATACTTGTAGTTCTTCCAAGAAGCGAACAAATATCTGGCCCAGCAGTAAAAATGTAGCTAGTGAAATAATTTTGTTTCACCTTTGGCGGTCTCTAGCTAATTTATTTTGCTCTGTTCTTAACCCGGGAAAGGTAACCTGTCATCTTGACTCACGGCAAAATTTCCAATCGTTCCCCTCTCTCAATGACTGAAGTTATACTCGTGCATATGAGCGCTCAGATAATCTCAGCCAATTAAGTTGTGCACGTGAGCCCGGCGGATGCAAATCAGAAAGTTGACTCTGTCGTTACGTGAGAACCTGTTTTTAAAAACTTAGTGACTCGAAATGACTTGGGGTTACCTTTCAAAGTAAAATTTTGCAGGTCATTCTGACTCATGGTTACCAACCATGAAACTTTATGAGTCATTTTGACTTATGAGTACCATCAATGGCACTTATGAGTATAAAATATTATGAGCCTTTTATGTAGTAATGAACAACTTGGCTTTATTTCTTCAAATAATATGGCGGGAAAAAATATTTCAACAGAGAAGGAGATTCTCGAAATATTGGAAAATTTGAATTCTGACGATGAAGAAGGAGAAAATAATTCGCAGTCAGATACTACTTCTGGATCAGATTATGAGTCTGTGCTAGAAAATTACATTATTGGCGATGAAGCGCTGATGAACACAATCCAGAATTTAGAACAAGGCTCTACGTCAAAAGAAGGAAGCATCCAGGAACACAAACAAAGAAACAAGGCTCCGGTAATAAAGAAAAGGGGAGTCTTCCAATAATCAAATTGAAGATAGCAGAGACGAAACATCACTCATCCTATGTTGGAGCGAAGGTACTAAATTTGGGAGAAATGGCTACGAATGGAAAATACAACCGAAATAAAACCACAACACACGAACTTTTGGTAAAAAAATCATCTATACAGTGGTAGGTATATCCTGCGTTGCAAGCTCTGCGAAAATACCTTTAGAGTGCTTTGAAAGTTTTTTTTCACAAGACAATAATTCTAGAAAATACGAATAATCAAATTTAGACCTCATGTCCAATGCATAAAGTGCAATGTAAAAGTACAACTGGTAGCCTGATGAAAGATGAATTGATGGGACTCTCTCGTTCTCTATACTATGCAGCAACTAGAAAGAATAAACATCGAAATTCTCAAATTCTGCATAACCTAGTGTAGAGTGGCAATAAACATCGTGCCATTCTGTCTAACGCTAGATTGAAGTTTTTGCTACGAGCCTTACGGATCAATGTTTGGACTACGAGGGATCAAAGAAATACTACATTAGCTCCCATTACACAGCTTTGGGTATGTCAACAACTGCAAATCAAACTATCGATCAGGATCATATCTCACAATAGATGAGCAGCTTGTTGGATTTCGTGGAAGTTGTCCATTTTGAATGTACATCCCGAACAAACTTAACAAATATGGGATCAAAATAATAATGATTTGCGATAATGCAATAAAATATATATGCAATGCTATGGTTCATCTTGAAAAAGGATACAACCCAAGAGACGAAGCTGCTGGCACCTACTACACCCTCAAGCTTTCTGAACCTTTTTCTGGGTCCAATAGAAACTTGACCATGGATAATTAGTTTTCAAGTATTCCTTTAGCAGAAACACTGAAATACCACAAAATAACTATGATTGTAACGGTTCAGAAAAATGAAAAAGAATTACCTTCAATGGCAGAAAGCTTGACTCATCGGGTTTTTTTGTTCTCAAATACTATTACAGCAGTTTTTTATAAGCTAACAAAGCAGAAACTAGTAACCCTTATATCCACCGTTCATGAGTAGTAGCTTTCCAACACATATTCGGAAAAGTGAATCACTGGAATAAAAATCAAGTTACGCCATCTGTTAGATTATCCGGTACCCCTATTATAATAATGTAGTTATTGGCTGGATTTTTTATTCGAGTCATTGAAGTATGTTAGGGCTCTGTAATGTTTCGTTTAGTGGTTTTTAAAAACCTTTTGAATTTTTAAAGCAAAATTTCTAAGGTTATAAAGTTATCTTTCGTTTGTTATTTGACTCAATCTACATTAAAGTGGTTGCAATGAGAACAAATTATTTTTATGTAACAAGTAGGCGTTACTTTACTAGATGACTGAAAATAAATAAATTAAAAACAAAATAATATTGTTAATTTTGATAAATTATTTTGAAAAATTCCTAAATATTTCATCATAAAATTACCTCTGAGTCAAAATGACTCACGGCTACCAACCCCAGCATACAAAAAAGGTTTACCTTCCCCGGGTTAAGATTATTGCACAATTTTTCTATTCTCGATTAGATTAATTGAGACTTTATGCATATCTTGCGTGATTCATTATGAGGTTTGGTTTTTAATCTCAAATAAAAGGCATGAAGTTGAGTTTTATAGTAAACATTTTATTTTGAGTCGAAAATACAATCTATAGCGTTTACTGTTTAAAGATTATCTTGTTTAAATGTTAATCATGGCTAGCCGTAAATGGTCCATCCTGAGGGTCCAATTTTGGACGACGCGTTCCAACAAACCGACCGGTATCTCGTGAATGACTCAAGTAATGTTGGCTTCCTAAGCGTCGATTGAAGTTGGCTTATCCCTGAATACTAGATACTTTGTGTAACCCCAAAGAAAATAATCTAAAGGTGTGATATCACATGATATACTTTAGGGAGCGAATCTACTAGTCCAAACTGTGGAATGAGATTCTCACCAAAATAATTTCTCAGTATGTCCACTGTTTCTCTCGCTGTAGGCAAAGTAGCGTCATCTTGTTGCTTCAATTTCAGTTAGCAAAAAATCTCTTATCACGGTGCAATAGCGGTAGCCATTGACGGTTACGTTCTGACCGGACTGACTCCACCGGCCTACAAACCAAACCAAACTGTTCATTTCTGTGGCTGTAATGATAGCTGTTGAAACTTTTTATCTTGTTCATCAATCTAAACATGGTATTCTGTTTATTGACGCATCCATTGCGCCAAAAATGCGCCTCATCACTGAACAAATTTTTGCAGATTTTTATTGAGCTGATTCAGAGCCCTTTCGCCAAAAATACGACGCAAAACTGTCACCTGGCAACAATTCTTGCACGAGTTGAACTTTGTATGCCTTTAAACCAAGATCTTTATGTAAAATATGCCATGCCAAGTTTTTGCGTACGACAAACCAAGCTGTTAAGAACAACGCCGAATCGATTCGTCACGGTCTTCAGCCACACTCTCAGCTAACGCTGCTATATTCTCTTCACTACGTGTTGGATGTGTTCTTATCGGTCGAATATCATCAATGTATGCTGGGTTTCAAATTTGCGGATAGTATTGGCTATAGTGGTTTCATTAGATCGCTGATGCATACCATAAGTTGCAGTAAGAGCACGAAAAACATTTCTCACAGAACGGTGATTTTCGTAATACGGCGAAACAATTTCGATACGTTGTGGTGGTGTAAGTCTTTCCATGATGATTTGACAAATTTACAGTTTGATGGAAGTCACGCGAAAATAAAACCTCATGATGAATCACCCTTTATAAATATACCTATGGCACTTAATTTACAGTTTAATTGATGGTTTTATTTCCATGCGTTCATACGTATTCTTCAATCATGATTACAAGTGGTAGTACCTTGTAACAACATTTTATAAAATCTTACATGGCTTCTCTAT
Organism: Odontomyia ornata; assembly: GCA_963969285.1. Taxonomy (NCBI): domain Eukaryota; kingdom Metazoa; phylum Arthropoda; class Insecta; order Diptera; family Stratiomyidae; genus Odontomyia; species Odontomyia ornata. Next base: position 27,516,760 of record OZ017740.1, on the reverse strand, counting down.
TTTTTCGAGTTTCCAGGAATGTTTGAGGGCTACAAATGTAAATTTTATTTTACGTTGAATAGCTTTTGCAAGTTCAAATATACAAAATCATGACACAATTTAAGAGTTCTACTAAAGTTGCGTTAAAGTATTGCAATTAATTGACTAATGTACAAAAAAAACAAGCGCTAGTAAAACTTTTAACCTTCTTGTAAGACTCATTAAAAAGCAAACTAGAATAGTTTAGTCATAACCCTCTTTTGGGGAAGTTTAAATGCACGTTGTTCAGTGTTGTGGCTACAGTGCATATAAATTCACAAATTATTTTTTTTTCAAATTTCAACCGTATCCATTAGTGCGTTAGTATTGAACATAAGACGTTTACTATTTATAATTTGAACTCAAACAAACAAAATGAAAATAGTGTTTAAAATTTTGACGGATGTATGTAGTTTTATAGTTTGAACAAGAGTTTCGTGATCGCAACTGTACTTCACGCTTTGTGTCAAGTCACAACCAAAAAAGGAGTCGAATCAGGACTGGATAAACAGAACGTCAAATTTGATAACTTTAAATGAAATTATAGAATCAATCATTCTTTATGAGAAAATTTCCAAATAAACTCGAAAATTGAATGATTTAGAAAAAAAACTTAAGTCAAATAATTCAAAGGATATCAACGATATCAATCAAAGAAATGATAATCAATCCAACGTCATCATCAGCTAGATGAAAATTAGATGATCCACATGTTTCTGACTGATGTCTCTCTTCCAAATATTTCATTAAATACCTGACAGATCCAGACGACACAGATCCTTTTCACATACACACGCGTGTAATGCACATGTTATCCAACGTATAATTTTAGCATATTTATTATCATGCTCACTGGGTTTAGTTACCTCCTAACCAGCCGCCAGTTTATTGCTTGGCGGGTCTGGCGGAGCATCCTTTGCTCCACCAATGACACACACACGATACACATTAATACATTGCCTGGGAGGAGTACAAGGAATTTCGCCAGGCGCAAAATTCGATTAATTCTGCTGTTGACAAGCAAGCGAACGAAAACACCATAAATAAAAAGGACAAATAAAGCACGAAACGACACATTCGAAAGTTGAAATGACGGCAGCAGAAGTACCAAAAGTACAGAAAATACTTGAAATCCTTGCGTGTTAGGCTGGATTTCGATTCTCTTTTGAATTAAAATCTCTGTGATGTAGGTAGGGCTGGAGAGACGCGTACAACGAAGGATTCGTATGCGGACACATATATTCATTTCAGAAAATCCATTTCGGTGCTGACTGGTTGGAATTGGTATTGCTTAAATTTCGTTCGTTTTTCGTTGTTTTTTCGATAGAATCCTTTCGTGGGCTGTTTCTACATTCACGATGAATAAATAAAAAAGATGTCTGGTATTGCACTGGAGTTTTTATTTACAGTATGTAAAAATATTCATCTGAATTGGTCTACGAGATACATTGCATAAAAGTTTCCTTAAAAGCATTTTTAATTTAACTATCGTATCCTTGCAAGGATAAAGTTCCCAGTGGATCTTTTACAACAACAGAAAAAAACACCTACTATGTGGCCTTTAAAAGTTAAAGACAAAAATTTATCCTTGCGTCTCGTTAAACACGCCAGCCCCTATCGCATTAACAATTTTTTATTCTTTTCTAAAAAAATTACCACCATATTTTCCAAGACTTGGTGAACGTCCTGTTTTCAAAAAGCATCACTTGTTCATTTAATTAAAACAAATAAAATGATTGCTCAATGTACAAAAAGAATGAAGCGGACGAAAAAAGCAATAGACGAAGATTGAGTGGGCATTCCTTAAGATTTAACAACTTCTAAGATGGAGGACTATTAAAGCGAATTTGAACTATATCCTTGGTCCAGCATATACGAGTACAGCTGCTCGTAATGGGAAAAAGAAAAGCACTTAGCTAGCATCAACGCTGTGAATATTTTCCCAGGAAAACATCGTTCGTCCGTTTCTTGTCGTCAATATCGACCAGGAACAAGAGGACATAATTCTCAATGATTCGATTTTCGGAAAATTAGGCCTAGAACGGTGGGCCATGGGAAAATTCCTTTTCCTCTTCCGCTGTATTGTAATAATATCAAACAAAAACATTTTACGATAATTTTCTCGTCCGCCACACTAAAACCGTTTAGAGGCCAATTATAGACTTAGCTTTAACATTTAATGTAATCGTCGATGATTGCTATTTATTTCGTTGCTGGGGCAAGGAAGCGCCACTTGAATAGGATTTAGCGGTATAGCATTAGCACACAATAGCTGCCGAGTGGCTCTCCTCTCGGTGTCGAGTGGAATAATGAATTGTTCCTACTTCATAGGATAATAAGTTTTTCGTAGGATTTAATGTTGCTCTCGTAAAATTTTATTTGGTTCCTAAGAAAATTATTTTCTGATTGACTGGAAAGAGATTATTTGGGGATGAAGTACTGATTCACGATTTATATTCATAGCTAAAAGATTTATAGGATCATTGGATTTTCGGCATTTTCATGAAACGAAATAGATTTGCGACATAAGTTGTTTTATGACTTGGAAGCTGAACGTGATCAATTCGTTAATTAAAAATTAGATTGCATATAAATCCGTAAAATAAAAGTATGGATGACAAATAGGGAGGCAATACCATCTTCTTCTTATTTGTAACACTAACACTCCTGTCTAGCCTACGCTTTCAGCAAATAAACCCTCTAATCATCTTTTCTAACAACTGCCTCCTCCAATTGCAAAATTGCGTCTGGCTTTTGCTACTGGTCTGCATCCTTTTAGTTCTTCCAACGAATATGTGCTTGTGAACCAGTTGCTCATCCATACTATTCATGTGGCTGGTTCAATATAGCTTTTGCAGTCTTCTCATCGTTGATACCTCCAGCTCGTCAAATAATAAGTTGAACAAAAGGAAATTCATTATTTTTACGTGAACTTTAAAACTTTATTTAACATGTGTAGATTACAAATTTTTGGCAGTATGTGCATCATTTGGCTCTTTAATTTGCTGCCATTTCAAATATAGCTTGGTAATGCCTCTCTCATAAAAGTTCTGGTCCCTATGGGAGAACTAACTCTAGTAATCAATTTTCACAATCTGCTCTTTATGACAATGGCTTATTACAAAGGAAGTTTTGTAACACAAGAAAAGACAAACATTTTAACTGCTTGGTACCAAATCCGGATTATATAGTGGATGCATAAAAACTTTTCAGTTAAGCTCCCGGAGCTTCTAACGTGTGTGAACTGGTGTTGTCCTAACAGAATACGATGCCTTTCCCGTTGGCCAACTATGGCTGTTCACGGTTAATCGCTAGCTTCAAATGGTCCACTTGTTAGCACGCGAGGTCCAGATTTAGTGTTTGGCCATATAGAAGCAACTCATGATAAATAATACCTTTAAATCCCACCAAATGTACAGCAAAACCATCCTGGTCATGAGTCCTGGTTTAACCACCGTTTAAGCCGCTTTATCGCGCTTGAACCATGATCCTTTTCACACAATGCTGTCTTGTGTGACCTATTGCTCATCCCTAGTCACTTGCCGTTTAAGAAATGAATCGATTTCTTTCCGTTTGGCCTAGGCTTCACGAATGGAAATTCGATCCATTATGTTTTTTGTGTCAATTGGCGTGGCTCCTAAAAATCAAACTTCTTTTTGAATCCAGCTTTACACAAATATTTTAGAACTATTTTCTGTTCAATCTATAGTTGCTGGACCGCGCTACGACTGCCAACATGCCGGCCAGCTTCGATCATTTTTGTGATATTATCCATATTTTTGACGACGGACCTACCTGTGCGGAGTGCATCTTTAACATCAAAATTACCTGAACGGAATCAACAAAACCATAATCGCAGTTAATTGGGTGTACTATATCCGAACAGTAAAATTCCATTTTTAACACAACAGCGAGTAATTTTTTAGTTCAAATGGCAAATGAATTTTCTTAGGGTGGGATGGTATCTTTCTTACAACCATAAATGTGACATATTTTGTTGGATACTTTACGTCATATCGATTACTGCAGCCACCTACCTGAAAATCATGGATTTTTTTTGTCAACTCGCGACTATCTCTTATTTGCCATTTTATTGCTTCAGCTTTCCAGCCCCATTAAGGCCTTCATCAGTCCCGCGATCTTGCCCACTAGTTGCTCACCCCCAACAAGGATCTGCTGTCAGCTTCTATTTTGTCTTCCCATCGAGTCCTCGGTCTTTTCGCTGGACGTCTACCTTGTGCTCTACTCGTTAATGTTCTTTCTAGTTGCCGGTTTTCTTCCATTCTTTCCACATAGGCTACCCATTGCAAGTTCCGTAACTTTACGCAAGAGTAAACAGGTAGATCGTCAGATACTTCATGCAACTCATCGTTGTAACGTAGCCTCCAATTTGTTTCTAGTTTCACTTGGTCATAGATTTTTCGGAGCACTTTGCGTTCAGATATATCCACTGCCTTTTTGTATTCGCTCGTCAGTGTTCCTGTTTCACTTCCATATAACAGCACAGGTTTGACAAGTGTCTTGTAAATGTGGAGCTTGTTTTACCTGTGCACAACTCTGGACCTTTGAGTGTGATGTACCGAGCAATAGGCTTTATTTGCGGCGTTGATGCGGCATCTAATCTTATCCTTTTCGGCGCCTCTTTTATTCAGGTTGGCTTCAAGATAAATAAAATCATCCACCCTTTGAAGGTTGTAGTCGCCTACGGCCTGGTTTTATGCGACTGGAGTTTTCTTCCTCTTTTGAGTCAAGAATTCAGTTTTCGTTTCATGACCTTATAGGCCAAATTGGTAAGCTTCAGACTCTTGGCTCAAAAATGCTCTTTTGCCATTCAAAATTGAACGTGCCGTAATCTTGACGTCATCAGCACATGCTACCAATTGTGTGGACTTGAACATTAGTGCACCTGAAGTATCAGCTGATCTCTTCCTGATAACGTGTTCCGACGAAATATTAAAGAATATTGGGGCAAGTTCATTTCTTATTTTAAGCCGGATTCCATTATAAAACTTTTCGTTAGTTCACCGTTTGCCTTGACCAGGAAATCTGTGTTTAACATTTTGACCTTAACCATGCGGGCTAGTTTTGCTGGGACGTCAAAGTCAAACATTATTTTGTACAGCGCGTTTTTGTCGACACTTTCTTATGCTTGCTTAATGTCTACAAAAAGAGTTGGTGCACATCGATGTTATATTCCCAGCACTTCTCGATATCTGCCTTGCTGAGAATGTTTGGTCTGTTGTAGACCATCCACTTCGAAAGACTGCCTGATATGCTCCCATAATACTTCCAAAGACCGGCTTTAATTTTCTTTCTATGATTTTGGAGAGCACTTTATATGAAGTACACAGCAGAGCGATGTCCTGTAATTCGCACGCCTTAATTTGTCCTCTTTTTGGTGACGCTGGGGATAATCAACACCTAACGAATATAACTTCCTCCATAGTTTAATCGGGAGGCAGCCCCACCCTGGAGCTTCTCGCACATTGTTCCAGGGTAAGTTCTTTGTTATCTCAATTGAGGCAACCGCTATCAATCATCATTTGGAAGACGCTCTACTTTTTCAGTAGCCAGCGTGAAACTCCTCCCAATTACCAGTGCTTAAAGGAGCTGATGATAAAAATCCTTTTTTTGTAGCACTACAGCCCCCACGGGCCTTCGCTTCTTGCAACAAGCTCCTCTAACTGCCTCGTTTCATTGACCGCATCCTCCAGTTTTGAAGTCCAAATTGTGATGAACTGTCTTTGCCGACCGGGTCAGACCAGCGTTTCCTCGGTTTCCCTACTGATCACCGCCTTTCAGTTCTCCCAACGAATACATTTTTGGGTATTCGTTGTTTGTCTATACGATTCATGTGGCCAGCCCATTGCAGCTTCCGCAGTCGTACAATTGTTGACACCTCCGGCTCATCAAAAATTTCATACAGCTCATCGTTGTACCGGTTTGTAGCCCTACTAGTTTGCTTCGCTGTCGAGTTTCAGGAAGAGTTATTTGGCAGTTGTTAATGATAATGGCAAAATGTTATACTTGGCTCGGATCTGATAGTAATGTAAGGGTAGCTTCCATATGATGCACTTCACAGTCAAATTAAATAGCAGTAGGGCCAGCCCATCTACGCTTTTGTCCGATATTCGTGCCGAAAGAATTGGTGTGTTGGTTATTGATGCGGACTTGGGAGATCGTCGTCGCCATTGTCGACACTTTTCACATCAATTCAATGTAAATCTATACGAAAATTTGCCCTACACTGAGCTTTTTGAATCGTGTGGGTATTGAACTCGTTTTTTGGATAGCTCCCAAAGCTTCAAAGTGCTTATGTAAATTCTTTGTGTGTACTGAATAATGATGTGGTCGATGTGGTCCGCCATTTGAGATGATTGAGAATCAGTTTCGTTGGCCGATGCGACTTTAAACGTTTTCCAGTTTGTAGTTTTCCTTTCCTGCATAGAAAAATCAATGATGCTATTTTCTATGAAGATGTGGAATAGTTTGTGGTCGGAAAACAGTTCCTCGAGGACATTTAACTGAACATTTTGTGTGAAATTTGTTCCAATGTACAGTACAATGCTATTTCTTGATGCTTAATGTATTGGTTCATTGGAGGTATGCAGGCTAAAGTGGTTGGCTGTGATGAATATGTTGAGCTCTGTTTCGGCTTTATTGTTTCTCACAGCTCCCCATATACGATGGGTGGCATTTATACATCCTTTGGTAAAGCTAGGTTCTTTAAATGTAGTAAGTGCATTGAGATGATTTAAGAAACTTATATTTCTTGGAGAATGGTAAGCAGAAATCACAATGAACTCTAGAAAATCAGTTCGCCCTTAAACTGCTGTGGCCTCTAGTCTTTGAAGGGTGGGTATGTTAATGAGATAGTGACACACGTTTTATCTCACGATAATGGCTGTTTCGTCTCCTCTACGCAGCAATCTGTCATTTTTCTACATAATGTAGTAAGGGGTGCGTAATTGTCTTCCAGGCTTCAGAAAGGTGCCTAAAATCATTATAATGTCAAACTTATGATCGAATATAAATTGTTTTAGTTCACCAGAATACTGAAGCAAGGAATATGCACATCACGTGAAAATTGAAAATTGATTCATTAAACTCATTAGTGGTTAGTGTTGATGACATTTTAAGATGCAACGCACATGGTTTGAACCATGTATGTATTTTGGCAAACATTTGGCACGTGTTATGAGTTTGATTTTGTGATCGAAAAAGTGCCTATGTCGGAGTTGGCTGATTTTGTGTTAGTTGTGTGAGTTGGGCTGACGTTTTTTGGATTTCTTAGACAGCTCCGTAGCTTGCCGGATGTTCTCTACCACAATTGATACATTTTGGCTTCTCCTCAGTTTTTTTTGGACCGTCCGAGAAATGGTAAAGTGAATCGTGTTTAACGCATCGAGGCTGCGCATGACAGTTTCTGGAAGAGCGGCCAAATCGTTGGGAATTATGGCACATACCCTGCCCCGTACGAGGATTTTGTGCCTCCACGATGCACATAAGGCTGCAAGCAGAGTTAATATTTTAGATTTTGTCTCAGATTTAGACAGAAGGACCTTGACTACCTTAGAAAGATCCTCCCTCATTTTGAGGCAATAAACTTCAACCGGGTTGAAGCTCTGAGGCTCTTCCTTAATTTCTCCGACTGAAAGGCCACATAAGCCCTTCATGACACCATTCAACTGTGTGTCTTCCGGAAGAATGTATGTGTGTTTTTGAGCTTTTTTTACATGAGGCGTTAAAAATAGAGGCGTAAAACCTGTTTTTCGCCGATGCTCTAATTTTTAAACGCTCCTATAGTTCACCTAGCCTTTTCTTATAGACGAAACACATTGTACGTATGTGTGTGTGTAATATTTCTCGTAACATCTCTAGCCGTCTTCAGGCATGCGCAGAACTGACATGCTCAGTTGAAGGCATGTCTTTACAAGGAACACACATGCTCCGTTTTGTTAAGACAATTAGTAGGAATTTAGGTATGCCAAATACATAAAGTAAAGTAGTTCTATGCATGCCAACAAATGATGTGCGCCTGCGCGAGTACTTCAAAAACTTGGGACCCAAAAATTATCATGCCAAAAACTATCATACCTATTAAACTGGTTTAAGGAAAAATCGCAAAACCTTTCGATAATCGATATCTTAGAAATATTGCAGTTGAAGTGTGTGCACTTCCATTTAACCATGTGTAAATTACAATAGTCGCGCGACTATCTCCGCGCAGTCTTTTTCATCCCTTATACTTCCATGTACGAATATGTTCATTCGGGGATCACTTATTCTACATATCTACCTTCTATAGAGCAAACTCAAGCAATGAAGGAGAGAAAAGCATAATAGCTACATGGCAAATTTTCATTTGATAGCTGATTTGGGTGGTGGAAGAGCAGGGAAAGTCTCATCCCCTTTATATTTACTGTTAATCATGCAATCAATTTCCATCTCACCTTCCGAATCTTGAGGAGAGGCACCAGACTTTTGAGGCGAGAACATCCTCATCTTTCGTTTTTTCACCTCAGGGCTATCTTTTTTAGATTTACAGGTAGTATTAGCCTTATTATTCAATAGCAGTTTAGTAGTTCTGCATTTTTTGCAGCTAGCAGTTGTTTTTTGCTTCGTTGGTCAGCCAGCTTGGCTTTATTTTTTGCAAGTGTTTTTTTTTTGTGTTTGCAAAAGTGTTACAAACGCTTAACGTCTAATGTTGAGCTCGGCTACCAGCGAAGCAATTTTCTCATCCTTGTCTGTCGTCAGTTACGGCACCTACGCCGCCATCCTGTCCACCAAACGAAACTATCTGTATACTGTTCGATGACCGCCAAAAGCTTTTAATTCAACATAATTTCAAACCGTAGAAAATAACTTAAACTGACGCAAGTCAGCAAAAGAATAATTGAGCACTCACCGAGAGTCACGTTTACTCCTCTATTTCTATCAACTCGTCTTTTCTTCTATCATTTTCTAACAACTTTTCCTATTTTCTATCTCCTTCTCTTTTTATCTTCTATCGTCGTCTCTCCCTTTCTTGCTATCTTCTATCACCTTCTCTACACTCTTCTTTTTGCTTTTCTTCCCATTTTCTATTTCATTCTTCTCTAGCTGTCTAATTTTTCTCCAATCTAACTTATTTTCTCTTCTATGCGCTATCTACTTTCTACTCACTAGCGTATCTCAATTAATCAGCATTAATCACCAGTAAATATTGACGACTCAACGTGTCTCACACGCTCGAGCTTATGTCGTTCTCAAAAGACATAATATCGCCAAAATAAAATTAGAATTGAACTAACTGCGTCAGGAAAATCCGGTAAATTTTACCATTAATTTGTCGCTGTAGTAGATCTCAGCGACAGCGCTCATTTGTCGTCATTTCAACTAAGTAGACGTGTGTGCATTTCTGTATGAATTCTAGATGGCAGAGCTAGTGCAATCGAGTGCAGAATACAATCGAAGAGTGGTGGCGCTGAACCGTCCCCAAGGTATCCAAAATCCATAGTTTACGATATTGCTCAGAAGTATGTGGCTGCGGAAAATTGTGAGGAGGGTTTTCTAATCCAGCTAAAGAGAAGAGAGAAAGGACTCGGGACGTTATTTGGAGGGCCCAAGGCCTCATTTCTGAGGATTCTGATTCTGAGGATCCTGGAGATACACGTCCTATAGAAAAAATTGTGACAGATGCTGTCTGAGGCGGGGTAAAACATAAGAAATTGCGCGCTGTCAATTGCTTCTGTCTTCACTGGAAAACGAAGCTGCGGGTCGCATCGGGTTTCCCCCTCCCAACTCCCGAATTTTAACCCCGTGGACTATTACATGTGAAGCAATACTGAGCGGGTTACTAACAAGTCCAGACATCCTAATGTGGCATCCCTACAGGCCACTGCTAAAGCAATACTCTTCAGTTTACAACGAGAGCAATTAAAGAACGATGCGATTTCGCATGATATTATGAGGGCTTATCCTTTAAAAGGAAAACGAAAATTTTGGAGAGGTGACAATTTATTTCTCAACATAATCTCATCTTAGCTCGATACACTTTACCGATCGATGCTCCAACTTCTTTAATTCGTCTGCAAAATACGTTTTCACGAGGTCTGCAAACTAAGCCTCCATGACGGTGAAGGCCACCTCATTCGACTCAAATCTATGCCGGGCGAGTGGCTTTTTCAAGTTTGGGAACAAAAAAAGTCGCACCAGGCCAAATCTGGAGAATATGGTGGATGGGATAGGAGTTCGTAGCCCGTGCATTATCATGGCAGAAGAGCACTATTTTCTTCGCCAAATGGGGCCTTTTTTCCGCCCTTTGGCATCAAGTTAGCCCAATAATTTGGCATAGTAGAGCCCTGTGACCATTTTGTCCTTTTCCAGGTAGTCGATGCAGATCACACCTTGTGAATCACAGAAAGCGGTGGCTATCACCTTTCTGGCCGATACGATAGTCTTCCTCTTCTTCGGAGTACGTTTGCCGCGTGAAGTCCACTGTTTCGACTACTCTTTGGTCTCTGGGATATACAAGGGGGCCACGTTCCGTCAACAGTCAAGAAACGATGCAAACACTTCTTCGGATTGCACTTAAACAGCGTCAAACACTGCTCTGAAGTGGTCTCATAGCCGTGTTTGCTGTCCGGAATGAGCAAACGCGGCACGTATACAGCATCTAAGCGCTCATTGACCCGACAAAGAAAACAATAAACAAATTGCGAAAATGTTTTTTATTTTGCAACATATTCTCCTTTCAGCTCGATATACTTTTCCTAACAATGTTCAATAGCTTCGATACCCGCTTTAAAGTAGGAACCGTCAAGTTCTTCAAAATAACTGCTAACCGCAGACTCTACCTCTTTATTCATAGCAAATCTTTTGTCGCCGAGCCATTTTTTTCAAATTCGGAAAAACATTGTCAAACACTCGACTGAGACATCCTCACGTTGCTGTTTGTGCTCCATTGTGAGCAAATGCGGCACCCATCGTGCGCACAGCTTTCTCATGTCCAAATTTTCGGTCAAAATGCGATTCACAGCACTTTTAGTCGACGGTTATCCAATACAATTTTGTGAATTTTCTTCACATTTTCTGACGTAGTGACCTCACTTGGACGACCACTGCGGTGTTCATCTTGGTAGCTCATACGACCTCGCTTAAACTCAGCTACCCAATATTCGACCGTTGTAAACGAAGGAGCAGACTTCCTCAGAGTAGATTCCAACTCAGTTTTGATATCGGTTGGACTTAGACCTTTCAAATGAAAGTATTGTATCACATAACTATGCCCAATTTTTTCCATATTTACAAATTCACTGAGAGCGTTCACTTTGGGTGTCAGTAAAAAATAATAATAAACGTACTGTTAAGAATTTTTCACATTAAGTTGTTGAAGGGTGATCTTGTCAATTGCAGTAATTGTTTTTTTAAAACTACCTGTATTCATAAGTCAGGTCGGGTACTTTTGGGACCACTCTCGTGTTACTCTTTTTCCATTTATCTAAACTTCACAGACACGCCCGCTTCCACACACGGTCAAAACAAGACTAAGAGTTCCATTCAACTGAAATTTTGACAGTAGCCATCTACATAGTGAATCCCTCTTGTGATAGTGGCGCCATCGGGCGGTGAGGCTAAGGACTTATCGAACCGCCCTCGTATGTTGCTTTTGATGTGAGATAATATCGCTCTATTTTATGTCGCTTTCAAGGGATACAGTTCTGCACGATATTATGTTGTTTTTTGGGCGATATTATGATGGCAGAACTATAATATGGTGGGGTGCCGAATTTGTGACTTTCGGTGCTGATGCTCAGCGTTCTGTTCTTAATTTATCTGATCCTGAAATACATATGCTGAGCTCTAATTTTGCTTTTGATGCGACATAGGAGTTTAGTGTTTAGTGTTTAGTGTAAATGCTTTTTAGGGTATTGTAAAAAATTTTTTACAAAGACCTACTAGTTTCGTGACATGTCCATCCGTCTGTCCGTCCGTCCGTCCGTCTGTCCGTGCGTCACAGCTAGTTTCCTCAGAAACTATAGAAGCTAAAATGCTCAAACTTTGTGAAAAGGTCAGGGGGTTACCAAAATTTAAAAAAAATTTAAGGGGGTTCCCCCCTTATAACGAATGAACCCTTTAAAAAAATTTCAACCAAATGAAAGCTCCTGGTTACAACTTTTAGAATCTGAAATAAAAAAATCATTTTATGAATTAGGGGGTGCAGGGGAAGGCAAAATGTACCAAAAATGTGTGTCCCCCTCGCGATTGGACACCTTTGAGCCGAAAAACTTGAAAATTTTCACAAATGTGGACCTTTCTGAGTACAAGGGCAACAAAGACCTAAGAAATCGAAATTCACTCAACTTTGTTAATAATACTACGATTTGTATATTTCACATTTTCGCCCATAAAATCAAAACGGTACCTTTAAACTTTTGGAAATATAGAAATGATATAAGATATGCACGCTCACAAAATTTAATCGAGATTGAATCATAATCAAGTGAGTTATAGTGATTTCAATTGTATGGAATTACAACAACAATAACACGGGTTTTTGGTTCATACATATTTCAAATTGACCTAGGCACTTACATTTTCTTTCAATTTTCATGAAAATTCAAGGAATAGTGTTTAACTTGAAGATGTTCAATTGGTCGAACATTCAGAACAATCATTTAAGCTAGATCAAAATGGCGTCTGCACTGTGCTTATGAAAGAAACTTTGCATCTTTAGCATAAATTTGAACGATTTCATATCCAAGTATTGGATAAATAATTCAAGTTATCGATTCACGCTATTTGAAAACTTCTTTCTAACCATAGGATGTTTACAAACCTTCTGGTAGGAGCACTCCCCTGCTTACTCAACTTTTTTCTTGTTAATTGTTACTTTTATTAGATTTTGAAAGTATATGTTGTCCTTATCTAAAACCCACTCAATCCAAAACTGAAATTAATCCAGTAGTATCTGACTGAATTTTCATATCAAAATCGATTATTGTATTGAAAACAAAATCCTTGTACAACCGAATGAATAAAAGGATTTAAAAATTTAATCCGCTTGCTGTCTAAATTCCATTCATAACAAAAACTCAACAAAACATGAAATGAATTTGAATTCCAGAATATTTTTGCTTTACTTTTCACATCATATTCCATGGGAAAATGCAATCAAATCTCGTATAAGGATTATAATTCGATACTGACGATAAAGGATACAATTAATCAAATCAGATTTATTATTGATGATTTGAAAGTTGAATAAGAAAAAATCTTAAAAGCCCCAAAATCTAATTAGTCTAATGAACTGATCGTTAATCATAAATAGTAGAAATTAAGCTTTCAATATCCTTTGGACTAAAAGGGGTTTATGAGAATATTCTTGTTAATTATTCCAAGTGTCCTGCATTGCTTTTTGGATCGACAGATGAAAAGCTCCAAACATGAATTAATAATGAGAAATTCAGTGACATGTTTTAGATCTACTGATAATTATGTAACCCTTAATGGAAAAGATGGCTTAGGGTTGCTGAAGTTTTATTTCCTTGAATATGTTCTAACGGCGACATCAGGCTACTTTATAAAGTGTACAAGGGAAATTTTCCAGTTTCTCATCAAATACGACGGAAAAATTTAAATTCGATGAAAAAATATTTTATTTGGTAGTCAAATGCAAAGAGTTATCTTTGATGAATTATTAATGTGCCATGGATTTAGCAGGATTTGTAATAATTTAAATTCTATCCAAAGCTTAGCAAAGGTATTTGTTAAAGCCAGGGGCTACATAAAATGATTTTTTTTCGGATGCACTTTTCATTACAAATTGGGAAAGGATACTCTCTATCACAAGACATTTAAAATGCGTTAAAAATATCTTAAAAGTAATTTTAGAACTTATCAACTCACTCTAAAATCCATTAGTCTTAATTTATGCTCGTAGCCGATCTATTGTAACTAAGCGTCAAATGCCATCAAGTAAGTAAAAAAAAAATCAGTTAAATCACTTTAAGGATGCTTGTAGTTGAATGTGCTTTTAGCTGTAATGTAATCTTTAGTTTTGCTTTATTTTTCAGACCTTTATCTTGCTAATGACAAGCAATTAGATTGTTTTTAACAAAATTTTTTTCTATCTTGTTTCTTCCCTTTCATCCTTTTCATAAACAACAGTTCTGGTCCTAGTATTCGTTGTTTACAATCGACGACGAGAAGCTCACATTAAATATCCTGGACCTGACGACGACGTTCGAGAGAACATTATCAACTACGATGACGAGGGAGGCGGCGAGGACGACATGACAGCATTCGACATTACACCTCTGCAGATACCCATCGGTGGACCGATGCCTGATATGGCTCCGTGCAAGATGCCAATTATGTGTAAGTACTGTATTATACAATACAAAGAGTTGTCCTTCCAAGGTTGTTGTTGTTGTTATTATTAGTATCAACGATGCTTGGTACGTGGTATTTTGGCTGCAGGATCTAAAATAATGCAATTGTTTGCTGAACGTGATGGGTTTTTAGGAATAGAATTCCGTATAGATCTTTATCGAGTGTAGATTTCGTAAACAACTTGGTTTTGATAGGTCTCGTTAGCCCAGAGTCCTTAGAACGTTACTATGAGCAGTGGAATGAATTCGCAAAGGCAATTCGGTGGCTTTCCAAGTAGTAAAATTAAGCCATAAAGGCTCTCCGAATTTCTGTTAAATTTCCTAAAGAAACTTAACTACAACTGTGTATACTATTCCGCAAGGACAAGAACGCTTCAAATAAAAATAAAATTGAACTTTTATTATCCACTTAACAATTTTCCGTCTCAAAAAGTTTTTCATGATCTTTTAAAAAATTACCGAGCTATTAAAAGAGCAGCAAATGCTATCAAATATGTGTTACGACCCTGATCCTGGTCCTGTTTCATGTGATTTTCACCTCTCAATTTAAATTCAATTAGGCTAAGCGTGCTGACAAGCCACAACGAAAATTGCTTTAGGCAATATTCCCTACACCTGTTTTCAAACAAACTTCGCCTTGACCTCCCGCCTGTGCCTGTTTTGCAACTGGTGAGCGTATTTAAGCATTTACTCTGGGGAAATTACACAAATTCAAATTCCTTCCACTTACATATTTTCATTTGGAGAGCTCTAGCGACTGGAAGAATTTTCTACTCCGGAAATTGTGTTTCGAGATTTTATTGAATGCGTTTTCTTTTCCATAACGTGCCACCACCTGACAAAATGGCACAGAAGCAACCAAGCAAACAGACGAACAAGCAAAAGTACCAACGATCCTTCGAATCCATATCCTAGCGACCTACCGACCTTGCGACTTACCAAACGACCAAAGTCATTCATTGCTGGCGGAATTTCAAAACGGATTTTCCTTCTTCATGTAATGAAATTTCATTTCGATAGATAAATGCAAACCGGGACAAGTTAAAAAGTCCTTTAAAGTAAAAGTTTTTAAATACTACAGACAAATCAAAAGTGGGATATTCCTTGAAAGTTGGATCAAGTGAAACAGAGGTGGAATTGTGAAGGAAGAGGTTTAAGGCTCTACTGCAAATGTTTCGTTAAATAGTTTTCTGAAATTCTGTGGAAGTGAAGGACTTAATTAAAAAGAGATACTTCTGTTGAGTTTTCGAAAGCGCCGTTGACGAATTTGGAGGTGAGCTTGCCTGGGGGTTGAGCGGAGTTTAAGAACTATGTAATGGAGTAATTGGATAAAGGATTCTGAGTAAAAGAAAGATAAAATGGTTTCGAAGCTTATTGCAGTTTATATGAATTCGATAGATGGAAGTGAACTTAATTGTTTTTAGATCCCGTAGCAAGAATTGTATAGATACTTAATATACTCTACCATATTTTAAGTACTCATACAGAATCTATATTTCATTTTGTTAACAGATCCTGTAATGACGCTGGGAGCTGGTCAAGAACCCAACGTTGGCATGTTCATCGAGGAGCATAAAAAGCGAGCAGATAGTGACCCGAACGCCCCGCCATTCGACGACCTACGAAATTATGCCTACGAAGGAGGCGGTAGTACGGCAGGATCACTAAGTTCACTTGCCTCAGGTATGTTAAATATTTATACATTTTTCATTGTGATTTATTCAGCTTTTAACATCTTCAAATATTGCAAAATATGATATACAGAAGAGTATTTCCTATAGGAAGATTTTCCAATCGATTAAATGTCAAATAATAATCAGAATAAAAGAAAATTAGGAGATTCTTTAATATGTGAAACATGAACTATTATTATCAACATAAAACCACCCGTGGAGGTAATTTTTGCAATGAATTACAGATGCGTTCAGTTCTCAAGGAATTATATTATTTATTTATTTATTTTGCCAGCAAGGCATATACATTAAATACAAAAAAAAAAAAATTTAATTTAATCATTTATGAGAAAGGGGCGTTGAGGGCATTTAAAATTTGTTTCTTGAAATTGGACTTGGAGGTCGTTGTGGAGTAATATACGTTAAACTTGTTGTATGCTTTACAGCATCTGTTAAGCGGCTCGTTGCTAGCGTAGTTGGTGTGGTGCATATGCAAGGTTAGCGTTTGTTTGTGTCTTGTGGCTCTTATAAGATCATTCATGTGAATCTTGTCTGACGAGGATGAAGTTTGAATGCTACCTCTTAAAACATCAAAAGGCACGCAGGCGGATAATGTAACTCTCCTGGAAGCTAGTGTAGTCAGGTTGATTAGTTGAAGGCGAACCTCATAAGAAGGAAGATAGTGGAAAGAGGTAGGATCATACAAGGATCTAAGAGCGAAAAATAAAAACTTTTTTTGCAATGACTCTAATCTACGGCTATGAATGTCGAATATGGGGTCCCAGACTGTGCAACCGTGTTCAATAAGTGGACAGACAAGTGAGGTATACAAAAATTTAGTAGCCCAGATATTTCTGAGCTCTTTTGCTCTACGTTTAGTGAAACCTAGCATTTTGTAAGCTTTGCTCAGGATTTCATCATAATGGAGGTTAAAGCGGAATTTCGTGTCTAAGACTACGCCAAGGTCGACAACTCTCTCGACTCTTCTTAGTTGTGTGTTGTTAATGTCAGAATCATGTAAGATGACGTTCTTTTTTCTTGCAAAACTTATTATCTGGCATTTTTCTATATTGAGAGCAAGCTGGTTTCTATTGCACCACTGAAGGAGAGCAGCTAATTACGATTGGAGAAAAGATACGTCGGATAGGGATTGTATGCAGTGATAAAGTTTGAGGTCGTCGGCGTAAACAGGTGTGGAATATCAGACAGTACTGTAGAAAGATCAGCGATAAAAATATTAAGAGGAGTGGACCAAGATGACGGCCTTGAGGTGACACTGAACTCACGAGACAACCGACGTTGAAACTTAACGCATTGTGTGGGGTATTTCAAATATGGCTGAATCCAGTTGAGCAGCGAACCGTAGATGCCAAAAATGCGAAGTTTATTCAATAATATTTTATGGTTCACTCGATCGAACGCTTTACTGAAAACGGTGTATATAGCATCTATCTGGTAGCCTTGCTCCATACTACAAAGAATATCCGACGTCGAGGAAATTAGATTAGTGGTGGTAGACCTATTTTTACGGAAGCCATGTTGCTGTTCATTCATATACGGTTCAATAATAGGGGAAATTTTACTGCAGATGATTTTTTTGAGCAGTTTTGGCATAGTAGAAAGGATAGCAATACCCTAATAGTTCTCTACGTGCTGCTTATCGCCTTTTTTGTGAATTGGTGTTATAAATGATGCTTTCCAAAGTTTGGGGAATATACCAGATGTTAATGATTTATTAAAAATAAGGAAGAGAGGTCTAACCAATTCATCTTTGCAGAGAGACAGAAAGCAAGGAGGAATAAGGTCAAGGCCGGGTACTCTAAGTGGATCTAGATCTTCAATCGCCTGAAGAGTTTCAACTTCAGAAATGGTAATGTTTCCAATTAAGGTCCTTGTGACTATTTCCAACGACTCTAAATGAAGCAAAGTGACTGAATTAGAGTAAACATGCTGAAAATGATCAGCGAAGAATTCACAGATCTACTAGGTTCAGGATAAGACAGAGTCATTGTATGACATTAAAGAAGGACAACCAGATGTTTTGCACTTAACATTAACAAAGTCGAATAATTTTTTGGGATTGGGAATAGTTTAGTCTGCTCTGACGTTAACGTAAGTTTGATGAGCCTCTTGCGATTTAACTTTGAATTCAAGTGCAAGTTCATTATACTTACTCTGAGTCTCATCGCTTACATATTTATCTTTTCTGAGGAACCTGCATAGTTTGTTTCTCTGGTTACGTAAATGTCTTAGATCACTCCCCAGCCATGTTTCTGAAATCTTACCTTTTTTCTTGATTTTTGGTACGAAAGATTCAACTGCGTCAAAGATTATACGGTGAAAGGTGGATAGAGCCGTATCCAAATCTAACGTTGACAGAGTACGGTTTCAGTCGACACTAGATAGAAGACTATTAATGTTTCCATAATCGCCATTGCGGAAGTCATATACAAAAGTTTTATTGTACGATATTGAATTGAGAGTATCAGGAGTGGACAAATCAACTGAAAAAGCTGAGTGATGACTCATGTTAGAAAACAGATTCTCATTGTCATCAGCTAAATTGGCCACTGCTTCGTCGTATGCATTAGAAAAAATAAGGTCTAGCCATATGCCGTTCTGGTTGGGGGTAGGAGCTATCTGTTGCAAATCGTTACTATAGAAGGTGCTCATTAAGTTGAAATCGTTACAATTAAGGAGATTCACCGGAAGGAGTCGACCATCATCTGTGTCGATCACAAATTTTATACTAGGTCTATTAAAATCACCAGTAATGATAGTTTTATTGTCTTCATTTGTCATTACAGTGATATCACTTATAATTTTACAGACATTGTCGTAGACAGTATTGTTCGATTTTAGGGGGACATAAAACACGCCAATAAACAAATTAAATTTTTGCATTTTTATTTTGACCACTTCATGCTGGCATAAATTATGCGGCATGCAGTTAAATGCCTCGGTCATGAAGGGGTTATGTATGGCAATGAATATACCGCCTCCTCTTGGCTGAGCACTACTAATTGGATCTCTGTCATCTCTGTAAATCCTCCAATTACTATCCAGATTTTTTTCATGTTTCAGAAATGGTGATAGCATTAAAATTGCACGATTTTGCGCAAAAGAGAAATTTATTTAATGTACTGTGCATACCTCTACAGTTGTGGTAAAACAATTCGAGGCTTTGCTGATATAGGGGGCGAAAAAATTTAATGAGATGTTCCCAAAGTCAAAGTCAAAGTCAAAAGCGCTTTATTTAATACTAATCGTTATAAATTTTAAAAGAATATAAAGCAAATTCCAAACAATAACAATAAAAAACTTAATGGCCCAAATGGCTCTCTAAATTTGTACGTTATCATTAAACACATTTAAAAAAAAAAACTATAGCTAATTCAAATCAATGAAGAACACTATTCTAAAATTATTTATCATCTTAACACTACAGTCAACTTTGATCCTTCACCTAATATGTTTTAACTTAATTCTAATAAATGCAATCAAAAACTTTATCTTATAATAAAAAAATCTATAACAATGTTCCTAACCTAAGCGTTTAACCTTATCTCTAACCTAATATAATAAACATAATATAAACCTAACCCATACCTAATTTTTAACAAAAATAAACAACAACACTAAATGTAGCAATAATGAGCTGAAACTCAAAAAAGGAAATAACGAAAAACACCAAAACTGAAAAGAAACACGAATAATTTAGACATTGTCATTCAGCCACCAATACCTGGATTGCACCGTCTCAACTCGATCAGCTTCAACGAATCTAGCAAATGAGTATCTCCATTGGAACCGTTGGTCTCGTGAACTCAAGTTCGGAGGATATTTTATCTTCTTATCGGTGGCCCGTCGATATATGTGATATATGACTGGGACACCGTCAGAATCAAAAACATATCGATTCATGTCCAAATACACGAATGCTTCTGGAGGAATGAAGCCAGTAGCGAGGCAAGTCGCTATATAACCGTCTGTAGGGTGGAACGGCTGTGAAATCCAAGGGTTTTCACTCACAGTCACAGATCTAGCGATATGATTCCGAAGAAGCTTCAATATGAAGATATCAACCCTCGTCACTTCAGCAGTTTGATAAATTCTTCTGTTCGATATATATAATGTTTCCAATCCGTCTCAGGCTTTCTGTACAAACCAGTACATGCGCGAAGACATTTCCTTTCGAAAACTCTTAATTTTTCCATAGTACTAGCGCTCTGGTTGTACCAGATCTGACATCCATATGTCAAAACTGGTCTAAACAGTGTCTTGTAACAGATAATTTTGACCTTTTGGTCAATGTATCTGGAATGAAAGAGCCTTCGAAGGGCCATGACTACTTTAAGTGCCTTACTGAGCATGATTTTCACATGTTCAGTATAGTACAGATACTGATCGAGATAAACACCGAGGTATCGAACACAGGATTTATGTGGAACCCGTTCTGAACTACCCTCACCCGCCATGATGTGGAAATCTTTCCAATTACGTTTCAGGTCTTGACTGACCCCCTGCAGAGTTGATCGAAACAAGATTGTTTCACACTTCTGCGCATTGATTTTCATTCGCCAATTGTCAGTGTACAGCTGTACATCATTGAACATTTTTTGGAGATTACTCTGAACTATTGTAGCTTTTCAGTCTGCCGTATAGATGATCAGATCATCAGAAAACGCTACCAATGATCGCGTTGGCGAGACGTTAAAATCAAAGCCGTTCAATAGCTTGCGAATGAAGATTGAAAAGAGCAGAGGCGCAGTAACTGTTCCCTGCTGTAGACCATTCAAGACCTTGAACTCGCGCATTGTTGGCAGATTTCCATCAGTTACGACAAACGATTTCCCGTATAACATATTACACATCATGGCGACAAGGTGTCTGGGGAACTTGTCCTGAAGAAGTTTAAAAACTAGTCCATCTAACCACACCGTATCGAAGGCTTTCTCCATATCAATGACACATGCTCCAACACATTGTCTATCATTTAGTTTCCAACAGATCTCTGAGGTTACTTTCGTTATTGCATGTG
The DNA here is from genome assembly GCA_963969285.1 of Odontomyia ornata. NCBI lineage: Eukaryota > Metazoa > Arthropoda > Insecta > Diptera > Stratiomyidae > Odontomyia > Odontomyia ornata. The sequence goes on along the minus strand of OZ017740.1, from coordinate 27,495,653 downwards.
TGGTCGAATGCCTGGCACGAGAACCAAATTGGCAGTTCGGCATCATCTCATTTTCCTCAGTGTGGGCGTTTGATGCTCTGTTGAGTATGACTTCAAACACCTTGCTGATGTTAGGCAGCAAGCCGATTGGGCAATAGCTAATAAGGCATGAAGATTCTTTTCCTTTCTTCAAGATCGGAAATACCTTAGCCTTTTTCCACTCATTTGGGAAATATGAATTGCTCAACATGTTGTTGAACAATATGCAATAATTCCTGATAGCAACCTCCGGCAAATGTCGGAGAACTACATTTGTAATACCATCAGTACCACATGATTTCTTGTTGTTTATCCTGCGAAATATGAAACACAAGTCTTCATAGCTGACAAAATAATCAATAAGATTCAAGCTCGGTATGAGGTCAGATGTTAATGTTTCATTGAAATGAAGAATTGAATCGCCATTCAGGCTTGATTTGAAGTCGGAAACTTTTGCTTCAACGATCTCTGAAACTATTTCATTCCCTCTCTCAGGGTTTGGCAGATGAACCAATTCAAAATGTGTTCCAATCAGGGCAAGTTTATCCAATCCTTCACAAATGATTCTGTTTCCATTTCTATCCGGAGTCGTACTATCAATTTCGATACCAGCCCTATCGAGAAGATTTATCTCATCACCAGTGACTTTAAGATTCGATACCTTCACTCGAGACTTCTTGCGGAATATGCTATTCACTTTCGCGAACACGCCGTCTGGATCCTTTAGGCTAATACCCTTCATTTTTTCTGCCCATTGATTGCTGACCTCACTCCTGAAGTATGACCGGATTAAGTTCTGGACATTCCTCAGATGTAATTTCAACAAAGACAACGAGGGATGGTTATAGTCCAAAAATCGTCGATAAATATTGTTGACGCGTGTGTTATTGGTGGCGTTCAGCCATGATGTATGCTTGGCGTTCAGGTCACCAGCAAGAATACAATAGTTGTGCAGCCTGTTCAATTCGAGTATTTCATACAAGGAATTGAGTTCCTCCTTGAGCCTGAGAACAGTTCCACCAGTTGCATAGGCAGAGATAACGAAGAGGTTATCCCCACCTGGTAGTGAAATTTTGATAACGGACACTTCAAGAGATTCAAAGCTTTTGAATTCGACTTTTTCGATATTTTGGAAACGATAGGGTCTTCGAACCAATATTCCGGTGCCACCTCCCCCATCACCTATTACACTATCGTTTCTTACGAATTCAAAATCCTTGAATGTCATGGAGTGCCATGAATTGGTGGGTTTCGGTGAGAACCATGATGTCAGGCTTTTGCTTAACAATGAATTCAAGGAGATAATCACGCCGATGTATAGTAACAATAGAGTTGACATTGATCGAGATGAGACGAATCCTATCCATGGGAATGTGACTGGTTGACAAACTATTTTGGAGCATGTTGGCCTAAACGTTCTAAACGAAATTGATTTTTTGGCCTTGCTTATTAATTCTGTCTGAAAGCGATTCAAGTTGCTGGTAGATTTTAAGAAGCAGCTCATTATTGCCACTTACATTATTTTTTTATTTATATTGTTGTCTGCTGGTCCTCTGGCAGCAAGTGCAAATGATACCCCGGGTTTGATGAAGTTGGGAGGTAACAGATTGTGATTTACTTTGGTTTGCTTTGGGGAAAATTTAGTTCTTGCATCTTGATACCGAGGGCATCCTCGGTATGATGCTGGATGACCAAATATACCGCAATTAACACAATACAATTTTTCTTTCTTCTCGTTCCCACCTCACAACTCTAAAGTTTAAGTACCTTACCTGGTGGAGGGCACTCGGACTGCTGTCGTTGGAAATTTGGACTAAATAAAATGGTAATATTTTACCTTCTACAGTTGATCTCCTTGTAGCAAAATTTTTCACACACATGAACTTAACAGCTGGTGCTGCTTCCTGCAACATTTCAAGGAGATCAACTGTATTCTCCCCACAGTCCAAGCCCTTCAACAGGAAGGTCTGATTTTTTTCCGCCCTTGGCGTATATGTGAAGTGGGGAGCTTGGACACTATTAAGAGCATCTTTCGCGAGTTTGAAGTCGGCCACTGTCTTTGTCTTAATCGAGAGCTTATCAGTGGTCACTCTCTTAACTTCGAAGTTCTCGATTTTATGTTCGGCTGCCAATAACCGAACCATATCTCCTCCACGCTGCCTAAAAACGTTTATTGGAGGAACTTTTTCATTTACCTTATTAATTTTATTAGGAGGACCAGCAGACACACCGGTTGGCTTCTTCTCCTTTTGCTTATTTTTTAATTTTAAATATTTAATGAAATTATTACTGCTATCAATATTACCTATGTTATCGTTGCTCTCCATCTCGATGTCCATTTCTTCGTTCATTGCAGACAGCACCGCATAGTAATTGGCGTTGTCGTTCGCTCCTTCTGCACTCAGGATATTTTCAGCATCATGGATTGTCTTGCTCATATCTTGCGATTTCGTTTTATATGTTGGCACTGCTTTCTCGTTAGTCTTGCTTGTTGTTTCCTGTTTTTCATTCTTCTTAGTAAATATCGGCTCTTCTTTGCCGGACGTATTCTGTGGCTTCACTTTTGGTTTGCTCCCATTTGACAACGTCCGGACCATATCTTCCAAACTCTGTATACGGAGTTTTAATTCGTCATTTTGTTTCGTAACCCTTGCATTCTCCCTGGTTACTTTTTCATAATCTTCGCTGGAAAGCGTAATACGCTTTCCATGCTCACAATTGTCTTGTTCATTTTTCCGCTTGTTTATTTTATCATTTGTAATTTTCGAAATACCTGGCTCTGGGTCCCCCAGCGGTGGGAAGCCGTCGGGCTCCTCCATCCCTCCGGTGAAAAAAAAACTTTTCTTCTTTCTTGAAACTTTCTTGCAGGTAAATTCCAGATACTCGATAAATTGTTCGAATAGTTCGACGATGTAATAAGTTTCTTTCTAAAATTACTTTGTAATTGACGTTTTTAAAAATTATTTTAATTTATAAAAATTCTTAAGAGGAGCGAATTAAAAACACGTCCACACGCAACGAGTGCTAGACGTAGAATCAATGAGATGTTCCCTAGTTGTTTGTAGTGAAGAAATATGGTTGGAGCTTACATGAGATGCGTATATTTCAAGGTCTTTTTTAGCCTGATTTAGAGTTACACCTAACTCCTCATGGAATGAAAAATAAACGAGCCTAAGAGCCTCAAGATCGATTGGAAAACCTTTCCTTTGAATTAAAATTTTCAGGCTGGTTTTTGTTTTACCGTCTATGCAGGTTGTGTCTGGGGCCTTGTACATATAAGAAAGGTAAAAATGAACGGATTCGTAGATTTTGTAATCTCTGAGTCGAGACATAAGGTATCTTTTTTATACGTCATCTCCTGACACCATAGTGGCCTTGACTGAAGGAGGCAGAAGAGGATCTAAGAATGGCTGGGTTAAATTGTTTGAGGCAGGTGATATCGGTTGAGTAATAGACCCAGACGAAACAGGAATCAAGTCCTCTCCACGGATAAAATTCCTGTACCTGCCCTGATCACTGGATTTAGATAACAAGCAGGGACCAGCATCCAATTCTTGTGCACAAGATGCCACAGAATCTGAAGCTGTTTCAGATTCGCCAGCACGTACACAAACGGAGTGCAATGTTGAGTCAGCCGAAGAACATTCGATTGTTTAGGCGAGGGAGAAGTGGTTTCAGAGCAGGGATTGATGTGATTAATTGATTGATGGGTTGTATTGTAGTTACTATCTAAGATTTTACAATTATTTTTAAGGCTACTTATATTACCACTATCTTTGGATTCTGGGCCAGTAGTGTCTTCGTTCCATTTTTTGAAAAGGAAGCAATTCCAAGAACAGGCACCATTTTTCTTCTTAAAGTTTATAAATAGGCAAGGATATCTTGTGGGAATAGATACCTTAAACAAACGTCGTTGCTGATGCCGGAAAGGAAGCTCCACAACCTTGCATCCATTAATAACGGGGACATCTACTAACAACTGCTGAACTGAGATTGCGTTGTTGAATTTTCTTGAACCCTTAACAAAAAAGATGTTGTAGTCAGCTTGCTGGTTTGAGTCTGAAAGTTTCTGTATTTTGCTATCCCACTCTTCATCGGACCAGAAGGTGTCAAATTTGTAGATGCGTCGTGGATGACGTGGAGTAGAGGGCGTTGTGTTGGCCAAGTGAGACTATTTTGTTGATCTTGCAGGAGATTGCTGCACATCTTTTCGACATTATTTAGTTTCGATAGCAGCTGAGACAAATCTTCTTGGTCCTTAGGTTCGATTAGTGATGAAGTCATTTTTTCGAGGCTATTATGATGTTTTTCTAGCACTTTCTCAACGATATTTTGTAGAGACAAAGAATCTTTGCAGCAATCACCCCCCTTCGGGGAATAGTACGAGAAAGTCTCTTTGGTTGAAGCGAGCTGTAAACCAAGCAAATCGAGCGATCTACACACTTTTTTGTTGCTCTCTATAATCCTGGCAGATAATTTGTCGAAACTAGAAGCTATTTCTACAAAACGGTCATCATTAGCATGAGACTGCGTTTGCTGTCGTGAAATTAGGCAGTCTTTTCATCGTTGAGTTTATCAATGTAGCCTATCAGTCTGTCGAACATATTTTGTAGGGTGACATCGAACCCTTGGCATTCCGAGCATATGAAGTGGTTGTCCATGTACGGATGGTACCAATCTCTAGGCGCATCCATGCATGTTCCGTCAAGCTTTCTATTACAGAAGCCCCTGCAGGAGACAAATTTGAAAGAATTGTTGAATGGGATGTAATTCGGGAGACTGCATTTTATACTCATTGTAAAACAACCGTTTTAAATCGTTTTTATCTGTTCAACAAATCTTTTTAATATGAGTACGCGCAAAGAGGCTATTTTAATATTAGTGGATAAAACTACATTTACAGCAGCTTAGTAGGAAGGTCGTGAATAAGAACGAAATAAACAGATTGTGAACTTTGCAAAAAATTTCGTTCATCAAATAAGAATGCAAGTCATTTTTTATATGGGATCTGCAAATCGTTTTTATATTAGTTCACGCACTGTGGTTATTTTTAATGTCACTGAATAAAATCCACTTACAGCAATTTAGTAAGCAGGTCAAGAGAAGAACAAGGCAAATTCCTTTCCGCAAATAAAAATGCAAGTCGTTTTATATGAGATATACGTTTTTATAAAAGTTAACGCACTGAGGTAATTTTTTAAGGAATAAAATACAGCACTTTAATAAGTAGGTTATGAGTAAAACACTTACAGGACTTTAGGAAGTAGGTCATGAATAAAAACGAAATGCGCGCTGTGGGTGTAAAAGCACCTTGTATACATGTAACGGCCAAGTACTTTAAAAGGTCTTGATTGCGTGAGCACGATTTTAACGGAGCGAATGAAAAATACGTCCACACGCAACGACGGTCAGGTTACATTTTAATAGGACCTTAACTTGAGTTACCTTAAGCCTAACTTAAAATCAGCAAAATTTCCAAACCATGTGTTTTGAAGCATGGCTATTTTGCCTCGGCTAACTAACTTTGGCCCTATGCCGAAGTTTTCTTCCTTCAGTTTTTGTGCTGAGACGACGACGCGCTGGGTCGATTCACAAAAAAAAACTTGGGCCTTATGCCGAAGTCTAGTTGCCTCAGTTCATATACTGAGACAAGCACACGTAATAATAGAAATTGAATTTAGCCGATGCTGATATAAGCATCGGTAATATAAAAAGAATGAAACACATTGATTCCTATGATGGTCAAACTTGACTAACTGTATTTCATTAAATCACTTCGCTTTTATCTCGTTTACAATTATTTTACTTAAATAAAAATTGTTAAATTCACCTGAATGCGGTTCCTACATCTTTGCAAGCGCAACACAATTCTTGTATCTGACAGACACATAGATCGCGTTGTGCTCGCTGTGGGGATCTTTTGTCTAACGCGCACAAGATAATTTATTGACTCACAGAAACTAAAAAAGACGAACAACTTATCTATATGAATGAAATTCACCCGAATATAAATTTCACTAGAGAAAAAGAAACAAACGGACAACCCAACTATATGGACCTAACCGTGACATGGGAACAAGCAAGATTAGATTAAAAAGTATACAGGAAACCAACCACAACTGATCATACCATACACAAAACATCTAACCACCCCGCACAACATAAGCAAGCAGCGTACAAATCAATGGTGCAGAAGCTGCACTCCATCCGCATGACTCCTACTAATTATACAAACAATGTGAAATTGACAAACTTATTACACAGTACAAACAAAAAAGAAATGCCAACCGACTGAAACTCATAAGAACGACCAACAGTGGATTTCGTTAACATACGTAGGCAGAGAGACATACACGCTATGATACTTCCTCAGGAAATACAAACTGCAAACTGCATTCAAAAATAACAACGACATTGGAAACAAGCTGAACCCAAAGCGAAAACTAACGATATGATACAAAGAGCACTTACGATCTTTCTTACACAAGTGTGGTTTTCACGTGTGATAGTTGGATAATGAATTTACTTGCTCGTAAAAAGGTCCGATTGATGCTGAATATCATTTGTTAGAAGTCGGCTGCTAAGACGCATACGCATGTGAACTAATGGTGGCGTTGGTAGTGATGCACGAGGGTATCGTCATGTGCGTGTGCAAAGCTGTAGTGCGAGTGTCTCCTGCCAATGGATTGTGTACTGTTGAGGATGATGTCACCGATTTTTTATATGGTGTCGGCATTATCGCTTTTTGGTGAGTTGTTGGTAGTGGTGTACCATGTTGCGCATTGGCAACGGTGTGATTTGCAATGGTCAGCGCAATAAAGCCATTTTGCACTTCACTTGCCGCGGGCAATTTTTCAATTACATTAGGCAATCGTGCCACCTCGAACCACAACTCATCGATTTTGCGTATCTTGTTGCAGTCACTACCTGAAGGGCGGCCTTGTTCCCCGACGTTTTGAAGACTCGCTTTCGCAACTCGCGTTCTAAACTCGGCACGTTGAGTCCATTCATTTTGCACGACATTTTGCCTAGCGTTTGGATAAATATCCCATTTATGATATTGGCGTGAAAGAAAAATGAAAAGAAGACTACACTTTAAAGTATAATATCGTTATAATTTCGTTCATTTTATTAAGTTAAACTATACACTCCTCGATGCATTGTCTGTTCTCTTTCGCTTCTCACTACCAACTGCCTAATCTTCTCATGAGATGCCGGGTTGTCATGTTTTATTCTACACTACAAGCTCGAAACTTTTTGCAAAAAGTTTTAAAAGAATTGAAATGTGAAGTTATCTACACAAGGGTAGGAATAAGGGAAAAAAATTGAAATGTGTAGTTATCTACACAAGGGTAGGAAAAACGTTAATATATCGTCTAAGATTCCGAATAGACTATCTAGATTTTACTTATAACCAATTTTATTATTCGAATTTTTTCAAGATATAATTTTGAAGTTGAACTACAATAGAAATAACTATCCACAGATTTTAATCAAGCTTACTATGTTTATCGTACCTATCAAAATCAGCGATTTCGATCAAATCTTATAAGAAATCGAGTGGGTCATAAAGTAATCAACTGGCAGAATAGTCGTCCAATTTATAGTGGGTATTCTTGTTAGATAGAACAGTTATAAGCTAGAAAGGCCCAAATAGAAATCGGCTACATTTATTTTGTTTCCCAAGATTATCATACTTAAAATGTTTTTCTAAGTGCAAAAGAACAGATTAAAGAGTTTTTAATTTTGCAGTATATATTATGTAGGAAATATTTTAATTTGAAAATAATATCAAGCAATTAATTGTTATTACCAATAGAATATTTTCAATACTAATCTATGAAAAATATTTGAGCTCCCCTCAATTTTATATGCAGCTCCTTAATCCTCTACTTCGTATACTTTATTAAAATCAGTGAGTGAACTTCTCCTTCTTCTTCGTAGCACTACAGCCTCTCTCGGGCCTTCGTTTTCTGCAAATAGCGCCTCCAACTGAGTGAACTTATTGGACCCAAAAAATTACCAAATTTCAAATCATGTACATCTTGAACAGATATTGATCAATTTTTTGTGGTCTTGCACCTTACGAAGGGGATCCGATAAGTACTTAATATCTAAAGAAACACGAAAATATTGGAAAAGTGGCAATTTATTTCTCAACATAATCTCGTCTTAGCTCGATACACTTGACCGATTGATGCTCAAACTTCTTTAAACCGTCTGGAAAATACGATTTCTCGAGGTCTGCAAAGTCGGCGTCCGTGGCGGTGATGACCTCTTCATTTGACTCAAATTTCTGCCTGACGAGTGACTTTTTCAAGTTTGAAAACAAAAAGAAGTCGCAAGGGGCCACATATGGAGAGTACAGTAGTTAGGGTAGCAGTTCGTAGCCCAATTCAACCAATTTGGCCATGGCGACGACGGAGGTGTAAACCGGTGCGTTGTCATGGCGAAAGAGCACTTTTTCCTTTGCCAAATGGGTCCTTTTATTCGGTGATTCAGCGTTGAATCGGCCCAATAATTCGACATAGTAGAACCCTGTGACCATGTTGCCCTTCTCCAGATTCTTGATGTAGATCACACCTTGTGAATCTCCGAAAATGGTCGCCATCACCTTTGCGACCGGTAAGACGGTCTTTACCATCTTCGGAGCACGTTCGCCGGGTGAAGTCCAGTGTTTCCTCTACTCCTTTGTCTCTGGTGTACACAAGTCGAGCCATGTTTTGTCGAAAGTCTCGAAACGATGCAAAAACCAACGTACGACCACGTTGAAACTCGGTAAACCAATATTTTACGGCCGCCATCGCAGGAACAGAGTTACCGTTCACACTACTCAAGTGCCCTTTGATTTCGCTGCGCGATTTACCTTTCAAAAACAAGAACCGAATCACCGACCGATATTGCTCTTTTTCCATTTTTCTAACATTTTGTGGACACGTCCGCTCCCACACGTGTTCAACACAAAATTACGGTCCTATTCAGCTGAAATTTGACAGCAACCATCTTTGAGAATGTACTACATGGTAATGAATCTCTCTTGCGATACTGGCCCCATTTGGCGGGAGGCTAAATACTTATCGGACCACCCTCCTAGGTTAAATACGTTCTTTTATTGGAACGCTAAAATCAAGCATATTGGTTTGAGTATTTTCATTCATTAATTTAGTTGTTACTTATGAGAAATCAACCATTTTGCTTGTTCGGTTTTCATTCAGAATAAAGCTATTGTATTAATGAAATAAAGTTATAATTCCCTTATGCAACACAAATATTGATTTAGAATAAAAATCAAGAGTTTGATGGTAAAAACGATTTTTATTCTACAACACACACGGATGCATTTCGATCGGTATTGCCGACCACCACTTGAAGATGACTAAAGACCAAAAAACGGAACAAGAATTCAGCGAATTTTTAAGAAAGCAGTCCATCATTTTTAATCGCAGCGAAGGTATTTTACTCAAAAAACGAAAAATACAATCTAAAACGCTAGCTAAACTAATGAACAGCAGAATTCGTAACACCGAATCAAGAACAGAAGTTAAAAATGCCAATGGATTAGTTGTGAATTTATCTCAGAATACATTACAAGAAGATGAACTGGAATTGTTTAATCGTGGCCTCAATTTCTCAGCCAAGCCTTTATCACCACCTGTAATTGACATAATCCCAAATATTGAATCTGCAATCCAGTGCAAACATATAGACATCAAAAATAAAATCAGAGAAAAAGCAACGCGCGTCATCAGCGAAGCTAGACAAGATGCTTCTTACAACAAACCAGACACATAAACAATTAAATGGAATCGCGCCTAAAAATCTCTATAACAACGCGATGTATTCTATATGAAATCCGACAAACGAAACAAGGTTGTCATAATTAACAAAAAGGACTATGATAAACGCATGATGAAGTCAATATCTGAGGATAAATTTGCGATCTGTCCTTGTCCTCGCAATAAAATGGTGAAAGATGCTAAGTCCATTATAGATACCCTACACTCTGCTTTCAACGTAAATAAACATCATTTAAGAGTACCTAATCCACAAGTTACATTGACGTATTGCCTCCCGGAGATCCATAAGACGGGAGATAAAATGAGGAAAATCGTTGCGTGTGTCAACTCACCCTTCTCTAAATTGACAAAATGGATAGTCAATGAAATGAAACAATTTGGAAACCTTGAAGCGTTCTCCGTTAAGAGCTCTTATGATTTTGTCGACAGGGTGAGAGACGTAGATATCGAGGAAGACGAGCGGCTAGTTTCTTTCGACGCCACAGCTCTTTTCCCCAGCGTCCCGGTTCATTTAGCCATCAAAGCGATAAGAGATCACCTCCAAAAAAGCAACACCTCCGCCGAACATAAAGACGCATACATACGCTGCATCGAGGCCTGTATGAAATATTATTGCTTTGAATTTAGAGGAAAACATTATTCGAGTGACTTTGGATGTATTATGGGGAACAGTTGGTCACCATTTATGGCCGAAGCCTTCATATACAGACTAGAAAAAGAAATGAAATCTGAAGGCATCTTACCAAGGATTTAGTGGCGCTATGGCGATGATGTCTCCGCCGTTGTTAAGGAATCAAAAGTAAATCATCTCTTAGATTTGCTCAATAGTCGTTACCCAACCATAAAGTTTACCATTGAACCTGAAAAGAAAGAACAAACGCTGCCCTTTGTGGATTTTAATATAACGCGTGACGGCCGAAAAATTAAATTTTCGATACATAGAAAATCAACAACAGATAGATATACCACTAAAGATTCATTTTGTTTACAACAGAACAAGATCGCAGCGTTTAGATCGATGATACTATATATCGTATGTGTCGATTGCCCTTATCGCTGGCAGACTATAGGAACGAACATGAGCATATCGTACATTTGGCTAAAATGAATGGATACAATAAAGCGCTAATGGACAAATTTATTGCCAAATGCATGCAAAAAATGAAAAGAGAAAGAGCTTCAACCCTTTTCAATCAAAACCGTACAGCAAACCATAACGAATCGCGTGTAACCTTGGCATATGTCCCTATGATTTCTAACCCTTTAAAAAAGGAATTCACCAAAGCGAATCTGAAGATTGTACATAACAACACCCGCAAGTTTTGCTCATTAATTGGTTCTACGAAAGACCCCTCTTCGCTAAAACAAAAAAGCGGAATCTACCAAGTCAATTGCACAGAATGTGATAAAAAATATATTGGACAAACCAAACGTGTTTCGCCTGAAGGAATATGAACGATACATCAAAAACAAAGATATTAACAAAGGGATTGCTGCACATACATTGGATTTAAACAACAAAGGAAGACACTACATGGGATCGCTTATAAATAATTTTAAATTGATAAAAACAGTAACTGACTCGCGAAAACTCAACGCGTATGAATCGTTACTCATGCATATAACGGATAATCTAATTAATATCGACGATAGCTCAATAAATTCAAGTTTATTTCAATTGGCTAAATAATGTGTTAACGGTTACTTTTATTTTGCATCGATTATTATATATTATAAGGTAGGTGACCCAAATCAGGCCTACTTTAATTTTTTTATTATCTAACTAGGAAATTTATAATAACAAAGGACTGGTAATTTAAAATACTTATATTTATTTATTAAACTTTGTAATAAACCAAGACAAATTGCTTTAGAAACAAAAATCACACTTTTGCTAACACAAATAACTAAAATGTTACTTTGGCCTTATTGGGGTGTCTTAATAAAGCCTTAATAAAAACAAGTAAACATTCAACTTCTTAATGAATTTAAAACGTTGTCAATACTTATATTAAATCTTTTGAGATCCCATTAATTATTTTTGATCATTTTAGATCAGATTTAACGAGTTTCTCACCATGCAAAAGTACTATATTAATCAGCCTTTTTTTCTTCTTTTTTTAAACAAGTCCCTGGACAGTAAAATATTTTATCAGCGGGTGTGAGTCCAACACACACCTCATGATACCAAACGCCGCAAATAAGACATTGTCGCATATCATCAACTCGATCTTCTTTACCAGCTGGACAGTACCAAGAAGGTTTATTATCGTGACGTTTCGGTTTAGATTCCATAAGCTTATCTGCTGTCAAAGAAGCTTTCGCGTTGCAGCAACTGCAGGTTGTGCAGATGTACAACCAGTAATTGAGGCTGATTTTGGTGTCTTTGTGTTAATCTTTATCATGGATGAAATACCAGGAACATCTTCTACACTTGAAGATGTTACAGTAAGCTGTGATGTGGAATTCGTAGCACTGTCACCAAACAAATCTTTTGTTACCTCTTGAGCCCTGTAATTCAGAGACTTCTTGCGTGGAGCAGTCGCTGCAACTTTAAACTTAGGAGTTGGTAAAAATTTATGAATCTCACATATGGTTGATTGATTGTCTATCTTCTGTGGAGTCCCAGCACTCGGATTGTTTTTTGAGAGTAAGGACCGTGGCAAATTCTCAGTATCTGTGCCTGACCCATCTGAATCTTGCACATTTGCAGTTGAAATCTCTTTTTTCTCTGAATCATTAGATAAGGAGATATACTCACTGTTTGTAGGATTTGGAAGTTCTGACAACGCAGAGTGCGCAAACGCCTCTTCAGAAATAGCATCTGGGTTATATGGATATAACCCTGTAGCGCGAAACCCATTTGAGATATTGGTAATAGTCATACATTTAGGCCATATTTGTGAGAAAATGACGTTAAAGTTTGTCCTGTTAAGGGTTCGTTCGGGATGCTGACTGACGTATTTAATCAACTCTTGGTCCCAATGGTGCTCAAAAGAACGATAAACAGATTTATCTATGGGCTGTAACTCTTGCGTGGTATTTGACGGAAAACAATATAAAGTAATGCCACATTTCTCAGCTTCCTCGAAAATAGTAAAGTCCAGGTGGCATTTTACACCATCAAATATGAGGAGACATGGCCCTGATGTTCTGTATTTATGCAAATGATTAATAAAATGTATGAAAGTTTCTGTCGTCATACTTCCTTTTGGCGTCATCTTCACCAGAGAGCCTGGAGGGAAATTGTCTTGGATTTCTGGCTTTAGTATCATGCCTTTGAACAATATCATCGGCGGGATAGCTGATCCTATAGCATTTCCGCAGCCTACCACAGTCACACTTTCAGCATGTTCATTCGCTATTTGATGAACTCATTTTCTCCCTTTGGCTGTCAACACTGCCTGCTGATGGTGCAAAGATATGCGGCAATTTTTTTCATCGATGTTGTAAATGCTTTCAGGTTTATGTTCAACTCCAAGCATATCCAGCACACTTTTGTATATGGAAAAGTGATCGCTAACAATATCTTTATTTAATTTTTGAGCATGAGCTGGATTCATCATCTGTGCTTTACGACGTGCTAATTCTGGGTGTCGTTTGAGAAATAACGTCAACCATTTCTTCCCCACGGCGTTTTCGGCATCATTGAAAGTGCTTGGAATTTCCTTAATTTTACACAATGAAAAATTCTGTACGCGCAACATCTTTGATGTCAACGGCACGCCAACATCAGCAAACGTATGATTCTTCTTACAAGTCCATTTTCTTGTTCTGTAGTAAATACAGCCGACCGGCCTAGCTTTTTTCGCGTAGTCGACCAACTCGCTAGATGGTTGCGTAGGGTTCTTCTTGGGATATTGTATCTGGCAGCAGCAGCATATGTAGAAAATCTACCTCTTTCTACCACTTTAACAGTGTTTTCCATCTGTTAAGAGGTCCATTGAGCCCATGATGTTACTCAAAACAACGGTTTACTATTTTACTGTGATATTTTTCTAACTGACATAAAACATTTTCCTAATAAGACCTGTGCCGTTATAAGGCCTATACATTTTTTGTAGGCTTTATTAGGGCATGGCACATGGATAAACAAAACAACAATTATATGGAATACACCGATATGTCAGCTTTTTCGCTCAAGTGAGGAGATGGCTACACGTGTAATTATCCTATGGACAAAACACAGCATACCGTGTACGAATAAAAATAAAAATGCTTACTGTTTACTCTGCTAGAATTTGATAAAAACAAGCGTGCGCTCCGCGTCGTTTTTTGTTTTCGACTGCAGGTTCCAACACGCTCGCAGCACGGTTCATTTGTTGCGCTTGTGGGTGTTAATTTATGTAGACGCACACATCTACAAACATTGGTGGCCATTTGAAATCATGAAGTGGGAAATCTAAAAAATAGGCCTAATTAAGACATAGGCTTTATTTGGGTCACCCACCTTATGTGGTTAACACATAACAGGACAGCAATTTTATAGTGACGATAGTCTGATAACAGAATTTTCCATTTTTAGGGCTTTGTACTAAAATACAAAACCCTATTGCAATCACGACCTGTGTCCGTCTGTCCGTCCGTCCATCCGTCCGTCCGTCTGTATGTCACAGCACTTTTTATCCGAAACTATAGAGGCTACAGCCATGAAACTTTGTAGAAAGGTCAGAAGTGGTGACCTCTTGAAAGTTCAAAGGTGGAAAATTTTTTCAAAGGCGTTTAAGGGGGGTCTCCCCATATAGGGAGGTGACCCCTCAAAAAAAATTTTCACCATTGGTAGTCGAGTAGGGTGTCGTTGGAAAGGTCTCATTGAGATATTTTCCAAACAAGTTTTAAAATTGCCTTATAAGTACCGAGGGGGGCAGGGGAAGGGGAAATGTACGAACTTTTCGCGTACCCCCCCCTTCGCGATTGGACACCTTTCATCCCAAAAATCTGAAAAAAATCATGAATGTAGGCCTTCATGAGTACAACAACAACAAATACACGAGAAGTCGAAATTCACTCAACTTTGTTAGTAATAGTATGATTTATCGATTTCGTGTTTTCTTGAATAAAATCTAAACGGTACCTTTAAACTCAATAAAATTTAGCAAAGAGATGATAATCTATAAGATTGATCTTTTCTGAAAGTTTCATAAAGATCAAATGGTATTTACCGAAGTTATAGCGATTTGAATTATCCTGTATTACTATGGAGCAATATGCCCCGTGTTACTATGGAAACATATGGCTATGGAGCCATATGCGCTTTTTACCGACTTAGACACTACAGCTTTGCTAGAATTTGCATGAAAATTTCAGGAGTGATAGATATCATGAAGATGAGTACATAAAATTGAAACAAGTCGAAGAGGCAGGAGAGAGCTCCTAGCTAAAGGGCTTTGTAACCATTCTAGGATTCGAAAAAATAGGCCATGCATCGATGATTACAGTACAGAAGAGTGGCCCCCCCAAAAAAAATTTCATGAAAGGTAGCCGATATGAGTATCAATTGAAAGTTCTCTATGAGAGCTTTTCAAAGCAGTTCTTAAACTGACAGTTTTTGCTTCAGTGGGAGCACAGGGGGGAAATACATGAAAAATGTGTTTCCTCCCTCGCGAATTGACACCCGTGATCTAAAAAATCTGAAAAAATTATCAAGCGAGATATTTATGGGCATAACTATAACAAATACCTCAGAAGTCAAAATTCGTTCAACTTTGTTAATAATAGTATGATCCTCGAATTTCTCCAATAAAATCGTCTTTGACATGTTTCATGATTTGATTCGTTGCTGGTTACTGCATTTTGTAAGCTAAGTACAAAACCCTTCTGACATGAGCATAAGTCTGTCTACCCAACTTGTTATTTAATCCGACTAAATTATATAGAACCAATAAGCCGTTAATTGTTAATGTACTTCAATTTTATTCAGTAGTGTCATTAGTAGTTTCGCGCATAGCGTTGAAGATGGTCGGCAATACCGATCGAAATACATCCGTGTGTGTTGTGGAATAAAAATCGTTTTTAGCATCAAACTCTTGATTTTTATTCTAAATCAATATTTGTGGTCCATAAGGCAATTGTAACTTTATTTCATTAATTCTACTTCTATACCTGAGTATTTGTTAGTCCATGTTTAGTATGCATATGGTGAACATGAATTCAGTCACCAATAAAGCAGAAAGGTACCTTGCCCATCAGCTTCGCAAGATAAATTAATTTGTTCTACCGCACTCTACATTTACCAGATGCAGTTTTTTAGATGGTTCAAATTTTTAATAGTTAGATTTTCCCCCTTTTCTTCCTAATTAGTTTCAACTCATTGATAGTGTATTTGCTAGTGTGGAAATTTGTAGGATATGCTAGCATTTGACTAAAATTCAAGCTTTAATTTGAGAGCATTTTACAAATTCGATCAAGGGATTATCATAAATCATGAATTTTACTGAACAATCTGGCAAACGAAGAATAATCAAAATTAAACCCCAACGCAGTATTTTCATGAAATTTCTAGTTTTATTAGCTTCCATAAGGCAATGGTTAGAGTTCATTGAAAATATCAATCCATATGTACATAAACTCAGTTTTCTCGAATAACCCTAGACGGCTTCGAGAACATAAAAAGCTTCATACAACCGCTTGTATAGCTCCAAGAAATCGATTCACTTCATTTTTGAAACCACTAGACAGTAGATACTCGTATACGAGTTGAGTCAGAGTTTTTTCATTAATGCTTTCAAAGTTGCTGCAATCCAATCTTAAAATAAAGTAAAATTTCTAACCGATTTTTATTCCAATCTATTCTTACAGGTACTGACGATGAAAACCATGAGTACGACTATCTCGGCAAGTGGGGTCCACGTTTTGATAAATTAGCCAACATGTATGGCAACGATGTAGCTCAAGAGATCGAAGACTTGTAAGTCTTTTAATTTTTTACTTAAAAAAAGAAAAAACAAATAAATTTCTATGCCAATGAAACCAAAAACTTAATAACTAAATAAAAACGTATACTTTTTAAATGACGTAATCAAAACAACAAAAAAAAAACGAAAAAATTATAAGACACAAACAACAAAATAAATAGAACGTATCAATTATAAATGCAACATTCGTGAATGGAAAAAAATTAAGTCATACTCACGCACTTACAAAACGCATGTAGTTTAAAGTAAACAAACTGAAAAACAACAACAAGAAGATGAGACCTAACGAGAAGCGTTACGAAGCTACTATATCCTCTACCAAAGCAACTTTAACCCTTTATTATAAATGTAAAGTGAATATTTCACTCGAACGCATTGTATGTAACATCAACGTAAAATTATTCATATTTAAAATAATAAACTAAATCAGAAAAATGTAACATAACAACTGATACAAGTTGCACGAAAAATAGAAAAAATTATAATAAAAAAACAGAGGAAAATGAAGTAAGGTTCACTCACATACAGTTTCAATTAAATAAATGACAGGTTTGTCATTTATTCTTAACTAAATGAAAGGAAAAAGAGTATAAAACATGATAATTTTATTTAAATGGGTGAAATCTTTGAAATATAATGTCAAAATCAGTGGATTAAATAAAAACATGCATTAGAAGTGGGGATTAGTTTTATACTCTCTGTAAAAGTTTATAAATTAATTTTAAATGAAAGAAGGAAAAAGATAAAATAAAAGTCAAACAAACAAGTCAATGTGTAATTTGATGATAAATATTGATTTAATTTATCAAAAACCAAAAATTGATCCTAACTTTTGATTAAATTTAAATTAAATTAAACAATTAATTGGTAAGTACTTGAAAAACGAATGTGTATGAAAAGATATATATTAAAATGATCGAAAAATGACACAAAATAACCATATTTTAAATTAATTAAGTTAATATTAAGCAAGTACCTACTGTAAATGTTTAATTAACCAATATATAAACGTATTAGAATTTATATATAAATAAATTGATAAAATTTAAAAAAAAACATTCAACACTCAAAACGAAGTTAGGTGGCAAACTATAAAATTTAACAAAACATAGTTACAAATAATGAAAACGGAAAAAGGCTCTACTTATTTTAGAAACAAGAAAATAAGTTTTAACGTCGAAGTGGTTCTTCTTAATTTTTTCTATATTTAAGAAAAACTATGCATGAAAATACTTGCCGACAAAGGATGAAAAATGCACACTATCCGTTTTCAATGTTATTTTTAAAAAATAAAAATTCGAACTTAATATAGAACAGAAAACAACACATTCAACAAATTTTAGAATCACAAATCAGCTAATGAAATAAATGGAAAAAAAAGTGAGAATAGAAATTAAACTTGTGAACCTAACGGCGATTAATATATATATAAAAATATATTTATGTTGTTTAGAATTAAAAATAAAATAAAACGTATCCAAAGACTGTTTCTGTTCCATCATTAAAAATATAAATGAATATATTTATAATAAAAAAAAAGATAAAGATTTCCAAATAAAACACACAAAACACATTGAGATCGAACTAATTATATACTTAACTGGTTAAAGGGAAAGTAAAGATTTAATGAAAGAAAATTGAATCATTTCAGCTTTATCGAATTAAATGTTTTTTGTTTGTTTTTTTGTTAAGCTTTGGTTGGGTTCTTTTTTCATTTTCAGTAAATGATTTATTTAAACTGATAATAAAATACTGTTTTATCGAATAACAATTCGATTTTAATGTTAATATTCTTCCTTCAGAGTTTCCAAACTTAATTTTATCCGATTTTTTTCATCAATGATATATAAATCATTTTTTTTTTCATCAATGATATATAAATCAATTTTTTCATTCCCAAGCTCATGGGGTTTCACACACTCTTCCAGCTATTCTATCTGTTTTTTTTTTTTCGTTTAAAGCTACATTAAAAATTATTTGCAAAATGGAATTCTAATTATCGCATTCAAATTTGAAATGAGTAGATATTTTATTGCAAGGAAAATTAAACAAAATATTTTCAAAAATATGAAGTAAATTTAGTTTGATGTTGAAACTATGATTTGCAAATATTTTTAATTTTCGGCCTTAGATTTCCTAAATTTTATTGCAATTGCGCATTATTTTTTTTTCGGTAAAATTTTTGAAACTATAAACTTCTTCCTGAACTTCAAATTGATCGAATGAAAATCAACCGTAAACATATGTATATTTAATTTGGAAACGAATTATTCAATTTAAATAAAACAAATAAACATCAGACTGTAATCTCTTTCTATCTTATTCTTACTTATAACTTTTCTATATACACAACAATCGTACATATACACATATATACACTAATTAAACGTTTTACAAATGAAAAAAAAAAAATCTTGAAACTGAAAAAAACATTCAAAAAATATTACACAAAAATTGTTTAAACTGATGAAGAAAAATAAACAACCACACACATGTAACCCCATACTATCCAAACAACTGATTCAAGATAAAAAGGATGAAAGCAAAGAAAAATAAAAGAACTCCCATTTAGTAATATTGTATAATTTAGTAAACTTAGAGCAATTTATAATGTAAATAGATTAGATGAAATATGAAAGATGATAAAAACAAGTAAAATGAAATAATTATGCAAAAAAAAGAAATAGTCATCAGCAGCGATGGTGATGGCCGAAAAGGATAAGCCTGCTTTAAACTGGAAAGTGAAAAATAGTCGCAGTTTGAAATTTAAACAGGTAATTACTACTTTGAAACGAATGAAAAATTTAGACGATATAAGGTTATTTCAATGTTTAAATTGGATACTGAAATATTTTCCATTAACTAATACACACAAAAATGAAAAACGAATCATGAAATATTACTCGAAAAATCGTTTATCAGGAAATGATTTCTTTGGAAGATTTTATTTTCAATTAACGATAGAATGGTATTTTTAAAAATGGTAAATAATTCATATTGTATTGCGTTTCATATGAAAGAAAGAAAGAAAATGAATGAGGTATTTATAAATTGCAATTCATACGATTTTTTGTTCCCATTTTCACTAAATCGAATTGACTTAGTTCTTCTTATATAACATTTGCCTGAGCAAAAGACTTGCATTTTTGAAAATTTTTTTTTTCTAATTTAAAAATTCAATTTATCAATACATAGCTCAATCCTTTACAACAAAAATTAATTAAATCATATTATCAGCAATTATTCAATATAATACAGAGACTTACACCTTAGTGAACACAAAATCATCTATTAAACATCAATGATAGCACCAATTCAATCTCTAACACCATCTGGAGATAAAATAGAAAAAATCAGTAAATAATTAAAGAAAAAAACTATGGACTTACATTGACCATCATTATCGTCTAAAGAAAAAAACGATCAAATTACTCTGAATTCAGCAAAACTGCATACAAATTTATTATTTCACCACGCATATAATTTTATGAAAACCCCTATAGCGCCCTGAAACTTTACTTTCTTCGAATCATTTTTATTAAGTTGAAAAGGTTCAAAGCTTTTTAGAACAAGATAGTTACTCTTACCGCCAAAATCTCACTGAAATTAAATGGAATTTGCGGTAATACTATTTTTTGGCAGCAGAGTTTGTGCCCGATCCATTCTTGAGGGACTGTTAAAAAATTAACAGATTTACCTACTGTTGAACGAAACACCACCCGTTCAATGAATTGAAATTTCATTTATGAAAATAAACCAAAGCCGTTTTGCAAAGTAAATATTGCACAAAAAATTGGCAGCAACATGCTTGCCAGCAAATAATGACAGGAACTAATTTTTATTTTTGGTTCGGAGTTGAATGCCATTTACGCACAGAGTGTGGGACTCCCATGCTCGGAAGAAGGCCACTGGACTACCCACTAAACACCTCCCCTGTCAACCTGAGAACCTAGTCTAGGACCGTTTGACACATTACTTGGTGCCAGGTCTCGTTTTGTTGTGCCGTGAGGCGTTTTCAAGCTGGGAGACCCTTCTTCTAGCGGGAGGAGCGAGGAGAAGCGGAAGTGCCAGACAAACGATCCCCCAGCCCGAACGCCCCAGCTGCTGTAAGTCTCTTTTATTTTTAAGGACGGCCCAAAGATAATGTGCCACCTAATTCCATTTGTCAACCGATTGTCGTAATAGAACACAAACTGTTAAAATTTGACTTTAAACTCCGCATCTCCAGCACTTACTCTTAAATTGCGTTCTGGACAGCTACTTCACTGATTGACTTCCTTTCTTATAGCCTTATACTTTTAATTGTTTCGTTAATCCTCTTTAGTATCCCAGCAAGTATTACACACGGCGCTACCCGCTCGAAATACTGAACCAATTTTCATGGTATTTACTCCTATTTCGACCTATTTTGATTCTTTTCAATGATACAGTTTCTTATTTGAACCTCTATCCTTCTAATTAAAATTATGCTACTATCTAACTATCAACAAAGTTTTTAACCTCTGTATTCGAACTAAAACTTGACGCCGATCAGCTGACCACAAAGTACCCAAATCGTGTTCCATGTTATAAATTTCAATGTTTCTAATCTATGGACTACGGGAGATTTGAACGGAAAACTACTCGGTTCATTTAGGGTACGACCATGTTGCGATTTTACTGTCAAATAAAATATTCAATTATATTAAAACTTTTAGTTTGACTGAACATTCCGCCCGCCTTGAATCATCTGATTCAATTCCAAAACGAGTTTTAATTCCGACAACTCGAACCATCTTGTCAGGTCCTGGATAGGTCTGTGTTATTGTCCCCAAGGAACATTCTCCTCATGCACCAAAATGAGATCCTTTTTTTCGGCCTCTTCATTTTCTATATATATCCGCTTTGAAGCGTTATTAGATACTCCCTGTGCCACTGATTACAATAATGCTGCGAAATCTTCTGGATCATGCTCCAACTTTTTGCCGGCAAAATTCGTTCTTCATTCATATCCCGTTCGGGCAACCATGTCAATGAATTAGCAACCAAAAAATGTGACGATGTTAAGACTTCCGTGACATCAGAATCTCCTCCTCAGAAAGGTCTTGAATTCATTGCTTCAATTTGGCAGAGCAATGTATTGATTTCTTCAAACTTGAGGATGGTGTCGCCAATAACGCGATACAGATGTAACTTAATCGACTTACCTGCCGCCTCCCACAGTCCACCAAAGTGTGGTGCCGCAGGAGGATTGAAATGCTACACAATATTTTCCGTTAGAAGTGAAAAATACAGTTCGTTTGAATGCATTGTCCAGAATTCACGAACAGAATTTAACTTATTGTTGGCTCTGATAAAATTCATACCAGTGTCACTATAGATATCGGTACAGAGTCCTCGGTGTGACACGAATCTTCGAAGGGCTGCCAAGAACACCTCAGTGGACAAGTCATTTACCAGTTCAACGTGAACTGCCTTCGTACTCATGCATACAAAAATGGATACGTTTGCCTTGATATTTCTTAAGAAGCTCACATTTTCCCGACAAGATTACCGGATTCTTGACATCACAGTTGACTTCAGACTTGGCAAGTCGTCCACTAACTCGAAGTCACCTCTTGTCATCAAGAAATGGTGAAAGCGATAAAATTTTACTCGATGCCACAAGTGTCTTGCCACGTTGCAAGAGATGTAGCTCGCTTCCAATTGATGGTTTCTGCGACAATTTGAACAGTTGGTTTTCCGCTCGTTGCATATCAGTTATCGACAACGTTGTGGATATGGTTGACGATGTCTTCAGAGAAACAACAAATAATTGAACGAAAACGATTTGTTGTCTCATAGCTGTAAATGTATTATCCTTTTGAAATGCAAGACCCGCTGTCCAAGACGAAGGAGTTCGCCGACACATCTATCACTCACTCTTCATCAGCGGGTACATTATCAACTGAAGCAATAACTTTATCTGGCCACAGCTTCTTGTCCTCTTGCAGCCAATCAGGACCATGCTGCCATAAACTGGAATTGATCAACTGCAGTGAACTCACTCCCCATGATGCCAGATCTGCTGGATTGTGCTCGGACCGTACATGATGCCATTAATTACGTGATGTTGACAATGTTGACGATTCTCCGAAGTCCGATTTGTGATATACGTTTTCCATCATCTAGGACGATTGGAAAGCCAATTCAAAACAATAGTAGAATCTATCCAAAGTAATGCATTCCTATTTTTAACCTAGATTGCCTCGGATACCGTTTTCCATAACTTGACTAGTGAGACAGCTCCACACAATTCAAGTTTCAGAATTGTGATTTGTTTAATCGGAGTGACCCTTGTGTTCGATGTAAGTAAATGACAGCGCAAACACTTTTCTGTTCGAGTTCGAATGTAAATTGCCGCTATATAAGCTATTTCCGATGTATCGCTGAAACCGTGAATTTCGAGAACATTATCCATCACAGTGCCCATCCATCTTGGAATTCTTAACATCTCGAGTGATTTTAAATCATCCCGCAATAAACAACATTCCCCTTTAATTGTATCAAGTAACGGATCATCCCAGGCTAAATTTTGTAGCCACAGCTGTTGAAATAATACCTTGATTCGAATAATAACTGGTGCCAACCAGTCTACCGGATCAAACAGACGAGATGCCACGTTTCGTTACCGGAGAATTGTTATTCAAATTGACCAAAAGCGAAAACTCGTCTTCACTTGAGTTCCAATTAATGCCAAGTACCTTTACGTTTGAAGATTTGCTTTCTCAATTGACTTCTGGAACAGGGTTTAATACTTCTTCCACGTTTGACGAATACTTTCTGAGAGGAAAACCACCTTTATACAAAATTTTTCGCATTTTTTGATTCACCTGAATTGCTGACGAGTCTTTGCTTCCTGACATCAGATCGTCTGCATAAAAGTCTCGTCCAATTATAGTAGCATACTCGCCTCCTTCTTCTATTGCAATTTGATTAAGAAAACGTGTTGCGAGGTATGGTGAACAAGATATGTCATACGTAAATCTTTTTAATCTGTAGTGCTTTATAGGATCGGTATTGTACTCCCTCCATAACATCCGCTGATAGTTTGTATCTCGATTATCGAGCCAAACTTGTCGATACACCACTCTGTACAAATATGATCTGAATAGTATCGACAATAGAATCTTGTGGATTGTCGGACCAATTAATAATTCGTCATACAGAGACCGGCCAGTCGATGATTTCGCTTAAGCGTCAAAAACTACACGCATTTTTGTGGTGCTACTAGTTTCTTTCACTACTCCATGATTCGGCAAATAAAACCCATGGTAATCGTCACTGTCCAGTGGTTCTACTTCTTCCATGTGGTTCAGAGCTTCATACTCCCGTATGAACAGAATATAGTGACGTCAAACTCACTATTTCCCTGCAAACGTTCCGCAACTGACTGAGTACTACCGGATATGACTGGATGAAATAACTTAAAAGCCAATCTTACCAGAAAACAACCATCATTGTCTCCATACCAGTTATCTTCAAAATAATTTTGGAATTCCAACTCCTCACTCGTCAATATTCGCTGAATCGGTGCTTTCTCAGTCTTCCAAAATTTTTGCAAATTCGATCAATAACCAACAACATGTGCTTGGAGACTGTTGGTTTTTTCTATACGAGATATGTCCTGTAATTGACCAGTGATAATCTAGCCAAAACTTGTATTTGGCGCGATCCATCCCATGTTGTCAATTTTTACTTGTTCTGGACGCAATACCGGAAAAAACTTATCTGCGCCGATTAATATGTCTGCTACCTAAGGAAAATTGAAGTTGAGATCAGCTAATTTGAGACCCTTGATGTGTCGCCACTTATCAAAATCCAATTGCCTTGAAGGCAGATGTGTTACCTTGATAATAATTAAGGGCCTTAGAGTAATCACTAGCAATGCACCGATTCGCGAAGGCATTTGTAACTGAACTTCTCCTTTCGATGTTACGGATGGTATGCGAGCCTTCGACTTTCGCAACTGCAATTTCTAAGCGCATGATTCGGACAGCTGCCTGTGTAAACTACAAGGCCTCAAATCGAAATTTTTCCTATATGCTGCTGTGCAACAATGACTTATGGAGCTTTGAGCTCATTCTCTTCGTACTTTTGTGATGCTGAAAGCATGCATGCTACTTCAAATTCTGGTGTTCAAATTTAGCCAAAATGACCATATTATTCTTGATTTCAAGAATTGGCTATAGTAAGATCCAAAGAGTTGCTCTGGGCTCCCGACATACTGTGAATTAATTAATCATCTGATCACCCCGCACCACCACCCATAAAAATCTCATAGAAGTAGATCTGTCTTTCTATAGTTGCTTTGGAAGCTCCACAGTTCTTGAAGCGCTACTTTTTCGGGCGAATTTTTAACTCATAAATTATACTGCCCAACGTTCAGCGAGGAGCTACGTTCTTATGTGGACAGAGGAGGCCTTTGGTGAGAAATCTCTTAGAAGACTCCAATATTCAGGACTCAAATAATCTTTGGCTTCCTACCAAAAACAAATTTGCACACACTTCTGATAATGAAACACCATAGCCGTCCATGGACCATATATTAAAATGGAAATGAGCTGCATTATATCCTTGATTCGCTTTTTAAGGCATCAAGGGGAGAAATACCTTTAGAATCATGAAACATAGGCATTTTTCGGGATTTTTTTAGAGGGGATAAAATAATCGGATAATTGTCAGATTTCGGATGTCCAACAAAATAGTGGCGTTCTAGAGAGTCTTCAGGCGCCTGTTTCTCGCGATATCAAAAAGTACTGCAGCTTCCATTTTTTTTCTTTTGATCTGAAAAAGATGAAACAAGTTACATCCCTTTACTGACATATCAAGGAGAAGAATGTACCTAAAAATGGTGAAAAATTACAATGGTTAAAATTTGGGAGCCATTTTATTTAAAAGGTTGAATTTTCGACCATTTTTTCGACATATGTGACTCCTAAAAAATTATTAATTTACACGCTTCCTTCCAAATTTTAGGTATTTCCTCCCGTAATATTACTGAGAGAAACCTTTCCAAATTTCATCCAAATCGGTCGATAAATTTTTGAGATACAACATGAGGAGTTTTTGAAAAAGTAGTTTCGAAATAATTGCGTTTAAAGTTTCAATATATTGAAACTATTGATCGTAGTGACTTACCGATTAATCAGCACTTTCAGGCGCATACAGTAGTCCTTCGGTTGCCTCAAAAAACTGATTTTCTTCCGCTAGCTGTTGTTTCCTGGCTATAGAGCTTGTTTTGTGTTTGAAAGACTCGTCCGGTTTTGTCGAACAATCCGCATCTCATCTGACGTTTCGGCAAAAACTCTGGAGTTAGTGCCAATGATTATGTTTATTGCATTCATTTTCTTTAAATTCAAAGAAAATCCATCTTTGAATACCCTAGCAACAATGTAGGCTGAAATTTTAACAATGTTAAGCCCTGAATGTAAGAGTTTCGGAGCCAATCGCCAGATCATCGAGTTGGAGCTTTTGTTAGCATTTTGGGTATAGCCACCCAGAGATCTCCCTAGCAAATTATCTCTGAATGAATCTTGATAAATTGGTAAGATATTTCCTTTGATACTTGCTTCAAGTAACGGTGAAAGATTTTCCAATTTTGGATTTTTATTTAAAGCGATCGCTTTTTGCCACTCTCCACAGCTTTCGGGTCCAGTTGGGCAGTATTCGTGATTTGGGTCTTCATTTGTTGAAAAAATATGATAAAAAGTAGCCATTATCTCTTTTTTTCATACTTTTAACACTATCTACATTTCATTGAATGCTCAAACCATAATATTTTGTGAGTTTTGTTACAACTTTCTTCATCAACTTGCCTCCTCCGGAAAACTTTTTTCTCTTCTCACGTTTCGGAGTCTGGTACTAATTCACTTCTCTACGTGACCAATACATTCGCTTTTCATAATTAAACTCGTCACCAGAAGGATCTAGTTCTAGTTTGGCCATGAACGTTTTTAAATCCCCATTATCTATATAATTGCCACACTCTACTGCGAATTTCTCTTCCGATCTGGAAGACGTTTCTTTCATAAAATCAATGTCCATTTTTCACCTTGGAGCCCTCGTGATTCTTTATGCAAATTTCCTCATGATCCTTGAACCACTTCTGATATTCTTTAGTATGAGTCTTATTTTTCAGAGCATACAGCCGTGACAGCAACTGCTTTTCAAAACCAAATCGATCACTTTACCAGAGTAATAGTCGATGAGCGTGGTAACACCAAACAGTGATTTGAACCCAAGGTTTTTCCATGTGCCGTCACGATAGACTTTGAGAATTTTTTCTACTCTTTCATGCTCGACATTTTTTTTCACCTCTTCTTCAACAGCATTCTGTGATGAAAAATCGAATGTCGACTTAGCAGCTGCATAAATATGCTCCATGATTTTAGTGTAGCTGCTTTGACTGAGTCCAATGCACAAGTGCATGAGACTGCAAAAGGTATTGATTCCTTGTCTTGCAACCATCAAATGTCTCATGACCAACACAAGCCTTCGATTAATTTCATTACCAGTATGAATGAAAGGTCCCGAAGGAATTTATCGAAAACCGCACCGATAAGTAACGACAGTTTTGAAACACAAACCTCTATGTAATGACTCTCTAAAACTTATCCTTTGCTTGCTGTTCGAAACTCTATTCTATATGCGTGTGAAGGATTTGTACGGATATCCTCTGTAAATCCAGACCTTATTCTTTTAGCACTTACATTTTGACGGTAACTTGGACTCGGCCCGAAACTATCTCCGCTCGCAGCAGTGAATTGATTTCATTGAAATCGTTTTTCTTTTCGCACATTTCCGAGCTATATTAAAACGAGCTACTTTCGGACAGTTCGGTATTTTAGTTTTGAAAATTCAGCCGCTCACGACAAACTTTCAAGGTAAACTGGCTCTATTGCTCGGGCAACGTTCCGTTTCGCATACCCATACTTTCAAGGACATTCGCATGGAAAAAGTGGCTTGTCGTTTCAAATAATCCCTTGAAATATCTGCTTTGCCATATAAAAGGTTAATAAGAAAGCAAAAGTTGCTCCGCCTCTAAGGGTCGGGCGCGCGAGTCGACCATATGTTGTTGCCGCACTCTAAGCTATATGCAACAATTCCAAGAAGATTCAATGTTTCGAGTTAGCGTTTGCTCAGTATATTCTTAAGATATCATACATTCGAAATATGCAAAAAAAAGAAAATCGATTTTTTGAAATTTCTATAGGTATTTCTCCTCTTGCTCAAATTGGTTGTAAATTTGTTCCGTAAAACTAAAGTATATTCTGTACCCAGTCGTCTACGTGGTGTAGTAGTTAGAGCACTCATCTCGTAAGCCGAAGGTCCCTGGTTCGAGTCTCGTTGGCGACAACGACATTTAGTTCGACCAACTCTCGGACGGATTATAAGCCCGTTCAGGCATGATACGAGCTGGTTGGAAATAAGAACGTATTGCAACTGCGAGGACGAACACACGGCCAACGTGTGGTACTGACCATATCACCTTGTGGAGTGCCGATACATTCGATCAAGATAATGTAATACCCTATCTATCTGTCAGCAAAGGCCAGAAAGGAGCTGTAGTGCTGAAGCGAATAACATTTTCTATACCCTTGAACACATTATAGTGTTTTCGCGGACGGCCATTAATAGTTGCCGGAAGTATAGTCCTATAATTTTCTGCTCATCAGGCAGCCTGGAGGACTTGGTATTAAGAATCTTCTTGTTACTCGTGGCTGTAGTAGTTAGTTCAGTATTATCAAAAAAATTATTCCACAGGTCCCACTAGAAGGTTGTCAGTTCCCATTTTGACTGGCCCCAATTTCAGTACTCGTACAGTTCCCCTAATATTGTTGACAGCTTCTCTCTTGGTCGTTTTTTTAGAATACAAATAAATTGCTACTTGATGCATAATAATATTCCATTGCCACTGACAAGTTGTTACAAGAAAGAGGTATCTGTGCTGTTTCAAAATTCTTAGGAGTAATAAAATCTGTAATAGCTTGCAGTAGCTCTAACGTATCAACATTTCAAACAAGCCAAATTGATGAATGATTTTTTTTTTTTTGAATCAAAAAGGAAGAATATTTTTGTTTCGGATGTTTTAAAAATGGTATCCAAACAATGAACCACTACTCAAAGATTTTCGTTCTTAAGCTTAATCATGAAAATTGATCAACTTTGCACTAACTGATGACATATTCAACCTTTCCAACTTTTCAAGGAAACCAATCTAGTTGCCATAAAAATTGATCTTTTTCGCCCGAAAAGTAATTTCAATAAATTTCGTTCCTTTTGAGATAACAAGACCTAAAAGCAATAGTGAACCAGCATTCATCAATTGTTCGGGAACGAATCCAGGCGAAAAGAATCCGAAAACATTCAATATATGAGAAGTAATATCCTTCCTTTTATCGTACATCAATAAAATATACTATACCATACATACTCCTAATGGACTTCCATCCGTTTACCCAACATGTCCTAGAAAAACATTTAAATTCGATCCTTTTTGGTCAAGAAAAACAATTGTCTCCATAAATAAGGACCGTCGTTACCTTTTGCTCCTTTCATCTCCGGTGATTAAAGCAACCAACAATCTTCTATCGTACAGTACTAATCTTGATGTCATAATGCAATCCAAACAATGTCCAAAGAAGGTTATTATCTATAGTGCGTGTTAAATATCCAAAGACTTGATTAGCCTCGGGCATTTGTTCATTTCTTCCTTTTTGCTGGAGGAAAAGTAAATTCAACCACCAGACCAAATAGAATTTACTAGATAAAAGCTTTCAGACACCCTTATTCTGCTCAATCAAAACGAAAAGAAAAAGCTTCCATTTTCGATTTCCTCCAACGTCGATACCATTCATAATCGAAAGTGAGTTTAATGGAGCAAAAAAACAACCCCAAAAGAATATCGTCAAAAAGCCAACAACGTCAAAGGAAGAGAAGTAGAACAAGGAATCATAGGAAATTCAACATTAATTAAACGCTACAAGAAAACACAATAAACTAGATGTTATCGATCACAATCACTTTATTCCTTGCCTCGAATTCGTCGAGATGTTAAGCCTTCTCTATGTATACATTTTCCCATTACTTCAACCATAAGATCCTATTTCGGTGATTCACGTACCATCTACTCTATATGTAATGTTAACCGGATTCTTGGTAAAGTATTTTGTATATACATCATCACGCAATAATTCTTTTCTTTTATAACCAACCACTAGCAAGAAAGGAAAGAATTAAGACCAAGATGTATCACATCTGACAATTTATTCAATATTATTCCAGTAAGGGATCGTCTAACCAACTGTATCATTCCTTGAATGTCCTGGCAATGGAGAAGGAAAAAAGCAAAAGAGCGCAAAATTAAGTAAAAACCCTCTATTTATCAAAATGGTGGGATAACGCTGAAATGTGTGTGGCACATGTAAGGACATTGCGAGGGAATATACGAGTACGAGCGAGTATAAGCTCTTGAAACATTTGTCATTGCATCCTTGTCCTCAGTTTGGGAAGCAAATTCAGTGAGTTGCTTAAATCGAAGGAAATCAATATAATCTTTCATTGCGATTCTATCGATCAGTTTGTAGACAGCCGATAAGAAGGTAGGAAAGGACGAACAAGACTACTTACCATAATCTAGTGAATATACAAGAGGCTTACAAATGGCTTTTCCATCAAATTATTTGTGGAAAAGTTGGTTGAATGCTCTTTTCTGCTCTTACCATGTTCATGTTGCTTGGGAAAATTCAACAACACGTTAGAGCATAAGCTTTAAGGATTCTTAGCTTCAAGGTGTATTGAGGATGTGATGAAATTGAAAGAAAATTTTTTGCTTCTAGGTTGTCTTAAAGCTGAGTTAAATATATCTTGCTTCGTAAGTTTACGTACTATCATGGAAGATTCCTTAGGAAAGACATTAACATTCTTTCACCAGTTTAGAAGGCAGATAAAGCCAACAAAAATATCTATTTATAGTAACAGAACGTATTTATTCTTCGAAATTACGAATCCATTCGAAGGACGAATCCCAGCAGAAAAAATTTCAATCCATACCTTAGAAAATTTCGAATGATCATAAACAGTTGAATTACATACCCACTGATAAAACTTATCATATCTCCATTTAAAAAAAAATTATAATTTCATAGCACCCTCCGTTCCCCTATAACTTCAATTTCTCGTGACCTTTCATATTAACAGTAAAATCCGAGCAAAGATGTCTTCTCTCTGCACGAATTAACAGCGCCGCGCGACATGTTTCATGTGTGAATCTTAACCCAAACAAGGTCAAACTCCATTCAAATCTATATAAATAAAAATGAAATCTGAAAAATTAACCAGTGAAAAACACCCATTAATTAAGAATATAGTCAGCCAATAAAAAACGAAATAAAAACATGGAACAGATAAAAATTTATTCAAATAAACGAAAGTTGTAACTTTTTTAATTTAAATATAGATTTAATGTGAACCTAATAATTTTAAGTATTTCAAAAAAACCCTTATTCAAATAAACACGGATTTTTTTACATTTATATTGTAACCAAACGTAAAAACTTCAAAAACGTAAAATTAGACTCAACATAAGATGTCCACACCTAAGACTAGAATTAAAACCAGAAGAAATGAATAAAGATTAAAAATCTGAACGATTAATTGATTAAATTAAGTTAAATAAAAAAATTAAATTGCTTAAATTATTGAAGACGTGAAGTAAGTTTAAACTAATTACCCACAAATAATGTAATTCTAGATACTTTTAATAAAATAGTTTGGAAACTTAAATAATTGAAAATTATATTGGAAAATTTTAAACTCAAACGTATGTAATACCATCAAAAAGGCATAAGAAAAATCTTATTAATTTAAATAAATTTAATGATTTGGCTGATAATGATGATAGTGAAAATGTCGGTGAGTCTACTTTTAAATTGTAACAATTGAACAAAATTACACGTACTCGTATGAATGTGCATATATAGTTATCTCTGATGTTACAATTTCATCCAATTGATTCAAACAAAGAACGAAAGTATGTTTTGTGCAAAAGAACAAAATAAATTTAAAAAAAATTTAAACTAAGGGCAAGTAAATTATACATTGCATTTGCTGATGATGATGATGAAAATAATGATAATGATTCAATGATTATTATATTATGATTAATTCAGGGATGAAAGTTAATTGAATGTATGTATGAAATAATATGAATTATATAAAATACAAAATACTTATACTTATGTATAAGTATGATAAATAATGTAACTGTATACATTTTTTTGTTTGTTCAATTTGTACATTTTTTTGTAATTATTTTACAAAATGACAAAAATTTTTTGTGAATATATATATTCTTTTTTGAATAGTTTGTAATGATAAAGTGATGAAAAAAAGAGAAATTGGTTTTTCATTTATTTTGAGTTTATTTTATAAATGGAAGTTAAAAGGTCTTTCAGGTTACATAGGAGAAAAAATCAACCACACTACTGAATTAAGAGGATATGGTAAGTATATTTAGTTTTGGAAGCTGTTCAGTAACATTGATTAGCTTATAGTATCCATAAGGAACTGTTTCCCTCCTCGTAGAGGGTATTCTGGCTGGGAGCCTTCGGTCCCGGATAGCCCCCCGAAGAGTGGACGTGAGCGCCACTCGCTTAGCCAGTGGGCCCCCGAAATCGCAAGCGAGAATGCGGCCGCCAGATATCGATTCGAATCACCTAATACGCTCCCCTTATCACCTTTGCACCTAATTCTTACCGGGAACGTAGCGCAGTTGCAAGGGAGACCCAAAGAGGAATAAAAAAAAAAGAAACTGCCGTCGGGCCACCAGGTTTGATTCGTACCGTTTCTTCTACTTACCTCTTCCCAAGTCAAGATATCGCTGAAAATTTAGAAAAATTGAGAAGGAAAACAAGGAAAAAATGGCAATATAAAAGAACCCTTAAAACAAGAAACGACTCCAGTTTAAATTGATTCTTGTATTCCAATCAACAACAGAATAAATACAGTGCAAGATCTTTCTCCGCTATACCTTTGAAGCCCCTTCCTGCTTGCACTTGTCCGCCTTTTCCGTACCGGACCCCCGTTTCGTAGAACCCAAATTGTTGCGCGGGTTCGATAGTTCCTTAGAGTCCCGCATTTTGCTTTTAATTTTCCTCCCACTCGAAGTCCACAAAATGTCGAATAGATTCTTGACTCGTGAAAGTTACATGTTTTGTTATTAATTCCCTTCCCACTCGAATTCCCCAAAACTTGTCATTCAAACAAAAGCACGCTCCCAAGAGCTTGAATCAATCACGACCCTCTACATAGGGAATTCACCCTTACTCTAGCTTAAATTCGCGGCTTAACCGTTCTCCACTGTCTCAGTAAAAAATTCACTACTTAGTCCACTGACTTTTCTCTCACTACTTTTTCGGTTGCACAATCAATAAGTTTCTAGTTCACTTTGTTCGCGCGCAAATTAACCACCAGCCAAACACTTCACAGTACCGAGTATTATCCAACAAAAGACTCGCTCACTCGTTTTATTCCCCTAAGGGCACCACAGATTTTGAAACCTCGTCCATGACAAGGTTTCATTTCAGGTATTTTTTGTGAAGTTCTACTGTGTGTAGCGATGTTTGGTCCGAAAGTTGGTCCGCGAGTAGGTCCTTCCGCTGGTCGCATTGCTTGGTCCATGACAAGATCTCAAACATGATGTTTTGATGATGAATTTTCACCGTCTGTAGCGATGTTTGGTCCGTGAGTTGGTCTCAAAATAGGTTCGTCAGTCGCTCGCAGTGAAATCAAAATCTTTTGATTTTTGTGCGTGGCGCTACAATATATGTATGCTAGTTTTCAATGTATGCTAGGTGTGGTGTGAGTGTAGGCTAGATGTGTGGCAAATTGGTACACACTGCCACTGGCAGTATTTGATGATAATGATTTGGAAATAATCTTTTGTAAACAAGAAGCAAAAGATTATTTCTGCGAGTTGGGGTTTTAAAACCCATTTGAAAACTTTTATTGTTTCAGAAATTTTGCGGTCGGTTTTCTAGTTTTCTAGGGTTTTTAAATTAATTTTTAGGGTTTTGTACTTTTTGTTACAAAACCCTATTGAAATCGATTTTGTCTGTCCGTCCGTCTGTGTGTCACAGCTGTTTTTCTCCGAAACTATAACAGTTACAGACACCAAATTTAATAGGCATATCAGAAGTGATTGCTTTTTGAAAGTTCAGGTATCAGAAAATTTTTCAAAAGGTTTTAAAGAGGGGTCCCCCCCTACCGGAAGCGGACCAATAAAAATTTTTTTTACCAAAGGTAGGCATGTGGGGTGTCAAAAGAAAGGTCTTGATTAGAATTTTCGAAAACAGATCTTAAAACAGTGTTACCGGCTCTTCGAAATGCAGGGGCAGGGGAAATGCACGAAAAATTTGTGCCCCCTCCCTTGATCCGAAAAATCTGAAAAAAAATCACGCACGTAGATATTTATGAATATAACAACGACAAATACCTTAGAAGTCGAAATTCACTCAACTTTAGTAAAAATAGCATTATTTATAAATATTACATTTTCCTCAATAAAATCGCAATGGAACCTTTAAATTTAGTGAAACTCGATTTTACGTTAGCGATTTCATAAAAATCGATTAATATTTACGGAAGTTATAGCCATTTGAAATTTCTCCTATTACAGCAACAAGTACATGAGATTTTTCGACCGTATGGGCTTGCTATCGACCCAGACACTACAGTTTAGTTTGGATGTTCTCAAAATTTTCAGAAAAGATGCATAAAATAAACGTCATTATAGTCTCATTCAACCAATGATTTTAGTACTACGGCAATAGAATGGTGGCCGCTTGAAATTAAGCAATAGTCGTTTTTCTTGTAAACCAATTATTTGATGTGCGTGTCATTGAAGCATTTCTTGAGGTTGTCCATTATTGGTGACTGTATATCATCTTTTGAGTACAAAACCCTTCAAACACGAACGTAGGTCTGTCCACCCGACTTGTTTTTAATTACTTTGAATTTAATTTTACAAATACTACTCAAATCTGTCCATTCATCCATCACAGCAAGCTTTCTCGTAAAATTTTTAATTTTAATTTCAATTGCACCAAAGTTAATCGTTCCAACAAATCAACAGGATCAGAGATTTCATTCATAAATACAAAATACTGCCGCTATTTTGTTTTGTCTTACAAAAATTTGCAGAATTCTTAGCAATTTTGAGAAACCAAAACATTTCTTCAAAATTTCCATAAAAATCTAAAGGAAATTGTGATATCCAGGTCGATGACGTGAACACGTGTTTTTGTTGTTGGGATTCCCAAAAATTCAAATGACTATATCTCGCTTGGTTATGATTCAATTTCTATTTATTAAGGTACATAACTGGAAAACCCAAGAAACTTAAGGGTGTGTAACGATACTTGGACCATGAGTTGGTCTGTGACTAGGTCGGTCGTTTGATCGCAGTGAAATCAATATATTTTTATTTTTGTAGGTAGATTTGCACGGCGCATGTATGGATTGTGGTAATTTTTCTTAATTTTCATTTGACGATAAAATCTCGTGAAGTGTAGACAATTAGTGAAAATGTGTTCAATCCCGAATACCGCCGCGTGGGCAATTTTTTTTGAAAAATTTAAAGAACTTCCGGAACTGTGGAAAGTTAAAAGTGATTGTTATAAAAATAAACAAAAAAAAATATAGCCTGGCAATCGTTGCTGGAACTATATAAAGAAATTGAACCTGGTGCTAACTTGGATACGGTAAAAAAACGCATAATTAACATCAAAGCGTGTTTCCGTCGGGAAATGAAAAAAATAGACAAATCCCAACGATCTGGTGCTGCAGCAGAAGACGTTTACATACCAAATTTATGGTATTTTGATTGCTTCGAGTTTTTGCGGGACCAGGAAATTCAATTAGCTGGGATATCAAGTACTCGTATATATATTGACGTAGCTGAAGTAAGTACCGTTTTGCATTAGTATTACCTTCAAATAGAATATATATGTCTACATTTATATATTGTGTATGTATTTATATATATATATATATATATATATATATATATATATATATACATATAGATATATATATGTATATATATATATATATATATATATATATATATATATATATATATACATATATATATATATATATATATATATATATATATATATATATATATATATATATATATATGTATGTACATATATATATATATATATATATATATATATATATATATATATATATATATATATATATCATATGTTTATCTACAAGAATATATGCATATTGTGAAATACCCTTGCACGTGAAGCATACAGCGAAAAAATGTCAGGCTTTGGATTTTGTTCAAAGTTGGGTGAATTGTACTTCTAGAGCACCTGAATTAACGTAAATCATTATTTTATTCTCTTTAACATTGCTGCCAATTTATGGGACTTTAAAATTTTAAAAATTTTAGGAACAATTTTTTCGAAAGTTGTTAATGCAGTCAATCAAATGGGTTGAATAATAAGTAAATAGTGTGTTTTTAAGAAAATCGAATGTTTTTTTAGGAATTTATTCCAATTTGAAATTTGAATTTTTTCGTACATGAAACCGGAAGTTGAAATTAAAAATTCGATTTTTTCATACTTCGCATATATTGGTATTTTTTTATTTTTTAGTTCAATATATAGCCTCAAGGATAGAAATATTATGTACAAAACTTTTAAAATGGTATCTCAATTGGTTCAGAAGATATGAGCTAAAATACGAAGGCATCGCATAGCGCACCATGCTGCATCTTCGTCTTTTAGTTCATATCTTCTTAACCAATTGAGATACCATTCTACAATTTTGAGCACAATAGTTCTATACCACAAGCTATATTTTGAGCTAAAAATAAAAAAAAAAATATTAAAATAGGCGAAGGGTAAAAAAATCGAATTTTTAATTTCAACATCCGATTTTTTTACAAACACGATTTACTTATTATTCAACCCATTTGATTAACTGCATTAACAACTTTCGAAAAAATTGTTCCTCAGTTTTTTAAAATTTTAAAGTCGCATAAATTGCCAACAAGGCTAAAGAAAACAAAATAATGATTTACATTAATTCAGGTGCCCTAGATGTAGAATTCACCCAACTTTGAACAAAATCCAAAACCTGGCATTTTTTCCATTGTCCGCTTCACGTGAAATGCCCCTAAGTGTGAGCTTCAGTTTGGAAATTACTAATAAACCTTATTATTGCAAGTTAATTAAACAATTCTCCGGAATATGTGCCTTTCCCCGGTAATAAGTGATAGAAAATAACAAGTAATAACATTAAAAATTGTTACATTATAAAATCTGAATAGTTCCTTGAATATTTGCTAAGTAGGTACGAAATTTATTAATGCCATTGCCAGAAATTCCTACAACAGCGAACATCTTTTTATGGATTGGTTTATAACGTAGAAGGTGTAATTACGGTAAAATGTATTGAATCTATTTGTGAAGGATGCATGAATGGAAAACCCAATCATTATGTAATCCTCATTCGGTACGGCATTCAACCCATGTTATATTATCTGTTACTGGCTACTAGAAAAAGGCACATGTCCCGAAACCTCATTAACTAACAAACAGGTAAACTCTTTACGATAGTCGTGTTTACATGCATCAATTGAAATGGGTTTAAGATTTGAAAATGAACCGGAATGGAAAAACCGAAAGGAAAAACATTTAGAAAAAAAGAAAACCGACTTCAAAATGCCCGAAACTTTGAGGAAAACCGACTGTATTTTGATTCGTGAAAAGCTGATTGCAGCTCAAATAATTCTGTATTTTACTTTCGGGTCATTTTACCGATTACCAATTCTTAAATTTTAAACCCATTTCAATTGATGCATGTAAACACGACTAATATGCCCATAAAACTTAAATGAACAACTCATTTTCTTTAAATAATGAATCAACACTTATCATTTTCCGTTCATTCTCTTCCAGGAAGCAAGTGAAGCTGTCCCGAAAACAAATATAAAAAGAAAAACAGTTTCTCAACAGTTGGCCGAAAAAAACTCCTACTTGAAAGACGCATTAGAGCATATACAGTCTTCAAACAGGAGGGAGAAAAAAGACGAAGCTGAAATTTATGCAGAATCTTGGGCAGTGTGTTTCAGGAAATTGACGCCAACACAAAAAATTTATGCTAAGCGTGCCATCGATGAAGTATTGATTTTAGGGCAGCTGGAACAGTTGACGCTAAATACTGTTAATGCGACACCAATGCCATCGAGAACGTCAACACCGCTCCATTCACATTCATCGTCACCAGGCGAAAGCAACTTTTTCCTTCCATCCGATATTCGTAGAAGGAACTCATCAATAGTGGTGACACCAATTGTGGAGATACCTGTGGAAAATGCAGTTGTATCGAACAATACTCTGCAAAATTACAACAGTTTTGATGATTTGTTTAAAGATACAGAGTATCAATAATATTTAAAAACATTATTTTTTGATATAATATATTTTATTCATTTCAATAAATTTTTTCTTCTTAAAACTTAATGACTTTTATTTCAAATTTGAAGATTGCCAAGGAACAGATCCAACTCCGTTGAAATAATTTTTAAGTTTGTTCCTGACTTCCTTCGCAGCTTCTTTAGCGTTACGTGCTTTTGTTGGTTGTAAAGGAATCATAGAACGTTGTTCAGCTCGCCATGCTCCTTCAGTTATACTTCCAGTAAAGATATTTTCAACATCGACGCTGTCGCGTAAGTATAATGCAGAATTTGTCTTCCTTAAATAATTATGTAGGTAGCAGGATGCTAAGGTTACAATAGCTGGCTTTTGAGGACTCAAGTTTATTTTATTTAAAATTCCAAAGGCATTTTCTACTATTCTTCTTGCACGAGACAGCCTATAATTGAATATTTGCTCTTCCTTCCCAATGTCGTCGCCTCCATATGGTTTCATTATATTAGTCTCGAGAGAAAATGCTTCATCACCAATAAACACAAAAGGAACTTTCGTGAGAGTATTCGGAAGTACACTCATGTCTGGAACTGCCAGCGTATTCTCTGATAATTTTTCATTAAATTTGCTGTTCGAGAATACTCCTCCATCAGACACCCGTCCATTCGCACCAACTTCCACCATAATAAATTCGTATTCTGCATTAACCACCGCAAGCAAAACAATGCTGAATGTCTTCTTGTAGTTGAAGTAATACGAACCGGTGTTATAGGGCTTCCAGATTTCCACATGCTTTCCGTCTATCGCACCAATACAGTTCGGGAAATTCCACCTTTTTGAAAAACCATCGGCTATATTCATCCACTTTTCTTCAGTTTTCGGTATCTGGAAAAATAAAATTACTATTACCCAACATCTAAAAATTGTTGAATTTTTAAATTACCTCAATGTATCCTTTCAAAGCCTTAATGAGAGCAGAGCATGTTTCCATAACAATAACCCCAAGGCTTTGAGGAGAAATTGCTGTGAGAAATTTCAAATCCTCAAAACTTTGTCCACAAGCAAGGAACCGCAGGGTCACTGATAATCTTTCATTCGCAGAAATCGCGTCTCGCATAAAAGTATCCTTTTTCTCTATCAGGGGTCTCACTGCACTTAACAAATTTTCGTACGTGATGTGGTCCATTCGCAAAAAGTTTTTTAAATCCGCGGGCGCACTTACGACTAGTTCGTTCATTAAATTTACGTGCGAGAATGTTTGCCGTTTCCTATATCAATTTTTGCTCCATAGTCTCCTCTTTTTCTTCACTTGAATGTCATCTTCAAGGCATTCGTTCACAACGAGCAAAGCCAGCGCTAACTCCTTACTCATTTTCGACTTAAATGACGGACAGATAATATAACACTGGGATGAATATATCTCAAGATCGACATGCCGCGAAATGACGTTTACGTGGATGTTTACGTGGATGTTTACAAAAATGTTTCAATGTCTGTGGGTTTCGTGTCTGGTACCTTGTCATGGACTAGGTCTCTCATGTCTGTGGGGCCCTTTAGATAGACGTGTGACAACGGGGGTTGTCCGCTAATCGAAAGAGACGATGGCCTGCCATCCACCTTTCTTTTCCAATCGCGAATTAGCAACAAAATCTTTCTGGTCGCAGTTTCCCAAACTGCGACTACATGTGCTTAGCGTAACCTCCAACTCGTCGCTGTGAAATCTAACCGACATATCTGCAAAATGCATATTTTAAACCTGGGCACTTTAAAGTTTTCGCATGTGATATTTTCTTTTTGGCGTCCGTTTGGTTAACCTCAAAGCCATTTTATGCATGAATAAAATTTAGACAAATACTGCTTATTGAGGTAGTAGTTGCAATTAAATCGAAATTGCTTAAATTATAAGAAATACGCAGATATGCCAGTATGACTTAAAATCAGTGTAATATTTGCTTTTGTGTCACTGTGGCTTCTTCTTTTGAAACCTGTTTTAGGTAGAAATAAATGATAATATTGTCAATGAAAAAATAATTTATTGCTTCGCAATTTTTTTAAACAAAAATTAACATAATATTGCTTTTTCCTTTGCTGGTAACTGCAAAGTTTCACAAATTTTTAAAGAAATCTGAATAAATTGGCGGTATTATCCCGTCCGTGACTAACTTTAAGATACCCTTTTTCTTCTTCTCATCAATGGTAAGTCTCTTGGAATAAGCTTGCATCAGAGCAGGATTCACGCTCTCATTTCTCCGCTTATTCCTTTTCTTCGCCTCCTCCCAGGTATGTGATCCGTAGGATGTTTTGAAGAAAAATTTGCCGTCGTTTTTAATTACTTTAAACTTTCGAATGTCCAATATGGGTAAAATTACTTGGGAGTCCTTCAGAGCTTTTATGTCAAAAAAGTCCTGATGGCTCAACTCATGAACCAGGTAAGGCTTGCCACTTTTCTTTGCCGTTTTCATGGCCATGGCATATTGGGAAGGTAAGTATATCGGTCCATTCTGGAGTGCTCTTTTAAATTCTTTTTCAATTGTTGAGTGAGCTGAATCCCCTTCGTTTTGCTTGTGGCCCTTTACTAAAAATTTATGTGTGATAGATTTTATGTTTATCAATGTTGTAACAGCATATTTGTACATTGCCATCATATAATTATTTTTTTGTTGTCTACAACAATTATCACTGTAAAAGACGACGTCTTCTGGACAGTCAGCTTTGTCATTTAAATGTTGCAAATATTTCAGCACACAGCTCCCAATCTCAATCACGCCTCTTTTTCCCTGTGTCTCATCCCAAGTTTAACAGTTTACCATTTTGTCGCCCTTCAGTTCAGCAATTGTTAAATTTTAAACGGCTAGCTTTGAAATATAGTAGTAGGAAGACGCCTCCCCCTGCGGGCATGTCAACACTGCCTGTAGGTCATATACTGCTATGACGGTTGAATCTGTGGTTTTCTTGTCATTTTGCTTTTCTAGTCTTGACAAGTCCTTTTCCAGAATATGATTCTCATATTCCGTCGTATTTTGTTTCATGTTTTGGTAAATGAGACAAACATCACACTGATCTTTCTTCGGTGTAAAAAAAAGAAAGATTGTATGACTTAAAAATAGCTCTGTATTGGCAGTAGCTGATTCCTGCAAGGTTGGACTCTTTTCTTTCCTTGAGATAATCTCTGTGGAGTTCAGCAATTGATTTTCCACCAGCGATATACTCCCGAGAACTTTGAGATCTGCAGTAATGACTAGGATTTCTGGGAATTTTTTCGGTGAGCTTTTGCACTTTTCACGAGTTCTATATCTAACTTTCGATCCTTTCCATGCGTGTATCTCATTTCCAAGCTCAGAACACCTGTACTTTTGTCAGTTTTTTCCAGGGTTGTACGAATAGCTCTGTCTGATAGGTCGAAAGTGTTTTTAAAAATTTTTTTAACACACTCGTATTTTTTTCCATATTTCGTTATCGAGTATGCTTGATAAGAGCCCCTTTCCCTTGTTCGATTCAATGTAATCCTCTGATACTTGGGGACAACTGCCTGTGTGCTATCTTTTAAGAACTCTCTTTCTCTTTGCAAGTCGCCCATTCCCCAAAACATTGCAAAAATCTCTTTTCGATCCTTCTCATTAATTTGTTCAGTGCACTTGAGTTTACAGTTGTTGCAGGGAGGCTTCATGCTTCGTTTGTTCACTCTTCCTCGAGTTTTAGACTCGTATTCCTCACCGCAGTTTCGCATCTTCTTTGCCAACGTTCTTTTATTAAGTTTGCGTCTTATCCTCCTTCTTGTGATTGGTTCTTTTATATTTTCAATCGCAGTCGCCGGTTCATTACTACTTGCACTGTCACTTTCAGAGCCAGAATGTAATGCATTATAATCGGGGTCGACTTCATCGTCATCAGAATTATGAAATGGGTTTTGATCTTCCTCGTCAGTAGAGTCCATGTTAATATTGTTGTTGATTTTGTAGCTTTCAGTCCCAAATATTTGGCCCGTAACAATATCATCGGACAAAACAGACTTCTGAGCTTCCCGTGCCGTTTGCTCTTCTACGACTTCTGCCGGATCCACCGCAGTCAAGTCAGTCATCGTTGATGCAGGAACTTCACATTCTAAAATTTAAAAAAAAATTTATATTTATCTTTAAGCCACCAATGTTCATGCAAATGTCGAACAGTATTGATTTATATCAATCAAAATGGCAAAAGCATGAACTTACCAGTCGGAGGGGAAATCTGGTTTTCAGTCACTCCTTGTATTGGTTCACATTCCACCCATTCATTATTAGAGAATGCTTGTAGCTCAGTCAAATCAGTCTTGCTAGTTTTGGGAACATTTTCAGTAGTGCTTTCTGTATCCATAAATAATGTTGGCAGCAAAGGATCAGGCAGCTTATTAACCCAAGCTTTCACATCCATTAGCCCTATAGGAACTTCTGCTAGATCTATAGTAGACAGTCGAGCGTTCGTTGATGAAGTAATTTCACATGCTAAAAATAGTTATTATAGATTTAGGGGGAAATGTTTGAAAATGATGAGCGATGAGTGAGTGAGTTCTTCCTATATTAGTATAGACCACACCAATGCTTATGCATGTAACCAACAGTACTGATTTATTTAAATCAAACGACAAAACCTAAACTTACCAGCAGGAGGGGAAATGTGGTTTTCAGTCTCTACTTGTATATCAGTCTTGCTAGTCGTAGGAACATCTTCACCACTGCGTTTTAAATTGTTTCGTGTCGGAGGCAAAGCAGCTGGTGGAATCACTTGCCACCCTCTTTGACTTTTCATCGCAAGTTTTAACATCAATGCTGTACGTTTTTGCCGTCAAAAAACAACAATGACGAACAAAATTAAAGTATCTAACTACAACGGTCGATTTTAAGCCTAGTAAAGTGTGAAACATCTTGCATAATGATACGTAATAATAAAATAAACCGGCATATCTTCAAAAACATCACATGAAACTTTGTTTTGATACAATTCAAACTGAATCATTGGAACACATTTCGGTTTTAATTAACACTTTGCTTTATTCACCGGGAGAAAATTTACCAGGAAACCGACTTATTGGCATATATACCGGTTTGTTTTAGTTGAGGCTGCTATAAACGTATTAATTTTAAGTGCAAACTGGATAATCTGCCAATAAGTCATTTCTGGGTAGTTATTAACAATAAACTATTGTGAGATGATTCAGTATTACTTACATGATGGACGTCTTTTCTCCTTCAAGATTTTGAATCGACTGATTTATTGCCCAATAGATCTGTCTTCTGATACACAAAATGGCTGTTCCCGCGTAAATACATACCGGCCCAACGCCATCTGGCTGATTTTTATTCAACTATACGATATGCCAGTTCGACATAAAAACCGACGTGAGAAAAAGGAATTTTTTGACACCAGTAATTCAAAAACTCAATTTTTGCTCATATGCCGGTTTGATTTAACAGCGACGAACTGATTTTGAAACAAAATATGGAACATCGCAATTAGTTCAAGTCTTAAACGTTTCTGGAACTAGTTTGCTGCGACAAGACATAATTGATGTTTGGACTGATTTTTTATATTTACAAATGTGTGATGCTCGCAAATTCTGATCCAAATAAGAAGTTTGTGGGAGTTTGATCGCGTAAAAAAGTTGAAAGTCCGAAGGTTTGAAAATGCGTTCGTGTATAATGCGCCTAAAGCGATTTGTCTGCGTATACGGTCGAGTGAGA
This sequence comes from Odontomyia ornata, assembly GCA_963969285.1. Taxonomy (NCBI): domain Eukaryota; kingdom Metazoa; phylum Arthropoda; class Insecta; order Diptera; family Stratiomyidae; genus Odontomyia; species Odontomyia ornata. The sequence continues at coordinate 27,451,734 of OZ017740.1, read as the reverse complement.
TATGAAATGTGCTGCCGGCACCCACACTGATTAGGGGCTTTTAAGCGTGATGTCGAATTCATTCGTGAAAGGTAATGCTAATTTAATATTTAGATTGTTAACATCACCCAAAATTGTCGTCGCAATGTCGACCCCCTGTAGATTTTTAGCTGCAAATGAAAACGCTTCCGTCCTTAATACGGGAGAGTGGTCTTTCGGGAAAGCAGTTTCGTTTACAAGTTTAGCCATTTGCCATGGTAATTCGTGAATAATAGTGCTGCCTCCATCCTTTCCAGGTACGAAAAGAGTCATTTTGGGTTTTCACCCATATTTTTGAAAGCGATGATGATTGCGGTCCGGTATGCTTGACGCTGTTGCTGTCAGGGTCCGATGCTTCTGATGAAGTCTCTTTGCTCCAACGATGGGTTCTGAATATAAACACCTAAAAAGTAAAGTTTATTATAGTAATTATATCTACGTTACATTGTAGGCATTACGCAAAACTATGACCTCAGCTCGGAAAGGATTTTTACCCTTTGTGTTTATTATTATTTAGTGCCAGCTAAATATACCGACTGGCAGCCCGATGCTAAAAAGGAGGCAGTTTCACTTGTAACGAACATATCTTTAACTGTTAAAAATGACATCACCTTTTCTAGTAAATAAACATTGTATTAATCCAGCAAATCAGTCAATTCACTCGAAAACTACATCCGCGCCACGTATGCTATTTTGGCCGACAATACTATGCCACAAACATTTGTCATAGCCCACGTAACGATAACGGGTATATATTTGTCATCCCTACACCGTTTTGAACAGCTGGCAAGTGTTGGAATGAAAGATATCTGCTACTTACACATCACTTGGCGTCGGCAGAATTGGGAGTTAATTTCAGCCACAGAGCCGCGACTTGTGCGTGAGCACAAACGAGGGCTGTTATTTGTGGGCAACAAAAATACCCACTAAGCATGGATTGCGGAATCTTTTGATACATTATTTATATATATTTACAAAATCGTTTGCGCGTATAAGTGAGGTTGTATGAAAACATTTCTTTGCAGATTGAAGGACACAATGTTGGATTTGACGAGTATATGTGTGTTGGATGATGCTGAAGAACTTCATATGGAGACGAAAAATTGCCGGAGCCTAGGAAGGTTTGCTTGTCTTGTATGAGGTTAACAATTTTTTGTATGAGGAAAGTAATACGAGCTGTGATAATTCAGTAATGAGACTGATTTTATTACCGCGCTTGTGGTAAACCAGTGACCTTGAATTTCCCTTCTCCTTCCCCGGCATCCTCCCCCTCTGCATTGATATATTTACCATTGCTCTAGCTTGTTTAGTTCACCTGCTGTGTCGTGTTGAGTAAACGTGTGTTGGCGGTGCTCGTTGCAAAAATGGAGAAACGAAACCAAGAACAACGCGTCGCGATAAAATTTTGCGCCAGATTGGGCGAAACAGTTTCGAAAACGTACCCTGAAATTGCAGGGTGATAGTGCTCTTAGTCGTGCCCAAGTTTTTGATGACATAAAGAGCTTAAGGAGGGGCGTGAAAGCGTGGAAGATGAGGCGCGAACCGGGTGACCAGTCAAGGTGTGGACTGACGCAAATGCGCGTCGTGTGCGCACCCTAATCCGTGAAGATCGGTGTTTAACAACTTGAAAGTTTGCCTTGGAACTGGGTATGAACCGTGAAACAGTCAGGCAAGTGTTAACTGATGATTTTGAGATGAAAAGGTTGTGCGCGAAGATGGTTCCGAAGAACCTTTCTAAGGAGCAAAAGCAGCATCGAATGATCCTCGCAGAAGACTGTTTGGAACAAGTGGAAAACGATCCCACGCTGCTTGATCGAGTCATTACGGTTGATGAGAGCTAGGTTTTCCAATATGACCCGGAAACCAAACGCCATAGCTCACAATGGTTGTTTTCGCACGCCCCCGCCCAAAGAAAGCTCGTATGAGTAAGTCGAGGGAAAAACCATGATTATTGCCTTTTTTGATGGTGGGTCGTCCACAAAGAATTTTTTCCATCGGAGCAAACCATAAATAAAGTCTACTATCGCCAAGTACTCAAAAGATTACGAAAATGAGTCAACAGGAACAGGAACCCATTTCGATAATGGACGTCCAAGCGGCTGTGACAAGGGTACTCACGGACATCCCAGTCGAAGCGTTCCGGAAATGTTACGAAGCATGGAAACCGCGCTGGAACCGTTGCATGGCAGAGATGCAGAATAACTTTTACATATAAGGATTTCATGGAGTCAGTCACATTACTTCTGTATATGTTGCAAGGACAGAAAATTTGCATCATTTAATTGAATGCAGAGAACTAGATATTCCTTTCAACAGACGTCGAAGAAGAGCCTATGAAACAATTGCCGAAAGAGATTTTGTTGTGAATTCGCTCGTATTTGAACGTAGTGTTGTTATGTCGCTGTGCCCGAGTATGTAAATATTGTAACGTTGTGGCGTTGGATGGGTCCAGATAGCAGAAGAATAACTTATTCGAATTTCAAGTGAATATTGAATGGCCTGTAATAGAAAATATATCCGAACGATGCGGCGGATTTTTAAAACCGCTTTCTTTGGAAGGATGTCAAGCAGTCGGTGGTGGGGTTCATAACAAGTGTAAGCATGTGAATGGGCCTTAACTCTTATTTATCACCAACTTTAGGTCCATATATTGACAGATTATGACAGTTTGGTCTTTTACAATTTTAACTATGGAATCATACACATCAGCCGAACGTTTTTAAGGTCTTTGTTAAAAATTTTTTTTATAAAGACCTACTAGCTTCGCGACCTGTCTGCCCGTCTGTCCGTCTGTCCGTGCGTCACAGCTAATTTCCTCAGAAACTATAGAAGCTAGAATGCTCACACTTTGTGAAAAGGTCAAAAGTGATGGTCTCTCAAAAGTTGAGGCCTTAACAAAAATTTAAAAATGTTTAAGGGGGGTCCCCCTAATAACGAATTGGCCCTTAAAAATTTTTTTTCATCAAAGGTAGTCGAGTGGGGTATCAAAAGAAAGGTCTTGATTAGAACTTTTAGAATCTGAAATAAAAACATCATTTCATGAATTAGGGGGTCGAGGGGAAGGCAAAATGTACCAAAATTTGTGCCCCCCCCCCCCTCGCAATTGGACGTCTTTCAGCCAAAAAATCTGAAAATTATCACGAACGTGGACCTTTATGAGTACAAGGGCAACAAATACCTTAGAAATTGAAATTCGCTCAACTTTGTTAATAATAGTATGATTTGTAGATTTTACATTTTTGCCCATAAAATCAAAACGATACCTTTAAACTTCTTGAAACTTTGCAGTTATATACATAGACTGATATAAGTTATGTAGGCATTGAAATCGAATCATAATCAAGTGAGTTATAGCCATTTAAATTGTATGGAATAACAAGAACAATAACACGTGTTTATGGTTGATATAGGGTTTTCCAATAAGAGGTGTTATTTTGATATTAAAAGAATAATGCATTTTTTTAATATAAATGATCGGATGTTTATTTTATTATAAAAGAGAAGACATGCTGTTACTAGCAAAAACTAACAACAGGCAAATAACTACTACGACACGCTTACAGGACCATATCCTCTTCATGAAATTTTCCATAACCAAATCGCAAAGTGGCTGCCCTATGTCCTCGATAGCCTCACGAATTTATCTTTAAGGTCTTCAATCGACGCTGGGCTATTGGCGTAGGCCTTCTTTTTCATGTGATCCCAAGGGGAGAAGTCGCAAGGTGTTAAATCACAAGATCTATTCAAAATAACACCTCTTATTGGAAAACCCTATATATATATATTTAAATTGACTTAGGCACTTTTATTTTCTTTCAATTTTCATGAAAATTTAAGGAATAGTGATTAACTTGAATATGTTCAATCGGCCGAGTATTCAGAAAAATCAGTTAAGCTAGGTCAAAATGGCGGCAGCACTGTGCTTATGAAAGAAACTGTGCATCTTTTGCATCAATTTGAACGATTTCATATCCAAGTATTGAACGAATAATTCAAATTATTGATTCGCGACATTAGAAAACTTGCTTCTAACCCTAGGTTGTTTACAAAGACCTTCTGGTAAGAGCACTCTCCTGCTTACTCAACTTGTTTTGTCCTAGGCTCCCTACTCAAATATACATCGCCGCAAACTCAATAGAATATGGAGCTTTTTTTCAAAAACATGACGAGCTACTGTCTTTTGATATTTCAATAAAGCGACAAAACTCGGAGATATGCGATATCACAGCTACGAGCTGGAAACATTCGCCATCAAATTCGTAATAATCACCAACTGCAATGCGGCTTGAGCTAGATGGTGGACAAAACTGTACGATTTCAAACTTGTTATAGAGTAACGCAAAGAAAAACAATTGCAACACGTCAACTTGCGCCACAAATAACTGGATATTTATCGCGCAAAATCAGGACGAGTAAACCTCTGATATCGTTGAACTGCTGGAATAGGACAGCGGAGCAGAAGGAGTGTGCCGGTTATTCATAATGTTGCGGGTTCATCAAGGCAACAATCACATTGGTTGGGAAAATCCCTTTCTAGACTACAGCAGTACTTTTGGTTTCCATCCATGAAGAGGAATGTCCGGAAATTCGTCGAAAAATGTATTGGACAATCTGTTTAGTTGCAAAAAACACCCTAGAAAGAAAGAAGCGTGGCTACATTCAATTGAAAAAATCACTATACCTTTTTACATGACCCATATCCACTGTGTAGTTGATGTAGTCCGTATGGAGCATTGGGTTAGGGCAAACTACGCTTGCGCTCTCGAGCTCCAACCTTTGCGGCGGCATGAGGTAATAGTCACATGGTTAAACGTGATATTGACCATATCACCTCAAATTCCTTTACGGTCATTAAATGAGATACTCGAACAATGCATTCAATGCCAAGGTTCAGGTTTAGACTGTTGTGCAATGGATTATTATATCGACTGTGTTGGTCCGTTCCGGCAATTTAATGTTGAAGCTCAGTACGTTATTGTGATTGTCTGTGAATTTACCAAATTTATATTCCGAAACAAGCCTTCAATAGTTTTATGATGTTGCTCGGAGTACTAGCGCATGTTATTAGTTATAATAGGACAAACTTTACTAGTTTGGCTTGCAGAGACCTAACTGATGCCTTCATCATAAAATACCATGTGCTTACACCAGGCATCTCCTGAGCCAAGCTCAAAGAGACGTTGATAATCACTGATCTTCTCCGAAACAATATCAAGGAATTGACAAATCGGACAGATTATTTAGATAGAATTCAGCTATCCTTGAATTCAGCCAAACATAAAACAACTGGCTTATGTCTTGACGCTACTTTACTTTCATATAATTTAGTTACCGAATGTTATTTAATTTAGTTACCGAATGATATTGACGAAATTCGTGAGCTAGCCAAACAACGTTTAGATGAAAATGCAGAAAAAAGAAAAAACGTTTGATCGAACCTACCCTCTTGTAAATCGGAACTAGAATTGTATACGAATCAAACACAGAAATAAAATGTTGGGTAGACAGACCTACGCTCATGTCAGAAGGGTTTTGTACTCAACTTACAAAATGCAGTAACCAGCAACGAATAAATCAAGAAACATGTCAAAGACGATTTTATTGGAGAAAATGTGAGGTTCGAGGATCATGCTATTATTAACAAAGTTGAGCGAATTTTGACTTCTGAGGTATTTGTTATTGTTATACTCATAAATATCTATCTTGATAATCTTTTTCAGATTTTTTAGATCACAAGTGTCTATTCGCGAGGGAGAAGACACATTTTTCATGTATTCCCCCCCCCCCCCTGTGCCCCCACTCAAGCAAAAACTGACAGTTTAGGAACTGTTTTGAATAGCTCTCATAAAAATCTTTCATTTAAACTCATATTGGCTAGCTTTGACGAAATTTTTTTTTTCAGGGGCCACTCCCCTCCACTGGAATCATCAATTCATAGCCCATTTTTACGAATCCTAGAATGGTTGCAAAGCCCTTTTGCTTGGAGCTCTCTCCTGCCTCTTTGACTTGTTTTACCTATGAGTATTGGTCGTAGGTACTCTTCTTCAGTCATTCATTAAATTGAATCAAGTCTTCAAAGCATGCACCTTAAACGTTGAAGTAAGGGAAAAATAACTCAGAATTATTCAATTTTCGCATTTAAAACAGCCACTATTTTGTTTTGCGATAACTGATACCGCTAACTGAACTAATTCTCAAAGATATCCATGAAACCTGTCATTCCTGAAATTTTCATGCAAATCCTAGCAAAGCTGTAGTGTCTAAGTCGGTAAAAAGCGAAGTTCCATAGCCATATGTTTCGATAGTAATACAGCGCATATTGTTCCATAGTAACACAGGAAAATTCAAATCGCTATAACTTCGTTAAATACGATTCGATCTTTATGAAACTTTCAGAACAGATCAATCTTATGAATAGTCATCTGTGTGCTGAATTTTATTGAATTTAGGGGTACTGTTAAGATTTCATTCAAGAAAACATAAAATCGATAAATCATACTATTACTAACAAAGTTGAGTGAATTTCAACTTCTCACGTATTTATTGTTTTTGTACCCACCACGGCCTACATTCAAGATTTTTTTCAGATTTTTCGGATGAAAGGTGTCCAATCGCGAGAGGGGGTACTTGGAAAGCTCGTACGTTTCCCCTTTCCCTGCCCCCCCTCGATTCCGATAGGGTAATTATAAGACTCGTTTTGAAAAGATCTCATTGAGACCTTTCCAACGACACCCTACTCGACTACCAATGGTGATAATTTTTTTTTGAGGGGTCACCTCCCTATATGGGGAGACCCCCCTTAAACCCCTTTGAAAAATTTTTCAACCCTTGAATTTTCAAGAAGTCACCACTTCTGACCTTTCTACAAAGTTTCATGGCTGTAGCTTCTATAGTTTCGGAGAAAAAGTGCTGTGACATACAGACGGACGGACGGACGGACGGACAGACGGACACAGGTCGTGATTGCAATACGGTTTTGAATTTTAGTACAAAACCCTTAAAAATTAGATGTAAAGTGTGATTTATAACAAGTGTACACATTTTCGTCGAAATAATACATAGTTTTTGTGAAGATTGAGCTATGATGTTTACTTAATATGAAAATTTGGTCCCTTACAATTAAATATGAAACATTACTTCAGGCATATGTGCACCTCGTGCTGCTTTGCAGACTATCAAACGATGATTGTATTTTTCGATGACATTTTCGCACATTTCCGGCGTTATGAGGCGCATGTTGGCTCGAATATTGATTTTTAATGCTTCAGTAGTCTGGGGAGCATCAGCGTAAACACGATCTTTCAGAAATCCTCAAAGGAAGAAGTCACAAGGAGTCAAATCACACGATCTCGCCGGCCAATTTATGGGTCCATTTTGTGAAATCAGAAAAATTCACGTAGAGCGCGAAATGTTTGCACTGGCGATTCATTATTTTTGTAAAAAGTTTCAACAATAATAAAACATTCGGTTGATGTATACAGGTATGACGCCATGGTTAGAATTGTAAAAGACTAAACTGTCATAATCTGTCAATATATGGACCTAAAGTTGGCGATAAATACGAGTTAAGACCCATTCACATGTGTACACTTGTTATGAATCACCCTATATATTACATTACTAAGGCCCATATGTAGTAAAAGCTGTTTTGCCGAACAAGCGGTACGAATTCAACGCCAGAATAGTAAACTGTTCACAGTGGTAGCTCGGAAAAGTCTAAAGGTTATTCCTCAAGTAGAGAAATGGAAAAAGAGGGATTTGAACAGAAATTCTAATCAAGCCAGGTAACTAAAGCCTCTGAGCAACTCTGAAAGCTAGCTATAGCCTCTGCGCAGTGCTGAAGAGTAAGGTAATCATGACATCTTATTGAGCCTCTGAGCTACTCTGACAAGCTATTCAGCCTCTGAGCAGTGTTGACAAGCAAGAACTCTTTCATCTCGAGAGTGAGTTGACGGTCTGACTGGCCATGATCGAACCAGAGCTGATAGAATGACAGCGAACAGTAACTGCCCGCATGCAAACATCCAACCAATATCACCTACTAACAACCAGTCACACATACGAGCACAACAAAAACAACACCCAAAAACCGACTCGATCGTCGGTATAAATACTTACCGCCAGACGTACTGGCACGATTCATTCCATGGACGACAAGTTATCAATAAACAAGTACAGAAATATCTTACTCGTATATACTCGATTAGAAATCAACTTAGGCCTGTCTAAACGGGTCTTAGGGCCTAATGCGGTATTCTGCGTCTAGCATTCATGTGTGTGCAGACCTGTGTTAAACCACTCCTGTCATTCCTTTTTTTGAAGATGAAATAATTATTTTTTCACTATCAGTTAGGCTAAATAATTATTGAGAAGCTTTTGGACTATCGACAAATATTTCTTTACACATCAAGGAAATCGACTGTTGTAAGAGAAAAGTTAATTTTGCAAATACTTTCCCACTCAAAAGCGGTAAAGAGGAGCCTGATGACGAACCCGATTTAAAAAAATTGTTTTTGAAAATGTAAATTCTACCTTATTTTACTCTAAACGTAACATGTTACATTCCTCACTATTGGTGGAATCAGCGACAAATTACTGGAAAGACATGTAGGAGGGGGAGCGCTTAGTGGAGAGCGTTATTCAGCCCCATTAAACAGAGGTACTTTCCCATGTCTCTGACAATGCAGATACATATTAGCTTGGAATTGGGCTAAAGGCTGGCGCTGGCGGTAGTGGAGCCTTTCACGTTTACGTAGTCGTAGCCGATACTTCCGATCAAGAAGAAGAATGGCTCGAACAGATTGTGTGTAAATTTCAGGAAAGTCAATATTCAGCCACACTTGATAATTTGCGAGACACAAGATACTTGACCATGATGGACATCAAATCAGCTTATTAACAAGTGCCATTGGCTGCGGATTTTTGGCAGTTCACTACGCTCACTACCTCAGAAAGGAAGTTATTTCAATTTGAAAAGATGCGTTTTGGCTTATCTAATACACCTGCAACATGCCAGAGTATTGGGTCAAGAAATGGACCCGTTTGTCTACACTTATCTAGATGACATAATGATTGTGACAAGAATAAGTAGATACTAATCGACGTATCCAAATGCTTGTGGGAGACCAATCTAAAATTATCTCGGATCAAGTGCCATTTTTATCAGTCCCAACTAAAATATCATCGCTACATGGACAATGGGAACGGCTTAAACGTTGACTCTGAAAAAGTTGAAGTTATTTTGAATATTCCCCAACCACGTTAGGTAAAGCAAGTCAGGCAATTCGTTGGTATGATGTCATGGTACCGATGATTTTTGTGATTCATCATCATGGATGGCGCCGTTCACGGACCTTCTGTGGAAGAATCTGTAGTGAATTGAATTGATATAGAAATGACCGTATAGGACTGCAGCGATGATCTGCTGCATCGGCGAGCACCGACATCCTTGCGCCTGAGGACGCATGAATGCGCGGGCAGGTTAGCATTGTGGTATCGTGAGGCGCGTTCTTTTGCCCAGCACCAGAGCCTATTACAAAAAAAAATTCGCATTCACGAATCATCTGTTGTACAATTCAGATCGACAGGTGTCAAGACCGAGGTAACCTACCTAAAAGATGTGTTTTACCAAAGCAAACGACTAACTGGGCCTGGTGAAAGCGTGTGCGACTTGAGAAGATGTGGATCAAGATCCATTGTAGACGTACCCAGATGTTTTTAATTTGAATGAAAATAATTCGCGGGAATTTTTCCTTCAAAGGAAAAGCATCGACGTTTCATATTTATTTTATAGTCTTATATGATGGAATCACATAATACTATAACATAAATAAGGACGCAAGCGGAAGGCCACTCTAATCTGCGAGAACACCTGCAATGCCAAAAGAGGGGGTGGGCTCACCCGATGGCTAGCTCGTGAATGGAGGAGCCTGCCAAAGTGGCGGATCCCATACCAGGCAAGGTTTCAAATAAATGGAAATGCTGAGTTTCTTCTCAATTTTAAGTTTTCATATTTTTCTTGTATTTACCAAACATCAATATAAAATAACGTTAATAATTATGAAATTAACAATGTTAAAAAATTTTTCATCCGAAACAAATAAAAAAATTTAGTCATATAAAACCAATATGAATATTAGGTTTTTCGTTTTAACTACTCTTCGTATCTTCGATTTCGATGGATTCAATTCAGATCATGAAGTTATTTTTACAAAATCTTGAATCCCATTTATACCATGCTATTCTAAAGTGTGTGATTGTGTGTTTTGCATACACCCAATTGGAGCGTATTTTATTTAGATTAAAAACTTATCTTTCTGGTTGTGTTTGAAGTGGTTTTATTTTCAAAGGGTTATTAGAAATCTGTATGTAGGAAGGATGCATTTGCGTTTAAACTAGATTGTTTCAATAAATATATAATTTACTGAAAAAATACAATATACAATATAATTTACGCAGTACAAAAAAACGGGTACGTACCCAATCCTCCTCCGATGAGCGCTCGTAGATGGGGTGGGTAAGGCGATAAATAGTTGTAAATTTTTAACAGTGAGCCGAGATAAAATCCATTAGAATGATTCGATTACAATTTGCAAATCCCAATGCCGAATAGTAGGTATTGATTGGGGAAAAGATCATCACAAAAATATTATCCAAATGCGGGGGGAAATACATTGGATTCATTCAACAGAAACACGTCTTGGTCTTCGCGACTCTTCATCTACGCACCCACGGTCAACATGGTTCAGAGTTGAAGTATTTGGTAATTAAAGCGATATTGTTGCTATGAAATTCCCATTGAAAAATGCTGCGGTTCAGTTCCAGGCTTAAGCAGTGTTAACCACTCGTCCCGATATCGCTGATCTGACGGCGAGCAAACTGCATGACTCTGAGGAACAGTGTCATCCCAATTCCTTAGAAATTTAACTCCTATTCCCGGAAACGAACATCCAGGATATGTTTGATTGCTTTATTTATCCCAATCTTTATTCTAGCTACCATTGCCACATAAGCCGTTTGATTGCGCATACCAGTTGCATCATAGAGAGGATCATGACACATCAATCGATTCCTGCCTTCACGACGTACATATATAGTATATGGACGTTAAATAACACCAATTCAATTTTTGCAGAAACTAACGGTGGAATATATCACGAAATTAGTAGCAAAAGAACACCTGCTTTCTATTCTTTTTGCACGAATCGAGACTTAATAAACAACACTGTTCACAAACTTATTATCGTGAAAATTACTGCCATGCTTGAAGTTAGCTTCCGTTGCTCATATACCTTTTAGCAATCCGTTCTTGTTTCTGCCAACCAAAGGAAATACTGCTGCACATACATATACAGGTATTATATCCTCAACAGAAAGAATCCACCACAATTACTCATTTTTCGGTTTTCCAGAAGCAACACGCAAAGGGTGTCCCGATTAGCGCTCAACAGAGATGATGTATTGAAGAATACGTCGTTTCAACTTTTCGGTGTTAGAAGTCTTTTACCGTGAATACTAGTTAATTTCACTGTCCAAGGATCTTGACACAGAATATCAAATCGATTTTATGACCCCAAACATTTATGCTTGGCTATTAGACGTCCTGCACTGATGCTAACGCGACGCCTATCCCTCTCGACCTTTACAATCCACAAACACTCACGTACTTCGCACTTCCAAAGCATGTATGTGCGCCCCGTATCCAGATCTACTACTGCATATTTACTCGGCCATAACTAACAAAACAATTGCACCATAATATGCAGCGAATTCACGCATTTAGAATCTAAACCAAAAAAAAAATATTCAATTAATGGAAATGAAGCAATTACTAAACTACGCGTATTTACTTTTAATTCCCAAATTTTGCACTGTTTGTCACTAAACACAAATCAAAAGGTGCAAATAGCACGGAATGTAGGGACGGTATTTTGACGAAAAAAGTTTCCTTCTTTGGGGAAATCACCAATGCAGCCGCAATGGGCTGCTCATTTCGTGACCGTGGTTTTTCCACTTGCTCAAAGGCAGTCGGACTCTGACCTGTTTTTGTGAATGCCGACTTATGCATAGAATGTGGAACTCCCATGCTCACAAGAAGGTAACTGGAGTACAAACTAAACACCTTCCCTGTCAAAATGGAAACCTATCCTGGGACCTTTTGACACATTACTTCGGGCCAGGTCTCGTTTTGCTACGCCGTGAGGTGCCTTCAAGCTGGGGGACTCCTCTTCTAGCCGGAGGGAAGAGGGGAAGAGGAAGTACTGGACAAGCGATACCCCAGCCCCAACACCCCCGGCTGCTGTGAGTCCCTTTTATATTTTAGGACTGCCCGAACATAATGTGCCACCTGGCTCCATTTGTCAACCGATTCGTGCATCACCGTGACTTTATTATCCGGGGTAAGCTCTGCCGTCTCCCTGTAGAGGTCTCTTTACAGCCTGTCCTATTTTCTGATCGCAGAAAATGTGTGGCACGCATTGTTTTCCTCTCCTGGGCAGTACCGACAATCGAAGGACCGCGACTTACAAGTCTTGTACAGGGAAGACTGAAAACACCCATGCCCACTCAAAAGCTGGGTCACATAGAAGTCAGCCTCACCATGCCTTCCATTTAGCTACGGTTTTACATCCGAGATGAGGCACGCAGTCCACCTTCCCTTCGTGCAATTCACGCAAGACTACTGCCAATCGTTGGGCGAGTGCGGTCTCTACTCGCGGATAACGATCTCCCTCTCATCCTTGTTTCGACGCAGGTAAATAGCACGGTGCTCTCCAGCAAGGAGGCTGACAGGCATCGCGCCTGCAATGACTTTCACCGCCGAATCAGAGACTATCGGATACGAAGGTGCAATTCTCAGCGCTCCTCTTCTCTGTGCCTGTGCCAAGCGTTTTCGGTAAACCTCCTTACTGAGAGCGTTGCCCCATACCACTGCTCCATACAGTAGCACTGACCCTACAGTACTCATAAAGAGGCGTCTTCTTGATGGGCTGGGTCCCCCTACGTTGGCCATAAGACTTGACAAGAAATTTCCAGCATATCCACCCATCTAGCGGAGTTGAAGGCGTTCCTGACGTCGAGTGTCACCAACATCGCTTAGCGCGACTAGGTGCCTCTACCTTTTGGACCGCGTTCATCACCTCTGCAATCGCATCAATAGTAGAACGTCCTGCTCTAAAGCCGTACTGCCGAGGACATACTCTAACCTTCTCGTCCCGTTGCGCTTTTGCTGCTGTGATGTATCAGACAGGTTGATATATGGCAAATAAATTGTGCCAAAACCTCGTCCGACGTCTTAACGATCGATATGAATCAGCCCTGAAATTGATGACGAAATTTGATTTCTTTCGCTCATTTCATACAACCCCTTTTTGGTTCCCGATACGGTAACAATCAAACTGGCATTGTAATGCTTGATTCAATTGGATGGAAGCAATTTGTTAATGATTACATTATTTGGGACTATGTTCGCACATATTTGCTGCGGATTATGGTTACTATCAATTGGAACATGTTGCGAATTCCGGCGTACCAACATTCTCCCGTTCGTAACTTCAAATTGCCGCCGTTACATCTCCACCTTCCTTTGGGCATTTATACCTTTTCCCCTGTTATTTATTTAATTTTATTAAAATTTTACCAATTTCCCTATAAGTTTAATTTCCACATCATCACAATCCTATCCTTTTCCCTTATTTTCAATTACAACAAACTAGTAATATAACAATAATTTTCATTTTTCCACTAACAACACTCCCTACATTAATTCCCACTAAAAAAATTTCATTCTATACATTTTTCCTTACAAAACCTTATTCCTTTCTTCATACTAAACAATTCTATTCACTAGTTCCCACTAACAAATTTTACTTTTTTATACTAACGAAAATTTATTCACGTTTCCCTACTAACCAAATTCAATCTCATACCCAGATGCATAGTTGAAGTTGCTTATTAGATGAATGGGTAATCAATAGAACATGGCTCCATTGGTTGCGTCGCAAATTCTCGACCGGGGGTCTGCTGGAACCCTGGGTTCAAATTCCCCGAGCGCAGGAAAGCACTCTTTTTGGGGTATCGGCAAAATCAATAGTTTCCGTATATGTACTAGTATATGTGACACTTTGCATCCAATCAAGCGCTTCTTTGATTATGCAAATTGCCATATATGCAAAAAATATATATTATTGCGTTTGTCGATACAGAAAAAAGATGTGTGGGTAGCGGAATCGAAGTGTAATGAACTTCGATTATATTACCCAGATGCGGCAGCGGTAATTGAAAATGAAAAGGATTGCGGGATCGGATTTGCTGGAGGTGAAAATGCTGGATTGCGTTCTGGAATTTGGGGAATTCGGTATTTGGTTTTGCGAAGAAGAGGGAGTTTTTTTCGGTGTCGAGTCTAATTTTGGGTTGGATATATGATTGGTTTTGGCATAGTGACAGTGAAAAAGTGAAGAATCGGGTTGAGGCGGAGGTGAACAGTGAAAAAATTCGTACGTGTACGAAAAATCGTGAGCTAGAGAAAAGAAAAAGAAAAAAGGGAGAATTCAAAGTATTATAGTTTGTTGTGAATATTATTATTATTGAATATCTAAAAAAAAGTCTTAAAACAAGCTTATAGATGGAGAATAAGAATTATAGTTGAATTCGTAGTGTAGCTAACGCACTTCTAAGCAGAAGATAGACCAAGTGGATGCAGTGATTGAAAACAAAAAAATAACAGATGAAGAAAAATTAAGTGACAAGTGCTAGTCTTAATAATAGCTGAACGATCATGTGCTGGAACTCATAAACTATGGGAAAAAGGAACAAAAAAAGAAAAACGCGAGAAGAATATCAGTGGGTGGATTCCTTTTCATAGAGAGAGTAAACTTGAAGGAATAATTGAAAGTAGAAGTGATTATCTTAATTATAATGGAGATAAACTGCCGTACAGCGGATTAGTGGCTGTGTAGATTATAAAATTAAAGTAAAGCTTATATTGTTTTTTTTTTGTTTTATGCTAACGTTAAAGAAAAAAAAAACAAAACGTAAAGTTCGTGAATTTAACCTTTTTCAGTGATTTTGTTTCAGTGCCCCTCTCTTCAGTTGCCAAGCACCCAGTAGCATCAATAGGGGTGTCATGCACACATTTTAGTTTTCCATTGTATTAAGTTTCATTATATTACAAATTAGTTGGTTGAAGTAGCTTTTCACATGATAATTTTTGTCGATTTCCCTCAACACTTTACAAATTCAGAGGCTCGTTTTGTTTTACGATATTGTTCTTTTTTTCACGAATTGTTGTTGTGTGTTTTTCTAACTTGAAATAAAAACGGCCACAATGTTCTAAGATAAAAATTATTTTTCATTTCTCAATATGACCTCTCCTTTCCCGTCCTTTTCCCTTCGTGTTAGAAGTCACACGACACGACTGAGCGATAGCTGGCCTCAGTATGCCACCCCAGGCTACACACCCCTCTGCCGAAACTTAATGTCTGCAACTGCGGCAACTTCGGTGGTTGCAACAAACACTGAGATAGTTTAGTCTAGTTTTTCGTTCTGATTACCGACGATGGCGTGCAATCGCACACGACCGATAAAGGGAGAAGATTGCACAGCTGGAATCAATTTCACTCCTAACGATTTCTTTCACGATTCGTCGATATGGTTGGGCTAGGGCGAATTGCAATGCACTTTTCTTGCGTGATCGGTGCAAAGCTGCAATTATACACAACGAGTAGGAATAACTTGAGGACCACAACCGCGGAAGCAAGGGCAACACAATAATCAAAAATTGCTTTATCACAATCGTTTTAACTTCGATATCGATCTTGTTTAGTGTGAAAATTTAACGCCGGCACCGATAATTCGTGACGTCCAAAACTTCTGGCGACAAAACGAAAACTCCTCGCATCCGTCAACGGTTATTACCTTTGCAAGCCCTCTGCTTGTTTTCCATTGGCAAGACAATGCAATTCATCTTTCTAAGTTGTGTTGCAAAGGGGGTTGTTGTCCTCGACTTTCAATTATGAATTTAAATTTTTATTTAAAAAAATTTTTTTTTTCAATCTTTCATTGTTTTTAAATTTATAACTTAAATTGAATGATTTGTAAGGATTTCTGGTGGCCAACTGAAATCGCTGAAAAGCGGAGGGAGTGACAAGCTTCGGCACTGAGGCTCAACGGGCGCGGAACCGTGACGAGGCATGCAACCAGGTGGCAGCATATAAGTCGGCCAGGAAATGCCTTCGCAAACTGATCAACAGTAGCAAGGCTCGCTGCTTGCAAGACCTAGTGGACAGTGTGAACAAGGATCCGTAGGGCCTTGGCTACAAGCTAGTCATGGGGAAACTTGGTGCCCTACGGAAGCCTTGTATACATGACGTGGAAAAGATGGACGCGATAGTGTGGGAACTCTTCCCCTCCCATCCCGTCCGTGTTGACGCTGTCCATGGTGAAACAGCAGTAGAGTGCCCACTCTTCACACAGCTGGAACTGGAGGAGGCAATATTCTCCTTGAAAACGAGGAAGGCTCCAGGTCCAGATGGTGTTCCAGCTGAGGTGTTGTGGCTCGTCTATCATCATTGTCCTGACTTGCTGCTCAGCACATTCAATGCCTGCCTACGGGACGGGGTTTTCCCGGTACGATAGAAGGTGGCGAGGCTCGTGCTGATCAGCAAGGGGAAGGGAAATCCCGGATCGCCGTCTGCATACCGCCCGTTATGCATGCTAGACACGGCTGGGAAAGTGCTAGAGAAACTCATCAAGGGAAGACTCACTGACGCGATTCGTGCTGCTGGGGACCTATCTCCTCGGCAGTACGGCTTCAGAGCAGGACGTTCTACCATTGATGCGATTGCAGAGGTGGTGAACGCGGTCCAAAAGGCAGAGGCATATAATAGCACCAAGCGACGGATCGTCCTGTTGGCGACACTCGACGTCAGGAATGCCTTCAACTCCGCTAGATGGGTGGATATTCTGTACACGCTGGAAAACTCTTTTCAAGTTCCAGAATATCTAATGCGGCTTTTAAGGAACTACCTAAAGGACCGAAGCCTGCTCTACGACACGACACAGGGCCAACCAAGGATGGAAATTACATCGGGTGTTGCCCAGGGATCTATCCTTGGTCCGGACCTGTGGAACGTGTCTTACGACGGGCTGCTGAGACTTGAGATGCCAGATGAGTCATGCTTGGTCGGCTATGCGGATGATGTTGAGTCTCTGGTCACTGGACGCACCGTTGAACAAGCGCAACTTAGGTTAGGTATGCTAATGCACCGAGTAAGGGACTGGATGACTGCTCGCGGGCTCAGTTTAGCACTGGAGAAAACCGAAGTGGTCATCTTGACAAAAAAGAGAATCCCTAGAGTAGGGATGATCAGTATTGGAGACATGCAAACCGAATCAAAGCCAGCGGTGAAGTATCTGGGGCTACTGATCGACTCGAAGATGAGTTTCTCTGAGCAAATCAGGGCAACGGCTGAGAAGGCTGCTTCGGGAAAATTGGCCCTGAGTCGACTTATGGCCATCGTAGGGGGACCCAGCCCATCAAAAAGACGCCTCCTGATGAGTGCTGTAGGGTCAGTGCTCCTGTACGGAGCAGAGGTATGGGGCGACGCTCTCAGCAAAGAGGTTTACCGAAAACGTTTGGCACAGGTACAGAGAAGAGGAGCACTGAGAATTGCATCTTCGTATCCAACAGTCTCCGACTCGGCGGTGAGAGTGATTGCAGGCGTAATACCTGTCGCCCTCCTTATTAGAGAGTGCCGCGCTATTTACCTGCGCCAAAACGAGGATGAGAGGAAGATAGTTGTCCGCGAGGAGAGACAACGCTCGCTCAACGATTGGCAGCAGTCTTGGGTGAATTGCACGAAGGGAAGGTGGACTGCGCGCCTCATCCCGGATGTGAGACCATGGCTTAATTGAAGACATGGTGAGACTGACTTCTATCTGACCCAGCTTTTGAGCGGGCACGGGATTTTTCAGTCTTACCTGCACGAGATCGGTAAGTCACGGTCTCCGGATAGTCGGTTTTGCCCAGGGGAGGAGAACAATGCCTATCAGACATTTTTTGCGTGCACAAAATGGGTCAGGCTGCGAAGGGAACTCTACAGGGAGACGGGAGAGCTCAACCCAGATAATATAGTTGCGAGGATGCTCGAATCGGTTGACAAATGGAACCAGGTGGCACATTATGCTCGGGCAGTCCTAAAATATAAAAGGGACTCATAGCAGCCAGCGGGGCTGGGGCTGGGGAATCGCTCGTCTGGCATTTCCTCTACCCCTCTCCCCTCTCGCTAGGAAAGGGACTCCCCAGCTTGAAGGCACCCCACGGCGTAACAAAACGCGAACCGGGCCCGAAGTAATGTGTCAAACGGTTCCAGGCTGGGTTCTCAGGTTGACAGGGGAGGTGTTTAGTGGGTAGTCCAGTCACGCATGGGAGTCCTACACTCTGTGCATAAATAGCATTCACCTCCCTACCACAAAAAAAAAGGATGTTTCTAGAGCAGTTTGCCTACCCGACTGCTCGATCACTACAAATCCTAAGTTTGTTTGGACACCGCAATGGCAGTGATCTTATGACGTTTTAAACTGAAGTTAACGCCAACGCCAACTTTGACTTGTCTGTACTCAAAAGGCCCTTTAGCCTGCAAACGGACACTTCAGACGTTGGACTTGGGGCTATGTTGAGCCAAGGTTTTCCCGAGGGAGAAGCGATCATTTTTTATATGAGTATTGCCTTGACTAATGACAACCGGTGCGGTATATTCAGCGGTCTTCTGTGTAGTAGCAAAGCTACGGCACTATATTGACGGCTCCTATTTCTAAGTCATAGCCGATCTGGTATGGGTCAAAAGCTTGGAAAACCCAACGGCTAGACTGGCTTGCTAGGCCCTCCGTTTGCAACAATTTGATTATGTAGTGATACATCGACGGGGTAAAGAACATTTAGACTCGCACGTTTTTTCAAGCTTAGTTGCAGTGGATACAGTCCAAGGGGCGGATAAGGTTTTTGATATTTGGTATGAACGGGTAAATGCCAGAGTTAGTGACAACATGGAGCAATATGCCAACTGGAGGATTAGGAACGACACGCTGTGGAAACATGCTCCCGGTCGTTAAAAAAATTATTTCATCTGCGTAGGTTCCAATTGACTTTATAAACAGCCGTCACCCAGAGAATTACTTTGCGAGATTGCCTAAGATTGCCCGGGAGACTTGGGCAATCTTAGGTAATACAGTGCAAGTTGTAAGGTTACTCCATCTAGCTGAGCCTCGTTTGACTAATTGATCTTTAGGTTCATTCTCTTCCATTTCGCTCTGCTTGGGAAACTAGAGAAGACCTTCCTCAAACCGATTCCCCAAAGGGTCAGACAGCTTAGAGGATGTGATTGCCGAGCTTAGAACCTTGATAGCAGCTCGGCCATCTGAGGAGAAGGGAACGGTGTTCCTAAATATGAGTAATTGATCCTTAAATATACCACTTTCATCTCTAATGGCAGCTCTTCCGTCTGGAAAACACTGGTGCATGTAGAGAGATAATCAAATTTGGCTGTTTTAGGAACTACTTTCTCACAGAAAAACGTCATAAAAATCAACTAAATTCCTAAATCCCCATTATCATTATTCAATGTTCTTCAAATGGGACCAAATTATAGGTGAGTCTTAATATTCAGGTGTAAACAGGACTCCTTTATCAATTTCCATTGGAAAGCTTTACGTAAATATACCTAAAAAGCAAAAAGAATACTCGTATATCGGCGAAACTAACAATCTTCTCTCCTTCGGTTGTGGCATAATGTGTTTGAATAAATTTATTTTTTTCTTCTTATGTATAATGGATGCCTGGAAACTAAAATTTTTGCATACGTGCTGTTATATTCAACCCCTTTATATACATTCTTATTTAAGTAAATAAATTTATGCATAAATATTGCAGCCAGCGCAAATATTCAATTAAAATATGCATCCGTAAATATTTTAACGTATTGCCAGTACCGTAAGCTCATTACTATGTATTTTGAGCTGCTGACAAAGCACTAAGTGGGGGGGCTTGAAAGGTGATGTGTAAAATCCAATTAGAGTTTGTCATATAAAATAAATGTTCAAGGCATTACGTAATGCCGATGATCCTGAATGAATTGGGTTAAAATTTAAAATAGAAATACACTTTACGCTGGAACTAGCCTACTGCTCTGCATACGTTTTATGATAAAGATACTACAACTTTTCCCAGAGGCTACTCCATGACCTTTCAAGTGAATCATTAAATGAATTGCCAAAGGACATTTGAATTAAGTACGAAAACACTAAAACTGTTGTTCTAATCCTAATCGTTTTGGTTCAATGAACAGAAAATCACAATCGAATGGTCTTTTGAATAAAAACTAATTTTTCGGATCCAATAAATGTTCTCAACCTTTTCACATCCCATTATCATTCAGACCGGGTATAAAACACGCAGAAATAACAAAAATATTGGTAAAGATATACATCGGAGTATATAAAAGCATTTATGCATAATACAAACGTCTCTGTGTATGTGCATATAAAATACAGGCTTAAATACACATTTATGCTTTTTCCAAGGCTTTTACCTAATTTTATCCTCGAGGGCATGTAAAACCGAAAACATATTATTTGCGTTTGCTTTTTTCGTCACAATTTATGTCCTCGCGACTCCTTTCATCAAAAAGTGCTTTTATAACTTTCCCATCCGTAACGCAAAGCATTGCCTAATGTATGTTACATGTGTATGTATCACCGTTGAACTTGTAAAAACATTTAAACGTAAATTCTCATTGACTTTGTGCTGCAAGGAAAGTGGATCCTGGGTAAGCATAATAGACATGAGGAAATATGAATATTTTATAGACTGTATATGAGAGCTTTATAACGATGATATGGAAGGCAATAAACTTATTTACAAGTCATTTATTTCTATTTCAGTTAAGGAACTTAGCCGGAGAACTTTGAAGTTAAAGAGGTCAATGCTTCTAAGTTTTATTTGCGGTTTCCATCAAGGGATGTTGGCGCTATTGTTTGAATTTGAGCATGAGAAAATGTTAGCCTGAAGGGATACATTAAAGATTATAAGGCTTAAAGTTTTGTATCCTTCATGATATATTCTGAGCTTTGAAACTTTAAAGTGAAAAATGGCAGATTTTAGTTTATTTTTCGAAAATGTGTTCTCATATTCTTTAGCGAATTAATAATTGCAAAAGAAAAACGTGCGTTACAGACCAAAAATAATTTACGGACTTGTTTAGAATAAACGCAGGACCAATTTCTAGGGGTTTTGATGCCACACGGTTCTAAAGTCAAGTAAAACTAGTTACTTGTCATGATCAATGCCCTGCGGAACTCTACAAGAAAGCTTTTGCAAAACGATATCATGCTAAGGCCAGGTATCAAATTGGATATAATGCTAAGGCAAGGAATTTCTAACTATCTAAAGTCAAGTGTACCCCCCGTAGGAGGAATGCTGATTGACAACAGTATCTTGGAAGCTAGCGCTGTTTGAGACGTAGGGCCCCCACAGATGACTGAACGCAAAGGCTCAGAGGGCACATATTAGGCGACCTTTGGTTGCAATGAAAAACTGAACGCACTCCAAAGCATTTAAAGGATTGAATCATCCCAAAATTGAAAAACTTATCATGGCAGAAAAGAAAAGACTGAAGACCAACATCATGCCATTGAGCCAAGTTGCTGGCATCGCCAAAATGTAACTGAAGCATTGTATTCAGGAACCGAAGAAGGAAACTCCCTCTAAAGAGAAGGTTTAGCGTTATCATTAGAAAAAGGTTAATCCAAAAAGCAATAACCATTCTAAAGAGAAATAAATCTGAATGTGAGTCGCAAAAGACATTATCAAACGTTTAAAGAACAGGCTCCTCGAGCTACAGAAGCTCCTACACCGAATCGGGCATTACCGGCGAAGTGACTTGAAGGCTGAAAAAGAGCACAAGGCCGAAGAAGGACTAAATGCTAAAGAGAATCTGAAGGCTAAGTCGCCTAAGGAATCGCAGGTCGCTCCATCACCAAATACCATAAATATTGAAGGGAAGTACTTAATGGCCATGATATGTTAGATCAGGGCTTCCAGACATCGCTGACAAAGGCAGCCAAGAAAGTTGACAAAAACGGCCAAAAATAGCCCAGAAAATAAATTTCTCCCAGATGCCCAATAAACAAAGAGTGTTCCAACCGTAACGCCCGATGTTAATTGTGAGTCACACCTTAATGTTAAGGTTTTTGCCCAACTTAATTTGACATTTCTTTGTTTCAGTGTTGGACATATTCAACCATCGAGAGGCACACAATTGAGCAGCGCCTTAAAGTTGTTGTAGCATTTTAAAAAAATGGGTGTTCAAATCAAAATGCATTTCGTGCACTTCGTGATTTTGTTGGTCAGCATAATGGACCAGATGTGTCCACAATCAGAAGGGTTGTGCGCGAATTTCAGCAAACCGGGCCTGTGGCGAATGTGAAATCATCTGTGCATGCTCGCCCAGTTCGTTCTGCGGAAAAAATTGCTGTCGTTCAGGATAGTGTAGCAGAAGAGCCGTCTACCTTGACTCGTCGTTGTGCCGAACAATTGAACATCTCACGAACATCACTGATCCAAATTTTGAATATAGATTTCAATTTGCACGCGCATAAGGTTCAATAGACTCAAGAGCTGAAGCCTACTGCCCATTTCAAGCGGCGGCAATACGCCGAATGGTTGTTTGAACAGACAGAAGGAAATGGTGACTTCACAAAAAAAACCATATTCAGCGACGAGGAACACTTTCACCTCAGTGGATTCGTTGACAAGCAGAATTGCTGCATTTGGGCAAACGAGAATCTACGAGTGTTTCTTGAAAAGCCGATGCATCCACAAAGAGTGACTGTTTTGTACGGTTTATGGGCTGGTGGCGTCATCGGGCCGTACTTCTTCGACGGCCAAACAGTTACTGTGGATGCTGTTCGCTTGACGAGTGAATAACGGACTTCTTGTGGCCAGAAATGGAGGTTATGGACCTGGACAATATGTGGTTCCAACGAGACGGTGCCGTTTGCCACACAGCCAACGAAATAATGGCTCTTTTGCGTGAGAAATTCAATGGTCGTTTTATCTCATGTTGTGGCGATTTTAATCGGCGGTCACGATCATGTGATTTGGCACCATTGGATTCCTTTCTCTCGGAATATTCAAAAGGGAAAGTGTACGTCAATATGCCAAAAATAATTCAAGAGCTAAAGGATGATATAGTTCAGCACATTAACGACATTGAACCTCAATTAGATCTCAGAGTCACTGAAAATATGGACCATCGGATAAAAGTATGCCACCGTAGCCGTGGCGAGCATTTGGGCAACATTTTGTTTTACACATGATTATCACAGATCTTTCTATTATAACAGAAAACATTACCATAATTCTCTGAAAACTTTTTTGTTTTATTTACAATTAACATCGTGCGTTTTCGTTGGGTCGCCCTTTAGAAGCAGCTGGTGTAAGGCAGAAGAGAAAAAACCTACGACAAAAACTACGGTGGTAGGCACTGATAGGGAAATTCGTAGATGGCCGGTCTTACACAGATTTGTTTGCAAGAGATTAGGGTAGGTATGAAGTCCGAAGACACCAAAACTGCCATTAAAGCAATGCAACCAACCCAGTCTACCATTTTGGTCGAATATGGAGCAGGGTGCCAACAATAAAGAAGCATTCTACAACTGTGCCCTCACTGGAGCCAATAATAGCAACGATCGAAATTAGGGGTGTCGACTGCTCCACAGAGCTGGTCAAAGTAGAGGAAACTCTCAACAAGGAGCTCCCTAGTACAACTAGGGTTAAAGCGTGGTTGACATCAGAAAACAATCTGGCTAAAAAGGATGTCCGACAACTTTTGAACATGGGAAAAGTAAGGGTTATTTATTAGGTAACGCAAAAAGCAGTACCTTTTAAATCCTTTTAGTACCTTGGTTATAGTCATACTGCATCGAAATGCTATGATCCCGATAAATGTTCCCTATGCTAACAACTTGGCGACATTCAATATAAAAGAATATGTGAAGAAGGCACATTGCATCCTTAGCACGAATGCCGAATCAAAATTGGATTTTAAGGATGTTTTAGGATCAGAAAAGTATCAGGTTTTTCAGGAAGCCCTAGACAAGGTAAGCGCAGAAATTCGATAGCCTGTATTCTTCAGATGAAGCTACATATCAGTACAATTGTTCAAAACCTACTTGAGCAGTTTGCAAGGGATTGGAAAGCCAACATTTTGCTCCTGAGAGAGCAACACCACGATTAAAGAGCTTCATCATGATAGCCTGACAAATACACACATCATCTGGACTCGGAACAGCGCTGATTTGATTGAGAACTATGGATAGGGGGATGGTTTTTTATGGGTTCGATGTTCAAGGACTACTTTTCTTAGTGTATTCCTAGTGTCAAACGAACCAATGTCATCTTCCTAAACCAAGTTTAATGCTTTTGAGGACGCTGTCTCGAGCACAGATGCCCACGTATTTGTTGGGGGAGACTTCAATGCGAAAGCAATCGAGTAGTGTATTCCTCAAACTGAAGCTCGGCGAAAACCAGCCCTAGAGATGGTAGCTATGACAGGGCTTATCATGCTGAACACTAGCGATAAGCCAACTTTCCCCGTGTATGCTGTGAAGGAACAGTACCCGACATGACATTTGCCTTGGAGTCCCTAGTAGGGAGGCTACACAATTGGAGATTATGTAATGAATTTCGAAATGTCCGTGTAGGACACGGTTGCCGACGGTCTGGCACAAGTGTCAGCGAGCTAAAACAACACCGAGCTCAGCTAACCAGCTTCGCTTCACGACCGCGTACGCGTGCTTGACGACTAGCATTTGCGGGATCATATGAGGCAGGCTCTTGTCGAGCCACGAAGCTACACTACAAAATACTTATCACGCGTACTCTACTCTACAAGACGTACCGATCAATTTTTATTATCTTTAGAAATGTTCTATTAGGTGTTAATTAAGCTACTCTACAGTAATTCAATATTTTTTTTTTGCCTCGTTAAAGTTAGCGGACACGGAGGCTTGAGACAAACGCAAACATTACACAAAAAGCAACCGTTAATTTCTCCGAAGAAGGTCGTTGCATTGCAAGGGGAATGTCAAACCTAAAGATGTTGAAGTGGCTGAAGTGAACCACTCATCTCTGCGTAAAGGATGGAAACTTGAGGGATGTAGTTTACTTTACACTAGTAAAACAACAAACGATGGGGTGACCACCTTATCTCTTCAGGAGCAGCCACTCCTGATCACCACGGGGCTGCTCGACTGCTTATGTTTATTACAATTATTAAAGGACTAATCAACCAATATGTTCTGCTTGAGATCCGTGATGCTGTCTCTCTATGCCCATGCTCTCAACCTTCCATGATTGGATTTAGTATTGCGAGGATGAACATCGAGAGGTTGGTTCAGGTGCTCAAGATAGGTGTGCCGTGGTCGGAAGATTTGCAGGGGAATAAAAAGCTAGCAGCTCAAGACGTGGTGAAATCGACTATGAGCATAATTGCGTCTGCTTGCAGCGCTTCTATGTCCCAACTGAGATTCGGGCACGGCAAGCCTGACCTCAATGAGATTGAAGCCGCGGTGAGACATGCAACCGGTTAGCATTATACGATTCGGCCAGGAAATGCCCTTGCAGAATGATTGGTAGCAGTGGAGCTCGTTACTGGCAAGATGTAGTGGACAATGAGAACAGGGGTCAGTGAGGATTTGGCTTCAAGCTAATTATGCGGAAAGTTGGTGCCCTTGGCAAGCTCTAGATATATGAAGCAGAAAACATGGACATGCATTGCAGGCACTTTCCTCCGTCCATTTCATCCCTGTTGACGCTGTCCATGGCACAAAAACAGTCAAATGCCCACTCTTCACAAGGGTAGAACTAGAAAAAGTAGTCTTATCACTGAAGCCAAGGAAGGCTCTAGGTCCAGAAAACGTCCCAGTTAAAGTATTGCAGCTTGTCTTTCAGCATCTGAATTGAAGCATTAGTGTAGAGAATATTTTTGAACACCAAACGAATATTTTTGGACACCAAAACGAATTGGTTTTTAAATAATAATTAATGCTACTGCCCAAAAGAATTTTGTGTTATAAAGGAAAAATAAGCAATGGAAACACGTAATTGACAAATAAAAAGTAGAAAAGAAGAAAAATAGAAGAATTTTTTTTGTTAAAGCAAAGAAGTCGTCAATATCAATTTTTTTTTTTTAATTTTGGATTAGAAACATAAAAAGAGCGAGGGTTCAAAGTAATTGTTGAGTAGCGGTAGTGTAGAGGCACTTAAAAAAGGCAATAGTTAATTGTTGGAAGTTTGGTAATGGTTAATTGTTATAAAAAGTAAATCTTTTAACTAAAGAACCAGCAGCGAGGGCGTTGTGTAATCTGTTTCTTTCGCCAGCTTGTGCTATGTTTTCAATGCATAAAATAAGAACGAGAAGAACAAAATTGAAAAAAGGGAGCAGCACAACAGCTGTAAGGATATAAGAATGCGTTGCAAGCCTGCTGTGAGTGCTCTATAATCACCGATACTTGCGCTTCACAGAAACATTCGGTATTTTCTATCGGTGGCTTCTTGGAGCCTTTTAGAATACATATGAGGGAAACTTGTGAAATTTCGCGACCGAGATATTTCAGTACGCAAAAAATCGGATGTGCATTCCATTTTAGGATGCTCGTTTTTCAATCTTTTGTGATCGTGACATCGTTGATCACCCGAATTAGCTAATATAGTGCGCAGAAGAAAATTAAAAATAAATTATTTTCACATTTAAGTTTGATCGCATAATTGCTTGATTTACCTTTAATCGTGTCGAAATTTTTGTAAAAAAATTCACGGGTTAAATTTTTGTTATATAATTATAATTCTTTCCAAAGATAATTTCAGTCGAAACACAGGTCAAGCTTTCGTTATGAGATTTCTGAAGTGAAATTATTTTAAATTTTAATTTATCTGTTTAATACCAATCAGAGGACGCGGTCAATGGACCGAGACAGTGGGAGGTGCTACTTGCAGGAAGCGAAGGCCCTATGGGGGCTCTAGTGCTATGAAGAAGAAGAATAATTTATTAGTAGTCCACATGGTGTTGTCATTAGAGTGCTTGCTGTGTAAGCAAGAGGTTCCTGGTTTGAATCCCATTTGCAGCAACAAGATTTGTTTTGAATGATTTTTTATTCACATTATCAATAGATATTGATCATCGGGGGGTGTTAAAAACAAAACGATTGTTATTCAACAAATTATCTTAATCTTGGCACACTGTTGACTCCTCTCTTGCCCGCGGTCTCGTTTTTTTGTTTCTTCATCGCCAGCAATTTATTTTGAAGTCTTTGCAGTCTTAGCTCTGAAAATATGAACTCTTATTTTTGCTGCAAGAGCTAGCCAATTGTGAAATCGCAACTCCTGTCGCCTCGGTTGTTGTTAATGATAACAATCGCCATCACTCTTTCTTTGTTGTTTTTTAAGCAAGGAGTAGATTTTGATGATCTGATATACTCTACATTGTCCTGACAAGCTGCTCAGTATATTTAATACTTGTCTCCGGGAAGGGGTTTTCCGAAACGTTGGAAGATAGCGAGGCTCGTACTGATCAACAAGGGTATGAAAAATCTCAGATCATTATTTGCAGGCCACCTGTCATGCAGCCATATACGGTCGAGAAAGTGCTAGTGAAACTTATCAAGGGAGGATCAACTGATACAAATCGTGCTGCTTCGGAAGTTTGGCTTTAGAGCAAAACTTTTTACCACTGTTGCAATTGCAGAGGTGGTAAGTGCAGTTCAAAAGGCAGGGGCACGTTGCTGTAGTGAGTGATGGGTGGTTCTATTGGTGAACTTGATATTCTAAATGTCTTCAACTCCACCAGATGGGTGAGTACTCTGAATATGCTGAAAATCCCTTTTCAAGTTCCCGAATGTCTTATGCGGGTTTTTAGGGAATACATAAGGGACCGAAGCCTTTCTTATGATACGATGCAGGCCCAACGAAGGATGGAAATCATATCACGTGTTACTCAAGGATCTATTCTTGATCGAATCCTACGGACCATATCATATAATGCATTACTGAGAGAAGATCTGCCGAATGAGTCGTGCCTGATCAGCTATGCCGATGATGTTACAGTGCTATAGAGTTGCTGGATGCATCGTCAAACAGGGACAACTAGGACTAGATATGCTAATGCGCCAAGTGAGAAACTCACTTGTTCAATCGCTGGAGAAAACCAAAGTGGTCATCTTGACAAAGAAAAGAGTCCCCAGAATAAAGATAATCAGTATTTGGGAAGTACCGGTTGAATCAAAACCTTCCATAAAGTATTTAGGGTTGTTGATTGAGCAAATTAGGATAATGACTGATAGAGTTGTTTCCGACATATTGGTTTTGAACTGATTTATAGCTAGAGAGCACCGTACTATCTATGTATATTGAAATGAAGACCCAAAAGTGACAGTTGCCTGCGAGAACAGACAATTCTCATTTAATGTTGGCAGCAGTCCTAGGTGAACAGTACGAAGGGTAGATGCACTGCGCGCCACACCCCTGATTTGAGACCGTGGCTTAATCAAACACATATTGAGATTGATTTCTACGTGATCCATTCTTGAGCGGGTATGTGTGTTTCCATTCTTACTTACACAAGTTTTGTAAATTGGTCCCCCGGCTATAAGCTTTGCGCAAGAGAGAAGAACAATGCTTGCCACACATGTTTTGCATGTAAAATTGAAACCACTATAACTTCATTAAATACTATCCGACTCTTCAAAAATTTTCACTGTGCATTAGCCTTATAAGTAGCCATACATATATAATATTTCATATTTTTCAGATTTTTCGGTCCACAGGTGTCCAAACTTGTTTGTGTTCTTCCGCTTCCACTGCCCATCCTTTCAACGATATTGCAATTTTAATAACAGCTATTAAAAAATCTCGTCAAGTGTATTCGACTATCTTCGGTGAAAATTTTTTTTAATGGTTCACATTCTTATATGGGAAGACCCTCCTTAAAATCCTTTGGTTTTTTTGTTAACTGCGAAACTTTCATTAACCAGAAGTTTCCAAGCTTTTCACAAAATTTTATGACTAAAGCTTCTATAGCTCCTGAGAAAACTTGCTGTGAAGCACTGACAGATGGACGGGTACCGATATTAATAGGGTATTTTGGGCTGAGACTGACTTTTTAGCAATCCCTGATCTTCCCTCCCTTTCAACTAGAAGAGGGATCTCGCAATTTGAAGCCCTGTCACGGCGTAACAAATTGAGGCCTAACCCGAATTATGTGTCAAACGGTTAAAGGCTAGGCTCTGAAGTTGATAGGGGAGATGTTTAGTGGGTAGCCAAAACGTCTTATGCATCTGGAAGCGGGCGTAAATAGCATTCACTTTTCCATAACCTCAATTTCTGACAACAAGAAGTTCATTATTACGTCGCGATGGCAAACACCATTCACGGTAACTGCTTGGCTGTCCACTTTTTCGAAGAAGTTCGGCTCAATGACGCCGCCAGCACATAAACTGCACCAACCAGTCACTCTTTGTAGATGCATCGGCTTTTCAACAACCACTCTTGAATTCTCACGTGCCCAAACGCGGCAATTCTGCTTGTTAACGAGTTCACTGAGGTGAACGTGTGCCTCGCCGCTGAAGACGATTTTCTTTAAAAGTCACCATTCCCTTTTATCTGTTCAACCAATCTTTCGGCGTATTGCCGACCCTTGAAATGGTCAGTAGGCTTCAGTTCTTGAATCCATTGAACCTTGTGAACGCGAAAATTCAAATCTTTGTTCAAAATTCGCATCAGTGATGTTCGTGAGATTTTCAATTGTTGGGCACGACGACAAGTCGAGGTTGACGGCTCTTCTACCACACTATCGCGAACAACATTAATTTTTTCCGCAGAACGAACTGGGCAAGCTTGCACAGATGATTTCAGATTTCTTACACACCCAGTTTGCTGAAATTTGCGCACAATTCTCCCGATTGTGGACACATTTGGTCCATTATGCTGACCAAAAAAATCACGAAGAGCACGAAATGCATTTTGATTTAAACGCCCATTTTGTAAAAGGGTTGAACAATCGCAACACGCTGCACAATTGAGTACCTCTCCATTGTTGAATTTGTCAAACACTGAAACAAAGAAATGTCAAATTAAGTTGGGCGAAAAACTTGACGTTAAGGTGTGACTCACAATTAACATGGTGCATTATGGTTGGACCACCCGTCAGAATCTTTTTGGCCAGTCGGAAAACACTATCACTGGAGCAATTCAGGCATCAAATGGGAAAGACTTCTGCACAAATCATCGTATGCATGTCACACCCACAATTTATCATCATGTCTAATACGAGAAAAATTACGGCAATCTGTCAGGGTGATGTTATCCTACTTTTGAATCTCACATCATTCATTTTGGTATTCTGTTTCGAGTTGATTGAATGAAATCCGAAGCAATTCAAAATGGCTTGTCTAAGTGATATTCAAGCCTTGCTCTCGGAAAGTCCGTTTTATGAAGGTTATGGTAAAAGTTTTATTGATGTTTAGATTTATCATACTGCAGGGAGTCCAAAAACGAGAATAAACAAGTAAATAGAAACGACACTTTATTTGGAACCACCATGAGCTATTAACAAATTGAGTAATTTCCGTACAGAGGGAACCGAGAGAGTACATCCGTGCAAATGTTAGGCATTTGCATAAGAGGTGATTGTTTTATCCTCTCCCTCATATCTACAGCTCCAGTAGAAATTATTCTAAGGGGATACCATGATGCATACCTGCCAAATGGATAATGCCCTATTAAGACAGACATCGTTGTGGGAAGGGACTCCCTTCCAAATTTAAGAAATTCCCTAGTGTACCCGCTGTCGAAAGTTATCTACGATCTTCTTGCAATCGCGTTAAATGGTTCATCGATCCAGTACTTTATTGCATCCTATAAGTACTTTTGTTGGACAGTGAGCTTAACTGAAGTCATCGGAAAGCCAATCTGAAAACTACAAAATACCTCCGGCAAAATCGTACCTACTATTACCAGTTCATCTGCCTTACAGATTCACTGAATACCACTTTATCCTGGCAACTAAACGATTTGTGCTTTTGAAATCTCATTAAGATATGTACGGTATTTGGAGATAAGCTTCAAGAAGGTATGAGTTTCAGCAAGGGACTTTATAGCCGCATCACTGTCACTGAACATACAAATATTCACTCCAAATATCTGATCGCATAATAGCCAGGTGGTCATTTCAAGAATCGTCGCAATTATTGTCTGGAAGACTCTATAGTGGTCCAGCTTGCGCAGTGAAAGCTTCAAGTTGAGATCAGTAAAAAATACAACATTCATCACTCTTTTATCCAGTTCGGAGTCATCAGTCTATGTATAATTCTACTGCATCTGTTCCTGCGGATATTCCACGAGCATATTCACTTCTGATAAAAACATGAGTTTAAATATATTTTTTTTTGCAGCTGAGCATAGGATTTGGTGAGAAAGTCAACAAATGATTTCCTACTGGGAAGGAGAGCAAACCAACCAACACTCTCGTCACTTTAGCAGTTTTATAAGTTTTTCGATTCTACATATATCCATATTAGGCTTTCTGTATAAACTAGTATATGCACAAAGACATTTCCTTTCCAAAACTCTTCATCTTACCATAGTACTAACTCTTTGGTTGTACTAGATCTGACATACATATGCCAAAACTGGTCTAATCAGAGTCTTGTATCAGATACCTTTGAGTTTTGATCAATGTATCTGAATTAAAAGAGTCGTCAAAGGGCCATCTGTGCTTTACTGAGCATGATGTTGACATGTTCCGTAAAGTACAGATACTGATCGGGATGAACACTGAGGTATGCTGTATATGCTGTATAGATGATCAGGTCATTAGCAAATGGTACCAATGATTGCATTGGAGAGAGGTTAAAATCAAAGCCATTCAATAGCAGAGCGGAGATGTAGTAACTGTTCCTTGCTGTAGATCATTCAAGACCTTGAAGTCGCACATTGTCGTCAGATTTCCATCAGTTACAACAAATGCTGTTCCATATAACATATTGCACATAATGATGGCAAGATGCCTGGGAAAAAGTTTAAAAATTAGTCCATCTAAGACACGCTCCGACACATTCTCTGTTGTTTAGTTTCCAACAGATGTCTGCGGCTACCTTCTTTATCGCATGTCAGGTCAAATGCCTGGTACGAAAACCAAATTGGCAATTCGGCATCAATTCATATTTCTCAATGTGAGTGTTTAATGCTTTGTTTAGTATCATTTCAAACACCTTGCTGATATTAAGCAGCAAGATAATCGCACGATAGCTTTAAGGGCACGAAAATTCTTCTGCTTTCTTCAAGGTCGGAAATACTTTAGCCATTTCCCACTCATTTGGCAAATAGGAATTGCTCAATATGTTGTTGAACAACATGCAATATATGCTAATGCTAATAGCAAACTCAGGCAAATGTCGGAGAACTATATTCGGAATACCATCAATACCACATGATTTCGTGCTATTTATCCTGCCAAATGTGAAACACAAGCCTTCATAGCTGACAAAATAATCAATAAGATCCAAGCTTGGTATGAGTTCAGATGTCAATGTTTCTTTGATATGAAAAGTTGAATCGCCATTCAGGCTTGATATAAAATCGGGAACTTTCGCTTTAAAGACCTCTAAAAATATATGATTCCATCTGTCAGGGCTTGATAGATGAACCAATTCAAAATATGTTCCAATGGGGGCAAGTTTCTGCAATCCATCACATATAATCGTGTTTCCATTTCTATCCGGAGTCATACTATTAATTTCGATACCAGCCCTTTAGAGAAGATTTATCTCATCACTAGCGACTCTAAGATTCGATACCTGCACTCGAGACTGCTTACGGAATACGATATTCACTTTCGTGAAAACACCATCTGGGTCCTGTGCGCGAATACCGCTCAGTTTATCCGCCCATTGATTGCCGACCTCACTCCTGAAAAATGAACAGATTACGTTCCGGACATTCTTCAGGTGTAACTTTAACAAATTATTTCAATGATCTGAGCAAAGAACAAATGTCTTGAAGAAAGATTTTCAATTATACCAGCACAACATCAAAAATGAAAGATGTCATCCTTCACCGAAATGATAGTATAAAATTCATTGTAATTGACATAATCGATTTTAATTTATAATTTAAGTTTGATAATAGTTTATTAAAGAAAATCCAAAAAATAGTTATGATTCCCATCAAAATCTTCAATATGCTCTTTGTGATTTTTTTAATAGAAAATTCTTTGGGCAGGCCGCAAGATATTCGAGAAAAGCATGTTCCGAAAGTAAGGCATAACGATCGAAGTTATATTTACGTCAGGCGAGTCAACTCAAAACGTCTGTTGTGTAGTGGAGCCCTAATAAAGCTTACATACGCCATAACTGCAGCCAAATGTGTGAAGAAATGGGAGATTTTAACATCCATCTACGGAGGACGTCAACGAGGATACGAAGTAGTGGCGGGTATCAAAGCCAAATTTGAAGGAGTTCCTGAATGGAATGACAATATATATGTTAAACGAAGTTTCTTTGACATTGAAAAAATTAGTGCTTATCCTAAAAGTTTTGCAGAGCACGGGCCAGAAGAAACCAAAGGTACTCAAATCCGAACTATAACTTTGATATCCATCGAAAAAAATTATAGAGAGGACTCACCTTTTATCAACGACTTGGCATTATTGGAAGTCAGGGAGTCATTTTTTGAAAGCAACTTTGTGAAGCCTATAGCAATCAATTCACTGCATAGTAAATCTGCTAAAATAAATTATGGAGCAGTTTTAACTACATTCGGTATAGGCAAATCTGCAAACGGAACGCCCGCATCTGAGCTTACTTATCAGGAAATCGAAATTGTTAATCCCTTCTATTGTGGGTACGGAAGGGATTTTATAAAGTGGATCTGCTTCAAAGAGATACACCCTTTACCAGTTAATACTCATTGTGATCCTGGTGATCCGATATTTTTCCGGAATATTTTAGTCGGAATAACTTCATGGGTGAGTCTTGTCAATCGACCTGGTTACTACATAGCACAGAATATCTCTACCCATGAAGACTACATTCAAAATAGAGTTCTTGGAGTACAATTAAGAAAACATAATATGGCTGGTTATTTATTTCAAAATCTAAATTTTATTGTGCTTGTATCTATTGCTGTCTACTTTTTGCAGTAAGTTCAAAATTAGATTAACATATAAATGTAGTGATTATTTCCTAAGCAGCAAGCTAAGTAAATTGAATAAAGGTCATAAATCAATACAAGGGAACTGTGTGGACCCTGTTTTCATGCAACAGACATAGCAGTTTTAAACGAATCAACAATTTTGTGCGGCTATATATGTGGAAACAAAGGCTATCCATTCAGATTGACTCTTGAAAGGCCGTGAACAAATAGAGTTCAAAGATCTACAGAGCATTTTTATGCCAGATTACTTATGAGGCATTGTTTTTGAAATAATAAACAAGGAGCATCAATTAAATCCTTGATCGTTTGTTACAATAAAATAATATAATTGAGACTTTTTCCAACACATACATACAGGGTTATCCATTTCATAGTTGGGAAAGTGTCACCCTGCCATTTGACATCTGTCAAAACTAAATGTCATTCAAAGCGTGTTTTTTTAGCTGAAGGTTTGCCATTTAGAAATATAAATCGTTTAACAGTCGATGAACGCGTTAAAGTTATTAAATTTTATTATAAAAATGGTGCTTTGCTGTATCAATATTTAGGGCTTTACGAGCCGATTACGGTCGACATAATCGACACACACAGCAAACAGTTTCAAACATAGTGAGAAAATTTGAAGAAACTGGATCAGTTATTGATATTGCAAGGCCTGTGCATCATCGCAACATTCGTTCTGCTGAAAATATCGCTGTCGTTGCTCAAAAAGTGGAGGAAGACCCGAATTTGTCGATTCCTCGACGTGCTCAACATTTGGCCTTGTCTTACGGCTCATCATGGCAGATTTTGCATTTGGATTTGCATCTCCATCTGTACAAAATCAAACTCACTCATGAACTTAAGCCCAAGACCATACAAAACGCAGAATGTATGCGAATTGGGTGATTGAACAACAAGCCATTGATAACGATCTTTCGAACAACATTTTCTTTAGTAATGAGGCTCATTTTTCGCTCAGTTGTTACGTAAATAAACAGAATTGCCGCATATGGGGCTCTCAAAATCCTCAGGTGATCGCAGAAAGGCCTTTGCATCCGGAAAAGGTGACCGTTTGGTGTGCACTATGGTCTGGTGGTGTTATTGGCCCGTATTTTTTTGAAAACGATCAATGAAGAGCCATTACCGTCAATTCCGACCGCTATGGACGGATGCTAATCGATTATTTTTGGAGGAAAATTGAAGATTATGATCTGGAAAACATGTAGTTCCAACAGGATGGAGCCACAATCCACACAGCACAGGCTAATCGAGCACTTTTGCAAGAGAAATTTCCAGAACGCGTAATTTCGAGATCGAGTGATGTCAATTGGCCCGCAGGACCCTGCGACCTAACACCTTTGGGTTTCTTTTTACGGGGCTATGTGAAAGATCGTTTTTACGCGAACAATCCTCAAAATCTTGAGCAATTGAAAACCAATATTCGTGAAGTTATGCCCGAGATATTGCCGGAAACGTGCCGAAAAGTCATTGAAAATAACCTCAAAAGGACTGAGGCCTGTAAGAGGTCTTGTGGAGGACATTTGAATAATGTTGTGTTTGATGTATAATGACAAGGTTTAATCTTTATATTGAATAAAAAATTTTGTTTCCATCCGAATATTTTATGTGTTTTCTTTAGCTTTACTTTCCCAAGCGTAAAATGGATAGCCCTATATATATTTCGGAAATCATTTGCTCTCTCCTTCGGTGTTAAGCATTTTATTAGATTACAAAGCGTTTTGAAGAATTTCATATTAAGCTAATATCAAGTTTTACCTATTCTATTTGTCTGATTATCTAAAATCTAATTCTTGAAAATCTGATTACATGGTTTGCATACTTAATGCCTAATTACCTACGGATTAGTTAATGTGGCTCTAATTACTTATAATGCTGAAGGTCGAATTATTTAAGCTATAATTACTGATAGACATATTACTTTTTTCCTCTTTTATTATTGTAATTTTTATTGAAACAAGAAAAAGCTATTCATCTAAGTATCTACACTATGCAAGAGTAGCCATTTCCAAGGCCTTTGTTGAGCTGCGTTTCAGTTGCCCATCTTATAATCTATTATGTTTCGTATACTTCCAGTTTACACATTGTTACAACCGAAGAAGTCATCGTAGTTGCAGATATTAAGTTTCAACAGAAGGGTGCGTAGCTCGAGGTGGCATACTGAGGCCGGCTAGCGCTCAGTCGTGTCATGGGTCTTCCAGGACATCCTGCGCTCGTGCTGAGCCACCTTACATATAATAACTGACACAAAGGGAAAAGAACGGGAAAGAGGGAGGTCATTTTAAGAAATGAAAGATTATTGTCTCAATGCGACATGGCCGTTTGATTTAATTCACAGATTCTAATTCAAATCAAATTATTTGGAGAATAACAATATGAAAAACTACTAAAAGCCCCTTTCGAAATTTAAAAGCAAAAAAAAAAATAAAATATAACACCATAAACTAATTCAATATAATAAAGAATATAATAAAAAAAGCTACTGTAAAATATTATAATTTATAAAATATTGAAAAAAATACCAGATTGGTACTTACTTCTTTCCTTGCAGAACTCCAAGCGCCTGGTGAAATACAAAAAAAAAGAAGCGACAGGCCACTGAAAATTAAATTCAAAGTTAACATCACATAAAAATAAAAAACGCAACGACCACTTTCAAGTTTCCGATCCGTCGTATTAGCGTAATCGGACCTGGCCCTCTCCAAAGCCCAACAAAACTTTTTTTTAATGAAGAATTAATAAACAAACCGGAACTTTGCTGCAGCTTATTATATCTTCGTCCAAAATAGGGAAAACTCACTTCCCAACGAAAACGGTGACTTTAACTAACGTTTTGTCATTGAGCATCACAAACTTCCCTCGAATTTTGTGACTGTTATTATTCTGTTTGCTTTGTCCCATTAATAACGATTCACACCTGAATTTTCGAATTCATCCCCGATACTTCGTGAATCACACTGTCCAAATATTACTTTAAGTTTTGAATCACATCACGCAAAAATCGCAAAGAAAAGGGAAAAAATGCCAGTCTCCACCCCAAAGTCAAAAACCTTTATTCTCTGAATTCAAACTCAAACTTTTTCGAATTCTTAAACACCAAAATCACCTCGACACTGCAAAAAAACTGAATTACGTGTATAAATTTTTGTTAGTACGAAAAATAAAATTTGTTAGTGGGAACTAATGAATAAAATTAGTTAATATGAAGGATGGAATTAGGTTTTGTTAGGGAAAATATATCGATGAAATTTCGTTAATGGGAATTAATGAATGGAGTGTTGATAATGGGAAAATTAAAATTATTATTATATTACTATTTTTTGTAATTGAAAATAAGGGAAAAGGGTATTATTGAAATGACGGGGAAATAAAAATTATAGGGAAATTATTAAATGTTAATAATAATAAATAAATTTACTGAAGAAAAGGATATATGTGCCCAAAAGAAGGTGGAGATGTTACGGCAGCAATTTGAAGTTGCGATTGGGAGAAAGTCGGTACACCAGAATTCGCAACAACATGTTCCTCACTTCTTTCGCGACAGTTAGGTCGTCTGGTTTCACTCGGTGTCCTTTACTGATGTGTTTCGCTACTGATGAGCACATTTCTTATATTTAACCATCGAAGCGCAAATAGTGCTTCTTTTGCACGCTCCTTGAATCGAATTTTCATCGTTCATTCACTTTTTCAAAGCTTCGTTCATTCACTTTTTCAAAGCTTTTGCATTTGATTTTATAAAAACGCATTTCTACGCTTTCTTTTTTTTGCCCTTCATGTTTGCAAAACCATCCTTTGGTTGAAACTACGTGCTGCTAGGGATCAGCTGAATATCTATTCTTCCACCTCATCTATGAGACAACAGCCTTAGCCGGGCCTTGGCCTCCAGGATTAATTTCCTCCAATCATCACAATTCCACGACCTTGCCTGCCAATTTTTTACTCCCAACAAGGATCTGCTGTCCTCAGTTTTCTCGCTGGATGTCTACCAAGTAACCTACCCGTCAACGTTCTATTGGATAGCTGGTTTTATTTTATTCTTTCAATATGGCCCGCCCATTGCAATTTACGTAACTTTGTTACATAACCAGTATACTCTATGTATACTGGCATGAACTGGGAGCGGAGAGAGATCTCGCTATACGACACTTACCTGCTACTCTATTCATCTAAACTAAATCAATAATTCAAGTATTAACTTTTATAGAATTATTTTAATTTTATTGTTCATTTTTCAAAACATTTACATTGACACCGAATCGATTAATTAACTAGGACGTCTTTGAATTCCACTTTAATTTGGAGTCCCTGATGTCAGCGGGACTTATCGCACTTCGCATGTGAGCGTTAGCCCGTAGAGTCAATTCGAGCAGATAGTAAATGGATTGGGGTGGTCATACGGTGTGAAACGCCAAAAGGCCGGGTGAGGATCGCGGCGCAAGCCAACACCTCACCCCTCACCAATTTATTGACCACTTAACAATACCTCCGTCTTAAGCTCAAACCGCAAGTACTTAAACTTTGTAAATAATAATTGGGTAGCAACACGCTCCCTTATAGACCCGCACAAAACTGCTTGGCATGCTTCGCCCAAGAACTTTAAATACCGTTCTTTCGTGAGCTTTCGACCTAAGTTCTCTTAAAAGGTGCTGAGTAGCCGAACACATGCGCTCTCGTTCTACGAAAGCTTTTCCTCCCCGCTCCGTCTCGCTTGCTTAGATGGTGAATGAGAGAATGCTTTTCGCTTAAGCTTTGGGCTTTCCCACAATCTTTTGAAATGAATGAGCGAAAGTGGGGACATTGAACAAGAGAACGTTTACGCCTGAGCTTTCATTTTTTCTTTCAGCTTAACTCTCTTCGAAGCACACCCAAAGCTTTTCGTTCACGATGTGATAATTGTGTGAAGCGCATTCACCTTTTATTCACTTTCCGCTCACTTATTAGGGTTTTGTACTAAAATACAAAACCCTATTGCAATCACGACCTGTGTCCGTCTGTCCGTCCGTCCGTCCGTCCGTCTGTATGTCACAGCACTTTTTCTCCGAAACTATAGAGGCTACAGCAATGAAACTTTGTAGAAAGGTCAGAAGTGGTGACCTCTTGAAAGTTCAAGGGTGAAAAAATTTTTCAAAGGCGTTTAAGGGGGGTCTCCCCATATAGGGAGGTGACCCCTCAAAAAACAAATTTCACCATTGGTAGTCGAGTAGGATATCGTTGGAAAGGTCTTAATGAGATCTTTTCAAAACAAGTCTTAAGACTGCCTTATTGTTACCGAGGGGGACAGGGGAAGGGGAAATGTTCGAACTTTTCGCGTACCCCCCCCCCCCCCCCCCCTCGCGATTGGACACCTTCCATCAGAAAAATCTGAAAAAAATCATGAATGTAGGCCTTCATGAGTACAACAACAACAAATACATGAGAAGTCGAAATTCACTCAACTTTGTTAGTAATAGTACGATTTATCGATTTTGTGTTTTCTTGAATAATATCTAAATAAAGATGACTATTTATAAGATTGATCTTTTCTGAAAGTTTCATAAAGATCGAATGGTATTTACCGAAGTTATAGCGATTTGAATTTTCCTGTATTACTATGGAGCAATATGCCCTGTATTACTATGGAAACATATGGCTATGGAGCCATATGCGCTTTTTACCGACTTAGACACTACAACTATGCTTGAATTTGCATGAAAATATCAGGAGTGATAGGTATCATGAAAATGAGTACATACAATTGAAGCAAGTCGAAGAGGCAGGAGAGAGCTCCTAGCAAAAGGGCTTTGTAACCATTCTAGGATTCGAAAAAATAGGCCATGAATCGATGATTACAGTATAGAAGAGTGGCCCCTGAAAAAAAATTTCATGAATAGTAGCCGATATGAGTATCAACTGAAAGTTCTCTATGAGAGCTTTTCAAAACAGTTCTTAAACTGACAGTTTTTGCTTCATGAAAAATGTGCTTCCTCCCTCGCGAATGGACACCCGTGATCTAAAAAATCTGAAAAAATGATCAAAGGAGATATTCATGGGTATAACTATAACAAATACCTCAGAAGTCAAAATTCGTTCAACTTTGTTAATAATAGTATGATCCTCGAATTTCACATTTTCTCCAATAAAATCGTCTTTGACATGTTTCTTGATTTTATTCGTTGCTGGTTACTGCATTTTGTAAGTTAAGTACAAAACCCTTCTGACATGAGCATAGGTCTGTCTACCCAACTTGTTTACTTTTACGCTTGATCATTGGACGACATGCTTGATTAATTTCATTGGCGAAGCGCAGGTACATAGGTAGGGCTTGCTCGCTCGCAACTACTTCAGTTATGAAGCGTAAGTATACACGAGTATGTTGTATTTATTCACTCGCAACAATTTTACGCAAAAGCAACAAGATCAATCAACGAATAGTTCATACAACGTAGTCTGCGCTCCGTTCCTTATTTTACAGGTTCGTCGATTCTCCAGAGCACTTTGCGTTCAAATACGTCCACTGCCTTTTCAGATTCGCTCATTAGGATCTATGTTAGACTTCCAACAGCACAGGTTTGACTAGTATTTTGTAGATGGGGAGCGCCAGTGCACTCCTCAGGACCGGTTTGCTTCAGATTCTGGCATCAGAAATGCGTTTTTGGCATCTAAGATTGGACGTGCCATAATATTGACGTCATCAGCTTATGCTACTAATTGTGTGCACTTGAACATTAGAGTACCCAAGGTTTTAGTTGATGTCTTCCTAATGACGTGTTCCAGCGCAATATTAATGAGCATTGGGGTAAGTGTTTTAAGCCTGATACCATTAGAATGTTGTCCATCAGTTCACCGTTTACCTTGACCTGGGACTCTGTGTTTGGCATCGTATCCTTAATCATACGGACTAATTTTGTTGGGACGCTGAAGTCAAGCATTATTTTTTAACAGTGAATTTCTGTCGACAATGTCGTATGCTCGCTTGAAATCTACAAAGAGTTGATGCACATCGATATGGTATTCGCAACACTGTTCAACCACCTGCTTTACTGGGAATATTTGGTATCTTTAAGACCATCCACTTCGAAAGCCTGCTTGATACTCTCCTATAATAAAGGGTGGTCTAACCAAAACGCACGATGTTAATTGTAAATAAAACATAAAGTTTTCACAGAATCATGTTTATATTTTTTATTATAATAGAAGAATCTATGACAACTATGTGTAAAACAAAATACCGCCCAAATGCTTGCCATGACTACGGTGGCATACTTCTATGCGATGGTTCACATTTTCAATGACTCTAACATAATTGAGGCTCAATGTCGTTATTTTGCTGAATTATCTCATCTTTAGCTCTTGAATTGTTCTTGGCTTATTGACGTACACTTTTTCGTTTAAATATCCCCAGAGAAAGAAGTCCAACGGTGTCAAATCACATGCCCGGCGGCCAATTAACATCGCCACAACGTGAGATAACACGGCCATTGAATTTGTCACGCAAAAGAACCATTGTTTCGTTGGCTGTGTGGCAAGTGGCACCATCTTATTGGAACCACATATTGTCCAGGTCCATAACCTCAATTTCTGGCTACAAGAAGTCCGTTATCATCTCGCAATGGTGAACACCATTTACGTAACTGCTTGGACGTCTTCATTTTCGAAGAAGTACGGCCCAATGACGCCGCCAGCCCATAGCCGCACCAAACAGTCACTCTTTGTGGATGCCTCAGCTTCTCAACAATCACTCGTGGACTCTCATTTACCCAAGTGCGGCAATTCTGCTTGTTAACGAATCCACTGTGGTGAAAGTGTGCCTCGTCACTGAAGATGATTTTCTTGGTAAAGTCACCATTCTCTTCTGTCTGTTCAACCAACCATTCGGCGTATTGTCGCCGCTTGAAATGGTCAGTAGGCTTCAGCTCTTGTGTCAATCGAATTCTTGTAAGCGTAAAGATTCAAATCTTTTTTCAAAATTCGCATCAGTGATGTTCGTGAGATATCTTCAACAACCTTAACGCGCTGTTCCATTGTGTACTTCTCCATGGTTGAATTTGTCAAACACTGAAACAAAGAAATGTCTAATTAAGTTGAGCGAAAAACTTGACGTTAAGGTGTGACTCACAATTAACATTGTGCATTATGGTTGGACCACCCTTTACTTCCAACGTAGCTTCAAAAAAGTTAGTATGATTTTCGGAGAATATACAACCTAAAGCTTTTCAATATTCTAGTAACATTATTTATCTTCGAATATTCCTACGCTTTATGTACGAAGCCTTGTTATTTAAAAGAGCAAAGACAAGGTGAAATAGAAAGGATTGTTGTACTCGTATATCTTATTTTACATGTGGCGCTTTTTCAATAGCCAGCATTGAGCTTAACGAAACAAAATTATATTGAAATATTTCAAAATTACTATCCTCATTCTACAATATTATGCTTCTGATGAAAATCCAAACAACCACAGCGAAAATTTCTCAAATAATAGAGCAAAATAATTCCAGACATTGAGAATCTACAGACATTCTTCTCTCCAAGGCTAAGGCCAACTTCTACCCGAGACTCAAACAACCCAAGTTAATTCGAGCAACCTGTGGTTTCTCTCTGAATAGGATTCTAATTTCCTGGTTTCTCAGTTTAATTGGCCATTCCATCACGCCAGGAGCTCATGCAAATTTCCTGCCCACTAACAATGCCCCAACATTTATTACTTTCTTGTTGCTCCCCGTGTTGTCTTGATTATGAATGCACGACGAAAAAACAAACCTTGCAGGGTCAAACAAGGGCTACAGGAGGGAGATAAAAAAAATACGAAGAAGTATAACCACGGGTCACCATCATCGTCAATGTTTAAATAACAAATAAAATGTTGAACTTGTGAATCACAAACGCCCACAATTCACATCACGCTGCCATGACTCGCTGCTACCGTTGGCTGGCTAACAAAATAATGGAATGATTCTGTAACGAAGCAAAAGGTTGCGGGGATTAGTAAGGCAATGATAGATTTCCGTGTTGAGGATATAAAAGGATAAAATACACCCATGCAAGGCTTTCAGGGATAACGGGGGGAAATTGGCTCATTGAATTGCAAATCAGTTGCTCGTTCGTTGTCGTTCCGTTGGTGTGATGGGGGAAGTAGGAGATATACGAGTACGGGTATGCCCATTTTGACACAGCAAACGTAAAAGATATTCCTTTTGTTAAAAAGGATTTTAAAGAATTATGGCATTTTCATTGACGTTTCAAGGGTCGCTCGGGTTAGTTTGAGAGAAGGATCGCTGAGAATTTATTCATATAATAGAAATCATATTGAAAGTGCCCTCTTCACTTTTTGGACAGTTGAAAGTGTTGATGAGCGTACCTAATCAGTTCCTAAAATACTGTTTGGGTTTGCATGATTCAAAAATCTATGCGTGGATTGCTGTACTGAATGATTGAATGAACGAACGGATAAAACGCTTTATTGAAACTTATTAAAAGTTTTTCAACAAAGATAAAGCAAATTTAAAACATAAATTATTATGGAATAAAATAGCCGCAAGGACACGTTCAATTTATATGTACTGTTATGTTTTTCTAAATAAAAACGCTGTTATTAGAGTTGTTGCACAAGCCTTATTTATTCCACAGAAATATTTTACAACTTTATTAGCTCACAAAGAACAACTCCACTTTACACTTTACTTCATTTTGAACCGCCTTCAGCAACTTTTAATACAAAAATTAATGACTCAGCATCAGAAAACCATCGATTTGTAGGAAGTTGTTACGTACAAGTTCCGTTGCATGCGGTTATATGGTGGTAAGCCTTCCAGCCCCAGAAGAGACGGGGCGAAGATCCCATAAGACAGTAGTGCCAAATTCTCAACTTAACGGGGTTTAACCTTCAAAGATCAATTTGAGTGTGTATAAACGTTTGTCAATGTTTTCATGGGGAATTGTAAGAAAGAGATTGAATCGGAAAATATCGGTCTGCGTAGGCGCTTGAATGGAATGCAAGATGATGAGCTTTCGTTTTGATCAGGTGGGCAAAAGATTACCCTTTCATTAAGTGTACGTACATCCAAACACAACAACAAACCGATTTTTTGCATGAAAGCTTAGTCCCAAGTAGATAGCGCTTTAATGTTTTATCTCAAATGGAAACAAATCATAATAAACGCACTCTCTATCTTGTGCAAGTTTATCGCTTGTTTCATTGCTTGTTAGTCTATATGCTCTGGTAAGAGCGTGTAGACTAACAAGCAAGTTCACCAGCTGATCGGCCAAATTAAAAGAGAAGTAAATATTTGCATGAAAGGAGCGATAAACATGCACAAGATAGAGAGCGCGTTTATCATTTGTTGTCTCTATTTTAGATAAAACGTGAAAGCGCTCTCTAGTTGGGACTAGGCTTTCATGCGGAAAATCGATTTGCTGTTGTGTTTGCATTACGAGTACTGCACTTGATAAAAGGG
The DNA here is from genome assembly GCA_963969285.1 of Odontomyia ornata. Taxonomy (NCBI): domain Eukaryota; kingdom Metazoa; phylum Arthropoda; class Insecta; order Diptera; family Stratiomyidae; genus Odontomyia; species Odontomyia ornata. Next base: position 27,407,022 of record OZ017740.1, on the reverse strand, counting down.
GAATCTTGAGCCCATCTGATCAAAATGAAAACTCATTGTCTTGCATTCCATTCAAGTGTTTAGGCAGGTCAGTATTTGCCGATTCAATCTCTTTCTTACATTTCCCCATGAAAGCGTTTGCGAGCGCTCATATATACTCAAATTGATCTTTGAAGGTTGAATACCGTTAGGTTGGGAATTGGTTCCATGTGAATTCGCTTATTAATGCATACGCTCTTGCTCTTGTAGTGCTCTGCCGGTTACGTACCACAGACCGGCGACAAGAGAGCACCCTCTGCGGACGAGGACGGTGCACCCAACAGAACATAGCGGGAAATCACTGGAGGGCTTATTAGAGACGTCGCACTACTGCGAAGTGCTATTCACTCTCTGGTAATGTGTTTTTTTTTTTTCATTTCCTGCTTTGAATTGATGATGAACGCTGGCTTAAGTCGTTTGGTTGATACTGTCGTTTGCTGTTCCCTTACTTGAACTCTGAAGACAACGTCAGAAATTCTTTCGATGATTTTATGCGGTTGGTGGCCTCTTTACTGAGTCGCTTCGTAGAAAAACATGAACGCATGTATACAAATCCTTATCACAAAAACACTATTCCGCCTGTAATGTGCAACTGGTGCAGCTCGTCATCGCTGCATATCTCGTTGAAACTTCTCAACAAATACTGGATAGTCCAAAAAGTATTGAGCCTTTTTAGGGCTTTGTAAAATAATTTTACAAAACCCTACTAAAATCGCGTCCTGTCGGTCCGTTCGTCCGTCTGTCTGTCCGTCCGTCCGTCCGTGTGTCACAGCAGTTTTTCTCGGAAACTACTTAAGCTAGAAACATCAAATTTTGTATGTAGGTGTAAAGTGGTGTTCTCTTTAAATTCAACTACAAAAAAATTTTTGAGGTATTTAAGGGAGGTCTCCCCATGTAGGGGAGTGACCCCCCGAAAAAAAATTTAATTGAAGGTAGCCGATATGGGTATCAAATGAAAGGTCTTGATGAGAACTTTTCAAAACAGATCTTAGTTTGGCAAAGTTTGCTTCGAGGGGCACACAGGGAGGGCAAATACACGAAAAATGTGTGTCCCCCCCTCGCGATTGGAAGCCTGTGATGCGAAAAATCTGAAAAAAGTCTGGAATGTAGGTCTTGACGAGTACAACAACAAAAAATACATGAGAAGTCGCAATTCACTCAACTTTGTTAGTAATAGTATGATTTATCGATTTTATGTTTTCTCGAATAAAATCTTAACGTTACCCTTAAAGTCAATAAAATTCAGCATACGTATGAATATTCATAAGATTGATCTGCCCTGAAAGTTTCATAAAGATTGAATCATATTTAGCGAAGTTATAGCGGTTTGAATTTTCCTGTATTACTATGGAACAATATGCGCTGCATTTATTACTATGGCAACATACGAGTATGGCTATTGAAAAACATGCGCTTTTTACCGACTCAGACACCACAGTTTTGCTAGGATTTGTATGAAAATTTCAGGAATGATAGGTGTCATGAATGTCTTTGAGAATCGGTTCAGCTAGTGGTATCAGTTATCGTAAAACAAAATAGTGGCTGTTTTAAATGCGAAGATTGAATAATTTTGAGTTATTTTTTTCCAACTTCAACGTTTAAGGTGCATGCTTTGAACACTTGATTCAATTTAATGAATGACTGAAGATGAGTACCTACAATTAATACTCATAAGCTAAACAAGTCAAGGAGGCGGGAGAGAGCTCCTAGAAAAAGGGCTTTATAACAACTCTAGGATTCGAAAAAAATTGGCCATTAATCGATGATAACAGTACAGGAGTGTGACCCCTGAAAAAAAAATTCATCAAGCGTAGCCAATATGAGTATGAAATGAAAGTTTTCATGGGAGCTTTTCAAAACAGTTCATAAACTGTCTGTTTTTGCTTCAGTGAGTGCACAGGGGGGAAAACATGAAAATTGTGTTTCCTCCCTCGCAAATGGATATCTGAAATAATTTTCAAGGGAAATATTTATGAGTATAACAATAACAAAAACCTCACAAGTCGAAATTCGTTCAACTTTGTTAATAATTGTATGATCTTCGAATTTCATGTTTTCTCCAATTAAATCGTCTTTGACATGTTTCTTGATTTTATTCGATCTGGTGACTGCATTGTGTAAATTGAATACAAAACCCTTCTGACATGAGCGTAGGTCTGTTTACCTAACTTGTTTGTCACTAGATGTTGTTGGTTTTCATATATCGGGCAATACTAATCAGATTGAGTCAAACTGACATGACAAAAGTTGTATTCATTTATAAATGAGAGAAATTTCTGAAAAAATTCCTTATCTTTACAATACCACTACGATCAAGGTGAGAATGCATCGCAGGTTCGTGAAAAAATTTGTAGTGTCTACGGTCAAGATACTATATCAAAAACCACAGCTAAGAGATGGTTCGCTCGCTTTCGTTCTGGAAACTTTGATGTCAAAGATGCACCTCGCTCGGGTCGACCAATCACTGAAAAAGTCAATGAAATCTTACAAAAAATTGAAGAAGACCAACACATAAGCAGCCATGACATTGCTAAAGACGTGAATATTCATCTCTAAATAGTTTTGAACCATTTGCGTAAGGCTGGATATACAAAGAAGCTCGACGTTTGGGTGCCGCATGAATTAACACAAAAAAAGCTGATCGATCGAATTTCCATTTGCAAAATGCTAATAAAACACAACGAAATCGAGCCTTTTTTGAAGCAAATCATTACGGGCGTTGAAAAATGTCGTTTGAAAAAACCATGGCCAAAAAAAGGTGAATCATCACAAACGACTTCTAAGCCAGGATTGACACCAAATAAGGTTATGCTGTGTGTATGGTGGGATTGGGAGGGAAGTGTTTATCATGAGGTGCTAGAACCTGGCCAGACACTGAGCTCAGCTCTGTATTGTCAGCAATTAACCAGATTGCAACAAGCGATTCAAAAAATCCGGCCAGAATTGATCAATAAAAGAGCGTTGTCTTCCATCATGACAATACCAGACTGCACACATCTTTGATGACCCGAAAAAAATTTACAGGGCTTGGCTGGCATCCACCGTAGAGTCCAGACCTTGTATCATCAGACTACCATTTATTTCGGCCTCCACAAACTGCGATTCGCGATCGGTTGTAACTCGTTCAGGTGCTCCGAATCTGCTACGAGTAATCGAATGAGTGTATAGACCTTTTGTGAAAGTTTCGGTGGTCGTATCTGCAATTTGCACAGCCTTTGGCCATCTGGTTAAGTGACCAATCACCATTAACAAGTAGTTACCCCTTGTGAGGGTGGAAGAGGTCCAACTATGTTGACGTGTATGTGATCGAAATGCTGATTTGGAACAGAAAATTGTAAAGGACTATTCAATACTCGTCGATAAGGTTTAGACAGTTGACAATTTGCACAAGTTTTAACAAAGATGGCTACGACCTTTGACAGCTATTCCATATTGCCGTCACGCATTGAACCGTCATGTAAAGACTTTTTTGGTTTTCCGAATTTTTATCATAACTGCATGGAGCTTTGCACTTCTTTGCATTTTTTCCCCAATCGTTTATGATAAAAACAGAGTCCCGTCGAAACATGTGAACGTGAACGCGAACGCGAGCGGTAGCGAGATAGACTTTTACATTGTTTGAAATTTGATTCCAATTTGCTGATCCGTTCTGTTAACGCGGTGATTGTCTCATTATCTCTTGAAGCTTGACATTTTCTTTCCAAAATGAAAGGCCATGATTTATATTCCGATGCAATTCGATCAGCCACTTCTATGAGAACTTCAGTCTCTACATGGGCTGAAACTATCAAAATCGCACGAACTCATCCAGGTAATCGACAAAGCCATAATAATCGCACTGTCTATCCGATAATTGATCAGCTGCCATCAGTTTCATTTCGCAGTGTAAATGTGATGGCATTTTGTGACCCTGTTCCATCTTAGTCTATACGGTTTTAGGGGATATCGCCAAAGCAAGTAAGCAGTCGTCTTTTCAGCTCTGCGTACTTTTCTGTTGCTGGTGCTCGTTCCACTATATCCAAAATTGTTTCAAAATAGCAAATTCCATGGATCCGACTATCGCATTAAATTTTGCACCATCTGTAAACACACGATTAGCAATGAATTGTGCCTCTACTTGAGCAAACCATTATTTGGGTCTGCATTGCCAAAATGGTGGCAGTTTCAAATTCAAGACCGAATCTAATTGGAGCAATGTGCATGCCGCATTTTGCGCCAGTGGGTCGGCCACATAGGGGTTTCAGGTAGCTGAAGGGTCGGTGCCTCCGGTACATTAGTATTCTCTTCGTCCGCCGTTTTGGGGCTCAGTTAACAGCACGACAAGATTGTACGATGTCTTTGCGCGTTAAAATTACTAGGTCATCAATATAGAGTTTGAGGTGTGGGGTAATATCAAGGATATGCTAGTTAAACTCTATTTGTATTATATTAACAAAAAGGTATAACATTTGATTCCAAATTTATGAAATAATCGGCATGAATGCGTGCGCGCCTGATGGCGAATGCCGAGAGAAAGCAAAACACGTCCAGAAACAGATGACAAGTAAAAGTGATTTTTAATTTCTCCGTGATGATGTCAGTGCCATCTATGAGTCGAGCCACGTCTGATTATATTTGAACTTGTCTCCAACTAACCGCTACAACATCACACTCTTGCACGCACATTCCCATTTACAAAGCGAACAGCTTGGCTACTGCGTTCCAACTCCTCTCCGTTGTTCGACACGGTTCTTCTCGACCCACTTCCAGTCAACACAAGAGCTTGGTGCAAGTGATTCACCCTTCGTTGGTGTATTTACTGGCAGAAACGATAGTCTATAACCTAAAATATTCAGAGTACTATTTGAGTTAAGTTTAGCGTAAATTAGAACTTAGCGTTGCATTGGAAGATGTCATAATTGGTCCATTTAGAGATATTCTGATGATTCACAAGCATTGCCCTAGACTGCTTCGGTGAAGGATCATTTTCTAGTTTCAGTTCAATCTTCTTGTGTAATTTCACTTAATTTTTTCACGGTATCTTCTAACTCCTGTTGTCTTTTTGTGGAGCAGTTTGCATATGCGGGCTGCTCAATTACTACAGATCGTCTCCGGATCAAGACGATATGTACTTATGTAGATTGATGCTATTCGCATCCGAGTTCAAACTTTCGGGGACACCGTGCTATACAACTTAGTCCAAAACCTCATATCAGTCGGCCAACTCAGTTGAAATAACACCATGATTGACAATACTATTGCATTTGATTAAAATTTTAAAAAAATTGCTAAGAAAAAACATTTCACGACGCTTTTGAACCAAGTTATTCACTGATTCTTGCTTCCTATACCTCAATTGGCTGTTTCTAAATGAGCAACAAACATGACGATGAAGTTAGTTCAAAGTTACACTAAATCTACACGTTTACTTCCCGAAATTCCCTAAATCATTTTCATTCTGACTATTCCGTAGAATCTACTACCAGGAATCGGAAGTTTTGCATTTATTTAATTCACTTTACAAGTTTATTATTTCGATACGAAAGCATCACCCAAAAGTTTGTCATGCAAACTGTTACAGGTGAATGTTTCACCTTTCGCTTGGCTTAAGTTGGCACCGTAAAACATTTTCCCATTTCACACATCATACACATGCGGGATCTTGGGTATAAGTTGAAAATTAGTTCCATCAAGTAATTGCTTTTGGTCTTTTTGACGTTCCTGGTTGGATTTGTCGGGGGACTTTTCATCTTGCAAACTTTATTGATACATTCAAGCACTTTTAACCCGAAATGAGGCTGCAGGCACCAACGCCGTTGAAACGTTTCCAGCTTTTCAAAACTGCCCACAAATTCAGAGACGCTGACGTTATAATTTCCGAAATGAATTTCAAGATGTTGCTTGACGGTAAAATGTTGCACTTTTCCCGGGCGACTATAAAATTATCTTTACTAGCGCCGCGCCATGATGGCGCGCAACCGGAACACAACGTAAATCGAAATATAGATGGTATAATAAAATAAATGCAATAACTTCTGGCCGTACCATAATTCTCACTTGGCGAAGATTTTCTTGGGGAAACTTTCCGTCAGCTCGCCATAAATCAAAAGTTTTCAACTAAAGTTACGCGAGGAACATATAACACAGCGAAGGTAACGGAGCAGCAGTTGAGGCATGTGGCACTTGTGTAATAACACCTCTCCGGCGAAAGGATTAACTTCTTATCGGCATTAGTGTTGCTAATAAAGTTGTCGCCAGTGCTTGCGAGCGTGTTATCTGTTGGTCTTCGACCCACTTTCGCCGGCAACATTTTGCAGGATTTGTAGGAATTTGTTACTGTTTCGCCAGAGTTTGCCACGATTTCCTACATCTCCCCGGAAGTGCTTCCGTGTTCACCAAGAGTAATGGCCAATTGATTGTCCTCACGTAGGTATCGTAAGTAATAATTAGTTGCATGGCGGATATGAAATAATTTTTGCTTGAGATTTTCTTACCTAAGAGGAAAGGGTAGACTTCTTAAGAAATACATCAAGGAAAAGTTAAAAAATATTCGTAAACAATAACAAGTTGAAGTAGCAGGAGAGTGTTCCTTCCAGAAAGGTTTTGTAAAACAATTAGTAAATCAAACAATATATTCTGCATATCAAAATTTGACTAATATACAGATTCCATATATTGAGCTCGAAAAATTATTATGGTTATTATGTTTTTAAATTCACCGCCATTTTGTTTCAAATTTCGTGACCCCATCGCTGAATTAGTCATCATAACACATGGATATTACGAACCATTTCTAAAATTTTTATCAAAATCCTACATATTGATAGTGTCTAGCTCCATTGCAAACGTGTTTCTCCCTAGTATCACGTGTTAATGTTGTTGTAATTATTAAATATTCAATTGGCTGTAACTTAGCTCTTTATTGTTCAATTATTATGGAATTTTCAGAATACATACAATTGCTTTCAAAAAACTTAAATTGTAGCTTTTGAGAAATTTAAGGATCCAATTTTGGTTTTATAGGCCAAAATGTTAATTTTTTAAAATGTACTATTATTTACAAAGTTGATCGAATTTCAATTTTTTTTTTTATTATGAACTCAAACAGCCTAATTACAAATCATAACAAAGTTTAGGTACAAACAGGCCTAAAGGTTCCATTTTTAATTACAAATAATATAAAGGATCATCGAGCAAACTATGATAGGAAGTGAGTAAACGAAAAACAATCATTGCAAAGTATAAAATTACTAGCATTTTCTTGTTAAATTTAGAGTAGCTTTTTTTTTAAAAGCATGAAGATTACAATGAAATATGTTAATATCGCACAAATGTTTGTTAAAAAGGTCACAGGCACGCTTAAAGAATGCATTACTGGCATAATTTGTGTTACTAGCGGTGATGTAAAAAGTTTGGTTAAAACGAGAGGAGCTACGAGGGACTTTAAAGTTGATTTTTTGCAGAAGAAATGTTGAGTCAATGTTATTATGTACAATTTTATATAAAAACAAGGAGTCAAGATAATTATTATATCTAAGTGCACTGCTCTTATAATCTGTAAAAATGTTGCCAAACTTGTAGTCTAAGGCTTTTAGAAACTTATTTTGGACCCTTTCCAGTCGATCAATATGTACAGCGTAATTAGGGTTCCAAACTACACTGCCAAATTCCAGGATACTATGTACGTTTGAGTTGAATAATATCTTTAATACGTCTAAATTGTTGAAGGGCTTAGATACTCTTAGAATCATTCCCAGCCTTTTATATGCTGTTGTAAGTATGTTATCAATGTGATGGTTAAATTGTAGTTTGGAGTCTAGAGTTACTCCTAGGTCTTTGACTGTATTTGAATGTTTTAATGTAGTTCCACCGATTTTGTAATTATAAAGTAAAGGTTTGCTTTTACGTGTGAATGTGATTGCGTGACACTTATCCGCATTCAAAAATAACTGATTATTACTGCAGTACTGTTCAAATCTTTCCAAGTCTTCTTGCAGTTTGCAACAGTCAGTTGAGGTTTGCACGATTTTAAATATTTTAGTATCATCTGCATACATAGAGTAACAAGAATTTTCAAAACGAAATCCAATGTCGTTAACATATAACGTAAATAGAAGAGGTCCTAAATGGGATCCTTGAGGAATCCCAGAGGGAATTTTGAGAAATCTCGAACAGTATCCTTTCATTGCTACTGCTTGGCTACCCTTAGTAATATATGATTTTATCCATCTAAGTAAATCGCCATGGATCTGCATCTTGAATAATTTCTAATCAATAGAGAATGATTTATTTTATTGAAAGCCTTAGAGAAATCTGTATATACTGCGTCTACTTGGTGTCCTGTGTCAAGGGCATTAAACAGAATGTCTGTATAGGAGACGAGATTCGTGTTAACACTACGACCGGCAAGAAAATCATGTTGCTCAGGAGCTATATGTTGACGAGCACAGAAACTTATGAAGTTTGTAACAAGCTTCTCGAAAATCTTACCAAATATGCATAATTTTGAAATAGGTCGGTATTGTGTTACATAATTGGTATGGGGGTGATGAGTGCTTTCTTCCAAACATCTGGAAAAATCCCACTACTCAATGATTTTCTGAATAAAATAGTGAGAGGTACGGATAACTCTTTTGACAATTTGGAGATGAATAAAGGATGAATGTCATCTACCCCTGCACTTTTATTAATGTCTACTTCGCTTAACAATTTAGATACAACAACTCCCGCTGAAGCCAAAGAGCTACTTTGATTCGCAGACGCACTATCAGTTTGTGGGACAAAAACAGAATAAAAATAATCATTAAACATATGTATTTGCAATTTTCTCACTATCGCTTGAACTCTCATTTAAAAATTGCATATAGGCTGGAATGTTATTAACGGTACGCTTCGATTTAACATAAGACCAAAAGTATTTAGGTGACGAAGTGATATTTTTTTCTGCTAACAAGATGCAGTCATTATAACATGAAACTTGCAAACGTTTTTCTTGGCTACGGATTTCAGTGAAAAATTGGTAATCCCGAATGTTGCCATACTTTTTCCACTGCTTTTTACGAATAAGTTTAATTAGGGCAGTACTGTACCAGGGTGGATAGTTGTCATTTACGTGCACTTTTTTTTTTGGAACATAGATATGCATCAAGTTGTATAGAGTGCTATAGAAATAAGAGACAGCATCATCAGTAGTTAATTTAGAGAGTTCTGTTTCCCAGTTTATTTTCAATAATTGAGTACTTAATTCAAAGTAGTTCGCTTTGTGAAATTGATATTTGAGATGGTTTTCTCTGCTAAATAAACTGTATTTGGAAGAGAAAATTGAATATAGAGAGCTTCAGTCTTCACTAGTAAGAGAAAAAGCGCTAGGAGTAACATTGCATTTACAATTACTTAGTACTAAGTCTAAAATGCGATTATTTTTGTTGAAACAACCATTGTATTGATAAAGCTCACTTATATTCATGAAATTAAATAGTGACATGGCTTTAGAATCGTAATTGTGAACTGTCCGCAGCCGGTTATTTCTATCTGGAAGCCAACTGGCCTATGAAATGTTAAAGTCACCTAACACCAGAAAACTGTCACAAGAGTTGTTATTAATAATAACTGCCGCATTATCAAAAAAGGTATCCAATTGTGTGAAGCGGTTGTTATTATGAGGAAAATAGCAACAAGCTAAGTGCAATCGTATATGTGTTTTGGCACCACTATGAGATTGAAAGCCATATATCCCACTTGATCCATCAGAAAAACTCAATTGACCGTGATTTATTGTCGTACTTAACTCAAGACTCAGCCACGATTCTTCGGAGTTCAAGGTTGAGCACCAATCGTCTCGACGCCGGCCACATAATTCTCGTCGCACCGCAATTAGTTCACCACCTCCCTTGATATTATCACGGTCATAGTATGCACGGTCACGTCTGAATACATTGTATTGATTATGGAGGTATTCACTATCACTAAAATCCGCCGTTAACCAAGTTTCTGTTAAGCAAATTATATCATAATTGGATTGCAGAATATTTTTAAGAACAGAGTGATACTTAGTTCGTAGTCCTCTTACGTTTTGATAATAAATACTTAAATTACTTATATCCAAACTCATAATGTAAACTAAAAGTATTTCTAAACGTAACACATTGCTTAAATATTCTAAAGTACCCTCGTACCAAACAGATGCGATAATGACTCGGCAAAAAGCGAAAAATGTTAAATTGAAAAAAGCAAATATAAAATTGCGTTCTCTAAATATGCATTAGCAAAGGAAAGCTAGGTAGATTGCATTTAAAGGAAGTTATGTAAATAATGTTCATATTAAACCTGCAGAATTTACTTTTTGGCTGATTTTTACTCAAAGTCAAACAAAAAACTAAAAATAGGTAAACAAATACATACAAAAACAAATAAGAAAGAAAAATGTAAAGTCACTTGATTTTCAGCAGGTCAGATTACCGGGAAATACGTATCACGTTTGATTTTTCATTTTTCCTCATCAATATTTTGCAATCCCTGACCCAGAGGTAAGAGTAATTGTATTCAGCCTTCAATTCTCGTACGCGCTTATTTGTTGGGGTAAAGTGTTCGCTAATATAAATATTTGAAGCTGGACCGCTTATATTAATATCAGTAGTTGATATGACTCTGCGAACTCGGGCGGCTCCAATAAACTCATCTTTCCACCGACGCTGGGTGAATCTTACAATGATAGAAGGTGGACGCGAAACTTGTTTGTCAGCAGATGCACTTTTCGTATAATTTGGATACGGACACACACGATGAATTGTATCGATGTCGGTATTGTTAACTTGAAACTCTATTGCGGCGCAAATTTCGCTAAAAAACAAGAATACATTTTTGCCAGTCTTAGCAGGTATACCAGATATTTCAACGTTATTGAGACGTGAAAACCGGTCTTGTTGTTGATTTTCGTGGACGAGATCCAAAATCTTTTCCTTCACCTTTTCAAGGTCTTTATGCACGCATGAGAAGCTCGATAACTTTTTCTCTGTAGCAATTAATCTAGCTTCCATGCTTTTTAATTGGGTTTCAATGTCATTCCATTTACTGGTGATTGCCTGAATAGATGTTGTGACATTATGCAGGTCAGTTTTCATATTGCTGAAATCTGAACGAAAATTTTTCACTTCATTCAGTAGTTCGGCTAAAATGATATTTGGCTCAGAAGGTTGAGCACGGCATGATGAACAACGCCAACCAGCTCGTTTCTCCTGTCCCATTCTCCGATAACTGGACTCTGCAACGTAGTGAAAGTTTCCCTTACATTGACCGCACGGAACCGAATCGATCACTGCTTCTCCACACTTTCCGCAAAACATTTCGAAATATTATTTGATGAATTTGTAAGTTTATATGAAATCACTTAAGATGCGTTTTAAACACTCGGAATACGCCTAAACACAACCGTCTCTAGCAAGCTCAGCAGACATTTCTGAGGTATTTGTTGCCCTTGTACACCTTAAGTCTCAGGATGCATCGTAGCAGTCTTTGCGTATAGACGCCTTTTCAATCGCTCCCGTCAAAAGTTTTCAAAAATTAAATAAATTTTTTTAAAAAACGTCAGTCCGAAGTTAATTTCTATCGAAAAAAGCCTATATTATCGAAATAATCGAGTCAGGAAATTTATATCGAATATTATTTTACTTCAATTGGTAAAGAAAAGCAAAGAACCAAAAGAACTTCAGGGCCGCTGGTATGGAGGGGCCCGACGGCTTAACACCGTTGGAGCAACCTGGGGAAACGACGAATACGAAACTGGCGATAATCACCAAGAGAAAACATAGCGAAGAAAACTCCGCAGGTGGAGGATACAAGCTACAAATAATAGCGGACAATCAACAAATGGCCTAATTGCAGAAAGAAAATGATGAACTAAGACTAGAGACACAGTCCCTCAAGGATCTATTCAAGAAACGGATGAAACCTCAACAGACGCAGCCGCAAAATCAATGCCAATAGGTAACAATGGCGAAGACAAGTGCAACACAAGCAAACCTAGAAGAAGTTCTAAGTGCTGGTGGCACCAACGAGAGTCAAAACTATTTTGCAGTGCTGGAGGGGTCAACCGAAGAAATAGAAATTGAAGAAAACATCGAAGGTAATTTCCATCAAGATAATGACTTAAATTTTATTGAGTATTTAAAATATAAAAATAAGGAATAAGAACCAGCCCGCAGTTCTGCTGGTTCCTTGGAAAAAACGTGTTCGGACAAAGCGGAAATGATATGGTTCGGCTATTGGCAGCCGTAAATAAACTAGCCAGCTTCGAGATCAAAAGAGTTAATGCCAAAAAATTAACTATAAAGACGAAATCACTGGTTGATTTCAAGTCACCCAAAGATGTGCTGAAATCTGGGGAGGTTCCACACTTCGCCTATACCCCAAAAAGTGAGAAAAATCAGACATTTTTGTTGAAGGGCTTGGACTGCGGAAAGGATACCGTCGATTTTTTTTCGGGTGCTCAAGGAAGCAACACCAGAAATTGAATTTTTTTCAGACAAAGCCTTTGTGACAAGAAAGTCGACAGTAGAAAGGAAGAATTCACCACTTTACCTGGTACAAATTGGAAATAAGAGCAGTCTAAGTGCCCTTCGACAAATAAGTTACTTGAATTTCAACGTGGTGAGGTGGGAGCGCCTCCAAAAAAAAGACGTCAACCAGTGTTACCGGTGTCAAAGATATGAACAGTCGGCTGCCAATTGTGCCATGCACTATCGGTGTGTCAAATGCAAAGACTTTAATGCGCCCAATGAGTGCAAATTCGCTCAGACGGAGCCAAAGAAAAATTATACTGCGTTAACTGCGGTGTTTTTGGTCAGCCAGCATCATATCGATGATGCTCCCGATATCAAGATGCGGAAGTTAAATTTGCTCCAAAGCAAACACAACTGCACCGTAATATCATACTTTCCAACTTCGTCAAGCCCGGAGTATCATTTGCACTCGCCGCTAGAGGACCAGCAGAAAGTGCTGAATATAATGTAAATAATGTAAGCGGCAATAATGAGCTGCTTTTCTTCGTTATCTCTGCCTATGCAACTGGTCGAAATGTTCTCAGGTTCAAGAAGGAGCTCAATTCCTTGTTTGAAATACTTGAATTGAAAGGGCTGCATAGTTATTATGCTTTTGCCGGTGACCAGGATGCCAGGCATACATCACGGCTAAACGCCAACAATAATCCAAAAGGCGTATTCCTGAAATGGTGAATAACAGAAAACCAAATTGTATACAGGTGCAACCTGTATGGTTCGGAGTTTCCAACATACCCTAGGACAAGTTCATATTTGGACTTCTACATTGCTGACGCATGACTTGAATTCAGCTTTAATAGTCCTCAACGGAAACTGCATCGTAATGGTAATCAATTAGCAAAGGGATGATGTTTGCTTTATTCCAAATCATCGGTTTGATTAAAAAAAAAAAAAACCCGGCAAAAGTTTCAAAAGAAGTTTAATCGAGACTACCAGAAGCAATGTCCTCCTTGATGATGGCGACACTTCCTCAATGGTTCCTCATAACAGAAATCCAGCTAACGATGAAATAGATCTCTTTTTGTCGAAGTTAGAGAAGCTAACTTTGGAAACGATTGAGAAAGTAGTTCTCAAGATTAAATATCAAAACAAAATGGAAGGATATGAAACGCCAACTATCAAAAGGTTGAAAAGATTGAAAAACCTTCTTCTCACATGCATCAATAATATTTATCGGCGATTTTTGGATTACAACCATCCCTCACTGAATTTGCTGAAATTACCCCTGAAGAATGTCCGGAACTTAATCCGTTCATACTTCAGGAGTGAGGTCAGCAATCAATGGATGGAAAAACTGAGGAGTATTAGCCCACAGGATCCAGACAGCGTTCACGAAAGTGGATAACATATTCCGTTAGAAGTCTCGAGTGAAGGTATTGAGTCTTGGGGCACTAGTGATAAAATAAATCTTCTCGATAGGGCTGGTATCGAAATTGATAGTACGACACGGGATAGAAATGGAAACAGGATTATATGTGATGGATTGCAGAAACTTGCCCTGATTGAAACACATTTTGAATTGTTTCATCGACGGAACCCAGAGAGAGGGAATCAAATATTTTCAGATGTCGTTGAAGCAAAAGTTTCCGAGTTCGAATCAAGCCTAAACGGCCAATCGATTCTTCATTTCAATAAAACATTAACATCTGACCTCATACCGTGCTTAAATTTAATTGATTATTTTGACAGCTATGAAGACTTGTGTCTCATATTTCGCAGAATAAACAACAAGAAATCATGTTGTATCGACAGTGTTCCAAATATAGCTCTCCAACATCTCCCTGAGGTTGCTATTAGGAACTATTGCATATTGTTCAACAACATGTTGAGCAATTCATATTTCCCAAATGAGTCGAAAAAGGCTAAGGTATTTTCAATCTTGAAGAAAGGAAAAGTATCTTCGTGCCCTGAAAGCTATCGTCTAATGTTTGAAGTGATACTCAACAATGCATTAAACGTCCACATTGAGCAATATGAGTTGATGCCCAATTGCAAATTTGGTTTTCATGCCAGGCATTTGACCATACATGCGATAATGAAAGTAACCCCACATATCAGTTGGAAACTTAACAACAGAGAATGTATTGGACCATATCTCATTGATATGGAGAAAGCCTTCGATACGGTATGGTTAGATGGACTAATTTTTAAACTCTTTCAGGACAAGTTCCCCAGAAACCTTGTCACCACGATGTGCAATATGCTATACGGGAAATCATTTGTTGTAACTGACAGCATTGCGCGACTTCAAGGTCTTGAATGGTCTACAGCAGGGAACAGTTACTGCGCGTCTGCTTTCCTCAATATTCATTCGCAAGCTTTGAACGGCTTTGATTTTAACGTCTCACCAACGAGATCATTGATAGCGTTTGTTGATGATCTGATCATCCATACGGCAGACCGTAAAGCTACAACAGCTCAGAGCAATCTTCAAAAAAATGTTTAACGATGTGCAGCTGTGCACCGACAATTGGAGAATGAAAATCAATGCGTAGAAAAGCGAAACAATTTTGTTTCGGACAACGCTGCAGGGGGCCAGTCAAAACCTGAAACGGAATTGGAAAGATTTTTACATTATGACTGACAAGGGTAGTTCAGAACGGATGTCACATAAATCTTGTGTTCGATACCTCAGTGTTCATCTCGGTCAGTACCTGTAATATACTGAACATGTCAAAATTATGCTCAGTAAGGCACAAATAGTAGTCATGGACCTCCGACCATTCTTTCATTGCAGATACCTTGATCAAAAGTTCAGACCAGTTTTGACATATGGATGTCAGATCTGGTACAACCAGAGTGCTAGTACTATGGAAAAATTAAGAGTTTTCGAAAGGAAATCTCTTCGTGCATGTACTGATTTGTACAGAAAGCCTCAGACGGATTGGAAGCACTATATATCGAATAGAGCAATTTATCTAACCGCTAAAGTGACAAGAGACCATATCTTTATACTGAAACTTCTTCGGAATCATATCGCAAGATCTGTAACTGTGAGTGGAAACCCCTGGATTTCACAGCCGTTCCACTTTCAGAGAGGCAAATTGTGACTTGCCTCACTACTGACCTCGTTCCTCCAGAAGCATTCGTGTATTTAGACATAAATCGATATGTTTTTGATTCCGACGGTATCCCAATCATATATCACATATATAGACGGTCCATCGATAAGAAGATAAAGTATCCTCCGAATTCGAATTCACGAGGCCAACAATTCCAATGGAGATACTCATTTGCTAGATTCGTTGAGGCTGGTCGAGCTGAGACGGAGCAACCTAAGTATTGGTGGCTGAATGAAAATGTCTAAATTGTTCTTGTTTATTTTCTGTTTTTGCGTTTTTTCTCGTTACTAAGTTTTTAGTTTCATCTCATTATTGTTACATCTAGTATTGTTGTTTATTTGCATTTTAAATTAGGGATAGGTTTCTGAATAAGACAACGTTTTTTTGAGTGAATTTATTTAGAATTCGGGTGTAACGTAATAGGTATAGGATAAAATTTCACTGTTCTGTTAGTAATATAAGTAATTTTTTAATAATGCTGGTTGGTTTTGTCTCCTTTTTTCAATTGAATCAAAATATATGTGATAATCTTAATTAATTTAAATTTTCCACTGGTTTTTCATTAAATGTGTTTAATTGATAATGTATAAATTTAGAGAGATATCTGGGCTACAAAGTTTTCGTAGTTTTATTGTTTAGAATTTGTTTTGTGTTCGTTTTAAAATTTATAACGATTGGTATTGAATAAAGCTCTTTTGACTTTGACTCCTTAAGTCTCACCTCCGTGATTTTTTTTCAGATTTTTCGGGTCAGAAGTGTCCAACCACAAGGGGGGACACAAAATGTTCGTGCATTCCCCCTCCCCCTGCACCCCTCAAAGCAAAATTTGTTGTGTAGTTTGCAAGAAAAAGTGATGTGACACACTGATGGACGGACAGACAGGACGCGATTTTTAAGGTTTTGTAAAATGATTTTACAAAACCTTAAAAAAGACTCTTTAGAGCGATGCTCTCTCTTCCTCTCTAGAGAATCAGTTTCATTTGATTGGTTTTGTAACATATTCTAAAATTAAACCCAAGCTAAACATTTTCAGGGCCTTTTCACTGCCTTGTATCAAGCGAATTCCGAATCCTTACCAAATGATTTTTGCAATATGAGACACGTCCTTCACCGTGCTTTGAGATTACAATGCAAATTCGCACAGAATCGCTGGTAACAATAATGACGGAGCTGACACATTGCCCAGCCAATTTCTCATATTTGCACGCTCACTACCTCTGCGAGTATCCTTGTTAGCTAACGCAGGCAAAAGGACTGTACGTGTGATACTCATTTGTATGATGAAACAATGAGCTCGCCAATATCAGAGCAGGTGAGCTTCTAAATTTCACCCAGCGTCAATCTATTTTCGGGTCATATGGTAAATATGGTTATTGTTGTTTTTGTTGGATGATTTGCAAATGCATGCGTACATTAGGCGAGCGCGAAAGCAAATGTTATCTCCAGGCTCATATATTCGGGCATGTATCGACAGACGAGTTTGATGGCATGCAGAGGAATTATGGAAATTTCAAAGCTCAGATTTATGCTTTCGAATTACAATATCGATCTTGGATTCAATTAATTTGTCAAATTTTGACAAATGACCATGCGACGAAGTATGATGTGATGGGCAACCAGTTGAAAAGGACTTTCGTTCGGATTCTACTGAATCGAAGCTGGTTATCTGTATGCGTATGTGCTAGGAAGAAATGATCAAATCAAATGGAAAACTGGAAAGAGGAAGAAATGTGCATAATCACGTTTACAGTATGAGAACAGATCAACATAAGGGTTGCTAGTTTTGAGAATATGATTTTTTAATGTTATTTATTTTCAAAAACTAATACAAATATGTGGTTAAAATTAAATGAAGGTGTTTATACCCTTATGGACCGGAAATAATAGATTTTAAATAAAAAAGTGTTCACTTACATAAATTTAATCAACACGTAAGATGATAACATTTGTTTTATCCTGAATGAAAAATGAAGACATATACGAGTATAAAGGTATTGCAGCAAATTGCATGACTCTTTCCATCAAATGAGGAATACAAACGTATCCAATTTATGTTATAGCGTTATGCGATGGAATTACATAACTCTATACCATAAAAAGGCACGCGAGCGGAAGGCCACTCTACCCAGCAAGAGCCCCTGTTAGAACAAAGAAGGAAAGAGCGCGCCCGATGGCTAGCCCATTTTAGAGGAAGAGCCTGCCATCGTTGCGGGTCCTATACTCGGTCAAGTTGAAGGAAAGGGAAATACCGAGTTTTCAATTCATCTCATCTTTTCCATTTTATTTAAGAAAGATTCCATTTAAAAATTTTCAAATTCTTCTTGTAATGCTTCAAAGGGAAATCAAACACAAAATATTCAAGAAAAAAAGCTCGTTTGTATACAAAGGTAAGTATAATAGAACATATCTATTCAGAGCTCAAAACAATCATTTCGTTTTCATTTCGATTTTGAAAAACTTAAATCTATCCTCTGTGTTCTATCACTTTCAATTTTTTTTTCTGTTTTTGTTTAGATCCCTGTAGAAATTTCAAGCGTTTTTGAAATTTGTTTCGAGAATTTATTTAAAGTTAAATCGATAATGCAAGCGGAACAAAGGCCGAGAAAAAGGCTACAAACGAAAAGGGTAAATTGCCAATGTCCGCACTGTGATAACGACAAATTTGAACAGAGGGAAGACTAATCGCAATATTAGCATCACTCCCGATAGAAAAAAGATTAACTGTTGTCGTAAGTATGTACTGGGGTGATGCCAGTACTGAGAGTAGCGTGTACATGATGCAAACTTATATGTATGTGTGTATATGTATGAGGCTGGAACTATAATAGTATTGCGCGCCGCTGCTTTGTCATGAGAAGACTGAACATCTTCCCCACCATGAAAACTTCTGTTTTAATCCAATTATTCGATAGGCAATGGACATAGCTTCACGATGGCCCGGTTAAAGATTCCCGAAGCTGTACGTACTATAGCAACTCGAAACTTATCATCTTCGCCGCGTGTCACATCGATAATTCTGGCGAGAGGCCACTTCATAGGTGGAAGATTTTCGTCTTTCATTAATACAAGTTGGTTAACCTTGGCATTGCTATTGACTGAGGTCCACTTAGATCGCAACTGCAACAGGTGAAGATAGTCGTTGCGCCATCGAGTCCAAAAGGATTGCTGAGTGAAGGATATTTTTCGAAAGTTGTCCAAGGAATCGAATTTAAGTTGTGTGATGATTGGTTCGGGTAAGCTTGTAATTGATCGTCCAATCAAGAAATGTCCGGGTGTGAGGGCTTCCAAATCAGTTGGATCTGATGACATCTCCGTGATGGGTCGAGAATTCACGATCGCCTCCACTTGATAGATAACCGTAAGCATTTGTTCGTGGGTTAGCGATGCATTGGCGACTGCTCTGGTAAGGTGAAATTTTGCTTTCTTCACCGCCACCTCCCACAAGCCACCAAAACGTGAGGAGCGCGGTGGGATGAAACACCATCCAATGCCTTCCAGAAGGCAAGCTTGCTGGACTTGGTCAATATGTGATTGAGTTGAGAAAAGTTTTCTTAACTCTCGCAACTGGTTATTGGCACCGATAAAATTAGTAGCGTTGTCCGAGTATAGCTTGTTGCATTTTCCCCTGCGAGCGAAGAATCGTTTAAGGCATAAAATGAATGCTGCTGTCGATAGATCTGAAACGATTTCAAAATGTACAGCCTTGGTAGCGAAACATATAAAAACCGATAAGTAGCCTTTTATTGGAGATCTTCCTCGTAGTTGAGCTCGCATGAAAACGGTCCACAAAAATCTACACCGGTAACCGCAAAGGGATGTGATACTTTCAGCCTATCTGATGGGAGGTTTCCCATTATTTGCTGAAAGAAGCGAGGCTTCGCTCGAAAGCATATCGTGCACTGATGAATAACTCGTTTAGCCTCCGACTTTACGTTGATCAACCAAAACCTTTACCGAAAAATGTTTACCAAGGTATGGCAGTCAGCATGTGAGTGGTTAACATGCAAGAAGGTTAACAATGCGTTTGTAAAGGGATGCGCTTGCGGAAGAAGCATTTGATGGCGGGCATCGAAGGGTAGGTCAGATTTCGTAATACGTCCACCGACTCGAATAACTCCATTTCAATCATGGAAAGGACGTAGAGGTAAAATTCAACTTCTCGCATTTACGAATGCACCCTTAAGGAGGTCAGTATAGTCACGATTAAAAAATACTCGTTGTATGCAACGAACGATAACCGTGACTGCTTCTTCTAACTCTGACACCGTAAAGCTTCGTAACGCAAAGCTAGGTTTCGTTGAACTACGTGCTCGCAATCGCAATGATTTGAGATATCGATTAACATATCCAAATACTCGAAGAGTTTTCCAGTATGAGTTAATATATTTTGTGTCCTTAACTAGGTCTTCCACTGCATAAGACGACAAGACTGTGAAGTTCAGCTTGCGATATTCTGGAACATCGATTTGATCTGGAACCTTTCCATGATCTGGCCATTGTGATGACGATGCGGATAAAAAGCTTGGACCATGCAGCCATAAGTTGGACCCTTGTAGACTTTCTGATTTAGCACCTCGCGAGATCAAATCTGCCGGGTTATGCTGCGTTGGAACATAGCGCCATGTAATGGATGTAACAGCTTGAATTTTGGACACACGATCGGCAGGTTCGTCGATACTTTCTTATCAGGACTTTCACTTCGAATATATACACAAGCTCCATAAGCGCGTAGACTGGCATCAGCGAATCCATGGATTTGAAGGCTGGAATTCGACAAACAAACATGTTGTGGGATACTGAAGTTGTTGTTGTTGTTGTTGCATCTCGATGGGTAAGCTTTCTTCCCAATCAATATTAAGCTTCCACAACTCCTGTAGAAAGAGTTTGGCGGTAACAATCACTGGGCTGAGTAATCCTAATGGATCGAAGGACCGAGCAGTTTCCGACAACACTATTCTTTTGGTGACAGAACTTTTTATTTTTGGCGAGTGACATGTAATCAGAAATTCATTGGTAGTTGGGTTCCAGGCTAGGCCAAGAGTTTTGATGAAATCCTTGTCATCTAGTCGAGTCATTACTTCCTTGTCATTTTCATCGATTTTTTCTAGCAACGATGATTCATTTGATGCCCATTTTTTAAGGGGGAAGCCGCCTGATAGTAGAATATTGGTAACTTCGTTTCTGATCTTTGCAGCTTCATTCAAGTCATCACTTCCAGTCAATAAGTTATCGACATATGCATCTCGCTTGATAATCAATGCTCCTACTGGAAACTTACTCCTAGCATCTTCTGCCGCTTGACGAATAGATTCTACTGCGTGATATTGAGCAGACCCAGAGCCATAAGTAACTGTTTTTAATCAATAGAGCTTCACACGATAATGACTTGAATTGCGAAAAACTATTAGTTGTAGGTTTCTATCACTGGGATGCACTTTGACTTGCCGATACATGTTTTTCTATGTCAGCTGATATTACATAAAGATGGAAACGAAATCGAAATAAGATCGAAAATAAGTCATCTTGAACTGTGAGTCCTACCATTAGAATATCGTTTAAGGATACACCACTGGAGGATTTCGCAGAACCATCAAAGACTACGCGTAATTTAGTGCTGCTGCCATAATTCTTTACAACACAATGATGGGGGAGAACATAATGATGTTTGTGTAACACACACTGTGAATCAATGAATTCCTCCATATGTCCCAACGATAAATATTGATTCATAAAATTGTAGTAACTGACGCGTAATTCAGGGCATTTCTCAAGTGTTCTTTCAAGGCTATAAAATCGTTTTAATGCGATTTCGTATGTGTCACCAAGCACTGACGCATCTTGCCTTAAGGGTAATCTCACAACGAACCGACCGTTTGCATCACGAATTGTATTGTTCTTCACAAGCAATCTCCTCAGCTGACCTTTTGTCTATTTCACTATTACAGTGGTCTAGCTCCCAAAACTTAGCGACGATATTATTTAAATTTTGTTCGCACGGTTCACTGTTACTGTCGGCACTAATGTTTACACTGAGTGAGTTGTATGAAGTACTGGATGGCCCCGAAACCACCCAGCCGAAAAGAGATTTCTGCACGATAGGCCGATTAACACCTAAATCAATCTGTCCAACAGGAAGTAATTTGAAAAACAAGGCAGCACCAATCAAAATATCAACCTTCCGAGGTATGTCGAATTGAGGGTCCGCTAGTAGAGTGTTCTTAGGAATTTTCCAGTCTGATGTATTTATCATTTGCAATGGCTGCAATCCGACGAAATTTGGTACGATGAAAAACTCTAGCAATGAACTGAAATCGTTTTGTAGTGATTGCACGGTGGCAACGGTTTTCAAAATACATCGGGATGTCGTCATACAAATTCCACTAATAGCCACATCAGTTTTTTCTCGTCGTAAACAAAGTTGCTGGGCGAGTCTTTCTGTCATGGTGTGCAACTTGGAACCGCTGTCTAATATCACTCGGCATTCGATTGAAGCTCCATCAGGTGATTTGACTCTGATAATAGCAGTACCCAAAATAACGTTGTTGGGTTGAGCATCTTCTTCCAGGCGGGACAATTGATGTCTAGATCTCGTTTGACCGATCAGCGACGAATGTTCGCCGGTTGTTGGAGTTTCAATTTCAGTCGACTAATGAGATCTTTGAGAGATGCCTGAATTCTTACGTTACCATGGAGTAGAGTATGATGGCTGCGGTTACATGTACGACACTTGCTCGATAAACAACTTTTCAATGAATGCCCCTTTCGAAGGCAATTGTAACACAAATTCAATTGCTTAGCTCTTTGGTAAATTTGGTTGGGTGGCATGCTCTTTAACCCATTGCAGTCGAATAATGTGTGTCCGCTGCGTGAATCACAAAAATTGCACTTTGCTCTCGTATCACAGTTACTAGCAATAAAACTAGTCCGCTTGGATTTATTGACGATTGAAAAAAGTTTGTTGTTGGATTTTTTTTCTTCTACGAATTCTAGCACTGAGCATCGTAGATTCAAGAAATCAGTAAACTTTTCCCAAGTTGGAAATTAAGCGCTAGATTCTATGAATGATCGAGAACAGCTGGTAATTAATTCTTGCCATTTGAGCTGGGACTCAGCATCAAGCTTTGATACGAGAATGTGCAACAAGAATCCATCTGCGATATTTTCCTTTATACCGAGGCTCAGCAAACAGCGCATATGCTTGTTTATAGCATCAGTCATCTGACGCAATTCTTTAGTACACGGATGACGAGTGGATTGCACTTGAAGCAAGTCGTTGATATGCGAAGCGAAAATGTATGGCTTGTTGTCGAATCTCCTTTTTAAAAGCTCCATTGTCCTAGAATAATTTTCTTCGGTAAGCTCAATCCCCTCTATCACTGAAGCAGCTGTACCGGTTAGTGCAGAACGAAGATATTGGAATTTTCCCAAAGACGATAGGTGGGTATTGGAGTCGATCAATTTCTTGAACATCCCAAGAAAACCTAACCACTCACTGTACAAACCCGAAAACTTGGTCAAATTCAGTTTTTGCAAGTGAAGTCTGGTTGATGAGGTTTCGGAGGCAGCGGTCGAATTCCAAATGGCGGATGCATCGACTGATTGCCTCGGGCGAAGCTTCTCGATAATTGATAGCAAATTAGCCTTGAGTTGGCAATTACTGTCTGCATATAAGTCCCGTTTCCCAGATGATGGCTCTTCTGCGTCTAAAAGGTCGAGTTGGCACTGAACAATTTCAAAGTTTTTGAACTGTGTCTCAAGTAGACCGAGTTTGCTTTCGGCCTCGAAAACGGATATATCATCCACTTTGCCATCGAGAAAGGTTTTCATCCGAGTTTGCTGGGCCAAGATGACGCCACGTTGTATACGCAATTCCGATATTGCCTTTGCACTTGAGGTGACATTGGGGTCGAGTTTTGGATTATCGTCACCGGCCATTTTGCACAAATGAATTCACTGATAGCGCGATGGATTTTCACGAAAAGTTTCAAAGATGATCACGCAAATCACAAGGGGAAATGAAAACTATGCGATTACTGATAATTGTCAAGCGAAAAACGATGAGTGATAAATGCTTTAGATAATTAATTCCAAGAACGAAAACTACATTGCGACAATTATCCGGCTCGACGAACCATGTAGAAATTTCAAGCGTTTTTGAAATTTGTTTGGAGAATTTATTTAAAGTTAAATCGATAATGCAACAGAACAAAGGCCGAGAAAAAGGCTACAAACGAAAAGGGTGAATTGCCAATGTCCGCACTATGATAACGACAAATTTGAACAGAGGGTGGACTAATCGCAGTATTAGCATCACTCCCGATAGAAAAAAGATTCCCTGTTGTCGTAAGTATGAACTGGAGTGATGCCAGTACTGAGAGTAGCTTGTATATGATGCAAAATTATATGTGTGTGTGTATGTGTATGAGGCTGGAGCTGTAATAGTATTGCGCGCCGCTACTTTGTCATGAGAAGACTGAACAGACCCAATCAGCAAAGACACGACGTTGTTGATGATCGACCGGCTTGTGTTCTTGTGTTAACTGAATTTTATAAGCCTTAAGACCCAAATTTTCATGCTAAATACGGTGTAATGACGTTTGTGGAATGCCTAAGTCCAAAGAACGACAAAGAATATACAAATATGGGTTTCTTCAACACTTTCGGCTATAGCAGCAATATTCTCGGCTGTTCTTGAGTGACGTGCACGGATTTTATTCTTCACATCACTAAATTGTCCCAACAGCTCGAATTTTCCACCAATTTCTGCATTGTGGTCAGACAAGGTGCTTCACGACGACCCAAAAATGTTCGAGTTTTACGAACCGTCTCTGCCAAATTTCCACCATTTTTATAGAGAATTTTAATAATTTTAATACATTGTTGAAGCATGTATTGGTTCATTTTTATCAATGGCGTAGTTTTTGCTGGTCAAATGTCAAAAAATGACAGCTTCAAAAGTGAAATCTACCGAAATAGCGGGCTATTCAAAACAACACCTCTTATTGGAAAGTCCTTTAGCTAAGTGGCGCGACAAAAGCCCACCTCATATAATCCGCAGCCAGTATACAAACTACTGCACTACAAGAACTACAAAACAATTTTACGAAACCTTAAAAGAATCATTATTTATTCAGCATGAATCCAGGTCAACATTTTGTTACGGGTCAATGTTGTCACTGAAAATCATAAAGTAAAAAAAAATTGAAAAAACAGAGAACCGTTGTTGAAATGATAAAAAAAGTACGAAATAAACGCTTTGCATTTCGGAAATAATTGCACTGTAATGATACTGAAAAAATAAAATTTCCTTTTTTAGGTCCTTGTCAAAAAAATGTTTACAAAGACCTACTAGTTTCGCGACCTGTCTGTCTGTCCGTGCGTCACAGCAAGTATCCTCAGAAACTATTGAAGCTAGAATGTTCAAATTTTGTGACAAGATCAAAAGTGATGGTCTTTCAAAAGTTTAGGTCTTACCAAAAATTTAAAATTTTTTTTTAAGGGGTCCCCCATAATAACGAAGTAGACCTCAAAAATTTTTTTTGATCAAAGGTGGTCAAGTTGGGTATCAAATGAAAGATCTTGATTAGAACTCTTAAAATCTGAAAGAAGAATGTCATTTTATGCATCAAGGGGTCCAGGAGGAGGAAAAATATACCAACATTTTCTGTACTAGAATTAAATTCAGTCGTTTTGTGAATTCTATGTAATAAAGTTGGAAATAAATATTTTTTGTTTTTTTAATTGATTGAATAATATTTTATTAATTGGCGCCCGAGCAGAGACTTCTTCGCGACATCACTGAACCGAAAGTAAAAGTACAGTAGGTACCTCGTGAAAAGGATATTGGTCGATCGTTAAGCCATAAAAAAGATCGTTAAATCACTTTCCTGAGACTGGGAAAGTGAGCCAAATATAATATCCTTCGGAATTACGGAAAAAAATTCCGAGTACCGTCTCGTTATTGTGAATCCGGTGTTGTTTTGTGGGTAAGAGGCCCCCTAGTAGCAGTAAAAGCAAACGGGCGTTAGGAGTACAGCTAACAGCCGCCCGCAATCGCGAAAAAGTACAACAACAAGCAGCAACCACGAGGATATCCACACGAAGCGGACATAAGTATCCCCGAGGAATCTCAGGAAGCAGCAAAATGGGGACTATAGATTAAGAGTTATCGTGAAAAGTGAACAGTTAATTGTGAGGAATTCCAAAACTATTGTGAAAGTGTAAAAGTAAAAGTAGTGAAACCCAAAGTGAAGTAAAGTAATGAGTAGAAGAATACTTGATTTTTAAATAATATTTTTTGAAAAACTAGAAAATTATATTTGAGTGAATTTAAAGTAGTGAATAAATAGAAAAAAATTGTCTGATAAAATATTTTTTATTGTTAATGAAAGACTTGATATTAAAATTATAAGGAATTCCAGGCATACAATTTTTTTTTGTTAAATCCGAAAAACAGAAACAACGAAGAATTTATTTAAAATATTGACTTGAGTATTATATTTTACGCAATTTTTATTGCCATTTTTTTAATTGAATTTATTCAGCATATTTTTTTAATATTTTGAAATTTCTAAACATTTACTTATTTTTTGAACATTGAAAGTGTTTCAGGAAGTGAAATTTTTACTAATTTAAAAGTGAAGTGAAATTGGTTATCTTTTCCCAACAACAGTATTTTAATTCTGAAAAATTGATCTTTTAAATTATTATAATGTGTGACTATTTGTTTCTCGACAAATAAATTTTATTGCAACTGTGACTTCCCTGAAATCCTTAAATTAGCTACATCAATTTTTGTGGTAACGGCCACTCAAAATAATTTAATCAGATCCGCCCGTCTTAATCTGGGTGATCTTCAGCCAGTGGTGGAAGAAGCTCGACCAGCGCCAGTGTTTAAAAATCTCCAATTGATCAAAATAATGAAGATCTTGTCGCTGCAATCACGCGATTAGTGACCGAGACTCTAAGTATTCAAGGAAGACAAATGTTTGATTCCTTCATGAATCCTGCCTCCGATTCAAGTCAGGACCGAGACGTGCCTATACATGTAGACGCCGGAAGGGATTTATCCGACATGGATAAAATTCCAGACATCGTGAAAAGTCTACAAACCTTCCCCGGCGATACGAGTGAATTTTGCTTACAAGAATCACCGAAATATTACGGTATCCTCTCCGTGATCCGTAACAAATTTATGTTACAAGGGGACATCGCACTCGAGTCCTACAATGCTCCTTTAAATTGGCCAAGTATTTCGAAGTATTTAACATTACATTACGCGGATAAACGCGATATCGGTACCCTTGAGTACTAGATGACAACTCTTATGCAAGGAAATAACACAATACCATAATACCATATCGTGCATCACCTCTTATCCCTTATCCTCAATAAATTATCTTCCGTGGACATGGGAGACAAATCCTTGAGAAGTATGACTCAATGCTACAAGGATAAAGCCTTTGTACGCGGCCTCAAAGGAGATCTTCCGCGTCTTCTAAGTATTCGAGAACCCGTCGATCTCCTACAGGCGCTTCACCTATGTCTCAAACTTCAAAATGTAGACAACTCGAAAAACCTACCTCCATCCCCACCCAAAAGGAACAACGCGGACTATCCACCAATGCAGGATTATAACTCTGGGAAAAACTTCCACCCAGAACTATTGCACAACTCAGTTCAATCCCTTATATGCAAATTAAAAGCCATTTGTACCTAATCCACATTTCAGGCAATTACCTCCAAAACCGAGACAGTATGAACCAATGGACGTTGACTATTCAATTAGATCAAGAGCTATTAATTACCAAAATTGGCCTCAAAACCAGCATCAAACTTTCCCCAAAAGCGATCAACATCCCAAATGGTTCAAGCACCAAACAAATTACAAAGAATTCATAACATGGAACCAAATAACGGTGGCAACGGCGAGATTTATGACAATGAACCATATGAACAATACTATAACTACGAGAAAACGACTAGCTGCCCACAGGATGATCCACTTACTGAATATGGCAACACGACTCCAGAAACCCGTGATAGTAATCTTAACAAAGAACACGACTATGTTCATTTTTAGACTGTTGAGCTCTTCGCTTCCTTACATGGAATATGCTGCGAAGAGTGGAGAAAACCTTAAATTTCTTATCGACACCGGATCAAATAAAAACCAAATTCAACCCCGGCTCATACGAAACCCCATAGCAAACGAAAAACCTTTCAACGTAAACTCTGTCGGTGGATCTACCAAGATTACATACCACGCTTTAATACCTTTATTTGGACCCGAAATTGAAAAAATAAAATTCTTCATTGTACCTCCCTTAAAAACATTTGCGGGAATAATTGGGAATAATAGTCTGAAAGCTCTCCAAGCAGTCATACATACGAATAACAATTTTATGACAATTAAACGAAATATTCTTAATCCCCTTAAGCAACATGCATCTCAAACAGTAAATCATTTAAATTTAAGAAATGACCCTATGTCCGAATCCCAGGTTAAAAAACTACAACATATTCTTGAAAAATACCCAAATCATCGGACCCAAACAGAAGTCAACCTTCGTTACCACAATCAAAGGAGAAATCTGGACAACGACAAACAACCCCGTCTATGCCAAATCTTACCCATATCCAAGGGCCTTAAAGGACGAAGTCGAGAAAGAAATCCAGCAACTTTCAAATCACCATACAACGTAGTCTGGATAGTCAAAAAGAAACACGATGCATCAGGAGAAAAGAAATGTTGGATGGTCATTGACTACTGAAAACTAAGCTCTGTTACAATCAATTATGCATAACCTATTCCCGATATCAACGACATCCTTTCCAACCTCTTTTTCGACCAAAGATCTGAAAAGCGGGTTTCATCAAATCCCCCTGAGGGAACGAGATATCGAAAAAACACTTTTGCTATCAACAATGGTAAATACGATTTTGTACGTCTTCGATTTGGCCTTAAAAATGGCCCAGCCATCTTCCAAAGGGCACTCGATGATATTCTCCGAGAACATATAGGCAATTGCTGCCGCGTTTATATAGACGATATCATAGTTTTTGGTAAAACCGAAGAGGAGCACTTTGAAAATCTAGATGCAGTCTTCAAAACTCTGAAAAATTCCAACATGAAGATCAACCTGGGCAAGCGCGAATTCCTCAAAAAGGAAGTCAAGTTCTTGGGATTTGTAATCAGCATAGATTGCATTAAGACAAATTCAAAAAAATTTGAAGCAATCGCTTCATTCCCACCCCAAAACCATACCTAGAACCGACACCGATTCTCCAATATCCTGGGCACATAGTTCATATTGACATATTCATAACGAAAAAGAAACGCGTACTCACTGCAATAGACAAATTTACAAAATTTGTACAAGCTAAGGTGATACCAACTAAATCTTCAGAAGACATAAAAAGGCCCCTACGTGACATACTATTTTTCTTCTGACTTCCTGAAGGATAGTAATTGACAATGAGGGCACACTTACATCTGCGTCTTTAGAGATAGAGGACAAACTTAAAATTAAGCTCTTCTGGACTCCACCTTATAAGAGTGAGGTGAAAGATAAGATTGAACGTTTTTTTTTGTGGTAGGGAGGTGAATGCTATTTATGCACAGAGTGTGGGACTCCCATCGCGACTGGACTACCCACTAAACACCTCCCCTGTCAACTTGAGAACCCAGCCTGGAACCGTTTGACACATTACTTCGGGAAAAAATAAAATTCTTCATTGTACCTCCCTTAAAAACATTTGCGGGAATAATTGGGAATAATAGTCTGAAAGCTCTCCAAGCAGTCATACATACGAATAACAATTTTATGACAATTAAACGAAATATTCTTAATCCCCTTAAGCAACATGCATCTCAAACAGTAAATCATTTAAATTTAAGAAATGACCCTATGTCCGAATCCCAGGTTAAAAAACTACAACATATTCTTGAAAAATACCCAAATCATCGGACCCAAACAGAAGTCAACCTTCGTTACCACAATCAAAGGAGAAATCTGGACAACGACAAACAACCCCGTCTATGCCAAATCTTACCCATATCCAAGGGCCTTAAAGGACGAAGTCGAGAAAGAAATCCAGCAACTTTCAAATCACCATACAACGTAGTCTGGATAGTCAAAAAGAAACACGATGCATCAGGAGAAAAGAAATGTTGGATGGTCATTGACTACTGAAAACTAAGCTCTGTTACAATCAATTATGCATAACCTATTCCCGATATCAACGACATCCTTTCCAACCTCTTTTTCGACCAAAGATCTGAAAAGCGGGTTTCATCAAATCCCCCTGAGGGAACGAGATATCGAAAAAACACTTTTGCTATCAACAATGGTAAATACGATTTTGTACGTCTTCGATTTGGCCTTAAAAATGGCCCAGCCATCTTCCAAAGGGCACTCGATGATATTCTCCGAGAACATATAGGCAATTGCTGCCGCGTTTATATAGACGATATCATAGTTTTTGGTAAAACCGAAGAGGAGCACTTTGAAAATCTAGATGCAGTCTTCAAAACTCTGAAAAATTCCAACATGAAGATCAACCTGGGCAAGCGCGAATTCCTCAAAAAGGAAGTCAAGTTCTTGGGATTTGTAATCAGCATAGATTGCATTAAGACAAATTCAAAAAAATTTGAAGCAATCGCTTCATTCCCACCCCAAAACCATACCTAGAACCGACACCGATTCTCCAATATCCTGGGCACATAGTTCATATTGACATATTCATAACGAAAAAGAAACGCGTACTCACTGCAATAGACAAATTTACAAAATTTGTACAAGCTAAGGTGATACCAACTAAATCTTCAGAAGACATAAAAAGGCCCCTACGTGACATACTATTTTTCTTCTGACTTCCTGAAGGATAGTAATTGACAATGAGGGCACACTTACATCTGCGTCTTTAGAGATAGAGGACAAACTTAAAATTAAGCTCTTCTGGACTCCACCTTATAAGAGTGAGGTGAAAGATAAGATTGAACGTTTTTTTTTGTGGTAGGGAGGTGAATGCTATTTATGCACAGAGTGTGGGACTCCCATCGCGACTGGACTACCCACTAAACACCTCCCCTGTCAACTTGAGAACCCAGCCTGGAACCGTTTGACACATTACTTCGGGCCAGGCCTCTTTTTGTTACGCCGTGGGGCGCCTTCAAGCTGGGGAGTCCCTTTCCTAGCGGGAGGGGAGAGGGGAAGAGGAAATGCCAGAAGAGCGATCCCTCAGCCCCAGCGCTCCCGGCTGCTGTGAGTCCCTTTTATATTTTAGGACTGCCCGAGCATAATGTGCCACCTGGTTCCATTTGTCAACCGATTCGAGCATCACCGCAACTATATTATCCGGGGCGAGCTCTCCCATCTCCCTGTAGAGTTCCCTTTGCAGCCTGACCCACTTTGTACACGCAAAAAATGTGTAACAGGCATTGTCCTCCTCTCCTGGGCAAAACCGACAGTCGGTATACCTCCTTGCTGAGATCGTCGCCCCATACCTGTGCTCCGTACAGTAGCACTGACCCTACAGCACTCATCAAGAGGCGTTTTCTTGATGGGCTGGGTACCCCTACGTTGGCCATAAGTCGACTCAAAGCCGATATTCCCGAAGCAGCCTTCTCAGCCGTTGCCCTGATTTGCTTAGAGAAACTCATCTTCAAGTCGATCAGTAGCCCCAGATACTTCACCGCTGGCTTCGATTCGATTTGCATGTCTCCAATGCTGATCATCCTTACTCTAGGGATTCTCTTTTTTGTCAAGATGCCCACCTTGGTTTTCTCCAGTGCTAAACTGAGCCCGCGAGCAGTCATCCAGTCCCTCACTCGGCGCATTAGCATACCTAGCCTTAGTTGCGCTTGTTCAACGGTGCGTCCAGCGGCCAGAGCCGCAACATCATCCGCATAGCTGACCAAGCGCGACTCTTTTGGCATCTCCAAGTCTCAGTAGCCCGTTGTAAGACACGTTCCACAGGTCCGGACAAAGGATAGATCCCTGGGCAACACCCGATGTGATTTCGATCCTTCGTTGGCCCTGTGTCGTGTCGTAGAGCAGGCTTCGGTCCTTTAGGTAGTTCCTCAAAAGCCGCATTAGATATTCTGGAACTTGAAAAGGGTTTACCAGCGTATCCAGAATATCTACCCATCTAGCGGAGTTGAAGGCATTCCTGACGTCGAGTGTCACCAACAGGACGATCCGTCGCTTGGTGCGACAATATGCCTCTGCCTTTTGGACCGCGTTCACCACCTCTGCAATCGCATCAATGGTAGAACGTCCTGCTCTAAAGCCATACTGCCGAAGAGATAGGTCCCCAGCAGCACGGATCGCGTCAGGGAGTCTTCCCTTGATGAGTTTCTCTAGCACTTTCCCAGCCGTGTCTAGCATGCAAAACGGGCGGTATACAGTCGGTGATCTGGGATTTCCCTTCCCCTTGCTGATCAGCACGAGCCTCGCCGCCTTCCATCGTACCGGGAAAACCCCATCCCGAAGGCAACCGTTGAATGTGCTGAGCAGCAAGTCAGGACAATGGTGATAGACGAGCTGCAATACCTCAGCTGGAACGCCATCTGGACCTGGAGCCTTCCTTGCTTTCAAGGAGAGGATTGCCTCCTCCAGTTCCAGCTGTGTGAAGAGTGGGCACTCGACTGCTGTTTCACCATGGACAGCGTCAACATGGACGAGATGGGCGGGGAAGAGTCCCCGCACTATCGCGTCCATCTTTTCCACGTCATGTATCCAAGGCTTCCGTAGGGCAAGGCCCCACGGATCCTTGTTCACATTGTCCACTAGGTCTTGCCAGCAGCGAGCCCTGCTACTGTTGATCAGCTTTCGAAGGCATTTCCTGGCGGACTTATATGCTGCCACCTGATTGCATGCCTCATCACGGTCCCAAGCCCGTTGAGCCTCACGTCGAAGCTTGTGACACTCCCTTCACTTTTCAGCGATTGCAGTTGACCACCAGTACACTGGGGGCTTGCCGTGCCGTGGTCTTCGACGGGGCATAGAAGCGCAGCAAGCAGTCGTAATGATGCTCATAGTAGAGTTCACCACGTCTTGAGCTGCCAGTTCGTCCGTTCCCTCCGAAGCTCGCTGCAGCGGCTCACCTGCTGTGAGAGCCTTGACGAACCTCTCGACGTCCATCCTTCCGATGTTCCATCCAGTTGTAGAAGACCGAGAGCACGGACGTTGGGAGACAGCATCACTTATCTCAAGCAGAATGCACTGATGATCACTGGCTGAATAGTCCTCTAATACTTTCCAGTTGTGTATCCTTCGTGCTAAGGACATCGAGGCAAATGTCACGTCCGATATGGTTCCCTCACAGCCAATGCGGCGGGAAGTCGGCGTATTTCCGGAGTTTAGTACGACGAGGGCCATCCTGGCCGCCATTTCCAGGATTCGTTTTCCCCGCGGATCCGTCTGAGGCATGCCCCATTCGATTGCTTTAGCACTTTGCCCTCTGCGTTCAAGCCAGCGCCCTCTAAAGCATTAAGCTTGGCTTGGAAAGATGATATCGACTCGTTCGGTGTTAGGTACACACTAAAGAAGGTGATCCCTGAGCACCGAACCCACACGAAACCATCCCCCCGTCCACAACTCTCCGCTTGAAAGTCACTGTTCCGAACCCAGATGGCGGCAGTACCAGTTTCATCAGAATACCATAATGCAGGACTTTTATTATGGTGTTGCTCACTCAACAGCAAGAAGTCGGCTTTCATGTCCCTCGCAAACTGTTCAAGCAGATTTTGGGCGGTTGAACTGCGGGTGTAGGTTTAGCTGCAGGATGCGGGTCATCAAAGTTCTGATTTTGCCTTGACTAGGGCTTCCTGAAACACCCGGCATTTTTCTGATCCCAAGACGTGTCCAAAATCAGGTTTTGGATCAGCATCCTTGCAAAGAATACAGTGTGCCTCCTTCGTACACTCTTTTCTTTTATGTCCCATTTCACCGCATTTGTAACATAGGAACCTCCTATTGGGTCCTTGGCATACTTGTGTGGTGTGACCATAACCAAGGCATTTGAAACATTGAAGAGGCGTTGCTCTTCGCCGTATCCTACAGACAACCCACCCAATTGGTACTTTGCCCTTGTTCAGGAATTGTTTGGTGTCCTTTTTGGTCAAGTCGACTATGGTCATGCGTTGTCCCCTGTTGTTTTCTGGTGTCAGTCTTGCTTTGATGCTTCCCACGCTAGGGAACTCCCTTTTGATGGCCTCTTCTACCTCGGCCAGATCCGTCACGCAGTCAATGTCTCGTATTTCGATCGTTGCCATCGGCTCGAGCGGGGCTATAGTTGCGCTTTTGCCGAGGATTTTCTTTACTGCGTCACAGAATGCTTCTTTATTGCCGGCCTCTGCTCCGAATTCTCCCAGTATGTGGCCCGACCGCGTTGGTCGTACTACTTTAATGGTAGTATTGGTGTCTTCGGGCCTTACGTTTCCCCCTGATGCCCCGCAGCACCTCCGCTAGGATCGGCCATCTCGGGGCTTTACAAGCAGTGCCTGCTGCCGTGTTCTTCGTCGGGGCTTCTGCCTCGCCTGTTTTGTATCAAGTCCTTTTTCTAATTGGGCGTCCGTGTGAACTTTACTTTCTGGCTTTTTTTGAAGGAATTTCTTTGCGGCTTTCTTCGCTCCTTTTGTAAGCACTGTTTGGAACCCCTGATCTGGTGCTCCACGCCCATCAAGTGCCTCTTCCTTCCTTCTTTTATCCAATCCCCTTCGATTGGGCTAGACGCCATTCTTTTATTAACATTTAATGATGGAGCTATCTGCGTGTCGCCTTTAGATTTCGCCCCAAGCGCCTCTTTAGCCTTCTCTTTGTCTTCGGCCCTTAACCAGCTCCTCCGATAGTGCCCTATGCGATCTAGGAGTTCCTCTAGTTCAAGGAGCCCTGCCTTTGCTGCTTTGCTGATTTTTGGGGAGTCGCATGCAGATTGTATTCTTTTCAGAACATCTTTAGCTTTTTGGAGTAGTCTTTCTTCTTCGTATCGCTGAGCCGCAATTGTACCTTGCAACCATCCTTGGGAGAGGTTATCGCGTTCCGTTTCCGAGTGAAGTACTTTCGCCACATTTTCAACGTTGGCGGTGCAATCACGCGGTGTCTGGTCATTCTTTGCTTTAGTGCTGTAATCTCCTCATTGGCTTCTGGATTTTTCGTTGCAAAGTCGGGATTTGCAACCCTTGCATCGGTCGCTTCGGTAACGATCCCAGCAGTGACAATCGAATTTTCGGTGCTCTTTATGTTATCTCCCACCGCTCGAACACCTGAAGCGTCCTGCAGAATTTCTCGCTTCTCCTTAATAGGACGCTCGGGCGTTGGTATCATTTTTTTGCTGCGCCCAAATGCCGCAGGAGTCTCAGTCTGAACCAGACTGTCTACTATTCCCCGTTTTTCATCTGCCTTCACCACAAGAAGTGAAAATATTACCTTCTCCGTCACCACCAGTAATAAGCAGTCCGCCCGCATTCGCTAACCATCACTCGCTCAGATTCAACAGCAACAGGTAAAAATGCATCGGTAAGAATCAATGGCAACAATCATAGGCGCATCAGCAGCATAAATATAAGATAAAAGCAATTATCGATACTAGAATTAAGCTCAGTCGTTTTGTAAATTCTATGTGATAAAGTTGGAAATAAGAATTCGAATAATATTTTATTTATTTATATATATGTTTATTATATATAGATATTAAAACGTTCTTTAAAAGTGTCTTCGAAATCATATTTTATTTCGCTTATTCTAAACAACGACACTAGGGGTATAGTCGCTTCAATCCTAACACGGTAATTTAACTCATCAAGATGTGCAACACTGCATCTGGTGCAATCAACCTAAATCCAGTAAACAACTTTACATTTGAACTGGAAGGACCGGATATAGAAAATCTCGTAAATCTCCTGCTAAATCATCCGCAGGAAATCAATTCAGTCTGCTACTGGCCGATGTGTATGTGAAACGCAAAATGAAGGATTTGTCTACAAAGTATACGAGTATGGCATTGTTAGAGAATATTTTAACATCGGCATCATCCCCTTCCAACACAAGCATACCAACACACTTTTGTGCACTCATCCAGCATATTGGACATATATACAAACCTCTAAGAAGTGCATCACTGTTCGATTGCAATTCTTTAACCCAAACAGTCAAGTAAATCTGACCGATGGTATTTTCTATCCAAGCCATATGGAAAAGTATGAAAGTGCTGCCCTATCAATAGTAGTGCACTATGGTTCACTCCTGGCTCCTAGGTCTTAATGTGTGTGCTCCTATGGCATATAAAGTACGTTAGGGGAGAAAATTTCATCTGGAGATAAAAATGAAATTTAATTAAACCGTGGAAGCTTTTCTATTGAATTGCTTTATACAATGGAAACTGTTCGTAAATTTCCCCATCGAACCATATTCCATTCAATTGGAAACCATATCCTTTGGTTGAAAAGTCGGCTTTTTTTTCTAGAAATTATAGAAGTGTTATTGTTATAGAAACTGAGCTACGAGAATTGTGCTTTGTCACTTAAGCTTATTATCTTTAATGAGAGAGCACTATCAAAGCATTTGAATGAATTGAATTGCCGGTGGAGGAGTTTTATTTGAAAAGGATGAGGAAAACAATTTAGCAATTATTTTTGATTAATCAGATTGCTTTAATGAATTTAATATTTTGAAAGCGTACTGGAAGCTAGTAGCTTGCTGCAATAGGAGATGTATTTGCCCATCGAGAAATGAGCCATCTAAAATTTACTCGTGAGATGAAAGAATCTTTTTCATTTTGTAAAGTTCATCTCAGAGAGTGTCTTCATTGTTTTTGATATTCTAGATTCAAATGTTAAATTACTCAACTAGCAAATCTGCACCAATTAATAAATCATCTATATATTGGTAAGTCTAAAAAGTACTAAGCTTTTTTTGTCATTTTTCGATTGAATATTTCTTTTATTTAACATTGATTTTATTTAAGTACATATCGTTCATTATTATCTATGACCTTTTACCATTTTTTGGGTAGAGCCATTATTCCATCTGTGTAGAACTTCTATGGTTTATCGGGGAAAAACTTGGCCAAGTGATTTTCACAGTCCCTTTTTGAAGTGAATTTCTTTTCATTAAGGAAGTTTTGTAGAGACCGAAACAAATAGTAGTCTAATGGTGCAAGGTCTGAACTATACGGTGGATGGATCAAAACTTCCCAGCCAAGCTCTATCAATTTTTGCGGGTCATCAAAGATGTGTGTGGTCTGGTATTGTCATGATGTAAGACTATGCCTTTTCTATCGATCAATTCTTTTGAATTTGAATTGCTTGTTGTAATCTGGTTAATTGCTGACAGTACTGGGCCAAATTGAGTGTTTGGCCAGGTTCTAGCACCTCATGATACACGATTCCCTTCCAATCCCACCATACACACAGCATAGCCTTATTTGGTGTCAATCCTGACTTTGAAGTCGTTTGTGATGATTCACCTTTTTTTGTCCATGATCTTTTTCGAACGACATTCTCGTATCTTACCCATTCTTTATCGCCCGTACTAATTTGCTTCAAAAATGGTTCGATTTCGTTACGTTATATAGCATTTCGCAAATGGAAATTTGATCATCAAATTTTTTTGTGTTAATTCATGCGGCACCCAAACGTCAAGCTTCTTTGTGTATCCAGCCTTATGCAAATGGTTCAAAACTGTTTGATGATGGATATTCAGTTCATTATGGCTGCTTATGTGTCGGTCTTCTTCAATTTTTTGTAAGATTTCATCGTCTTTTTCAGTAATTGGTTGACCTGAGCGAGGTGCATCTTTGACATCAAAATTTCCAGGACGAAAGCGAGCGAACCATCCCTTGGCTGTGGCTTTTGATAAAGTATCTTGACAGTAGACACCAAAAATTTTTTCACGAACCTGCAATGCACTCTCACCTTGATCGTAGTGATATTGCAAAATATAACGAATTTTTTCAGAAATCTCGCTCATTTCTAAATGAATACAACTTTTGATGAAGTTGTAGACTGCAATATCACCTTTCAAACGCATGCCAGTTTGACTCAATTTGATCAGTATTGCCCGATATGTAGCCCGTGGATTAAGACGTGCTCAATGCAATCGCTAAACTCACTTAATGTGGTGAATAACAATTTATTGCGAAAATCTAAATATATCACATTTCTTAAACTGAAACTAAACTTGTCTGCGTCGCAACCAAAAGAAAAAGAGAACAGCTGATGATAAGTCTTCTTTTTGCTAGCTGATTGGTTGCCAAATGTGTAAAGTCAACCTTCCTCGAGATGATGTCAGCGCCACTCAGTGATGGAAATAGTTTTTATGATCGCCGCAGTACCCCCTTTCCAGAATTGACGTCAAGTTGATGTTGGCTTTGACGTCCAACTGTACGTTCTGAGGGGACTGGCAGGATGTTGTTCGTTTTCATCTTTTGTAGTATACGCTGGTTTTAGTCGTTCGGTTGAGATGGTTGCATCTTGTCCCTTTACCTTGATAATGAAGGCGTGATCGTTGATTCGTTTAGCCACCTCGTGTGATCCTGTGTAGGGTTGCAACAACGACTGTCTGGCTGCATCGACTCGCAGGAAGACATGAGTGCAAGTGTAGAGATCCTTGTATTGAAAGAGGCTTCTTTTTATGTGGTGAGCTGTTGGTGTCGGTCGAAGGAGTCGTATGTGCTCACGAAATTTCTCGACAAAAAAAGTGGAAACGGCTGGCATGTCCTCGTTTGTAAAAAAATCGCCCGGAACACGTAACTGTTGGCCGTAAAGTAATCGGCGGCTGAAGCTCCCAAGTCCTCCTTGAGTGACGTTCGCAATCCTAGTAGAACAGTAGGAAGTAGTTCTATCCAGGATGTTGGTTGACTCCACATAAGAGCTGATTTGAAGTTTCGGTGCCATCGCTCAATCGCACCATTGGACGCAGGATTCTTTTCGTTCTGGTCAAGTTGCTGAGGGCTCGAAAAAGTGCGCTCTCGAATTGAGCGCCTTGGTCGGTTGCAAAACGCGCAACCCAGGTGTTATAAAAAGCGTTGGCTACTGTGTCCGCAGTCATGTCTTGCATGGGGACTGCTTCTGACCACCGTGAAAACCTGTCTACCATGGTTAGACAGTATCGATACCAACTCACCAATGGCAGAAAGATGATGTCGATGTGTACATGATCGAATCTTTCGTTCGGTACGTTCATTGAGATGGGCTGGTTCGTGTTGTGTCGTTGGATTTTCGAGCGTTGACAGGAGATGCAGTTGCGGGTCCATCGCATCGTGTCCTTCTGAATGCTGGGCCATACGTACTTTTGGCGCAGTTGGTGAAGGGTGGCCTTGCCGCTTGGGTGAGCGAGTCCGTGAACTGAAGCCTGTTGACGAAGTTCCGGTGGGACGTAAGGACGAATGTGTCCCCTTGAAATATTGCAGTAAACTGTTGCAGTACAGATTGACAGCTTTTTTAGTTGTAATTCCGTGTTGTTGCTGTTGTCTAGGAGCACACGTCATCCTGTTGAGCCTCGGCTAGTTGAGTTGGGTCTGAGGTGAGTGGCATATTGATCGTATTAATTCTGGAGAAGGCGTTGGCTTCCAGATTCTCCGAGCCGGAGATTTGGACTATCTCCACCGTAAACTAAGAGATGAAGTCCAACTGTCTCAATTGTCTGGGATTGGCTTTGTCTACACTTTCAGCGAATGTGTAGATTAAAGGCTTGTGGTCGGTCTTGATAATAAAACGCCGACCCTCCAGAATGTACCTAAAAAACTTGATTGTGGCATAAATAGCCAGTAGTTCGCGATAAAACGCGCTGTATCTAGCTTCCATTGGGCTCAGTTTACGAGAGTAAAAGCCGAGTGGATGCCACTGTTCACCATCGTGCTGTTCCAAGGCTGCTCCGATAGCAATGTCAGATGCATCAGCGACAAGTTGAAGTTGTGCCTTGTGATTCGGATGGACGAGTAAGGCTGCAGTTGCAAGGTCACGTTTGCACATTTGGAAATCTGATTCCGTTTGTGGTGTCCAAGGAACTTTTCTGTTATCGTTTCTCTTGCTGTTGCTTAAGAAAACGTTCAACGATGCCTGATGGTGGGCTGAGTGTTTAAGACAACGTCTGTAGAAATTGCAGGCCCCAAGGAGTCAACGCAGCTCGACGATGGTCTCAGGCTGCTTGAAGTTATGCAGGGCAGTGATTCGCTCTTGTGTTGGTTGTGAACCGTTTTTGTTGATCGTGTAGCCCAAATACTCTATCTACGTTTGACCGAAAGCACACTTATTAATGTTGATGTGCAAGTTATGTTGCTCAAGTTGTTGATGGATAATGTTGAGGTGTTCTCAATGTTGGTCAGCATTGTCTGACATGTTGGTGATATCGCCTATATAGCAGAAGACAACTTCCAGTCCGTAGAGGATGTTGTCCATGTGCCGTTGAAAAGTTTGTGTGGCATTTCTGAGACCGAAAGGCATGAACAAATATTCAAACAACCCGAATGGTGTCTGGCTGTCTTTTTTATGTCAGCTTCGAACATCGGAATCTGATGGTAAGCCCATTCTAGGTTCACCTTCGAAAATATAGTTTCACCGTGAAGTCGGTCAGCCACGTCGTGGATATGCGCAATTGGATATCGATCCGGTACTGTTTGAGCGTTAAGTTTGCGATAATCACCACACATTCTCCAGCCCCCGAATTTTTTGGCCACCATATGGATGGGCCTGGACCAAGGACTACTCGATGTACGCCAAATACCCATTTTAAGCAACCGATCGAATTCTGCTCGTGCTGCTTTCAATTTTCCTGTCACCTGTTCACCTGTCAGCCATCAAGCCCATTGAAAAACTGGTGATCGATGAAATGTGCCACTTGATTGCTTGGTGCTGATGTGTGAATCGTTGTTGTTGTTGTGGACGTGTCATGAGTCGTAGGCTAAATGATAGTTGCCGTTGTGGTTGCCTTTGCATGTGTCGTGAATACGCCGAAAACATCAACCAGAGCGATTTGTCCCAGGCTGGAGCAGATAGAATTGTCATCTAATAGCCTTCTGTTTTTTTAAGTCGATCAAAAGCCCGTAATGTGTCAAGAAGTCCGCCCCAATAATTGGTGTAGAGACATTTGCTACAATAAAATTCCACGCAAATAGACGCTTGAAACCTAAGTGTACATTGAAGAATCGTTGACCATGCGTAATAATTGTGGTGTCGTTGGCGGCATATTCATTTGCCCAATTTTTCTCTTCAACTTTCTCTTCTCCCGCTGCAACTGTGCATCCTGTTGTCTTACCTAATCATCTTCCCTTCCCAATTTCCTTTATTTGTACAGATGCATCTGAAGTGCTCTTGATCCTAATATTAGCCCTGGGCCGGATGGTTTGCCAAACATATTTGTAAAGTCGTTAGCCTCATCGCTTAGTTTTCCTTTATCTCTCCTCTTCAATCTAAGTTTGAGTACTGGTACATTCCCAAACCCTTGGAAAACAGCTTATATTGTGCCTATTTTTAAAAGTAGTGATCCTACGTCAGTTTCCAATTATCGCCCTATTTCTTTACTGTCCTGCTTTCCAAAGTTACTTGAACGGTTGGTTCATAATCGACTCTCAAACTCACTAGCTCCTATTATTGCTCCAGAGCATCATTGCTTTCTCAAAGGATACTCCACTACCTCTAATTTAATGGAGTTCACAAACAGTATTGCAAGAGCTTTGGATAACCAACTGCAAGTTGATGTGATCTACAAAGATTTCTCCAAGGCCTTTGACACTGTGAATCATTTACTTCTTTGTCGTAAGCTTGAAGCTCTTGGCATCTCGGGTGCTCTTCTATCTTGGATGTCATCTTATCTATCGTGTCGTCCCTGTCAAGTAAGTCTCTCTGGTATTACGTCTAGTCCTTTTTGTCCTTCATCTGGCGTTCCACAAGGTTCAATTCTTGGGCCTCTTCTCTTTCCAAAGTTACTTGAACGGTTGGTTCATAATCGACTCTCAAACTCACTAGCTCCTATTATTGCTCCAGAGCATCATTGCTTTCTCAAAGGATACTCCACTACCTCTAATTTAATGGAGTTCACAAACAGTATTGCAAGAGCTTTGGATAACCAACTGCAAGTTGATGTGATCTAC
Organism: Odontomyia ornata; assembly: GCA_963969285.1. Taxonomy (NCBI): domain Eukaryota; kingdom Metazoa; phylum Arthropoda; class Insecta; order Diptera; family Stratiomyidae; genus Odontomyia; species Odontomyia ornata. The sequence continues at coordinate 27,365,315 of OZ017740.1, read as the reverse complement.
AAAGATTTCTCCAAGGCCTTTGACACTGTGAATCATTTACTTCTTTGTCGTAAGCTTGAAGCTCTTGGCATCTCGGGTGCCCTTCTATCTTGAATGTCATCTTATCTATCGTGTCGTCCCTGTCAAGTAAGTCTCTCTGGTATTACGTCTAGTCCTTTTTGTCCTTCATCTGGCGTTCCACAAGGTTCAATTCTTGGGCCTCTTCTCTTTCTGTTGGTTCATAAATGATCTTCCCTTTGTAATTAATTCCTCGTGCCTTTTGTATGCAGATGACTTCAAAGTATTTCGAGCAGTCAAATCCCATTTAGACTGTCAGCTCCTCCAAAATGATTTGAATGCTCTAAATGAATGGTGTGCTTCAAACTATTTATGTCTTAACACTACTAAATGTCATAAAATGACTTTTTCTCTTAAGGACTCTCCTATTAATTTTAATTATATATTAAATGATGCTTTGCCCTCTGAAGTGTTCAGTCGTAAAGACCTTGGAGTAACTTTTGATCCAAAACTCAAATTTGATGCACATATTTTAAATGTGATTACTAAAGCGTCTAGAGTTTCCGGGTTTATCCTTAGACATTTACATAAATTCAATAGCATCTCTTCTTTTCTCCGCCTATTTGTTTGTCTTGTTCGCCCTTTGCTTGAATACTGTTCTGTTATCTGGTCCCCCCGATATTCCTATCTCGTGACTTCTTTAGAAACTGTCCAAAGAAAGTTCACGCGCTTTCTTTTCCTTTAGTTTAATTTGACGTATCAGCCTTATGAAAGTCGTTTATCTTTCCTATCTCTTCCATCCCTAATATCCCGACGAACTTATTTAGACCAATGTTTTTTGTAGAAACTCTGCTACCATCAAGTCCCGTTAAATATTTTTTCTGAGCTGCGTTTCCGACAAACATCTCGTTCATCTCGGATGAATTCTTATTTCGTTATACCATATGCTAGAACTGATTTATATTTCTATTCACCAATCTTAAGAATCGTACGAAATCATAATAATCTCGAGCTTGGTCCTTTCCCCTCTTCTTACATAGCATTTAAGAAAAAAACTAAGAGAGTTACTACTAGTTTAACTTTTAATTATCGACGTTTTAGTATTCTTTTTCATTTAAATTTTGCTGATTGTTCTTTGCGTTCCATTTTGTGATTGGATTATTTAATCTGTAAGATGGAATAAATAAATATAGTGTTAGCATTTGCGGCTGTTGAAGTTGAGCAAAGCGTTTAGGCAGAATCGAGACGGACGATCTGGAGTCGATTAGGAGATTTAAGTGTGATTGCTGATCGGCTATGTGTAGTCGGATTTCCGGAATTTTATCTATGTTGTCTACCACTCCGGTGATGAAAGGCAACTGTCTAAGTTTCCCTGATACTGATCTGCTTGTAAACGAGCAAGACTCCGAGCACCGCTTCGTTTTTATGCCAAATCTTTTATGGTAATAGCAAGCCTCGTTGTTAGTTTAAGTGCGGTGGCATCTTGCACGACTTGTCGAACCGTGCAAATCATTATCATCTGAACGACAACATTATTAAGCTGACGCTCGATTTTTTTAAGCCGTTGGTTAAGTTCCAACGTATCAGGCGAGCCTTCCTGTGGTGAAGTGACTTCTGTAGCCAATGCGTAAGCCGGAACACTATTTTCCACTATGCGGTCTGCTATTTTTGCGAGTTTGTAGAGTTCGGAATCGTCTGGTAGCAGCCAGAATGCACCTGGCGCTCACTAGTAGTCGTTTCATCCACAATCTTTTGAGGCTGTCCTCAGACAAATCCAAAGGTGTGAAATTTTGCATTTCTCGAAGTCGTTTTGACTGCTGTTTTCCGTCGAGATCTGCTCCTGTGAGCAACCGTTATAGCTGTCGCTCCTTAGATTCAGAGAATCTGGTGACAAGATGCTGTTTGAGCGTGCCGTCAGATACTTGCTGCAGGATATCGATGTCCAGAGCAGCGATAATCGTGTAATAACGAGGTTTGTCAAACGTTATTTTGTTGATGAAAAATTGCGCCTCTGCCTGCACAAACCAAAGTGTCGGGTTGTTTCGCCAAAATGGTGGAAATTTACGTCTTTGATAGAAGCAACTTCTGCAGACGGTGGAAAGTTTGTTGCTGCATCCACCGGTGGCAACAATTTGGGCGAAGATATCATGTCCTTGCTTGATTCATATAGCGTGTCGAGCAACGTGTAGTTGTCGCGCCTTGCCGGCGGCGGTGTATGTTGAATGAACATGCCGGTTCTCAAATCCTCGGTCGAAATTTTAATGGGTGCTCCCCTAACCGGGGCTCACGTCGATGATAGGATCATCAGTAGTACCCACCTTGAATCCCGTGGATTAAGACATGCGCAATGCAATCGCCAAACTCACTTAATGTGGTAAATAACAATTTATTGCAAAAATCTAAATATATCACATTTCGTTAACTGAAACTAAACTTGTCTGCTTCGCGACCTAAAGCCAAAGAGAATAGCGGATGAAAAGTCTTCTTGTTGCTAGCTGATTGGTTGCCAGATGTGTAAAGTAAAATTTCCGCGAGATGATGTCAGCGCCACTCAGTGGTGGAAATAGTTTTTATGATCGCCACAGATAATTGACAACAAACCCATTTAGTGACAAAGTCTATCCAATATATATATATATATATATATATATATATATATATATATATATATATATATATATATATATATATATATATATATACATGTTTGTGTGCGCCCGGAGGTCGTACCTTCGATTCGTTTTTTGCTATATTTTCAGAAATGAAATATTTCGGCCAGATTAGTTAATCATTTAAATTGACAAAGCTAAAACAAAATCGTAGATGTTTTAGATGACAACTGGCCGATTTCTGTGCTGACCAAAGTATAGCTCCTATTTGTACCAAAATTGGTACACAGGTTAGTTCAAGTGTGTGATAAAGCACATATAGATGATTGCCTTGTGGAACAAAGAAGACGTGACATTTTCTACAAATAAATTTATTGAGATGAGAAATACAAAAAATAAATTGGTTAACGGCGTCTTGGAATCAAAGTTGAGATTTACGTGGATGTAGATGAATTAAGGGATGAATGAATGTTTGATACTTGTGTTTTTCACTTTTAATCATTGGCAACGCTAACGAGGCATCGCAAACGATACGTCTCCTGGTCGCACATCCGCCAGCATCGTCGATGCATCATGAGCTCTGCTTCTGTTATTTCCAATCAAAAAATGCTGACGTGCTTTCGATACGTCGTCGTGTAGATATTGGATACGCGCGGATATGTGCCGTCAGCGGTATCCGGGCACAACATGGTTGCGCGTATTTGCTTCGGCGTGTCCCTACAATGTCGTCAGCACATGAATATGGATCATGCATGCAAGCCGTTGCATGGCCCGAGGCATACAAGCATACATGTTAGATAGATGATGGTCCGCCACACACACAATAAAAAATCCAAAGTTGAACCATTGTATCAGATTTTTAATCGGTTCTTGAATTTGAAAGAAAATACCGGTTTAAACCAGAAGGAAAAAACCGGCGCAAAAACACTGTTTTCGAACCAAAAACCCGGCTTTTAGTTAAACCTGTGTGTTTTCCCATTCCTATTTATCGTTGACAATTTTTGTACTTCATCTCCATAATCGATAGAAAAACGCCATTTCTTTGTTTTTGAAATAAACACAACTGGTGAATTATAGGAACTGCATGAGAGTTTGGTTATGTTATCCTCAAATAGTTTTCGGACTTTTTTCTGGTGTATTTGATATCCGCAGGCCAATTCTCTTTTTTCTTAAAAAGCCATCGGGCCTTGCTTTGCTGTGTGAACAGACGCGTTTCAACTCCTTTGGGTCATCTTCAGTGTCTAGTCCGAAATAATTGCGCGGACTTAAAGAATAGAAATTCCTTCACCTCCGATGCAATTTCTAAGTTATGCCGGACTACCAGCAAAATGACCAGACGCGTTAAACACAGAATGTTTCTAGAATTGAACATTTGAGAATTGAATGTAGTTATAAAACACTACAATATGCTCAAGTGTACGAACACCCAGAAAAATTATTAAAACTGAAGCAAAATGATGCCTGTTACGTGCCCATGAAAGAAACTCTCGATTTTTTTGGGTAAATTTGAACAATTTCTGTACAAGTATTGGATAAATAATTCAAATGATCGATTCGTGTTAGCCGAAAATTTGTTTCCAACTCTAGAAAGGTTACAAAGCCCTTCTGGTAGGAGCACTTTGATGCCTACTCGACTTGTTTGAATGAAATTTCTAACCCTCTCGAGACATGTATGTATGTACACTAAGTCTGCTTGTCGACAATTGCTTTTAAGGTGTTTCTCAGTGAAACTGCAAAGGACGTATTTTCAATGTCGCTCATGAAAGCAAATGATTTCATATAAGTATTTTCAAAATGTCTTTTTCACAAAAATTTTATGATTTTTAGTGAGATTTTTACGAAAATTTCAAAATGCCAGAAATTTTATAATCTGCTTCGGTATTCCAATTTATTTTGTACAATCACAAATCCTTTATAACCTTCAAACGTATCCTTCAATAATATCATCTGAAATCCTCATAAAACCATCTTTCATAGAATTACTACGATATCCTCGATAGCTCTTAATAATACTTAGCCTTATTAATGTCACGTACAATCAACTGTTGCTAATCGCAACACCTTTGTTGACATTTAAGCTGTGAATCCTTTTGATTTCCATCCATTTGCTGTAATGACCTGTTTATTTTTTGCCCCCAGTGCTCTCATTATCCATTGTGTACGTGATATTTTTGATAATTATTCAGCATGCATGTTTGTATTATGTGCGGTTCGGTAAATTTGCCTGTAGAGCCTTGATCCTACTTTATGTTGGTTTGGTAAATAATTAACACTCATTCCTGAACAATGGCTTTGTTGTACTTTATTTACATTCAGTCGTTCTGGAAAAAACAATGCAATTAAGGATTTGATATGGACCTTAATATATTGGCAACCACATAACATAAATAACTTGCTTTTAATAAAATCAAGTCCATACATTCACAATGAGTGCTAAAAAAACTGAAGGTCATCATAAGTTATGTAGAATATACCGCTGTGTCAGAAAGGACTTCTAAAAAGCCTTTATACAATTTTTTTTACTTCAACATAATACTTTCGTTCACAGCATGTGCATAATACCGTGCACGTGGGTAATTTATTCAACCTTGGCCATTGTAATACGGGCAAGTATGTGACATACAACGAAGATGATTAACATGTTATAATGTAAACAGGATTTTAGATGACGATCTGTGTGAAAACGTTACCATGGTGAAGAGAAATAAAGATCTAATGAGTATGGCAGTTCTATCAACATGAGTTCGTTAAAAGCAATTATTTCAAAAACGATTCATACGTAAATATATATTTTTAGAATAATTCAAAATTGGAAGGTATAAACCACCAATTACTTTGAATGGTTTTTATGCTATAATTATTTGAATGTATAAAGAAGCATACATATGTTATAGTTCGCGGGTAATAATTTTAAAAAATGCACAATCGCTTATTTACCTATTTCACAATTTTAATTTTCACTATTAAGAGTCTAACTTCCACTTGTCCATAAATTTCTATCGCAATTGTCTTATAAAATCACTGCACAATCAACGAAAATCACTTTACTACTACTCGATCAACATCGCTTTTCTATTCGCTCCACACTTTCGCAGTTTTTATTATCGCGTTTCTAATGAATAATCCCCCCATTCATTCAGCTCGCTTTTATATAGGGTCTCTAGTTACTCAATCCATTTCTCGGACATTGCCGAACTAGCGGGAAGATTCGAGCAGCGTAATGAATGGAGCAGTGACTCACTTTCAGTTGTTGATGTATGGTGAGTTTTCGAGTACATTCGTTTTGTTGATCATGATTAATGGGTTTTCGAGTACGTTCGTTTTGTTGATCATGATCTTCTTAACGATTGTGAAAATAATTGCGACAGTAACTCGCAAAATTATTCGTGCATGTAACACTGCCCCCACCTCAGTTCTTTTCGCCCCGAAGAGATGTGTCGCCAGTTATAGTCAATTCTCCCTGGATGTAATATGGGGCGAGACGGTCCAGGTGCACGATTTTCATTTTGGCTCTTGGCTTACGGTGTTCCTTTATGCGGTATACGACTTCGTTGATTCGCTTTGTAGCCTGGTATGGTCCCTCCCAATTATGCTGCAACTGTGGAGACCTACCCTTCCGTCGCTGTGGGTTGTATAGCCACACCAAGTCATCTTGCTGGAAGCCGGTAGAATTTGCCTTTAAATCATACCTGGTCTTCATGCGGTCAGTAGCCGATTCGAGGTGTTTTCGCACTGTCTGATTTATCTCGTTCAATCGTTGTCTTAGCTCACTTGCGTACTCCGAGATCGTTTGGGGTTTCTCAGGGGGTGTCCCGAACTTTATATCAGCTGGCAGACGAATAGTCTTTCCAAAAATGACTTTTGCTGGGGCTTGGCCCGTCGATGCATGTTCAGCAGCTCTGTACGCCATCAAAAATAGTGGGATATGTCAATCCTAGTCCCTTTGGTTCTCGTCAACCATCATGGCGAGGTGTTTATTGAGCTGCCGTTGAAACGTTCGACCATTCCATCGGATTGGGGATGCAGCGGTGTTGTCTTAGTTTTCCGCATTACCAGTAATTCACACATTTCGCCAAAAACTAGTGACTCAAAGTTTCGGCCTTGATCCGAATGTAGTTCTCAAGGTACGCCGTAACTACTGACCCAATTTAACACTAGCTGTTCGCCTACGGTAATTGCTTCCTGGTTGGGAATGGGGTAGAGCTCGGGCCACTTGCTGAAATAATCAGCCACAACCAGCGTGTATCGATTTCCCCGTTCGGATTCAGGAAAGGGTCCAACGATGTCAACGGCAATCCTTTCAAACGGTACACCCACGTTGTATGCTGCATTTGTCCTCTCAGTCGTCACTTTGGACCTTTGATGGAAGTGCAAATGGTGCATCTACGGTACCAGTCCTCTACGTCTTCTCGAGCGTGGAGCCAGTAGAACCTTTCCCGCAATTTCGCTAAGGTCTTGTTAACACCAAGGTGGCCTCCCGAGGATCCTTCGTGCATCTCCTTAACCACATCGTGGATTCGGCTTTTGGGAAGTATAGTTTGCATCCTATAGGAGCTGCCATCCGCCGTTTCCCATTTCCGCTTGAGTACGCCACCCTCCACCTGAAGGGAGTTCCATTGTGCCCAATAGCTTTTCAGGGTTGCGCCATGCATTGAAACGTCTTTCCACTCAGGTCACCCAGTTGTCTCCTTCCATACGAGCAATGGTCCGATGTCTTCATCGGTTAACTGGGCACCTCAAATCTCCTCCGGTGACCAAACTTCATCGGATTCAGCCGTTATCAGTCGCAGATCAACGGGCGGCTCTTTTTCTGCGATCCTTTGACAATGCTTACAATCAGCTGGACATGGACGACGAGATAGGGCGTCAGCATTTCCATTAACTCCGCCCTTCTGATGAACAATTACGTAGTCGTATGACTGCAATCTTTCGATCCATCTCACTACTTGTCCCTCGGGGTTTTTGAAGCTAAGCAGCCATCTGTCTGTTTGAAGAACAAATTTCTGGCCATATAGGTACTTGTGGAACTGCTTGGTGGCGTCTATTATAGCCAATAGCTCCTTCCTGGTTACGCAATAGTTCCTCTCACTTTTTGAGAGAACTCGACTGTAATACGAGAGGACTCTTTCTTCGCCATCGACCTGCTGGGAGAGTACAGCTCCGATACCGCCGTCGCTCGCATCGGTGTCCACTACAAACATTTTTCCGGGTTTCGGATATGCCAGCACGGGTGATTCATACAGCTTCTCCTTCAAGGCCTCAAAGGCTAGCTGGCATTGTTCATTCCAGATATACGGACGATTTTTCTCGGTTAGCTAATGGAGACACTTTGCTATTTTGGCAAAGTCTTTGACGAATCTTCGATAGTAGATCGCCAGACCCAGAAAACTTCGTAGTTGGCGCTTGTTGTTTGGTGTTGGCCAGCTTTTCACGGCTTCAATTTTCTCAGCGTCTGTTTTGATCCCTTCTGCTGATACGACGTGTCCCAGGTATTTCATTTCAGCTGCAAAAAGGGTACACTTGTTGGGAATAAGTTTCAAATTCGCCAGTCGCAATCGGAAGAAAACCTCTTCTAAGTTCCGGAAATGCTCTTCGAACGTTCTTCCGATAACAATGATGTCATCTAGGTACACCAAGCAGGTTTTCCAGATTGGGCCACGTAGCACGTATTCCATCAGGCATTCGAAAGTGGCTGGAGCATTGCAAAGTCCAAATGACATCACCACAAATTGCCACAATCCGGTCCCAACTGAAAATGCGGTCTTCTCTCGGTCCTTCTTGTCGATTTCTACCTGCCAGTCCACTCGGCCAAAGTGTCCATGATGTCATCAATGCGTGGGAATGGGTAACTATCTTTCTTAGTGACGTTGTTAAGCTGCCTATAGTCGACACAAAAGCGAGTGCTACCATCCTTTTTCTTTACTAGAACTACTGGCACGGCCCATGGACTGACAGAAGGTTCGATAACGCCTTGTTTTTCCATATTCGAGATCAGTGCGCTCACTTCTCCTTGTTTGGCTTTAGGAAGATGTCTCAGTGCTTGTCGAATTGGCTTGCCTCCCTGTGTGTCTATGACGTGAGCTACCATACTTGTTCGGCCATGGTCATCCGGACTTGTTGAGAAGATGTCACTGTACTTGGTGACCAGATCAGGGGCTCGCTTGAATAGCTGCATTGGCAATTTGACATGCTTCAATATTGCAGACGTGGATTCTCGGGCTTTGTCAGCGTGTTCCCTCCTTTTCCAACGATGGTCGTGAGTGGCTTCCAAAGAGGTGATGGTAGAAACAGGCTGATAGCTGCCGGTGACTTCTCCCACTTTGATGCTCGTGGTTGAATCTGTGGTGTTAAGAACCCTAACCGGCACGTATCCGTTCCTTATAGATCTTACAAGGCGTCGTCCTACAATCAAACTGTGCAATGCGGACGTTTTCTTTGGCTCTATCAGATAAGATTGGTGGTCTCCAGAATCACCATCAAGTTTGGCCCATACAATGCTTTCAGAAGAATTCGGTACATCAGTGTCAGTACATACTACTACATTCATCTTGAGAATTTGAACGCTGGGATCCTCCATCAGTACTTCGACATCCCGCCATTTCAATACCCGTTTGCCCAAATCCAACGTGATTCCATGTGGTCGCAGAAAATCCATTCCGAAAATGCAGTCATCCTTAATGTTCGCGATCAGAAAATAATGTCGGAACACAAGGTCTCCCAACTGTATCTGGAGGTTGACCTCTCCATGAACAGGTGCAGTTTCTCCCGTAGCTGTCCATAGGGAGAAAAGTCTGCCCTTGTGAAGTTGTTGCTGTCTCACTAGGTCTGGTCGGATAATCGATCGGGTTGCACCAGTGTCGATTGTTATGGTGCAATGTTCTCCATCAACTTGACCCGAGAGGCATAAGTCCGCTCCTGACTCGATCTAGATCTCCTCTACCCTGGACAATAGCTCGATTTTCTTCACTTCTTGCAATCTCCTTGCAAGTGCCCCTTCTCACCGCAATTCCAGCATCTAGGCGCACCATTTACATGCAAGCCACGCTCAATTTCCACACGCTCCCACCTGCACTCGTCTGCCATTACCTCGCGAACCCGGGCAGTGGTACGGCCCACATTTTTCACTGCCTCAAAGTTCAGACTATAAGCCAATGCGTCCTTAACCGTTTGCTTTTGAGCTAAACGCACGGCTTGTTGCAATTCCTGGTCTTTTAATGCGCTGATGAATGCTTCTGTTACTGCGTCATCTCGATGTTCTGGGTCGTACGCTGGGTAAGCCAAAAGTGCCAGTCGCTCAATGTCTTCGGCTAGTTGCTGTAAAGTTTCGGCAGACTTCTGCATCCGATGCCGTAGCTGTGACCAATAAATCTGCTTTAGATGATCATCTCCATAACGCATGTCGAGCGCGTTTATTATAGCAGCCGGGTTTGTGTGCAACTCAACGGAGATCGTCTGCAAAAGCTCAGCAGCTGGGCCTCTTAGAGCAAGAATTCATGCAGTTGCTCGTTCCTTTTCATTCCAGTGATTTGTCCTAGCGGTGGCCTCAAACTGTGTTTTGTAAATACTCCAGACCGTTTGCCCGTCGAATATTTGTGCTTTCACATTTCTGGATACGCTCTTTGCTGCGGTTACAAGTGGGGCTAGTGAGGTGGTTACTACTGCCTTCGCTGCTTCCAATTCTTTTTTCATGTTTTCCATCTCATGGTTGATTCTCTTCTCGACCTGGCTGATCTCATGGTTGATTCTCTCCTCGACTTGGTATACGTTTTCCTCGACGCATTTAATTTGGTTGTTGAGACTACTGAGCTCTGCTTTTATTTCGGTGGACTGTTTTTCCAAATCTGCCTTCAAATCAGTTGACTGTTTTTCCAGCTTCTGTGTGAAGTCTGCCTTGATTTCGAACGCTTGTTGGTCTAGCTTCACCGATTGTTCATTTTGCTTCGCTGATTGTTCATTTAGCTTCGCTGATTGTTCATTTAGCTTTGTGGTTAAACTGGATGACTGTTCATTTAGCTTCGCAGTTAAATTGGATGACTGTTGTCGCTGCTCTTGCCGCATCAGCATTAACATTTGCATCAGTGAATTTTCTGGTTCCATTGGTTTGGTGTTTCTGCTTCACCGCCTTCTGCATCTGAGGGCTCACCCGTCATGGTAAATTCATTAATGTTAGCTTCGTGGTGTTTTTATTGTTTCGACTATTTTTCCACCAGTTTCCACGATAAATTTTACTATTGTGCACTATAAAAATGTTCAAATTTTCACTTTCAAAACTTTATATCCCACTTCTGATACCACTGTCGCGTGTTGTGGTTCGCGGCCAATAATTTTAACGTTCCGGGAAAATGAAAACGCAATGTCTTTGTAATTAAATTTAAAGAGTTTATTTAATTACTTTAAAATGCACAATCACTTATTTACCTATTTCACAATTTTAATTTTCACTATTAAAAGTCTAACTTCCACTTGTCCACAAATTTCTATTGCAATTGTCTTCTTAAATCACTTCACTATCAACGAAAATCACTTTACTACTACTCGATCAATATCGCTTTTCTATTCGCTCCACACTTTCGCAGTTTTTATTATCGCGTTTCTAATGAATAATCCCCCCATTCATTCAGCTCGCTTTTATATAGGGTCTCTAGTTACTCAATCCATTTCTCATACATTGCCGAACTAGCGGGAAAATTTGAGCAGCGTAATGAATGGAGTAGTGACTCACTTTCAGTTGTTGATGCTTGGTGGGTTTTCGAGTACGTTCGTTTTGTTGATCATGACCTTCTTAACGATTGTGAACATAATTGCGACAGTAACTCGCAAAATTATTCGTGCATGTAACAATATAAAGCATATATAGCATATATATATATATATATATATATATATATATATATATATATATATATATATATATATATATATATATTTATTTATATATATATATATATATATATATATATATATATATATGTATATATATATATATATATATATATATATATATATATATATATATGTAGATATATATATATATATATATATATATATATATATATATATATATATATATATATATATATATATATATATATATATATATATTTGAAGTGCAGGGAAAACGGTGGCAGAAATTCTTGTTGCAAATAATATGTGTCGCATACTCGAATTTAGTATTTAATGAGTTATATTTTTAATCATATACTTACATATATCCAAGGATGAATCTCGAAACAACCCTAAGACACTTTTGATCAAAGATTTAAAGTAGGAATGGTAACATAGTGATACGCAATAACCACAACTAGCACTTACTGGTCCAATAAATCGAAATTATTGTATTTTATTTGAAAGGGGAAGGCATCTGTTAAGCTTTTACACTGATGGTGGAGCTCCCTGCATGCACTTGTTACAATGATCTTGTATCCGATTTGAACTAGTTTCAAGTTCAACTGTGAGATCAGGTTTGACTCTTTGTCAATGTCACAGCGGCAGTTTTTTTTTTTGGCCAGGTAGAAAAATAACAGAGAATAATGTGGGAAGGAGTTGTTAAAAATGGCGAAAGTGACACTACGTTTGTGTGAACGGTCCCCAAGTAATGATGACATCATCAATGTTTTTAATTAGCAATCTAATACTTGTTATTGTGATTACGTTAGCGCTAACGTCATCATCTGTGTTTTAATTGCCGACCATTCAAGTATGTTCTTAATCTTTCCAGTCATGAGTGATTATTTTTCTTTAAATTTGCAACTATTGGAGCCTGTAGAAGAAACGGTTAGTGGATTTGAGACGAGGGCTTCCAGATCCGCGATTCAAATGAGGATGTAACAACGCTTATCATTGACCGAAGGCCGAAGAAGCATTTGGTTTGAGATTGGTAGAACGCTTAGGTTAAGCCGAAGAAGCGTTTGGTCAATTATTTGCAGAGCGCCAAGGCTGACGGTCGAAAAAGCGTTTTGGCAAGATACTTGGAGAACGCCCAAGCCTTTCGGCTGGACACCGGCGGAACGCCCAGGCTAAAGCCAAAGTAGCGTTTTAGCTGGATACTGGTGGAACCCTCAGGCTAAGGCCAAAGTAGCGTTTTGTCTGGATACTAGTGAAATGCCCAGGCTAAGGCCGAAGTAGCGTTTTGGCTGGATACTGTTGGAACGCCCAGGCTAAAGCCGAAGCAGCGTTTTTTAGAAGTGTACACGTTGAGCAGCAGCATGAAAGGCGAGTTAATTTTCCGTCCAAGATATTGCTGATTTGCAATTTCCCAATCAGTGAAAATCGATGGTGAACAATGTCTCCTTAGCCAATTCCATTCAGATATTTTTGCAAGGCATGCTTTATTTGGGTTCAATTGTTTTCACCTGAAGCTTAATATTTTATTGTTGCAATTTTGTATGTTGCCCAGGTAAATTCTACTCTGCAGAAAATTGTCAACTCCGTAAAATTCGTTTGCATTGGACAGTTTTTGCAAGATATGCTCTATGGTTCAACGATTTCGACCTGTGACGCAAACATCTTGTTGTTGTTTCGTTTTTTTAACGCGCGCCTAGTCGTTCGCCAAGTGTGTTACTCATTGCTCGTTTTCAACTTCAGCTAGTAATAAACAAATGATGGAGCAATTTAACGCTTGTAGTTTGCGGAAATGTTTTTCGTTTCATCGTGATGATGTTTTTCTTTTTTGTTGGTTTTCTGTTTTATTCGTTTAATGACCTAATTGTCAGGTTATTCTGAGAGCGATGACACTTTTAATTGGTTTGTAGGTAATATTTGATGTTATACCAATTGCGGGCTCATTAAATTAATTTAGTGAATTGATTGTCTGGTATTCAGCTAATTAGGACTATATTGTTTCTGATAGCTGGCTAGTTATAGGCTAAGTGAACTATTTCGCTTAATTCTCTAATATTTGCACTGTCTTGCTTGATTTTCTGCTAATTGACTAGGTAGGACAATATTATATGTTATTTGATATTTGGTTAGTTAAGAATACATTCTAGTGTACTAGTGAATTATTAGACTAGATTTTTTCCCTTATATTGGATATTTGGCTAGTTAGGAGTACATCATATTTGATATTTGGCTAGTTAGGAACACATTCTAGTGTTGGCTTATATTGTCTGCAAATGTGCTAGATATGCTTCTAGTGACCACTGCCGTTTGGACTATGGATCGTAAAAATTGGCAATGATCATCGTCATCCATAACTAGATAAAGACCTTACTTTATCGCAAAATTAGCGGCCAATAAGTCTTCTGTCTTCTCTCTTTAAATTCACAGAAAAGGTTATTATAACACAGTTGGCCGAATATATTGAGGACAAGAAAATTATCCCTGAAGCACATTCTGGCTTTCGAGCTGGACACTCCACCGAACTCCAGTTAACAAAGGTAGTCCAACACATTGAAAATGGGTTGAATCGCAGAAAGTTAAGAGGCCTAGTTGTGTTCAACATAGCATAAGCCTTTGACAAAATCTGGCATGCAGGGATAATTTTTAAAATGTATGAATTTTTCATTCCACTGCCTTTGATAAAAAAGATCTACCCTTTCCTACAGGGTAGATCTTTTCGAGTCGAAATTGACGATTCAACGTGCGACTATCCAACGTGCGACTGATTAAAGCTAGATTTTCACAAGGATCACCATTTTCCCCATTACTTTATATCCTATACACTGCAAACCTTCCACGTCTGCCCAACAGCGTTCAAATTACCCTATATACCGACGATACTTGTATACATTATACGTCGCGTCGTGACAACCAAAAGCCGTATCTTCAAATCTGCAACGATCCATTGAGATTCTTTTGGGTTATTTTCAAAGGTGGACTATAAAAATTAACGCTGACAAGATACAATACCTGTACTATCTTCATTACAAGAAGACCACGATAACAACTTCCCCAGCTACAAATAAACTCAAACTCAATACCATGGAAGCAAATGCTCAGGACTTTAATTTGACAATAGACTTACTTATATTGACTGACCACGTACGTGACAAGAGATAACATTGTTTAGGTATCCTATCCTCCTTGTACCCCATGTTAAGCTGATGAAAACTGAACGTTAAAAATAAACTCCTTATTTATTAACAAATTATAAGGCCTTCTTTTCTGTATAGCTGTATAGCCTTCTGTCCCACCTCTAATCCTAACCAAAAAGCATTTCAAACCCTGCATAACAACATTGACACCCATAAAGATCTAAAACTAGACACCCATAAAGCCCTAGAACCAGACACATTTAACAAATATATACTAGAAAATGAACACCCTAAAAGTGCCCTGAACCCCCTTCGATCAACCAGTAATGAGCGAAGGCTCACCTACACTAGCCTCAAATCAACTACTTTGTAATATAGGACTGACAGAAACTAGCTAAATTATTTGCTATAGGCGAGTTGACTTGCGGTCGAAAATTTCTTGGTTCGCTGATGAACTCTTTAAAGAACACACTTTGCGGCTAGAAATCCTTGCACAGTAGACTCGTGATACTTGAACTGATCGTGATCCGAAATGACGAAATTGGCTGGGTACACAGATTTTCAGGTGTAAGTTTTGTAGTAAAGTAGGTCTGATATAAAGTCCGGGAAGGACTGCAGCGATGGTGTGCTGCCTCGGCGAAAGAGGATGGTAAGATTCGCCGAGATTGGCCTTGTCTAGGGACACGTGAATGCGCTGGCAGGCTTGCGTTACGGTGTCGTGGGGCGAGTTCTTTCTCCCAGCATAAGGACCTACTACAAAAGAATCTCGCAATCATGAGTTCATGGGTCACAAAAAAGACGACCGAAGTCGAAAAAAGGAGGTAGCTAGCTAAGGGCTAGAAATAGCACACGAAAAAGGACAAACTGGACCTGGGGAAGACAGGCGGACTTAAGGGGACCTCCTCGTTACCCGACGAATCTTATGGCCCACAAATAAGAGTGGGGCATCCAGATGGAGGTGGTGCCCCCTCGCACCCTCCCAACCGGATCAAGATCCAAACGCAGACGTGGCCATGTGTTTCCCATTTGAGTGAAAAGCTCATACAAAAGCACTTTTTATGACTCTTTCCCTCAAATGAGAAGCACAAACGTAACAAATTTATGATATAGAGTTATGCAATGAAATCACATAACCCTATATCATAAAAGGGCACGCGAGCGGAAGGCCACTCTGCCCGGCAAGAGCCCCTTGCAAGCAACAAAAATGGAGGAGCGCACCCGATTGCTAGACCATATCAGCGAAAAAGCCTGCCATCGATGCGGGTCCTATATCCGGTCAGGTATGAGGGAATGGAAAGACCGAGTTTATCTATTCGATTTGCTTTCCATCTTTATTCCATTATAAGTGACCAAAACACGAAAATGCTAATTGTGTTTAATAGTAATTGTAAAAATGAATTCAAATGCGGGTCATGCATATAAATAACCAAAAATGTCAAAAATAGAATTTAATAAAGAAAGAAAATACAATTTATAAAAGATGAGGCAATTGAATAGGTTTCAAAGGGGTTTAGAGCTGATCTTAATGTTGAATTGTGCAAGCTGTAGTAAACTAAGAACTATGGCTCTAAAAGCAGCGCTGACACAGGCACACAGCACGAACGCAATTTAATAAGGATTCAGGCGATTCAGTCACCTTCCCCATCGCAACACTCGTTTTTTTTCGCAGGAATAATAAGTGGAAAAATTTCCTTTGTACTTAACACCCGGGAAACAAAATTCTAAAAATGTTTAAAAATTTCTAATGTGTAGTATCTTATTACAATATCTTTTGAAGATAATTTAACGAATTGCGGTGTAACGCGGTATGCAAATGCTTAGAACGAAACGGTTAACCCCTTTTAATTATGAATGCTAAAATCATTGTATCATTTAACCTGTTAATTATATGAACGCTAGAATCATTGTATCATTTAAACCCCTTAAAATTTGTCTAATTCTTCCGATTTTTCCCACCTAATTACGCCTAATTATCATAAACGACAAATTGCCTTCAATTGATAACTTAATTGAACCTACAAAAGACAGTGAAAAGGGAAATTGCAAATACCGCCGTCATAAACTACAACTGATAAGGAAAAAGTACATTTGATAGCAACAAAAACCTTCAATTGTGGGATTTCCCCCTTTCTGAATGGGTTCGTATTGTTCTACTTGCCCATAAAGTGTCGTAGTTGCTTGAGTGTGGAGAATATTAAATTGTGCTTGCGAAATTTGCATGCTATTGCGTCGTAAATCATGAAAATGGGTGATAACTACATAACAACATTGGAATTATCGGGGAGAGTGGCGCCGGCAAGTCGAGTCTTATGCTTCGTCTCACAAACGAGGAATTGGATGGAGATGGGGAGTGTTTCGCTCGTTTTCGATTGAATACGAGTGCAGAATTACGTTGGACGGTGAAGTGATTTATTCTGATTGATTTTATTTTGCGTTGCATGCTTGAGTTTTTCATCCAAGCCATCGCCAATATCGTTCGGGATCTTGCATTTGTATTAGCAGTATTGTGTGACGAAAAACGAAATATGCACATAGACATAACATCATCTCAGTTGCGCTTACTCCGGCGTGTCATCGCTCCATCGCATGCTCCGGAGTTACATCTTGGTGTTGTGTTGTAATAATCCCTTTAAAGCGGTTTGAGTAGCGATCCCGCTATAGAAATTGCATTTCGCAAAGTCAAGTGGAATTACGGGGATTGTGGGGATTCGGTTTTGGATTTTCACGGCGGTCACGTCGGATGCGGAAAGAAACTTATCATGTCGTAGGGTGTTAATATCGAAATTACCAAATACGCGTTAATGATTGCCTATTCGAATGCATATGTTAGGAAATCGGAAAGTTATCGTGGGTGAAAATAGGACAAGAGCGGTGGTGTTCATTACGGTTTCCAAGAAAAAGTGCTCGGGAATTTGGCATTTGGATGCAATAAGTGGAAGAAGAAAAATTGTTGTGGGGTTTGCGTTGGTTGAATGACGGAAAGACCGTAAATGTTTTTGGAACGGGAAAATTGATTTGAATGTGAATAAATGAGTGTCAAGTGAAAAAGAAAAATTCGCAATTGATTTATGCTTTGAAAATGGAGAGTTTTCTTTGCGGTTCTTCGTGCTGCTTCTGCGAGGTGTTGGCGATCGCGGAAAAGTTGGTGGTGCGTTGCTGCTGAAGCGTGTGCGCGACAAAGAAAAGCGTGTTTGCATCTTCCGTACAACAAAAACGAACGTTGTTGTTCAGCAGCGGAAAAAGAAAAACTTGGCGCTCGTTGTGCGCAAGTGACGTACGAAAGTAAAATTGGAGATTGCTAGTCGGCCTTGGGTTTTCCTGCTCGCGCGGAAAACTGCTCAAGTGCAAGATAGTGTTGTGTGCGCCGGGAAAGCAGGAAATTCGCGTGGATCATTTCTCGTGAATATCACGGACTGTCTTGTGGAAACACGTCATCGCGGACGAAACTCTGGGAATAATTTTATTACCGGAAAAACTAACGAGGATTAGTTATTTCTATCCGTTTTAGTTATTTATTTCCACCCGACAAATAGTGCTCAGTGCAAGATTGCGGGACGTGAAATTTTAGTTTGTTTGATCTCAACTGTTACAAATTTTCGGTCGTCAGCAGACAACAAAGGGAAGTTATTCGTCAAGATAACGGGAAAGCCAAAACGAAAACAGTTTCAGTTTTGCCTGCTCGTGGAAGTAAATTTGTTGGGACTGTGCTGCAAGAGAGGGGGAAAATATTCTAGCGAAGAAACTCAAAGCCCGGATTTAAACATTTTTTTTTTCGCGCGTCACTTGTACTGATCCATGCGCGCCAGAAAGTTTTAATGTGTTTCGTGCTGAATTTTTCACGAATTCAACCAAGAAGCCGAAAAGGAAATTCTAAAGAAAAACGTTTTAATTTGCATGAATCTCGTTATCACGTGTGCGTTTTAGCATTTACCAAAAGAAAAAAAAAAGAAGAAGAAAAGTTGACAACGAAAATATTCCAGAAATATCGCGAGTGCTTTTAACTAATTTGCTATGCAGTATTATAACTTTACAGGACTTACTCACCTCGTCAACGAGCGCTCGTCGTCGGAAAAGGTTGGGTAAGTTCCCCTATTGTTTCATTTTTACATATATACCAATTGTTTCATTTTTACATATATACCAATTGTTTCATTTTTTATATATACCAATTGTTTCATTTTTTTTATATATACCAATTGTTTCTTTTTATTCAATTTATTCAATTAAGTGGGGTAATCTTTAATATATACTGCAAATACTAATTATATCAATATTAAAAAATGTTTTAATATATACACTGAATAATTTTTGTTGAACTATTTTGATTTCTTTGCTTTGTATTTACGAGAAATCAATGAAATTAAATAAAATGATGAATTAAACGGTAAAAATCGGTCTTTCCCTTCCGGTCTTTTCCAATCGGGTATAGGACCCGGTACGGTGGCAGGCTTCCACCCCAAAATATGAGCCAGCCACCGGGTACTTAAAAATTTTTCTGTTTCAGGAGACTTAATGGGTTGAGTGGCCCAAGCCAAGTGCCTTTTTATGGCATAGAGTTATGCAATTCAATTGTATAATTCTATGACATAAATTGGTCACCGGGGTACTCCCCTTCTGATGGGAAAGCTCATATAATTCAAGTTGTATGAGTTTTCCACTCAGAAGAGGAATACCTGGCCACTTCAACGATTTAACATTGGATTTATTCCGGTTGGGTGGGCATGAAGGGGCTCCACCACCACCCGGTTGCCCCTCTTTCATTTGTGGGCCCTGAATGTATTTGGGTAAGGACGAGGTCACCCCCAAATTAGTCTTTCTTGTCAGGTTGCACTTGTTCTCGCAACAAGTCGTAATTCCTTCGTGGAGGTTATCTACTGATTTGCGACTTCGGTCGTCCTCTCGAACTCTGCAAGCAATTCGTGAATGCGAAATGTTTTGTAGTGAGTCCTCGTGCCGGGGAAACGAACCCGCCCCACGACACCGCAATGCTAGCCTGCCAGCGCATTCACGCGTCTCCGGACGAGGGCATTCTCGGCAGGAACCAACATCTTCCTCTGCCGAGGCAGCAGAACATCGCTGCGGTCCTTCACGGACATATGAAAATCTATTATTCACTACAAATGGCGCCCAACGTGGGGCCCGAAAAGCCCGGCTGTATCATCAGTCGTGAGCACGAGACAGTCCATCGTCTCTAGGTGTCCCCACAAGGTGTTAGAAATTTTGGCGGGTAGATAACTCCCGAGGGTTTTTGCACTAATCGTGCCCCAGCAGCCGAGTAACTTCCGAACGTGTGTTGTCTTCGGACATCAATATCGTTTGGTCCTTCTTTTGATTTATACCTTGGTGGTTTACCACCATGGTATAACTAGTAAGGCCAAATTATATTAGAGTCCCTTTTTGTGTTCGGAGGTTATTATCCCAACATCTATTTTGCGGAGGATTCTGATCCGCTCCCCAAACCAGCGGTGCCTAAGTGTCTTAAATTACATGGATTTTGATTTCATGTGATTGGCTGATTAGCTAATCCATGACTATCCATGACAAGACACGCGCTGCTTGTGGATTAGAATCCCACCCTGGGCTGACAAGCTGTAACTTGAGAAGTTTGCTAATGAGGGATCACTTCGGAACCCTGATTTTCATGGTGCCACAAGAGAGTGTCCCTGAAACGTTTTAGAAGGATTGTGCCATGGTGTCCATACTTGGGAGGAAGGACGGAAAGGAAAGACCGATTATTTTTATTTGATAACGAGTAAAACTCTTCATACACTTTGGTTTTTATTTGTGAGGTTCGACTATAGTTCGCCACTGACGGCCACTTACAAATTATAAATTTTGCATCATTTTTTTCACATTTTCATTATTTATATATATATATTTATTTAGGTTTTAGTTAGCAATTTAAATTTCTTTTAGCATGCCCACCAAAAGAACTCCCGAAAGGAGAAAGTTGCGGTCGGATGCCGGACCAGCTCTATTGTGTTCCATCTGTCACGAGGACATGGACGAAACTACAAGCCAGAGGTTGCAGTGCGGACACAGGCTACATCAGCTGTGTTTGGCACAACTGCGGCAAACTTCATCCACGTGCCCGCTCTGTCGACAGCCTTTGGAAATCGCACAGCCAGCAACAGAACGACCTCAGTCCTCCAGTACAAGTGGAGCTGTCCCCAAAAGCGGACCCCTTCCATCCACTACAAGGAGTGCACGAGACGATGACTACAGGGCTGAAGCAGTTCCGCCTGCAGAAGAAGCGAGTCCACCGGTGGCTGTGGAAGCCACAGTTCTACGAGATCTAATGGCGCTCGTACAGGACATGTCCACCCGGCTCGCCTCTCTAGAGAGCCAGAGAGAGAACCCCGCACCATCCCGGCCGAGAACTCCTCCTATGTGGGATTCGGACCCAAATCCGTGGGACTTCCCAGTAGACTCGCGGCGTGATCCCGAACGGATCCGGCCAGGTACAGCCATGAATCCGTTGGCTCCAGTTTACCGGCCCCGATTGAGCCAAGCACCGCCACCAAATCAGGCTCCCGTGATTCCGCCGGACCAACGCTTCCATCCACACGACATGTATCGGCTGAAGCCGACACAGATCCCCAGCATCATCCAGGGATGGAATCTACATTTCAGTGGGGAACCCAATACGATAACGGTGGAGGTTTTCATAAGTCGGGTGGAGTCACTGATTGAGCAGATGCTAGCAGGAGACCGCACAGCGCTCGCAGGATACCTGCCAATGCTGCTTAGGGGAGCAGCCCTGGAGACATATTGGAGGATACATTCAGCTCCACCATCCATACGCTGGTCACGGCTGAAGGAGGTACTCCGCATGGAATACCCTACGGTCGACATGGACGAATTAGTCCTGGATAAGATGAATGCTAGATGGCAGCGTCCGGACGAGTCCTTCCATAAATATCGAGCCGATATCCTTCGGTTGAATGACCAGCTGTCAGAGCCATTGTCTTCTACCCAAATTCTTCGCCTGCTAAAGCGCAATCTAAGACCGGAGATTCGTCGGCATATCGTGAACTCCGATCCACAGAGTATGGAGGCCCTGCTGAGAAATGTGCGTCGTATAGAAGGGTTTGAGGAAGACCTACGGGACCGGCCATACTTACTAACCAGGACGGGTCCTCGACGAGGAATCGCGGAATTGGCCCCAGATTATACCACCCTAGATCTGGAGGATGATTTGGACCCAGACCAGCTTGCTGTAGCGGCGGTGGGAAGTCTTACGACCTGCTGGAATTGTCACCAAACCGGACACCGGTTCATTTCATGCCGCGCAGAACGTAAGGTTTTCTGCTACGGTTGCGGCAAGCCGGACACTTACTTCCCGGACTGTTCTGAATGTGCCGCACGAAAAAACGGCCAAAAGAGTACCCGACCACCTCAGCGGTACTCGAAACCCCAGCAGTAGCTCCTCAGTCAGCGGCTCACCCCAACCAACCTGACGTTAACCCACCAGCCATAACCATTACGACTGCGGATGTTCACTCTCTTCCGGAGACCTCACCAACGACAATATTAAAACGACCATCGCAGTCACTGCCAGAAGAACCGCGGCAGCCTCAAGTACGCACGCTAAAACCTTATCATGTTAGACTGCAGGAATATCGGGTGGCTCGAGAGCGAATATTTGCTTCCGAAGTCGTCACTTCCCGTTCGTGCACGACAAAATGGTCAACCCGTCGTTGGCGGAATTTCCGCAAGAGAGTGCGCACCTGCCGTCAAACCGTAAACTCTTGTAACATCTCGGAGGTTGCTGAGAATGAGATCAGACCTTATCATCCAATTAAAGTGTTGGGCGAGACCGTGTTTGCATTGATCGACACGGGTGCCAGTATCAGTTGTCTTGCCTCGAGCTTTGGCTCGAAAGTGCTCCAAGAATACCCGAACTTGATTAAATCCTGGCGCACTGAAATCAGTACAGCTGATGGCACCAAACACCCTATACGAGGTAAACTAACAACACCCGTGACGTTCAGGGGTCAGACGAAGGATATTACCTTCTACATTATCCCGTCTTTGACTCAGAACGTATACCTTGGTGTCGATTTCGTCCTTCGCTTTGGACTGGCCTCCGATTTATTCACCGATTTGTCTTTAAAAACCAGAAATGTCAACGAAATCACTTCTACTCCCGATAGGCATGACCTGACGTCTAACCAACGGCAACGCCTGGAAGCATCCATTGCTGCTTTCCCATCTTACGCTACCCAAGGCCTTGGCCGCACCACCCTAGTCTCACACGCCATCGACGTTGGCGATAGTAAACCGATTAAACAGAGACACTACGCCATCTCGCCAGCCATGGAGAAATTGGTGTATGCGGAATTAGATAGGATGCTCGAGTTGGGGGTCATAGAAGAGTCCCAAAGTGCCTGGTCCTCACCGGTAACCTTGGTTGTAAAGCCAGGTAAAGTCCGCCTCTGTCTTGATGCCCGTAAGGTAAACGCGGTTACCATCAAGGACGCGTACCCTCTTCCACTCATCGATGGAATACTAGGGAGACTGCCGAAAGCCAATTATATCACCAGTCTCGACCTAAAAGACGCCTTCTGGCAAATTCCACTCGATGAGGGCTCGAGGGACAAGACCGCCTTCACAGTGCCTGGACGACCATTATATCAGTTCGTCACAATGCCCTTTGGCCTGTGTAATGCGCCGCAAACGATGACCCGGTTGATGGACAAGGTCATCCCACCTCACCTGAAACACCAAGTGTTCGTGTACCTCGATGATCTTTTACTCATCACGGAAACGTTCGATCAACACCTCCTACTTCTACAAGAAGTAGCCCTGCACATCAGTAAGGCGGGACTCACCATCAACGTACAGAAAAGTAAGTTTGTCATGAAAGAAGTCCGATACTTAGGCCATGTCATAGGACATGGCACTATCAAAACGGATCCAGACAAAACTCGTGCGATTGATGAGTTCCCCTTACCAAAAACTGTGAAGCAGCTACGACGTTTCCTTGGTGTGTGCGGTTGGTACCGAAGGTTTGTTCGGAATTATGCAACAGTTTCAGCGCCCCTGTCAGACATGTTGCGGAAAGGGAAGTTCGTTTGGACCGAACTCAGCCGAAAGGCATTTGAAGAGCTTAAACAAGCCCTCACATCAGCTCCTGTCTTGCACAGCCCCGACTTCACGAAGCCCTTCTCCATTCATTGTGACGCAAGTCAACATGGAGTAGGAGCCGTGCTGGTGCAATTGACCGACGAAGGGGAGGAAGCTCCCATCGCCTTCATGTCCAATAAGCTGAATTCGGCCCAAAGGAACTATACTGTTTCCGAGCAAGAATGTTTGGCAGCGGTAATGGCTGTGAAGAAATTCCGAGCTTATATCGAGGGCCACCAATTCGAGATCATCACGGACCACGCGTCACTACAATGGTTGATGAACCAGGCAGATTTAAGTGGACGCCTAGCCAGATGGGCTCTTAAACTGCAAGGGTTCAAGTTCTCCATCAAACATCGGAAAGGAACCCAGAACATCGTACCCGACACTCTCTCACGGATGTTTTCCCCAGAGGGAGCCGAAATAACAATAAATGACGTGGACCCCATCGAAATAGATTTGGACAGCCCACATTTCGAATCAGATAGCTACAAAGAGTTGAGGCAAACCATAGCGACCCAACAGACACAGCTGCCTGACTTGAAGGTAATAGACGGCTATGTGTATAGACGAAACGAATACGCCACTGGTGATCCATGGCAGGAAGAAGAGTCTTGGAAACTCTGGGTACCGGAGGAAATGACACAACAGCTGATCCTCCGCGCACATGATCATCCGTTAAGTGCCCACGGAGGTTACGGTCGAACACTACGGCGACTAAAAAAATACTTCTTTTGGCCTAAAATGGCATCCCAGGTCAAAGACTACGTGAGCGCCTGTGAGACCTGTAAAGGCACCAAAGCGCCCAACCAGCCTCTTCGACCTCCTATGGGTCAACTCAACGTCCCAGAACGCGTGTTCCAGCGTCTATACATCGATCTACTCGGTCCATATCCTCGGTCTTCCATGGGACACATCGGAGCTATAGTCGTTCTAGATCAGCTCTCAAAATTCCCAATGGTGGAACCTATCCGTAAATTCACAACTCCATCGATCGTGAAATTCTTAGAGAACCGGGTATTCCATGTGTTCGGAGTTCCAGAGAGTGTGTACTCAGATAATGGAGTACAGTTCCGGTCTCGGCAGTTTAAGAGCCTACTTGAGCAGTATGGCATTGAACACCAACTGACGCCCATATACTCTCCTCAGTCCAACGCGTCAGAACGGTTGAACCGCACCCTATTGGCCGCGATCCGTTCCTACGTCCACCCATCTCAAAAGGATTGGGATCGGCGATTGTCTGCCATCACATGCGCCCTGCGATCCTCGTATCATTCCGTCACCGGTGTCGCCCCTTACTTTGCCGCCTTTGGACAGCACATGATTTGCCACGGTAAATCATACCGACTGTTACGGCAATTAAAGTGTTTGGGAGACCCGGTCGTTGCGCTGGAGCCCCACGAACGTTTAGGAGACCTCCGCCAACAGATCGGACGGAAGATTAAGGCCGCAGGTAGTGCAAATGAAGCGCAGTACAATCTCCGGTCACGATCTGCTAATTTCAAAGAAGGAGATGAAGTTTTCCGGCGAAATTTCCGCCAAAGTGACGCCGCGGGGCATTACAACGCCAAGCTGGATAGGCGATTCCTGAAAAGCCGCATAAAGAAGGTAATGGGACCTAACCGTTACTTGATAACGGATCCATCGGGAAAAGAAGTGGGGATATACCACGCGAAAGACCTGCGCCGATAAATAATTGGGCACGTCTGTTTGTCCGTCCGCATATATTTTCAAAAACGCGCAAAGATTGTATACTTCCAGGCAAACATAGACATAAGTCAGTCCGTCCGTCTGTTAATTGTGTTCTTTTATTGTTCGTCATCTCTAGTCCCGACGCCGAAGGCAACCCGTGAGACACAGAAAGATCCTTCAGCTCCTTTTTCGTAATCCGCATTGCCTTGGGATCACGAGAAAATTAGCTGCCCTGTAGTAAACTAAGAACTATGGCTCTAAAAGCAGCGCTGACACAGGCACACAGCACGAACGCAATTTAATAAGGATTCAGGCGATTCAGTCACCTTCCCCATCGCAACACTCGTTTTTTTTCGCAGGAATAATAAGTGGAAAAATTTCCTTTGTACTTAACACCCGGGAAACAAAATTCTAAAAATGTTTAAAAATTTCTAATGTGTAGTATCTTATTACAATATCTTTTGAAGATAATTTAACGAATTGCGGTGTAACGCGGTATGCAAATGCTTAGAACGAAACGGTTAACCCCTTTTAATTATGAATGCTAAAATCATTGTATCATTTAACCTGTTAATTATATGAACGCTAGAATCATTGTATCATTTAAACCCCTTAAAATTTGTCTAATTCTTCCGATTTTTCCCACCTAATTACGCCTAATTATCATAAACGACAAATTGCCTTCAATTGATAACTTAATTGAACCTACAAAAGACAGTGAAAAGGGAAATTGCAAATACCGCCGTCATAAACTACAACTGATAAGGAAAAAGTACATTTGATAGCAACAAAAACCTTCAATTGTGGGATTTCCCCCTTTCTGAATGGGTTCGTATTGTTCTACTTGCCCATAAAGTGTCGTAGTTGCTTGAGTGTGGAGAATATTAAATTGTGCTTGCGAAATTTGCATGCTATTGCGTCGTAAATCATGAAAATGGGTGATAACTACATAACAACATTGGAATTATCGGGGAGAGTGGCGCCGGCAAGTCGAGTCTTATGCTTCGTCTCACAAACGAGGAATTGGATGGAGATGGGGAGTGTTTCGCTCGTTTTCGATTGAATACGAGTGCAGAATTACGTTGGACGGTGAAGTGATTTATTCTGATTGATTTTATTTTGCGTTGCATGCTTGAGTTTTTCATCCAAGCCATCGCCAATATCGTTCGGGATCTTGCATTTGTATTAGCAGTATTGTGTGACGAAAAACGAAATATGCACATAGACATAACATCATCTCAGTTGCGCTTACTCCGGCGTGTCATCGCTCCATCGCATGCTCCGGAGTTACATCTTGGTGTTGTGTTGTAATAATCCCTTTAAAGCGGTTTGAGTAGCGATCCCGCTATAGAAATTGCATTTCGCAAAGTCAAGTGGAATTACGGGGATTGTGGGGATTCGGTTTTGGATTTTCACGGCGGTCACGTCGGATGCGGAAAGAAACTTATCATGTCGTAGGGTGTTAATATCGAAATTACCAAATACGCGTTAATGATTGCCTATTCGAATGCATATGTTAGGAAATCGGAAAGTTATCGTGGGTGAAAATAGGACAAGAGCGGTGGTGTTCATTACGGTTTCCAAGAAAAAGTGCTCGGGAATTTGGCATTTGGATGCAATAAGTGGAAGAAGAAAAATTGTTGTGGGGTTTGCGTTGGTTGAATGACGGAAAGACCGTAAATGTTTTTGGAACGGGAAAATTGATTTGAATGTGAATAAATGAGTGTCAAGTGAAAAAGAAAAATCCGCAATTGATTTATGCTTTGAAAATGGAGAGTTTTCTTTGCGGTTCTTCGTGCTGCTTCTGCGAGGTGTTGGCGATCGCGGAAAAGTTGGTGGTGCGTTGCTGCTGAAGCGTGTGCGCGACAAAGAAAAGCGTGTTTGCATCTTCCGTACAACAAAAACGAACGTTGTTGTTCAGCAGCGGAAAAAGAAAAACTTGGCGCTCGTTGTGCGCAAGTGACGTACGAAAGTAAAATTGGAGATTGCTAGTCGGCCTTGGGTTTTCCTGCTCGCGCGGAAAACTGCTCAAGTGCAAGATAGTGTTGTGTGCGCCGGGAAAGCAGGAAATTCGCGTGGATCATTTCTCGTGAATATCACGGACTGTCTTGTGGAAACACGTCATCGCGGACGAAACTCTGGGAATAATTTTATTACCGGAAAAACTAACGAGGATTAGTTATTTCTATCCGTTTTAGTTATTTATTTCCACCCGACAAATAGTGCTCAGTGCAAGATTGCGGGACGTGAAATTTTAGTTTGTTTGATCTCAACTGTTACAAATTTTCGGTCGTCAGCAGACAACAAAGGGAAGTTATTCGTCAAGATAACGGGAAAGCCAAAACGAAAACAGTTTCAGTTTTGCCTGCTCGTGGAAGTAAATTTGTTGGGACTGTGCTGCAAGAGAGGGGGAAAATATTCTAGCGAAGAAACTCAAAGCCCGGATTTAAACATTTTTTTTTTCGCGCGTCACTTGTACTGATCCATGCGCGCCAGAAAGTTTTAATGTGTTTCGTGCTGAATTTTTCACGAATTCAACCAAGAAGCCGAAAAGGAAATTCTAAAGAAAAACGTTTTAATTTGCATGAATCTCGTTATCACGTGTGCGTTTTAGCATTTACCAAAAGAAAAAAAAAAGAAGAAGAAAAGTTGACAACGAAAATATTCCAGAAATATCGCGAGTGCTTTTAACTAATTTGCTATGCAGTATTATAACTTTACAGGACTTACTCACCTCGTCAACGAGCGCTCGTCGTCGGAAAAGGTTGGGTAAGTTCCCCTATTGTTTCATTTTTACATATATACCAATTGTTTCATTTTTACATATATACCAATTGTTTCATTTTTTATATATACCAATTGTTTCATTTTTTTTATATATACCAATTGTTTCTTTTTATTCAATTTATTCAATTAAGTGGGGTAATCTTTAATATATACTGCAAATACTAATTATATCAATATTAAAAAATGTTTTAATATATACACTGAATAATTTTTGTTGAACTATTTTGATTTCTTTGCTTTGTATTTACGAGAAATCAATGAAATTAAATAAAATGATGAATTAAACGGTAAAAATCGGTCTTTCCCTTCCGGTCTTTTCCAATCGGGTATAGGACCCGGTACGGTG
Organism: Odontomyia ornata; assembly: GCA_963969285.1. NCBI lineage: Eukaryota > Metazoa > Arthropoda > Insecta > Diptera > Stratiomyidae > Odontomyia > Odontomyia ornata. The sequence goes on along the minus strand of OZ017740.1, from coordinate 27,336,780 downwards.
GCAGGCTTCCACCCCAAAATATGAGCCAGCCACCGGGTACTTAAAAATTTTTCTGTTTCAGGAGACTTAATGGGTTGAGTGGCCCAAGCCAAGTGCCTTTTTATGGCATAGAGTTATGCAATTCAATTGTATAATTCTATGACATAAATTGGTCACCGGGGTACTCCCCTTCTGATGGGAAAGCTCATATAATTCAAGTTGTATGAGTTTTCCACTCAGAAGAGGAATACCTGGCCACTTCAACGATTTAACATTGGATTTATTCCGGTTGGGTGGGCATGAAGGGGCTCCACCACCACCCGGTTGCCCCTCTTTCATTTGTGGGCCCTGAATGTATTTGGGTAAGGACGAGGTCACCCCCAAATTAGTCTTTCTTGTCAGGTTGCACTTGTTCTCGCAACAAGTCGTAATTCCTTCGTGGAGGTTATCTACTGATTTGCGACTTCGGTCGTCCTCTCGAACTCTGCAAGCAATTCGTGAATGCGAAATGTTTTGTAGTGAGTCCTCGTGCCGGGGAAACGAACCCGCCCCACGACACCGCAATGCTAGCCTGCCAGCGCATTCACGCGTCTCCGGACGAGGGCATTCTCGGCAGGAATCAACACCTTCCTCTGCCGAGGCAGCAGAACATCGCTGCGGTCCTTCACGGACATATGAAAATCTTTTATTCACTACAAAGCTGTTTCTTTTTTTGGTTTTCACATTTACCAACTTGGTATTGATACGTACGCAACGTCCGCTTCTTCAAGACTTCATAATTTTATTTTTTTCATAACATATTAAAAAATCGGAATGTCGTTTTATGTGCGCACGTTTCTCTTAAATTTTTTTTTTTTTATAAATTAAAAATTTTTTTAATAAAAAATTAAATAGAATTAATATTTACGATAATATAGATAAAAGCTTTCAATATCAAAAATTTATAAAAAAATAAACGGGCACTCACCCACATCCTTGCCGGGCGCCGGCTGATGATGTGATGGTTTCACATTGATCGATGCTATTAACTTCAAATAGAAATACAAGTTTATAATACGCACTTATAGCCCGCATAACTACTTACTACATGCCAGACACTATCTTTACAGTAAGAAAATCTATTTGGACTATATTAAGAAGCTGATTTTACACTTGGACATGCTTTACCGAGTTTCAAAAGTTTTAGATGATTTTGAGTTTTGTGTATTTTGGTGAGAAGGCAATGCGAACGTGGTAAACTGTGTAATGAGTTAAAGTATTGGATAAAAGCAAGAGAAACCTAATCATTAAACAGAAAACTGGACACCCTCCGCCTTCTTGCCTCTTTCGTCTCAAAAGCGAAGAAGACTGCGTGCACAATACTAAACGACTCGAAACCAAACTCCCTAAAGTAAGCCGCAAAGTACTGACAATCCGTTCCTATTTCTCCCAGTTCCGCTGTCCTCAGCACTGGTTGCGCCACATCAATTTCTCGGTCATAGAAAATTGACAACTTTTCCAACTTGGTACTGCTGTATTTAGCCGTTAGTGCGACATTATGATTTTTGTCATTGCCCAGAACTTCATCAAGAAATTTCCAATGCACTTTTTTAATACTTCAGGGGCTTGTACTCTAAAGGTATTATTTTATCGTTCCGTCCACAATCGGAAATAAGTCCTAGCAGTGCATTTGCCTTAATCGTCAACGAATACTGGCTTCTTCCAGTGAACTGTTATATGCGTCACAAGTAACCGCTAAGTTAGTTTTGGTGCCGACGAACATTGTTTTCGCTACAAGAAATGAACTCTTTGACACAAACCAAAAATACATTCCACCTCACATTTCACCCAAGTAATCATCTTGCCAAAGTATACTCGTTTCAAGTTTATTTCTTTGATTACTGGATAATACCATGGAAAACTCATAATCAAATCTTCCCTGCTCTAAATTTTCATATACGGCAATCTTTTTCAAAAATTATCTCGCGAACACCATCACATCCATGACTATTCCGCTTAAAATTTTTATGGGAAGTGAGGGAACACTTTTTGTTAAGGTTTTGCTCATGGGCAGGTATTGCGGGGGAGAATTGAGTCACATGCACGAGAACACCATCACTGAACTCGTAAATATACTATACGAAACAATCCGTAACTACGGAAAATTTAAGCAGTGTAGGGTTTAATTTGGTTTTTGTATATTCGTGGATTACGATAAACAGTAACTTCCACACATACTCATACAGAAGGCGGTCAAGAAAATTTTGTCGTTTATTGGGTCGTGAAACTGTACGATCCACTGCACTGCAGTTGCCTTTATGGGACTTCACTTTTTAATTCAATTGTAAGAACTTCTCAACACGTATTAACTAAAACGCGATATTAATAACTTCACACGACACCAATTCAAATCGCGAAAAACTTCTCGAATTAAAAGAAAGGGCATATTCAACCAAAATTTCGCCAATTTGCTGTGGTTCTTCACGATCTCCCGTGAACCTCTTTTCTTCTTTTCACGTCGCGACTTGACCGCCGTCAACGTGCATAGCAGACTCCCACGCTCTTCGTAGACCTTACAAACACCTTCCATACATCCATTTACGCTTTCGCAGTCACTACACGGACTAATTTCAGGCCGAATCCCGTGTTGTACATGCAAAACTGTTATGTCTACATTTGCGATGACTGCGCTGCAGCTATTGAATGCATGTAAAAATGCGAGGTGAAGAAGATGCAAGCCACTATGGGATGCATCAGACTACGACTATATAGTCGCATTTCTGTCGCAAGTTACACATGGTTAAATGGAAGCCCGCACACTGCGATTCTCGACAATTTTGTTCAGGTCGGCAGTCGCAGGCATTTGCAATTTTTCCTAAAACCAGTTTAGTAGGTAATCTTTGTGATACTCACGCAAGCGCACATCATTTGGACATTACGCTGACGTGCATGGAAGTTACTTGCATAGCGCACAAATGAGTTAGCGCCTGTGTTCCTGGCAAAGACATACCTTCAAATGAGCATATTAGTTCTGCGCATGCCTGAAGTTTCTTTGCAGATCTTGTCGCAGTGTGTTCGTATTTGCGTCTAAAAATCGCTGGTTACGATAGTAAAATCGCAATGTGGCCGAACCCTAAGAAGTTCAACGATGGCAAATTCGCGTGAAAACGAATTTCCTTGTTTCGGGTTGTACACGCAAAATCGTATGCGACGTCGATTGACGTTATGTTCACGTTGCATGTAAAAATGCTGATCAGACGAGTTATTCACTAATGTAAAGTTCAGCCTCCGTGCGGTATGACAAAAACTCACAGAACTTGATGGGCAATTCAGGGAGACGGCACTTTTCGACTAATAAACTTCGCACGGTTGCGTGCTTCAAGGTCGTAAAAGGTAGAAATGTAGGTAGACCCAAAGACTCTTGTCAAAGTGAAGAGGACGCAAGCCACTAAAAGGTTCAACGATGGCAATATCGCGTGAATTACGTATTCTCGATTACTCCAAGTAAAAAAAAAACAGAATTTCTAGGCATGAATCTATCTTTATTGATTAACTATAACGAACTGATGACAATGCATTCTTACTCGTATTTATAACATGAAAAATATGTGCAAAATGTTAAACTAATTTCTAGATTTACTGTGAAATTATTATTGATGATGGTGCAGCACGTGTATAAGTGATTACCTTTGGTTGTATGAAATTGATGATGGTATGATATTGATATTGACGACGTAACTCCTCCCCCCTAAGAGAGCGTGAGCTAGATCATAGTATACTCAACTAGTAACCACACTCCATCAACCCTCCGGAAAAATTCGAACACAATCCGAGCAGCGAGCCATAAATCTTCGGTAGCAGGTAGATGGTAAACGCTGATGCGAGGAATGGCGCGAATATAAACATATGCTTCGATGAGAGATTTCAGGGCTACCAGAGCTAAAAAATCAATAACATTGCAGAAAAACAAATTCGTTCCATGCAATCTTTTAGTTTTTTATTAGGATTTGGCAGCACTCCTATGTTCTGAAATGCGTAAAAGAACACGTGTGTCGGAAATTTTATTTGCATTTTGCTTTGTTTCTTGAGCGCGCGAAACATGGGATCAGCTTTCATGCCCCGGATCAGCTGACGTGCCCCTGGGAAAATTAAAAAAGTGTGCAACACAGGGTAAATGAAAGGTGTGGCTACTATTTGAGTATACTATGAGCTAGATGAACTTTGGTTCATCTGGAGCAGGACCCGGGTCTCCGTGCTGGTCATGATTTGTATGTGCTGATGATTATGATGGCACTTAGCAGGATCCCGGAAACTGGGGAAATGCAATTTCAAACGTAGCTGAGAATTTTTAATAGTTGGAAGTAGCCTTCGTCCGGGAATTTGTATCTAGTTAGTGGATCAAGTTGGATATCTTTTAGAGTGTCGGTAGTATTAATCTCAATTGATGTTATAGGGAAGTTGACTATGTTGTCCCAGAAGATACTGCTTTCGCTGTTGTATGTGCTTTCATTTATTGAAATCGAAGTGTATTAGTGTAGCTCCAGTGATTGTTCTGTTTGAGATTCCGCAAGTTGTTTCCAGTTTGGTTTCGGGAATGTTGAATGCGAGGATATAATATGGTTTGGGTTGTGATATTTCTGGTACTACTGAAGCGCTCTCGTATTGGCAGGAAGCTGGCATGCCGTTCATGATGTTTGCTATGCACCTGGAATTTCTCGACTCTTGCTGATTAGTTTCTTTCTTGCAGTAATATGTTCCCTCGATTTTTGGGCGTCTTCTGTCAAAAAATTGAACACTTTGGGTTTCTAGGATGACTTAGGATTTTGTAATAATCTTTGCCTTCTGCCGAGGAAGAGGTATGATGTGAAAAAATGGGTAGGGGACGTTAGATAGGATTGGAATTTGTATGTTAAATATTATATTCGAATTGTTTTAGTAAGTTTGAAGATTAAGAAGTTCATAAATATTTTCATTTGATTCGATTTCTACTGATTGGCTTTGGAGGATTCTGGATATTTCCGTTATTTCTGTCGGGCTTAAAAATTTGTTTTGAAATTATTTTCAGTCAGGCAATTATTATAGCTTCAGCTATGTCAGAGAGATGATTGTTCAGTTGGTCGATATTGTAATTAATTTGGTTTAGATATTGGATATGGATTATAGAATCGTGGTCCCTCTTAATTTTATTTTGTGACTGCACTAGATATTTGTTAATAATTTCTGTGTGGCTATTGATGTGATATGTAATATTATCAAATCACTCCATCATGAGTTGGTTCAATTTAGTTTGTCTAACGATCATGGTTCCCAAGTTCGATTGATTCAACATTAGCTTTTCGATATCCTGGTTTACCTGTACCGCGTCGACAGCGTCCATGTTACAAGTAATACCCTTTATTATCGAGCCAAGTCCGTTAATTTGTCCCCTTTTCGGTCGAAGTCTGGGCAACAGTGTTTGCAATTTGTATGCTAGCTACTACGTTTTTAATTTTGTAACATTTAGTGTGTCTGTTGCTTCAGGTGTTTTGTCGAACTTATTGATTGAGTCTATAATGTTGCCAATAGCTTCCTCGTAGTTTTAAGTTTTACGATATGAATTAGGTTTTGGTATGTGATAATACTTCTACTCATTCCTAGTCGTAGCGGTAGAAGTCCCTGGTAATTGCCCAGCGTTTGTATTTGTATTCTCTGTCCTTGAGTTGTCAATATTACCCTAAAATTTACGTCTTCGTTTAATCTTGGATTTATGTAGTTTTGGTTTCTAGTGGTGATTAATGTAACTTTCATGTCCTTCTTTACTTTATACTTAATGAACCTGGATCCGAAATAGAGTTTCGTTTTCTTTGAGAATTGGTGGAACTGTCCTGGTTTCATTTAGTTTGCCTAAATTATTTTTTACAAGTTCATCGACCCTATTTTTATTTTCTGGATAAATCTGTGATCTGAATTCGTTTAACTTTTTGAGGTAGGCGTGTTGGGTATTGAAGGAGAATATTTCGTAAATTTTCTAGTGGAATGTAAAGCGTTATTGTAGGTAATAATGGCCTCGTTTAGTATGTCCTCGTGGTCAAAGTCTAGATTTTATTTCTTATGTTTCTCTAAAATAATCCTGTACGTCTCGGTAAGAGTAGAGTGCCACCTTTCCCCATAAGCATTGCTGCTGGATTGTTGATATGATGTGTAATGGACCTTGTTATTGTATTGTTTGTAGAAGTCCATCATCTCAGTGCCTTGATCTGTAACTAATATTTTGGGGATGCCGTGCAGGCTAATGAAGTGTCGAAGTGACTTTCTGATGTTAGTACTGTTCTTTGTATCTAGTGTATATGCGGCGGCGAATTATGAGAAACGATCTATGATGGTCAAGATACGTTTACAATTGATGGGGTAGACGTCCGTGTACAAACTATCCAGAGGTTTTTGCGGGCTTTCAGAAATTGGAAATTCTACTTTGGGAGGGTTCCTGTCATACTTTTGAATCTGACAGGTGTCGCAATTGTTTATTATTTTTGTCACTTTATCTTTAAGATGAGGAAAGTAATTATCCCTCTTGAGATGTTGGACTGTTTCGTTTATATCCCGGTGATTACTATTTGTGTGGTAATCATTTATTACTTTATCTTGTTCGTCTACATCTGTTATTTCTTTAAGCATTTCCATGCATTGGATTAACTCAAAAATTCGTGGTTCAGAGAAAAATTTTGAGTAAACGGGTTGGATTATGCCGAAAATTTTGTCGGTGGTGTATATTGCGTTAATTTTGTTTGGGGCAAGAATTCTTTCGAGAAGTTCTTTAATATTGCTTTCGTTAAAATCATGCATGCATATAGTACGTCTCTGTCTATTGTTGAATGGCATTTCTAAAGACGTTTGTGGTGTCCTAGTGGTCTTTTCGGAAATATTTTGTAGGGTGAATTCGTTTTACGGTCGCTCGGAAATAGGAATACCATCCTTTAAATTTTCCTGTGCGGAGTGTAAGGTTGAACCGTTTTCGCTCTGCAGTGATGTGTTGGTAATTCTTCCAAGGGTTTCGGTGATATTAAGCTCAAATTGTTCGTTTCAAGCTGTACCTGGGAGTTTAATCCTACTTAAGGCATCCGCAGTTAAGTTTTGATTACCCTTTTTATAAACCACTTGATAATCTTCTTATCTGAGACGCCATCTTACCAATTTAGAGTAAGGCTCTTTCAGACTCATAAGGTAAGTCAGTGGTTTGTGGTCGGTTACTATTTGGATTTTCCGTCCGAATACGTAGGGTCTAAAATACTTCACAACCCAAACGATTGCCAACAACTCTTTTTCTATTGTGAAATAGTTAATTTCAGTGTCGGTCAGAGTTCAACGGGCATAGCAAATAGGTTTATCGCTACCTATCGTACCCTGGGATAGCACTGCACCAATCGAATAATTACTGGCGTCCGTGGTTAGAATGAAGGGTTTGTTAAAATCCGGATACTGTAATATCGGATCATTCATAAGAAGGTCTTTACATAATTCGAAAGCCTTAATATATTTGTCAGTCAGCTGGACAGTACGACCCCTTTTTAGGCACTCAATGAGCGGTTTTGTCAGTTTGGTGAAGTCCTTAATGAACTTTTGGTAGTATCCCACTAAACCAAGGAACGATTTTATCTCCTTCTGTTTTCGGGGGATTGGGAAATCTCGTATTGCCTGTGCCTTGTCAGGATTTGGTTTCACTCTATCTGCTATGTGGCCTAGAAAAGCAATTTCCGTATGAAGAAACTCCGATTTATCGAGTTGAACCTTAAAATTTGCCCCACGTAATTTTTGGAATACTTTTCTCATATTTTCTCCGTGTTCCTGAAGAGAAGTCGAGAATATAATAATGACGTCCAAATATACCAAACATATCTTCCCTTGTAGGTCTCGGAGTATATTATCCATGACCCTTTGGAATGTTGATGGGGCGTTTTTAACCCAAAAGGCGTCCTGACATATTCATAATGGCCCCTATCCACGGTAAAGGCTGTTTTCTTGATATCTTTCGGGTCCATTTCAATTTGATGAAATCCACTGGCAAGGTCTATAGTAGAAAAGTATAGACTGTTGCCAAATTTTTCAAGTATATCATTTATATTTGGTAGTGGATAGTGATCAGTTATCGTTTTCTCGTTCAGTTTCCGATAATCGATGACTAATCTCCATTTCTGTATCCCACTTGCATCCCTTTTTTGGGGACTACCCAAATTTGGGCACTCCACGGGGAATAGCTGGGTTTGATGATTCCTTGGTTGAGCATGTCAGTGATTTGCCTCTTCACTTCATCTTTAATCTCTATGAACGTATGGATACCGATAGGACTTGTATAAATAGGTATGTCGTCCGTGGTTGAAATATTATGCTTGATTTTGTTTGTGAAACTAAGTTTCTGTCCTTCTCGGAAAAAAATATCGTCGTATTCTCGAAATATTTTTTTAAGATTAGGTCTTTTTCCTCTTGGCTTAGGTGGTCGACACGAATCAATTGGGTAACATCTTGGGGTGTCATAATGCAATCCACTTCAGGAGTGCAATCGATATTGCAATTAAAAATTTCATCAAATTTTGCAGGGAAAAATTCAAAGACTTTTAATGGTTGTTACAGAAAGAGTAGTTTGTCATCTTCGGTCCGATAAGTTACAGCTAGAAGGCTAAACCAGTCTTTGGCCTTGTATATTCCCACCGAAATAAGAAGGCCAGGTGCAATTTCAGTATTTGGTATGTACAGTCGTGCCATAAGTTCTGTCCCTCTTATAAGTGCGTCATGTAAAAATATTTTAAGTGGTGCTGTTTAGTTTGTTTAGATGATAAAGCTTTAGAAATTCATCAAGTCATTTCAACACAATACGTCTAACAGTAAACATGGAGTGGGGTATTAAAGAGAATCGTATTGCAGTGATCGCGTTACACAAGTATAAGAAAACACCTAAGGAGATTTTTGACATCTTAAAACCTTTAAAAATAACTTCGAAATTTGTTTATTGCTCTATGAAGCGATACAATGAGACGTCCTCTTTCGATGACAGCCCAAGAAGTGGTCGCCAACGTGTCACAAGAATGAAAGCAGCCACTAAAGCTGTAGCTGAGAGAATTCGCAGAAATCCTCTCCGCAAGCAAAAAATCATGGCACGGGAGATGAAAATCCCGCGACGGACCATGTCTCACATCATAAAGGAAGACCTTCGGCTTGGTGCTTATCGAAGAACTACCGGTCAGCGTTTGACAGTGGCTTTACGTCACATCAGGGCAGCAAGATGAAAAACGTTATTCGAACGACACGCAAGTGGTAGTTACCGCCAAATTCTTTTTACGGATGAAAACATGTTCACTGTGGAAGAGAAATTTAATAGCCAAAATGATAGAGTTCACGCTCACAGCTCTCGAAAAGCTGCTGAGAAAATTTCAAAAGTACAAAGAGGACATCACCTAGCATCTGTGATGGTTTGGTGGGGAGTGGCGTACGATGGCGTTACTCGCTGGCATTTCTGCGAACAGGGGGTCAAAACTCGGGCAGCTAGTTACCAAAATGACATTTTAGAACAGGTAGTTAGGCCTTTAAGTGATACCATGTTCGCGAGAAAGCACTGGATACTTCAGCAAGATTCAGCACCCACACACAAGGCTAAGACAACACAGCGCTGGCTGGCAGCTAATTTACCGGAGTTTATTGCTGCTGAAGATTGGCCTTCGGGAAACCCAGACCTAAACCCTTTGGATTACCGTTTATGGAACATTTTAGAGGAGAGGGTCTGCGCTAAACCTCATCGAAATATTGAGGCATTAAAAAATGATTTGGTGAAAACAGCAGCCTCGATACCTTTAGAAGTGGTTCGTGCAGCGATAGACGAGTGGCCGGAACGTTTAAAAAAGTGTGTGAAAGCAAAAGGTGGACACTTTGAATGATTTTTATATTTTTACAATTGTTTGGTAAGTGTTAAATAAAATGAGCACACATCCTTGTATTTTATTCATTTTGCCTTTAAATTAGACGCATTTACATTAGGGACAGAATTTCTGGCACGACTTCACCTTCCCGAATGTCAACAGGACGTCACCTTCCCGAATGTCAACAGGAAGCTTCGCTATCTATTTTGATTTAAAAAGGGTTTTGTACTTATTAGAAATTTTATTTGGTTTGAACTTTAGAGGAATTATAGCCTAGTCAGTATTTAAAGTTTTATTTGCCCGATCAACTTTAGCCTTCAGTTTCGTTAATGTCTCTAAGCCTAGTACACCATCAAAGTATAGGTGAAATTTGAAAATTAGGAATTTTATTTCACCTGGTTGCCGAAATTCAGAGAAGTTTGGAAGAGTCACCTGCTTATTCAGCATGTGTTGATTTAAGACTGTGTTAATGATGACTGGTTTTGTTATTTTGATGTCCTTCGGGTGAACGAATTCAGGGTTAATGAATGATGTGGAGGCTCCTGTGTTGATTAGGAATTTCAGCTCCCTCCCAAATGGAGAGGATATTTTTACATATGGGAGATTAGATCCGTGCGTATTGATGTCTATGTATCCCGTTGGGATTCTAATGCTTTTAGCCGAAAATTTTTGTCATCAATGTCATGACAATTAGCCTCGGATTATATTTTATTCGCATCGTAGGTGTTCGTATCATAAGGAGGGTTTGATTGGGACTGGTACACTATGTCCTGTTCGTAACTAGCTTCAGCTTCCTGAACATTGTCAATTACGTCAGGTTGTCCGTAATATTAGTATTCGTCCAAGTCCTGTCTATAACTTTCGTTAGGGACCGGTTGAAAATATGTGATATTTCTATTATCCGCAGGGTGTGGTTCTGTATAATTAACGTTGTGCAACTCCTTGAAAGTACACCTCGGAGGACCTGTAGAACGGAAAAAGTTGTTGTTCTAAGGTGGCTGATACTGTGGTTGCCTGTTATGCAAATGTGTGTTACCTGAACTAGTATCCATTGGCTCTGGTCGCGGTAGCGTTGTTCGTTGCGAAGGGAAACCGTAATTATTTGAGTTGAAGTTAAAGCTTGGGGTTTGATTTGGAGGGTTCCTTTGTTGAGATATATTTTGAGATTGAAAAGTTTGGAATGGTCGAAGTACTTGCTGGAATGGCCTTTGAAGTTGAAAAGGTTGTGTTAGACGAGCCATTGTTCGAGGGTGTTAGAAAAATGGTTGATTATGAAGATACATGGGTCGATGTGGACGAAAAATTGGTAACGTATTGTTACAAAGTCGATTTGTTGGGGCTTTCAATGTCGTTTGAACTAAGGGATTCCCTACAAAATCGGCTGGTATTTGCCTGAAGACGTTCAAATTTTCGTGTTCCGCATAAAAGATATTTTGTTCCTGTATGCAGAGAGTCTAGAGTCTAGAGTAGGCTAGAGAGTCCAGTTTTATGGCTCTTATAGTAGCACCAAAGGGTTCGCGAAGCCAAGTCAAAAATGTGTTCAGGCACAGTTCCGAATATAAATCTCTTTTGGCTTTTATGACGTTCTCATCCGACTCTTGAATTAAGACATGATTTATTATTGTAGATAGGAGTTCAATGATTTCACTGTAATATTTTTCTACGGTTTTCTCATTTTCTTTGGTGTTATGTAAGTCCCTTATCAGTGAGGTCGTATTCCTTTTGTCACTGTAATGAAGGGTCAATCTCATTTTGATTTCGTCCCAGTTTAATGAAGTTCCGTACATATTCAGAAATTCATTTGCAGGGCCCTCAATCTTATTGCGTATAGCGCGTAGCAATACCTTGCTATAAGCAGGTGAAATTGAGCCGATAAGTGATAAAATTTCCTCCACATTATCGATAAAATCTCTCAACAGTCTGGGGTTGCTATTGAATTTTGGCAAGTCCTTAACTGTATCAGGGACTCTGAGGGCATTGGAAACCTCGGTGACGGTAGCCATTGCTGAATCAATGACTTGGGAACAACCGAAACTATTAAAATAAATGGGCCGATTTGATAAATTAATCACTTCACTTTCACTGGTATCTCTTGATTCCTCCACCATCACACTTAAATCACTTCTTAAATTTTCTAATGCATCGGTTAAGGGCATGATTCTCAATTTTCCTCTATTTCTGATTTTTGGATATGGTCTTAGTCTAAGTTTATTGTTCAGATATGGCATATGTAAAAAATGTTAATATGAAAGGAAAGGAAATGTGTTCAAATTTATTTGACTTGCATACAAAAATGGCTATCGAGTCCATTATAGATTCCAGGGTTTTCCTCACGATATTCCCCTCGATAAGCCTTCGATGATGATAATCGCTTCCTGAATGCCTAAATTGCCAGTACTTAAATCCTGTACAATTTAACTGTAGGTTCTCCTTTGTTCCACCAAACGGATTAGTTTTCGGAACACAACTAGGTTTTCGCGTATACCCCCGAAAAAATTTATTCAACGCATAGCGCAAAAATCCGCTCAACTGAGCCAATTACGTATTCCCGATTACTGCAAGTTTAAAAAACAGAATTTCTGGGTATAAATCTACCTTTATTGATTAACTATAATGAACTGATGACAATATACTCTTACTCGTATTTATAACATGAAAAATATGCTAATTTCGGAAGTTGCAAAATGTTGAGCTAATTTCTAGATTTACAGTGAAATTATTATTGATGATTATGCAGCACGATTATAGGTGATTGCCCTTGGTCGCATGAAATTAATGATGGTATGACATTGCTATTGACGCCGTAACTCGCGCAATCGAATTTCCTTATAGTTCATGGGCCGCAGCGCGATGGGGGAAGTTTAATATATTTGGGATCACGTTTCTTTCGCAGTGCTTAAGATGCTGCGAACTCAGAAAATTGGTCGAACTATTGAAAGGTTGTTGGTTGTACAAGTCACGACCATTTTTCACTCTTTTCTTTTTTTTCTGAGGGATGGATGATCTTTTTCACCGTTTTCCGTACGAATTCCGTCGTGAAGGGCACTTCCCTAATGGCGGGGATGGCGGGCCAATTTTTACTTTTCCTATGTACACGACAGAAAAATCTTTTTTTTCTTTTTTCCGAAATCCTGCGTTAAGGTTCCCGGTAAGCTGTTTACCCGGTGGCGGAGATGACGCGCACGGTGGTTTCCGACAAAAAAAACGTTTTCGTATGCTCGCGGTTCTCACACGTACTTGCCGGTTCGCTAATTTAAGTCGACTCGCCCTCCGTCCCAGATGTTCCCGACCTTTTCTTCTTTGCATTACCGTGTATACGGTAAATCGCATCAGCCGAGGTCAGCCTAGTTAGCTTGCCTTCCTTGATGTAATACACCGTTGGGGAGTATTGGATCGGTGTTCCCACACTTGAAATTTTATTTGGCAGATTTAAAATTTTAAAAACAAAATTTAACCGAAGTAAAGATAGTTGAAGAAAATTTTAAATTGTATTGTAATAAAAATTAAACCTCATGAACAATGTAAATAAAGGGAAACATTTAAATTTAATATAAAGGAAAATTGATATAACATAACATTGAATAATAATTATAATAATAGGAAAGCAGACTATTTTATAAATTACGATTATGAATGTAAATAATTAAATATGTTTCTAAATCTGCCATTAAATTTCGAATAGGAGATAGGAAGGTTTTTGAGCAGTTTGCTTTTGTGACTGCTCGATTACTACAGTTTTTTTTATTTTTTTATTTGCAATATGATCAAAAAACTCATAGCTGGGATACATCCTAGCTCCTTTTTATCGACAGAAAAATAATACAAAATTTAACCACAATTCCTACTTTCCATAGATATTTTATTATTGATTATATGAAATTGATTTATCTCATCTAACTGTGCAGCTCTTGATTTGGTGAATGAAGGCAATAAAATAGATTATCGCAACATATGGTTGTCTCGTAAACTGTTAGTATTAGTGCAGTCTTATTTGGTTGGCACTCCCTTTGTAAAATATTACATTACGAAATGATTCAGGCAATTTTTCAAAGTTCAAAACATTTATAATAGCTTTCAAATCCTCCTGAAAATTGTTTTTTTTTTGCCAAGAAAATTTTCTGCATTACGCCTCAGACATTGATTACTCGTATGTACGAGTATGTTTGTATGTAGATAAACTCGTATATACAATATATCTCATATGACAAGGGAATCATGGTTCATATATTTCCCTAAAAAAATTCTTATCCAGCAATTCCACAGCGTATTTATCTCTCAGCTTGTCTGTCAATAGCAGGCGTGAATCTTACAAAAATCTCACAAAACTTCTTAATATCCGCATCATCAGAAGGCTTTGTCGTCGCTGGAGTATTCGCAGAGGCCTCAAGCACAGCCAGCAGCAGCAGCTACTCTTAGAAATTCGCCTTAGCAGTTCTTTCACGTTACACTGATGATGATAACTTCTTAGCATAATCGATTGATTCACTTGCCATCAACAATATTCTTGTCGTCCTGGTTCAATGCCGCATTCTTATCGTTTTTAAGCTTTTGTCGCGTCATCGACATTCTATCCGTGCTAGCGTTTCTTTCACTGAGATATATTTTTGCGCGCATCAACAACGTTGGAGATTACCCCCGAAAAGCAACAAAGGCAAATAGGGGGTAGTTTGATCGGAGCAGAGTGCTGGCAATGTAATAATAGGTAAGAGGGTGTGATTTTCTTTTTCGCGTTGATGCTCGTAGGAAAGGATATGACGGAATTTTAATTTATTGCCAATATTTGCCAAGGATGATAAGTATTAAATGGGATGCGAGAATTCATGAAAGATGTTTGTATTTATTTGGCACATTAATTCCGTATCAAAGGAGGATTTGTCTTGTTTGAGGGCCATTAGGTGAAGTTAATGGATAAAAAGTGAATGGGTGAGTTTAAAGTTTATTTGAAAATCTACGAAAGAAAAATTAGGCTTTTGCTAGATTTGAAAAGCTTTTTATTTTGGGATGGCAACACTGATCATGCGGAAAAAGACTTGTCGCTTGTCATCAAGGAGTCGTGGAGTCAAGTCTAAGCTCACGGAGCTTATGTTGTAATAGCAAAGGATTATAAACAATTCTATATATATTTTAACTAGTCTTGTATCATTATCTGCTGAAGAGACAGGACTACAACAATGACGATGCGATCCGAAGTTACGAATTAATTAAAGGTAAACACCATAACCTAGAAAGTGAATTGCAACTTTTACGTGCACGTCTTGTTGAAAGGAATCGCTATGAATGTGGATGCAGTTAAGACGTTAATTACAGCAATGGCGGAGCAGCAAATAAATTCGGATGCTAAGCAAAACAAATTTGCCCAACAAATGGATGAGCGGCGTGTACTACAATCTCGTTGTAGATCAAACAATTGACTCAGCATCAGCCATTGGCAGCCCCAGTTGGAACGTCATGGCACAACAATCTGGCGGATCGTATGGAGATATTTTCGTACAGTGCGGAAGGCGACCTGACATTTGAGTAGTGGTACGCGCTTTATGAGTCCATTTTCGTGACAGCAGCTGCCAAAATGACAAGCTCAGCAAGAGCTTGCCAACTTACAGAGAAATTATCAATATCAGATTACCAAAGTTTCGCAAACCCTATTCTTCCACAGACGAAAGCAACGATTCCCTTCAATGATGCTGTTAAGGAGCTTTTGCGGATTTTTAGTCGTTAGGAATCACAATTATCACTTGGATACAAATGCCTGAAGACTGAAAAAGATGTAAATAAAAGTTTTTCAGAATATGCTGCGCAAGTCAACGTAAGCTGTGAAAAATTCAACATCACAAAGTGCAGTCCAGAAGATTTTAAGGTTCTTATGCTCCTGCAGGGATTGAATAAAAACACAATCGGCCTTGGAGAAATTATTGATAAAATTAGAGCATCTGTAATTGACGGGAGAATGTGCCAGTGCAGAATCAAATGGTAGTGCCAAGCTTAAACTTCACGATTGTGACAACCTTGCAAGTCAGCTGGGTGACTTTAAAGCTGACATGTCCATGGTTTTGTGCACGGAAAGCATATCTAAGAGAAGAAGCTACGACCAGAAGAAAGAGTAAGAATAATGCAGTACACCGACGCTGTAAAAGCAAGATTTCCGTGCCGCAAGTGTGGCGATATCCGTTTTCACAGCGGCTGTCCTTTCCAAGAGAAAGATTGCCCTGGCTGCAGCAGAGTTGGTCACAAAAAAGGATACTGTACATCAGGATCGGCACGACGTCCCAGATGCTGGAGAGATTTCAACGAACGCAAAAGCCTCAAAGTTAAATTGATGGCCACTTCGACGCGAGTTTGTTAAGCCTGCGATTGGCAACATGAAACTTTAATTACAACTTGATACGAGTTTCGATTGGACGATTATCTCTGGGGCGCATTGGAGACTTTTAGGATCACCAACATTAGGCGTATGTGAGGAGCAAGCCGTGAGCGCATAGGGAGACCAAGTGAAGATGCTGGGTAAGTTCAACACACGATTTAAATTGCACGGTAGAGAGAGCAGAGGCATCTGCTACGTGTCGGCATTCAATTTGAATGTGCTTGGAAGCGACTGGATGCAAGCACTTGATTGATGGAACGTGCCTATTGATAAACATAATTGGGCATGTGAACGCACCGTCACTAAACGAGGAGGTGGAGGTGGGGCGATGCAATCAAATCAAGGCATCACTCACACTAAAGGAAGGTGTCAAACCAGTTTTTCGAAATAAGCGGCCAGTCTCATTTGCAACTGCAGCGCCAATAGCCAACCAACTTAAACGGTTGCAACTATTTGGGATTATTAGACCTGTCAATTACTCACTTGGGTATGTTTGCTAACCACTTCATGAGTCAGATAATTAGCGTGCATTGAGTGTGGTCAGGAAAAAATTCCACACGTGATGAGTTACGAATAAAATGTATTGTGATACGGGTATACTCGATATTTAGAATGAGTGTAGAAGAAATTAAAAGAAATTGCATTGAATTATCATGCAATTGGTATTGTCGCGTGTTATGGTTCGCGGCCAATAATTTAAATGTTCCGGGAAAGTGAAAACGCACTGTCTTTTAAATTAAGTTAAAAGAGTTTATTTACTATAAATGCACAATTATTCATTAACTTTTTTCACAATCTAACTTTCACTGTCTATCAATTTTTAATTCCTCCTTTCTGTTACTAAAATCACTTCAAAATCAATCAATATCGCCTTTACATCACGCTCCACTCTATCACAGTTTTACTTTCGTGGTTTTTACTATCGTTGTTGTAATAATCCCCCCAGTCATTCAGCTCGCCTTTATATAGGGTCTCTAGTCATTCAATCCATTCTCGTACATTGGCAAAATACTTGGAATAGTAGAGCAATTCTGAATGGCGCAGTGACGTCAATTTCAGATGTTGATCATGCTTGGTGGATTCTTGTGCTTTCCAGTACATTCGTTTGTTGATCGTGATGTTGTTAATGGTTGCGGAAACAATAGCTCGCAGAATTATTCGCACATGTAACGCTGCCCCCAACTCAGTTCTTTTCGCCCCGAAAAGATGTGTGTGATATACGACGTCTTTGATTCGCTTTGTAACCCGGTATCGCCCCTCCCAATAATGCTGCAACTTCGGAGATCTACCCTTCCGCCGTTGTGGGTTGTATAGCCACACCAAGTCATCTTGCTGGAAGCCAGTAGAATTTGTCTTTAGATCATACCTGGTCTTCATGTGGTCAGTAGCCGAGTCGAGGTTTTTTCAAACTGTCCGATGCATCTGGTTCAACCATTGCCTAAGCTCACTTGCGTACTCCGAGATCGTTTGGGGTTTCTCAAGGGGTGTTCCGAACTTTATATCGGCCGGCAGATGAATTGTCTTTCCGAAAATGACTTTGGCGGGGGCCTGGCACGTCCATGCATGTTCGGCAGCTCTATATGCCGTCAAAAATAGTGGGGTGTGTTGGTCGCAGTCACTTTGGTTCTCGTCAACCATCTTGGCCAGGAGTTTATTGAGTGTGCCGTTGAAACGTTGATGCAGCGGTGTCGTCCTCGTTTTCCGTATTCCCAGCAGCTTGCACATTTCGCCAAAAGCAAGTGACCCAAACTTCCGGCCTTAATCCGAATGGAGTTCACAAGGTACGCCGTACCTACTGACCCAATTTAACACTAGCTGTTCGCCTACGGTAATTGCTTCCTGGTTGAGAATGGGGTAAACCTCGGGCCACTTGCTGAAATGATCGGCCGCATCAAGCGTATATTGATTACCCCATTGGGATTCAGGAAAAGGTCCTGCGATGTCAACAGCAATCCTTTCAAACGGTGCACCCACGTTGTAGGTTTGCATTTGTCCTCTCAGTTGTCCCTCTGGACCTTTGACGGGAGCGCAAACTGTGCATCTGCGACACCAGTCCTCTACGTCTTCTCGTGCGTGGAGCCAGTGGAACCTTTCCCGCAATTTCGCTAAGGTCTTGTTAACACCAAGGTGGCCTCCCGAGAATCCTTCGTGCATCTCCTTAACCAGTTCGTGGATTCGGATTTTGGGAAGTATAGTTTGCATCCTATAGGAGCTACCATCCGCTGTTTCTCATTTCCGCTTGAGTACGCCACCCTCCACCTGAAGAGAGTTCCATTGTACCCAATAACTTTTCAGCGTCGTGCCGTGCATCAAAACACCCTTCCACGCTCCCAGTTGTCTCCTTCCATACGAGCAATGGTCCGATGTCTTCATCGGCTGACTGGGCATTTCGAACCTCCTCCGAAGATCAACCCTCATCGAATTCGGCCGTTATCAATCGCAGATCAACGGTTGGCTCCTTTTCCTCAATCCGTTGGCAATGCTTGCAGTTAGCTGGACATGGACGACAAGATAGGGCATCAGCATTTCCATGAACTCCGCCCTTCCGATGAACAATTTCATAGTCGTATGACCGCAATCTTTCGATCCATCTCGCAACTTGTCCCTCGGGGTTTTTGAATCTAAGCAGCCATTACAGCGCTACATTGTCTATTCGAAGATCAAATTTCTGGCCATATATTTATTTATTTATTCCATCTTACAGACTAAACAATCCAATAACAAAATGGGGCGCAAAGAACAATTACAGCAATATTTAATTAAAAAAGAATAATAAAATGTCGATAATTAAAAGCAGTAGTAAGTCTCTTAGTTTTTTCTTAAATGCTATGTAAGAAGAGGGGGGGGGGGGGAAGGACTAAACTCGAGATTATTATGATTTTGTACGATTCTCAAGATTGGTGAATAGAAATATAAATCAGTTCTAGCATATGGGATAACGAAATAAGAATTCATCCGAGATGAACGACATGTTTGTCGGAAACGCAGCTCAGAAAAAATATTTAACGGGACTTGATGGTAGCAGAGTTTGTACAAAAAACATTGGTCTGAATAAGTTCGCCGGGATATTAGGGATGGAAGAGATAGGAAAGATAAACGACTTTCATAAGGCTGATACGTCAAATTAAATTAAAGGAAAAGAAAGCGCGTGAACTTTCTTTGGACAGTTTCTAAAACAGACACGAGATAGGAATATCGGGGGGACCAGATAACAGAATAGTATCCAAGCAAAAGGCGAACAAGACAAACAAATAGGCGGACAGAAGAAGAGATGCAATCGAATTTATGTACATGTCTAAGGATAAACCCGGAAACTCTAGTGCATCAAATTTGAGTTTTGGATCAAAAGTTACTCCAAGGTCTTTACGACTGAACACATCAGAGAGCAAAGCATCATTTAATATATAATTAAAATTAATAGGAGAGTCCTTAAGAGAAAAAGTCATTTTACGACATTTAGTAGTGTTAAGACATAAATAGTTTGAAGCACACCATTTATTTAGAGCATTCAGTTCATTTAAGAGGAGCTGACAGTCTAAATGGGATTTGACTGCTTGAAATACTTTGAAGTTATCTACAAACAAATCACACGAGGAATTAATTACAAAGAGAAGATCATTTATGAACAACAGAAAGAGAAAAGGCCCAAGAATTGAACCTTGTGGAACGCCAGATGAAGAATAAAAAGGACTAGACGCAGTACCAGAGAGACTTACTCGACAAGGACGACACGATAGATAAGATGACATCCAAGATAGAAGAGCACCTAAGATGCCAAGAGCTTCAAGCTAACGACAAAGAAGTAAATGATTCACAGTGTCAAAGGCCTTGGAGAAATCTGTGTAGATCACATCAACTTGCAGTTGGTTATCCAAAGCTCTTGCAATACTGTTTGTGAACTCCATTAACTCTGGAGCAATAATAGGAGCTAATGAGTTTGAGAGTCGATTATGAGCCAACCGTTCAAGTAACTTTGGAAAGCAGGACAGCAAGGAAATAGGGCGATAATTGGAAACTGACGTAGGATCACCACTTTTAAAAATAGGCACAATATTAGCTGTTTTCCAAGTGTTTGGGATAGTGCCAGTACTCAAACTTAGATTGAAGAGAAGAGATAAAGGAAAACTAAGCGATTAGGCTAACGACTTGACAAATATGTTTGGCAAACCACCCGGCCCAGGGCTGATATTAGGATCAAGAGCATTGATCAAAGCTTCGACCTCAGATGCATCTGTACAAATAAAGGAAATTGGAAAGGGAAGATGATAAGGTAAGACAACAGGATGCACAGCTGCAGCGGGAGAAGAAAAAGTTGAAGAGGAAAATTGGGCAAATAAGTCAGTAACTTCTTGAGGAGAAGAAACCTCTGCACCATTCCAACGGACCTTACTAGCAATGGAAGAAGAGGATTTCAGTGACCTTATATAAGACCAAAAAGGCTTTATATTATTAGCCACAAGAGAGCTATCCAGACTGCTGAAATAAGTCTTCAGAGCATATCTGATCTCTTTCTTGGCAATAGCACGCAGCCTGCTAAAATTACATCTTGCTTCAATAGTGCCGAGTGTTTTAAAGACACGATGTGCCTTATCGTTTGCTAGTAGGGCACTAAGCACTGGCTCTGTAAGCCAAGGCCAATGATTTGCTTTCCGGAATGTCTGAAGAGGCGTATAACAGCGAATAAGATTATAAATATAGATGTAAAATTTATCCAAAGCAGCCTCACAATTTAGGCCTCTAAAGAAATCTAGCCAGTTGACTGAAAGTAATTCTGTATTAATAGCTTCATAATTAGCTTTAAAAAAGTTAAGTTTTGGAGTAGGATGAGGTTTGTTAAATTTAATTTCATTGACTATAAGATCTATAGATACAGGAGGATGGTGCCAATCAGGAGGAACATACGGATGTAAGGCTTGAGATACAGACAAGTAGCTAACTGGAACATTTGATAGAACAAGGTCAAGGAGACGACCATTAGGATTGCGGATATGGTTAAATTGAGAAAAGGAGCAATGAGATAGGATAGATGACAGGGTTATAGAAAAAGGGTCAACTGACGAAATTGAAGGAGTAGTATAGTTTTTCCACTCTAAGTAAATCCCCACAAACTAATATTTTGTTGTGAGGATGCCGCAAAACTAGATAAGAGGATAGATCATCAAAAAACGTCTCATAAACAGTTAAAGGTGAATTACAAGGAATATAAATAGACAAAATCAAGAACTATGTATTATGAGGGAGAGAAATTTTGATAATAACACATTCTGAAGTAGGAGAAAAACAGAAATCAGAACAAGGAGAACTAGGCAGAGCTTTATAGGTACTAGTGGAACTACTTGGTGGCCTCTATTATAGCCAATAGCTCCTTCCTGGTCACGCAGTAGTTCCTCTCATTTTCGAAAGGACTCGACTGCAATACGAGAGGACTCTTTTTTCACCATCGATCTGCTGGGAGAGTACGGCTTCAATCCCACCGTTGTTCACATCGGTGTCAACCACAAAGATTTTTCCGGTTTTGGGATATGCCAGCACGGGTGATTCTCCTTCAAGGTCTCAAAGGCTACCTGGCATTGTTCATTCATGACATATGGACGATTTTTCTCGGTAAGCCGATGGACACACTTAGCTATTTTGGCATAGTCTTTGACGAACTTTGGATAGTAGCTCGCCAGACCCCGAAAACTTCGTAGTTGGCGCTTGTTGTTTGGTGTTGGCTAGCTTTTCACGGCTTCAATTTTCTCAGGGTCTGTTTTGACCCTTTCTGCTGATACGACGTGCTCTAGGTATTTTACTTCAGCTGCGAAAAGGGTACACTTGTCGGGACTAAGTTTCAAGTCGCAATCGGGAGAAAACCTCTTCTAAGTTCCGCACATGCTCTTCAAACGTTCTCCCGATAACAATGATGTCACCAAGGTGCACCAAACAGGTCTTCCAGGTTAAGCCTCGTAACATGTATTCTATCAGACGTTTAAAGGTAGCTGGAGCATTGCAAAGCCCAAATGGCATCACCACGAATTGCCACAATCCAATCCCAACTAAAAATGCGGTCTTCTCTCGGTCCTTGTTGTCGATTTCTCTCTGCCACTCTTAAGATCAAATGCAGAAAACCGTTTTACGTCAGCTGAAGTGTCCATAATGTCCTGGATGCGTTGAAGTGGGTGACTATCTTTTTTAGTGACGTCATTAAGCTGCCTGTAGTCGACACAAAACGACTACTACCATCCTTTTTCTTTACTAGAACTACTGGTGTGACCCATGGACTGACAAAAGGCTCAATCACACCTTGTTTTTCCATGTCCGAGATCAGTGCGCTAACTCCTCCTTGTTTCGCTATAAGAAGCCATCTCGGTGCTTCTCGAATCAGCTTGGCTCCGTGTGCATCTATGACGTACGTTTCCATACTCGTTCGGCCTTGGTCATCCGAGCTTGTTGAGAAGGTGTCACTGAGCTTGGTGACCAGATCAGAAGCTTGCTTGAATCGCTGCCCCAGCAACTTGATCTGCTTCAACATTGTAGACTTGAATTCCCGGGCTTTGTCTGGGTTTTGTCTCTTTTTCCAATGATGGTGGTGAGTAGCTTCCAAAGAGGTGATTGTGGAAACGAGCTGGCAGCTGCCGATGACTTCTCCCACTTTGATGCTTCTGCTGGAGTCGGCGATGTTCTACATCTCACAAGGCTTCATTCTCCAATCAAACTGCGCAATGCCTACATCTTCGTTGGCTCTATCGGATACGATCGGTGGTTTCCAAAATCACCATCAAGCTTGGCCCATACAATGCTCTCGGAAGGTTTCGGTACATCAGTATCGGCACATACTACTACATTCATCTTGGGAATTTGAACGCTGCGATTCTCCACAAATACTTTGACATTCCGCCATTTTAATATCCGTTTGCCCAAATCCAACGTGATTCCATGTGGTCACAAAAAACTCATTCCGAGAATGCAGTCATTCGTAATATTCACGACCAGAAAATTATGGCGGAACGCAAGGTCTCCCAACAGTATCCGGAGGTTGACAACTCCATGGACAAGTGCAGTTTCTCCCGTAGTTGTACATAGTGAGAAACCCTGCCTGTGTGAAATAATTGTTGCCTCACTAGGTCTGGTCAGATAATCGATCGGGTTGCACAAGTGCCGATTGTTATGGTGCAATGTTCTGTGTTAACTTAACCCGGAAAGCATAAGTCTGCTTGGTGATGGTGGTGCTGGGGACTTCGATCCTCCAAACCAATCTCTGCCCCTCGAAGTTGGCTCTTACATGTATTTCGACCCCTCAGTTTGAAGGGCTTCCATTCTGGGCTCCTGACTCGGTCTAGATCTTCTCCTAGCTGCACACCCAGGACAATAGGTCGGTTTTCTTCGTTTCTTTCAGTCTCTTTACAGGTGCCCCTTCTCACCGCAATTCCAGCATCTAGGTGCACGATTTACCTGTGGCTCTTACTCAATTTCCACGCGCTCACACCTGCACTCCCCTGTCCCTACTTTGCAAGCCCGGGCAGTGGCACGAGTCACATTTTTCGCTGCCTCAAAGTTCAGACTATAAGCTAATGCGTCCTTAACCGTTTGCTAGACGCATGGCTTGTTGCAATTTCTGGTACTTTAATGCACTGATGAATGCTTCTGTTGTGGCGTCATCTTGATGTTTTGTGTCGTAAGCTGGGTAAGCCAAAAGTACAAGTCGCTCAATGCCTTGGGCTGTTGTAGGGTTTCACCGATAAATTAGCTTCAGATGATCGTCTCTATAACGCATGTCAAGAGCATTCATTATAGCAGCTGAGTTTGAGTCAACAAAAGGTCGGGAGCTGGGCCTCTCAGTTGGTCGTTGCTACTTATTCTAGTGATTTCTCCTAGCGGTGGCTTTAAGCTGGGCTTTGTAAATACTCCAGACCGTTTGTCCGTTGAATATTGGTACTTTCATAATTCTGGATGTGCTTTGCACTGCGGATATAAGCGGGACTGGTGAGGTGGTTGCTACTTCCTTTGCTGCTTCCAATTTCTTGTTCATTTTCGCCATCTCATGGTTGATTCTCTCCTTGAACTGGTAAACCTTTTTTTCGACGCATTTAATTTGGCTGTTCAGACTACCGAGCTCCGCTTTTATTTCGGTTGACTATTTTTCAAATTTGCCTTCAAATCAGTTGACTGTTTCCCCAGCTTCTGTGTGATGTCTGCCTTGATTTTGAATACTTGTTATCGCTGCTCTTGTTGCAGCAGCATAAACATTTGCATCAGTGCATTTTCTGGTTCCTTTGATTTTGTTGTTTCTGTTTCTCAACCTCCTACACCTTTTTTTGCATCTGAAGGCTCACCCGAATCCAGATACACGCCTTCCGATCCAATCGCGTCACGCAAGTGTACAATCAGTATGGCCTTTGTACCTTGCGTAGCCAGATTTCGCTGTTCCAACTCTTCTTTAAGCTCCAATATGCTCAATTTATTAATTTTTAAATGGAAACTTCCTGGCATTTTTATTGTTTCGGTTTTTTACCACCAATTTCCACGTTAAATTTTACTATTGCGCATTTTAAAAAGTTTTAAAAGTTTTCACTTTCAAAATTTTCTTTCTCACTTATGACACCACTGTCGCGTGTGTTCGCGGCTGATAAGTTTATTGTCCCGGGAAAGTGAAAACCCACTGTCTTTGAGCTTCTTTACTAAGAATACGTAGTAATTAACTTCACTATTTTACAAAGCGCATTTAAATTTATTCACTTGTCTATCAATTCATGTTTCAACTGTCATCAAATATATCATGTAAATCTTTTATTTCACTACCAATCAATATCGCCTTCGAATCGCGTTCCACTTTTATCGCTGGTTTTAGTATCGCAGTTTTAAGTATCGCAGTTTTTAATACCGCAGTTTTTACTACAACTCTATCCTCCGTTCATTCAGCTCGGCTTTATATAGGGTCTCTAGTCATTCAATCCACTTCTCGTATATTGGCGAATATTCTAACGAAAACTGCCTGAGATATTCGAGAAATTCTGAATACCCGCAGTGACGTCACTTGTTTACTTTCAGATATTGATCATGGATCTACTTGGTCCATTCTTGTACTTTCGAGTACATGCTTTTGACATCATTTGTTTACTTTTCTTGGTTACTTCTTTTCAATCGATTTTGATCGTAATGTAATTAACAGTAACGATAGTAGTTCGCAAAATTGTGAGCACATGTAACAATATCTGCGAGGTGTGACAAGTAAGTAACTGATTCCTTGAAAACCTTTTATTTTAAAATTATTCTACAACTCTGCCATCCCTTTCAAAGTAGTCCCCTTGGGCAGCTATACAAGATTCCAGTGCGCTTCCCATGCTTCGTAACATTTCTGGAACACTTCGACTGGGATGTCCGTGAGTTCCCTCGTCACGGCCGCTTGGATGTCCGTAATCAACTCAAAATGGGTTCCTTTGACCACCGATTTTGTTCTAGGGCACAGCACACAAAGTAACTCAGTCAAGCAGCGTGGAATCGTTTTCCACTTGTTCCAAACAGTTTTCTGCGACAGTCATTCGATGGTGCTTTTGCTCCTCAGAAAGGGTCTCTGGAACCATCTTCGCGCACAACTTTTTCATCCCAAAATCGTCGGTTAAAATTTGTCTGACTGTTTCACGGTTCATGCCCAGTTCCAAGGCCAATATTCGAACTGTTAATCGCCGATCTTCACGGATTAGGGCCCGCAATAGCTGCGGATTCGCGTCAGTCCACACCTCGACTGGTCTTCCGCTCCGCACCTCGTCTCCCACTCTTTCACGCCCCTCCTTAAACTCCTTATGCCCTCGGAACACCTGGGCACGACTTAGAGCACTATCATCATGCACTTTTACAATTTTAGCCTACATTCCCGAAGCTTTTTCGCCCAATCTGGCGCAGAATGTTATCGCGACGTGTTGCTCTTGATTTCGTTTCTCCATTTTCGTGACGAGGACCACCAACAGGCGTCTATTCAACACGACACAGCAGGCAAACCAAACAAGCTGGAGCAATAGTAAATATATCAATGGAGAGGGGAAGGATCCTGGGGAAGAGGAAGGCAATTTCAAGGTCGCAGCTTTACCACAAACGCGGCAATAAAATCAATCTCATTACTTAATTGTCACACTTCGTACAACAGAGTTTCCAACAATTTTTTTTATCGCTTTTTCAATAATTTTCCAGTAGTTCTCATTAAATAACTTCCATCAGACCAATTACTGGAACGTCTTTTACAATACATCAAAAACAGACATTCCTTCAGCAACAGATTTACCATTAATTACCTTGCTCTTTCAGTACATTCACCTGACTTTTGCACACAATAGTCTGTTTAGTGGGCCATGTGCAAATTGAATCTTGTTTCAATTAAATTCAAGTGCTATCCTTTTCAATTCGCTTTCTCCGCATGAACCTTAACTTCTACCTCCAGCAACGTTCCTAATTTAGAATGGGGGGTTCTGTACACGCACCTTGGATTGAAATCTCTTACTCGTATGATGTTCAAGATCTTAAATCTCATTTTCGAAATTCCTTTCCCGCACGCCCATAAGATTCACCTCATAAACTGTGAACGTATCTTATGTCACATTTGGAGACTGCGAATCGATTAAATCCTTATGGATTTCAGTTGTCTGTTGCCATTGAAATAGGTTGGAGGTTTCGCCATTATTACTCACTGGCTGGTGGACATGTGTAAGATATGTATTTTCATGTTGCGAACCAATCACGATGGGCTCATGGGTCCTGTCAATCAGTTCACTTTTATCATCACACATGCATGATTGAACTTATATGTAGTCACCAAATTGAACGTGAATCTACTGCTGAGAGACTCAAGTGAAAATGTTCGGAAGGGTATGTGTCTTGTAGGCGTTGAAAGCCATACTTGAGTTAACAAAGCTTGGGATTTGGACTCCTCTGGTAAAGTTCTCCTAATTTCACAAGAATCACAGTGTGCGATATTCAATAAAGGACTTAATCTTCCTACTGATGAAAATACTGTACATAAACGTAGTACTAGAACTCCCTCTCAATCAGCAAGGCAGTGGTATGAACTTACATACAATCTTTTTCCAACAGCTTTCCTAAAAATCTTCTAACTCGAAGTGGATTCACATAAAATCCGTTTGCTGTGTCACTTTGAATCATGCGTTACACCAACAACGTGATCTGGAACATGTGTTGCGAATGATATGAACAGATTTCCGATGTAATCTGCGGAAAATCAACAGTAAATGAACCAACAACAGCTTCTGCGTTTCTGATATGGAAAGTCATGTATCAAGAGGATATAGCAACATCTAAAGAACATTAACTCGTATCTTTCACGTACATGTTTCAACGAAAGGTGACTTTCTTATTCGAATCGTAAACGATGACATTTTTTCCAGTTATACATCATCACATCGATATGGAAACTCTTGACAACGATTTATCACACTTATATGCAAATTTAAGGATCCACTGACTTTCCCTGAAGATAAACATGTACATACTCGTACGAGTGTATTAATCATTTTCTTCCGTTTCTTATCTTGACGGGTTCCTGTTGCAGATACTTAACGGTAGTGGACTGTAAAGGATGAACAATTTTCTGTTTAAATAATACTAGGCGTTAATAGCTTCATTGATTGATTGTTTCATAATCATTTGGTGTAACACAATCCTTTTTGTAGATTTGTACTTTGGACAAGAATACAATTCATGAAAATCATCTTCGAATCTGCATATTTAAAACCCCCTACAAAAGAAATTTATGTATTTTACTTCCACGAATAATGATGAAAATATGGCCGCCAATGCAGCTAGGGAAAAGATGAGGTAGTTAGAAATTCTGGTGATCCGATGCAAAAGGTTATCCGGGCAAAAGCATTTCGTCTGTGACGTGGTGGTTACTCTTCTTGCTTATCAGTATGATCGTTCTGCATTGACTTCAGGAGAAGGGGTACAGATGGAACGTAATCAGGAGCGTGTCTAGATAGATGGGAGATGGCTAAGGACGTCATAACGGTAAGTCCTGTATAGTGTTCTCGTAAGGCAAGATTATATTTTTGAAAAATTGTATTGATGTTGAAAACAAATGCGCTCAAATTTCTTGTCTTGTTTTCGTGTTTCTTTTTAGCTCCAAGGTCTTGTTTTGTATTGGTTACTCTTGATCTTCCCTTGAAAAATCTTGATTTTTGAGTACTAGTTATGAAACCCGATTGAGTTATTCATTAACTACTGCACATCATCCATTCAAGGGCAATAATATTGTATTAATTCAAGGGCAATAATATTGTATTAACAAAACAGTATGATATTGACAATAATATTTATCATGCAAGGCGAAAATTTAAGTACTGACGGTTGATAATGACATGACACTAATGATCGCCAGATATCTTTATATATATAAATATATATAAATATATATATCACGCTTAGCGAATACATAATCGAAAATGTGAGCGAACTTGTGTATAATCTTTGTACTTACCACTTGTTAATACCCACTCGACCAGCTGCGAGAATCTTAATTTAGTTTAAATTTTAATTTCGTTAAATTCAGTTGATTAATGTGGCTTTAACTTAATTTTGTAAATTTGTAAATTCAATTAAAAACATCGGTTAATTTCGATGTACAATTAATTTTGTCACCTTATGTGGCTCTAAAATTTTTGGAAGCCACTGTATGCTAAGTTAAAATTTCTTAGCTGACGTGCATGAGTCAGCAAAATATTGTTCAGATCTTATCTTGTGTCTCAGACATCATGCAATGTGAATCCCCACATCAGACGCGAGCATCAGCGGTTTCCGTACGAGAGACGCTTATGAACGCTCAAGAGTCAGTGTTTTCTTGCATGAGAACTGCTGACGCTTGTCTGAAAATAAACGCTAATGTATTCAGTTTTAATGAAACTCGAAGATTATCTGACGTATAAAATGTATACAATTAAATAGTCTATGTTCAGCTTTTGATGGGAACGGTATTTTAACTAATTAGATTATATCAAAGTATTAATTAATCAATTTCAAAGTATTAATAAAGATCAGAAGTTAACGTTGAAGATTGTTCGACAATTAAATCATTTTATTTCAGAACATATTAAATAAATTCAAATTAAATTGAAATTGAAAAGTCGTGATTCTAGCTTTTGAAGTTGTTTGTGATAAGGTGATTGGTATATCTTTGAAATTCAATTTTAAATAGCAATTTTCAGAGCATAGAGAAGGACTCTGGTTGCAGCTCAAGTGAAAACGATAAAGGAGAGGCCAGGACAAAAGAAGTCCTAAGGCAAACATTTTGGAGGCCCCGGCGAGATTTATTTGAAATGAGAATTCATCATCGTTCAACTTGGTCGTTCGCTAGAGTGCTCCGCAATTTCTCACGTTTTTCCTTGACCTTTTGCGTCGAAGATTATCTCTTTCGTGTGATATTTTAGCCGTTGTGGTTTTCTGTGCGATCATTATTTACTGCGTGCGGATTGGCTTCTTAATATCATAATTATTCTGATTTTATTTTTTTCTCCTTTGTGTTGAAGTGATTTTGATATTTGGGTTGAATAATATTGATCAACTTTTATAACTTTGTTAGTGAACAAGTGAACTTTAGTGATCAATGAAAGTGAAATTGATATTTGGATTGAATAGTATTGATTAACTTTGTTGACTTTGTTAGTGATCAAGTGAACTTTAATGATCAAGTGAACTTTTTATTGAACATTTTATTTATAATTTTTTTTGCGCCAAAAGATAGGCAACTTAATCAACTAACTTAATTTAACGCTAGAAACTCTTAACCCCAAAAGAAATCTGTTTGTTTCTCTTTTTCCGGTTTTTCCTTTCAAATTCTCTTCCGAGTTTCTTACGATGACCTGTGATTCATTGAAGTGTCAGGATCTTAACGACAAATCTCCTATGGTCCGTTGTTCTGGGCATTGCAATCATTCCTTTCACTCGGTGTGTCTGAAGCTTAAAAGCACCATAGCTGACCTAATAAACGAAACGGACAATGGCCTGCAGTGGTACTGCAATACCTGTCGGAGACAGCCTACTTTGGACTATGTTTCTGGCCTACGTGTGGCCCATATTAAAACTCTCAGTGAGGAACTCACTACCCTGCAAATTAAATGCGCGAGTGCATTCTCTGAGGTAGATTTATTGCTGCAGCCAACTGTCCCTTCATCGTCATCTTCATCTGTAGCTTGTGATATTTCGATTACGACGTTGGGTTCAACACCATCCATCGCTACAAAGCGCTCGTTGCAGAACAAATCTTCGTCTTCGAATCTCGAGCAATTTACAGCTAGTGCTGAGTTCAATGCCGTGCAGAATACGTCACCAGACATCTCAACAATTCAAACCAGAAGCAGGAAATATTCTACAAATGTGTATCCATCTCCTGCAGGGTCTAATAACCCAAGCAATAGCCATGCTGACTACATTTTCCTATTGGCAAACCTGTTTTTGATGGTCCCGGAAGCGATCCAATCGTAATTCCAATTATCGATAACAGTGACCCTGGTCGTTCAACGTCTCCTGCAGGTGTTAATAATAATCAACTATACCGTGTTGTTGCTCCACCGTATCAAATTTTCATCTCGAGACTAGCATATGAGACTTCGGTAGACGACATTCTCAACTTTATTAAAGCGAAACTTGGAAATCTAAATGGAATCATAAGCTGTACTAAGATTACAAAGGAAAATCTGCCAGATCGAGTAGTATCCTCCTTTAAACTTACAGCTCTACCAAGCATTGATTCTGTATGTCGTCCCGAGTTCTGGCTTCCTGGTACACTAGTGAAACCATTCGTACCTGTTAAAAAGACAAATTTTTTCCGCAATCCTTCGGTTCACGCATGAAAATAGTAGATAATAGCTTTAATAACATTAAAATTTATTATCAAAATATTAGGGGACTAAGGACCAAATTAAATATTTTTAATACGTCTTGCTTTACCGCGTCGGATGATATCATCTGTGTTACAGAGACGTGGTTGAATGGAAGTATCCTTAATAATGAACTTTCGACTGAACACAATATCTTTAGACGGGATCGAGACATCATAGCTTCATCTAAAATGGATGGTGGAGGTGTCTTGATAGCTACTAAGAAGACTTTGTTAGCTTCAGCCTGTTCGAGTTTCTCTCCATCTTCTCCTATAAAATGTATTCTTGTAAAAGTCCAAACCTCACACAATAAGTTTCTTTTTGTTGCCTCTACCTACGTTCCTTGTAACTCTTCAATTCCTACATATGAAACGTTCTTTGATGAGCTTTCATCTTACATTGACTCCTCCTTCCCAGACTCCCCTTTATTAATTTGTGGAGATTTCAACTCGCCCTCGGTTTCTTGGTCATCTTTTCCTGCATCAGTTCCGTCTTCTACGAATAATCTATCCATCGTTCTTTCCTCTTTTTTAAATCACTGCTCCCTCTCTCAATTTAATTCTGTACATAATGTTAACGACAAACTGCTGGATCTAGTGCTTTCCAACGTTGCTGATCAACATCTTTCTGTATGTCGGTCGGCGGTTCCGTATGTAGACACTGACTCATTTCACCCTCCCCTCTCTATGGTCCTTTCTTTGAAATATCTAGCACAATGCAAAACTCGTACGCCGCCTAGGTTCAATTTTTACAAATCCGACTTCCATTCAATTTCCACGCATATTTCTACCATTGACTGGCAAAATTTCTTTGCTGACTTAGATTGTGAAAAAGCAATATCAAAATTCTATTCCTTTCTTTTTATTAGTATCCATAACTTCACTCCACTTTATGCCTCCTCAGCAGGCGCTAATCCTCCCTGGTTTACGAGGCATGTTAAGGAAGCCATTAAAAATAAGGATAAAGCTCATAAATTGTGGAAATCTCATGGAACAATTGATTATCGTCAAGAGTTTGTTAGGTATCGGTCAATTGCCAATATGGAGGCTCTGAGAGCCAAAAGAGCATATTATGACAATATCGAAAAGTCTCTTCATTCCAACCAAACTAAGCCCTTTTGGTCTTTTGTTAAAGCTCAAAGATCTTCAAGTGCATTTCCAAATTTTTTTCAGTGGAATAGCAAGACTGCTTCTTCCCCTTCTGAAATTTCTAACTTATTCTCCACCTTTTTCTCCTCTACATTTTCTTCATATAACAAGACTTCTATACCTTCCTCTTTTTCCGTATTCCCTTCGCCTATTATCACCTCGAAAGTCACGAATCCTCTTCAAGTTGAACTTATTATCAACTCTATTGATCCTAACGTTGGACCTGGGCCGGATGGCATTCCCAATTTCTTTATTAAAGCATTAGCATCTACCATTAGCTTTCCACTTTTATTGCTTTTCAATCTAAGTTTGACAACAGGTCACATGCCAGATTGCTGGAAGATTGCTAATGTTACTCCAATACACAAAAGTGGTGACCCGACCATTGTGGAGAATTACCACCCTATCTCAAAACGTTCATCCTTTTCTAAAATTTTAGAACGAATTGTCCACCTAGAGCTCTATTCTTCTCTTTGTTCCCAAATAGCTCCTGAGCAGCATGGTTTTGTGCCAAATCGTTCTACCATAACCAATCTCTTGGAACTTACGGACACTGTGGCGGCAGCCTTAAATGACAGTCTTCGAGTGGATACTATCTACACTGATTTCTCTAAGGCATTTGACACTGTTAACCATGACATTTTTATTTGCAAATTGCAGCATTATGGTGTGAGTGGCTCCGTTTTGTCATGGTTAACTTCATACCTAGCTTCTAGAACATGCCAAGTTGTCATTGATGACTCGGTTTCTAAGTCATTTCATCCCTGCTCTGGAGTTCCACAAGGTTCCATCTTAGGTCCGTTCCTTTTCACCATGTTTATCAATGATCTCCCATCAGTGTTTAACTCTTCCTGTCTCTTATTTGCGGATGATTTGAAGATCTACAGAGTAATCAACTCGCCTGCTGACTGTCATATTCTCCAAAACGATCTGTTATCTCTGTCTTCTTGGTGTAAGGCTAACCTTTTGAATTTAAATGTACCAAAATGCCACAAAATGTCGTTTTCGTTGAAAAGTTCATCAATATCCCATTCTTATTTACTAAATCAAACTCCTCTAACAGTAGTGGATCAGTTGAAAGACTTAGGGGTTATCTTCGACCTAAAGCTCAAATTTAATCTTCACATTATAAACTTAGTCACTAGAGCTTCCCGTGTCTCGGGTTTTGTTCTTAGGCATACTTCTATTTTTTCTAAACTTAAGTCTGCTATCAAACTATTTATCTGTATCGTACGTTCCCTTCTTGAATACTGTTCTCAAATTTGGTCACCTCACAATGATTATATGATTGTTTTCCTTGAATCTGTCCAGAGGAAGTTCACCCGTTTTCTATTTTTCAAATTCAAAATCCCTTGTGCGACCTACGAAAATCGCCTGTCCTTCCTTCAGATTCCTGCTCTTGAAATTCGCAGATTGATACTTGATGAATGTCTTCTCTTTAAAATATGTAACCGCCTTACGGATACAAATCTTGATTCTCGAATTTATTATAGGCTAAATCTGCGCTCGGGTAGAAATTCTAGTATCTTTCTTGTACCCTTTGCTCGGATTAACCCGTACTTCCATTCTCCACTGCTAAGGCTACCTCGCAATCATGATCGTCTACAAATTGGTCCTTTACCTCGTTCTCTTTATTTACTTAAACAAAAACTTATTAGTTTACTAATTTGTTAATTTTGTGTATTTCTTAGTATATACTTCACCATTTGTATTAGAGGTAACTCTGTTAATGGCAACATAAATAAATAAATAAATAAATACCAGTGGTTCATTTTATTTGGAATACCAGTTATTCAGGTGTTGTGTTGGTGTCGTGCCTGTAAAAGTACTTTTCGGGCATAAAATGGTCGAATAAGAATCGGCGCAGGAAAATGCCGTTTTTATAAGCAAGTTGCGATGCTATCGGGCCTCGGAAAATTCGCTGAGATGGACGATGGCTCGCCTAGAACCACCAGAGAACACAAGGACTTGGTGTAAGGCTAGAGCGGAGGCGTTTCGGTGGCGCTGGCAACAGTTGGATGAACTTCACCGGCAGTTCTATGAATCCTGTGAGAACCCTGAAGTGCAGGGCTTCAATTTGGAGGAGCATAACCGGTTGGAAGAGGACGCGCAGGATTGTATTGTTCGCTTGCAAATGAAAGTCGATGCCATTACCGAAATGCCACGTTCGCCTATTCCGCCCGCTGTGACTCCAGGCTTGTTGCTCCCAACAATTGCCTTGCCCATCTTCATCGGAGATTAACTACACTGGCGACAAATCCGGGATTATTTTATGCAAATGGTGCATAACCAGCCAATGTCCAGGTGCCAGAAGCTTTGGTACCTCAAGGTTAACCTCACAGGAGAGGCTGGGTCCTTAATCAGAAACTTTGCGTTGTCGGACAAAAATTATCTAGCTGCCTGGAAGACACTAAATGAGAGATTTGATAATCGACGACCCTTGGTGTCAGCCCTCATCGACAAATTGATGGGGCAGCCATCTCAGGCCAGTGAAAAACCGTCAGTGGTTGCCATGAAGTCGCTGCATGACACCACACAAGAGTGTCTCAGAGGCCTGGAAAACCTGCAAATATCCACAAAGGATTGGAATCCATTGCTACTACATGTTTCGCTGCGAAAATTGGAGCTACCACCTTTGAAATGTTTACTGGATTTCCTACAAGAGTGATTCCAGGCACTCGAAGCACTCGGCGGTACAACTAAGGACCCAGACTGCAACCACAAGAAAGTAACCAAGGCCACCATGGCTGCGTTGCGATGCCCATGGTGCTCGCTGTATCATCCGCTGTACTACTGCCCGAAGTTTCTCCAGGACAACGCTGCGAAGAGGCTGAGCTTTGTACGTTCAAGGAAGCTGTATATAAATTGCTTGCGAGAAGGTCATCAGGCTTCCGTCTGCGTGGCAAGAAGCTGCAAGAAATGCGCCAAGATACATAATACCCTATTGCATATGACGGGAGACAGAAATTTCAAGCAGACCAGGATGACAACACTTAGCTCCACAGTCAGGAAGCCGGATGTTCAACCACGACCTGCGCCACCTGCCCTCAATCTCGTGGCTCTCATGCAACTTGGATCCAGGAAAAATGTTTTGTTTAGCACAGCCATTGTTAGGGTCGTTGCCAGCAAAGGGAGAGTGACCGACTGCTGAGCAGTGTTGGACCCTGGCTCTCAAATCAACTTAGCAACCGAGTGGATCATCAAGAAACAATGTCTAGCGTCTTCAACACAACTTGCACTGATTGAGGGGGTGGGCAGAAGCATCGAGAAGGCGCATCGTAAGGTGGATCTCGGCCTAAAATCCAGAATGTCTGGATATACTGCGCAGTTGGAGGCCTACGTCCTGAAACAAATCATATCTCCTCAGCCCTCCAAAAGTCTCGACACATCGAAATAGCAGTTTCCTAGAAATATAAAACTGGCGGGTCATGAATTCCACTGAACGAAGCGAATTGACATGCTGCTGAGTGCGGAGCATTTCTACGAAGTCCTTGCCGTCGAGCAAATCAAGTTGGGCCCTGAACTCCCTGTGCTCCAGAACACGCTCCTCGGTTTGGTTGTCACCGGAACGCTTCCAGTAACATGTGGAGTTCTCACCGAAGGAACTCAGCTGACTCAGGCTATCAAGTCATTCTGGGAGGTTGAGGAGGTACCAGATCCACAGAGCAATTTCACAGTGACTGAAAGAGCCTGCAAAGTGCAATTCACTCAGACGATTCAACGTGGGTCCGATGGTCGGCTCTCGGTGCGGCTTCCTTTCAAGGAAGATCCCGAAAGGCTGGGCCACTCGCAGGACATGGTCATACGAAGATTCATGGTGATCGAGTGCAGACTAAAGAAGAATCCCGATCTAAAACGGCAGTATTTCGAGTTCATGGACGAGTACAAACGACTGGGACATATGGATCACATGGTCACCGAGTAAAGTAGCACATTATTTTCTGCCACACCACTGTGTCCTGAAGCCAAATAGTAGCACCTATAAGTTGAGAGAAATTTTCGACGCCTCCAATGAAACATCAACGAATGCTTCCCTGCACGACATACTACATACCGTACCCACGATTTAGGATGATCTGTTTGCGATTTTGACCCGTTTCCGTCTGCTTCGCTTCATTTTCACTATCAACATTGTGAAGATGTATCGGCAAATAGCGCTTCAGCACGACGATTGCAGATTTCAACCGGTGATTTGGCGAACAAGTCCAGCCCAGCCTTTACGATACTATCAACTCAAGGCCGTCACGTACGGTACAACGTGTGCCCCGTACTTGGCAACCAAATGCCGCTAGGTTCTGGCACAGGCCGAAAAAGATCGAACACCCTTGGGCAGCAGCGCACTACAGCATGATTGTTACATAGACGACGTCATGACGGAGGCAATTCAAATACAGGAGGAATCGCGTCAGATTCTTACCAGTGCAGGGATGCATTTGCACAAATGATGTGCCAATCATCTGCATTTTCTGCAACAAATCAGCGTGGAAGACGACGAGGACCTCAGCAGCCTTTCTGAAGACTACATCAAGCCTTTGGGGATAATTTGGCTCCCAAAAACAGACGACTTCCAGATCGGCATTAACTTGAACCTCACTGAGGTCAAATTCACGAAGCGGACGATCACATCAGACATCCCCCGAATGTTCGACCCATTGGGTATCCTAGCCCCGGTTATCATAACCATCAAATTGTACCTGCAGGTGTTATGGCGATTGGAGTTGGACTGGGGCGTAGCCTTGTCGCTCGCTGCGAAGGGTTCATTTCCCCCGGCACATTATCGCCTGCGAGAAACCAGTCCAGCTACAGCTACATACTTTCTGCGACGCCTCAGAGAAGTGGTATGGTGCTGTGATCTATGCCCAAGTCAAAGTTTGGCTTATTTGTGCCAAGTCCAGGGTGGCCCCCATCAAATGTTGACAGTGCCGCGTTCGGAGTTGTGTGCCACCAAGCTGGGAGCAGAATTAACGATTCGAATCAAGAGGGCGCTCAGTCTGCCGAATGTTTTTTACATCCTCTGGTCTAATTAAGAGGTCGCATTGGCGTGGGTCAACTCAACCGCTTCACCCTACAGCACGTTCGTGGCCAACCGTGTTTCGACTATTCAATTGCTGTCGAGACCAACTCAGTGGCAATATGTGGCATTCCACGACAATCCTGCGGACATCCTGTCCCATGGCCTGGCGGTCTGACTCTTTTCCTGGTTTCGGACGGAGTCCTGCACGTTGGCGGGAGGTTTCACAAGTCACCTTCGAGGCCAAGTACCCTATGTTGCTGCCGTTTGTGAATCCACTTACAAGGTTACTGATGACGGATATTCATCGCAAAAATTGCCATCTCGGAGCTCAGGTGCTATTAGCTACCACGACACAACGCTTCTGACCTATCAAGGGGAAGCAGCTAGCATAGGTGATTGTTCAACAATGCGTGCGATGTATCAAGGTAAGGCCACAACTGTTCAATCAGATTATGGGGAATCTACGAAGTGCTCGCTTGCAAGCGGCTCGCCCGTTCATCCGCTCGGGCATCGACTTCTGCGGACTTCTGCTGATAATCTACCGAGGCAGAAGTGTGCGTCCTCAGAAGGAATACATCGCTATGTTCTGCTGCTTCGCTACCAAGACCATCCATCTGGTATTGGTAGGCGATCTCAGCACGGAAGCTTTCATCAGTGCGCTGCAGCGTTTCATTGGGAGACGAGGTCTCTGCAAGGACATCTATTGCAACAAGGTGACCAATTTCGTAGGTGCGCAAAATCAGCTACATGATCTGCCTTCCTCACTTCACTCAGCCAAGAGTCAACACAAGGTGGCCGACTCTTGCAACACTCGGGGAATACAATTTCATTTCATCCCTCCTCGCGCCCCTCACTTTGGTGAATTGTGGGAGGTGGTCATCAAATCAGCCAAGAACCTGCTTCGTCAAGGCGCTTCATCAGCCACACTCACGTACGAGGAAATGCACACCCTGGTGGTCCAGGTGGAGGTCATCCTCAACTTCAGGCTTCTGACTGCGATGTCCGACGACCCCAATGATCTAGCAGCGTTGACTCCAGGACACTTCCTCATCGGTGAACCCCTCATAGCCATGGTGGATGCTCGGATGGAGTCCGTCACTGGCGGACTTCATGCCCGATGGAAGCGGATAAATTATTTGAAGGACGAATTTTGGCGACGATGGTCCCGCAAATATTTGAACCAACTGCAACATCGCGTTAAGTGGCGACAAGGTCAACTAAATGCTACTCGGTGAACCATCGTCATCATCAAGGGCGATAACCTACCAACTATGAAATGGCACTTGGGACAATTCATAGAAGCACATCAAGGGGCTGACGGCTTTGTCAGAGTTGGAGACGTGAGGACAGCCACCGGAGTAGTAAGAAGGCCCATTCATCGTCTAGCGCCACTACCAGTGATCTAGAACGCTACACCAGAAGCAGCCGATCCCGAGGCGAATACCCAAATCCGACCCAAGGCACAGCATCAGGCAGATACGCCCAGCAATTATCACAAGGGGCTCCACTTCAGGAGCAGAAGGACATCACTCCTATCGCTCCTGCTGGTCTGCGGACTGATTCCTTCAATAGTGGCCAATCCCATCAACAGCTTAATGCAGCAATGGCAGACATCAGGGATCACCTGCCGGTGAATCAGCGTCTTTCTGTAGGCCGAGAAGACTTTCTGAAATTATTTGGTTTGACATCTATCAAAATCAAGGCAAATGCGGACTTCATCCTTTTCGAGCTTAGGATACCTCTCATCGATGTATCAACTTTCGAGCTATATCGAATACTACCATTACCAACGGCAAAACGTAACCATCTCATCACCTTACAGCCTACCGCTCCTTATCTGATCATCAGCCCACATCGCGACGTATACTATCGGCTGAACGAGATGGGCTACGCTGCCTGTAACTGGATGGAGCCAAACATCCACCTGTGCCAACAGTCTCATTTGTTGTATCACAGGGACACCAATGTGAGCACTTGCGAGGTAACGCTGCTAGAGGGAATGCCGACGGCGACCAACTGTCACCTGGTTGAGCGCCTACATCCTTCTCATGAGCGAACATCCCATAATCCAATGAGTGGATCTATGCCTTCACAATTCAGGTGGTGGCCCATCTTGTGTGTAGTGGCAACACATCCACCCTGACACTGCAGGGCTCCGGAGCTCTGCAGCTGGCTCCCAACTGCACGCTCAACCCCGATGCAGTGACCATCCAAAGTCACCGCATTTATAAATCCTCAATCAAAGCGGCTCATCACGGAGCCCATTATTCCACTGCTGACGACAACCGGGACCATGTACAACAGTACATTGTGCCTACACCTTTCCGGACCATGCCTCGGAGATCAACGACCTGCTAAACCAACTCAAGGCGCAGAATCTTTCTTGGAGTGACCAGCTGAATGTGCACGATGTGCACCAGTATGCGCTGGGATATCTGAGCTTCATCACAGTCATCACTATTGTCGTCTTCCTGTGGCGCAAAAATGTAAGCTGCCGGTTACATGACCGTGAATCTACTACCAATTTGCGAAAATTGCGATATAACCTTTTTGCTGGTTTTTCTGCTCGAACGACAAAATTAAATGAAGCAAATTAAAAATTCCTTTTATAAAACGCTTTTTTGTTTATTGTATAACAATACTTCCCATATACATGTATTTGGAAAACAAATTGTTTTCTTCATCAGTGGGATGAAAAGCTCAATGAAGAATGGCTGCAATTTGTAATCAAAAGACAAGTTATAAGTTAATGAGAAGATTAAACGTGTTAATGAGTTTGCCGTGCAAACGGATATTTAGAATATATGGTTGAATTGAAATTATTGGTAACATATTTAGGTCATTCAATGATTTTAATTAAATTGCTGTAGCCGTTGTCCGAGCCCGCGTTCAAATGCTTATCTATTGGGGTTCTCGCTATCCACAAGCTTTCCGAAGCATCCAACCGTCTCCAATCACGCACTTCTTGAACGGTCTCGAAATTTTGCCATTCAATAAAATGTGACTCTTCCAGGATATGTTTCGCTTACTTTTGATTTTGCTGTAACTGTCTTTCCATTTTTTGCAATATGCTCTGCCTCCCTTATATGTTCCTGCAACCGAACTTTAGCCAATCGTTTGGTTTGTCCAATATAAACGATTTTGCATTGGGGGCAGGTGATCCTACAGATGC
The DNA here is from genome assembly GCA_963969285.1 of Odontomyia ornata. Taxonomy (NCBI): domain Eukaryota; kingdom Metazoa; phylum Arthropoda; class Insecta; order Diptera; family Stratiomyidae; genus Odontomyia; species Odontomyia ornata. The sequence continues at coordinate 27,296,391 of OZ017740.1, read as the reverse complement.
CATTTTTTTCCTTTTTGAGTTTCTTGTCTTTTGAAGATCCAAGCCTTGATTCCAAGCTGTATTTCCTACTAACTACTGCTGTACAATATCCAACCTTCCTTAGTAGACGATCTAAAACCCGAGTAGCTGATGAGCGAGTGACAGAAATGTTTATGCATATGCCCTCAACAGCAACAAGTTTCAGACTACAGACATTGTGTTGGACATAGAGGCTGGGATGCACTTTATGGATACTGAAGAGAAGCAGCTCGTGAGAATAAAAACAGAGCAGGTCATCAAGGTAGAACAACAAAATACTTTGGCAATAAATCCAGAATGGAATCTAGTGAAGGAACTGAAAGAGAAACCGGTGTACTATATAAAAGCTGACAAAGGAATTACGGTGGTAATAATGAACAAAAAGCAGTATGCCGATTCTGTACTAGAGAATTTAAATAATGGCTGCTACCACCAATGGAGAACGGACCCTCAGCCAGACATGGTAAATAGGGTAGAGAAAGCCCTCAAAGAGATAAAACCTATGGTTGGTGACATCAAAAAATTACTTTTTTCCAATCCTTGCTTACCTAGGATGAAGTGTTTACCAAAAATACGTAAGGAAGGAAATGAAATGAGGGAAATCGTAGCAGGCGCCAATACCCCCCAACTATTGACATAGCCAAACGGCTCCTTAATGAGTGCGCGAAACTCCACCATAAGGCAAACACTCGAGCGATGAAAAATTGCGACAAGCTGGTTGATAAGCGAAAACAGTCGGAAATAGCTGAAGATGATATAGTATTAGTCTCTTACGACGTGAAATCATTATTCCCGAGTCTTCCTGTAAAGCAAAGTTTGGCGCTGTTTGAAGATTTACTTCTGGATATGAACTATACAGTGGAATGGAAAAAGAAAGAAAAGTCAGGTGTTATAGTAGGCTGGCCTCGCTGTGCATGAATGAAAATCACTTAATGTTTAGAGACAAGTACTTCAAAGGAACTGCAGGAGCAGCAATGGGGAACCCATTATCACCACTACTGAGTGATTTGTTAATGGATTGGATGGAGATAAAATTAGAGGTAAAAGAATGATGCCAAAAAACTGGTTCAGGTATGTGGACGACTATTTCAGCCTAGTGAGGAGAGGATTCGAAAAATGAAAATGGAAGTTAAGAAAATTAACCTAACCTCTCTTTATTTATAGGCAAAAGATCTACTCGGGGCTTAGATCGTTTACTAAGGAAGGTTGGATATCGTATAGCAGTAACTAGTAGGAAATACAGCTTGGAATCAAGGCTTGGATCTTCAAAAGACATGAAACTCAGGAGGAACAAAGTGGCATCTATAGGATCACTTGCCCCCAACGCGACATGGTTTCGCAACACGGGGCCCTTAACGTTTGAAGAGTAATAAAATGGATATTTTTGTGTAATTTACATCCTTTTTAATTTTAAATTACTACTACATAATTCATCTTTGGATATAAGGAACTTAAGGAACTTTTCACTCATAGAAAAATTAGAAAGTGGCCAATTATGTCGAACATGTCCAACACCCTATCTTACCCTTTACGATGGATAAGACGGGGTACCCTACGGGGCAACATGGGGTATGGGGGAGAGATTCTAATTTTGTTTGCAAAACTTCCAAACAAATACTGCCAGCACAGCTACAGTATGCCCCGATTCCCGCAGAGAGAACAAGCGGCCCATCCTACATTTGAATCTAAGTATTTTCCATGACAGTAAAAACAAGGGATATTATTTTCATCATTGTCACTTTCTGATTTAGAATTGAACTTTTTGTTAGTTCTTTTTGTCTTCTTGTTATCTTCTGACAGTTTTTTTTTTTTTCATTGCTTCTTCCAATTCATTTTTAAATGGGGAAGACGTTATGATAACCGATTTTCCTCATTTCCTTCGCACGCGCGAAATTTTGCGAGTTGCAAGATAAGGCATCACTCGTTGAGGGCTGACAACAGAAAACACTGATTGCTCTGGTGGAGTAGTTGGCCTGTGGTCTATTTCTATATTTCTCATCCAAGTCGAGCATCCGGGCTCAAGCACTGAGCTAGCTGTTGTGATAGAGGGTGTCAAAGGGACAACAGGCACGTGAGATGGCTCTGCTTCAATATCAAATGGTACTATAGCAACAGGCATGGTATCTATCAGCTGTTTATCAATAGTTTCTTTAACAAAATTTCCAACTACCTAAAGTGAATTAACTATTGCAGCCGTTACCATCTCAGGAACAACGATTGGTCTTTTTAGCGCAGTAGCTCGGTTGTTGAATAACCTGTCTGTTTGTGGGATATTAGTCGTCAATGATGGAGCAAAGTCACTGTCGGAAAAACTGTTGGATCATATGGCCAAACGCCGCATTTCTTGAAGCCATTCACTGCCGTTGCCATTGTAGAAGCCTAAATAAAGGCTTTACTAAAAATTTCGGCTGATTGCCGGATATTCAATCATCCTTGGGTTACTGCGAAGCCAAGCTGTGATTTTTTGATCGTAGTATGTGCTCAAGGGCCTCATGTATGCTACATCCTGAACTTGAAATAATAACCCCATTGGTACGAGCTTCATTAATGAGGTCAAAGTTTTGTGTGTGGGTGCTGTGGCCATCTAACAACAACAGTACAGGTCGATCGACCGTTGCCCCACTAAATTCAACAAACTTCTTAAACCAGCCAAGGAATAATTCAGCTGTCATCCAGCCAAAATCGCTCCAAACACCCCAAGCTCCAGGAGCAGCATTGAGCATTAACTATGGGGCCATTCTCTTTCGTAGGAACACCAGCATCGGAGGCACGTATTGACCACTCACACTAAAACATAGTTCCACAGTTATTGTCATACCTCTCTCCGCAGAAGTTATATATTCCACTTGTTTTCTATCTTTTCGTGCAATTATTTTTGACTTTGTTTTTGATACCACTGAAACTCCTGTTTTATCACAAATATAAATTCTTTCCGGCAAAAGCTTATGTTCATCATAAACGTTGCTAATGAAGTTGAAAAACTGTGTAACAGCTTGTTTATTAAACCCAGCGGCACGTGCAAATAAAGTGATTTTTGGTTTTCGTATCGACAATCCTAGATTCCTGCTTAAAAACCGCTGCACCCAATCTTTGCCAGCTACTTTTCTTTCAAAGTTGAAGAAATTTTTCTTCCCATTTTTTGCTGCCAGATTATACGCCAAAGCCCTCAAATCTTTTTGTAATCCCGTAAAGGCGACTCTCCATATCCATTATATAGTTGCAAAGCTCTTTCTCTTCGTCATCAGTAAATGTTCGCTTTTTTGGCATAAAGGACCTTTAATCGAAGTTGCAGTAGTAGTGGGATCTTCTAAGGCTGCACGAACTACTTTGGCTTTTCACTCAAGGGTCGTTTGTGGCACAAAATATGTTTTCGCATTTTGCGTACTCTGTTCACTTCAGTTTACCCTCTCCGACTTTCTTTTATAATTTTTCACCATCGTGAGACAAGATTAAAAACATAGAAGTTATGAAGAAGCATAAACTGTCATAAGAAAATAATTGAATTTCTTTGAGGGGCAAGATGGGGTACTCTAAGCCCCATCTTGCCCTCCAATGCTTATTTAAATAAAATAACATGCCTTTAATGACCAATTCAAAACATGGACGCAAACATGTGTAGCAACCACGGAAGTCACCGCAGTTGCCGACATTAAAAATTAGCAGAGGGGTGTGTAGCCCGGGGTGGCATACTGAGGCCGGCTAGCGCTCAGTCGTGTCGTGGGTCTTCCGGGACACCCCCTGCTCGTGCTGAGCCACCTTACATCAAGAAACTAACACAGTGGGAAAAGGACGGGAAAGGGAAGGTCATATTGAGAAATGAAAATTGGCTGTTTTAACGAGACATGGCCGTTTTATTGAATTCAAAAAAAAGGAAATTTACAAGATCAACAAAAGAAATGTATCAATAAAAACAAAAACAAACAGACCCCTCAATAATTGTTTTTTTCTTTAAAATGCAAAACAGACTATTTAAGATTTTAATCCAAAAGAAAAATAAACAATTCCAATAAGCTGGGGAAAAAGATGTAATGAATAAAAAAGATTTAAATAAGAAAATAAGAAACAATGAAAAACAAATATTAACTATTACTTACCCTCTTCTTTTTCCGTGGATCTCCGAGCGCTCGGCGAAGGACGCAAAAATAAAGAGGTGGGGTCACTGCAAAATTTAAATTTAATGGACGTTATTTTCAAATATATTAAATGCTGATAAGCGGCCACTTCAACATAATTTTCCACTCGCTCGCGACTTCCCGCCAATACCGTCCCAATTGATCTTCACTTCATTTAATAATTCGTAGCAGCTAGTCAATATTTCCGATTGTTGGGAAACTCAACCCCCACAAGTAATTCAGACTTAATGCATTATAAAACCGTTCTTTCCTTCATACAAATTTTGGATTGCCCACAAGAAAATTACAATTCCTAACTTCAGTTTAGGATCAGAAAGTGATCAATTCTATCACTTGGCACAATTTTCACTATCCAATTCTCGTTTTCTTCTTTTGTTGTTTTGGGTTTTTCTTTCCACCTCTTGTATTCACCAATCACTTTTTCATCCGTATCACAAACACTAGGAAGAAACCGTTCTGCTATGAAAAATCTTTTCTTCACTCAACTGTTTTCTTGTTTCACTCTCAAAAATTCCACTTTATTTCAACGTATTCAATCAATACATTAAACTTCACACCCTGACTTCAACCACCCTTCACTCTCTAATTTTACCAAGAAAAACTTTCCTCGAACCCGCAAAAGAATTTCACTCCCTCACAAGTCAAAAACTGACTCCCCCCATCCCAACCACTTTCTTTTCCATTTCCTCTTTCTCCCAAATCATATTCCGCAATCCCTTTCATTTTTAAATTACCGCTGCCGCATCTGGGTAACGTAATCGAAGTTCATTACACTTCGATTCCGCTACCCACACATCTTTTAGTCCGTATCGACAATCACAAAAGTTTCCATTGACTTGCATATATGGCAATTTACATCCCCAAGAATCGCTTGATTGAATGTAAAGTGTCATACATACGAGTACATTACGAAAACTTTTGATTTTGCCGATACCCCAAAAAGAGTGCTTCCGTGCGCCCGGGGGAACTTGAACTCAGGGTTCCAACAGTCGCCCGGTCGAAACTCGCGACGTATCCAATGGAGCTATGCCTTATCGATCTCCCATTCATCAGATAAGCAACTTCAACGATTATCTGGGCATGAGATTGAATTTTGTTAGTAGGGAAACGTGAATTAATTTTCGTTAGTAAGAAAATAAAATTTGTTAATGGGAACTAGAGAATAGAATTTGTTAGTATGAAGGAAGGAATTAGGTTTTGTTAGGAAGAATGAATAGAATGAAATTTTGTTAGTGGGAATTAATGTAGGGAGTGTTGTTAGTGGGAAAATTGAAATTATTAGTAGGTATTATTTTTTGTAGTTGTTAATAAGGAAAAAGGGTAGTATTGTGATGATGGGGAAGTAAAAATTAAAGGGAAAATGGAAACATGTAAAAAAAAAATAAATAAATGTATGGAGGAAAAGGTAGGAATGCCCAAAGGAAGGTGGAAATATTAAGGCAGCAATTTGAAGTTGCGAATGGGAGGAAGTTGGTACGCCGGAATTCGCAACAATCGTGGGGACGACCCAGACCCTGAGTGTCTCATTCAGCCGGGCAAACAAAGAAGGTCGGCAGGGTAATTATGAATCGGATCGGATGTCTTTGGCGTGAAAGGTTCCAAGCAGCTTACCGAATTCATCCTCAAGCTCGTATGCCACTTGCCCAATACGACGTCGGACCACTGCAGGAGTGAATCGTGGAGCGAATTTGGCTGCAAAGTGATCTGCGGCGTTGCTCACAGAGAAATTACGCACGAAAACCTTCTGACCCTGGAGTAGCTCACGAGGACGAACACGAAGGTTGTAGCGTTGAGCACCCTTTTGGTAGGCTTCTTGCAGTTTGCATCTGACTTGGTCCTGTACAGCTCGCAGTCGATCACTGTTAGCACTTAACTGTACCTCACCATCCTCGAAAGCATTAAGGCTTCTGAGGAGGGCGTACTCAGAGCCATGTTGGATAGGGTGGTACCCGAACATGAGAAAGTAGGGCGAAAATCCCGTGGACTCATGAATCACCTTGCGGAAGGCAAAACATGAGGCAGGAAGATTCTCGTCCCACTTGCCATGATCAGACCCTATATAGGCTCTAATGGCGTTCAGTGTCGACTGGTTTGACCTCTCTGAGGCATTCGCCTGCGGTGAATGATATGGGGTGAAGCAATGCTGCACTCCATAGTCATTCATAAGCTTGCTGAATACCTTGGAGGTGAACTGTACCCCATTGTCAGAGTGAAGCCATTCAGGCACTCCGAAAGTCAGAAAGATTTCGCGCTCCAAATATCGCACGACTGACTCTGCGGTGGCTTTCGTCATGGGCTTGAGCCATACGAACTTGGTGTAATGATCCAGGACCACGAACAATTGGGTATTCCCTGATTTTGAACGAGGGTATGGGCCCATGAAGTCCACAAACAGGCGCTGCATAGGTCGTTCGGAGTCTCGTGATGCTCCCATAGGGGGTCTCATTGTGGAATTTGCCGGTTTGACCTGTTTGCATATCAAGCAATTCTTGATGTGCTGAATCACATCTTGACGCAAACGAGGCCAATAATAATATCTTTGCAAAACTTCAGTTGTTTTGCGAATTCCACAATGAGAGCCCCGGGGATCATCATGAGCTCGTACTATGAGAGCTCGTTGGTGACCCTCAGGAACCCATAGTTTTGTTCTGGGAATATCAGAAGTCGACGTTACAGGAGAACCAGTACTAATATAGATTCGACCATCTGCAAGGTGCAAATTCTGAAACTGATCGGGTTGTTTCAAGATTTGCTCCTTGAGATGCTCATACTCGGGCTCCTGAAACGCAGACTCTGGGATTGAACCACCAATGTGTCCGTGCTCCGGGAGACAGGGAATGATCGAGTTCACCCTCTCGTCCCTCGAGCATGTTCTTGACAACGCATCGGGGACAACGTTAAGGGCACCTTTCCGGTGTTCAATTTGGAAATTGAACCCTTGTAATTTCAGACTCCAGCGAGCCAATCGACCAGAAAGGTCCGACTGCTGCATCAGCCATTTAAGACTGGCATGGTCGGTTATGATGGTGAAAGGCAACCCTTCGATATATGCCCTGAATCTCTTTACGCTCTGCACCGCAGCTAAGCATTCTAATTCTGTAATGCTATAGTTACGTTGCGCAGCGTTGAGCTTCATAGACATATATGCGATTGGATGCTCTCCACCCTCATCGTCCTTCTGGAACAAAACACTTCCAATACCCACTGTACTTGCGTCACACTGGATATAGAAGTGCTTCGTAAAGTCCGGGTTGGCCAGCACTGGAGCAGAAATCAGCAATTGCTTCACCTTATTGAAGGCACTATTGGCGGAAGCAGACCACTTGAAGGTACGTTTACCCTTTAGCAAATCCGTTAGAGGGGCCGTAACCGAGGCGAAGTTTGGAATGAAACGCCTGTACCATCCTGCCATGCCCATAAACCGTCTCACGTCTTTGGCCGTTCGGGGTTCAGGATAGGAGACTATACCTGAAACCTTCTCTGGGTCGGTGCGCAGGATACCATCACTCACTACGAAGCCAAGATATTTGATCTCCTTTTTGACGAACTTGCTTTTTTCAACATTGATGGTCAAGTTGGCGTCCCTGAGCAGTTTTGCAACAGTACTCAGGAGCTCCAAGTGCTCATCAAATGTTGAACTTGTAACAAGCAGGTCATCTAGGTAAACAAATACCTTGTCCTGCAGCTCATGCGGTATTACTTTATGCATCAACCGACACATCGTTTGGGGAGCATTACACAAACCGAACGGCATGACCTTGAAATGGTACAAGGGCCTGCCAGGGACAGTAAAGGCCGTTTTCTCCTTACTTGCCTCATCCAAAGGTATTTGCCAAAAGGCATCCTTCAGGTCCAAGCTGGTAATGAACCTGGTACTCTGCAACCGTGCCAAAAGACCTTCAATCAGTGGCAACGGATAGGCGTCCTTAACAGTCACCTCGTTGAGGCGTCGAGCGTCAAGACACAAACGCACCTTGCCGGGTTTTCTGACAAGGGTCACAGGCGAACTCCACGAACTCTGACTTTCCTCTATTACCCCCAAAGACAACATACGATCGAGTTCGTCATACAACAGTTTCTGTATAACAGGCGAGACAGCATAATGCCGCTGCTTGATGGGTCGAGCAGAACCAGTGTCGATGTGATGAGACACGAGACTGGTCCTACCCAAGCCTTTCTCATTATACGACGGAAACTGTTGTTTGACGAAGTCCAGTCGTTGCTGATCTTTTGGAGACAAAAGATGGAATTCAGGGCTCTGAAGCTCCGACGCTGCTTCGATAGCGTTGACCTGGATTGGTGCTATTTTGAAGAGATCCCAGAAGTCAATTCCAAGATACACTGCGTGCGTCAAGGAAGGAACAACTAGGAATCTCATCAACTTGGTGGTTTTATTAAATTGCACCAATGTGGTGACGTATCCCAGAACTGGATCCTTGTGCCCTGATGCAGTCTGAACATGAGCGTGCATGGTATGCATATGCAAGCCCAAATCCGACAGCAGGTCCAAGGCGCCGGCTCCGAGGATACTGACACTGGCTCCGCTATCAAGCAAGCCCGTCAATTTGCGACCCTTGACGGAAATCTCTGCGTAGGGCCTATTGTCACCAGGAGTTGCAACAATTGACTCCACGCAGGCACGCTTCAAGAGACGCCTGGCGAAGAAATATCTCCAGGATCTCCGAAAGCGATCCCGAAAAGGTCGTGCTCTAAAACTAGCGGGTGATTCACGATCATCGCCCGCTTTTTCATTACATTCGACGTATTCTGGTAATCCACTTGGAGCAATCAGATTGCTAGAAAATGGTGGTGAATCGGACTTATGAGGCAAATTGAAGAAATTTGTGGATGGGCACTGGTCTGGTATCTGGTCATTCATCGTGTTATGGAAGGACGAAGGGATCCCACTTGGAGACCGACTCTGGAAGCGTGCATGATAACCTACAGCAGATCTCTCTTGAGGATCACACCAGGCATTCTCCAACATATCAACAGCGTCAATGTTGGGAGAATGCCTACTGCGATGGTCAACCATAGGTCTTCCGGAAAGATACCACACAGCTTCCACTCTAGTGCAGTGACGAACCAACTCTGTTACCGATTCGAATTCCAAACCTGCCAAATGATTCCTCATTCGTTCGTCCATGTTCCGCAATAGGATGGCCTGCATGTCAAAATCAGATAACCGATTTTTAAGACGCAAGGCCATCTCCATTATGGAGCCATGAAACTCACGGAAAGATTCACCGGGCTTCTGGAAACGCGCATCGATTGCTCGCCGCACATCTACGTCGGTCCAATTAGATCCATAACGCTCCTTCAACGCAGCTTCCAAATCAGGCCACGTAAAATTGGGGTTGAGCTGCCGGAATAACCAGTACCATTCTTCTGCTGGTCCTTTCAGAAGAATGTGGAGGCTAGATGCCAGTTCCTCCAGGGGAATGTTGTAATTTCTTGCCAAGGTGGTTGCTCGAAACAGGAACTGCTCAACATCTAGACCAGCAGAAGAACCATCAAAACTGACCCTCCACTTATGCATTGGTGGGAAGGAATAACATTCGTCGTCAGAGCTAGAATAGGTGGAGTAAGAAGCGTTATGCGATGCCATCATTGAAAATTAATGTTATAAATACTGGATAAACAAATTGTAAAATCAATAAATTTATTAACAATTAACGGACGGACACACCGACGAAATCAGAGAAATTAATAAATAGCAGACGGACTATACCGACAATGAAATAAATAATTTAATAAATAACAGACGGACAAACAAACGATTTAATAAAAATAAATTAGAATCGAATACCAGACCGACAAACAGACAAGTAATTAAATATATAAAATCTTAGCACCTAACCTAAGCTAAAATAAAAATTGATTTGAAATTCCTGATTTAAATACCAATAAAACTATCGTACAAAGCAAATTTACTCAACTCTACTAACCCAAACTAAACCAAAACCTAACTCACTACCTAAACTAAAATCAATCAACCAAACTGAGCCTTACAATTATTCAAAGCCAAAAAAAAAAATAATTAAACTAAACGCAATCTCCAATCATCAAAACTAAAACTAATAAAAATTACTCCAAACTAACAAATACCGTAAACCCAATTATCTAAAACTAATCTAAATCATAAACCTAAATCAAAATCTGCAAATCAACACTACCAAAACTAAACTCAATCAACCAAACTGAACTTAAAATTACTCAAAACCAACAACTGTAAAACCTATTATTTAAAACTAATCTAACCCAAGACCCTAATTAACCCCAATAATCTATAACTACAAGCAAGTGGAATAAGCGCAAGTGGTAAATTGAACTATATATAATAATTGACTTGCACTTTCATTTCTCAAAATGAATCTCCCCATTGATGGAAAGGGAAAAGAAAAGGTAATTGAACGGGATAGTGATTAAAATTTTACGAGACACAAAGCAGACAAACTGCAACATTGCCTGGCATAACGATGGTACTTGAAGGCGGACTCCGCTCAAATTGTCGCCTCAAAGGGTCGACTACGAGACCATTATGAAACTCGACGGACTTCATAATGGCTCGGACAAGAGCCGCACAAATCCCAAAGTTACCACCAGATAGATGATGGAAGGGCCGAAAGCGTTGGGTAATTCTAAGTGTTGGATCCAAGTCCAACTATCCCGTGCAGGGAGATATAGCCAACGGCTCAAAATTCGGTTGATCCCAACCAACATCTACATGGCCACAGCTTATCCACTATCATAGCCGGTGTGAACTATAAAACATAAATTCAGCACGGTAGGCGCCACTGCAACTGCGGCGAACCCCGTGATCAAAATTCAATCATTAACTATCCAATAAAACCGAAACTATATCTGTTTATCAATTTATCAAAATTCTTAACAAAGCAAAGGAAAACAAAAAAAAATTATTTCCCTGAAATGCACAGACCACTATTCAAGTCAGGCACTCCAGGTACTCATCCCAACAAATCAAAAATTGAAAAATTTAAATTATAATTAAAATTTAATGAAACCATTAGAAAACCAACAAGCTAAAATAGTTTGGGCGCCATATGTAGCAACCACGGAAGTCACCGCAGTTGCCGACATTAAAAATTAGCAGAGGGGTGTGTAGCCCGGGGTGGCATACTGAGGCCGGCTAGCGCTCAGTCGTGTCGTGGGTCTTCCGGGACACCCCCTGCTCGTGCTGAGCCACCTTACATCAAGAAACTAACACAGTGGGAAAAGGACGGGAAAGGGAAGGTCATATTGAGAAATGAAAATTGGCTGTTTTAACGAGACATGGCCGTTTTATTGAATTCAAAAAAAAGGAAATTTACAAGATCAACAAAAGAAATGTATCAATAAAAACAAAAACAAACAGACCCCTCAATAATTGTTTTTTTCTTTAAAATGCAAAACAGACTATTTAAGATTTTAATCCAAAAGAAAAATAAACAATTCCAATAAGCTGGGGAAAAAGATGTAATGAATAAAAAAGATTTAAATAAGAAAATAAGAAACAATGAAAAACAAATATTAACTATTACTTACCCTCTTCTTTTTCCGTGGATCTCCGAGCGCTCGGCGAAGGACGCAAAAATAAAGAGGTGGGGTCACTGCAAAATTTAAATTTAATGGACGTTATTTTCAAATATATTAAATGCTGATAAGCGGCCACTTCAACATAATTTTCCACTCGCTCGCGACTTCCCGCCAATACCGTCCCAATTGATCTTCACTTCATTTAATAATTCGTAGCAGCTAGTCAATATTTCCGATTGTTGGGAAACTCAACCCCCACAAGTAATTCAGACTTAATGCATTATAAAACCGTTCTTTCCTTCATACAAATTTTGGATTGCCCACAAGAAAATTACAATTCCTAACTTCAGTTTAGGATCAGAAAGTGATCAATTCTATCACTTGGCACAATTTTCACTATCCAATTCTCGTTTTCTTCTTTTGTTGTTTTGGGTTTTTCTTTCCACCTCTTGTATTCACCAATCACTTTTTCATCCGTATCACAAACACTAGGAAGAAACCGTTCTGCTATGAAAAATCTTTTCTTCACTCAACTGTTTTCTTGTTTCACTCTCAAAAATTCCACTTTATTTCAACGTATTCAATCAATACATTAAACTTCACACCCTGACTTCAACCACCCTTCACTCTCTAATTTTACCAAGAAAAACTTTCCTCGAACCCGCAAAAGAATTTCACTCCCTCACAAGTCAAAAACTGACTCCCCCCATCCCAACCACTTTCTTTTCCATTTCCTCTTTCTCCCAAATCATATTCCGCAATCCCTTTCATTTTTAAATTACCGCTGCCGCATCTGGGTAACGTAATCGAAGTTCATTACACTTCGATTCCGCTACCCACACATCTTTTAGTCCGTATCGACAATCACAAAAGTTTCCATTGACTTGCATATATGGCAATTTACATCCCCAAGAATCGCTTGATTGAATGTAAAGTGTCATACATACGAGTACATTACGAAAACTTTTGATTTTGCCGATACCCCAAAAAGAGTGCTTCCGTGCGCCCGGGGGAACTTGAACTCAGGGTTCCAACAGTCGCCCGGTCGAAACTCGCGACGTATCCAATGGAGCTATGCCTTATCGATCTCCCATTCATCAGATAAGCAACTTCAACGATTATCTGGGCATGAGATTGAATTTTGTTAGTAGGGAAACGTGAATTAATTTTCGTTAGTAAGAAAATAAAATTTGTTAATGGGAACTAGAGAATAGAATTTGTTAGTATGAAGGAAGGAATTAGGTTTTGTTAGGAAGAATGAATAGAATGAAATTTTGTTAGTGGGAATTAATGTAGGGAGTGTTGTTAGTGGGAAAATTGAAATTATTAGTAGGTATTATTTTTTGTAGTTGTTAATAAGGAAAAAGGGTAGTATTGTGATGATGGGGAAGTAAAAATTAAAGGGAAAATGGAAACATGTAAAAAAAAAATAAATAAATGTATGGAGGAAAAGGTAGGAATGCCCAAAGGAAGGTGGAAATATTAAGGCAGCAATTTGAAGTTGCGAATGGGAGGAAGTTGGTACGCCGGAATTCGCAACACATGTTCTTACCTGCTGGTGTAATCATTGATAAATAAGAAAAACCTTCAGTTAGTTCTAGAAAACAAATCTTGAGGTACAAAACACAATCGATGCATAACGCGGCAATCACAACTAATTTGACAAAAACCGAGTTTTTAGTGCCAAAGCGAAAAGCGAGCACTTATAAGCCGGTCACTGCGCTGACTGATGAGCAACATGATGGCGTCATTGCGAGCCAGAGCGGCTGGGATTGATCGTTTGTGTGGCCGTTAAAACGCGTCACCCCATCTTGCCCGCTACGCACACTTTCAGAATTTTGAATGCTTCTTGAAGTTACTATGTGCTTGTTGTACAATAGATTCGAGAAACTGGTTTTAAAAGATTTAAATGGAAAAAATTTGCCACCAAAAAGGGTGAAATAAAAAAAAAATTTAGAAAATAAAGGAAACCGAATTCAAAATGCTCTAAAAAGGATTAAATGAATTTTATGGAAGCGGTGCCAAATCAATTTCTTCGTTCAAACACAAAAATTTCCAACAGGGGTACCATCACAAAAGAAATGGTGAAATGCTGATATGGCACCGCTTCCACAGAATTTATACTATCATTTCGAGAGCATTTTAAAGTCAGTTCTCTTATTTTTAATGACTAGTTGCATTGTATCCCCGTAAAATTCAATGGAAGTTTTAAAATGCACACAATTCATCATCCATAAATTCAACTAGTTTTTTGAAACTTCTTTGCTTTTATCTTTAGATCTGAAATTTCGAAAACAGTCTTAAATGAAGCAATATCTTCACATGAGTGCAAATAGTTGCAAAATGCACACAGACCAAATACGACTTGCAGGATGCAACATATTCTTTTATTGCACTTTTTGCAACTAAATAATTCTTTTTATCGCCTGTAGTATGTGAACAATGTGCAGTTCATAACAGAAAATTACTTGAGAACAGCAGTCACCACCAAACAAAGACTCCTCCTCTCTAAAGTTCCATATGATGCTAAAGTAATATTCCTTGTCTAGTGCAAAAATATCCTTCAAGAGTATCTACACTAGTGTATATGTCTGTATCCAGCAAAACTTCATCGCTACAATTTTAATTTGCCCTCTTTGACTTCACAATGTATTTCACAAACGAAGAGAATGTTGGCAGAACCAACATTTCGGCATGATGAAATAAACGAATGTTTCCTTGTGAGAAGGGTTAGAATAGGAGTAATATCCGTGAACAATAATTTAATTTGCCCTACCAATACTAATTTGCTGGATTGCATAATTAAGATAATTATATGTATTCCATTGAGTTGCTTAAATGAAAGTTGTCGACGTCGATTTTTAGATACTTATATCTAGAGCTCTATTTTCCAACCGATGATTCGCGGACCAAAGGTAAACCATCTTTACGAACCTTAGAGGTGGTCCGGAAGAGTTCGTTACTACTTGTAAAAATTAATATTTTGCCATTATTAAATCAAAATTACAATTTTCGTTGAGCAAGATCAAATAAATACATTCATCCTGATGAATATCAGACATTCATTGAATTATTTTTAACATGATAAGTATTAGAATATATCGGACCACAATCATAACAATTCTTGTATCAAAGAAAAAACAAGCTTTCAGTAAGATTTTAAGAGGTAAACAGTGCGTGGCTAGCTCTGGGGCGGTCACACAAACAGACTGCAGGCAGTGAACATACGACTGCGCCGTTACATGTTTGAACCTGCCAAACCAACCGCGTTTACTTAGTTTTTTACACAGTATAAACTATATTTTAACTTAGCTTTAATGTGTGTTGCCGTTGACCTTGAAAAAGAAAAAATTGAGCTACTTCCGATATCTGGAACAAATGCCGTACTACTCTCAAATGTGTCCCGAATCCTTCCGAATTCAATAATTTCAAGTAATGTTACGGGATAAATAGAACATCGAAGAGATACTCTTTCAACAACTATTGACTCGGGGGTCCCACAGTTATATTTTTGGCAATCGATACCGAAGTACTATGTCCAATGAGAGATTTGATTTCCTTATAAACTGCCTCAGATTTGACGATAAGTCTACGCGAAAACTGCGAATATTGACTGATGTACGAGTATATGCCCCTCTTCGAGATATGTGGGATCTTTTTCTAACTGCATGTCTAGAGAACCATAAATCTAGTTGCTACCTTACCATTGATGAACAGTTATTGGGTTTCAGAGGCAGATGCCCTTTAGAATTTATATTCCTAATAAGCCCAATAAATATGGTGTGAAAATTGTAATGTTGATAGATAATTCTACAAAGTATATGGTGGATGCCGAGCCCTATCTATGTTCTTTTACTAAAACTGATGGATTGCCACTTGGCAAATATTTCGTCAAAAAATGGACACGGACTGTGCACAGCACAAATAGAAATATAACCATTGACAACTGGTTCACTTCGGTACCACTAGTCAAAAGTTTAGTAAAAGTACCGTATAAGTTGACTTTGGTTGGGACTCTACGTGCTAACAAAAGGGAGATACCCTTAGAATTACAGCACGAGCGTACCCGGAAGGCAGGAACAGCTATTTTTTGTTATGGCAAGGAACTGACATTTCTTTCATACAAGTCAAAGCCCCAAAAGACAATATTCTTATTGTCGACTTGTGATGAGGAAGGGACAATTAATGAGATTACCAAAAAGCCCACGATGGTCGAGTTTCACAATCAAACTAAGGGCGGTGCAGACAACTTGGACCAAATGTGTTCTCTCGCTTCTTGCAGCCGAAAAACTCGACGTTGGCCTTTGTGTAATTTTTACGGAATGCTCAACATTGCATTTATAAATAGTTATATTATATATGTAACCAACACTTTGGAGGCTAATAAAAAACCTATATCGAGGCGTGAGTACTTGAAAACCCTGCATCAAAAATAAGTCGAGCCACACATGCAAAAAAGATTACGAGTCCCAACACTTCAGACGGGGCTGCGGGACTCAATAACAGCGATTTTGAATATGCCAGGAACCAGTAGTTCTACTTTAACGCATGAGACTGATCAAAGAGAGGATGCATTTAGTCCTCCTATTGCTAAAAAAAGAAAAATTTGTGCAATTTGCTCCTCCGCAAGGCGAAGAATGACAAAGAGTTGTTGCAACAAGTGCAACAAATCCTTGTGTGGCGAACACAAACTTGACATTTGTCATAAATGTATTAATTAATAGTTTTTTTCTAAAATGTTTCTATCTTTTGTTGATTTTATTACTTAGTTTTAATATTTTAATATTTTTTTAAGTCTTTGTTTTCTTAAATTGATAAGATTTAAGCATTATGAAATCAAAAATTCTCAAATGAGTAAAAACTCTGGTCTCAATTAAAAAACTGTCAAAGTAATTAATATGTGATTAGAGTCAATAAAATCTTATAAACATGTTAACAAATGATTATTGTATTAAATAAATAAAACACATATAAATATTTTATTCCATAAACCCTTAAAAGCCTCCCTTTTATACGGCGTAGCCAAAACGACGAAGGTAAGTAGTAAGCGTTGTAAAATAAGGTTAGTGATCTAGGGTTAAGGACCCCCACAAAAACTTTGGTCGTCGTGCAAGAGGCATCTGTGACTCCAGGATTAAGTTGAATGGGCAGATGATGCAAACGAAGTATTTGGACGTAGTTTCCGAAAGGAAGGCTACCTTCAATGATCACGTTGACAATATTTTGAAAAAAATTACTTATGCGTATCATCTTTTCAGGAAACAGTCAACAGCGTGCAACCGAGTCAAAGTTGTTGGCCTTTAAAACCTTGATCCGTCCGATAATTACATATGCGGTGATGATATGGAAAGGAGCTCCGAAAACAAAATGGGGCCTTGCACAGGCCTATATAGATGGGAGGAGGGCCAATTTTACCTCAATAAATCGCTGTACCAGGAGGCAGCAATAAAGTCAATCAAATCGCATGTGGAAAAGCTGGTAGAATCAGGCATGAGGAGAGCCAAGGAATACAAGGCGGAAATAATCAGGTCAGCGACGGATAATCACTCAATGGATGCAGTGAAGGAGCAGTTTTAAGATAGTTTTAAGCAAACGATGTACTTATTTTTAAGAAACTTAATTTTTACCACTGCATTTGTTAAAGCTAATGAATTTTACACCTCGTTCTTTTATAATTCGTTAATGTTTGATAATGTTGCGGGTGTCAGCATTTTAAAGTTTTGTTTTATCGAAAAAATTAATATGGTGAGCTAAGTAAAGTAAATGATTTTGAAACTCCAAGAAAAGCCCTAAGGCACAACACTTACGAATATTGTTAGGCTAAGTTATTTATGTATTGTATATATGTAAAAATCAGAGAAAAAATCACTCAGTAATGCTGATAATTGTAGCCCTTCTGACTTCCGCAGAGACGAGCGGAGATATACGCGAGTGTTGAAGCGTGCTAATGGCCCACAGGTAAGATGAACGCCATGACATGGCTCCTGGCTGATGAGCGAAGAGTTGCTTTGGCATTTCCCTGATCGTTAATCGTTTGGTGATGATGAGAGCCGTCCCCAACTAATACTACACATTATCTACAATTTAATAAACTTCAAAACTCCCTTTTTTTAATTTTTCTCCTTCGTTATATTCACTTTTCTATCACTTAAATTCTACCATAGATATCACTGAATGTATAAAATCTGGCGTAAATTTATTAACATTTGACGGTGTGTAACTACTGTATCTGTGATGGAAGATGACAACATTGGCGACCGGCTGACGCCCGACGACGTGGCTGCCATGCTGAAACTTGTCGGCCAGTACCTTGAGTAGCTGTGGGGCCACACCATAAATTTGGAATGAAAAAGAATGCACTAATTATAAAGCCGAACATAGCACGCAGTGGCGTTCATCTTATCTACTATTCAGGGTTTCAAAATTTAAGAGGGTGCCCCGCTAGATCTCCCCTCCTTTTAAGAACTTGGATGGTTCCAACGATCGTTTAACGTGCGGCGGCTGGTGTTTGAACCCAATGGATGACGGTTGCCTCAACAAGTTATCGCGTGATGATAGAGCGAATCATCCGCTGCAATTAGTTGCTCAGATTGAGCAATCTTGCCTACGTTTTCTTTTCTCAAATTAGCTTGGTAATTTTTGTGATTTGTCGTGATTCCTATGCTCCAATCAGATTTTTTTTAGGGTTTTATATTTTAGTACAAAACTCCTTAAAAAAATTGAAATCACGACCTGTGGCCGTCTTTCTATCCATCCTCCGTATATTCGTCCGTCTGTATGTCACAGCGTTTCTCCGAAACTATAGAAGCTACAGGCATGAAACTTTTCGGAAAGGTCAGTAGTGGTGACTTCTTGACCCTCGCGATGGGACACCGAAAAAGTTAAAAAAGTATTCATGTGGGCCTTTTTGAGTACAATAACAACAAATACGTCAAAAGCCGAAATCCCATCAACTTTGTGAGTCATAGTATGATTTATCAATTTTAAATTACTATTATAACAAAATCTTAACGGTACCTTTAAATTCAATGAATTCATTCCATAAATGGTTATTTAGAAAATAAAGTTTCACGAAGATAAAATGGTATTTAACGAAGGTATAGCGCTTTAAATTTTTTTGTATTACTATGGAACAATATGCCCTGTATTACTATGGAAACATATGGCTGATAACAGCAGGATTAAAGAAAGATGGGCATTCTATCCTGAGAACCCTTCAAACTTTCCATACAGCCCCAGAACATTACAGTCTATAGATACTCCCGGAGAGGTTATATTGGCCCTACCTACTCTGAAAGAAGCACTCGCAAATAAATTGAATGCAGAGAGGCAGGTCCTGACGCGAATATTTAGAGCAAAGCAGGATATGGTCCAATGGCGAATTCGATAAAACTTTGAGCATTGGAACAAGTAGCTAACAGGAACGGCCCGATGCTAATGGAACACTGATTTTTCTTGTCATCAATTCTCGCTGTCGATAAGGAGAAATCTTCATATAACCATATGATTTTTTTGCATTCGCCGTCAAACTCGGCTGTGAATCCGCGTAAACAAACTCGTTTGCTGTGGGATTTTTAGTTAAAATCAGTGAAAATTTGTGATTTGTGCGCTATTCATGAACAAGACAATAAGAGACAATCTATCGGTTAGATTGCAAGTGAGAAAACTATATATTTCGACGGAAAAGAAGCAAAATGCAAATGAAGTTTCTAAAATCATGTGCATTGTGAAAATATGCAATAATAGAACGCACCGTCAGCCCACAGGAGTATCATTTCATCGGTAAGTAACAACATAAAATGTAGAAAGCACAATACAATATTTAGAAGTGTTTTTTCACTCAAAATCACTGCTTCCAATTCATGCATGATTATGTTTACATTTCGGTGGCGACCATTTTATTCGATTAATTTTCGCGTAGTAGCGCCTGCATTTTGGGGGCAAGTTTTGCTAGCATATTGCTTGAATAATTTTAATGATGAAATCAATTTTATTTCTTTTTCCAGGAGTCTGTTAAATGATACTGGACATACGAATATATGGAAATGAAAAAATTATTAATGGGCAACTATCGGTAAACTGTTTACTTTTATAAATCTCATCTGGATCTCAGACATATTTTTGTTTTTGCAGGCAAATGCAACGAGCTTAGCGACAGTATTGATTTCAAGCGCCTCTCTGGATGCGGAAGCTATTTCATCCTCGAAAGCGGAAAGCAGAATCCCGGAGTTATTAGAATTATGCTTTTAACTTTAGGCATATATAGAATGAATTCCATTTATTATATTGAGATGGATCGTAGTAGTCTTTGCGTATAGACGTCTTTTAAATCGCTCCTGTCAAAAGTTTTCAAAAATTAAATTAATTTTTTAAAAAACGTTAGTCCGAAGTTAATTTTTATCGGAATAAATCTTATATTGTCGAAGTAATCGACTCAGGAAATTTCTATCGAATATTTTTACTTCGATTGGTAACGAAAAACAAATTCACAAAGAAAATTTCGCCGCTCGTATGGAGGAGCCCGACGGCTTCCCACCGTTGGGGCAACCTGGGGAAACGACGAATACAAAACTGGCGACAATCACCAAAAGAAAACATAACGAAGAAAACTCCGTCGATGGAGGGTGCAAGCTGCAAATAATAGCGGACAATCAACAAATGGCCAAATTGCAGAAAGAAAATGATGAACTAAGGCAAGAGATACAGTCTCTCAAGGATCTTTTCAAGAAAGGGATGAAGCCTCAAAAGACGCAGCCGCAAAATCAATGGCAACAGGTAACAAAGCCGAAGAAAAGTGCAAAGCAAGTAAATCCAGAGAAAGTTCTAAGTGCTGGTGGCACCAACGAGAGCCAAAATTATTTTGCAGCGCTAGAGCGATTAACCGAAGATATGGAAATCGAAGAAAACACCGGAGGTAGTTTTAATCAAGATAATGACGTTAATTTTATTCAATATTTAAAGAACAAAAATAAGGAGAAAAAACCAGCCCGTAGTTCTGCTGGTTCCTCTGAAAAAGCTTCCAACAAGACAGAAAAAGTTCCGCCAATCAACGTGTTCGGACAAACCGGGAAAGATATGGTTCGGCTATTGGCAGCCGAAAATAAACTGGCCAATTTCGAAATCAAAAGAGTTAATGCCGAAAAATTAACTATAAGGACGAAATCACTGGTTGATTTCAAGTCAGCCAAAGATGCGCCAATTGTGCCATGCACTATCCTTGCGTTAAATGCAAAGACGTCCATGCTCCCGGTGAG
Organism: Odontomyia ornata; assembly: GCA_963969285.1. Lineage (NCBI taxonomy): Eukaryota > Metazoa > Arthropoda > Insecta > Diptera > Stratiomyidae > Odontomyia > Odontomyia ornata. Next base: position 27,275,450 of record OZ017740.1, on the reverse strand, counting down.
TGCAAATTGGCTCAGACGGAGCCTAAAGAAAAATTATACTGCGTTAACTGCGGTGTTTTTGGTCACCCAGCATCATATCGATGATGCTCCCGATATCAAGATGCAAAAGTTAAACTTGCTCCAAAGCAAACACAAGTACACCGTAATATCATACCTTCCAACTTCGTCAAGCCCGGAGTATCATTTGCACTCGCCGCTAGAGGACCAGCAGAAAATGCTGGAAATAATGTAAATAACGTAAGTGGCAATAATGAGCTGCTTCTCAAAATTTACCAGCAACTTAATTCTTTATCGGAGAGAATTGACAAACAAGATTCAAAAATTAACTTTGCTTTTCAGCGTTTAGGTCTTTCAAATGCCTAATAATAACTTGTCATTCAGTCATATTCCCATGGATAGGCTTCGCCTCATATCGATCAACGTCAACTCTATCGTTGCTATACATCGACGTGATTATCTCCTTGAATTTGTTGTTAAGCAAAAGCCTGACATCATACTTCTCACTGAAACCCACCTCAATTCATGGCATTCCATGGAATTCAAAGATTTTGCATTCGTAAGAAACGATAGGGTAATAGGTGATGGGGGAGGTGGCACCGGGATATTGGTTAGAAGACCCTATTGTTTCCAAAATATTGAAAAAGTCGAATTCAAAAACTTTGAATTTCTTGAAGTGTCCGTCATCAAAATTTCACTGCCAGGTGGGGATAACCTCTTCGTTATCTCTGCCTATGCAATTGGTCAAAATGTTCTCAAGTTCAAGGAGGAACTCAATTCCTTGTTTGAAATACTCGAATTGAACAGTCTGCATAGCTATTATATTTTTGCCGGTGACCTGAATGCCAAGCATACATCATGGCTAAACGCCACCAATAATCCAAGAGGTGTATTCCTGAAGTCATGGATAACAGAGAACCAAATTGAATACAGGTGCAACCTATATGGGTCGGAGTTCCCAACATACCCTAGGACAAATTCATATTTGGACCTCTGCATTGCTGACGCAAGACTTGAATTCAGCTTTAATAGTCCTCAACGGAAACTGCAGGTGCTTCCTTACGATAGCGACCATAACGCAATCGTAATGGAAATCAATCATCAAAGGGATGATTTCTTCCTCATTCCAGTTCAACATGAAAACCATCGGTTGAATTTCAAAAAAACAGACTGGGGAAAGTTTCAAAAGAAGTTTAATCGGGAGTACCAGAAGCAATGTCCCTCTTCTGATAATGGCAACGCTTGCTCAATGGTTCCTAATAACAGAAATCTAACTGACGATGAAATAGATCTCTATTTGTCGAAGTTAGAGAAGCTGACGTTGGAAACGATTGAGAAAGTTGTTCCCAAGATTAAACATCGAAACAATATGGAAGGATATGAAACACCAACCATCGCAAGGTTGAAAAGATTGAAAAGCCTTCTTCTCACCCGCGTCAACAATATTTATCGACGATTTTTGGACTACAACCATCCCTCGTTGGCTCTGTTGAAATTACACCTGAAGAATGTCCGGAACTTAATCCGTTCATACTTCAGGAGTGAGGTCAGCAATCAATGGGTGGAAAAACTGAGGGGTATTAGCCCACAGGACCCAGATGGCGTTTTCACGAAAGTGAATAGCTTATTCCGCAGGAAGTCTCGAGTGAAGGTATCGAATCTTGAAGTCGCTAGTGATAAGATAAATCTTCTCGATAGAGCTGGGATCGAAATTGATAGTACGACTCCGGATAGAACTGGAAACAGGATTATATGTGATGGGTTGCAGAAACTTGCCCTGATTGGAACACATTTTGAATTGGTCCATCTGCCAAACCCAGAGAGAAGGAATGAAATATTTTCGGAGGTCGTTGAAGCAAAAGTTTCCGACTTCAAATCAAGCCTGAACGCCCAATCAATTCTTCATTTCGATGAAACATTAACATCTGACCTCATACCGAGCTTGAATCTTATTGATTATTTTGTCAGCTATGAAGACTTGTGTTTCATATTTTGCAGAATAAACAACAAAAAATCATGTGGTACTGACGGTATTCCAAATATAGTTCTCCGACATTTGATTGAGGTTGCTATTAGGAATTATTGCATATTGTTCAACAACATGTTGAACAATTCATATTTCCCAAATGAGTGGAAAAAGGCTAAGGTATTTCCGATCTTGAAGAAAGGAAAAGAATCTTCATGCCCTAAAAGCTATCGCCCAATCAGCTTGCTGCCTAACATCAGCAAGGTGTTTGAAGTGATACTCAACAGAGCATTAAACGCCCACATTAAGAAATATGAGTTGATGCCGAATTGCCAATTTGGTTTTCGTGCCAGGCATTCGACCATACATGCAATAACGAAAGTAACCTCAGACATGTGTTGGAAACTAAACAACAAAGAATGTGTTGGAGCATGTCTCATTGATATGGAGAAAGCCTTCGATACGGTGTGGTTAGATGGACTAGTTTTCAAACTTCTTCAGGACAGGTTCCCCAGACACCTTGTCGCCATGATGTGTAATATGTTATACGGGAAATCATTTGTTGTAACTGATGGAAATCTGACAACAATGCGCGAATTCAAGGTCTTGAATGGTCTACAGCAGGGAACAGTTACTGCGCCCCTGCTTTTCTCAATATTCGTTCGCAAGCTATTGAACAGCTTTGATTTTAATGTCTCGCCAACGCGATCATTGGTAGCGTTTGCTGATGATCTGATCATCTATACGGCAGACCGAAAAGCTACAATAGTTCAGAGCAATCTTCAAAAAATGTTTAATGATGTGCAGCTTTACATCGACAATTGGCGAATGAAAATCAATGCGCAGAAGTGCGAAACAATTTTGTTTCGGACAACGCTGCAGGGGGCCAGTCAAGACCTGAAACGTAATTGGAAGGATTTCCACATTATGGCTGGTGAGGGTAGTTCAGAACGGGTTCCACATAAATTCTGTGTTCGATACCTCGGTGTTCATCTCGATCAGTATCTGTACTATACTGAACATGTCAAAATCATGCTCAGTAAAGCACTAAAAGTAGTCATGGCTCTTCGGCGACTCTTTCATTCCAGATACATTGATCAAAAAGTCAAAGTTATTTGTTACAAGACCCTGGTTAGGCCAGTTTTGGCATACGGATGCCAGATCTGGTACAACCAGAGTGCTAGTACAATGGAAAGATTAAGAGTTTTCGAAAGGAAATGTCTTCGTGCATGTACTGGTTTGTACAGAAAGCCTGAGACGGATTGGAAGCACTATATATCGAATAGAAAAATTTATCAAACCGCTCAAGTGACAATAGTCGATATCTTCATATTGAAACTTCTTCGGAATCATATCGCAAGATCTGTAACTGTGAGTGAAAACCCTTGGATTTCACAGCCGTTCTACCCTACAGACGGGTATATTGTGACTTGCCTCACTACTGGCTTCGTTCCTCCAGAAGCATTCGTTTATTTGGACATGAATCGATATGTTTTTGATTCTGACGGCGTCCCAATCATATATCACATATACCGACGGGCCACCGATAAGAAGATAAAATATCCTCCGAATCTGAGTTCACGAGACCAACTTCCAATGGAGATACTCATTTGCTAGATTCGTTGAGGCTGGTCGAGCTGAGATGGAGCAATCTAGGTATTGGTGGCTGAATGACAATGTCTAAATTATTCGTGCTTATTTTCTGTTTTTGTGCTTTTTCTCGTTACTTAGTTTTTCAGATTCATCTTATTATTGCTACATCTAGTATTGTTGTTTATTTGTATTATAAATTAGGTATAGGTTTCAATATAAGGTAATTTTTTTTTTTTTTTTGATTGAACTTATTTAGAATTAGGGTGTAACATATTAGGTATAGGATATAAGTTCATTGTTGTGTTAGTAGTATAAGTAAATTTTGAATAATGCTGATTGGTTTTTTCTCCTTTTTCCAATTGAATCAAAAAATATCTAATAATATTAATTAATTTAAATTTGCAAGTGTATTTTTTTTCATTAAATGTGTTTAACTGTTAACGTATAAATTTAGAGAGCCATTCGGGCCATTAAGTTTTTTTATAGTTTTATTGTTTGGAATTTGCTTTATGTTCTTTTAAAAATTTATAACGATTAGTATTAAATAAAGCGCTTTTGACTTTGACTTTGACCATTTATTATATTATTGAATTTTCAAATGAATAAAAGTAATTTCGAAATAATTGATCTTTATATTAACAAGCAGAAGGATATATGAACTCTTCAAAAAGATGCTTTGGACAAATAATTCGAATTTTGTATTCGAACTTTTGATCAATTTTATAGCCTATATCAAAGAGATAAATTTAATATCGGGGCACAGGATATTTCAATTCGGAACTTATCACTGGTTTGAGAAATTCAACACTAGTAGACGACGTATTTATAACCAATATATGCTTAAATTTTTTCCCTCATATAAATTGAATCAAGATATCATTAAGCTTGTATTAGCTAAACTTTTTTTTTTAATTGGATCATTTCACCTTTTTCACATCAACTTAATGTAAATCTATACGACAAATTTGCTCTACATTTGAAGCTTATCTAGCGTCGCGCGGATATCGATCACTCTTTCGGATGGCTCCGATAGCTTTTTAAAATTACTTTTTATGGAATTGTTTGCAGCTACATATAAATGAGTTGAATATTTTGAATAATAATTTTTCTGAAAAATTATTAGAGAAGAAAAATGTTAGAAGAAGGTGGTTTCGACGTGTGCACTAATTCTCCTCAGGCTATCACTCTTAGATACACACCGGTGATGGCGACAACCATGCTCAGAGGTGAGGGAGTTAATTTTTAATTTTTCTACTTCTCGAAACCACCTTCTTCTAACATTTTTCTTCTCTAATAATTTTTCAGAAAAATTATTATTCAAAATATGCAACTCATTTATATGTAGCTGCAAACAATTCCATAAAAAGTAATTTTATCATTAAGCTATTTTTGATCCATTCGATCAAATCTCGCCTATAGCAATATACTGACTGTAAGGCAATTTACTGCCAGCTACGAGAAACTTTTATTTACTCTAAATAGTATACTTAAAAATGTTCAAGTGGCATGCATCGGAAAGCAACTCTTTGTTTCATATGGTGAGCGAGTGAACAACAAACGAAACTTCAGCTTGTTATTTAAGCTTAGATCAGTAAAATACATCAACACAAAATACTATTTTGTTGTGAAATTAAAATCAGAATAAATTTCTGTTTGGCGATATCTTAACAAATTAGTATAACTTAAAGGCGTCTAGTTCTCTCAGACATAGCGAAGGTCAAGCTCAACGATTATACATTTCACCTTAATTCCACTGAAGATGATTATGAAAGGAAAAGGGAGGTGAAAAAGTATAAAAGAATGAACGATTATAATTTGAGTAATAGTTGAATTTGTAATTACCTAAGGAACAGATTTAGTTTTTGCTTATTAAATGTCGCTGTGAGTTTCTTTTTATCTAAATAAAGTTTCACAAACTATTCAAGTCTGAAATAGGAACATTATCAATCAATTATGCAATGGCAGTTAACTTTTACATTTTCAAATATTTCTAAACTGTAGCTCCCTTTTTAGACTACACCCTTCCAAAATTAAATCAGAAGAGCAACGTTCGTGGCGCATCGGGAAATGATGACAAAATTTGAGTTGATGTTCCTCTCCAGTGTTCCATTCTCAAAGCTATGAGCCATCTGAAATTTTTGACCAGCCAGAGATCTCAACGATTGTAAGACTGTGGAAGCTTCAATGTGTTGGCCATGTAAATCTATGGACGAATAACGTATGCACAAAAATTTGTCCACTGGGAGAATTAAAGGGCGGAGACCAGTGAGGAAAGCATGTCTGACTTTGTCGGGTCTCGAAATTGGAGGATGCGGTCAATGAACCGAGACAGATAGAGGCGCTTGTTGCAACAAGTAAAGGCTCTAGAGGGGCTATAGTGCTACCAAGAAGAAGTAGACACATATGTTTTTGTTGGTCACTGCATTGTAAGTGGAAATTGGTATTGTTGCTTCTAGCAATTTACAGTTTGTTTATGTTTTTGCTGTGCCGGTTTGACATGTTTTTTCAGCATTTTTAATCGAAAATCAATGTTCAGCGCGATTTGCGCGAAAATTGCGTATAAAATATTGGTGACCAGATAGCTTCGCAATATGTAAAGAAAGGATCCAGTCTTCATTGATAATGCGATTCAAGATCTGAGGGAAAGGGAGTCCGTGCCATTCGAATGCCAGTAGCCTTGAGTGAGTACAGCTTCTCTTTGGAATTCACCCTAATTTAAGTAAGGGAACTAATGATATGCTTCCCAATCTGTAAGGCAAATATTAGCAGATTGGTTTTGGGTCAAGTAGTCCGATGATTTACTTATCGAAATTCTTTTATTGATGATTTTACAATCACTTAATTGATGGTATCTGATTGTGTCAATGAACGAAAAGTGCACGCAAACGACAGGCTGATTTCAGAATTTAGACATTGATGGAAACTAGATTATAGTAATCATTTTTGCGATTAATTTCATTGCATTTAGTGTACTTCTGCGCAGATTGCACAAAACTACTTATGGTATAGTAAGTGCGGCGGATTTTGCTTCGCTAACCCTGTAGTCTCAGCAGAAAACTGCTGAATATATTTACCTTTCAAGCTACTTAAGACTTTTTTCTTCTTACATTATTATTATTTTTCAAACACATCTATTAAGTTTTTCCTTAACAGAAACACAGGGATTTGATTTTACTCTAACTTGCTTGCTTTAGCACTACGCCCCTTTGCTTAAAGCTATTTAGAGTATCTCTTTATCTTCACTGAACGTGTGCGGATTGTATCGCAAACTTCAATTATTTCAATCAAAAGGCGAGTGTCTAAACTTAACAAACTTTATTTCAGATATCAAGTACGAACAATTACATTAGATGTGTTCACGTCGAGTTATCATAGAAGACGATGGATTGAATTTCGTTTTCTCTCAGCTGTTAATGTCCCAGATAAGTTCACGTTGAAAGTTGCTAGCAATGGTGGTGCTAGATTACTCCTTCCCGAGTGACATCGACACATTGTCACGATGTGTTGGACGATGCAAGGCGTCTAGGCTTGGAACCGTCGCGACAACTTGCTACTCGACAGGTATGTCCTCATCAAAGTTGGCGGAGCATTGATGGGAGGCAATATACAACGTCACATCGGTGAAGGTAGGTTGCTGAGGATTACGTTAATGGCGTTGGCGCTGTGTTGAAATTTGGAGGATTAACTTCGGGTAATACAGTTGACGATGGTTGTGTTATGCATATTGCAGTCATTGGCGATGTTGCGTTGTGAACTTGGGGGGTCGTCTCGGGCGAAACAGCTAACAATCGTTGCATTCTGGACATTGATTTTGCTGAGTCATCACTGCGGTTTTTGGGTGAAGAGACTGGGTTTGCTTCAATGAATGCGGGCTTGAGTCTCTCCGTCGAAACATTTACTTTTCGGCCGTTGACGTCGATTGCGTAAACCACAATTGAAACTCGTTATAGCACTCTATGGGGGCCGAAGTAGGGCTGCGTGAGTGGTTTCTTGACGGCATCCACTCTTAAAAAACATGAGTGCAGGTGCCCAGGTGACTGTTGGCGAAAGTCGTTCGTGAATTACGATGTAGGAGGGTACAGGGCGTAGCTGGCTCATTAAGTTGTGCAGGCCGATGAAGAATTCATGGAGGTTGACCCTGGTGTAACCAGGGACTACTAGTTCTCCCGAGAATGAAATCGTGGTTCTGTAAAACATTTCTGCACATAAAGCTGACTGTTCCTCCTTGACGGTTCCTAACAACCCCAATAAGTAAGTGGGGAGTACGCTGGGCTATTGTGTGTTTTTTCGTGGCACATTATGGCGGACTTAAGCGTGCAATGCGAACACTCGATCATTCCGTTTGAAGCCGGATGGTGTGGCGTGGTTTTGATCCTTTCGCAACCCATGAAGACAGTTAGCGCTTTGAATAACGACGATTCAAACTGGGTACCTGGGTTGGTAATGAAGGTACGTCGTACACCAAATCGTGCCACCTAGTTGTTGAAAAAAGCTCAAGCTCAGCCAATGGGATAACTTCAGGCCATCAAGAAAAACAGTCGATGATCGTGAGGCAATACTTATATCCTTACGAGGGAACTAGTGGGCAAACGATGTCAAGATGGACGTGCTGGAACCAGTCGTTAGGTATCTGGAAGATTTGCAGAATGTTTTTTTGGTGGCGGCCAACCTTCAAACGCTGGCACTGCACACAATTACGAGCCCATATGCGAATATCTCTTTTCATGCTTGTCCATACGAACTTGTCGCCGTTGCACGGCCGCTTAGGTGCAATGGTTGATGAAAAGTGTCGAATACTTTCCTACATAAACACTCGGGAACAAAAGGGCGAATGTGTGTGAGCAACTTTCTTGTATTATTTCTCGGTTGACTTCCACGGTAATACGTTCTAGCTTCAGTGACGTACTATAGTTACGAAGAAGCTCCTGAAATTCAAAATGTTTTGCTGCTCGCGCACCAACTCGTTGATATTAATGAACGTTGGCGTTGAAATTGTTTTGATTCAGGACACGGCATCTGCCACCTTATTGCCGGCTCCTAGAATGCGCCGAATATCCGTGCTGAATTGTGATATGAAGCTTAGGTGTTGAAGTTTTATCGGGTGGTCGTGCAAACACATGGATGAGTGGCTTATGGTCGGTGAGTATATGAAACTCTGCTCCTTCTACGTAATGTTGGAAATAGCAAACGCTGTTGTAGATGGCGAGTAACTCACGGTCCTCGACGCTGTATTTAGTTTCTGGCGTATATAACTTTTTTTGGAAAAAAGCAAGTGGTAGCCACTGGTCTGACTGTTTCTGTTCAAGCACTGCCTCTACTGCTACATCCGATGTGTCTGTAGCTAGCCTGAGCGGTTTATTTGCTTTCAAATTTACGGGTAGTGTAGAGTCAACTAAATTTTTTTGAACATTTGGAAAGCTTTCTCTACCTCTGGTTTCCAGATGGTTGGCATCTTGGCATTCCTCTTTGAAGCGATGCAGTAATTATTTAATAGTGCTTGGAGATTGGCTGCATTTCAAATGAAGTGGAACCGACGTAGCTCACTAACTGTCGAAGGTTATTTGTAATTTTGAATCGCTGGGACTCATGACAATAGTGCTGAAATGCCGTTTGCATTAATAATGTGGCCTACATACTCAACTTGTTTTATTTCAAACGTACATTTCGCTCCGTTGATTACTATACCGTACTTGGCAAGGCATTTAAAAACCAGTCAAAGATGCTTCTCGTGTTGTTCCTCCGATTCGGAAGCGACGAGTGTATCGTCCATATAGCATGAGCCGCAATTGAGGCCTTGGAGCACCTGATCCATGCAGAGTTGGAAGGGTTGTGCTGCATTTTGGAGACCGAATGTCAAAGCGGTGAATTCATATAGACCGAATGGAGTTGTTACCACCATCTTCGGAATATTCTTTTTCGTAATTGGTATTTGATGGAACGCCTAGAAGAGATTAATTTTTGAAAAAATGCTTTTGCCGCCTAGATCAAGTGTTCTGTCCTGAATTTGGCGAATGGGAAAGCTTTTTGGAATGGTGACCAAGTTCAATTGTCTGTAATCGCCACACGGGTACCACGAGCTATCCTTTTTTCGAACGAGATGAAGGGGACTTGCCCATAGTCTGCTTGATGGACGAGCGTTTCCCTTATCTAATACGAATTGGAATTCTGCTTTCGCGGTTTTGACTTAATCGAGCCGTCGAGGGCGTTTAGCTACTAATGGACCAGTGGTTGTTATATGATGGAGGACGGTTTGGGGTGCAACATTCATTTTGATGGCGGGATTTTTTATGTTTGGGAACTTTACAAGAAGTTCGTGATAACGCGTTTTAACATTTACTGTCGCGGTGGAATCACAATGATCTCAACTAATTTGGCATAGGGCTGAATTTCTTGTCCTGGAGTCGGTAAAACGTTGATTTCAAATATCTACAAGCAGGCCATACTGTCTCGAAACACCTGCTCCCAAGATTGGGCGAGCGACATCCGCAACATAAAAACTCCATCAAAGACTAAAGTGAAACCCAAACAACAAATCAAGCGCTATCCTGTCGGAAGTGTCAATCTACGTGTCGTTTGCCGTGAACAGCCTATATGTGGATCATCTAATGGTACGTTATAATGTCGTGGCGAGAATGACGGACACGAATGCACCGGTGTCAGCTAGGAACGTTAATTTAATTTTTGGATCATGAATTAGCAGGCGACCACTAGCTATCGCCTGCGTTGCTAATGGTTCAATGAGTTCTCCGATGGTGAAAAGCAAAACGCGCAGGGAGCTTGACAGCTTCTAGCTGCGGCACCGAAATTCTTGTGAAAATAACACCAATTGTTAGTTCGTTTCTGTGGGGTTGATATCTTCTGTTGTGAAGAGCAATGACATGCGTTGCATTTTGCGCCAATTCCCTTGAAAGAGTTGGACTGATTTCGATTAACTTTGCACCTGTCGTTAGGGTTTTCTATCGTATATGTGTCTGTCCAACGTTGCACGCTGGCGATAATATCCGATGTGTCGTAGCTCACAATGGAATCCGCGACGCTCGCCGATTTTTCGAGCTAATCGGATTCTGATACTGCCAGGACGGCACGAATGCTCTCGAGAAGACGCTGCAACCATAACGATTTAATCACTGACTCCGGCACATTAACTCCTGCTACCAACGTTATCCTTCGGAGGAATCGCGATGTACGTTGATCATCCAATTTTAGGTAATATAAAAGCTGGTGCAGCCTTTCGTTCTCCTTTAGCTCAAACACGGACAATGACCTTGACTTTAGCGTTGCATATTTGCCTACATTGGGTGGCCACCTGAGAAATGATCACAACGTCTAATTTTGCCACAACTCTGTCAAAACGAGATTGATCGCCTGCGATATTACTTGACCGAAATTGCACCTCCACTCGCGCAAACCATAAGTGTGGGCCACTTTTCTAGAAATGCGGCAACTTTAAGCAATTACATTGATTGAGTGAATGACTAATGGCACCGCTGTTGGCGTCCTGAAATTCATCTTCAGTCATTTAGTTACATGAATGTGTTTACCTTACAGGATCACCAATTTTGCGGATTATATCGCACACTTCGATTATTTAAATTCAAAGACGAATGTCTACACTTAACAAACTTCAACTTTAGATATCAAGTACGAACAATTACATTAGATGTGTATGCGTTGAGTTGTCGTAGAAGACGATGGAATGTATTTCGTTTTCGCTCAGCTCTTAATATCTCAGGTAAGTTCACGTAGAAAGTTTCTAGCGATGGTGGCGCAACAAATGAATCGGCCCTCGAGAAGGAATAATAGTCAGTACCACACCTTGGCCATTTGTCCGTCCACCCAGCTACGGTACATTCTAATTTTAAGCCAGTACATACCATAGGTAAACGGGCTTATAGCGTCCGAAGAATCACTCGAAACAAATCTCGTTGTCAAAAACAAGATTCAAACGAGGAACCTTTGGCTTACGCAGTGAATATTCTAAACGCTACATGACGTGGGCTATTCCATTTACTTTACAATAATATTCTGAATATCATTGCACAGCTTGAATTTAACGAATTCATTTCAATCAACCAATCCACATTATCATTTAACTTTAATATCTGATTTCATCAAATTTAATGACACTAGTACTAGTATACTAGTAGTGTAGTAGTTAGAGTGCTTGCTGTATAAACCGAAGGTCCCTAGTTCAAACACCACTGGTGACAATGAGATCTATTTTGTATGATTTTTCAGACGAACTATAAGCCCGTTCAATTATGATACGTACTGGCTTGAAATCAGGACGTATCATAGCTTGCTGGACGCACCAATTGGCAAAGTATGGTTTTGACTATATCACCTGTTTGAGTGCCGATATGTTCGATCAAGATAATGAGATACTCGACCCGATAGGGACAAAAGTGCTAAAGCAAAGCAAAAAAAATACAGTTTTTCTGGTGAAAATGTTAAATTTACCAAACCTACTATTATTAGCAAAGTTCAACAGATTTCAACCTCTAAGTTATTTGTCTCTGGATCTACAACCATGATTAACCACATGTTTATAGCATGTACTTTAAATGTTGAAATTAGGGAAAAATAACCCAGATTCATTCAATATTCTCATATGCAACGGTCACCATTTTATTTCACTATTACTGATGTCACTCATTGAACAAGTTCTCAAAGATATTCATGGTGCATATCATTCCAGAAATTTTAATGGAAATCCTAACAAAGCCGTAGCGTCTGTGTTGGTAGAAAGCGCATATTGCTACATGGTCTCATATTCCTGTTGTTATACAGGAAAATTCAAGCCACCTTAACTTCGTTAAATACTATTCAATTTTTCTGAATTCGATCGAATGTATAAGTAGCCGATTGGTTATCAAATTTCACTGAATTTAAACTAAACTCTAAACCCTCATGATTTCATTCAAGAAAATGCAAAATTGATACATCATTCTATTGCTCCCAAAGTTGAGTGAATTTCGACTTCTGACGCATTTGTTATTGCTGTACTCATAAAGGCCTACATTCATGATTTCATTTTCAGATTTAGCAAGAGGGGTGCGCGAAAATATTGCATGTTTTCATTATAATACAACACAGAATAAAACTATGAGTTTATAAAAAATAGCTGTCTAAGTATCTCGAGGAATTATTAGTATATAGCTTGGATGTCAGAGAGAATGGATACGAAATGCGCCGCAAGAATTGAAGCACTTTTTGATGTGGCGTAAAGTTGGCGATCTTTCAGTTTAATTAATTATCCCTTTTGCAATGCTTTTGCACTACATTCAACACGATTTATCTTAAAATATTATTCAGTGTACAATTTCAAATTCAACTTGACTAGACGTTTCCCGTCATCTGCTGAATTTTCATGAATCATGTGTTTTGAATCATATGGTTGATATTTCGTTGACAATTCGGGGTTAAAGTATAAGATGAGCAACTAGAGAGCCACTTGAGTGTGTGGATGCTCAAGCGGCATAAAAGGCATTCGCATGGGAGAGGAAGGCATGTATGTAGTAAAAGTCCTTCACTCACGTGTCAAGAGGGAAACGGAATGAGCGAGGAAAACGAAATAAAGAAATTAAAATCCGTTACTAAGGATAACTTTATTTATCGATTGTCACGTATAATGCGTCTGGTTCTATCGGCGGCTCGTACACGACTCCCAGTCAAGCCATCACTATCTCCCCCTTCCTCATCGGTTGACAGCTCGGCCAGTCCTGACATTGAGCTCGTCCCGGGCTCACCTTCGTCCCCATTGTAATCGTCGTCTTCCAATTCGGGATGAAGTTGGCACCACGGTTTTAGCTTATCGCTCGTGAAGATGGATGAAAATAATCGCTTGGAGCAATCTTCATGTGGTAGTCCTTCAACCAGATATCTATCGTAGTGCAGAGCCTTCTTGATGCGGTATGGTCCACAATATCGAGGCTCTAGCTTTCTGGACTCTCCTGTTGAAGCTAACGCATTTTCGACCACGACTAACTCCCCAGTTTGATAGTTTCGAGGATGACGATGACGCTCATTGAAACGGGCTTTCCAACGGCTACGCTCGGCTAAGAGATTACTGGCCGCTTCGTCTCGCTTTTGACTCGTTGTTAATATATCGCTTTGCTCCTCAAATGATGATTCGTCGTGGAGAGCCAACAGTAAGTGGTTGTGTATGACGTCCCTCAACGGAAAGTCGAACACTATCTCGTTTGGGCTGAATTTTGTAGTCGAGCTTTTCATAGTGTTGAAACTCCATTGCATTTCTCTCATTAATTGATCCTATTTGTGGTGGTCGCTGGTTGATGTGCGAAGAAAGGTGAGGATGTGACGGTTGACCCTCTCGACTTTGCCATTAGCCCGCGGAGTGCGAACCGCAGTTTTCACATGCTCGATTTGATTGTCCCGGCAGTAACTTTCAAGATCCCTTGATGTGAATGCGGTTCCACGATCAGTGACGAGGCGTTTCGGCAAACCGAAGTATGACGTCATCTCGTTTAACATCTCGAGTACTTGGTGGTTTGAACGGCCTTGAGAACTACGTATTTGGTGAATGGATCTGAGGCGGCGATGATGTGCGTGTTACCCTTTGTGCTGCGCGGAAATAGTCCAAGATGATCCAAATGGAGGACACGGAATGGTATCGGCTCAACATAGTATATGTGTAGCTGTCCTTCCGGTTTTCCGGTGATAGTTTTATTAAAGCAGCATTGAAGGCACGAACTGATGTAAGCCTTCACATGGTTGCGCATGCGGGAAAACCAAAAGTTTTGCTGGATTAGTTGAATGGTTTTTTCCAATCCGAAATGACCCATGTCATCGTGGTATAGTTTGATGATTCTCCATCGGATTGCACGTGACACAATGAATATTGCTCGACCGTTCACAATCCGATATAAGCGTCCTTGTTTAATCTTATATTCGCTTTTTAATTATTTTGACTGCGATGAGAGCTGCACACCTTGAAGTATCTCGACGGTTTTAACTATTTCGGGATCACCAGCTTGCATTGCTGCGACCCAATCTTCCGTGTTCGCTTCGATCACGAATATGTTGCCAGCAACAACGGGAACATCTCTGGTTTTCCGGTAGGGGACCGGCTCAGGGCATCAACGTGAAGCATCGCGTTTCCTGCTCGGTGAACAATTTCATGGTCATATTCTTGTAGCTTTAAGAACCATCTTGCTACACGAGGGATTAACGGCTTCGATGATTTCATGTTGCTTATGGCGGAACAGTCTGTTACTGTACGGAATCGTTTCCCCAACAAGTACATTCGGAACCGCTCGAGTGCTTCTACGATAGCGAGAACCTCCAGCTCGTAACTGTGAAATTTTTGCTCGGCCTCGCTGTATGTTCGGCTGTAGAAAAATACTGGTTTCCAAACTCCTGCTTCCTTTTCCTGCATAAGTATGCCGGCGAGTTCCTTTGAGCTTGCGTCCGTATGCAGTTCGTGGCTCTTCGTTGGATCGTATAAAACAAGAACTGGCTCGTTGCATAACACTCGCTTCAAATGTTGAAATGCCCCTTCGTGTTCATCGTTCCACAAAAAGTTCGGTTTTTCTTTCGTCTTGAGCAAGTTGGTCAACGGGCGGGTGATCATTGCGTAGTCTTTGACGAACTTGCGGAAGAATCCGGTTAATCCGAGGAATCGTCTGACTTCGGTTATGGATGTAGGAGCAGGGAATGAACTGATGGCTAACGTTTTTTCCATTCCGAGTTTCAATAGATCACCAGCGATTCGATGACCAAGAAATGACGTCTGCTTATCGAGAAATACACATTTGGATAATCGAAGTGTCATTCCGGCCTCTTGAAGTAGCTCGACGAAAGATCGGAGACGTTGGAGACCTTCCTCTGCCATGCGACTCGGAATGACGACCTCATCGACACACGGCACGGCTTTGCCTGGCTTCATCCTTTTAATTATCTGCGACATAGCCTTTTGGAATACGGATGGCGCGTTCACGAGACCAAATGGCATAGAATTAAACTCATATAAGCCCTCGTGCGTGATAAATGCTGTGTACTTCTTGGAAGACTCCTCGAGAGGTATTTGATAGTAGCCTGCCATTAAATCCAATGTAGTGAAAAATTGATTGCCCGATATCAATGCCAGTTGCTCATCCACAGAATGCATTGGGAAAGGCTGTTTAACGGTGATCGCATTGAGTGCTCTGTAGTCGACGCAAAGCCGGTCCTCTCCATTCGACTTTTTCACCAGAACGATGGGTGATGAATATTCAGAGCAGCTCGGTCGAATGATTTCGTGTTGAAGAAGTTTGCTTTTAATTTGACTGACGGCCTCACATTTAGCGAAGATAATTTTGTACCGTTTTTGGTTGATCTTGTTGTCGACATTAACTTCGATTTTCATTTGCGTATTTTTGCACCTTCCCAACTCCGATACATCGGTGGCGAAACATCCGGAGGATTCATCAATCAGTCTGTACAGGCTCCTCCGTTCGTTGTTGGTTATTTCCGTTCAGATACGAATCTTATCCGGATTAATCTTTTCCAATAGACACATTCCGGATCTCATCACCAGCTGATTATTTGCAGCGCATAGTACATCTCGTCCGAGAAGCACGGAAGACGGGATGAGGTCATCATCGACGACGATGAGTTTCGCTGTTTGTTTGCACTCGTCTACGGTGACTTCGGCAACGATGTGTTGATTGCTCTCAGTTTCCCCACCTGCAAAGCCTTTCAAAACTATTGTGTCTCCGTTGATTATATGGCACAAGTCACTAGCGGTATTCATTCGTACGAGTGACCGATCACTGCCTGGATCGACAAACGCATCCGTATATTTTCCGTCCAAGCGAATTTGTTTATGGCAAACGGACGATTTGTCGTCTGAGGTTCAACGGACGTTCGCTTGTTTTTATTTCTCGGGGCACTGGTTGGTTGAGTGTGTCATGCGAGAGCATGTAGCGCATCGTTCTCTACGTTGCGGCTGTGTGCAGTTGATTGAAACATGTCCGCTTCCCCAACAGTTGTAGCACACTATCTCCTTCCGATGATTCACGCGATTACCATGCTTGTGTGCGCTTCCAGGCTTATTCGTCATCATTACATTGGTGTCGGTGACACTCTCTCGATCATTTTGCTTATTCGGAACATTCTCGCGTCGTTCTGGCGGTTGCTGTTGCGCATTAGAAACAAACCTTCGTATGGCTGCGAGAAGTTCTGCGGTAGTTGCGAAGTCTACGCATGCAATTGAATTCTGCAGAGCGGTGTGTCGAAGATTCGTACGTATGTATCGTATAGTGGCCTCCTCACTACCATTTCCACGACGGGCGATTGCACACATACGATAAAAGAAGTTTTCGAAAGATTCTCCGGGGTTTCTTTCGCTTGCGATTAATTTCGCATGTTTTGTGGCTTCGTCGAAGTCGTTTGGAAAATCTCTCACCAGATCCATTGCCATAGATCTCCACGATGTGTGTGGTTGAGGATGGCTATCAAACCACACTCTAGCCGTATTTTTTAGTTTCGCGGGAACAGCGAGAAGTATCATATCATCCTCCCAGCCGAAATTGCTTTGTAGCATGTGGATACGCGTTGTGAATTGATTCGATGTGAGCGACAATTCAGACAACGGATCGAACTCCGGCAACATTTCACTCACTTCACGGATCGTTAGTGTACGTTCGACAATGCGTGATGGTGTGGGTACTCTATTTGTAGGAGAAGGAGAGAATGCCGGTGCGGCTCCTGGTGGCACAATGATATTTGATGCGGCGGCGGCGCCGACGGCTGAGTCGGTCAATGACGATGTCAGGTTTGTATTCGACACCATCATAATATTCGATGGATATGGCGGTGGTATGATCGGCGGATCGACGGTTCGGCTATTATCGGCATGCATGTTGGCAGTAGTCGGTTGTTCGGTGGTAGATGTGTTCACGGTATCGGGCGGCTGGTTCGATTGTGTGCGAACCTCTGCAAGGTCTTTTAATAATGCCGAAATGGCGACGATATCACTTTTTAGTTCGTTAAATTCCTTACGCGACACTGGGGGCACTGATTCGATTGGGATTTCTTCTAATTCTATTTCTTCGGAACTCAACTCTTCACACACGCGATTAACCAGCTCGGACTTTGTTCCCCCGATCGATCGATCTCGCGATTGCAACAAGGCGCATAGCTGCTTTACAGTTAGCGAGTCTATTTGAACCGTAGGCATTTTTGGATGATCCCACTTCTGAAGTTGTCAAGAGGGAAACGGAATGAGCGAGAAAAACGAAATAAAGAAATTAAAAACCGTTACTAAGGATACTTTTATTTATCGATGGTCACGTATAATGCGTCTGGTTCTATCGGCGGTTCGTACACGACTCCCAGTCAAGCCATCACTATCTCCCCCTTCCTCATCGGTTGATACACGTATGGATGAAAATAAGCTCATTTCACATCCATCACTTTATTTTTCCTTAGTATATAGTAAAAACAAGATTGGACCAAGTATGGAGCCTTGAAAAACAATCAAAACCCTAAAAAAGAGTGGAGAAGTCTACCCAAGTATCGTTAGGATATGTTGACTTTATTATCAGCGAAAGCTTAAGGAATTTTTTAAGTTGTGACACACATACAAACACTTATATAAATAAATTTAAACTCAACACTAATCCTTTCAATTCTCAATTGATATTCACCACATGAATGCAATACAAGATTTCGATTAACCTTTAATCAAATTCAATTAAGTAAACTTTACGTATCTCCAATCGAACATGTTTATGGTCAAAGAAAACTATTGGCAAGGAAATTGACTTTCAAATATCCGAAAGGCATCCTAAACAATTCCAAACAAAAAAATCTCTCTTGTTCGACTACTCCTTGAGTACTCTCATTCCGAACGCGAATTCATTCTTTTTACAATTATTGCTACAAACAAGTTCAAAATTTATCTGAAAGGATGTATTTCTTTCCTGCCATACATCCTGTTGTTCCTCCCATACGCGAGCGGGAGAATGCTTCGTCTCGCGAATTGGAAAAACAAACGCGACGTTGCTTGTGGTGGAATCTTGAACTTCTTCGTATGTATTGTATGTATCGTCTAACGGTACAATGATGATACTTAAAATTCAAGAAGTGTGCGTTATTACCTTTCACGGTGCCGCAATTCGTAGCAGTTGTTGCTGGGATGTAGTTTCGACTTGTATTCATGGCACAATTGTTCATAAATCTACTGGCTGATCTGGATTCTCTTTGAAAACCTCTCTACAACATCGTTACAATTTATAGCTGCTGGAGCAGTGGATTAGGACCAACCTGGCTATGGGGATATTCCAAGATTCGATACAGGACACGAAGCTTTAGAATGAGAACAAAAGTGTAGTGCTAAGGTAGTGGTAATTTTACATACTAGTGCTGGAATGATATAATTTATCAAGCGAATTTAAAACGTTTGTAGGAAAACAACGCTTTAAGTCACGCAAGTCTACATTACTCGGTCATTAATAATTTCGAGAAATATTGTACGTTATTATTGCACTTTGTGAGATTGTATGTGAAATCCAGAAACATTAACAAAAGAAATAAAAAATACTTTACGCTGTATCTTTTGGGTGGACCATTTAAACCACTGACATTTTTCTTGGTAATATACATATGTAAAATCTGAATTATGTTTTAATACAGGGAATTAGTTTCTATTTATTCGCAACTTTGCTAATAAATTCGGATAATTTTTGGATCTAGACATATGGTGATGTCTGCGCTTAGTTTGGCGACATACCGTGTGCATCTTTACATGAACCGCTTCGACCTACTTTTAGCACCCTTATAGTTCAAAAAAAATTTTACCTACAGCCTTAAAATTTTGTATTGTTGACAGACTTACCTAGAATATCAAATTTCAGGAATGTAAACCATATAGTTATGGAATTAGAAGGATTTGAAAAGTGTCGTTTTCAACATTAACTCACTTATCAAAAACCTAACCCGCTTCCAAGTGTCTAAGAAACTTGAAATTTAGCATCAAGTAGATCAATAAGCATAAACAACGGAAAACAAAGCATTTCGTTGCCATCGAAATGAAAGCAAATAATACCTTGAATAATATCTCAACTGCAATATGACAGGCTAGGCCTCGTTTTCTTATGCTTAGAGGCAGCTTCAAGTTGAAGGAACCCCTTCTCTACCTGGAAGAGAGGAAGGGCAATGGATTACCCTTGACACTTCCCGATGGTCCAGTACGCTTTTTAACTGTCAAGACTGCCAGAGTATAATGAGCCACGCAGTTCCATCTGTCAACTGAGTTAAGCATCTTTTCGGCTACAGTCACCGTAGCGAGCACCCCAATTTTGCTGTGTAGATCATCTCGTAGCCCTTCCCATCTTTTGCAGATGAAAAACGTGCGGCAGGCATCGTCCATGACTATTCTTCAAAACACGCAGTCCGGAGACAGTAACTTATTGGTCTTGAGCAGGTAAGACTAAAGACATCCATGCCCACTCAAGGTTAGATAGAAATTAGTCTCACCGTTCACTCAATTGAGCCACGGCTTCAGGTCAAGGTATCGCTCTCTCAGGACTGTTACCAATCGCTGAGGCAACACTATCTCTCCACCTTAGCAATCACCTTTCTTTCGCCCGTGCTACTGCATAGAGACACTCCTTTGCTCCCTCATAAGGAGCAAACTAGGCATCACACCAGCAATCACCAACACTGCCGACTTGGAGAGAGTTTGGTATGCGAATGCCACTTGCAATGCTTCTTCCCTCTGAACTTGTGCCAACCTCTTTTGGTGCAACTTCTTGTTTAGAAAGTTACCCCATAGCTCTAAACCGTAGAGTAAGATAGAATATGCCACAATCATTAAGAGTCTTCTCCTAAATCAAACAGATCCCTCCTAAATAAAACAGATCCCACTATGCTAGCCATCAATAAAGTAAGTGCCGCTACATGTACTGCCTACGTTTTTAGCTGTTGCTCCATTTATGTCGAAAAAATCGTTTTTGAGTCGATCTTTTCCCCTGATATTTGACTCTAGCAGTGCTTCCGTGAATTTTTCTGGCATTCTAAGTCTCAGTAGCCCGTCATACGAGATGTTCCACAAACCAGAACCAAAGATAGAGCCCTGAGCGACCTCTGATATAACAGACGTCAAGAGTAACTAGCAGAACGACCCTTTGAGCAAAAATGCTATATATAGGGTTTTCCAATAAGAGGTGATATTTTGAATAGATCTTGTGATTTAACACCTTGCGGTTTCTTCCTTTGGGGCCACGTGAAAAGAAGGTCTACACCTTCCTTCCTACAGCGTCGATTCAAGACTTCAAAGATGGACATCGTGAGGCTATCAAGAACATAGGGCAGCCACTTTGCGATTTCTTAATGGAAAATTTTATGAAAAGGATACGGTCCTGTAAGCGTGGTCGTGGAGGTTATTTGTTTGATGTTATTTTTTACTATTAACGGCATACCTTCTTCTTTATAACGATGATTTATATGACGCATTGAAGAATCCTTACGGCTCCTTCAATTACATCAATAGTAGAACAACTTGCTCTGAAGCCATATTGCCTTGGTGATAGTACCCGGATGGCACAAGTTGTATTAACGAGCCTTCCCTTGATCAGTTTCTTGGATACTTTCCCAGCTGTGTATACGTAACCTCAGCACCTTCCAGTACTCTGGGAATATCCCTCGAGCAAGGAAGGATTGGACATATTGAGCAGCAAATCAGGACAGAATCGGTAAACCATCTGAAGTACCTCAGCAGAGATTACGTATATTCCTGGAGTCTTTCTTTTCTTCAAGGACAACACTGCTTCTTCCACTTCCATTTTTATAAAAAAAGTGGGCATGCCTCTTGTGGTTCATTGTCGGAAGCTTAATGTAAACTAGGTAGAGAAGAGAAACTACAAAATCTTGTCCATTTCGGGCAAAGAGCTTCCACATGACTAGCTTGTAGCCTAAGCCCCACGGGTTTCGCTCACGTCATATACTATTTCTTGCCTTTCTGCTATTCATGAGCTTGCGGAGGCATTTTTCAGCCGACCAATAAGCTGTTAATTTGGTGCCCGCATTGCTTGGGACGAAGCTTGCTGCACCTCATCTCAGAGTTTATGACACTCTGTTTGCTTTTCAGTAACTTTTTAGGACCAACAGGGCACTAGAGGCTTGTCATGTCGATGTTTGCAGTGAACCATGAAAGACTTGCAGGCAGATATAATGATTCTCATAATTGAATTAACTACATCTTTAGCTGCTCCCCTCCTCACCAACGAGACTTCAGGTAGTGACTATCGTCCCGTTAGCACTTATACAAATCTTTCAACGTCGACATTCCACCAGAGCCTAGAAGGCTTACCGTATGGGGATAAAAAAGTGTTGTCAAGTGCTTTGTACTGTGGACACTACCCTCCAATTTCGAACCTTTGGTACTAGGGACTCTGAAGCCACCGCAGTCCAGTTAACTGAAAGTAGGAACGTGGCCTAAATCCTGTACAATGATCCCAGTTTTAGCTACCATATCCAGGATACGTTTTCCCCTTTAATTTGATTGGGCCATGCCGCATTCGATTGCCCTTGCATTGAAGACGTCTACAATAAGCACGTGAGCGTCTGTGCTCAAAGTATTGCCCTCCAAAGCATTGAGGGCATATTGGAAAGGCTCCAAAGGCTCATTTGGTGTTGGGTATAAATTAAAAAGTTTAGTTCCTGAGCACAGAACCCAAATAAAACCATATCCTCGCCCCTGACCCTGCACTTGAAAGTGGGTACTTTTTCAAACTCAGATTATGGTAGTGCCAGATTCATCAGATACCATTTTTGAGAGCTTCGGTTGTAGTTTTTCTCGCTGAGCAGTAGAAAATTAGCTCGACTGTCTACCGCAAACTGCTCGGTCCAATTTTGAGTGAGTGTGCTACAATGTAGACTTATCTGCAGAATACGGTTCATTGCAGAAATGCTTTGGCTTTGATTAGGGCTTCCTGGAAAATCTAGCATTCGTCTATACCTGGCACGTGTTTCAAATCATCTGGTCTTGGGTCTGCGTCTAAGCAGATGAAGCAGTGTGTCTGCTTTGCGCACGTTTTCCTTTTATGCCTTGTTTTGCTGCAATTATAGCACAGGAACCTTCTATTGAATCCTTTACAGCCTCCTACAATATGCCCGTATCAGAGCCACCTAAAACATTGGAAGGGGACTACTCTTCACTCTATCCTACAAATAAGACATGCCTGCAGTATATTTCGTTGTGGTATCTACAGTAGCCATGCACTGACCTCTTTTATTTGAATTGTTCACCCAAATTTCCACACAACTTATGCTAGGAAAATCTCACTTTAAATTATCTCCCGTTTCGGGTAAATATATAACACAGTCATTATCTCTTGTTTCGAGAATATCCCTAGGTTCAAACAAAGCTACGGTCACACATGATATTCAAAAGTAGGAAGCCTGCTGGAATTCGGAGTGCCCTTTCATTGTAGATAGGGAGTTCATACATTATTGATTTTAAGTCAATCAATGAACGGTTGCGTGCGATCCGTGTAAAAGCCAAATCCTTCCAAATCTGGCTGATAAACGTACACATCCCGACCGAAGAAAGGGAAGAAGAAACTAAGGAAACGTTCCACAATCGTCTAGACAGACTAGTCGACTCATTGCCCATATATGACACAAAAATAAACCTGGGTAATTTCAACACTAAGTTTGACAAATTAATAATCTTATCGTGGAATGACTAGATGTAGCTTCCACGATAAAACAAACGACAACAGCCAGCACCTGATTGACTTTGCAGAAATCTAGTCATACGTTCAACTTGCTTCCCTCATCAATGTATATACCAAATGAGCGGAATGGTGGTTGACAGGAATACTCTTGGAAGCTGAAATTCTTTTGGGAGTTCCGCCCCTACGTACCCGAGGAAATTCCTGCAGGGGGATGCCGGTCAACAAGAGCACTCTTGGAGGCTAGCATTCTTTGGGGGATGCCCCCCAACGACCTGAGGATATGGAGGGCACCGTGAGGCTCCCTCCTGGGATGACAGGTAATGGACCCTGACTGCATCCGGACTACGCTTTGGAAAACGAACTGGAATTCATGTTTTGAGCTGGCGTATATGATGGTTTAGACCTAGTTGCTTTGCACGCTAGCGCCAAGGTGACACTCGTGTGTGAACGGCTCCAATTCAACTCTCATACCGTCTCCGTTCCGGTAAAACCTTGGCAGGCGTAGGATTACGTTCGAAGTTTGCACCATTGGATTGGTGGTGTAGGTTCGGTTGAGTAGGACTCCCGATTAGCGCTGGTCTGGCTCTGAGCGCTTGTCTCCATAAGGGCTTGTGTAAACCCTCGCATGGCCTCCCTACTCTGCAAAGATAACCATGGGACCAAAAAAGTGACTTCACACAGGAACGGAGATAGCGGCTCCGAAGGGGGGACCCAACAAAACTGGAGCAACCAAAAAACCTTAAAAAGTTAAAAAAAAACCCAAAAAATAAAAGAATGCAAATACAACAATAACGATGACACAACCAGCGGCTGCAGTCAGGATATTAACAGCGCATCGGCAGCAGTACTAACGATGACAAAAACGGCGAAGGCGGATGAAAAACGGAGGTTAACAGACAGTCTAGTCCAGACTGAGGTTCTTGCGGTGTTCGGACGCAGCAAAAAAATAGTGCGAATGGCAGAGCGTCCTATAAAGGAAAAGCGGGAAACTCTGCAGGACGCACCAAATGCTTGAGTGGTGGAGGAAAATATAAAGAGATTCGAGAATTCGATGGTCACTGCTGCGATCGGTATCAAAGCGATTGTAGCAAGGATCGTAAATCCCGAAATAATAAAGAACAATCCTGAAGTCAACGAGAAGATTACGGCAGGAAAAGAAACGAGAGACTAGGCAAATAAAGCGACGATGTGTGATTTCATAGCAAACGTCGAAAAGTTTAAAGGCTGAAGAGGACCAGAAGGCAGAAGAAGAGCAAAAGACTGAAGTGAAATCTAAAGGGCACATGCAGATAGCTCTACAATCAAAAATCAATAAAAGAATGGTATCTAGCCCAATCGAAGGAGATCGGGATAAAAGAAGTTAGGAAGAGGAACTTGATGGGGGTGGAACACCAGATCTGGGGTTCCAGCCAGTGTTTACAAAAGGAGCGAAGAAAGCCGCTAAGAAACTCCTTCAAAAAGTGCCAGAAAGTAAAGTTCCCACGAACGCCCAACAAAAAACAATCCAATGCAGAACAGGAGAGAAAGAAGCTCCGACGATGACCCTGGCAGCAAGCACTGATCGTGAAACCCCAAGATGGTCGATCCTACATGGAGGTGATGTGGGACATCAGGGCAAACGTAAGGCCCGAAGACACTAACACTGCTATTAAAGCAGTACGACCAATGCGGTCGGGCCACATAATGGTGGAATTTGGAGCAGAGGCCGAGAATAGGGAAGCATTGTACGACACAGTAAGGAAAGTCCTCGGCAAACGAGCAACTATAGCCTCGGTCGAGCCATGGCAATGATCGAAATAAGAGACATTGATTGCATCACAGATCTGGCCGAGGTAGAAGAGGCCATCAAAAGAGAGTTCCCTAGCGTGGGAAGGATCAAAGTGAGGCTGAAACCAGAAAACCATAGGGGAAAACGCATGGCCTTAATTGAACCGAACAATTTCTGAATAGAGGCAAAGTACGGATAGGGTGGGTTGTCTGTAGGATATGGTGAAGAGCAAAGCATCTTGAAGGTTTCAAATGCCTTGGCTATGGTCACACCGCACAAGTATGCAAAGGACCCGATAGGATTTTCCTATGTTACAAGTGCGGTGAAATGGGACATAAAAGAAAACAGTTTACGAAGGTGGCACACTGTATTTTATGCAATGATACTGATCCAATACCTGATTTTGGGCACGTCTTGGGATCAGAAAGATACCAGGTTTTCCAGGAAGCCTCAGTGAAGGCAAAATTAGAGCTTAAATGATCCGCATCCTGCAGCTCAACCTACACCCATTCAACCGCACAAAATTTGCTGACTTTCTGCTGCTGAGTGAGCAGCACCATGATAAAAGTTCAGCATCGCGGTATCCTGATGAAACTGGTACTGTCGCCATCTGGGTTCGAAATAGTGATTTCTAGGCGGAAAGCTGTGGACGTGGGGATGATTTCGTATGGGTTCGATGCTCAGGGATTACCTTCTTCTGTGTGTACCTAGCGCCTAACGAATCGATGTCATCTTTCCAAGCCAAGCTTTATGCCTTGGAGAGCGCTGTCTCGAACGCAGATGGGAGTGGGCTCGTTGGAGGAGGCTTCAACGCTAAAGCAATCGAATGGGGCATATCTCAAAGAGATCCATGGGGAAAACGAATGCTAGAAATGGCGGCCAGGATGACGCCCCTTATAGTAAACACCAGAAATACGCTGACTTTCCATCGTATTGGCTGTGAAGGAAGCATACCGGACGTGACTTTGTCTCGAAGTCCTTAGTACGGAGGAACACAGTTGAAGAGTATTAGAGGACTACTCAGCCAGTGATCATCAGTGCATTCTGCTTGAGATCAGTGATATTGTCTCGCGATGGTCGTGCTTTCAGGTTTCTTCAATTGGATGGAACATCGGAATAATGGACATCAGGAGGTTCGTCGAGGTTCTCACAGCGGGTGCACCAGTGCAGGGAGATTCGTAGAGGATGGAAGAACTAGCAGCTCAAGACGTAGTGAACTCAACTATAAGCACTATCACGACTACTTGCAAAGTTTCTATGCCCCGTTGAAAACCCCGACATGGCAAGCCCTCAGTGTACTAGTGGTCAACTGAAATCGTTGAAAAACGAAGGGATTGTCACAAACTTCGGCGTGAGACTCAACAAGCACGGAACTATGACGAGGCAAGCAAATGGGTGGCAGAATGCCAGGAAATGCCTTCGCAAATTGATCAACAACAGCAAGGCTCGCTGCCAGCAAGATCTAGTGGACAGTTTGAACAAGGATCCATGGGGCCTTGACTACAAGCTAGTTATGCGGAAGCTTGATGCCCTGCGGAAACCTTGTGTACATGATGCGAAAAAGATGGACAAGATAGTGCGGGCACTCTTCCCCGCCCATCCCTTCCATGTTGACGCTGTTCATGATAAGACAGCAGTCAAGTGTCCACTCTTCACACAGCCGGAACTAGAGGAAGCAGTCCTTTCGTTGAAAGCGAGGAAGGCTCCAGGTCCAGGGGGTGTTCCAGCTGAGCTGTTGCAGCTTGTCTCTCACCATTGTTCTGACTTTCTGCTCGGCACATTCAACGCTTGCCTACGGGACGCAGTTTTCGAGGTACGATGCAAGGTGGTGAGGCTCATACTGATCAGCATGGAGAAGGGAAATTCCGAATCACCACCTCCATACCGCTCGGTATGCATTCTAGAGACGGCTGGGAAAGTGCTAGAGAAACTCATCAAGTGAAGACTCACTGACGCGATACGTGCTGCTGGGGACCTATCTCCTCGGCAGTACGGCTTAAGAGCAGGACGTTCTACCACTGGTGTGATTGCAGAGGTGATGACCGTGGTCCGGAATGCAGAGGCATAAAGTCGCGCCAAGCAACGGATCTTCCTGTTGGTGACACTTGACTTTAAGAACGCCTTCAACTCCACTAGATGTGTGGATATTCTGGATACGCTTGAAAACCCTTTTCAAATTCCAGAATATCTGATGCGGCTTTTGAGGGACTACCTAAAAGACCGAAGCCTGCTCTATGACATGACACAGGGCCAACGAAGGATGGAAATCGGGGGTCGCCCAGACCTGTGGAACGTGTCTTACGATGGGCTACTGAGACTTGAGATGCCAGATGAGTCACGCTTGGTCGGCTATGCGGATGATGTTGTGGCTCTGGTCACTGGACGCACGGTTGAACAGGCGCAACTCAGGCTAGATATGGTGATGTGCCGAGGAAGGGACTGGATAACTGCTCGCGGGTTCAGTTAAGCACTGGAGAAAACCGAAGTGGTCATTTTGACAAAAAATAGAATCCCTAGAGTAAGTATGATCAGTAATAGAGATATACGAATAGAATTGAAGCCATCAGTGAAGCTACTGATCGACTCAAAAATGAGTTTCTCTGAGCAAATCAGGGCAACCGCTGAGAAGGCTGCTTCAAGAGTATCGGCTCTGAGTCGACTTATGACCAACGTAGGGGGCCCCAGCCAATCAAGAAGACGCCTGTTGATGAGTGCTATAGGGTCACTGCTACTGTACGGAACAGAAGCATGGGGTGACGCTCTCAGCAAGGACACAGGTACAGAGAAGAGGCGCACTGAAAATTGCATCTTCGTATCCAACAGTCTCTAGTACGGTGAGAGTCATTGCAGGCGTGATACCTGTCAGCCTCCTTGCTAGAGAGCGCCACGCTATTTACCTGCACCGAAACGAGGATGCAAGGGAGATGGTTGTCCGCGAAGAGAGAGAGAGCGCTCGCTCAACGATTGGCGGCAGTCTTGGGTGAATCGCACGAAGGGAAGGTGGACTGCGTGCCTCATTCCGGAGGTCAGACCGTGGCATGGTGAAACTGACTTCTATCTGACGCAGCCTTTGAGCGGACATGGGTGTTTTCAGTCTTACCTGCACAAGATTGGTAGGTCACGGTCCCGCGATTGTCGGTTTTGCCCAGGAAAGGAGGATAATGCCTGGCACACATTTTTTGCCTGCAAAAAATGGGTCAGGCTGCGTAGGAACCTCTACAGAGAGACGGGAGAGCTTACCCCGAGTAATATAGTCACGGGGATGCTCGAATCGGTGAATAAATGGAACCAGGTGGCAAATTATGCTCGGGCAGTCCTAAAATATAAAAGGAACTCACAGCAGCCGTAGGCCTTGGGGCTGGGGGATCGCTTGTCTGGTACTTCCTCTTCCCCTCTCCTCTCCCGTTAGGAAAGGGATCCCCCAGCTTGAAGGGCCTCACGGGGTAACAAAACGGCCCGAAGTAATGTGTCAAACAGGTCTAGGATGGGTTCTCAGGTTGACAGGGGAGGTGTTTATTTGCTAGTCTAGTCGCCTTCTTGCGAGCATGGAAGTCCCACACTCTGTGCATAAATGGCATTCACCTCCCTGCCACAAAAAAAAATACCCGGAGCTACTCTACAATTCGCTGGGTCGTCTCTCGACTTACCGTTTTTAGCGGACAAAGAACGAACGAGTGTAAATCATTGCAATCTCCATATCATGCAGGTTATTCTACTGAAATATAAAATATATGTATCTGGTACCACCAACAACCAATAATACTCAAAAACTAAATAATTTATGTACATGCAAGTGAATTCAATTTAATGCATTTAATTTCCAGGTTTACAGAAGTTCGCTTCACTACTGATAATATAATGACATGCTCTGAAAGCATTTTGAATTCAATGAGTTAGTAAATACGTAATTTAATTGATTTAAACTCCCTGATCTCATACGTGGTAATGATTCTCCTTATATTTGCTTATGTACACCTTTAAAACGTTCAATTGGTATTTGTGCGCATCGTTGCACAAATATTTTCAATACCCCTACAGATTAGTACTTATGAGAGTACTTTCAGCAAAAACAACATATTTGAAATATTCCTTCCACTTGTGCTCTCCAGATTAGTTGAACATTAAGCATTTCCACTTTATCAACTTTATGTCGAGTTTCCACGCACTCAATTAAACACACATTAACAAGCTTGTTTGCGATCAGTTCATGTGTTTTTTTTCCTTTCCCTCTAGACATGCTTTGCATACTTGCATGCATGTCTCAAACATTCCTTTACCGCTATGCCGAAAACCAGCTTGTTCTCTTCTGCTTACGAGTATTTCCTTTCCATTTAAACGTGAAGCTTGTTTTGC
This sequence comes from Odontomyia ornata, assembly GCA_963969285.1. Classification (NCBI taxonomy): domain Eukaryota; kingdom Metazoa; phylum Arthropoda; class Insecta; order Diptera; family Stratiomyidae; genus Odontomyia; species Odontomyia ornata. The sequence continues at coordinate 27,246,088 of OZ017740.1, read as the reverse complement.
GAACACTTACAGGCCAGGCAAGCATCATGGAATTTGCATTTACACAAAAACAGACATTCAATACGGTGTAACGATTCCACCGTGAAGGTAATCCTTATTCTGAATTCAAGCGCGTCAACAGGGGGCGGGAGAGTGAAAAGTGCTAAGGACTGGTAAAAGATATAGATGGCTACGAGAAAGATATCTCTGACAGTGTTTTACGACTTACGGAAATTAGTTTTGAGGAGTCAAGAAGTTAATAAACGACAGCAAAGTGGATCCAACAAACTAAGGTGGATGTGACTAAGGATTGCAAAAGTCAAAGCAAATTTCGTTGATTAGAATATTTACGAGTCCTCGTCGAGCACGAATCTAATGAAATTAAATATCCGAAAGGATGTTACGATTAAGGTCATTTAAGATGATTGACTAATAGATGCAATGGATGCTGAGTATATAAAATTGAATCGATTGAGACGTGATTGATGTTTGTGAATTAAGAATATGAAGAATAAATACTTGCTTAAAGGGACACTGAATACTAAGTACATGCAAGTCTTATCAGTTTCGTTAACCCCTCAAAGTGGCTTGAAGCGCCTCATCATGTTTGCTATTCTTCAATTCGGAATTATACCGAGCATCAAGTGGAACTACCTTACAAAATCAGTTCAAATAAAGGTCATGCTTACTCTAGGTTTTGCGCAGGAGAGGGAGACGATGCCTGCGACACATTTTTTGCATACAATAGACGGGACAGGCTGCACTAAGACCTCTACAAGAAAATAGAAGAGGTTTCCCCAGATAAATGAGATGCTTGGATTGGTTGACAAATGGAATCGTTTGGCACATTATATTCGAGCATTCCTAAAAGATAAAAAGGGCTAACAGCCGTCGGGAAAAACAGAGTATTTTTCTAAAAATCCACCTCCCTCCCTTCCCAATAGAGGAGGGAACACCAGACTTAAAGGCATCCCAGGGCGTAACAAATAGAGGCTTAGCCCGAAGTAATGTGCCAAACGGTTGCAGGCTAAATTCTCAGGTTGACAAGTGACGTATTTAGTGATTTGTCAAAGCACCACTGCATATGGATCCTGAAATCAAAGGAGCATTAAAAGCAGTTATAAGTGGTACTAATTGCGCTGGAGTCGCCCTGGTTGGGAATATATCGTATTAAGAAAGCTGCTAATGCCCACTTGGCCAGCGGCGCGAATTTAATTTAGGTTGAATTTCGAATTCAATCACGAGTTTAATTTGGGTTAAATTTCAATTTCCGTTAATTTTGAAAGCCACTGCATGCTAAGGTGAAATTTCTTAGCTGACGCGCACGATTCAGCAAAATATTGTTCAAGCATTTTATCAGTATGCATTGTTAGTTAGATTCGGATAATTTTGCTGACGTGCACGAGTCGGCAAAATGTATTGGGATCTTATCTTGTGAGTGTTTCAGATATCATGTGATGTGGATGTCCACATCCTTTCCCATATCGGAAGCGAGGACTGGCGGTTTTCAGGCAAGAGACGCTTATGGACGCTACAGAGTCAACGTTTCTTGCATGGAAACTGCTCAAGCGTCGCTTGATGCTGGAAGAAGTAGACAGCATTCGGAAGTCCAGAGTGGTGGTTCGTTTAAGCATAAAGTAGTCAGCGCAAAACCATAGGTAGAAATAAATCATTTTGTGTCAGAACTTGATTCACATTTTCAAAGTTATTTAAAATAAATTGAAACAGATCAAGGTTGAATTTTTAAGTGAATGTAAATATTTTGTAGATTCTAAATTCAGTGCTTCAAGTTTGATTGTACCGGCAAGAGAAAAGAGGCCAGGATAAAAGAGTCCTGGCGCAAACATTTTGGAGGCCCCGGCGAGATACGAACTCACGATCTGGTTTTTATTTCGAATACCAGTGGTTCAAGTGTCGTGTTGGTGTCATGCCTGGTGAAAGTGCTTTTTGGGCATAAAAATGGTCGAATTGAAGCGTGTGTTCCAGGAGTTAAGAGCGTTAGCCAGGGCCGTAGAAATTATAATGTCGAATTACAAGAAGGATTCGGCCAGCCGCAAACAAGACATCGGTTATTATGAAGAGCGGCTGCGGTGTTTAGAAACCACCTGGGAGGAATTCGAGCACAAAGACACCGAAGTTCGATCCTTAACCGAGATTACATCTGAACACGAGTATTTTACAAGCGAAGTTTACGAAACGACCAGGATCAATTACATCCCCTTCCAGAAACACTTCCTCGAAAAAATGAGCGCTCTAAAGGGCACAACATTGCCAATGTCGCAGCCGCCCTCATCTTCACATGGTAGTGACGACAGGCCTTCAGCCACACTTGTCTCAGCACAGGAAAATCCCATTTTTACAAGCAAATTACGACGTTATCAGGCCTCGGCAGATTCGCTGAGATAGACGATGGCTCGCCTAGAACCATTAGAGAACACAAGAATGATGAACTTCTTCAGCAATTCTATGAATTCTATGAGAGCCCTGAAGCGCAGGATTCGGAGGAGCGCATCCGGTTGGAGGAGGACGTGCAGGATTGCATTGTTCGCGTGCAAACGAAAGTCGACGCCATTACTGAAATGCCGCCTTCACCTGTTTTGGCCGCTGTGACTCCGGACTTGTTGCTCACAAAAATTGCCTTGCCCACCTTCAACGGAGATGTCCTTGCGCCAGAAGCTTTAGTATCTGAAGGTTAACCTCACAGGAGAGGCTGGATACTTAATCAGAATCTTTGGGTTGTCGGGCGAAAATTATCTAGCTGCCTGGAAGACACTTAATGAGAGATTTGATAATCGACAACTCTTGGTGTCAGCCCTCATCGACAAATTGATGGGGCAGTCATCTCAGACCAGCGAAAAACTGTCAGTGGTTGCCATAAAGTCACTGCACGACACAACACCGGAGTGTCTCAGAGGCCTGGAAAACCTGCAAATTTCCATAAGGGATTAGGATCCATTGCTACTACACTTTTTGCTGCGAAAGTTGGAATCGACAACGCATGCCCTCTATCAGCAATCTTTGGCTAACCTACGCGAGCTGCCACCTTTGAAGGGTTTACTGGATGTCCTACAAGTGCGATTCCAGGCACTCAAAGCACTCGGTGGTACAGCTAAGGGCCCAGACCGCAACCAGAATAAGGTTACCAGGGCTGTCGTGACTGCGATGTGATGCCCAAGATGCTCGCTGATCCAGTGAGTAAACCACCCGCTATACTACTAACCGGAGTTTCTCCAGGACAACGTTGCGAAGAGGCTGAGCTTTGTACGTTCAAGGAGGCTGTGTATGAATTGCTTGCGAGGACATCAGGTTTCAGTCTGCATGGCAAGAAGCTGCAAGAAGTACGCCAAGAAACATAATACCCTGTTGCATATGACGGGAGACAGAAATTCCAAGCAGACCAGGACGACAACGCCTGGCTCCACAGTCAGGAAGCTAAATGTTCAACCACCACCTGTGCCGCCTACCCTTGCTCTGACGACTCTAATGCAACCTGAATCCAAGAAAAATATTCTGCTTATCACAGCCGTCGTTAAGGTGGTTGCCAGCAATGGGAGAGTGACCGACTGCCGAGCAGTATCGGACCCTGGCTCGCAAATCAATTTAGTAATCGAGTGAATTATCAGGAAACTGGGTGTAGCGTCTTCACCGCAACTTGCACTGATTCAGGGGGTGGGCGGAAGCATCGAGAAGGTGCATCGTAAGGTGAGTCTTGGCCTAAAATCAAGAGTGTCTGGATATGCCGCGCAGTTGGAGGCCTACGTCCTGAATCAAATCATATCTCCTCAACCTCAGAATCTCGAAACATCGGAATGGTGGATTGCTAGAAATATAAAGCTAGCGGATCCTGAATTCCACCGTATGGAGCAAATCGACATGCTGCTGGGTGCGGAGTATTTCTACGAAGTCCTTGCCGTCGAGCAAATCAAGTTGGGCCCTGAACTCCCTGTACTCCAGAACACGCTCCTCGGTTGGATTATCGCCGCAACGGTAGTTACACCTCAAACGCTTCCAGTAACATGTAGCAGACTTAGCGAAAATACTCAGCTGACTCAGGTTATCAAGCGATTCTGGGAGGTTGAGGAGGTACCGGATCCACAGCACATTTTCACAGCGACTGAAAGAGCTGGCGAAGGACAATTTACCTAAACGACTCAACGTGGGTCCGATGGGCGTGTTTGGTGCGACTTTCTTTCAAGGAAGATTCGAAAAGGCTGAGCGACTCGCAAGACATTGCCATACGAAGATTCATGGCGGTGGAGCGCAGATTGGAGAAGAATCCCCATCTAAGACGGCAGTATTTTGAGTTCATGGACAAGTACAAACGACTGAAACATATGAAGCAGATCACATGGCCAGCGAGTAAGGAAACACATTATTTTCTGACGCACCACTGCGTCCAACCACGTAGTAGTATCACTAAATTGAAAATGGTTTTCGATGCGTCCAGTTAAATATCAACGAACGTTTGCCTGACAAATCCTACATACAGGACCCACGATTCAGAATGATCTGTTTGCGATTATGAGCCGTTTCCGTCTGCAATCTCGTTATCACGGCCGACACCGCCAAGATGTATCGGCAAATACTGCTTCAGCATGACGATTGCAAATTTCAACTGGTGACGTGGAGAACAACTCCAGCCCAGCCTTTGCGATATTATCAACTAAAGACCGGCACGTACGGCACAACGTGTGCCCCGTGCTTGGCAACCAAATGACTCCAGGCTCTGGCACAGGACTAACAAGATCGAGCACCCTTGGGCAGCAGTGGACTACAGAATGATTGTTACATAGACGACGTCATGACAGGGGCAGACAGCTTGACGGAGGCAATTCAAACACAGGAGGAATTACGTCAGATTCTTACCAGTACAGGGATGCATTTGCACAAATGGTGTGCTAATCATCCGCATCTTCTGTATCGAAGACCAGCAGGTCCATTTGGATTTCAACAGTCTTTTAGAAGACTACATCAAGACTTTACGGGTAATTTGGCTCCCGAAAACAGACGACTTCCAGATCGGCATTAACGTGGACCTCGCTGAGGTCAAATACACGAAACGGACGAAGCATCGGACATCGCCCAAATGCTCGACCTCTTTGGGCATCCTAGCCCCGGTCATCGTAGCCGCCAAATTGTTCCTGTAGGCATTATGGTGATTGAAGTTGGACTGGGGTATGACCTTTCCACTCGACATACATACACAGTGGGCCCATTTTCGCGGTGAGCTACCATCATTGCGAAGGGTTTGTTTTCCTCGACATGTTATCGCCTGTGAAAAACCAGTCCAGCTGCAGCTACATACTTTCTGCAACACCTTGAAGAAGGCGCTCAACATCCCAAATCAACGTTCGGCTACTCTGTGCCAACTCCAGGGGGGCCCCCATCAAGGTGTTGACAGTGCCGCATTTGGAGTTGTGGGCCGCCAAGCTGGGAGCAGAATTAACGAGTCAAGTCATGAGGGCGCTCAGTCTGCCGGATGTTTTTCACGTCCTCTGGTCCAATTCAGAGGTCGCATTGGCGTGGGTCAACTCAACTGCTTCATTCTACAGCACGTTCGTGGCCAACCGTGTTTCGACTATTCAATCGTTGTCGAGACCAACTCACTGGCAACATGTGTCGTCTCACAACAACCCTGCGGACATCCTGTTCCATGATCTGGCGCCAGCCGAGCTAAAAGACTGCAAGCTCTGGCCATCCTTCTTGACTGGACCTGAGGTGGGCTGGCCGCCTCCGTACAAGGGTACCGAAGCCTGTGAAGTTGAGCGGAAGCAAATCAGGGTTGCGATCATAACAACTACTAGTGCAAGCAACCATTTTTTGTACGTGGTTCAACACGGCAACTCATTTGGAAGGCTTCAACGGGTGGCCGGTTATATGCTGCGTTTTGTGGAGCGTTGCAGGACAAGCTCCCGCTCTACTCAGGTGCGCAGCCGGGCAGTAACGAGTCACAAACTCTCCAGAGCAACCGGAGTGATCGTGAAATGTATTCAGCAACATGATTTTCGTGAAGACCTGCGAGGCATCCTACCACAGAGGCAGGTCAACAAGAGCAGCCCCCTATCGGGTCTGACTCCCTTCCTGGATTCGAACGGAATCCTGTGCCTTGGCGGAAGGCTGGAGGCTTCATAATTCGCCTTCGAGGCCAAGCATCCTATGTTACTGCCGTTCGCGAGTCTACTTACAAGATTACTGATGACGGATATTCATCGCAACAATTGCCATCTTGGAGCTCAGGTGCTGTTAGTTACGACGAGACAACGCTTCTGGCCTATCAAGGGGAAGCAGCTAGCACGGGCGATTGTTCGAGAGTGCTTGCGATGTAGCAAGGCAAGGCCACAATTGTTCAATTAGATTATAGGGCATCTACCAGGGGCTCGGGCGTCGACTTCTGCGGACTTCTGCTGATACACTACCGAGGCAGAGGTGTGCTGCCTCAGAAGGGACACATCACTATATTTTGCCGCTTCGCTACCAAGCCGTCCATCTAGAATTGGTGGGCGATCTCAGCACAGAAGCTGCTTTGAAGGGTTTCATCGGGAGACGAGGTCTCTGCAAGGACATCTATTGCGACAATGCGACCAATTTCGTAGGTGCGCAAAGTCAGCTCCATGAGCTGTCTTCCTCACTTCACACAGCCGAGGGTCAACACAAGGTTGCCGACTCTTGCAACACTCGGGGAATACAATTTCATTTCATCCCGTCTCACGCTCCTCACTTTGGTGGATTGTGGGAGGTGGCCGTCAAATCAGCCAGGAACATGTTGCGTCGAGGCGCTTCATCAGCTACACTCACGCACACCCTGGTGATCCAGGTGGAGACCATTCTCAATTCCAGGCCTCTAACTACGATGTCCGACGACCCCAACGATCTGGCAGCGTTGACTCCAGGACATTTCCTCATCGGTGAACCCCTCACAGCCATGGTGGATGCTTGGGTGGAGCCTGTCACTGGCGAACTTCATGCCCGATGGAAGCGGATAAATCATGTGAAGGACGAGTTTTGGCGACTATGGTCCGGCGAATATTTGAACCAACCGCAACATCGCGGCAAGTGGTGACAAGGTCAACCAAATGCTACCCGGGGAACCATCGTCATCATCAAGGACAATAACCTACCAACTATGACAGCCACTGGAATAGTAAGAAGGCCCATCCATCATCTAGCACCGCGACTAGTGACGGAGAACACTACACCAGAGGCAGCTGGTCCCGAGGCGAATACCCAAATCCGACCCAAGGCACAGCCTCAGACAGATACTACTCTGACCAAAAAATAAGGTGACATCTGAATTGAATTGATTTATTTTTTTAGATTGGTAGTACTGTCAGTGACATCTATGTCAAATTTACAAATATTCATTGGTGCTTGAGATACGAGTCGTTACCGGGATGGCCTTCAGTTCCGTCTTCGCTGCGGCTTGAATTTCGTCTACCGTATCAAAACGGTGTCCTCGGAGCGGTCTTTTGAGCTTGTTGAACAGCCAGAAGTTGCACGGCACCAGATGAGGTGAATACGGTGGTTGCGGAACGATATGGGTTGATTTTTTGGTGAAATGATCACGAATTACGAGTGCAGTATGGGCTGGTGCATTATCGTGGTGTAAAACCAAGAATTGTCTTTCCACAATTCTGGCCTTTTTAGGTGGAAAGGGTTACGCAAACTACGCATAACGTTCAAATAATATTCCTTGTTGACTGTTTGGCTCGGCGAAGGAATTCATAATGCACAACACAGCGATAATCGAAGCAGAGAAGAAGTTAATGGTCGCCCAGAACGCTCTTCGTCTTCGACACGTTCACGGCCAGCTTGGAATTCACTATACCAGTTGTAAACATTTTTTTTAGACATAACTTCAGGCTTTCTGCACCATCCTCAACGTATCCGCAGCAGTAAATTGATTCCACAAATAAAATTTAATGCAAATTCAACAAATTTCGACATCGCGAAAAACGAAAAACTCACTTTTAGCAGCTCACAAAACGACGCGTATCTCAAACACTAATTAATAATTTGACATGTAAATTTGATATAGATGTCACTGACAGTACTACCAACCTAAAAAAAATTCTCAAAATCCTTCGACACGCGCAGCTTTAATTCAAATGTCACCTTATTTTTTGGACATAGTAGTACACCCAGCAATTATCACAGGGAACTTTTCTCCAGGAGCAAGAGAACGTTTCTCCTATCGCTCCTGCTGGTCTGCCTGCTGATCCCTCTAACAGTCCCCATTCTCATTGAGGTGTCATCAACTAGACCACATCCAGAATTGCATTTTCAATCATTTCGAAATGCCTTCCTGTCGACAAGCGAGTGGAAACTCTTGGTCTACTATGACCTAGAGGCCTACTGGACGGAGCTGGCTACGCTGCAGAATGGCGCAATCTGCCTGCAACAACTATGTGATCATGATCCCCGGCACACCGACTGCTTACATCTGCATGAGTAGTTCCGCCACATACCCGACCAGTTTTCTAGCGCAAACCAGGGACTGAGAATCAGGTCAAGGCGAAGAGCAATAAACGCAGTGGGCGGACTAGCCAGGTCGTTGTTGAGGGTTCTCGACGAGGAGTACGCTAACCAAATGGCTCAAATCATTGAGACGATGCAGGGAGATCAGAGCAAGCTGCACTCTCTCCTCAAAAATCAAACATTAATCAAACCTCCTCGGCAAAACAGAACAGATGGCTCAAAAACGTTTCACCTCTTTAGAGCACGAATTGGCAAACCTCTCCAATGAAATCAAGGGTCCGCAACTCGGAGGCACCACAGCTCGAATCGCAAACTTAATTTCAATGCTATCCTTACAGATGACCTTAGCGACCCTCAATCTGCAACGTATTCAATCCAGCATCTTGGACGTGATCTCGGACACACAGCATGGGAACTTCAATCCTCTGCTGTTGTCTCAACAGCAGCTTAATGCAGCAATGATAGACATCAGGCATCACCTGCCGGAGAATCAGTGTCTCCCTGTTGACCGAGAAGACTTCCGTAAATTATTTGGGTTGACATCTATCAAAGCTAAGGCAAATGCGGACTTCATCCTTTTCGAGCTCAGGATGCCATTCATCGATGTATCAACTTTTGAGCTATATCGAATCCTACCAATACCAATTGCGAAACGTAAACATTTCATCGCCATACAGCCTACCGCTCCTTATCTGATCATCAGCCTACATTGCGATGTATACTATCTGCTCAACGAAATGGGCTACGCTGCCTGTAACTGGATGGAGCCAAACATCCAGCTGTGCCGACAGACTCATCCGTTGTACCACAGGGGCACCAATGTGAGCACTTGCGGGGTAACGCTGCTAGAGGGAATGCCGACGGCGACCAACTGTTACCTGGTTGAACTACGTACATCCTTCTCGTAAACGAACATCCCACAATCCAATGAGTGGATCTATGCCTTCACAGTTCATGTGGTGGCCCATCATATGTGCAGTAGCAAAACATCTACCCTGACACTACAGGGCTCCGGAACTCTGCAGCTGGCTCGTGACTGCGCGCTCAAGTCCAATGCAGTGACCATCCAAGGTCACCACATTAATGAATCCTCAATCAAAGCGACTCATCCGAGGTCCCATTATTCCGCTGCTGACGACAACCGGGGCCATGAACAACAGCGCGTTGCGCCCACACCTTTCTGGACGCACGCCTCGGAGATCAACAACCTGTGAAACCAACTCTAGGCGCAGGATCTTTCTTAGAGTGACCAACTGGATGTGCATGATATTCACCAGTATGCGTTGGGATATCTGAGCTTCATTGCAGTCATCGCTATTGTTAGCTTCCTGTAATGCAAGCCCAAAAATGTAAGCTGCCAACCACGATCGCAACGACCGAGACCAGTTCCACTGCCCAGGCGTAACACACACTGGAAGAGGTTGAACGGCGGGGGGGTTGGATGTTAATGCCCACTCAGCCAGCAGCGCGACTTTAATTATGTGACTCTAAAACTTTTGGAAGACACTGCATGCTAAGTTGAAATGTCTTGGCTGACGCGCACGAGTCAGCAAAATATTGTTCAAGCATTTCATCAGCATACATTGTAAGTAAGATTCGCATCAATTTGCGGACGCGCAGGGGTCGGCAAAATGTATTGGGATCTTATCTTATGAATGTATCAGATATCATGTAATGTGGATATCCACATTCTTTCCCCTATCGGATGCGAGCGCCGGCGGTTTTCAGGCAAGAGACGCTTATGAACGCTCAAGAATCAGCGTTTTCTTGCATGGAAACTGCTGACGCTTGATCGCTTGAGACTGGAAGATGGAGTGAGGATTTAACGTTTGATAAGAATGGAAGTGTTTCGAGGTCCTTAAACGGTTGAAGAAAGTGTAAAGTAACAAGAGCACTTCATATTCAAATTTGTTGTAATGTTTAATAATTAACCAAGTGATTTATTATTGAAAAATACTAAAGTATTATTCAAGTGGAAACGATAAAGGAGAGGCCAGGACAAAAGAGTCCTGACGCAAACAAAATAACTTAGCATTTAAAACATACATATTTCATCTAATAAAATACAATCAATAACCGTTTATCGATTTTAAGCCCTGAATATTCGCATAAATACAATACAGTTCAATCTCAGCAACTGTCAGACGACAAAAATGCATTTTCAGTGGGAAAATTGTATATTTTATTTATAATTTAATCCACTACTCCAAACACTTAATCCTGATTCATGCTCCAGCTTGCGGATAAACTTGCACAAGGTATAAGTGAATCTGAATGCAAAAGAAAAACTTTGAAGGCGGATTCAGAAAAAATAAATTTAAGGTCAATAAAACATCACTAAACGAATCCATGTTTTATTATTGAATCAATCTTAGCTCAATTTCACATTTCTCCTACGAAAGCACCAAAATGCAATGGATCATTAATTTCTTCTCTTGAGACATACTTTAAAACAATTACCCTTCGTAATATATACATATAGTACATTTAATTCAAACCATATTGTACTCGAGAAACCACTTGAAACTTTTCAGTTTTATTGATTTCTGATGGTCTCCAAGTTTCAATCCAACTCATTGTCATACCATTAAAATTGATGTTTGGCATTATTAAATTTTCATGAGGATGAATGGAAAGATGAAGAACATGATCGTGAAATTAATGAAGGAGATGAGAAGACAAGACGTTAAACGTACTTCAACGAACTTAAATTTAATTAAGTCGAGGATTAAGTACTCTACCGCCAATTGGAGGAAAATTTCAGGAGCTCTTAAGAGTAGAATGAACCATTTTCAACATTAATAAGTCATTAATAAGTAAAGTAGAGATTCTATTGTATTTGGATAAAAAAATTAAGATAAAATTTAATTTAAAAGAAAAACTGTGATCGAATCAATACTATCTAAAAATTTAGATGTATAAGTATCTCGAATTTTTGCAATTCGGGTTAGTTTTCCATAGACATCAACTATACCGACTTCTAAAAATTTTACGACTTAATTTATGTTTTTAGATCATTCAAAATATTATTCTGATCTAATAAAGCTACGAGGGCAAAGAATAATTTAGTCTAAGCTTTTCCCGTTCTAAGTTCTTAATTAACATAATTACTGTTCGTAACAATTTCTCATTCAATTAATCCACAAGAACTATCGCTCATGGTCAATCCTCGAGCTCTATCATCTACAACCATAACAACAATCATCTTACTGCCGGAACTCTCATATATCACAATGATAAAATGCACAACTACCAAAAAGTCAAACAGCCATAAGCCGAAAAACTTAATGCGAATCATTCAGAAATGATGTCCATAAATTTTCGTTACAAGAAACTACTTCGAGTGGAAAATAATAAAAAATGGTTCAAGTCTTGGCGAAAAAATGAGTTATTTTTCATCAAATTAACTCTGAAGGCCCACACTCCTCCGCCGCAAGGACATGCCTACGGATACAAGGACGCCAGCTCAACCAACCGCTCAAACATTGAGTTGAATGGAGTGAAAAGGATTACAACACGATTTACACCACACTCGTTAGTCCTGCCGAGATAGCATCGTAATATGTGCAAACCATTTCACAAACGTTTATGACTACTCGTATAGTCATTTTTTTCATTCTTTTGTTATTTATAAATGTTTCCTGGGATGTTCTCGTACCTATTCGAGCTTGTTTGTGTGCGAGGCGAAGGTAATATTACCTAGAACAGCTGGTTTCCACTCTATATGATCATATTTGTCGGTTCCCATTTCACCACATGTCTAACAGAGAGCATGAATGAGATTCACGTGAAAATCCTCCATATTGAAGCCGTAGCACGAACTGGCAAATTAAACAAAAGAATTATGATGGTTCAAAGGAGAGGAAATGTATGATAAATTTTTGAAAAGGACATACATACGTAAGTAATTAATTTGGTAGCATAGGAATGTAGGGTAGTGTCTGCTATGATGTTTCCACGGAGCAAGGTGAATTTAAAAAGGATTACAAATTCATTCAATTATGAAATGTTTTCAGGTATTGTTCATACGAAACCGTTGGTAAGCTTTCATATCCAAATATGAGCTTGTTTGATATCCTTCATATTTTGTACGCTATCACTTGAAAATTATGCCATATAATAAATAAGGTTTTTTTTCTCTTAGTTGCCAAGAATCTTAAAATGTTTCTGCTGAGAAAAGTTTTTTTTTTTTTTCTCATATTAGATGTTCTTCACCAGGAACGACTTTGTGGGCACTTAGTTTCCTCCCAGGAACACAAAACTCGCAATTTTTGAATTCACTATTAACAAAAATATATAAATGGTTGAAAAAAATAAGTCGCAGTATAAAGATGATGACTGTACAAGGAATAAAGAAAATCTTGTCCCTTTTCGGAGGTGAGCGCTGTAACTTTATTTTGTGCTAGATGTATTGTTGTCACACAACTCCCTCCTGAATGTGTTGTTCTTCGACGGCGATTGTTTTTACCTCGTCGATAAGGCTGGGCGCAAACGTTCGGATTCCAGATTAGGTTTCCTGATCAGGAATTCAGATTCGGAAACCTAAATGCTCTGCTTACATACAAAATGTTCAACAAGGCGCATACTATTCTTTTTTTCCCGAACGGAATTGAAACCTAACGTTCGGTTCGGTGCGTTTGGATTGTAAGAACGGAATAAACCTAATGACCTCATCCCGAAGGTGGCACTCGCGTACATTTTGGCTCGTCCGCCGCACACGCACGGAAATTCCCATTGAGTTCAGCGCCCAGGTTCACCGCGAGCTTTGTAGCGAGCGTATGTTTATTTATCGCCCCGTCCTCAAAATGTATGAAGCCGAAAATATAATAATGGCGGTGGAACAACATCCATGCGTATGGGATATTAATAATGCGGACTACCATAATAGAGACGTAAAGGACTTGGCTTGGGAGCAGATCTGCAAAATGGTTTTCAATGATTGGGAAACCTACACAGACAAAGCAAGCAAATGTAAGTACCTATTATAAAATTTCTTTATTGTTGAATTATTGTTGGTTAATTATTCTTTCGCTATACTGATATGTTACTTCTCCTGCCGGCGTCATGAAGTTCTCAGCAAAGTGATCTCTTATAGTTCTGCCTCGATTTGTAGATTGATGTGAAGAACTAAATGATAAGTCCTCGAAGTAATGCGTTAATGTATCTTTAAAGTTATAACCGTCTCGTCTGCGTAAAAAATTATGCAAAATGCATGCTGTCTGCGTTACTAGAACAGCAAAATCTGGTAGAATGGTCATACTTGTATGAAAAATTCTCCACTTGTTTGAAAGAATACCGAAAGCACATTCTACAATACGTCGAGCTCGAGTCAGTCGATAATTAAAGACTCGACATTGATTATTGAGGTTACATCTTGGATAAGGTTTCAAAAAATTATTGTTCAGTGGAAATGCCTCATCGCCTAGAAACACATATGGTAGAGCTGGTCCATTACTTTCTAGCAGAGGTTTTGCTTCTGGTAAATTGAGTCGATTTTCTTCTAACTTTTTCCCGAAAACCCAATTTTTGAAAATATTACTATCACTGTCTCTGCCAAAAGCTCCCACGTCAATAGCTATGAACCGATAGTCTGAATCTACTACTGCCCTCAATACAATAGAGAAGTAATTTTTATAGTTATAAAATGCAGGACCACTGTGCAGAGGTGAGAAAACGGATTTGCTTCCCGTCAACTGCACCTACACAGTTGGGGAAGTTGGCATTTCTGTAAAAATTTTCCGAAATTTCTATCCAACGTTCTTTTGATGACGGTGGTTTCATTTCCAAGGGTTGGTACACTTCCCAAATAGCTTCACAAGTTTCCTTAACGAGCGCAGACACAGTTCGGCTTCCAACCAAATAATCAGTTTTTAATTCATCAAAATTACAACCAGTTGCCAGGAACCTGAAAAAGAACAAAATATAAATTAATTTTTACAATAATTGTATAAGCAGGCGATACAGTAAGAAAATTTTGACTTTATCAGGTAGGGCTCAAAGGCCGCTATAACAACAAATACTAAAAATTTTATAAAATAAGTACCTATTTAAGGGGGTTATAGATAATATACAATAATATTACGGAATCCTACATACGCTACTCCAACTCTCACTTGGCCGATTTTTTACTTGTATCGATTTTAAAATTTTATTTTTAACGTATTTCAGGTGCCGATTTGAAAAGGAAGTGGACCAATATTAGAGACTATTACCGAAAAGAAGTACAAAAATCAAAAAAATTTTCTACTGGCAGTGCCGCTAAAAAGCCCAAAACATATATTTATAGTCATTTGTTGTACTTTCTCACACCAATATTTTCCAAAAGAGATTCAGAAGGAAACTATCCGAATGATTCTGACTGTACGCAACAACAACAATCAGTAAATGAAGATAATGAAACAGAAGATATTACTTCTATTGAGACACCAGTACTGACTTCACCTGTGCCTGTGGTTACACAGAAAAGAAAAAAGGACGTCCCAACCCAAATACTACGTATATTGCAAGAAAGGCAAAAATCTAATTCAAATTCATCCAGTACGAAGAATGAAGAAGAAGATGATGACACCAAATTTTTGTTAAGCTTCAGAAGCTATATGGCAAAAATGACGCACCATCAAAAAATTTATTTTCAACTAGGAATGCTGCAATTGCTTAAAAAAGTCACTATGGGGAAAGAACCATCACCGCAGTCTCAGTACACGTACTGTGATAACTCTGCAGGGTCATTTTCAAGCTCTCGTTCTGTCCACTCATATACTCCTGTACCGCAAACCTCGCATTATCACATTTCATCTCCATCACCAACTTACATACCATCTTCACGAAACGTATATGTACCTCGAAATTCACCTATATATTATAAAAGTCCATCTCCATCTGAACTTGAAAAAAACATTTATTCATCCTCCCAACAGACGAGTACCTCTAAACATAAGCTTGTTATTCGCTCAATTACTAATGTCACACCTGCCCATTTAAATACTTAGCAAAATCCCGTGCAAGACTATCCCGAGTGTTCTGTACCAGAGAATAGTGTTGAAGATAACGAGGCTGTGTAGTTTTAACTCTCCAGTCTGAAGGTTCTCATGATAATACCGAATATATTAATAATTATTTAAAATTTAAATAAGTAAATTGTAACGTGTAATGTTTATACATACAACAGTTTGATTCAAAATAAATGCATGCCTTAATGTTATTGTTAACTTTTCTTCCGTGTCCAAACACAATCTCATGCATATATTTTGCTTTTTAGGGTTTTGTAAAATAATTTTACAAAACCCTTCTAAAATCGCGTCCTGTCTGTCCGTCTGTCCGTCTGTCTGTCTGTCCGTCCGTCCGTCCGTCCGTCCGTGTGTCACAGCAGTTTTTCTCGGAAACTACTTAAGCTAGAAACATCAAATTTTGTATGTAGGTGTAAAGTGGTGATCTCTTCAAAGTTCAACTACTAAAAAATTTTATAAGGTATTTAAGGGAGGTCTCCCCATGTAGGGGAGTGACCCCCCGAAAAAAAAATTTCATTGAAGGTAGCCGATATGGGTATCAAATGAAAGGTCTTGATGAGAACTTTTCAAAACAGGTCTTAGTTTGGCAAAGTTTGCTTCGAGGGACGCACAGGGAGGGGAAATACCCGAAAAATTTGTGTCCCCCCCCCCTCGCGATTGGACACCTTCCATCCGAAAAATCTGAAAAAAATCAAGAATGTAGGCCTTGATGAGTACAACAACAACAAATTCGTGAGAAGTCGCAATTCACTCAACTTTGTTAGTAATAGTATGATTTATCGATTTTATGTTTTCTTGAATAAAATCTTAACGGTACCCTTAAATTCAATAAAATTCAGTACACAGATGTCTACTTATAAGATTGATTAACCCTGCAAGTTTCATAAAGATTGCATCATATTTAGCGAAGTTATAGCGGTTTGAATTTCCCTGTATTACGATGGAACAATATGCGCTGCATGTATTACTATGGCAACATATGGCTATGGAACAACATGCGCTTTTTACCGACACAGACACTACAGTTTTGCTAGGATTTGCATGAAAATTTCAGGAATGATAGGTGCCATGAATAACTTTGAGAATCAGTTCAGCTAGTGGTATCAGTAATCGTAAAACAAAATAGTGGCTGTTTTAAATGCGAAGATTGAATAATGTTGAGTTATTTTTTCCCAATTTCAACGTTTAAGGTGAATGCTTTGAACACTTGATTCAATTTAATGAATGACTGAAGCTGAGTACCTACAATTAATACTCATAAGTGAAACAAGTCAAGGAGGCGGGAGGGAGCTACTAACAAAAGGGATTTGTAACAACTCTAGGATTCGAAAAAATTGGCTATTAATCGATGATAACAGTACAGGAGAGTGGCCCCTGAAAAAAAATTCATCAAACGTAGCCGATATGAGTATGAAATGAAAGTTTTCATGGGAGCTTTTCAAAACAGTTCTTAAACTGTCAGTTTTTGCTTCAGTGGGGGCACAGGGGGGAAATACATGAAAAATGTGTTTCCTCCCTCGCGAATGGACATCTGAAATAATTATCAAGGGAGATATTTATGAGTATGACAATAACAAAAACCTCAGAAGTCGAA
The DNA here is from genome assembly GCA_963969285.1 of Odontomyia ornata. Lineage (NCBI taxonomy): Eukaryota > Metazoa > Arthropoda > Insecta > Diptera > Stratiomyidae > Odontomyia > Odontomyia ornata. Next base: position 27,229,033 of record OZ017740.1, on the reverse strand, counting down.
ATTCTTTCAACTTGGTTAATAATAGTATGATCTTCGAATTTCATAGTTTCTCCAATAAAATCGTCATTGACATGCTTCTTGACTTTATTCAATCTGGTGACTACATTTTGAAAATTGAATACAAAACCCTTCTGACATGAGCGTAGGTCTGTTTACCCAACTTGTTTATTTTCTCTCGTATGCCATTATGAAGCTCATAAAAGGATTTCATTGACATCCTATAATATTTGAAGAATTCATCTGGGTGTGCTCGTAATTTTGCTCTTTTGAGATAAAATTGTCTGTCTGTTAATCTCCGAGTATTCAACGGGTGAACCCAGTAACGACGATTCCTCTTCTCCTTGTTAAGGGCTAGTAAAAGTGCAACAGCAATTAATTACAAGCGTATCACTAGAGAAACTGGCGGCATAAAATTCCGAATAAAAATACCGGACGTTTGCGCTAGTCCCATTGAATTCCGAATCTGAGTTCCTGATCAGGAAACCTAATCTGGAATCCGAATGTTTGCGCCCAGCCCTGCTTCGAATTCGAACTACCATATTTCCTCATGTACAGATTGTTGTTAGGAGAAGTTTTTGGATGCAATTTTAGATTTAAAGTGAATTCAAATTAAGCCAAATCGACTCGATCGGTGCTAATATTAATTTTTTTCGCCTATTTCCAATTTAAACAGATAGAGTTTGAGTCGAGCAGTCAATGATGCAGCACGGGTCGAGCAACATAAGATTTTCGAATGATTCCGGTGAAAATTGGAATTCGGAGGAAATTGGCAAAAGGAATTTTTTGAAATTGTGGAAAAGGGAAAGTAAGTAAAGTGTCTGGGTAAGGCGCGTAGAGCGAGCACAAGAAGGAGCTCAAGTGGAATGATAGGAGTGGTGTAGCAATCGAGCAGCCCACCTAGGTAAATCGCTTGTGGGACCTTTACGAAAAAAATACCATTTCATAAAAATAAGAACGCAATAAGTGCGGAACAATTTGATATGCAGCTTATAAACTTTATTATTACTAACCCGAAATAAACCACGCCACTATCATCGATACCATTCTCAATAAAAAAAATCCAAAAAAAAAAACTAAGAAACAAAAATCAATAATGACAACCCCATTGCGACAATCTAGCTAAGCAAGTGCTAGATTGTGGCAACGGGAATCTGACGTTATCGCCATGAAGAGGCTCATCGCGTTAATCGGGATTGATACGAAGCGGGACTGGAGTCTGAACAACGAGCGGAGAAAGTCGTCGGCTTTATTAACTGCAATGGTATGCAATTTACTCCGCTGCTCGTTCTTTAAACATTTTTAATAATATTTATTTAATAATTGATTGTATTTAATAAATTAATTTTGTAATGGCCCATATGTGCATTTTCATTAATACATTACAATTAAAATTGATTAAAACGCTCGGTTGTGCGTGGACGTGAAAACGTACTGATATGTGGCTTTGAGTTGACTAACCGATCATAGTGGAATAAAAGTGTAGAAAGTATTGAAGTTCAAATGCGAAATACGTCGGACAGATCAAGTTCCCCGTTCAAGATAGAAGAAAATTAGCCAATGAAACTTAATCTAAAGTCACAGCCAACAGCGTTGGTTTTGATACGCGCGAATTGTATTGAAGAGCATACTCGTATATTTTATAGGTAGTATTCCAAACGTCAAATAAATTGTATACTAAAGCAATCAAGATCAGCAAAAAATCATCTTCCCTTGAAGTATCTTCAAAATCGAGTTCCGATCTTCCGCGAAGTGATCGGTTTTGGATACAACTTACATATTTGGCAGTAAAAATTCTTGTCTTTAGCTTTTACTCTTTGCAAATGACAGAATTTCTTACTCCCTTTGTTTTAAACTAATTAGGCGGCTACGACGATGAAGATGTTGCCGTCGATGTTCATGATGATGATACTGTTGATGTTGTTGTTGACGATGATGATGTTGTTATTGATGATGTTGATGATGATTTTGATGCTGGTGATATTGATGATGATGTTGCCAATAGTGTTGTTGCAGTTTCAATGACAAACTGGATGGATTTGCCGAGGTTCACGTATGTATATGAATTCATGAGAGCCTAGAAGAATAGCTCAATCCAAGTTTCCCCTTTCTGGATGGAGTTGCTCGCGCCGCTGATATGGGAAATCGGCCGGCAGGCGAAAATCTCTCGAGGGATGAGGACCTGTTTGCACCGTCGACGATGCGCCGACGTTGGAATGTTCCGTGAAGCCACAGTCACTCACTCCCCAATGGCCGTCGTATTCCTCGAAGGGAGTGAAATTGTGACCTTCCTACTGGTACTAGTATGCGGTGGCTGCTTTATCAGTATGCCATCGGCTGGTTGAATTGCCTGTGACGGCAGCAGGGCGGTTGTTGTGGGTGTCTGTGATGAGGCTGACTGAGTCAGTGATAACGTTGGTGCTGATGGCTGGGCATCGGAGTGCTCGAAGTATGCTGGCTTCAAGTGATCGGTGGAGAGGGTGTTGTCGACATCGGTTACGTCTATGACGTAGGTGGGATCGCTGACCCTTTCGATGACTTGGTATGGGCCGGAGTACGGTTAGTTGAGTGGCTTTTTGACTGCGTCGATCCCGCCAAAGACATATTCACAGCTGGCCAGGTCTTTGAATATAAAACGGTGATGCTCTTTGTGTCTGGCTGGTGGAATCGGACAAACACATTGAACAGGCGACGTAGCTCATCGGTGAAACTTTACGGGTCTCTAGCTGGTGCTACCTGAAGTGCGATGAACTCGTAGCCACGTGCCGAAAACCATTTATGCTGGGGAAGCTTGCAGATCTTCCTTGAATGTGGTGCGCAGGCCCAACAATGTAGCTGGAAGTGCTTGCAGCCAAGGTTTCTGGGGAGTGCATTTTAGTGCAGCCTTGAGAGTGTGGTGCATTTTTTCTGCCATGCCATTGGCCTGTGGGTGGTCTGACCGTGGTTGATCCCCAGGAGGCGGATGAGTTGTTTTAGGAGGTCGGCCTCAAATTGACGTGATTTCCAGTGGTGTGCCAAATATGGCGATCCAATGGTTTAATAATGCTCTGGCCATGGTGCTAGCCTTGCCATCGTGCACTGGTATTGCCTGTGGCCAGCGTGCATAACGATCAATGATGGTGAGGCAGCTTTCGTAGCCATCACACAGCGGAAGCTTGATTACGTGGATGAGGCCAAAATGTCCGTCCGGCGTCTTGAAGCTACCTAGCTCGGCGCGGTTGTGGCGGTGAACCATTGAACGTTGGCATGGTACACATTGCTTTGCCCACCGGCACACATCCTTTCACAAGCTCGGCCAGATGTATTTGAACACAACGTGCTTTGCGGTGGAACGTCCGCTCGGGTACGAGAGTTGATGAACGACGTCTAATGCTTGGTGGCGGAGTGCGACTGGCAAATAGGGCTTGAAGTTATCGTTGAATTCAACGTGGTACGCTGTGTAGCCTTCGAAAGCCAATTGATGCAGCCTAAGGCAACTGAGTGTCTGTTGTGGCCTGAGCCTTGTTGATTGCTTGGGCGAAATGTATGCTGGGAACTGTGACTGTCTCTACTCGTGAGAACGGGTCAGCGACGGCGCTATCTTCGCCTTCGGTGTACTCCAGCCCTGTGGCGAACTGACTGATGAAATCCAGTTGTCTGCTTTGGTGGGGTCAAGCTTTGATCGAGCGCTTTGTCAAAGCAAAGGTCAGTGGTCGGTGTGGACGACAAATTGCCTCCCTTCAAGCATGCATTGGAAAAATTTGATGGTTGTGAAGATAGCCAGAAGCTCACGGTCGTAGGTCGAGTAACACGGTTCTGTCTCGGAAAGCTTCCTCGAGAAGAAAACGAGGGGTACCCAAGTACCGTCATCGCGTTGCTGGTCCAAGGCAACACCAATGGCGGTGTTGGACGCGTCGGCGCGTAGTGCAAGTGGATGTGAGGATGAAAGGAAGGCACACTTGCAGCGTACAAAGGCGACTTCAGCATCAGGTGACCAAGTAGGTGGTACTCTCTTGGTTTCACGTCCTTTTATTAGTTCCGAGAGTGGTGCTTGGGACTCGGCAGCATGCGGCATGCAGCAGCGGTTAAAGTTCACGCAATCCCGAGAAAATGCCTCAGCTGGGATGCATCAGCCGGTTTGGGGGAAGATGAAATGACTTCCGTTTTGGGGGCTGGTGGTCGAAATCCTGTTTCGCAAATATGGTATCTGACAAATGTGACTTCGGACAGGCCGATCTGGCATTTCTTCCAGTAGACCTGAAGCTTAGCAACTTGCAGCACAGAGAGATCGCGTTAGTGGTGGTCAAGGCTGGCTGAAAAAACTAGGATGTCATCCTGGTAAAGGCGAACGAAGTCGAGCTTCTCAGTATATGGTTGAGTGCCCGCTGCATTATTTGGGCCACGTTGTATAGGCCGAGATGCATACCTAGAAATTCAAAAAGGCCGAAGGGCATGGTGATTGCTGTTTTTCAGATATCCTCCGGCACGACCGGGATTTGGTAAAATGCCCGCTGGAGGTCGATCATTGAGAAATCTGAGCCACTGGCCTCCTGGATCAGACCCTCGATGACAGGCAACGGGTAGCCGTCTGGCCGGGTATGGGCGTTGAGTTGCCGGTAGTCCCCAGTAGCTCACCAACGGCCTCCGTGCTTGGGAACCATGTGCAGGGGGCTAGAACATTGGCTTGATGAAAGTCGGATAACACCTCGTTCCAACAGGAGATCGAATTTGGCTTTCGCTGCGATGAGGTGTTCTTCCGTGAGGCGGGGTGGTCATGCGAAGATAGGTGGGCCGTGTGTCACTTTTTGATGATGAACGGATAAGTCAGTGATCGAAGTGAACTCGCCGGTTTGGATGGGTGTGTCTTCGTGTCTGGCGATGATCTGCTTGTACAGGTCTCCAACGACGTGCGCCAAGATAGAGGCTTGGGCCACAGCACCTGCACTTATGCTATGCACAGCTGGACACAACAAAGGGCGCAGGCTGTTGAAAGCATGGTGCGATTATCCAAGAGGCAGCGGTTTTGAATCTCGATGAGCAGGCCATGGCGATTGAGCGCATCGGCTCACAGGATGGCTGCCTGGACGTCTGCAATGACGAAAGGCCACTGGAATGGGTGGCGTAACCCAAGGTTAAGTGTGAGTTTCTGGGTGCCAAAGGTGTTGATAGGCATGCCATTGGCCGCCTGTAACACGAGCCTCTGCTTCTGAAGAGGCCTGGCAATGAGGTTTCTCGGAATAATAGACAGAGCAGAGCCAAACTCCTCGAGGAACCGAGTCTTTGTGCTACGGTCGGAGATATAGAGGCGTTCCTCTGAGATACTGCCGGCGGTGTTTATGTGTTAGTTTTTCGAGCTCCTTGCGGTGGCGTCTTGCACAGGAAAGTTGCAGGGATAGCTAAGGCTGCGTGCTTGCTATGGTTTCAGCAATATCCCGTGCGTTTGTCTGGACCTGGACTGCTGGAGCGTGCCCTTCCTTGACGGCCGTCTTGTAACGGGGAGCACCCGTGCTGCATGTCGGCATTAGCAAATGGTTGCTGAAGTGCAATGTGGGTCAAAATTGTCAATTGCGTCGTTGCTAAGCGCAGGGCTAGCCGCCCTGCAATGGTGGCCTGGTCCGTGGAACTGCGCGTTGAGGTAAGGCCAGATGAGCACATGGTTGGGCCCATGTATATGGCCATTACTGCCGGGCCCATGTCATGTGTCTCGTTTGTGACCGCGGCGAGCTCCTCCAGTATCTGATTCCTAATTAAAAGCAGCATGCACCGCGTCTGCTACGGCAGAAGTTCAAGCTATTTAAACTGCAGTACGTCGTCACTGACTCGCGAGCCAGCAAGAGAATGCATTGGACGCAGCAGCAGTGACGGTCATCCATAAGCTTGACGCCTGTGTGGAGCTTATGAAACTGGGCATCGGGGAAATCCATGAAGTGCGAGATAATAGCCACCTTGAGGCTCTTATATTTGTCGAGCTCATGCGGTGCGCGGATAATGTCGGCCCCATTGATGAAATTATCGTAAAGTGATACCTGGTTGAGTCCCTTGTGACCTGATGGACTTGAAACTGAGACTCAACCTCGAAAAACCACAACTCTAGGCTAGTGCGCCAGAAGGATTGCAGCTTACGATAGCCAACACCGTTGACTTCTTGAGCTTATGGCTGTTGTAATAGGTCGAACGGCGTCACTTTTGTGTATTCCAGTGAGAGCAAGAGCTCCGGGTTGCACAGCGTGGTGGTGCACGCAGCATCGTCGTCTTGTCCAAGGACCATGTTCTTCCTTGACGTCGGGGTCACCATTTTGGAAGTAAAAATCCTTGTCTATAGCTTTTACTCTATATTTATGTTTTACTCATTGTAAATGAAAGAATTTATTACTCCCCTTGTTTACAACCAGGTAGGTGGCTACGCCGCTGAAGACGATATCATCGATGTTGATGATGATGATAATTTAATTCAGCTCGCCAGTTCGGGTTTAAAAAAAACAGTTGTCGCCTAAAATACTTCTTGTACTTCCTCGGAATTTGATTTTATTTTGAAAATATGGGAGATAGTGCTGGCTATTGAACTAATTGGGGGTAGAAGGCTTTTGCACAATTCACGATTCCTGTTGCAATGTCAAGGTGAAAACAGAAATGCGAATATTTGACAACCGGTACATGGATGAGCTTTTGTGACACATCACTTAAATACCAAAACTTGGCGATTTATGATTGGTTAACGTCATTACTTCGGTTATTAATAGCGCCACTTTATTTTGTTCTTTGCAACCTTTTTAGTATTATCGTATTTAATTTGAAATTGATAGATCTACCATCAGAAAATAACAGTAAAGTACTACTACTACTACTACTCGACAGAGGAGGACTAGGTGAGTACCCTTTATGGTTATTATAAATTCGAAAATTAGAAAATCTTTTATATTATTTAATTTGAGCTATTTTTTAGCAATGCTTGTTTGTTTCTTTCATTCGTTTAACGTTTTCCGTTAATGAGATATTTAGTTTTTTGAATAGTCACGTGCTTCCGTTTCTATATGTAAAAAAAATCATGAATATATGAATTGAAAAAAACCTTCGGTCTTCTCATTTGCATGAAACCTACGGCAGTTATGGGACCCACCACGTTGGCTGGCTTCTCCACTCATGAGCTAGCCATCGGATGAGCTCACCCCTTTTTCTTTGTCATTACAGGCGCTCTTGCAGGGTATAGCGGCCTTTCGCTTGATTTTCCTATTTCTGTTAAGGCCTTATGCGATTCCATCAAATAAAACTTTAACATAAATCTGAAACATCTTTGTTTTTCATTTAAAGAAAAAATTCATGTGAACTATTTTTGTACGAATTTTTCATTTAAATGGAAAATATACAGTCACACCTACAATGGATCTTGATTCGGATGAGAGGGCTGTGAGGGAGCACTGCTTCTACCTGGATGCCCCACTGTTATTTGGGGGTCATAAGTATCAAGTAGTAAAGACGAGATCCTTTCAACCCCGCCCGCGTTAATCAGGCTCGGTCTGTCGTATTTTGATATAACATTCCTTCGGTAGGTTACCTTGGCCTCGACACCGTCGAGCCGCGAATATATCTTTTGATTCGTGAATGCGAAATTTTTTTGGAGTGGGCCCTTGCGCTGTGGAAAAGAAACCACTACGAAGGGTATGGAAGACCCTTGAAGTGAGCGAGCGGGATTTTCCCCAGCTCAAAAGATAGCTTCCACCAGTGTCTGCGGACCATACCCAGGCTGGGTGGAAGGCCGGGCCTCGAGCGTGGCAAAAGGAAATCGAAGCCCCAGCAGCAAAGCGTGGCTCCTACCAAAAAAGAGGGTGTCTCCTATAGTGTGCTATAGGCTTGACCTAAAGACATTCAGGGATAACGTTAAAAGGGCATGTACACGAAATTCTGACAAGAAGCCAGACGCCAACATGATGGTGAACAACACCTCACTAACTTCGCTTCTCCTTGAAATTGGTGGGGATCATACCAGCCTATTTAATTTTCTGAAGCGTGTGAAAGTGGCTTGCTACACGTACACTCTTCCAGGGATGAGAAAATTGACTCGCCTTCTCAAAGAGTTGAAGATATCTTACCAGCAAAGAGGTTCTCCACCGTAACCTCTAGGAGGGAAAAGAGGTAAATTCAAAAAAACAATGTTAAAGTGTAATAATGGAATCCTTTCTATTGTCACTCAACGAAGGAGGACAAGATCTAATCACGATAATCACTGATAATCCAAAAATTCCAATCGTGAAATTCACTTTACGCAGAATTTGTTTTTAATTATCAATAACTTTTTAAAGAATTTTAATGTAGAGGTGCACTATTGTCACTCAATGAGAGGGGCGCAACAGGATTGAATCACAATAATCACTGATAATCCAAGAGTTCACCTAGTCAAAATCTTCACCCACTTAAAACTTCTTTTTCCCTCTACCAATTCTCAATCCAAACGATTTCTCTTAATTAACACTCCCAAACCACTCAGCTACACTCGCATTCAATTCTTAATTCCCATCCCGCAGCCCAAATCAAAAAAAATTGTTCCCGAATTCCAAATTAAAATCATTTCACGATCCCACTTTCTTCTTCCAACCCAAATCAAACCTTTTTGTTCCCGCAATTCAAATTAAAAATCTTTTTCGACACCGTATAAACTCACTCCTCTTTGAAAGCCAAATTCAGACTCACCAGCCCAAAAGACCAATCCAGCAATCCGTTTTTTCTCAATTCCCGCTGCCGCATCGAGGTAACGTAATCGAAGTTCAATACCCTTCGACTCCATTACCCACATATCTTTCCATTTCTATTTTGCATATACTCGTATGGCGATTTGCATAACCATGATAGCGTTTGGTTATATGCCAATCGTCATACGCCCGGAAATAATTGCTTTTGCCTATCCAACAAGAGTGCTCCTGCACTCGGAGGAACTTGAACCCAGAGTCCCAGCGGACCCCCTGGTTGGGAGTCCATAAAACTACGACCGGAGCCACCTTCTGATGATCTCCCATTCATCCAATTCGCAACTTCAACTGTGAACCTTAATGGGCATTGAGATGAAATTTGTTAGTAGGGAAGCGAAAATGAATTTTCGTTAGTATAACAAATAAAATGTTGTTAGTGGTAGATAATGTATAAAACTAGTAAGTATGAAGGAAGAAATCAGGTTTTGCTAGTGAAAAGGTATCGAATAAAGTTTTTTTAATGGGGAGTAATGAATGAAATGTTGTTAGTGGGATAGGTAAGATTTTTTTTTTCAATTAAAAATAGGGTAAGAGGGTAGAATTGCAATGATGGGGAAATAAAAATTTAAGGTAAATGGTTAAATGTTAAAAAAATAAATAAATATACAGAGAAAAAGGTATATGTGCCCAAAAGAAAGTGGAGATGTTACGGATGCAATTTGAAATTGCGAATGGCAGAATATCGGTACGGCCGGAATTCGCAACAATATATATATATATATATATATATATATATATATATATATATATATATATATATATATATATATATATATATATATATGTATATATATATATATATATATATATATATATATATATATATATATACATATAAATATATAAACTAAAAACTTTCTGGTTTTACTCTTAAGAAAATAAAAAAAGAAATGAAGAGAATTTACTAGGGTTTAGTTTACATTCCATTCGTTTTCGGGCATGGCCGCACTAAGTATAATCTTTCGCTTTATTTCCACATGTAAAGTGATGCTCTTTGGTAGTGATCCAATAATTGATCTAATGTATGAAATCTCCGTTGACCGATACGTGAACACGGAAGTATTAATTACGGCTGGGGGCTTTCAGTAAAACAGAGTAGTCACTGAGATTCCTTTCACTATCACGTATCAAAAAGTCGCCATCGTCAACATGTTGATTGAGTACGGTATCACATTGATTGCGTGTTATAGCTCATAGTACCAACTTTAAACCCGCTAAATTTGGTCATTCTAGAGGTGCACCTTGTAGTGGTGGCGGTAACTAATCAATTGATGTTGACATTGAGCCATTTCGTCGCTTAATTGAATCACCACTACCTGATATGCCTTCTGTTGTTGAAAATCCTTTTCTCTGTAAAGCTAATTTTCAGTATATTTGTTGCTATCCCTACACCAACATTTTTCACATAGCTTACCTTCAAGCACTACAACCGCATGAAGCCCTTCAGGTGCTCGTCCTTCATTTTCTGGCTTTGAATGAAATTCCACTCAGTACTAAAGAAAGTTTTCGCCATTAATCAAAAAACTCTGACAGCGATTTTCCACCTGAATACTCACTTTTCACAACATCCACTCCGATTGTTACAGGTGGTGGCGATGGTGGAAGTGATTCCAGAAATCAATCTGACACCCTTCCACATCAGCACTACTGGCTAGAAACGATTTTTTTCCGCGTCTCTCGCGATCAAATTGAACTCGATCGTATTACAATTCAATACTACCCCGTATAAATTTTCTGCATGGAGGCGCTCGATTAGGAATGCATCGAAATCATCATGGAAATGCCGGGAATGCCCAAAGTACTGGGGAGGAGAGCAATTCGAGGGTAATTCACGAAGCTTTTATCACATGGGCGGATGACGATCGGATCGGCCGCGCGAGTTTAGATTGCATCGCTTTCCGCACAAATCTCATGCTGATATATTACCCACAATGCACAGGATTTCATTCGCGTATTGATTTTACTTCCAAGGCCATACAATTTCTCAGATGATTCGCGATTTCTTCATCTTTTTTCTTTACTTGACTCTTCTTGGGTGCGCGGCGACAAACTTCACACTCGCTGACGTTTCCGGTGTTCATCTGCTTTCAGATGTACTTTGGGGTCTGTCCACATGTACATGTCAGGTGAACCAATTGGGTGGGCTCACACATACTTGCGGGAGCTCTTAGGTACCATTTGGGATCGGAATTATTTCAGTTGCATACGGAGACGCGGCTCTATATGTCATATGTTTCGCTCCCTTCAAAACCATTTGAAGACTAAAACTTTCGATCCCGATCAGGCTGTTGAAAATATGTGGAACCAGTGCTTCGCTTCTAAAACCCAAGGCTTCTTCGGGCGTGGAATTTTTAAACTTTTCGAAAGATGGCAAAAGGTCATCCAACAAAACGCTCAATATATCATTGTTTCACGTTTGTTGTAAATATAAATAAATTAACGTTGAAAAACACGACATTAATTATCGTACAACCCAATTTATTAGAAAGGTAATAAAATTTAATTAAAATATTTCTCAGATGAAATTTAGTCGAAATAATACAAACGGGAACGAAATACATATATTTGCGCGCTAATGTCTTCGACGTCTTATATTTAAAATAAATCGTTGACATAGTACTGATAAAATTTCAAACTATAGTCATATCTACTGTCAAAAATCTTTAAAAAATTTGTTTGATGTAAACAGCACTAGATGACGCTGATGAGGCTACTCGAAGAGGTTAGTTCGCAACGTGACGCGGTTTTTCTGTTTTCGGGCCTGAGTAAAAAGGCAATGGTCTTAAAGGAAAGAAAGAAATGCACGTTAAAAGGTGGTAGGCTATTTAAAACTCATTAGCTTTTTGGTGATCGTACGCACTTTTACGGTAATTTGTCGCGTTGCAGAACAGCGATGCTTTGAAAATGATGTAGCCATATGACTACAGTAGGAAAGAGAGTGTTAATGCCTGAATACTACTTTTATAGGGTCGAAACCAGAATAAATAAATATTAAATAAAATGAATAAGTACACATGCTGACATTTTTGAGTTTATAAAAAATTTCAATGTTTATACTTCGGGGAATCGGCACAGACTGACAACTAAAGCCATATGGTGCAGCTCGTCTCTGAAATGTTTCTGAGCTATAAAAAAACCTTGTAAATCCTTCATTCTCAAGTTACACACCCAATAAATTGAAAATGATGCCATATTTCCTGTTAAAAGAAAAATTGTGCTGGCATGTTTCAATGACCTGTTACGATGCTCGATTATTTTTGTGAACCACAGTATCCTAAAAATATAAAGAATTCTGTACAGTAGTTAACAAATTAACAGCTTTGTACAGCTCATTTTAAAGCTGAGCACCAACATATACCATATTATTTCTAAAGGTCTTATACTAGATCATTTTTCCCCCTACCGAACGAAACAATCCAAGGAATCTAAAACATGCAAAACTTTTCTCTAATTAACATTCCGTAAGGAAGAAAAAAATAACAGTTCACCAATAGTTAAAAACATAAAGCATTTAAATAAACGCAATCCCATTTCATGCCTGTAAAACACAACGGAAGGAATAGAAAAAACTCCTGCTATCCAATTACCATACATTCTACTTCCGAAAGTTTCCTTTCAATCTCCTAATTAATTGAAATCCGTATTGCAGTCCTGAGAAAATTAAAAGTTTGGTAAAAGGAATAAATTTCAAGAGTGCACTTGGGTCTTGTCTTTAATTGGCTCATGTAAACATCACAATATCTACGAAAGTACACCGCGCCATGCTTGCTCCACGTCTTACACTTTTTCCTTACTCCTGCACTTACGTTCGACATAAGGAAATTCGCAACATGGCAGCCAAGGAGAAAATGAACGGGAAGAAACATTAATGTACTCGCATACTTGGAAGTTGTAGGAAATGGAGAAAAAAGATTATAAGCACTTTTTTTGTTTCTTTAGCGTATCCTGTTTTGAAAAGTGTTCAACAGAACAGAAAAGGAGAAGAAGTAGAAGAAACCCCCAAGTGGTAAGCATTTTACCACCATTACCACTTCTTCGGCTGCTTCTTCTAACGGCTGTTTGCAACAAATATTCATTCTGGCAAGAGTGTAAAGCGACAGCAAGTCAAGTGAAAATGAAAACTAGTCAAAGTTTAAATTAACAAAGAATTCTTTGAGGCGTAAATACATCCAGAAATAACTTTCAATTCAAACTTCTTTCCCGCCATCCAAAACTTTTCTATTGTCGTTGTGCTGCGGCTATTGCGATGACTTGCATTTTGGATGAATTAATGAATGACTGGAGATAATTCGATTTATTAAGTTTTACTACTTTTGTTTTTCGAACGCGGGTTTGCAGTAATTAGATTCGCCTAACTAATAAAAGTTAGAATTGGCTTTTGGTTTCTATGACACGTTTTATTCAGAGAAATTTATTATAGAATGTGAATTTATTAGGAACGCGCTTTTGAATTGCAAGACCACCACTTACGTCAACCAGCTACGGCCGTACTTTACTCATTAAAAGCAAACGACTGACAATCAACTGAATCTCGGTTTGACACAGACTGGTCATTATCTGAATAATTGAAATGTACTACTAATCCAAATAATGCCTTCGTGATCAAGACAATAGTAAAAGCATTTTCTTCTGAAATCAGTTCCTTAGATGGAGTCTTTCATTTGGACGGTACTGGCCGTTTGTGGTGCTGCAATAAGAGATATCACACAATTTACCTTCGCGTCAGCACTACGTGGAATACCACATAGTCTCCCACCTAAATATTACCTACGAATTCAACTGCTAGACCTCGGTGATCGAATAAACAAGTAAAAGTAGCAAGAGAGCTCTCCAGCCAGAAGGATAACGTAAAATAATCAGTAAATCAGACAACATCTTCTGAACATCAAAACTTGACTCGTATTTGAATTCCATGAATTGAGCTCGGAAAAATAATATATGGTTATTATGCATTTTAATTTGCCACCATATTATTTTCAATGTGTTGACCAGACTGTTTGAGTAGTCATAATAGCATATCAATGTTACTCAATATTTTTAAAATTTTCATCGAAATCCTTACACATTTGTAGTGGCTGGGTCCTTTGCAAGAGTGTGTTTTTACAGTTTCACGTGTAAAAGTTCTTGTAACTGATAAATTTTCAATCGTCTATAACTAAGCTGTTTCTAGCTCTCCCCCAGGGCAAGACTGATCCGGTAATTCAAAGGAGTGCAACTACTATTGTTGGGCTGTCGTCTCCGATTCCAGTGAAATCGACGGGGACTGGCGTTCCAAACTGCTGAGTAAAAATACTAGGACAGGAACTTGATCCGAAACATAGTGGCTATGTGATTGCCCGATAACAAAAAAGGTTCCAAACTGCCTCAACAACCTTCAAGGATCATCTAGCACTGAAAGTAATTCTTCTCTTCCTAATCATTCATCTATTTCTATTTACTATCAGAATGTTCGTGGCTTGAGAACCAAACTTGAGGACTTACTACTCGTGGCCCAATTAACTAAGGATTCAGTTATCTGTTTAACTGAAACGTGTTTAAATGAGAATATTTCAAATGACTATTTAGTTTACCGATGCGACCGTGACCTTAACATCATTAATAAATCTGATGGTGAGGGAGTCTTGGTTGCAGTCTGTAAAACCCTTAATAGTTCACTTTGTGCTGACTTCAAATTTGCTCGTGCTGTTGAGTGTGTAATTCTGAAACTCCCTCTTCCTCATAACTCCTTTATATTAATTTCCTCTGTGTATATTCCCTGTAATTCTCCCTTAACTGTATACGAAGCCTTCTTCGATGAACTCTCTGCCTATCTTCTTGCTCGTCATCCACATTCCAAAATTATAATTTGTGGGGACTTCAATCTACGGGCAGTGGAATGGGACCACTTAACAACACCTGGCATTTCCTCAATAAATAATCCTTCTTTGTTACTTTCTTCCTTTCTTTCCCTTTGTTCTTTTTCACAGTTTAATCATATCCGTAACCCTTATGGTCGTCTTCTGGACCTTGTCATGTCAAATTTTCAAACTGGGTGTCTATCTATAGCTCCCGTTTTACATCCTTATGTTCAACCTGATCTCCATCATCCACCTTTGTCTCTAGCACTAACTGTTGATACCCTTAAACCCCAGAGAACTGCCTCAGTTTGTCGTTGCAATTTCTTTAAAGCTAATTATGAGGCAATTAAAACCAATCTGGGCTCGGTCAACTGGTGTACCTTCTTCACTCGTCTTGGCTGCGATAGTTCCTTGAACAAATTCTACGATTACCTTAATAATCTGATTGCTCTTTATACTCCACTCCAAGCTCCTCGCAAAGCGAAATGAAGCCTTGGCTTACTCGAAGTGTTCTTCGTACCTTAAGAGCCAAAGATAAGGGGCATATGCACTATAAATTGACCGGAAGTGATGATGCTAAACAAAATTTCTGCAGACTGCGCTCTTTGGCTAAAAAAGAGCTCGAAACGGCCATGAAAAACTACTTTAGCTTAGAGAGTTCCCTCCTGACAAATAACCCTAAACCCTTTTGTTCATACATCCGATCCCTTAAATCTTCCTCTTCCATCCCGCATACTGTCAAATGGAATAACACTGAAGCCTCCTCCCCTCAGGATATTTTTAACCTGTTTGCCGAATATTTTTCCTCTACTTTTTTCTCTTCTGACGTACTACACTCCCCCATAAATTCAATTCAAACTTATCCAGCATCAAGTGCATCCTATTCCATGACCCTTCTGAAGTTGAATCCCTTATTAACTTGCTCGATCCGAATGTCATTCCTGGTCCCGATGGATTGCCTAATATATTTGTAAAGTCACTTTGTTCCTCTTTGTGTTTTTCTCTATCCCTTACATTCAATCTCAGTCTTGGTTGGCACCTTTCCAACGTACTAGAAAGATTCAAATGTTGTTCCTATCTTTAAAAACGGCAACCCATCATCTGACTCAAACTATTGTCCCATATCACTCCTCTTCTGTTTTTCTAAGCTACTGGAACGACTTGTACATAACAGGCTTCTTGAGTCCCTAAGTTCATTTGTCACACCACAGCAACTTAGATTCTTGAAGGGTCGTTCAACTTCTACGAACTTGGCTGAGTTCGAAGATTATATTGCAAGAGCTTTAGATAAACAGCTTCAAGTAGATGCAATATTCACGGACTTCTCCAAAGCTTTTGACACCGTGAACCATGTTCTCCTCTATCAAAAGTTAGCTTTGCTCGGCATATCCGGTTCCCTTCATTCTTGGATTTCATCGTATCTATCTTCCCGTTCATGTCGTGTTAATCTCTATGGCACAATTTCTTTTCTATTCAATCCTACATCTGGTGTCCCTCAAGGGTCAATCCTTGGACCTCTTCTTTTCGTACTGTTTATCAATGATCTACCCTCTTTAATTTCCTCTCCTTGTCTCCTGTACGCTGATGATTTCAAGGTATTCCGGACAATTAGATCCCTTGAAGATTGTCAGCAACTCCAAATTGATCTTTTTAACCTCTATAACTGGTGTAATGTAAACTCCCTTCGTATCCATGTTTCCAAATGTTTTAAAATTACTTTTACTTTGAAAATTGTTCCTTTAGCTTTTAATTACACCCTATGTGATGTTGTTCTCTCCTCTGCAGACTCATGTAAAGATCTTGGAGTAATATTTGACCCCAAGCTTAAATTTTATGTCCATATTTTTAGCCTAATTACCAAGGCATCAAAAGTTCCGGGTTTTCTTATGCGGCATTTGCATAAGTTTGCAAATATTGCTACCGCTGTTCGCTTGTTCACATGCCTTGTCCACCCGCTTCTTGAGTACTGCTCAGTAGTGTGGTCTCCTAGACATTTATATCTTGTGAACTCACTAGAAGCTGTTCAGCGTAAGTTTACCCGTATTGTGTTTTTCAAATTCAACGTAGCTTATGAGTTTTATGAGCGTCGTCTATCCACACTTCGTCTCCCTTCTCTGTTGTCCCGTAGAACCTCCTTAGGTCAATGTTTCATTTATAAGTTGTACCACCAACAAATTGCTTCCACCCTAAGCGCAGACTTGCACTACAGACTGTATGCACGACCTAGTCGGTCTAATCAACCTCTCGAGGTTCCATACGCCCGGACAGATTTATATTTTCACTCAATTATGCCGCGAATCATCAGAATACATAACAGCCTCGAGTTTGGTTCTCTATCCACATCCTACTTTGTTTTTGAAATTAAACTAAAGACGTTAATTTTTTTTTGTGAATAGTGATTCATGTTCCTTATCATTCAATTTTTTCAAACTTTGATCTAGACTCTAACTTCATTTCTTACATGTTTTAATTAACTTTTTTCTGCTTGATTTGTTGTATTAATTTGTCTTACTCTAAATTATATTCAACCATATTTAATTGTCTAAGTCTATTTTGCAATTGGATTTCTGTCTGTTAAGTGGATTTAAATAAATAAATAAATAAATAACAAGATCAACTCATAGCTGCGAAGCTCAACTCGGGAGGTATACTCAGGTGCCATGGAAAGCTGATGAGCCCTCCATCTTCGGATGGTCAGCTGATTGGTTGTGGCCCTTGGAGAAGTGTTGTGGCGGCTGTGGTTAAAAACAAATGTTGGCGTTGACCTTTTAACGTCAGATACAGCTGGTAATGTAATGTAAACTGAGACCGATTGGTGCTTAAACCAATTGCTGTCTATTGGTGACCGTCGGGTTAGGCCTCTTCTTGGCGGGAACCCACATTAATCAATATCGACTACTGTTTATAGCTTTCCAACTCTGCCAAGCGGATGTGCCCAAAGTGCATCCGTTATGACTGTCCCCAGCCAGTGTAAAGGGCGAGAGAACCGTGTAAGTGAAGTGAAACTGAACGTGAAGCATTCTTCCTATCGTAAAGGTGCAGGTCGGAAAGCGAATCGAAGCGGACGCCGGAGCAGCTGGAATATTGTTGAAAAGCAGAACTGACGTACCAGAGGGATGAAAGTCTCGAAGTACCATCGTATGGGAGGATTGAAGGATCATTTATATAAAATAAAAATAAAAAATTACAAATAAATTCCTCGCTAACAAATAGAATCGATCATTTAGACCGAATTTGAAATTTAAATCCATTCTATTCTTCTATAGTCACTAAATTCTGACCATTATATATTCATTAAATTAAGTAGAAGCTACACTTAATTTCATTTTGCTGAAATGTTTACAATATTGCCTTGACAACAACAACAACTTAACGTGACTCAAACTGAAACTTTATTGAGCATTGAACGATATTCGTAATAATTAATAATACAAAATATGCATTAGAACAAAATGACAATTGAATTATTCGGCCAATAGAAAAGTTGTTTCAGTGGAAGGTGACAGCATACGGTAAATATCCCGTTAACTGGATGAGATCGTTAATAACCCTCGATCGGTGTTATTGATGGCCCTCTGACCATCATCTTCGGCAAGCGATACCCTTGCTTGACGTTTCGGTTTTTATGAGAGTAGTATGGTCGGGTCTATGAATTAACGAAGTATGTTTCTGGTACCGCGTCGGTGAGTTCTTCGGAAATGCGTATGGTGGAACCTTGGTTTTGTTTGTTGTTGAATGATGGTGCAAGGATTGAAAATGCTGAAAACATATATTTAAAACGGGCATTTTACGAGCTTCATATGCTATTGCCAATGATTTTTTCCACGAGCTCGAACGCAAATAAACACGATGCCTGATTGCTATTCATGGCAATGAATATATTTTAAACTTCATCACACCGCATGATATCGAGGAAGTTATCTCAAACGTAACCAGCAAGCTCGATTTGAACTTGTTCATAGCAAAAACATATATTCAATACCCCCGTCTAAACTTTAATCACGAATACTTTAACCTTGTAAATGATAATTGGGTAGCAGCACACTCCCTACTGGATGGTACAAGACGGCTCTTCAGTACTCCATAAACTGTTTATACATATATGGTCGCAAAAAGAGCTTTTGTTCCATATTTTGCCGAAATTTGCCAAATATGCAACATGTGAGCTCCAATTTCACGGAAGCTCTTACTCCCCGCCTTGTTTGTAGATTTTCACGACAAAATAGGGGAAATAGAGCGAGTGAGAGCTTTTGTTTCATCTTTTGGCTATCTCTCTCTCTCTCTCTCTCTTTGGCTTTACTTCGCTTCAAGCACCCTCTGAAGCTTATGTACTTGATCGTAGTGAAGCTTATCATGTTCGTCATTCACAATATGATGTCTCATATGAGGTGAATTGCGGATTGATCTTTCCGTATACTCATACGACGACACGTATATGCTTTGATAACAATGGGCGTATGTGCTTGCTTGTACAATTTAATTGGCAAAGCGGGAGTATATAGTTGGTATTTGTTCGCTCGCAACACACCGGTCAGACACACAAATGTCACATCAAAATAAAAGAAAATGTTCAAATCTTTACGAATAGACATCATAAACAAATTAAAATTTGGAAGTCGTTTTAACTCAACAAAAGGTTTTCTTAAAGTTGAGAAACAAAATGGGGTGTACATGATCAACTGCCTTGAGTGCAATATATATTATATTAGTCAAACAAGGCACCCACATATGGTCAATCCTAAGGGGCATTTAAATGAGAGAGAAAACGTAACCAATAGCAAAGAAGGAGCAACGATATCAAATTATCTGTAGCCAGACACATAGTG
The DNA here is from genome assembly GCA_963969285.1 of Odontomyia ornata. NCBI lineage: Eukaryota > Metazoa > Arthropoda > Insecta > Diptera > Stratiomyidae > Odontomyia > Odontomyia ornata. Next base: position 27,209,653 of record OZ017740.1, on the reverse strand, counting down.
GAGGTAGGACATACGATCAAGATAATGGACTTGAAGGTCTTTTGCCAAGCACACTTTACACACCAGCTAGACATAATAGAAGGTCTGGAAATTCACAGAATCCCAGAAATAAATAGAATGAACAATGATCCAAGCAACGCGTTCTCACCCCCTTCCGAATTTTTATAGTATCGTTAATTACCTGCCAATCAACTGTTGAAGTCATACACTTGCGGGATTAAACACAGCAAATATAAAAAAGTTGTATTGAGAAATAAGTCATTGAGCAGTGACGAAGAACTCAAGAAAGGGCTTGAAATACATATTTGTCAAAATAAAAAGTCGACAGTCAAATGGAAAATTTCTTATTCTATTTTTAGAGGTAATATATAGGGTGGGCCAAATACTAGTTTCTTTTTAAAAATGCAATAAAATGAACAAATTTTTTTCTTATATTTTGGCTTAAGGCGCAGTCCCCAGTAAAACTACAAATTAGGGTAAGCTTTACAGCCATTCACCTCAGAAACATTAAGAATATTTGCAAAAATTTGTTAGCTAGAAGTCAAAATTAACCTGTGGCTATCGAATCAACTCATTATGTTTTGCAAAAAGATTGTTGCAAAGGTTATTAAATTCAAACAAAATAGCATGTTTTCGTTAAAAAAGGAATTTTTTTTTGCAAAAATCTTTTTTAAATTTTTGCTGAGTTAATTCAATCAAAATAATTAAGATCTAACAAACATAGCTTAAATCAACTCGGTACGTTATATAGTTTTCGAGATTTACTACATTTTGTAACGAAAACATGCTATTTTTTTTGAATTACGTAATTTTCGCAACAAACTTTTTGCAGAATAAAATGATTCAATAGCCAAAGGTTCATTCTAATTTTCACTTAAAAAAATTTTGCAAATATTCGTAAGGTTTCTGAGATGGACGGCTGTAAAGTTTACCCAAAGTGGCAGTTTTACTGAGGGCTGCGCCTTAATTTGCAAGAACAAACCTTCTCTTTAGTTGTGAAATACAATTTCATATATATGGCTGCCACGGCTGGCATAACAGTAGACCATCCTCTCAGCCCATTTTTACAAGACATTATTGATGATTTTGGGCCCTATCTAAGCAATGTTTTGTTGAATATTCAATCTCAGTGCTTGAGTTGTTTGTGGACTTTCCGCATAACATCGATCTTTCACAGTGCCCCATAAAAAGAAGTCCAACGGTGTCAAATCGCAGCTTCGAGGTGGCTAATTGACATCACCAAGGCAGCTGATAACACAATTTCCGAATTTTGTGCGTAAAAGATCGATTTTTTGATAAGCTGTATGGCATGGCACACCATCTTGTTAAAACAAAGGTCAATCGAGTCCAACTCCGCAATCTCCGGCCACAAAAGTCAGTTACCGTGCCTTTGTAGCACTCCCCGTTGACCAAAGCAGCATTTCCAGCCTCATTTTGAAAGAAAAACGGTCCAATGATGCCACTACAGAATCCACACCACACTGTCACTCGCTGACGCTACATTGGCTACTCGACAATGACGTGTGCCCTAGATGCGCCAGTTTTGTTTCTTCACATAGCGGCCGAGATGAAAATGTGCCTTATCAGAAAAGATGATTTTTTGAGAAAAATCGGCATCCAATTCAAGCTACTCTAATGACCAAACTGCGAACCGATAATCAAGCGGATGGTCACTTGGCTTCAAATCCAGAGTCATTTGGATCTTGTAAGCAAATAATTGTGCAAAATTCTTCTCAGGCTCGTGTGACTAATGTTGAGTTGCTGAGATCGATGGCGAGTTGATGTTCTCGGAGAGAGTCGAACACTTTCGGGGTGCGCACCGTACGAGTACCGGAACCGTGAGTATTATCCACTACCATGTCTGCTTCATGAACTTTCTTCCCAAATTTGCGTACAGTAGGCACAGTGGGTGCCACATTTCGGCTAAAACTTCTTTTTAAAAAAACGCACTGTTTGAGCAACACAGGACTCACTTTGCAAATAAGATTTTAATATTTCCTAACGTTGTTCAAGCGTAAATCGTTTCGTTTCGTTCCGCGGAAGGTTAATACTGACTCACTATGTAATAACCGAGCCGTCATCTATTACAGCGGAGTTGAAGTCCTGTCGTTCGGGTATTTATTATAACACCCGGACTTAAAAAGTGCTGTTTATGACCATATTTAGAATACATTACGTAGAATAAACACAGTTGCCGTGTTTCTACATCGTGCCAAATTTCACGCAGATGGTTTTATATTCGGAACTGGAACCGAGGACTCGCAAGCAAAAATTTGGGACTTAAAGGAGCAAGGTAATGTTGCGAATTTTTCTGGATATGTGGGATCTATAACAGTGCTTTCTTGAACTGAAAATTGTTACTACTTAGCAGCAGCTGCTAATGATGCATGTGTGAAATTATGGAATCTACGGAAATTGGAAAATTTCAAAACTATTCCCTTAGAAGAAAACTATCATATATCTGCTTTATGCTTTGATGAAAGTGGTACTTCTCTAGCCGTTTCTGGAAGTGATGTCAGAATTTACTTGTGTAAGCAGTTGATCGCATTAAACGTATTCAATGAACATACGGCTCTCGCCACTGGAGTACTGTTTGGAAAGCATGCGGCTCATATAGCATCTAGTAGTCTGGATCGTACGCTAAAATAATTCATAAAAGTAGCAAAAACAATTTCTCCTGATATTTTTCACCCTTAAATTCAAGTCTGTTATGAAATTTCTTATTAAGGCTATCTCTAAAATGTTCCGATTGTGCGACGGTGGTTGGGACCATTGCTAAAATAAATTTTCCGTGGAAATAATTTTAGGATAAATTATAACAGATAAAATTAAAACAAATGAAACCCGCTAATCACTTTATCAATCCGCTGGAATCAAACTCAAATCAACACACTCAGCAGTTTTGTAGAATATCCCTTCCTCGAAAGTCGTCCCGCAAATAACTTACCGTACGATTGGCTGCCTGTTAAATTAAACTTAAAATGTGTAGAAAGTGCTTGGAATTGTTGCATAACAACTCGCTCGTTCATAACAGAATTACTGATGCCCGAATATTAATCGCGTATGTTTGGGCTTTAACAAATCGAAATGGAACAATTTTGACCAAGGTAATGGATACAAATTAGACGGGGTTAACAACTGCCACGAAAGATAACACAAACACATGCAACAAACAACACTTTGAACTAATGTCCAACAGCCAGCTTAGCAGATGCGGATGCAACAGAAAACATTGCAACCTCCACCGCAACAACAAATACAACAGCAAGTTGAACCTCAAATCAAACAGCAAAGAATTCACCATTAAATGCAAGCTCAAGTGTGTGGCGGAATGGGTGGAAGGCCCGTCAACTTCATTTAGAAGGGTTCCGCAAGGTAACGGCCAGCAGCAACGAGGGAGTTGGAATCGAGGAACCAAGCAAGGTAGTTGGGCTGATCGAGGCGCAAATTGCAACTTAAAAAAAGAAAAAAACAGACCCCGTGTCGATAAAAGAGATTTCGTTTAATTGTGACTTCACCACACAACCCCCAACCCCCTCCCTCCCATCAAAAGAAAATTCCACAGGCTGCGAAAATTTCGCTTCCAGAAAAATAATAACGGAGTGAAAAGAGCACAAAACGGTTTTTTGGAGCTTTGCCGAGAGATTTCCGCGGCGAGATTACCGTCGATTGATATTCTGCTTGAGAAAAAATATTTCGCGTATTGCGTAACGTTTTTTCTTATGCTTGCAATTAATTCACAGCTAGTGCGCTTCTGCTGGTGTAAATTGTAGCGACCGGGCTATATTATAGTTCGAGTGTTAAATTTTCTATTCAGACGCTACTCTTTAATGATTCCAGTAATAAATTGGCTTAGAAAAGTGAAAGCTTTTCATCATATTTAACACTGTTGTAACATGTTTCCACTTTTCGCGATATCGTTACACTGACTCAGCATTCTAAATCAAATGTGAAGTTCTTCGGGTGGAAATGAAAGATATGCGATTCGTGTGTCGTTGACGAGTAATAAATACAGCAATAGATTCAGTCAATAGTGTTGGCGCAGGCAATCTATGTTTTGTGCATTTATATTTGTATTTTGTTTGTCAAATTGGAAACAATTGCAATTGAAAGTTTTCCACACTTGCCGAAGAAACCCCCCGAGAGAAAATCATTCTGTCAGATAGTCGCTAACAGCGCTGTGATTTGCACTGTCGGAAATGTGTTTTAGATTTCCGTACGGTACGTGGAAAAGTCAGAAAACTTTCAACTAAAGTGAAATCGTATCGGACGCAGGGAATATTTTAATTGCATGCACCCGTGTATTCCTACATTGGGTTTTTCAAGCTTTTTGTGTGCAAACGAAACCGCGGGGAGCTTGCTAGGGCTCCAGTGTGTATTCGCGACATATTTCATATCTTGGGGCTTCTCGGAATTACCGTGGTATTAGTTGTTACGAGATATCCGCATCCAGGCGTTGTTACGTGAAATGATTTTGTGTTTGACTTGCGATCGCATTTCCTAGAGCATGCTTCCGAGCTAGGAGAAAGTTTTACGACACTCGTAACGTTCATATTGCTGAAATGAGGAAAACTCAATGCTAGACAGTGCGCCCCATTTTACGTTTCACTGATTGTTGTGCTGTCTGTCGTCGCTGTGTCACCAAACACCGTACGAGATTGGGAAATCGAACAGCATTCGTCAAAATCTCAATGAGACGTTTTCATATGAAGAAAATCCCTTGGAAGTTGTGTCGGATTAATTTAAAATAAAGACTACGTTTGGCGCCCTTTATATTCTTGAGGAATTGAAGACACCCATGAAATTCGATATTTGAACGTCACTAGCTACTACACTTTAGTCAATATTTTAATGCATAAATTTTGGATTTTGGAAGAATGTTAGTGCTAAATCGATTTCAGTCATCACCACATCCTCAACGGGCGCTCGTCGAGGATGTCGGTGACTACTCCTGTTTTTCTTACTTTATTTATAAAAATGCTTTTAAATTATTTATTAAAGCGTATGAATGATTTCAATAATGCTTAGTTTTTTTTGCATTTTAAAAGAGAATACAATGAGAGTTATTTAGTAAAGTGCATGACTGAATTCAATAATGCCTAGTTTTTTGCATTTAAAAGAAAAAACCATGCATACCCGAATTCCAATAGTATAAAACAAGAAAAATAAGAGACCGAAAAGGTTTGATTTGAACGCGACACGTGTTGAGCTCTCTGTATACTGATTATCCTTGCACTGAGGTGCTATAACAGTTTTCACATGAATATAGAATTTTATCAAATACCAAACGATAAATAGAATTACGTAATTAATACATTGTATAGAGTTATTTGTATGTTTGGGAATCAAAAAGAAAGGAAATAAAAAAAAGATGTTTGATAATTGAATTGAAGATTCGGTCTTTCCCTTTCATTAACCCTGACCGAGTATGGGACCCGCAACGATGGCAGCCCCCTCCACTAAAATGAGCTAACCATCTGGCGCGCTCTTCCCTTCCGTTGCCCGGGTCGAGTGGGCTTCCGTTCACGTGCCTTTTTATGGTATAGTGTAATGAGATTCCATCGCATAATGCTATAACATAAATTGGCCACGTTTATATTCCTCATTTCATGGAAGAATTCATGCAAATTATGTTTGTATGAGTTTTTCACTCAATCGGAAATGTATGGCCACGTCTATGTTTGGGACTTGATCCAGTTGGGAGGGTGCGAGGGGGCACCGCGTCCAACTGGATGCGCCACTCTTATTAGTGGGTCATAAGTATTGTCGGGACCGACGAAGTCTCTCAAGTCCGTCCGTTTTTTCCAGGCCCAATTTGTTCTTTTAGCAAGCAATTTCAACACTTAGTGGGTTACCTAGGCCTCGACACCAGTTGATCAGCATTCAACCGTTCGTGATACGTGAATGCGAAATTTTTTCGCAGTGGGTTCTTGTGCTGGGGAAAAGAACCCGCCCACAGCACCGCAATGCTAGCCTGGCAGTGCATTCACGCGTCCCTAGACAAGGCCAAATCTTGGCGGATATTACCATCCTCTTTCGCCGAGGCAGCAGACAATCGCTACAGTCCGGTACGGACATATAACTACCCATATCACTACAACTAACATAATTTTGAGCGGTAAACAGCTGTCAGTATCAAAATAACATGTGATTTAAAAAGAAACTACTATATGGCCCATCCGGCACTTGGTTATCAAACAAGATAGATTCCTAGGACCATTGACTCGTGCTAGCACTATCTGAATGTTAACATTCATACGTTCTTATACGAGTACGTGCTGTTCTGAATCTCCTCAAAGTATTGGAAAATAACTCAGTTATTGAGATTGAATTGTAACTTATTAACCTCTGGGAACTGGTTGCAACATTTTTATGAAGCTGAGACAAGGTCATATCTACTAAGAATAATAGGTCATACTGTTTTTTCTCGAGAGAAATTTACCTATTGCGGAGAGCATCATATATATATATATATATATATATATATATATATATATATATATATATATATATATATATATATATATATATATATATATATATTGTCGCGTGTTTTTGGTTCGCGGCCAATAATTTAATGTTCCGGGAAAGTGAAAACGCAATGTCTTTTAAACTAAATTAAAAAAAGTTTATTTAATTACAAAAATGCACAATAAACAATTTAACACTTTCACTAATATCAATTTTCACTATTAAAAAACACTTGTCCATAAATTTCTTATCGCAATTGTCTTCTAAATCACTTCACTATTACGAAACACACTATCGCAGTTCTTATCGCAGTCGAATGAATGATCCCCCCATTCATTCAGCTCCCTTTATATAGGGTCTCTACCTATTCACCCATTTCTCGTACATTGGCGAATGTTCTACCGAGAGGTACCTGGTAGATTCGAGCAAATTAATGAATGGAGTGACGTCACTTGCAGATGTTGACCATGCTTGTTGGGTTCTCGTGGGTTCGAGTAAATTCATTTGTTGACGTTCTTAATGATTGTGAAAATAATTGCGACAGTAGCTCGCAGAATTATTTGTACATGTAATTATTTGTACATGTAACACTGCCCCCACCTCAGTTCTTTTCGCCCCGAAAAGATGTGTCGCTGTTTGTAGTCAATTCTCCCTGGGTGTAATATGGGGCAAGACGGTCCAGATGCACGATTTTCATTTTAGCTCTCGGCTTACGATGTTCCTGTATTCGGTATACGACGTCGTTGATTCGCTTTGTAACTCGGCATGGTCCCTCCCAATTGTGTTGCAACTTTGGAGACCTACCGTTTCGCCGTTGCGGGTTATAAAGCCACACCAAGTCATCTTGCTGGAAGCCAGTAGAATTAGCCTTTAGATCATACCTGGTCTTCATGCGGTCAGTAGCCGATTCGAGGTGTTTTTGCACTGTCCGATGTATCTCGTTCAACCGTTGTCTTAGATCACTTGCGTACTCCGATACCGTTTGGGGTTTCTCAGGGGGTGTTCCGACATTTATATCGGCTGGCAAACGAATAGTCTTTCCAAAAATGACTTTGGCTGGGGCTTGGCCCGTCGATGCATGTTCAGCGGCTCTATACGCCATTAAAAATAGTGGGATATGTCGGTCCCAGTCCCTTTGATTCTCGTCAACCATTTTGGCCAGGTGTTTATTGAGCGTGCCGTTGAAACGTTCGACCATTCCATCGGATTGGGGATGCAGCGGTGTTGTCCTCGTTTTCCGTATTCCGAGCAGCTTGCACATTTCGCCAAAAACTAGTGACTCAAAGTTTCGGCCTTAATCCGAATGTAGTTCGCCAGGTACGCCATACCTACTGACCCAATTTAACACTAGCTGTTCAGCTACAGTAGTTGCTTCCTGGTTGGGAATGGGGTAGACCTCGGGCCACTTGCTGAAATAATCGGCTACAACCAGCGTGTATCGATTTCCCCATTCAGATTCAGGAAAGGGTCCTGCGATGTCAACAGCAATCCTTTCAAACGGTACCACCATGTTATAGGTTTGCATTTGTCCTCTCAGTCGTCGATTTGGGCCTTTGACGGAAGCGCAAATTGTGCATCTGCGACACCAGTCCTCTACGTCTTCTCGAGCGTGGAGCCAGTAGATCCTTTCCCGCAATTTCGCTAAGGTCTTGTTAACACCAAGGTGGCCTCCCGAGGATCCTTCATGCATTTCCTTAACCACATCGTGGATTCGGCTTTTGGGTAGTATAGTTTGCATCCTATAGGAGCTGCCATCCACCGTTTCCCATTTCCGCTTGAGTATGCCACCCTCTACCTGAAGGGAGTTCCATTGTGCCACATAGCTTTTCAGGGTTGCGCCATGCGTTGAAACGTCTTTCCACTCAGGTTGCCCAGTCGTCTCCTTCCATTAGAGCAATGGTCCGATGTCTTCATCGGCTAGCTGGGCATTTCGAATCTCCTCCGATGACCAACCTTCATCGAATTCGGTCGTTATCAGTCGCAGATCAACGGGCAGTTCCTTTTCCTCAATCCGTCAGCAATGCTTGCAGTTAGCTGGACATGGGCGACGAGATAGGGCGTCAGCATTTCCATGAACTCCGCCCTTTCGATCAACAATTTCGTAGTCGTACGACTGCAATCTTTCGACCCATCTCGCAACTTGTCCTTGGGGGTTTTTGAAGTTAAGTAGCCATCTCAACGATGCATGGTCCGTTCGAAGAACAAATTTCTGGCCATATAGGTACTTGTGGAACTGCTTGGTGGCCTCTATTATAGCCAATAGCTCCTTCCTGGTCACACAGTAGTTCCTCTCACTTTTTGAAAGAACTCGACTGTAATACGAGAGGACTCTTTCTTCACCATTGATCTGCTGGGGAGTACAGCTCCAATACCGCCGTGGCTTGCATCGGTGTCAACTACAAACATTTTTCCGGGTTTCGGATACGCCAGTACGGGTGATTCACATAGCTTTTCCTTCAGGGTCTCAAAGGCTGTCTGGCATTGTTCATTGCAGACAAACGGATGATTTTTCTCGGTTAGCTGATGGAGACACTTAGCTGTTTTGTCAAAGTCTTTGACAAATCTTCGATAGTGGGTTGCCAGACCCAGGAAACTTCGTAGTTGGCGCTTGTTGTTTGGTGTTGGCCAGCTTTTCACGGCTTCAATTTTCTCAGGGTCTGTTTTGACCCCGTCTGCTGATACGACATGTCCCAGGTATTTTACTTCAGCTGCGAAAAGGGTACACTTGTCGGGACTAAGTTGCAAATTTGCCAGTCGCAGTCGGGAGAAAACCTCTTCTAAGTTCCGCACATGCTCTTCGAACGTTCTCCCGATGACGATGATGTCATCTAGGTACACCAAGCAGGTTTTCCAGGTTAGACCACGTAACACGTATTCCATCAAGCGTTCGAAAGTGGCTGGAGCATTGCAAAGCCCAAACGGCATCACCACAAATTGCCACAATCCGGTCCCAACTGAAAATGCGGTCTTCTCTCGGTCCTTCTTGTCAATTTCTACCTGCCAGTAGCCACTCTTGAGATCGAGTGTAGAAAACCATTTTGCGTCGGCTAAAGTGTCCATGATGTCGTCAATGCGTGGGAGCGGGTAACTATCTTTCTTAGTGGCGTCGTTAAGCTGCCTATAGTCGACACAAAAGCGAGTGCCACCATCCTTTTTCTTTACTAGAACTACAGGCGCGGCCCATGGACTTACAGAAGGTTCAATAGTGCCTTGTTTTTCCATGTCCGAGATCAGCGCGCTCACTTCTCCTTGTTTGGCTATAGGGAGACGTCTTGGTGCTTGTCGAATCGGCTTGGCTCCCTGTGTATCTATGACGTGAGTTACCAAACTCGTTCGGCCTTGGTCATCCGGGCTTGTTGAGAAGATGTCACTGTACTTGGTGACCAGATCAGAGGCTCGTTTGAATAGCTGCACCGGTAATTTGACTTGCTTCAATATTGCAGACGTGGATTCCCGGGCTTTGTCTGTGTCTTGCCTCCTTGTCCAATGATGGTTGTGAGTAGCTTCCAAAGAGATGATGGTGGAAACAGGCTGGCAGCTGCCGATGACTTCTCCCGCTTTGATGCTCGTGGTTGAGTCTGCGGTGTTAAGGACTCTAACCGGCACATATCCGTTCCTTAAAGATCTTACAAGGCTTCGTCCTACAATCAAACTGCGCAATGCGGATGTCTTCGTTGGCTCTATCAGATAAGATCGGTGGTCTCCAGAATCATCATCAAGCTTGGCCCATACAATTCTTTCGGAAGAATTCAGTACATCAGTGTCAGTACATACCACTACATTCATCTTGGGGATTGGGACGCTGGGATCCTCCATCAGTACTTCGACATCCTGCCATTCCAATACACGTTTGCCCAAGTCCAACGTGATTCCATGTGGTCGCAGAAAATCCATTCCGAGAATGCAGTCATCCATAATGTTCGCGACCAGAAAATTATGTCGGAACACAAGGTCTCCCAACTGTATCTGGAGGTTGACCTCTCCATGAACAGGTGCAGTTTCTCCCGTAGCTGTCCGTAGTGAGGAAATTCTGCCCTTGTGAAGTTGTTGCTGTCTAACTAGGTCTGGTCGGATAAACGATCGGGTTGCACCAATGTCGATTGTTATGGTGCAGTGTTCTCCGTCAATTTGACCCGGAAGGCATAAGTCCGCTTCCCCACGATGTAGTCTTGACACGGTGATGGTGGTGCTGGGGACGTCGATCCTCCTAGCCAACCTCTGCCCCACGAAGTTGGCTCTTACATGTTTCCCGACCCCTCTATTTGAAGCGCTTCCATTCTGGGCTCCTGACTCGGTCTGGATCTCATCCTAGCTGCACACCCTGGACAATAGCTCGGTTTTCTTCGCTTCTTGCAGTCTCTTTGCAAGTGCCCCTTCTCTCCGCAATTCCAGCATCTAGGCGCACCATTTACATGCGGGTCTCGCTCAATTTCCACGCGCTCACACCTGCACTCGTCTGCCACTACCTCACGGACCCGGGCAGTGGTACGAGTCGCATTTTTCGCTGCCTCAAAGTTCAGACTGTAAGCCAATGCATCCTTAACCGGGTCCTTTAGTGCGCTGATGAATGCTTCTGTCGCTGCATCATCTCGATGTTCTGGGTCGTAGGCCGGGTAAGCCAAAAGTGCTAGTCGCTCAATGTCTTGGGCTAGCTGCTGTAGGGTTTCACCAGACTTCTGCACCCGATGCCTTAGCTGTGACCAATAAATCTGCTTTAGATGATCATCTCCATAGCGCATGTCGAGCGCATTCATTATAGCATTCGAGTTTGAGTGCAATTCAACGGGGATCGTCTGCAACAGCTCGGCAGCTGGGCCTCTTAGAGCAAGAATCAATGCAGTTGCTCGTTCCTGCTCATTCCAGTGATTTATGCGAGCAGCTGCTTCGAACTGGGTTTTGTAAATAGTCCAGACCGTTTGCCCATCGAATATTGGTGCTTGCACATTTCTAGATGAGCTTTGCGCTGCGGTTATAATTGGGTCTGGTGAGGTGAATACTACTGCCTTTGCTGCTTCCAATTCCTTTTCCATGTTTTCCATCTCATTGTTGATTCTCTCCTCGACCTGGCTGACCTTTTCCTCGACCTGGTAAACCTTTTCCTCGACCTGGTCAACCTTTTCCTCGACGCCTTTAATTTGTTTGTTGAGACTACCGAACTCCACTTTTATTTCGGTTGACTGTTTTTCCAGCTTCTGTGTGATGTCTGCCTTGATGTCTGCTTTGATTTCGATTGCTTGTTGGTCTAGCTTCGCTGATTGTTCACTTAGCTTCGCAGCTAAACTGGATGTCTGTTCATTTAGCTGCGCTGATTGTTCACTTAGTTTCGCTGATTGTTCATTTAGCTTCGCAGCTAAACTGGATGTCTGTTCATTTAGCTGCGCTGATTGTTCACTTAGCTTCGCTGATTGTTCATTTAGCTTCGCAGTTAAATTGGATGACTGTTGTCGCTGCTCTTGCTGCATGAGCATCAACATTTGCATCAGCGCATTTTCTGGCTCCTTTGGTTTTGGTGTTTCGGCTTCACCACCTTCTGCACCTCTTTCTGCAGCTGACAGCTCACCTGAATCCAGATTCACGCCTTCCGACTCGATCGCATCACGCAAGCGTGCAATCAGTACGGCCTTTGTACCTTGTGTAGCCAGATTTCGTTGTTCCGACTCCTCTTTGAGCTCCGATATGCTCAATTGATTAATTTTTAGATGTAAAATTCCTGGCATTTTTATTGTTTCGGCTTTTTTTCCACGTTAATTTTCACAATTGTGCACTTTAAAATTGTTTAAACGTTTTCACTTCAAAAATTTTAATCTCGCTTCTCGGCACCACTGTCGCGTGTATTTGGTTCGCGGCCAATAATTTAATGTTCCGGGAAAGTAAAAACGTAATGTCTTTTAAACTAAATTAAAAAAAGTTTATTTAATTACAAAAATGCACAATAAACAATTTAACACTTTCACTAATATTAATTTTCACTATTAAAAAACACTTGTCCATAAATTTCTTATCGCAATTGTCTTCTAAATCACTTCACTATTACGTAACACACTATCGCAGTTCTTATCGCGGTCGAATGAATGATCCCCCCATTCATTCAGCTCTCTTTATATAGGGTCTCTACCTATTCACCCATTTCTCGTACATTGGCGAATGTTCTACCGAGAGGCACCTGGTAGATTCGAGCAAATTAATGAATGGAGTGACGTCACTTGCAGATGTTGACCATGCTTGTTGGGTTCTCGTGGGTTCGAGTAAATTCATTTGTTGACGTTCTTAATGATTGTGAAAACAATTGCGACAGTAGCTCGCAGAATTATTTGTACATGTTATTATTTGTACATGTAACTATATATATATATATATATATATATATATATATATATATATATATATATATATATATATATATATATATATATATATGGGATATAACGAAATTTGTGAGCACGCTAGAGGTTGCAATTTTGCTTCGATTTTCACCAAATTTTCAGGAAACGTGTATGGGGTAATTATCTCGGTTAAGTTCGTGAACCAGCTATATCGGCTGCGCAAAAACGAAATGGCGGCCATTTTAGACGAAAAATCGTGATTTCTCTTCTGACCAAAGTATAGCTCCGATTTGGATGAAATTTGGTACAAAGATTTACTGATGTATGTGATGAATCTCACAATAAAAAATCTAAAGTCCGTATAGCAGAAACAAAATGGCGGCCGCTCAAAGGTCAAAAAACGTGCAAAATTTTGTTGTTGTAATAGTGGTCAAAGCTATCAACCAATTTTCATAAAATTCGGTAGTTTGATAGAAATTATGAGTAGATAAAGAATTTCGTAAAAAAACTGGAGGTCAGGTTGCAAAAAACAAAATGGCGGCCAGTTGAAGGTCAAAATTTCAAAGGCTTCTAAAAGTCGCAATTTTGATCCGACATATATGAAACTTGGTTTCAAGATAGACATTACGTACACCTACAGTCTTTGATATTTTGGTGGTCATGCATGAGAAAATTTCAATATGGCGGCCGTTTAAATATGCGTTTTTTCATGTTTCTGTGGCCCTCTAGCGGTCACATTTTCCAACGGATTTTGATATAACTTGAGATATGAATCTCTGTACTACGTTCTTGTATTTTACCGACAATTATTAAAATTGAATGAAAAATAAAAAAGTCGAAAATTTAAAGCCTAATATTTTTAGCTGCCATTTTCTTTAAAAATTGAATTATTTTGTCCTGTCTAGAGTGAAACTCCTATTTGAACATGATAGTACATTGATTGATGAGGTCCAAGCATACAAAGATTTAAAATTATCCAAAATCAAATGCATGCATTCAAAATGGCGGCCCCCAAAGGTCTGAAGGCAAGCGCAATTCGCTATTTTAGTGCCAACTGAAATAATGAATATTTTTCATGGAAACGTTTTAAATGACTTTACTTGAAAGAACTTATAAACCAGATCATTTTTAAGATATTGTAAAATATTTTTAACAATACCCTAAAAAATTATAAAATCGCGACTTGTCTGTCTGTCCGTCCGTCCGCCCGTTTGTTCGTGCGTCATAACAAGTTTTCTCGCAAACCACATGAGCTAGAATGAGGAAATTTTCTACGTAGGTCAAAAGTGGTGCCTCTTGAAATTTGCTGTGCAAGATAATATTTTAAGGTATTTAAGGGGGGGTCTCCCCATACAGGCGGGTCTCCCCATACAGGCGGGTCTCCCCATACAGGGGGGTGGCATACAATTTTTTTTATTTCTGTAGCCCTCTAGCAGCCAAGATTCTAACAGATTCCTTTGAAACTTGAAATCATAAGTTATTAAGGCAAGTTAATTTAATTTAATTATGCAAATCGAATGACAAATAAAAAAGTCGAAATTTACAGCTTAATATTTTTAGCAGCCGATTTCAATAAAAATCGAAATGACGGCCCTCATAGTTCAGAAAAAAATTGAAAATGTATATATTAATGGCAATGCAAGTGCTGATTAAACTTTTATGGAAATCTTTTGAAACTAACTATTCGAGCTATTTAAGCCTTTGTGTGGTTACCACTGTGAACTGTGTAAACAGCAAATGCGAGAAGGGCGAAACCGGTATTTATATGTTTACAACAATTTATGATCCGCCGATGTTCAATATGTAAGCCATACGCGTGCAACTCAATTTAATTAGCAAAATATTTGCGCCCCGATAAACGGTCTCTAAAAACGAACGTGGCCAGATTTTTTTTATGTTAATAAATACCCATGTGGTACTACGAAAATTGCAGAAAGAAGTTTAGTAGTAGGCAAGCCAAATTCTTTTTCGAAACTTTACGCTACATACGAGAAATTTACCTTTCCGGCTGGTGCTGCCAACGGGGATTTTTTAAGTTTATCCCTACCATTGTCGCCAAGCCAGGGGGAACCAAAAGAGTCTTTGAAAAAGGAATCGTTTATGTTGTCTGTGTTCTTGTAATTATTAGAATTTTGAAATGTTAAAAATTATTGTCAATTAGCACTCGTCACACAGCTTATCGGGTAGTACTACGCACTTGTACTGCATGTTTAAACGTAAGGTTTGTATCAATAAATCCACTCAAAAGAAAATAAATAGATTCATAACAATGTCACTCTATAAGAGAACGTCAGTAGCCCACCTTAGAGTGACTTCCAATTTAGCACCAAACTTCACTTACTTGCATGTTAATTAAATAGATCGGATTTCCCTCCCAACCATATCTAAAGCCATTCACCTTAGCGAATCCAGAGGAAATTAATGTATCCTCATTAGAATAATCAGATCATTCTATCAAACACACGCTAAACATATCCTGTAACAAAGACAACAAAGATTTTAATTGGCCTCAAACTTAATATTTACTCTTACATAAAGTCACTTAGCTCCTAGCTGCCTCATATCATATCCTTAGCGTCAATTCATCCCATCATGAACGTTTCTAAATGTCTCATTTGGTTTTCATCAATTTCCATCACTTCGCCTGCATGACGACATGCCGTGAAAACTCGCTCAACTTTTCAGCTCTAATATATTTCATTAAGTTAATTTCTTTGATGCGGATTACACACTTAGCTCCATGGAAATTGTCTTAAATGATTCCATTACTATTTGCCTTACGCTCAATGTCGGTTTCAATTTGAAATCTGACTACTGTAGGCGTACAACAGGATTAGCACGGAACATATACACACAGGCAATTGTTGTAAGAAGCTTTAAACAAGGTTGCGATGAGTCTTGTGCAATTTAATACTTAAAGCTTTTAGATGAGGACTGAGGAATACAACATTAGAGATGGAAAAATTTTGGTGGATCAAAAAAATTCTTCCTAAACTAGGACATACTCGTAAGTGAAAGCACGGAAGTGTTTCATTTCAATTAAGAAAATATAAATGGAAATTGATTGGATAGCAAATAGACTTTGCAAGGAAGTTAGCAATTGCATCACGTTGAAAACTGATTCCTATTAGGAATCAGAAATGTTTATAAGCCTGTATGCATACATATGCAGTTATTTTCTACAAAACTTCAGCATCGGTATCAATTAAAATTGATTGCAAACATCAGAGCACGCAAAGAAGGAATCTGAGTAAGACGAAATTGTGAGCAGAAGCAGCTTTCAAATTTGCACTTGAGTACTCCACAGGACTTTTATGTTTGAAGGACATTGGAAATTTGAATCTTTATATGGAAATATGTGGCACGTGTGTGCATACATTAGTTGGCGTTTTGGCTGTTGAAGCTGTTCAACCAAGAGCAAATTTTTCTGTGTAAAATTTTGATCATTTTTGCCTTAAAAATGTGCAACCCGTTCAAACTATTCAACAAGTCTAGACAAGTAATTTGAATAACCTTCTTCAAATATTTCCACCTGACTGGATAAGGTGGACTTGACAGCGACCATATGTAATTTTCCTCTGAATTCTTTGGAAATATCAGCTGGTAAGCAATTTTGGAATACGTAGAAATATTCTGGGCACAATATGCATCTCAACTCGTTAAATATTTCTATCCTTTGAAACCAAATGATGCTATTAAAGTACAACGTGAATAATTTAAAATGATTTCTCTTAACCCGAAAAAAAACACCATTATTGCGAATAAGTGTTTGATGATTTTTTTGAGTCCTCTCTTCCATGAAAATACTTTGGATATAAATTCACTCAAATATCACTCTGGTATTTGCTTGTGCCTAAAAACTGAAAATAATTAAAAATATATTACAGTGAAAGGTCCATCTCGATCAAAATTTATGGGGAGAGGAAGAATAAAAGTACTTTTGATTAGATATTTATGAAATAAACAAAGATATTTTCTTTGCATCTCTATAAAAACTCATTTTAAACTTTTCAAAACCAAATGATATCCTCAACATGCATTTGTTGGAACCAAATTATTGTATAACATAAAAGTACAAGCAAATAGCAATGCTTTTAGTTATTCTACAGTTGATACGCACTAAGTACTGCTCTTAATGCTCATGTTAAATAACAAGTTACGTATTAGAAAGCAAGGCAAAGTTCCGTAAAGTTACAAAATTTAAACGAGAAACAGCACTATTAATTTGCTAATTAACAAACAAAAGGGCAAACAAAACAATATGCACCCAACAACGGTAGTTTCGCAGAAGCAGAGCTTTTTCATTAAATTAGAATAAAATGTTTAATGACGAGCAAAGTTTGCTTTTTAGTTGAAAAGTGGTAAAAAGTCAGGAAATTGCATTTACATAATCAGTTTGTGACGATTTCAAGTGAAATTTGAAATAATGTAGATTGGAAAAGGAGTTTGTTTTTTGCTCCCAAGCGATGGTAGTTTTTAATTGAAGGCACAAAGCAGAAGTTATGTGTTTGTTATTTAGCTTAAGAGTATATAATAAAGTTAGTCCGTGTGGAACTGTGGCTTAGGGCTCACTCCGCTTGCACCGTGGCTCCTAAGTTCAAGCCTCGGTGGCGGCATCGAGTTTGAGCTTCTGATCATGCTGTCGAACTATCAGGCCACCCAGCTGTGATGGGTACTAATTGAAAAAATTAGGTAATACATGTGATTCAAACGTTATATTGACCATATCACCTCGAATCCCGTTACGGTCATGGAATGAGACACCCTAACAATAAATCTCAACGCCAAGGTTCAAATGGACTGTTGTGCGATGGATTATTATTTTATAATAAATTAGAATCAGCAAAATGCATATTAAAATTCGTTTCAGGATGGCATATGGAATAGTCGATATGATGTAATGAGAAATGTATACTATTGAAATACCTGTCAGTTTTTGCCAAGAATATTGTTTAAACAGCGGTTTTATGCGAAAAAAAATTGCGAATAATCCGTCTTGCTGTCCCACAGGACCCATCGAGTGCTCATTTTATTTATTTTATCGTCCATTTACGTTATTTGCCTTACAGTTTGTTAGACCAGCGTTTCACAACCGGCCAGCCAATATAAATTAAAAATACTGGCAACCCAGGAAATAACATTCAAGACATGAGATCGCACACAATATTCAAAAAATTGTGGGTAGGGAGTTTAAATTGCATGTTATTGATTCTAAGGCAGTCAATGGGTGGCTGTGCGCGATCCGTATAAAAGCCAAATTCTTCGAAATTCGGCTGATTAATGCTCACGCCGCGACCGAAGAAAAGTACGAAGAAACGAAGGAAACATTCTACAATCACCTGGAAAGACTAGTCGACCATTACCTACAAACAACACAAAATAGTTCAATGTGATTTCAACGCTAAGGTTGGCAATGAGCTTTCTCATCGGAGATCAACTGGAGGATATAGCCTACATGATGAAACAAATGACAACGGCCAGCGCCTGATTGACTTTACATGTAACAGAAATCTAGTCATACCTTCGACTTGCTTCCCACATCGATGCATTCATAAAATGACCTGGTTATCACTGGATGGCAACACACAAAACCAGATCAAACATGTTCTGATCCAACAACGATGGGCCTCGAGCATACTTGACGTCCGTACATACCGAGGAGCCAATAGAAACTCAGATCATTACTTGATCGAATTAACCTATCGATGTCGTTTGTCAAAGGAATATTCTGCGAAGACCAGCCCGCTACAAAAATTTGACATCCAAACGGCGTCTGTGGTCAAAAATTTGACGCAGACCCTCGGCAACCAGCTGGCTCCCATCTTATTAGACGCATCGTTAAAGACGAGCAACGAGCTCTGGATGGAAGTGAAAGCGGCTATTAGGACGATCGGAGTTCAAATCCGGCGCAAGAGAAATGATAGGTTCGATGACGAGTGCCAGAATGCGTTAGGTAAAAAGAATCAGGTGTACAAAGAATACGTACGTAGGAAACCCAGGACGAAGAGAGAACACTGTGAAAATCTCAGAAGAGTAGCGAATAAGATAATTAGGATTAAGAAAAGAAAATAATATAATGACCAATTGAGAAGTATAGATGTAAGTTTAGCGAACAACAATGCAAGACAAGCATACAAAGTAGTGAAAAGCCTGAAAAGTGGTTACCAGCCCAAAACCACGCTCTGTCGTGATGACATCAGCAATATCATCGCTGATGAAACCAAGATTAAGGAAAGATGGGCATCATATTTTAAGCACTTCCTTAATACTCCGCACAGCTCCAGAGCATTGGAGCCTATAGATGTCTGCGGAGAGTATCCATTGGCACCACCAGCTCTGGATGAAGTTTGTTCTATCATCAAAGCGCAAAAGAATAATAAAGCTCCAGGCATCGATGAGATTCCAGTGGAGCTCATCAAATATGGAGGCAGTAGTGTTGATCAAGCTATTCACAAAGTCACCCAGCACGTTTTGCAACAAGAACATATGCCGAAAGAGTGGAGCCAATCAATTATATTTCCTACCCACAAAAAAGGTGACAAGCTACAGTGCGAAAATTATAGAGGCATATCACAACTTTGTACGGCGTGCAAAATATTTTCAAAGACCTTAGGAAATAAAATCGAATCATACACCAACAGTATTAATGGGGAGTATCAAGGTGGTTTCAGAGCAGGCAGATCGACGATAGACCAATTGTTTACAGTCAAGCAGGTACTTGAAAAGTGCTGGGAGTTCAACATAGACGTTCACCAAATTTTCGCTGTCTTCAAGCAAGTATACGACAGTATTGATCGTAACGTACTGTACCAAATAATACTTTGCTTTGGTATCCCAGCCGAATCAGGCTGTCTTACCAAAATAACAATGACATCGACGACCTCCCAAGTCCATATCAATAACCAACTCACCGATGCCTTTGACACAAATATCGGACTAAAGCAGGGAGATGGGCTGGCCCCATTGCTATTCAATATGGCTTTAGAGTACGTCATAAGGAAGCTACTTGCATTACTATTCAAGTCGAGCCAAGTAGTAGCCTATGCGGGCGATATAAACATTTTGTCACGGTCATTAACAACTGCCAAAGAACTCCTCCTAAAACTCGACAGCGCAGCAAAACTTGTGGGGCTACAAATCAATGAAAATAAAACAAAGCTCATGACGCAGTCGAGGAAAAATATCTCAAGTACACAAAATATTAAACTTGGCGAATACAGTATCCAAAATATAAGCGAGTTTGTGTATTTAGGTGCCAAAATAGTGGGGACCGGTAATGAAAGAGACGAAATACGCCGAAGAATACGGCTCTCAAATAAAATATTTTATTCAGTATTGACGATCTTAGAGACCAGCAGCATAACAGGAAAACAAAGCTCCAAGTATACTAATCTGTGATCTGACCTGTGTTATGCTATGGGTGTGAAGCATGGGCCCTGACCCAAGCACCCACAAATATATTGAACGCCTTTGAGCGACGGGTCCAGAGGCGAATAATTGGAGCATAGCTAGAAGGGGACCAATGGCGAATTCGATACAACCATGAGCTGTATGAAATTTTTGACGACCCGGAGGTCTCAACGATTATAAGACTGCGGAAGCTGCAACGGGCTGACCACATGAATCGTATGGACGAACAACGGATACCCAAGAAAGGTATTCGTTTGGAGAACTGAAGGCCGGAGACCAGTGGGGAAACCAAGGAAACGCTGGTCTGTCTCGGTCGACGAAAACAGTTCATCGCTGCTCAGATTTCGAAATTGGAGGACGCGGTCAATGGACCGAGACAATTGGAGGCACTTTTTGCAGGAAACGAAGGTTCGAGAGGGGCTGTAGTGCCAAGAAGAAGAAGAAGAAGAAGTTTCTCGGGGACCATAGCCAAGCAGGGTGGAAGACCGGGCCTAGAGAGAAATAAAGGGAAATCGAAGCCCCAGCAGCCAAGCGCAGCTTCTCCCAAAAAAGAGAGGGTGTCTGTCATAGTGTGCTATACGCTTAACCTAAAGACTTTCAGGGATAGCGTCAACAGGGAATGCCCACAAAACTCTGAAAAGGAGCCAGAGTTCAACGTGATGGTGAACAGCTCCTCACGAACTTCACTCAACCCTAAAACGGCTGAAGATCACACCTGCCTTTTTAATTTTCTGAAATGTGCGAAGTCGGCTTGCAACACCTAAGCCCTTCGAGGAGAGAGAAAATTGACTCTCCTTCTAAAAGACGTGCACAGCTCATACGACGAGAATGATGGCGTGGCTGAGCGGAAGGAACATCTCAGAGAAGATATCCTTTGAGCAAAAACGTTCTCCACAGTAACCTCTAGGAGGGAAAAAAGGACGCTTTAATCCTTCTAAGTCCAGTTCAAACCCGACTTTGAAGTGAAGAAAGCAATGGACATAAAGTTTCTATTGTATCAGAAGATACAATGGGAGCATCTGCATAAAAATTATACTTCCCAGTTCTTCAACTGCCAAAGATTTGGCCACGTCGCTTCTAACTGCGGGCTTGAAGTTAGATGCGTAAAATGCGACAAATAGCATTAGTCCATGGAATGTCCAATCTCGAAGGATGAGAAAAAAGATGAGGTCTTCTGCGTCAACTGCCATGCTAAGGGGTGCCTTGCGAGCTTCAGAGGTTATCCTAAGACAAAAGAAGTTGAAGAGTTCCAATCTCGAAGGATGAGAAAAAAGATGAGATCTTCTGCGTCAACTGCAATGCTAAGGGGTGCCTTGCGAGTTTCAGAGGTTATCCTAAGACAAAAGAAGTTGAAGAGACGAAGAAGAACCTCCAAAAGAAAAAAGAGGAAAGGAGGGATTTCATCGCTACATCTATGAAAAATACTGTACGTGAAAGGGTGTAGCCTTTTGCAAGGTGCAAACAAGCAGCCTGTACCGCAGCCTATACGACACTCCAAACAGCAACCAATGCAGCAACCCCGGCAGTTTCAGAATGACTAAAATACGGTTTTGAGCACTGAATGCCAACAATATTTCGGGTGTGAATTGTTCACACTCATTCGAAAAGTGGACTCTTCTATTCCCCACTATAATAAATTCACTAACCCTAGTGAGAAAAACACTGCGTACTTAGGATTCACCTTCAAACTATGTTGCCGTGATGAGTTCCATTGAACTCTCTATCCTCAACATATGTTCACTAGATCCATGGTATAAAAGGGATTTCGTTCAAAAATACTTAAATGCCCATAGACCAGACTTATTGTTTATATCGGTAACAAGACTCAAACAAACACCCAGAGTGCATCTGGGGAAATGCAAGATCATCAGGCGTGATGATCCAGAGGGAAGTTTTGGAGTTGCTATGGCTCACAAAGATCACCTGAAAGTCCAAAGGCATTACCTGCCAAGTCTGAAATGTATTGAAGCAGAAATAATAAGCTCCATGCTGGAGAGTGCAAATTTGCGTTCATAGGGATCTATGTTCGACATAGATACTCGGTGAGGGAACTCATTGACGACTTTGAAATATTGCTTAATCTTAAAATCACCTCCCATTTCGATTTCTATGAAATGGGAGGTGATTTTAACGCGAAACATCTCTCGTGGGGAAATATCGCATCTAATGGCTAAGGAACAGCTATCTCTAACTGGGTTCAATCAAATATGGATCTCATACTGATTGCCCAAAAGGGCCTACCTTCTGCTGAAGCTCGCCTATTATTGACTTCTTCATCGTATCTGCCAATCTAGTAAATCTCTCCCACTGCTGGAGGAATTTCGAGTGTGGAGTTTTGGACACTGAGTCTGACCATCTTTTGGTTGAGCCGACCTTAAGAGTGAAAAGGGTGTGAAGCTTGAGGTTGCAGATCCTCAACTTTTCATTCCATAAAAGCGAATCGATTGGGCAGCAATAAGTGGTGACCTTGACGGAAAACTGAAGGAAAATTCGATCAAAAGAACGAAAAATCTTTCTTTTCCTGAAATTGATGAGGGGTTGCTTGTATAAATTCAACCCTGTATACGGTCATCTCAAAGATCTACACTAAGGAATCCTTAAAAAATTACTTTTATTGAGATTTACCAGAAGACATCTTGGAGCTTCATAGTAGACGTAGTCTGCTTAGAAAGCTACTCGCAAGAATCTACCGCCGCAATTTAAATATGGTTAACTGGGAGTATGAACGTATTTACGTAGTGATTACGTCCCTAAACTGAATGATCTCGAGGAGAACCAGGGCTTTTGCTAACGAGCGATTTTAGCAGGCCCTGGAAAAAACAAACCAGGTCTCTGTGTGTTTCCTTACATCAATAGGATAACGGGCAGAAAAAGGCTGCCCGGTGTCCTCACTTATGATGGTTCTATGATTATGGATGACAAAGACATCGCTGACTCTATCATCAAACATTTTGGGAAAGTTCTTCAAGGAGAAAAAGCAAGTAAAGACTCTTTCGTTACTTCGTTAGTGAGCAGCAACACAACGAATTTCGACTGGGGCAATTTTCAACTATGCTTGACTCAGTTCTCTGTTTCAAATCCCTCTGACACACCTACTGGCCATGATCTATTTGTCAGCCCTGAGAGGCTCACTTTGTTGGCACTGGAGTAAAATTCCAAAAAATCAGCAGGGTCTGATGGAATTTTCAATTATATGCTTAAAAGGCTTCCCCATATTTTCTTTGTTCTCCTTGCGATCATTCTAAATAACTACGTTAACATTTGGTGCTTCCCTCAGCAATGGAAATGTGCAAAAATATTCGCAATACCCAAGAAGTAGGGCAGTAGTGACGTTGTCGATACTCGTCCGATTTCATTGCTTTCAAACATTGGTAAGCTTCTTGAAAGGGTAATACTTGAAGGCATCCTACGACTCTCTGCCGAGGCATGAATTGTGCCAGAAAGACAGTTTGGCTTCAAATGTGGAGAAAGCCTTAGACTCTGTATGGATCAATGGGCTTCTCAACAAAATGATAAATCTTAGCTTTCCGGCCCATATTGTGAAAATTAAAGGCAGCTTCATGAGGGGACGAACTGCCTTTGCGGTGGCTGGTGGAGCTAGTTCAGACCCATTTAGTATTGATTCGGGGGTCTCACAGGGGTCTATATTAGGCCCATTTCTTTTCAACATATTCACCACTGGCGTTCCGGGCGTAAGAGATGAATATAAGCCCGGAATCCAGGTGAACCTCTTCGCTGACGACTTGTTAGTGTGGTCATCTTAGCACAATTTACGCTTTGCTAGGATGCGGCTCCAAAGATATTTTGAATTTCTTACTGCATATTACTGGCAATGGGGAATCAAGGCAAATGCAAAGAAAAGTGAATTAATTGTTTTCAAGGACCCCCACAAAAACTTTGGTCATCCTATCTGTGACTCTAGGGTTAAGTTGACTCCAGGGTTAAGTTGAATGGGCAGATGGTGCACTGCTCTAGGCAAACGAAGTACTTGGTGGTAGTTTTCGACAGAAAAGCTACCTTTAGTGCTCACGTTGATAACATATTTTGAGAAAAGTGGCTTATGCGTACCATCTTCCTTTACCTCTTTTCAGGAAACATTCGACAGCGAGCCAGCGAGTCAAGGTTTCGGCCTATAAAACCTTGATTCGTCCGATCATCACATATGCGGCGAAGATATGGATTGGAGCTCTGAAAACAAAATGGGGCAAGATAGGATTAGTGGAGCGAAAAACCCTTCGGACTTGCGCAGGACTATACAGATGGGAGGACGGGCGGTCTTACCCCAAAGAGGTGCTGTACCAGGAGACAGGAAAGGAGCTGATAAAATCCTATGCAGAAAAGCTTGCGGAAGCGGGAATCATACGAGCCAAGGAGCACAAGGCGGGAGTTGCCAGGAGAGCGACGGACAACCGCTCTATGGACGCAGCGAATGAGTAGTTTTTAAAGTAGTCTTAAGGAAATAATGCACTTAATTTTAAGGAAATCAATTTTAAAATTTTAAAACAAGTTGTTAGAGCAGATGATTTTTAAAACTTCTTTTATAATCTATTAATGTATGGTTATGTTGTGGGTGTTAACATTTTAAAGTTTTCTTTTACCAAAAAATTAATATTATAATGTAATTAAAGTAAATTATTATTGAACTCCGAGAAAAGCCCTAAGGCACAACCCGTATGTATATTGTTAGGTTAAGCCATTGATGAATTGTTTATATGTAAAAATATGAAAAATCACCAAATAAAGATCTTGAATCTTGAAAAAATCTTGAATCTTGTACCCCAGATCCATAGTAACGTAAATCACAACTATTCAACATTTCAGGAGAGCCTGAAAATATATTCTAACTTTTTTCACGCTTCAGGGCAAGACATAGAAGCGTTATTCTACATCTAGCACTCGTTGCATGTAGACGTGTTTCTAATCGGTCCTGTCATTAATTTTAAAAATTAATTAATTTGTCAGAAAAGTCAGTTTTCAAAAAATTTAATTAATTTTTTATAAGTCAGTCAAAAGCAAATTTTGATCTTTATCGGAAAAAGCTTTTATCGTCGAAGGAATCGACCCACGGAATCAACTTAAATATTATTTTGCTTCGATAAATCAACAAAAGCAAATTTTCCAAAGACTAGCTCGGGACTGATAATACGGAGAAGCCCGACGGGGGGGAGGGACAGTTGCAAAATGAAATTTGTGGCAATCGTCAATAAAAGAAGACATACGAGTAACCAGGAAAGCTCTGCAAATGGCGGGACTACGAGTTGAAAATCAGGAATTGAGACTTCGACTAAAAACCCACGAAGATATGTACAAGAGAGGGAAGAAAACTCAAGATACAGAGCCGGTAAAGCAAATGAATATGGAATCTAAGGCGATGAAAGCGGTCGAACAAGCTATCTCAGAAGAAATACTGAATGTTGGAGGCAGTAACAACAGCAGCGCTTGATGAACTACAACAAGAAATGGACGCTGAAGAATCTGAACGTAATTCTAACCAAGATAATAATAAAAATTTTATATAGTACTTTAAAAATAAATGCTCGATTTAAAATCAGCTAAAAATGCACTGAATTTCGGGGAGGTTCCACACTTCACCTATACCCCAAAAAGTGAGGAGTACCAGACCTTTTTGTTGAAGAGCTTGGAGGCCGGAGATGATACCGTCGATCTACTTCTGATACTCAAGAAAGCTGCACTGAAATTGAATTTGTTTCCGTTAAAACCTTTGCGACAAGAAGATCGACGGTAGAACTTTATTTGGTGTAGATTTCAAATAATAGCAGTCCAAGTGCTCTTCAACAAATAAGATACTTGAACTTCCGAGTGGTGAGGTGGGAACGCTGCCAGGAAAGAGAATTGAATCAGTGTTATCGATGTCAAAGATTTGGATATTGGGCTGCCACCTGCGCCATGCATTATTGATGCATCAAACGCAAGATGTTCATGCTCCTGGTGAGTGCAAATTGGCTCAGACGCACCCAAAGGTGAAATTACACTGTATAAACTGTGGTATTTTTGGTCTGTGTCCGAAAAATAAGGTGACATTTAAATTTAAACTGCGCGCGTCGAAAGGTTTGGAGAATTATTTTTTTAGGTTGGTAGTACTGTCATTGACATCTATATCAAATTTATATGTCAAAATATTCATTAGTGTATGAGATACGCGTCGTTTTTTGATCTGCTAAAAGCGAGTTTTTCGTTTTTTGCGATTTCGAAATTTGTTGAATTTGCATTAAATTTTGTTTGCGGAATCAATTTTCTGCTGCGAATACATCGAGGATGGTGCAGAAAGCCTTTGCTGATGAGGTTATGTCTAAAAAAATGTTTACAACTGGTATAGTGAGTTCCAAGTCAGCCGTGAACGTGTCGAAGACGAAGAGCGTCCTGGGCGACCATCAACCTCTTCTTTTCTTCGATTATCGTGGTATTGTGCATTATGAATTCCTTCCGCCGGGCCAAACAGTCAACAAGAAATATTATTTGAACGTTATGCGTCGTTTGCCTAAAAATGCCGGAATCGTGGAAAATAATTCTTGGTTTTTACACCACAATAA
This sequence comes from Odontomyia ornata, assembly GCA_963969285.1. Lineage (NCBI taxonomy): Eukaryota > Metazoa > Arthropoda > Insecta > Diptera > Stratiomyidae > Odontomyia > Odontomyia ornata. Next base: position 27,182,898 of record OZ017740.1, on the reverse strand, counting down.
TGCACCATCCCATACTGCACTCGTAATTCGTGATCATTTCGCCAAAAACTCAACCCATATCATTCCGCAACCACGGTATTTACCTGACCTGGCACCGTGCAACCTTTGGCTGTTCAGCAAGCTCAAAAGACCGCTCCGGGGACACCGTTTTGATACGATAGAGGAGATTCAAGCCGCAGCGAATACGGAACTGAAGGAAACGACGCGTATCTCAAACACTAATGAATATTTTGACATGTAAATTTGACACAGATGTCACTGACAGTACTACCAACCTAAAAAAAATAATTCTCCAAATCCTTCGACGCACGCACTTTAAATTCAAATGTCACCCTGTTTTTTGGTCACAGTAGTACTTTTCACTGAAACCCACCTCAATTCATGGCACTCCATGACATTCAAGGATTTCGAATTCATAAAAAACAATAGGATAAACGGTGATGGGGGAGGTGCTGTTGAGTTATGTGTTTCTTTTCTTTAAATCATAAATAAATACCTGTTTTCCAGCACAAACGCTAGAGCTGTTGGCATCCAATGGAGCCGATATTTCTAGTAGTTCAAAATAAAAAGTTTTGCTGACGTTGGCACTTTCGCTTTTCCCTTTCAAATGTATTTTCTCTAAAAATTACGACTGCTAAATAATATATCTTTTTTTTCTTTAAAAGTTCAATTCTCTTCAACACATCGTTTAGACACTGAAGATGACTCTAAGTGGTCGAAACGCGTATGCTCACACAACAAAGCAAGGCCCGAAGGCTTTTAAAGAAAAAGAGAATTGGCCTGCGGATATCAAATAAACAAAACTTTTGGCTTAAATAATACTTTCGTATGTAAATAAATTGCTTATACCTAAATGATTCATATAAATTCTCAAGGGAATATGACTGACCCTTTCAAGTGGTCACTATGTCACGAGTACAATTTATTGTCCTTAAAAACTCATATTCCTAATTGATGCCACCCAACAACTCACTCTATGTCCAAACATTATTGTTTTCCTAAAATAACAATATAAACATAACACTGGCATAATGAGTCCATTCAAGAGAACTCATTCTCATTGCTGTTATGTAGCAAGATTCTATGGATCGTGCCGGCATGCATATGTGCAAACAGATCCTCTATTCCCATCATAGGAACATATGTATGTAGCACTAGCAAGTCTATATGCTTTGTATAGAGGATGGATAGTGTAATGTGAGTATAGAATGTTATTCGCGTTAATGTAACAATTCATTGTCTAGGTCATTGACAATGACCCGGTACAAGTGGTACCGGGATATTGGTTTGAAGACCCTATTATTTCCAAAATATTGAAAAAGTCGAATTCAAAAGCTTTGAATCTCTTGAAGTGTCCGTTATCAAAATCTCACTGTCAGGTGGGGATAACCTTTACGTTATCTCTGCCTATGCAACTCGTTGAAATGTTCTCAAGCTCAAGGAGGAGCTCTATTTGTTCTTTGAAATACTCAAATTGAACAGGCTGCATAGTTGTTATATTTTTGCCGGTGACGCCAAGCATACATCATGGCTGAACGCCACCAATAATCCAAGAGGTGTATTCTTGAAATCGTGGATAACAAAGCACCAAATTGAATAAACATCGAAACAATATGGAAGGATATGAAACACCCACCATTGCAAGGTTAAAAAGATTGAAAAGCCTTCTTCTCACACGCATCAACAATATTTATTGGTGATTTCCGGACTACAACCTTCCCTCGCTGGCTTTGTTGAAATGACACCTGAAGAATGTCCGGAACTTAATTCGTTCAAACTTCAGAAGTGGGGTCAGCAATCAATAAGCGGAAGGATTGAGGAAAATTAGCCCACAGGACCCAGATGGCATTTTCGCAAAAGTGAATAGCATATTCCGTAAGAAGTCTCGAGTGAAGCTATCGAATCTTGAAGTAATGAGATAAATCTTCTCGATAAGGCTGGTATTGAAATTGATAGTACGACTCCGGATAGAAATGGAACAGGATTACATGTGAGGCATTGCATATACTTGCCCTGATTGGAAGTCATTTTGAACTCGTTCATCCGCCAAACCCTGAGGGAGGGTATGAAATATTTTCAGAGGTCGTTGAAGCAAAAGTTTCCGATTTCAAATCAAGCCTGAACGGTGAACCAATTATTTATTTCAATAAAACATTAACATCTTACCTGATACCGAGCTTGAATCTTATTGATTATTTTGTCGTCAATAACTTTGTTTATTTGATATCCGCAGGCCAATCCTCTTTTTTCTTTAAAAGCCGTCGGGCCTTGCTTAGTTGTGTGAGCAGACGCGTTTCGACTACTTTGAGTCATCTTCAGTGTCTAACCGATGTGTTGAAGGGAATTGAACTTTAAAAGAAAAAATATATATTCGCTAATTACCCATCCTACGACGATATAAAGTCGCTCCCTTCAACACATCCTTTAGACACTGAAGATGACTCAAAGTAGTCGAAACGCGTCTGCTCACACAACTAAGCAAGGCCCGACGGCTTTTAAAGAAAAAAGATTATTTTGTCCACTGTGTAGCCTTTTGTTCAATATTTCGCAGGATAAACAACAAGAAATCTTGTGGTACTGATGGTATTCCAAATGCAGTTCTCCGACATTTGCCTGTTTTGTTTTTAGGAATTATTGCATATTGTTCAACAACATGTTGAGCAATTCATATTTCCTAAATGAGTGCGAAAAGGCTAAGGTAATTCCAATTTTGAAGAAAGAAAAAGAATTTTCGTGCCATAAAAGCTATAGTCCGATAAGTCTGCTGCCTAAAATCATCAAGGTGTTTGAAGTGATACTCAAAAGAGCATTAAACGCCCACATTGAGAAATATAAATTGATGCCGAATTGCCAATTTGGTTTTCGTGGCCGGCATTCGATCAAACATGCAATAACGAAAGTAGCCTCAGACATCTGTTGCAAACTAAACAACAGAGAATGTGATGGAGCGGGTCTCATTGACATGGAGAAATCCTTCGATACGGTGTGGTTAGATGGGCCAGTTTTTAAACTCCTTCAGGACAAGTTTCCCAGACACCTCGTTACCATGATGTGCAATATATTATACGGGAAATCATTTGTTGTCACTGATGGAAATCTGAAAACAATAAGCGAATTCAAGGTCTTGAATGGTCTGCAGCAATATTCATTCGCAAGCTATTGGATGGCTTTGATTTTAGCGTCTCACCAACGTGATCACTGGTAGCAATTGGCGAATGAAAATTAATGCAGAGAAGTGCGAAACGATTTTGATTCGGACAACGCTGCAGGGGTCAGTCAAGACCTGAAACGTTATTGGAAAGACTTTCACATCATGGCTGGCGAGGGTAGTTCAGAACAGGTTCCACATAAATTCTGTGTTTGATGCCTCGGTGCTCATCTCGATCAGTATCTATACTATACTGAACAGATCAAAATCATGCTCACTAAGGCACAAAAATTAGTCATAGCCCTACGAAGACTCTTTCATTCCAGATGCATTGATCAAAAGGTCCAAATTATCTGTTACAAGACACTGATTAGACCAATTTAAACATATGGATGTCAAATCTGGTACAACCAGAATGCTAGCACTATTAAAAATTAAGAGTTTTCGAAAAGAATTGTTTTCGTGCAAGCACTGATTTGTACAGAAACCCTAAGACGGATTGGAAGCATCATATATCGAATAGAAGAATTTATCAAACTGCTAAAGTGACAAAAGTCGATATCTTCATATTGAAACTTCTTCGGAATCATATCGCAAAATCTGTAACTGTGAGTGAAAATCCTTGGATTTCACAGCCATTCCACCCTACAGACGGGTATATTGCGATTCGCCTCACTACTGGCTTTGTTTCTCCAGAAGCATTCATGTATTTGGACATGAATCGATATCTTTTTGTTTCTGACGGTGTCCCCATCATATATCACATATATAGACGGCCACCAATAAGAAGATAAATTATCCTTCGAATTTGAGTTCACGATACCAACAATTCCAATGGAGATACTCATTTGCTAGATTCGTTGAGATGGTCGAGCTGAGACCATTTTCAGTTTTTGTGTTTTTCGTTTCTTATTTTTTGAGTTTCAGCTCAATTGCTACATTTAGTGTTGTTGTTTATTGGTGTTAAAAATTAAGGATACGTTAGGTATATGTTATGTTTATTATATTAGGTTTAGAGGTAAAGTTAAACGCTTAGGATAGGAATATTATGTTAGCATTGTATTAGTTGAAGATAACGTTTTTTTATTTAATTTTATTAGAATTAGGTTATAACATATTAGGTGTAGGATTAAAGTTCACTGTTGCGTTAAAATTATAAATAATTTTGTAATAGTGTTGGCTGGTTTTTCTCCTGTTTCCAATCAAATTATAAAATATGTAATAATCTTAATTAATTTGAATTTGCTATGGTTTTTTTTTTCATCAAATGTGTTTAACTGATAACGCATTAATTTAGAGAGCCATTTGGGCCATTAAGTTTTTGTATGTTAATTGTTTGCAATTTGCTTTATATTCTTTTAAAATTTATAACAATTAGTATTGAATAAAGCGCTTTTAACTCTGACTTTATCTTTATGAACTTTACATTATATACATGTGTGTATATGGCATTTAATACTAAGCCTACAAACATCGGGCAAATTGACCCATTCTACACTACACTTGATTATTTAAATACGAAGTTTGTTAAGCTCTGCACATATATAAAATGGAAGATTTGTTTATCAATTATAAAACGTAGAAATTATTTATGTTAAAAATCAGATGATCCCCTAAAGTTGAAATGGTATCAAATAAATTATCGTTTAGCCTAATGCGAAATTCGAATTGACATAATTTGGCCGGGAAAACTTCTGCATGCAATACAGAACAAAATGCCTCAAATGAATGTGACACCAAAGCAAAACTTCCGAAGTCGATAGGGAAACCAAGGGGCAGAGGAATTGCTTATCGGTGTGCAGAACTACAATAGAGAAGAAGCCAATCGTTCTGCATTGATGCAGAACAAAACGAATTATAAGCAGATGATATGGACTTTTACGTGCATAGATCTGTTGGGAGATATTATGTGTCTTTAACCGTTTCAGTGCCAAACAATGATATTTTGAGAATTTAAAATAAAAATATAGATCTTGAGGATACCTTTAGTAGCTATTAATTTATTGAAATTATATGAAGGACTTTCGTCAAGTTTTGATGATTTCTGCAGATCAGCAGCACATATGTGCTAGCCACCACTGGATAAGACCTGTGCTATGCTACGGATGTGGAACATGGGCCCTAACCAAAGCATCCGCAAACATATTGAACGCCCTTGTCCTGAGGTGAATAATCGGTGAATGATGATGGTGGATTCGATACAAGCATAAGTTAAATAATTTTTGACGAACTGCAGTGAATTAGGTAGATTAAATATGCCCGTGGAGGACTGCAGCGATGGTCTTGTGCCTCGGCGGAAGAGAATGTTGAGATCCGCTGAGATTGGCCTTGTCTGGGGAGCGTGAATGCGCTGGCAGGCTAGCGTTGCAGTTCCTCCTAGAACAAGGACCCACCACAAAAGAATTTCGCATTCACGAATTAAACATGGAAAAATGCCGATTGAGTGGTGTCGAGGCCGAGGTAACATACTAAGGGTTGCAATGTTTGTTCGAAGAAAAAATTGGGCCGGGCAAAAACGGACGGGCTGGCGGAGACTTTGTTGTTACCGACGATGCTTTTAGCCCACAAATAAGAGTGGGGCATCCAGATGGTAGCGGTGCCCCCTCGCACCCTCCCAACCGGATCAAGATCCAAGTGTGAGCGTGGCTATATTTTTCATTTAAGTGAAAAACTCGTACAAACATAATTTAAATGAATCTTTATGTCATAGTATTATTTGAGGGAATCACATAACACCATGCCATAAATAGGCATGCGAGCGGAAGGCCACCTTACCCGGTAAGAGCCCCTGTTAAGCAGGAGAAAGAAAGAGCACGCCCGATGGCTAGCCCATATTAGAGGAGGAGCCTACCATCGATGTGGGTCCTATACCCGGTCAGGTAGAACGAAATGGAAAGACCGAATTTTCAAGTTTAACAATTAATTTATTCAAATATTTGCCGAAGTTAAATAGTAATACATAATTGCGTTTTTTTAAACAAAGGTTGATATAAAATTTCTCTTGCAAAAAAAAACTTTCTTTTCGACGAATTGCAATTTGTCTTTAAGAAGCAAGGTTTGCTGGAAAAAAAGAAAAAAACTAGCAATTACTTTCTCGAAATTTGAAATGACATTACAACTAAAATGAGGAAAGATTTGTGGTGATATGAATTGATTTTTATATAATTGAACACTTAACTCCTTTTCTCCTCTCATGCCGTGGTAGACAAACAGAAAACACAAATACAATTCAAATATATAAATTAGCGATTCACTGCCTGGGAGTTAACTTCTACCAGTTTGAAATATAAATGTTCGCAATCCGTGGTCTTAACGCCACTAAGTTTCATTTAAAAAAAAATCCCCGTTCGCAGCACCAGCCGGAAAGGTAAATTTCTCGTATGTAGCGTAAAGTTTCGAAAACGAATTTGGCTTGCCTACTAGTAAACTTCATACTGCAACGTTCGTAGTACCACATGGGTATTTATTAACATAAAAAAATCTGGCTACGTTCGTTTTTAGAGACCTTTTATCGGGGCGCAAATATTTTGCTAATTAAATTGAGTTGCATGCGTATGGATTACATAATGAAAATCGGCGGATCATAAATTGTTGTAAACATATAAATTCCAGTTTCGCCCTTCTCGCATTTGCTGTTTACACATTTCACAGTGGTAACCACACAAAGGCTTAAATAGCTCGAATAGTTAATTTCAAAAGATTTTCATAAGAGTTTAATCAGCACTTGCATTGCCATTAATATATACATTTTCAATTTTTTTCTGAACTATGAGGGCCGTCATTTCAATTTTTATTGAAATCGCGTGCTAAAAATATTAAGCTGTAAATTTTTGACTTTTTTATTTGTCAGTCGATTTGCATAATTAAATTAAATTAACTTGCCTTAGTAACTTATAATTTCAAGTTTCAACGGAAACTGTTGAGATCTTGGCTGCTAGAGGGCTACAGAAATAAAAAAAATTTTATGCCACCCCCTGTATGGGGAGACCCGCCTGTATGGGGAGACCCCCCTTAAATACCTTAAAATATTTTCTTGCACTGCAAATTTCAAGAGGCACCACTTTTGACCTACGTAGAAAATTTCCTCATTCTAGCTCATGTGGTTTGCGAGAAAACTTGTTATGATGCACGAACAAACGGGCGGACAAGCCGCGATTTTATAATTTTTTAGGGTATTGTTAAAAATATTTTACAATATCTTAAAAATGATCTGGTTTATAAGTTCTTTCAAGTAAAGTCATTTAAAACGTTTCCATGAAAAATATTCATTATTTCAGTTGGCACTAAAATAGCGAATTGCGCTTGCCTTCAGACCTTTGGAACCGCCATTTGGAATGCATGCATTTGATTTTGGATTATTTTAAATCTTTGTATGCTAGGACCTCATCAATCAATGTACTATCTCGTTCAAATCGGAGTTTCACTCTAGACAGGGCAAAATAATTCAATTTTTAGTGAAAATGGCAGCTAAAAATATTAGGCTTTAAATTTTCGACTTTTTTATTTTTCATTCAATTTTAATAATTTCCTGCAAAATACAAGAACAAAGTACAGAGATTCATAATCTTAAGTTTCATCAAAATCCGTTGGAAAATGTGACCGCTAGAGGGCCACAAAAACATGAAAAAAACGCATATTTAAACGGCCGCCATTTTGAAATTTGCTCATGCATGATCACCAAAATATCAAAGACTGTAAGTCTATGTAATGTCTATCTTGAAACTAAGTTTCATATATGTCGGATCAAAATTGCGACTTTTAAAAGCCTTTGAAAATTTGACATTCAACTGGCCGCCATTTTGTTTTTTGCCACCTGACCTCCAGTTTTTTTACGTAATTCTTTAGATACTTATAATTTCTATCTAACTGCCGAATTTCATGAAAATCTGTTGAAAGCTTTGACCACTATTACAACAACAAAATTTTGCACGTTTTTCGATCTTTGAGCGGCCGCCATTTTGTTTCTGCCGTACCAACTTTGGATTTTTTATTGTGAGATTCATCACATACATCAATGAACCTTTGTACCAAATTTCATCCAAATCGGAGCTATACTTTGGTCAGGACAGAAATCACGATTTTTCGTCTAAAATGGCCGCCATTTTGTTTTTGCCCGGCCGATATAGCTGGTTCACGAACTTAACCGAGATATTAACTCAATACACCTTTCCTGAAAATTTGGTGAAAATCGAAGCAAAATTGCAACCTCTAGCGTGGTCACGAATTTCGTTATATCCCATATATATATATATATATATATATATATATATATATATATATATATATATATATATATATATATATATATATATATATATATATATATATATATATATACGATGTGTGTTCAAAAAATATCGCGAATTTTGTTTTTTTTTCAAAAATTATTTATTTATTCATTAATATCTATTTTGTCCCCTTCAAAGTAATCCCCATGAGATATTATACACTTGTGCCAACGGTTTTTCCAATCTTCGAAGTACTTCAAAAAATCATTTTTTTAAATCTTGTTCAGCTCCTCCTTCGATGCCGTCTTTATCTCGTCAAGCGTAGCGTAACGTCATCCTTTCATGGGCCTCTTCAGTTTAGGAAACAAGAAAAGGTCACAGGGGGCCAGATCTGAGGAATACGGTGGCTGTGGCATCATTAGTGTGTTGTTTTTGGCCAAAAAGTCGCGCGCAAGCAACGATGTGTGAGCAGGGGCGTTATCGTGGTGCAAAAGCCAATTTTTGTTCTCCCGCAAATCCGGGCGTTTCTGGCGGATGGCTTCGCGCAAATTACGCATAACTTGCAGGTAATATTCCTTATTGACCGTTCTTCCCTGTGGCAAGAACTCATGATGCACCATGCCCCTGCAATCGAAGAAAACTGTCAGCAAAACTTTCACATTCGACCGAACTTGGCACGCTTTTTTCGGTCTTGGTTCATGCGGCAGCTTCCATTGAGATGATTGAGCTTTGGTTTCCACGTCATAACCATAAACCCACGATTCGTCACCAGTTATGACCCTCTGGAGCAAATTTGGTTCGTCGCGGACAGAGTTTAACATCTCATTAGCAATGTTCATGCGTTGCTGTTTTTGGTCGCAATTGGGCAATTTTGGTACGAATTTCGCGGCAACCCGTCTCATGTCCAATCGTTGATAAAAATCGAATGGCACGAGCCAATCGATATGTTTAGGTCCTCAGCTACTAACGGCGATTCGACGATTGGCCAATACCATTTTCTCCACTTCATTAATTTTTAGGTCTGTTGTTGAAGTGCTCGGGCGTCCGGCACGCTCTTCGTCATTCACATCTTCTCGGCCTTCTAAAAACATTTTGTACCACCGATAAACGTTGCTTCGGTCCAAGGTAGCTTCTCCGTATGCCACAGTCAACATTCGGAATGCATCCGCGCACTTAATTTCGTTTTTCACACAAAATTTGATACACGTTCTTTGATCCATTTTTTTGAATAAGTAAAAGACGAAGACGATTGAAAACACGTGCAAGTAAAGCAGCTATCACCAATTAAGTGAACATTCAAAATGGCCGAGCTTGTCGGCATAAGTGACAGACATGAGTACCAACATAACGCCACAAAAAAATCGAAATTCGAATATACGTAACCCGCGAAAATTCAAAATTCGTGATACTTTTTGAACACACCTCGTGTAGATATATATATATATATATATATATATATATATATATATATATGATGCTCTCCGCAATAGGTAAATTTCTCTCGAGAAATTTACCTAATAAGATTATTCGGGCACCGTCACACATATACAGATACACGCTTCCAGTATCTGATGACTGAACAACCACGCATTACCGAGGTCACAATGGTTTTGTAATAAAAAAATTGAAGACTGGTTATAGTGATGGACTCCAGCAAATGCTTCGCTCTAATATATGTACTTTTCAAGGTTATACAAGTATGGTTGACTACTCCCTTCTCACTGTTGCTGTGTCCTGTTGAGAAGATCCTATCCTCAGCCAAAACTATAATAAGAACCATTCATCGTAATGCAAGAAACTGAAGCGAGTTTCGGCTACAGACGTGAAAAACCCACGGGACGTTGATACCAATTTATTCCGTTAGTCAAGCGCGTCAATCCAATCACGTTGATATTACTAAAATGCAGTTCATTTCCAGATTAACGATTTCGAATTTGGACGTTTTAGGCCAAGGACTTCTTTCAATGATATACTACGGCAAAATCGAATAAAAAGCGATCACTCACCACTTCTCGTTGAAAGCGCGACTGTAACTTGTAAAGAAACTTTATACGGTTCAGTCAAAAGTTTCTAATGAATTTTCCCCGCAGTGCTGCATACTGCGATACTTCAATTTCGGTATTCCTGTCTTAATTGCAGCAACCAAAGTACAGCATCGTGGCCATTCAAGGAGAAAAGTAACACTCTGTACACTTCTACACGAAAGGTGACACATGCACGTTCTGGAAATGTCAACCGTATTTCAATGTCCTCTTGGTACATTGGAGACTACCGTAAGTAGAATAGACAAAGAAAACAACTATAATAACAACGGAAGATGTCACAATAGATTTTCGATTAGACTTTAAGTTTACTAAGAAATTATCTTCGATTTGTTTTGTCAATTCACTGTCCGTGTTCACAGAACAATTTCAATAAATAGTGACGGCACGATCGACAACCTTTACGCACATATGGAAGGCGCTCGTTTTCCTTGGAGGTGTCTTGAAACCGTACGATTCACTCACTCCGTTGCGTTTATGGAACCTCAACTATTACATAATTCGTAACACTTCCCAACAAGTATTCACCAAGGCGTGATGTAAATAAATTCGCCCGGCACCGTACCAAATGGCGACAAAACTTCGAATTAGCAAAAGCCTCCCATCGAACAAAAATTCGCCAATTCATCCGTGGTTCTTCACAATCTCCCGTCAATTTCAAATTCAAACCACGACCAACGGAGTTTTTCCCTATCTTTTCGATCTAGTAAGTAGCGACTCCGGGCAGCCACTCACGACCCCGTAAACCTCTCACAAACTTTTACCACCACGACCAATTGCACCCAACAACTCATAATTGTTCAGGAATGTTTCACAACATTCCATTCAAGTTTGCAAATGGAAATATCCATTGCGATAGTTTCACAAGTTTTCTTAAACGCACAAAATGAACGAACAAACAACGAATAAACTGGACTCCTCCACTCCACCGACGGCGGCCGTTCTTCCGGGTCGCGGTCGTAAGTCGACCTCTCGATCCATCCAAAAACCTCTTTTTTTCTACCGTGTCGCCACCGGTAAATCCAATCAACGATTGCATTCGGTATTGTAATCCACTGTTGGGATGCACTAAATCAGTGTTCCTATGTCCGAAATTGTAAATTAAAGATTAAAATTTTCGAAGAATTATCTGATGTAATGAGAAAACAAAAAAGATTTTAAATAGTAATAAAAATTAAATCTCATGACGAACATAATTAAAGGGAAACGTTTAAATTTAATATAAAGGAAAATTTATATAAAGTTAAAGTTAATAATAATAATAAGACAAAGCTATTTTATAAATTACAATTATGAATGGAAGTAATACAATCTTTCTTTTTTGTCTAAATCTGCGATTAAAATTTCGGATAAGGGTTAAGAGGGTTTTCGAGCAGTTTGCTTGTGTGACTGCTCGATTACTACAGAGCCGGAGGTCTCGACTGCGGAAGCTGCAATGGTCTGGCCACACGGATCGTGTTGAAGAACAATGGATACCCAAAATAGCATTCGTTGGGAGAACTGAAGGTTGGAAACCAGTAGGAAAACCGACGCTGGTCTGACTTGGCCGACGAAGACAGTTCATTCCTGTTCGGGTTTCGAAATTGAAGGACGCGGTCAATGAGCTGAGACAGTTGGAGGCGCTATTTGCGAGAAGCGATGGCCTGAGAGAGGCTGTAGCGCGACAAAGAAGAAGCATAAAGGATCATCAATCAAAGAAAAAAAATGTATTTAATAAAAAAAAATAAAAACTAGAGCATTATATGTAGCGTTACTCAACAATTGACTTAGTCAGCATGATAACATTCATCCTCAAAGATTAAGCGTGATAAGCCTATTCACCCGAAGCAATTCCAAGTTCAATGAAAACAACTGTCCTGGCTAAATTAAACATTATCGCTTCAATTGACCCGAAATGCGACAAAAGGAAATGCTAGGCGACAGTTTACAGTTTATTTCACAAATGCCTAACATAAAATACACATTTCTGTTACGTACTCCTACAAACCATTTTATTTTGTTATGACACGATTTATCTATGAACGTTGAATTGCATTTTCAAATAACATCCCGCGTCTATTTTCGAATTATATTGACCAGAATTTATCTATGTAACCGTCACAAATGCAACCCTTTGACGCCGTTAATTTTGCATTAAATTGGTGAAATTTCAATATCAATTTGTTGTCGAAATTACGCGAATCTCATTTCAACGTAAAATGCTCATTTATTGCATGGGATGCCAAAATGAATTTGCCACTACCCACACGCACACACACACAAACACATTTTCACAATCCTTTCCAGCTCGTTGGAAAACTTCTACAATTTCTATTCGCGGCAACTTAATAATAAATCATCGTAGCACAATTACAATTCTATTCGGATGAAGCTAATGTGCTATTTCTGTTATTGCATTCTGCGAGAGTACTCGCACTCGTATGTCAGTGTGTCCTTAAATATACAATAATATAAATAATGCGGGAACATTACGAAATTGTTGAGCAGTTAGCAATAGCCAGCGAGGCTTGAGCGTAAACAAAATTGAAATACGTTATCCGCCAAAATGATCGACCGGTAAAATATAACCACAGTTTCCATGTTGGTTGTTGTGCTAATGTCTGGCAGTTAATTAGAAGTGTCAGAGGTCCTGTAAATTGGAAAATTCGTTTGGTAGGCTTTCCATGGAATATTGTTGTGATGATATTTTGGTGGAGCCTAAAACTGCAACCACCACGGCTAGCAATAGTAGATAAGATTGATAGTTTCGGTTATGTCAATAGTTTAGAGCGACATTTGATGGACGGCTACATATAGGATTGAGAGATTTTATCAAATTCTCTTTGATGAATTGTGCAATGAATATTTGCATTATTGTTAAAAACATGATGCAGCTTTGCTTACATTTGGACCTGTAAGATATTTCAAAATACTATGAAATATAATACTGGGCGCAGTCAAAAGATCTGAAGGTTTTAAAGTACACAGAACACAAAAATTAAAAGTGATAATAATTGTTTTCTTGCTTATTACAAATGGGTGTATACATATGTAAATTAATGAAAATGACATGAGATCAACCGATTTCATCCGTTTAATATCTGAAGATAACGTCCTTTAAATGACGTCCTTCTTTGACCAAGCATTCTTCCAGTCTTGCATTGAAGCAGTCGAACACCTTCTCTAGCATTTCTGCAGGCGGGTTAGTGATTACTTGGCATATTGCCTCTTTCAGTTCGTCCACTATAATGTAATTTTCAGTTTTGAAATTTGCTGTTTTCCCAGAAAATGAAGTCTAAAGAAATTCAAAGATTTTCGGAAGACGAAACTAAAAGTGCTAGTGACTTAAAAGACGTTTCTGGAGTAAGCTCTGAGGAATATGTACCAACAGGTGTCTCTAGCTCCAGCGATAATGAATATTCAGCGGACGACGCCGTGGATGAGGCTGCCGAAGAAGTACTTCTCTGTAATGAAACAGCTAGCAATGTCATTTGGAGTACTCCTGGCGAGGATTTCATGCGTAAAAAATTGTCTAGAATCCTCGTTATTGTAAAATAGCAGACCACGTACCTCGCCATTCGTCTACAATTGAATTTTTCAATAAACTATTACCAAGTTCAGTTTATATGTACATAGCCTAATGTACAAATGAACGTATCAAAATTTACGAAAGAGAACAACCCAAAACCAAGAAAGTAAAAACAACTGAAACCAATGCTGGTGAAATAGAAACAGTTATTGGATGTATGTTTATAATGGGCTACAATCGACTTCCATCTCTAAAAGATTATTGGTCACACCAAAAGTCACTTGGGAATCAGTCATTGAAGGAAGCAATCGTACGAGATCGGTTCACTTTTGTTACTTCGAAAATATATTTTACACCGCCAGATAAGCAACAGAATAGTAGAAAAACTTACTATGTTGATGATTTGGTGGAATGTTTGAAGAACACATTTCAGAAATGCAGACAGAATAGTGTGTACCAAAGCATTGATGAATCAATGACGAAGTTCAAGGGTCATAGCAAATTGAAACAATAAATCCCTCTCAAGCCTGTCAAACGTGGTATAAAAATGTGGCTTTGATGCGACGCTGTTACCTGCCACACAAACGACTTCATCATATATGTACTATGCTATGGAAAACAAGTTGGGTAAACAGACCTACGGTCATGTCAGAAGGGTTTTGTATTCAATTTACAAAATGCAGTCACCAGATCGAATAAAATCAAGAAACGATTTTATTGGAGAAAATATGAAATTCGAAGATCATACTATTATTAACAAAGTTGAACGAATTTCGTGTTCTGAGATTTTTGTTGTTGTTATACTCATAAATATCTCCCTTGATAATTATTTCAGATATCCATTCGCCAGGGAGGAAACACATTTTTCATGTATTTCCTCCCTGTGCCCCCACTGAAGCAAAAACTGACAGTTTAACAACTGAAAAGCTCCCATGAAAACTTTCATTTCATACTCATACCGGCTACGTTTGATGAATTTTTATTTTCAGGAGCCACTCTCCTGTACTGTTATCATCGATTAATGGCCAATTTTTTCGAATCCTAGAATGGTTACAAAGCCCTTTTGCTAGGAGCTCTCTCCCGCCTCCTTGACTTGCTTCGCTTATGAGTATTAATTGTAGGTACTTATCTTCAGTCATTCATTAAATTGAATCAAGTGTTCAAAGCATGCACCTTAAACGTTGAAGTTGGGAAAAAATAACTCAAAATTATTCAATCTTCGCATTTAAAACAGCCACCATTTTGTTTTACGATTACTGATACCACTAGCTGAACCGATTCGCAAAGATATTCATGACACCTATCATTCCTGAAATATTCATGCAAATCCTAGCAAAACTGTAGTGTCTGAGTCGGTAAAAAGCGCATGTTGTTCCATAGCCATATGTTGCCATAGTAATAAATGCAGCGCATATTGTTCCATAGTAATACAGGAAAATTCAAACCACTATAACTTCGCTAAATATGATTCAACCTTATGAATAGTCATCTATGTACTGAATTTCATAGAATTTAAGGGTACCGTTAAGATTTTATTCAAGAAAACATAAAATCGATAAATCATACTATTACTAACAAAGTTGAGTGAATTGCGACTTCTAACGTATTTGTTGTTGTTGTACTCACCAAGGCCTACATTCCTGATTTTTTTCAGATTTTTCGGATCACAGGTGTCCAATCGCGAGGGGGGGGGGACACAAATTTTTCGTGTATTTCCCCTCCCTGTGCGCCCCTCGAAGCAAACTTTGCCAAACAAAGACCTGTTTTGAAAAGTTATCATCAAGACCTTTAATTTGATACCCATATCGGCCACCTTCAATGAAATTTTTTTTTCGGGGGGTCACTCCCCTATATGGGGAGACCCCCTTAAATACCTTATAAAATTTTTTTTGTATTCGAACTTTGAAGAGAACACCACTTTAGACCTACATACAAAATTTGATGTTTCTAGCTTAAGTAGTTTCCGAGAAAAACTGCTGTGACACACGGACGGACGGACGGACGGACGGACAGACGGACAGACAGACGGACAGACAGGACGCGATTTTAGAAGGGTTTTGTAAAATTATTTTACAAAACCCTAAAAATAGATCAACCTTCTGGAACGCTTGGAGAGCGAGTAGTGACCAAATTACCCATTTCAATCGCAGAAACAGATGTCGTCTTATGCTTTGATCGCTTTTTTGCACTCGTGCATTTATTGGACAGTATTTCCATCTTAGCCATTGGCACCATTATAGCAAACAGAAAAAATATGCCCAAATTATGTAGTAATAAACTGAATAGAGGTGATACGGAATACGAAATTTTGATCGGGATAAAAGCCCAGACCATGGATATCCAGGACTTACACATCAACAATAGTTATATTCCCATCAAGTTAGACGAAATAAAGCCAACAGACTATTACAACAACGTTTTTTATATAATTAACACGACCGGATACAAACATATTAAGACTCATGAAACCAAATATCAACATTGTTACAAAGAATGATATCAAAATTGTACATAAAGACATCTGTTGATAATTATGTAAACTAAACTGTCAATGTCAAGTGCCCTTTTGTTCTTTTTCTCAATATATCATATACAGGCGTACCTCGATTTAAGTCGTTTCGCACAAAGTCGTTTCACACATGAGACGCCAAATAATTCCGACCCCGATTCGATTAACGACAACTTTGCTTCACACTTGCGTCACTTTCCGAAACTTAAAAATTCATAATTACCAAGAAAATTACATAATTACGGAAAGTATAAGTTCATTCGAAATAAAAAAATTTTGAAATGTTCAATTTTTTTGTGAAGCAGTGTACTTATGACCTTAAATATGCTTCAAAGAATTATAAAATGTCCCCATTGCACAAAAATTATGTATGTATGTATGTATTCGTCTTTTTCTAATTTGCTGCACATGAAGAGTGTGCAGATTTATTAAAAAGGGAAATCCCTGAATATACACAAGTTAGAGTATTCTACATATACGAAAGGTTTCAGATTTCGTTATTTTCTGTCTCGGGTTCGATTGCGTGAATAACATCGCATGTGGTTTGGTAATTTGTGACTTATGATGGGTGGAAAACGCAGTAAAGAAAATTTTACTGTGAACAGCTCGAAGTAAGCTAGAAACACAGTGACCTTAGAAAAGAAAATGGACGTTTTAGAGCGCATTGATTCCGGTGAAAAAGTTACGTCCGTTGGACAAGCATTAAATTTAAGTCGTACAACTGTCCATACTATAATAAACAAGTTGAGTAAGCAGAAGAGTGCTCCTACCAGAAGGTCTTTGTAAACATCCTAGGATTGGAAACAAGTTTTCTAATTGCGTGAATCGATAATTAGAATTATTCGTCCAATACTTGGATATGAAATCGTTCAAATTTATGCAAAAGATGCACAGTTTCTTCCATAAGTACAGCCGCCATTTTGATCTAGCTTAAATGATTTTTCTGAATGCTCGGCCGATTGAGCATGTTCAAGTTAAACACTATTCCTTAAATTTTCATGAAAATTGAAAGAAAATAAAAGAACCTAAGTCAATTTTAAATATATATATATGGTTTTCCAATAAGAGGTGTTATTTTGAATAGATCTTGTGATTTAACACCTTGCGACTTCTTCCTTTGGAGCCACGTGATAGAGAAGGCCTATGCCAATAGCCCAGCGTCAATTCAAGATCTCAAAGATGAAATTCGTGAGGCTATCGAGGACATAGGGCAGCCTCTTTGCGATTTGGTTATGGAAAATTTCATGAAGAGTATATGGTCCTGTAAGCGTGTCGTAGTGGTTATTTGCCCAATGTTAGTTATTAATATTAACGGCATATTTTCTTTTTTATAATGAAATAAACATCCGATCATTTATTTTAAAAACTGGCATTTTTCTTTTAATATCAAAATAACACCTCTTATTGGAAAACCCTATATCAACCATAAACACGTGTTATTGTTGTTGTAATTCCATATAATTGAAATGGCTATAACTCACTTGATTATGATTCGATCTCAATTAAATTTTGTGAACATATATATCTTATGTCAGTCTATATAATTGCAAAATTTCAAGAAGTTTGAAGGTACCGTTTTGATTTTATGGGCAAAAATGTAAAATCTACAAATCATACTATTATTAACAAAGTTGAGCGAATTTAGATTTCTAAGGTATTTGTTGCCCTTGTACTCATAAAGGTTCACATTCGTGATAATTTTCAGATTTTTCGGCTGAAAGGTGTCCAATCGCGAGGGGGGGGACACAAATTTTGGGTACATTTTGCCTTCCCGTGGACCCCCCAATTCATCAAATGATTTTTGTATTTCAGATTCTAAGAGTTCCAATTAAGACCTTTCATTTGATACCCCACTCGACTACCTTTGATTAAAAAAAATTTTTAAGGGCCAATTCGTTATTAGGGGGGACCCCCCTTAAACATTTTATAAATTTTTGTCAAGCCCTTAAATTTCGAGAGACCATCATTTCTGACCTTTTCACAAAGTTTGAGCATTCTAGCTTCTATAGTTTCTGAGGAAATCAGCTGTGACGCACGGACAGACGGACAGACGGACAGACGGACGGACAGACGGACGGACAGACGGACAGACAGGTCGCGAAACTAGTAGGTCTTTGTAAAAAAATTTTTTAAACAAAGACCTAAAAATGCCGGAAAAATTCGAGCAAGTGTACAAGCTGGTTCATCTAAAGCATGCTCTGTAATTACGAAATCGCGAAGTATCAACATGGAAACAATGGAAAAATTGTTAAGTATTTGGATCGAAGATCTCAATCAAAAAACCTACCTCTCAGTACACTGATAATTCAAGAAAAAGCTAGGGCTTTGTTTGCATCCGTGAAGGAGCGAAATGGCGGTGGAACAGAATCATCCCAAGCAAGTTCTGGTTGGTTTCACAGATTTAAGAAGTAGAGCAATCTACATAACTTGAAACTATCAGCAAGTGCGGATACAGATGCAGCCGCTAACTTTTTATCTACATTTGTGGGTGTCATTTCAGAGGGAGGATATGCTCCACAACAGGTAAGCGTTTCCAGTTAAATTTGGATGTATGGGCAGTTCAAAACTCTCTATGTTACTATAGGTCTTTAACGTGGACGAAACGGGCCTTTTTTGGAAGAGGATGCCCTCCAGGACATTTATATCTGTAGAAGAAACTACCGCCTCCGGTTTCTAAACTTCAAAGGATAGACTAACATTGCTTCTTGGAGCGAATGCTTCTGGAGACTTTGAGTTGAAGCCTTTGCTTATTTATTCTTCGGGAAATCCAAGAGCGATGAAGAATATTTGCAAGGAAAGATTACCCGTCATTTGGCGCTCGAATAAGAAGTCTTGGATGACTTCCGTAATTTTTAATGATTGGTTCCAAACATACTTTTGCCCGGCAGTGAAAGATTGTTGCCTTAAAAATAACTTGTCCCACAAGGCAATACTAATTGTTGACAATGCACCGTCGCATCCGGTCAACTTGGACGAGTTCGACGAGAATATCAAAGTGATATTTTTGCCCCCCAACACCACCTCCTTGCTCCAACCTATGGATCAGGGGGTGTTGACTTCTTTTAAGGCTTACTACTTACGCAGGATATTCAAGCAACTTATTGCTGAAATTGATCAAGGGGACCATGATACTGACAAATCAACTACTATTCGAAGCTTTTGGCGCCATTTCAACGTTCTGAAAGCAGTTGAAAATATCAATAAGTCTTGGAAAGAAGTAAAAAATTCCAATTTGAATGCTGTGTGGAAAAACCTTTGGCCTGAATGCGTTAATAGGCAAATAAATCTGACAAATTCGCCTGACACCGTTCAATCGGATATTTTAAGTTTGACTCATCAGATTGGTTTTAACGATGTAGACGATAATAATTTGGCAGAATTATTACAACACACAATGATGAAATTTCAGCAGAGGAATTAATTCAACTTCTAGAAAGTCATGATGATATTGAAACTGAAGTCGGTGAAATAAGGGAAAACCTTAGCTGCAGCCCTTCTTTAACTATTCAAAAAGTATCGGAAGGTTTGGAATGCTTAAAGAAAGGCGAACGAATTTTCAGTTTAGACACGGATAGGGAAAGACATGAAAAATATATGCGACTCATCGATGACGCATCTTTTCCGTACAAGGAGCTATACACTGAAAAAAGAAATGCCACAATGCAGCGTACCATAGACTCATATTTTTCAAATTCATAAGCAACAACCTCGTCAATGCATGTTTCAAATGAAAATTTTTTCTCCGATTAACGTAATTCTTAAAATATACAACAGTATCCTTCCGTGTATTTACTTTAATAATAAATAATATTATAATATGAATTTTGTGCCTTAATTTTACCTAATTCGTTTACATATGCATTTTGCTTTGACCCGGTTTAAGTTGTTTCAACTTAATAGCCCAGTCATATTAGGTAAAAAAAGGGGTCAACCTCGGAATGAAAGATAATAAGCTGCAAATTGGTATGAACCTTTGTTTTGTCATTCTAAATGTTGTCTCAAAAGTCACAATCGTTATCGTGTCCACGTCTCAAGATATTCAAGGTCAAAGGTCACAAAAATCGGTTTTTCGCGAATATGTATCTGGCTTCCTATCGGTTAAATGAGATTTGCATTTATTATAAAAGTTGTAGGCTATAAAATTCCCTACAACTTTTGTTTAAACTTTTTTTTCATACGACCAACCGTTTTGAAGGTAGAGCGCGAAGAGTGCACATCGTACAGTCATATACGGCCTAATGCAAGGTCAAGCGTGAGTTATGGTTATCAGTACGTTATAAAGTCAATTATTTACTTGGAAATTATAATTATTAAACAATGCCTATTATTTATGTACTAACTATTAATTATTTATATTTAATTAAAGTAAGTAACTTGATTCGCAACGGTACAATTTCAAACTAACGAATAATCTTGACTCATACAAAGTGGAGAGAGTGGCCTTGAATACTATAGAACATCTGTCCCGGCAATGAATAGAAAAGGGCATAGGGTAGGGACAAGTATTTCCAGGTATATAAGTATTGAGAAATTTACGCGTTTTAAAGAAAAGATATATAATGTCGTGTTAACTTAAAATAAAACTAAAATATATAATCCAGAATTAATAATATTTTATACTTAAATAGTTAAATATGAATAATTATATATATTATTTATGTACTAACTATTAATTATTTATATTTAATTAAAGTAAGTAACTTGATTATTTATATATAATTATTCATATTTAACTATTTAAGTATAAAATATTATTAATTCTGGATTATATATTTTAGTTTTATTTTAAGTTAACACGACATTATATATCTTTTCTTTAAAACGCGTAAATTTCTCAATACTTATATACCTGGAAATACTTGTCCCTACCCTATGCCCTTTTCTATTCATTGCCGGGACAGATGTTCTATAGTATTCAAGGCCACTCTCTCCACTTTGTATGAGTCAAGATTATTCGTTAGTTTGAAATTGTACCGTTGCAAATCAAGTTACTTACTTTAATTAAATATAAATAATTAATAGTTAGTACATAAATAATAGGCATTGTTTAATAATTATAATTTCCAAGTAAATAATTGACTTTATAACGTAATGATAACCATAACTCACGCTTGACCTTGCATTAGGCCGTATATGACTGTACGATGTGCACTCTTCGCGCTCTACCTTCAAAACGGTTGGTCGTATGAAAAAAAAGTTTAAACAAAAGTTGTAGGGAATTTTATAGCCTACAACTTTTATAATAAATGCAAATCTCATTTAACCGATAGGAAGCCAGATACATATTCGCGAAAAACCGATTTTTGTGACCTTTGACCTTGAATATCTTGAGACGTGGACACGATAACGATTGTGACTTTTGAGACAACATTTAGAATGACAAAACAAAGGTTCATACCAATTTGCAGCTTATTATCTTTCATTCCGAGGTGAAAGCCCTAATATGACTGGGCTATAAGTCGCCTTTCACTGGAACGTATCCCTGTCTTAAATCGGGGTACGCCCGTACGTAGTTAGTCGTTACCTGCAACAATGTGTTTTACTTATAGGTTATGGGCGCCGACCCATTTAAGTTGTAAAAACAGTTTGATTGTAGTATTTTTTCGTCAGTTAAAAATGAGTTCCAATTATCTTGCTAACGTACCAAAGTTAAAAGAGGGCGCGAGAACTTCGACGATTGGGCATTCGCAGTTGAGAACTTGCTAATTATGGAGGGCGCCGATAAGTACTTAAAGCAAGAAGGAACGGAGGAAAATGCAGCAGAGACAGATGCAAAGGCAAAGTTAAAAATTAGTTCCAGTTATCTTGCTAACTTCGACGATTGGGCGTTCGTAGTTGAGAACTTGCTCATTATGGAGGGCGCCGACAAGTACTTAAAACAAGAAAGAACGGCGGAAAATGGATCAGAGGCAGATGCAAAGGCCCGGGATAAAACTCGGACAAACATGATTTTGACGATTGATTCATCGCTCTTCGTGCACATAAAGGACACAACGACCGCGAAGGAATTGTGGACAAAACTACGTTCTTTGTTTGACGGTTCAGGATTGTCTCGGAGGATTCCGTTGCTTTGTCATCTATTTTCTATAAGTTTAGGAAACTGTGAAAGTATGACGAATTATGTGACACAAATCGTTAAAATGTCCCAACGTTTAAGCGGAACAGGCTTCGCTATAAATGATAAATGGGTTGATTCATTGTTAGTTGCCGGGTTACCAGAGTAATTTATGCCTGTGATAAGCGCTGTAGAGCATTCTAGGATTCAAATAACCGCAGATTCGATCAAGTGTGAATCGGAACGCAATTCAGCACTAGCAGCAAAATGGCATAGCGAATTGACTAAAGGAGGCAGCACTAGTACACATGGCGGAAAGATATCGAATACGTTAAAATCAACATCATCAAGTGCCAACAACACAAAAAACAATAACTGTTATCGTTGTATGGAAATTGGTCACTACCGAAACCAGTGCCCACTTTTGAAGGAGAAAACAGGAAATGAGAAGCAAAGCAACGCTTTCAACGTTTTAAAGTATTTGTTGAAAACAAAAAAATATTGTTTAAGATATTCCAAAGAAGGAGCAGAACTAGTAGGTTTTGTGGATGCAGATTGGGCCAGTGATACCATTGATAGACCTTCATATACAGGACTTTTTTTGTGAAATCTGGATCTGCTATTTCTTGGGAAAGTAAAAAGCAATGAGCTTTAGCTCTCAGTAGTCGTGAGGCAGAGTACATGGCTTTGTCAGAAGCATGCAGCGAGGGGTTATATTTACAGCATTTAGAATGTGAATTGATAGGTTGTTGCAATAAAATTATTTTAACATATATAATGATAATCAGAGTGCATTGAAGATGGCAAGCTAACATTATTCTCATAAACAATGGAAACATATTAATGTTGGATATAATTTCATCAGGGATGTAATTAACAGTGAAAGAATTGAAACGAAGTATCTACCAACTTTTAGTATGCCTACAGATGTGTTAAACAAAGGATTGTCAGGAATGAAACACTATGAGCTCATGCAAACACTTGGTATTGTTCAAAAGTAAATTTTTTATTATTTAAAATGTATAAGTTTATTTACTATTTTGATACAGTAGGGGTGTTGGAAAGAATGATATCAAAATAGTATATAGAGACATCTGTTGATAGTTATGTAAACAAAACTGTCAATGTCAAGTGCCCTTTCGCTCTTTTTCTCGATATTAGTTAGTCGTTACCCTGCAACAACGGGTTTTACTCAAAAATACTTTCAACATCTGATGCCCCAAACAAGACAACGACGCGGACTGATAAATATCTTAGATAAAGAACTTAAATACGTTGCTGGTACTATGGACAATGACGATAGGACACATTTAGAAACCACTATAAAAGGGATCATAGGAGACGATCGAAAACTCCAGGAGGAAATAGAGAAAACTAGGATAAACAATAATATTCTTTCAACTCAAATAAAAAACATAACCAATGATATTAACACTCAACAAAACATAATAACTGACCACCTTAATAAATTTAAAGACTTCAACCAAAACAGTATATCAACACTAAGAAACGAAGTTGACTTCAGTCAACATGTATACCAAATTGACAATGACATTTCTTTATTGACAAATCTGATACAGTAGATCCTCGGAAACTACGACCCTGGATAGGAAGACCCCCTTGATAACAAGTTCATTTGCTTGGTCCTGATAAAATATAGCACTCAATGTTATATATACACTTGCCAGAAAAAGTATCCGTACATGCAAGATAACAAAGTTGTCATTGTATTAAAAAGGATATGTCCACTTAATTTGAATGCTTTTTTTCATAATATCATGAAATTTACACTTCTGCATAATTCCTAGTATGCTACATAATATTTACTATTTAAAAATACTTGAAACTCAAACAAAATCAATTTATGGCACCAAAATAGACCAGAAAAAGTATCCGTACGGAACAAACCGGGGGATTCCCCGAGTTATGCGATGACATATCCAGATGCATATTAATTTTTTTAAGATCCGATAATAGTTCTACTTTAAGTTGTGAAAGGTTTAAAAGAGAATACAGTTTTTTAAAAGTTTTTGTGCACTAGAATACATCATGACGCCCAAAATTATGAAATCAGTGCTGAGGAGAGGAAAATTATGCTTAAACTTAAGAGTGAAGGGAAAACTTTGTGCGAAATTGGTCAAAAATTTGGCAGAACACACTCTTCTGTCCAGTATGTGGGGAAAACATTTAATACAATTGGTTCAATTATGTCAAAGGCTCGTTGTATTTGACCCTCCATACTGATTGAACGTGAAAAAAGAAACGTTTTGCAGGCAGTTAAAAAGAATTCTCGAGTAACTGCTTCCCAAAATTGTTGCAAATATAACAGACTATTTTGGCAAGGTTCTCCAAGAAGATGCCATACGAAAAATACTAAAGAGAGATGGATATCACTCACGTATAGCATGTAAGAAGCCATACCTTACGGAAGTGAACAGAAACAAACGTGTGGATTCCGCAAAAAAATATATAAACAAGCCACCAGAGTTTGTGAACAGGTCTTATTCTCTGAAGAAAACAAATTTTGCATATTTGGCATTAAAGGAAGGAAGTTAGTTTGGTGGAAGAGCATAACTGCCCTCGAAAAAGAAAGTCTCGTACCAACTGTGAAACATGATGGAGGTAGTGTGATGGTCTGGGGGTATATGGCGGCAGAAGGAGTTGGCCAACTTATGTTTATAGAATCAAATATGGTTACCTTAATATTTTGAAGGTGAATTTGAAGCAAAGCGTTCAGCAGTTGAGGCTTGGTGACGATTTCTGGTTCCAGCGAGATAATGATCTCAAGCACACAGCACACAATGTGAAGCTTTGGTTGCTCTACAACACAAAACACCAACTGTGTACGCCACCCCAATTCCCAGACCTTAATTCCATTGAGCATTTTTAGGACTTGTTGGAGCGCAGGATCTGTCAGCACAGCATCTCCTCGAAGGAAATGCTGAAAAATATCATCGTCAATGAATGGGGCAAAACTACCAGGCAGGACATAGCCAAATTGGTTGGCTTTTCTGGTTCGTTTAAGTGCGGCTTTTTTGTTTTTATTTTGTAAACGATTAGATTGTAAAGGATTCCACAAGAAAAATTTGTATAAAAGATAATTTCATTAATGAGTAAATTTTGTTGCTTAGATATTTAAATGTAGCAGCCTACTTTAGCATGAATTTCCCAATATGTTGCCTTCTTTTGATGTTGTACGGATACTTTTTTAGGCAAGTGTATAAACCTTTCGGGAAATGAAATATTACTTCATTAACACTAATAAATTTATTCGCGAACAGAAACTACAATTTGCATTTCAGAAGATACAAGTTAGGCTAGGATGAATGTAGAATGAAAGGCCCGTCTTGCTGCTCATGCAATAAACTACCACATGTTGCGACGCATTTATCGCAACCCTCTTCTCACTCCATGCTCCCTGCAAAGAATCCAAGCGTTGCCAAGGAACGAATGACGATCAAAAGGAAAACGTGTCTATGATGCCTGAAACGACGGGTCCACACTCTCCACGTGCGTGTAATTGTATCTCAACCAAGGCACGCGAAAATCTCCCTTGGTATAATTCTTTGTTTACGCTGACACTGAGGAAGCGGAGGCGCTACATACCTCTATAACATGACTTTTATTTAAACGAAAACCTCGAAAGCAAGTATTTTCACAAATTCAGATTCCAGCTCCGACAACCTTTATAACACCTTTTTCTAAATTAACGACGTTTGTCCAACCTCAGTAACACATGAAGTTATGTAAATTAAAATTTATACTAAAACTCTTAACTTTTGAATTCATGTTCATCACGAGTTAGATTTTGGACTCAGATTTTAACTTGAAGTTTGCGCGAAGTTTGTTTATAGTGTAGCGGTGGAGTGTGTTATGCTGTTCGTGAAATCACGAAAAGAACAACTTAAGATGTCTCGAAAACGTTAACTTCCACAAATGAGGGTTGAATTTAAACGAACAGTTATTAAAAGTGTGAAAGACAACCCGACGAAAAAGAAAACTGATATTGCTAGGGAATGAATTATTCCATCAACTACTTTGCACACAATTTAAAAAAATAAAGATAAGTATGCAGAGGGTGCAAGAGATGGCAAGATATATGTGAGGAGTAAAAAAAAGTGAATTTCCGTACGTGGAAGAATGTGTTTCAAAATGGTTTAAACAATGTCGCGACAAAAGTCTTCCTGTCAGCGATCCTATACTATAGGAAAAAGCTCAGGAGTATGCAAAAACTTTGGACGTGACCAATTTCGTGCTGGTAATGGCTGGCTACATAATGTTAAAAAAATATATGAAATCGTGTTTAAAAAAGCTTGCAGTGAAAGTGCTAATGTTGACAATTGTGTTTTCACTGAGTGGAAAAGTCAGATTAAAAATCAGGTCACCGGATACAATCCGAAAAAATTGCACAACGCAGATGAAACTGGACTATTTTGTAAATGTTTACTGGATACAACTTTGTTTAAGGGTGATCCCTGCCACGATGATAAACATAGAAAGAACGCATCGCCGTGTTGCTTTGCATAAACAGTAAGTGCACAGACAAACTGAAACCCCTTGCAGGCCTGAAAATCCTAGGTGCTTTAAAAACGTAACCAGTTTCCCAACAGGTTACGAGGCAACCAAAAAATTGTGGAAATGGAGATATCTTTGGATTTTGGTTAGAAAAGTGGGATGGACAACTTAAAAAGGAAAAGAAGAAGATTCTCGTTTTCATTAACTGCACTTACAATGACATACCCAAACTTACCAATATAAACATTTAGTTCCTTCCTTTCAACACCACTTCCAAATAATAACCACTCGACCAAGGTATCATTAAGAATTTTAAAGTAAATTACCGAAAGTAGGTTGTTTGACTTTACCTAAACAACTTAGAAGAAAACACTCCATTGAAAATCAGTGTACTCGATGCTATGTGGATTATTGCTAAGGCCGGAAACAACGTGACAGAAAAACTTTGGAAAATTGCTTTAAAACAAGTGGGTTTCAAACATCCGAGGACGCAGTCATTACTCCATCAGAATGAGAACATCTTACTGATTCTCTCAACATCCGTGAAGTAGAATTTGAAGGATTTCTAACTTGCGATGACATTGCTGTATGTGGAGAATTCTCAGATGCTGATATAGTTGAATCCGTATCAGCAGACCCAGTTCAACAGGACAGGGAAGAAGACGGCGAAGACGATCAGAAGCCAAATGAAAGCTGGAACCCAACAATAAAGGACGCCCGAAATGCTGTTAAAGTGCTTTTTCGAGAAAAAAGTGTAATGAGTGACATATCGTAGTCAATTAATGAAATTGATAGCGCCTTGGATAACATCTCCATAGCAAACAAAAATAATGGACTTTTTCACAAACGTCGCGTGGTTACGTATTGAACCGCAGGAAATCTAAAATAGATATGAATTCTACACAAACAGTTCTTTTTTAATTGTGCAGTTGAAAAATCATACTTCGTATTAAAAACATACCTTACAATTTTATTAAAGAATTAACTTGTTCATTTGAAGTTCCTTTATTGAATTTTTGTGTAATGAAATAAAACAGTTTTATTTAAAGACTTGTTTTTAGTCTATTACCGCTTCACGTAGATTACCCGTTACCGATTTCACACACGGACGGAGAGACGCATTCGATGTTGACACATCCTGAGGAGAAACTATTGTAGCGGACCTGAAAGCAGCAAAGCGCCATCTCTCCGTGAATTAGGTCAAAGATGCCGAACAACTTTTTAATATGTATAGCTTAAATTATTATGTATATAATTTTTTCTAGGTTTATACTCTGAACGATAAAGATCAATTTCTCAGCGCTCAATAAAAACAATTTCGATTATCCAAAATTTAGATGTTTCGTTAATATAGGAAACGACGCAAAAACAAGTTCCTATATTCCTTGTGGCAGCGCATCTGTTGGTGAGATCTAGTGACCTCAGTCGTTTAATGGATATAATGAATTTCACAACTCTTGTCAATCAAGTAATCACTTGAATTGTAACCTCCATGAAGTAAAACGCGTATCATGTAATTTTAGTTCATATTTTTGTTTGCTAATAAAGTTATTATTTATTTTTTAATTGGTTTTTTCCTTGTTGTATGGGAAACGCGGATCGCAATTAGCTAAATCCCACAGTGGTGACCCTGAACGCTTGAAAAAGAAGATAATACAAGTTATAGTGACGCTAGAAAGTGCATAGTGACGCCAAACACAAATAGTGACGCCATTTTTAATATTTCCAAAAAACTATTTAAACTTTAATAATGTCTACGCCTCCTGACACACCGAAACGGACAGGAGAAGCGTGATCTGAAACCCACATGCATTCCATGAACAAAGTTACAATACCGCCATTTATTAAAGATAATCCGGGTTTGTGGTTCGTTCAAGTGGAAATGGCGTTTGAAATTTCCCATGTGGTGTCAGATAAAGCTAAATTTCGATATGTCATAGTGAACTTGGACACTTTGGTTTTGCAAGCAGTTTCGGATATCGCTATTAATCCGCCCGAGCATGGAAAATATGACGCGGTTAAAAGGAGACTTTTTGAATCTTTTGAGTGTTGACATTGGAGAAGAAAAATCGTCTCTTTTCTTACTAAAACTACGAAGTTTAGCCGATGACCATTTCAACGACATCCTAATCAAAACAGAGCTTGATCTTTTAGATGATTTTGAAGAATACTCAAACTTTAAAACAGCTGTTTCGTGAAACGATAAAATTATAACAATAATTTTGGCAATACCAAAACTTCTGACAAAAGCTTTATCAAAAATTAAATTAGAACCAATCCTAACCCTGCAAAATAGGTCATTAGTGTTAAGTTTTGATGAAATTTCAGTAAGCTCTACAAATAAGATTTATTATCCAAGTATTAAATACGAACTTTAAGATAACTGAGAAGAAATAAAAGACAATGGTATGAAAGGGATTATCGAGCCCAGGGAAAGTCTACGTAAATCAATTTTATTTGCTCATGAATAAATTATAAAAAGTTCACCTGGAATCATAATATTTAAAAACTTTTACGAACAAATAGAACATAATTGCAACGAACAAAAATCCTTTAAATCCTCATATGAAAATCGAAGAAAGTTACCTGAAACAAGTTAACAACGAAAAAAGCATGGATACAATTTTATTCAAAACAAAAACGGACAATATTTTTAGCCTGGGTTCAGATATCTTAATCATTGTAACAATTTTAGTTTTAAGATTATTGTTATTAATATTATTGTAAATCGTAATAGTCAGAGTTTAATAATTTTGACGGAGCCTCAATTTTATGGTGGGGATCTTGCATTCCATTCCCACGACCCCTCCACACATTCATCCGTATATTCCTTACATTAAAATAGTTACTTCATTTCCACGAAATCTAATATTTCATTTTCCACTTCTCACGAATTTTGATGATTCAAATTATGATGATATGGGAAAGCTAAGTGCGTTTACCCAGATGTCATATGCACATCTTTTGAGTTTCGCAGTTGCAAGAATTAAATCTTGCAACCTATCAGAATTTTACTCCTATAAAAGTGGAAAGCCATTGACATTCAGGTTGGTCATTTAGTCAAGTTATTTCGCGTGAGCACGGCTGTGTCTCCCTTACCTATCCACCCGACGTGAAGCTGCATTGGGGTGCTCATTATTCGGTTTACCACTTACGCGCACTTTATTGAGTCCGTGTAAATTCAGTAAAAATTAAATCAAAGCGGTTGAAATAAAAGCAAAGGTGTTTTTTTCTTAATAATATCGGAAAAGGACCATTTAATTGTTAATCTCTATGAACAGAAATTTAAGAGTTTATCATTTTATATCATTATTCAGCATCACGATTACAAGTGGCGTTAAAGTTCATTCTTGTAATAGGCTGATAAATCAAATAAAGGGTTAACACGGTTACAAGTGCTGTTGTTAACCATTTAATATATTTGCCAGCCACATTACGGTTCATGTACCGTAAATATTGACCCATGTTGACAAAAGAACCAATTCGTAAATAAATAGTTCATTTACCTAAAGCAATAAAATGTATATAAAAACATGTAGTTAAGTAGGTTGATATATGTCCGTGAAGGACTACAGCGATGGTCTACTGCCTCAGCGAAAGAGGATGGTGAGATCTGCCGAGATTGGCCTTGTGTAGAGACACGTGAATGCGTAGTGTCGTGGGGCAGGTTCTTTCCCCCTTGCACAACACCCACTACAAAAACATTTTTCGCATCCATGAACTTGGAAGTGTTCTTTGATTCGCGACCGGAGTCGAAAAAGGAGGTAACTGGCTAAGGACTATGAACACGCTGGTTCAGAGGACGAACAGGGCTTTGCAAAAACGGACGGATTCGAGGAGACTGGAAGGCCACTCTACCCGGCAAGAGCCCCTGTTAACCAAAAGAAGGGATGGCTAGCCCATTTTAGTGGAGGAGCCTGTCATCGTTGGGTGTCCTATACCCGCTCAGGATGTCAGAAAGGGAAAGACCAAGTTTTATTTTAGCTTTAGCGAACTATATGATTTAACACTTTTTATAATAAAATAGCTATAAAATTTACTCAAATATAAAATTTATTCAGATATAAAACATAAATAAATATAAAAAAAATAATCCAATGCAAAATTTACTCAAATATAAGATTTAAACAAATATAAAAATTTACACAAATATAAAGCTTAATTCAACATAAAAAAATAATCAAATGAATACAAAATTGAATCCAATATGAACTTTTGAACAATCATAAAATTTTAAACAAATATAAAAGTGAATTCAATATAAAAATTTAAACAAATATAAAAAAAATTAAAAATGGGTACTCACAGGCATCCTCACGAGCGCTCGTTGACGATGTCGGCGGTGCCAGAAGAGATGAATTCGTTATACGAGTATTTTATTGTTATAATTATACTGGAAATTCACAAATGGACAAACTGCTTGTTGGATATCTTTGGAAGAGATTTTGTCGGTTATACCAATACCAAGCAAACAATCCGCGAGAAGGGAATAGAAATCACTTTTATATTTGAAATTACAAATGTCATTTGTTTTTGGTTGCGAATCAATTGTTCATTCGTAGAATAATTTACAGAATGTATTTAATTGTTGGAATGGTGATGGCAAAAATATAATCGTGTTCCTTTAAAGACGTCTGTATGAAAACTCTCAAATTATTCTCAACTGAAAAAGCAAGTCATCGAATATAAATGTACTTGCGATGAATAATTTCAATTCAAATGCAGAAGCATTTTGATAAATTTGCATAAATTCAAATCGCACCAGTAACCAAAACTCTGATCTCTAAATCAATTTAGTATGCGATTTTTCAATGGTCGTGCATGACTAAGCAATGTAAAAACTTACGAATCGTCCCCAAGCATTATTAATTAATTCATCGTATCACCATGCTAACAGAGTAGACAACAATTGACACCTTACTCTAAATTGATTACGGACTGGTCAACGCTTAATCAGTGCTACCAGTGGCCTGTCGAAGCACTACGTAAATTTTCTCCTTGATCCATTCCTTGTTGTAAGGCGCGTATGTATTCAACGATTTTTGGTATACCAAGCAACTAATGTCCGCCAATAGACCCACAAAATCGAAAAGCTGGCTGATATCGTATGTAATAGTCGGCGTATTCGGGTTCCGGCGTTTTAAATGCTCTTCGTAGATTTTGCAAACACCTTCCTTACATTCGTTTACGCTTTCGTAGTCACTGTACGTTCCAGTTTCAGGCCGAATACCGGGTTGTACAAGCAAAATTGTATACACTATCTATTGACGTTTCTGTTTTTGGTAAACGTAATATATGTTTGTAGTCTGATAGTTTTAATACTATGTTGGCATTTCCTTCAGCAATGTAGATTAGGTTCGTGTTGTCTAAATTAACAATGCAACCTTTTAGGAGGAAGTCAAATAACGGTGCTTATCACCAAAGTTTTTTGCCTATAAGTCGATCGAAGGGTACGATATGTTATGCAAGCCGATTGCACACTCCTCCCATTGCTCGTATTTCTGTTCACTTGAACTATACATTCTATGCGATTAACTGGCACAGAAATCTCACACAAAGTCACATTGGTATTTTAAAGCGATGAAATCATTTGCATTATAGTTTGTTTTAGGGAGATGTTATGCATGTATTTAATTCAAATAAGGGGCGCACGATCAACACAGGTTTTTTTTTGTGAGTTTCTCATGAACTGAACACTTTCTCTATCAAACCCGGTGAAGTTCGCGATAGATCCTGTCTGTTCGTAGCAGAGATTCAAACTGCACTCTTTGGGTTCGGAGAAAGCTTTGTGGAGAAGTGAACGAAAGACTAGTTCCAATGTATGCAAGAAATTAATGTCGTTATTGTTGGTTCGAAGATGTGCCTTTCAATATGACCATCAAGCTCACTTGGAAGTCTTGTATGAAATTTGACGGATGTTCCTACACTGAAATCTCGTTGAACGAACACTTTAGTGCAATCCGACTGCAGAGCACAAATTCCAAGGGTGTTGTTTTGTGACGTTTTCCCACGTGAAACTGAATATTGTTCGTGAAATTGAATAAACGGAAACTGACGACCACATTAGATAACAGCTGTCAGGTCCGTTAATTTTTTTGACAACACTTTGCACCTGCTCTCTATGAGCTAATTTCACCAATGGATGCGCAAAAGTTGTACGTTTTTGTACTATTGTCATTTGTCGCACGGAAATCGGTCATGGACGTGTGATGGTCTTACGCGTAATTCCTGGTTTTACGCTTTAAACTCACGAATATGATTTCGGTTTCCAATGATGTCCCCACCAAAACGCTCGCACCCTCCCTTCAATTAGGATTTCGTTCATATAGTTGAGCTAAATCTCGACTAATTCCTACTACTTGTGCTTCAAATGAAATCACCCGAGGTTGAACATGGAAGGGATCACGCTTGTTGGTTACTTGGAGCAAGCACGCTATCCACTTCTATGATCCACTTTTTACACACTTAACTTTTCCGGAAAGTGGTGGAAGAAAGAGAAAGAGTGAAAAATGAGGAAAACACACGTTCCAAGGCCACTACTATTAATTTTCCGCACGCGTAGTCTTGGGAAATTGCAAACTTCTACCCCCGACGTGATCGCTCTGGCGATTCAAAGCAGACTCTCCGTTTGTTGCTCGTCGTCGCCTTACGGAACCGCTCATAACCAGTCGGCGAGCCTTCCATCCACTTTTCGTGTCGTTGCGAAAGTGCAATCGTGGAAGAGCTCCGTTGGAAAGAGGGTTGCTGTGTCAAGATTTCAATTGCAAATTAAAATGATGAATATTATTTTAAATTTACAATTGAAATTTGGATCAGCAAAATGTTGGTTTTCTAGCAGTTTGCTTAGCATTTGAACATGTGAGTAATGAACAGTGCATTTCCCCAAGGAAAGAAAAGTGCAATTTGCGATAATATTAGACGTGCAAATTAAGAATTTTCAGTATAATCAATTTTCTTGCTGAAAAGTGTATCGACCGCAAAAGTTCACTGCCATGAACCCGATTTCCAGCATCTTTTATTTCAAATTTTTTTGATACAACACAGATGTGGCATTAAATAATATTGTTAAAATATTTTTCCAAATAGTAAACAGAATGAGCGTTTTTCAGAATCAAGTTGTATCGGGAACATTTTGCTTGAAAAGGCGATAAACTTTTACGCAACTGAATTGGTAATGCTTTCAAACGTTTTCTTCTTCCTAGTAGAAGGACTATTTGTTTCCAAAGATGTCTTACAGCATCTGCTCGGTCAAATTGGCTATACCATAAGCCAGTATGAAATTAGATGGGCTTACATCAATAAAGACATACCGAATCTCCACTGAGTAAATATATAATTCAAAATAAATATAACTAGCCCATCTACAATGTTAGTCAAACCCTATCAGATATTACCCAGAATATCAATCGAAACTGAAACTTCTAGAATTATTTCTACAACTATGGTCAAATAATCATGAGTACTATGCAATAATTCAAAATTAAGCCACTTGTAATGCCTGAACTCTACCTAATCCAAAGTATTACGATGCCGACCCAAATTTATAAGACATATAAAATCAATTTAGCAGGCCAAGGAAAAAATACTTGAATTATCGAAAGGATTAATTTTTTATTTCTCGTAATCTGTACGAACCTCCCCTTTGTCGTATCTTCTATCCAAATTATTCAAAAATGATACTTGCAACGGCACCTATACATTGGAGGTACGCACGGGAACGCGTAATTCATGCTTAAGAACTTAAGCTCTCATACTCGTCAAAAGTTTTGTCAAAACAGAAGCAATAGCCAGAGCACCAAAAACATTTCCCTTTTTAGAACCAAAAATTTACGAGTGCCAAATATTATCCAAGACAATCAAATGCAACTTCCACTCAGAACCAAAAATACTCATAAGTCCTTGCATAAGGATTGAGAAGCTTCTATTATACCTCTATCGCTGTTTGAGAAGCTTTTCAAAAAGTCTCCACACTATCCGAGACAAATACCATGTTTCCTTGTGTGGTCAATTGTACATAAAGAATATAACGATAACAATTAAAAAAAATATAACGATAACAATTTAATTTTGATTGGAGCAAATCGGAAAAATTAGCAACATCACAATTAAAATGTATGTTTTCCGAAATTTATTTTGAATTGATTCTTACCATTCATCTTGTAGAGAATGATACGTACGATGTTTGTCTTCCATGATGAAAGTAATTAAGGTGACATTAAAAGATATTTCAAAGAGCACTAAAATACGTATACCTGCTCTCACCAAGGCAGTCGCGTAGAACTTATTGCTCAGATTATATGGACAAGATAGGCGAAGTTGACATTTGAGTGAATCCGTTTCATGGTAGACATCATAGAGATACAAGACTGTAGAGAGGACAATAAACATTTTTTTGTCGAAATTTCCCCTTAATTTACTAAAACTTATGTAAATTTACAACTACCAAACAAATTTGTTCAGAGATGACGAAAAGTAGGGGCAATAATTCATTCATTTTCATTGCAGTAACACATAATAAATTTAATGTGGATTGTTTCATTAAAATCAATATTTTACAATTTATTTTGCTGAGGCAAAATAATTCAACAAGTTTTTAATGTTATAAAATTTCAGACTAAAATAATAGCATCCAATTTCTATACATTAGTTTTTTGCATTACTGATATTGATGATATTGATGATCAATCATTTCACAAAAAATTACTAGCAAAAAAACAAATCCAAGCGAAAAATTATTTGCTGCATCCGAAACTTAATAACATACAGAAAAATTAAAATTAAAAATTACTTGCGGCGTCCAGAACTTCGAAAACTCACAAGCAAAATATTTCATACAATACCAAATAACAAAATTTTAAAATTTCAATTACCCCCATTAATATTTCCATTTGACTATTTCACTGACTCTAGGGGAACAAACTAAACGGGAATGTAAGCTGAGCACGAAGAAAATAGCACGAAGAATTAAGCCACGCCCACGTAAACAAACGGATGAAGTACCGACTGATTATCAAGAAAACGCACGTTATTAACACTAACTAAATCAAAATGTTCAAAAAATACACGCGCACTCAAAAAATAAAGCAGTAATTGCCTACTTACCTGTGAAAAGATGTTCCTGGCGACCGGCATTTCGTATAATTTCCGCACGTAAACACTATGCACTTCATTATTAGTTTTCTATGTTTGTAACTAGTGTCACTATCACTTAATCACTTCACTATGTTCTTTCAACCTCACCTCACGTATTACAAGATATTAAAATCAAATCAACACTTTTGATTTGAAATTATTTGATCAAATTCGACGGAAATCCCGACGCGTGAAATTTTTACTCACGTCTATCAGTCGATTTGACAGAAGTGCAACTTTGGGTTCAATTTAAGTCACACGAATTAGCTCAGTTGCTACGGATAGGGAAAACGAATTTTTAAGTAATGACTTGTTCACGCTAAGTGAGCGATCTCATACCATCAAAGATTGGTTAATGAGTTGCGTCCTCACTGGTTAAATATGAATTGAATGAATCAGAGTTAACGCTATCTATAATATGCGGCAATTTTTGCTTGCAGTTAATGTACTTTTATCAGTTTTGTCGTAAAACTATAATGAAAGTCAATAAAACTGAGCAAAAGCGAGACCATACCTTAACACCAAATACCTTCCTAACGGCAATGTAAGCTGAGGGACAGTTTCTAGCCCGAGTGTGCCCGAAAATGTGCACAAATGTAAATATTAATTTGAATTGATATTTATGAATTAAAAAATTGATTTTCATCCGAGAATATGAGTTTGTAACTTGTAAAATATGTGCATGAAGCTGATGTAACGAATATTAATCCCTTACGATTTATTTAATAAAAACATTATCAATGCGAATTTGAAAGTGAAATACAATAAATTTTTTAACGAATTTTTAAGTTTCCTGACGAAAATTAGAAAATTTCTTGCGCCAAAGATTTGCATTAGATTTCTAGGTAATGAGTCATTAGAAATTTGAACGCAATAAGTGCTGTCCGCACTCGTAAATCTACAAAAAGTCATAAATGACCAGGCTGGTTTAGTATATACCAATCTACAATACCCACGAAAAGAGCCGAAGGTGGTAACAGATAATGAGGGGAAAAACTGGTCAAATCAAGTGTTGGGACGCTCACGGACAGTAATTCATACGGTTACAGCCCCTCTAATATCTCGTTCCTCTAAGTCGACGGGCCACTGATAAGAAGATAAAATATCCTCCGAATTTGAGTTCGCGAGACCAATAATTCCAATGGAGAAGCTGATCGAATTGAGACGGCACAATCCAGGTATTGGTGGCTGAATGAGAATGTCTAAATTATTCGTGTTTATTTTCAGTTTTTATGCCTTTGTGTATTCGTTTTTGTGTTTTTCGTTATTGTGTTTTTCGTTTTTGTGCTTTGTGTTTTGTTTTTTTTGTGTTTAGTGTTTTTCGTTTTTCGTTTTTGTGTTTTT
The DNA here is from genome assembly GCA_963969285.1 of Odontomyia ornata. Taxonomy (NCBI): domain Eukaryota; kingdom Metazoa; phylum Arthropoda; class Insecta; order Diptera; family Stratiomyidae; genus Odontomyia; species Odontomyia ornata. Next base: position 27,145,417 of record OZ017740.1, on the reverse strand, counting down.
TTTTGTTTTTGTGTTTTTCATTTTTAGGTCTATGTAAAAAATTTTTTTACAAAGACATACTAGTTTCGCGACCTTTCTGTCCGTCTGTCTGTCCGTCTGTCCGTGCGTCACAGCTGATTTCCTCAGAAACTATAGAAGCTAGATTGCTCAAACTTTGTGGAAAGGTCAGAAGTGATGGTCTCTCAAAAGTTAAGGCCTTAACAAAAATTTAAAAAAATTTTAAGGGGGTCCCCCCTAATAACGAATTGGTCCTTAAAATTTTTTTAACCAAAGCTAGTGGAATGGGGTGTCAAATGAAAGTCTTAATTAGAACTTTTAGAATCTGAAATCAAAAAATCATTTTATGAATTAGGGGGTCCAGGGGAAGGCAAAATGTACCCAAAATTTGTGTCCCCCCCCCCCTCACGATTGGATACCTTTCAGCCGAAAAATCTAAAAATTATCACGAACGTGGGCCTTTATGAGTACAAGGGCAACAAATACCTCAGAAATCGAAATTCGCTCAACTTTGTTAATAATAGTATGATTTGTAGATTTTACATTTTGGCCCATGCTATCAAAACGGTACCTTTAAAGTTCTTAAAATTTTGCAATTATATAGACTGACATAAGATATATACGTTCACAAAATTTAATTGAGATCGAATCATAATCAAGTTAGTTATAGCCATTTAAATTATATGGAATTACAACAACAATAATACGTGTTTATGGTTTATATAGGGTTTTCCAACATGAGGTGTTATTTTGACATTAAAAGAAAAATGCTATTTTTTAATGTAAATGATCGGATGTTTATTTCATTATAAAGAAGAGGATATCCCGTTAATAGCAAAAATTAACATCAGGCAAATAACCACTACGACACGCTTACAGGACCATATACTCTTCATGAAATTTTCCATAACCAAATCGCAAAGTGGCTGCCCTATGTCCTCGATAGCCTCACCAATTTCATCTTTGAGATCTTGAATCGACGCTGGGCTATTGGCGTAAGCCTTCTCTATTACGTTGCTCCAAAGGAAGTAGTCGCAAGGTGTTAAATCACAAGATCTATTCTCTCATTGGAAAACCCTATACTCGTATATACTTAAAATTGACTTAGGCACTTTTATTTTCTTTAAATTTTCATGAAAATTTAAGGAATAGTGTTGAACTTGAACATGTTCAATCGGCCGAGCATTCAGAAAAATCACTTAAGCTAGGTCAAATTGGCGGCTGCACTGTGCTTATGAAAGAAACTGTGCATCTTTTGTATAAATTTGAACGATTTCATATCCAAGTATTCCCAATCCGCTAATACATGTCCTGGCGAATTGAAAATCAGCAGCTGCTACCACCTATCTTTTGGCCGTAACCTAGCCTCATAGATTTTAGCTAGTTATAAGTAGAAAGTTATGTTATGTTAAGCTAGTATAAGTTCAGTAGAGGTTTTTGCCTAAATTTTCCTCTAGCTAATTGTAATAATCACATAGAAATACGATAATACGCATAGTTTTAAGTAATGTTCAAACGATGGTGAAATGACTTTTGGTTTTTGGTTTTTGGTTTTTGGCTTTTGGTGTTTGGTTTTTGGTTTCTGGATTTTAATTTTTGGTTTTTGGTTTTTTTGTTTTTCGTTTTTGGTTTTTGGTTTTTCGATTTTTGTTTTTGGTTTTTGGGTTTTGGTTTTTGGTTTTTGGTTTTTGGTTTTTGGCTTTTGGTTTTTGGTATTTTGGTTTTCTGGTCTTTTGGTTTTTGGTTTTCAGTTTTCGGGTTTTTGGTTTTTGTTTCTGGTTTCTGGTTTTGGTTTTTGTTTTTTGGTTTTTGGTTTTGAGTGTTTGGTTTCTGGTTTCTGGTTGGAACGAAAAACACAATAAAAATAAACACAAAAACGAAAAACACAAAAACACAAAAACGAAAAACACAAAACCAAAAAACGAAAAAACGAAAAACACAAAACACAACTCAAAACACAAGAACGAAAAATGAAAATACCAAAAGCTAAAAACACAAAACGTAACAACGAAAAACACAAAACACAAAAACGAAAAACACTAAAACGAAAAACACAAAAACGAAAACACAAAAACCAAAAACAAAAAAACAAAAACCTAAAACCAAAACCCAAAAACCAAAAACCAAAAACAAAAAACCAAAAACCAAAACCCAAAAACCAAAAACCAAAAACCAAAAACCAAACACCAAAAACCAAAAACCAAAAACCAAAAACCAAAAACCAAAAACCAGAAACCAAAAACCAAAAACCAAAAACCAAAAACCAAAAACCAAAAACCAAAAACCAAAAACCAAAAACCAAAAACCAAAAACCAAAAACCAAAAAACAAAAACCAAAAACCAAAAACCAAGAAACAAAAAACCAAAAAAAAAAACCAAAAAACAAAAAGCCAAAACCAAAAACCAAAAACCAAAAACCAAAAACCAAAAACCAAAAACCAAAAACCAAAAACCGAAAACCAAAAACCAAAAACCAAAAACCACAAACCAAAAACCAAAAACCAAAAACCAAAAACCAAAAATCAAAAACCAAAAACCAAAAACCAAAAACCAAAAACCAAAAACCGAAAACCAAAAACCAAAAACCAAAGACCAAAAACCAAAAACCAAAAACCAAAAACCAAAAACCAAAAACCAAAAACCAAGAACCAAAAACCAAAACCGAAAACCAAAAACCAAAAACCAAAAACCAAAAACCTAAACCGAAAACCAGAAACCAAAAACCAAAAACGAGAAACCAAAAACGCAAAAACCACATACCAAAAATCAAAAACCAAAACCGAAAACCAAAAACCAAGAACCAAAAACCAAAAACCAAAAACCAAAAACCAAAAACCAAAAACCAAAAAACCAAAAACCAAAAACCAAAAAACAAAAACCAAAAACCAAAAACCAACAACCAAAAACCAAAAACCAAAAAACCAAAAACCAAAATCAAAAACCAAAAATCAAAAACAAAAAACCAAAAAACCAAAAAAACCAAAAAACCAAAAAATTAAAACCAAAACCGAAAACCAAAAACCAAAAACCAAAAACCAAAAACTAAAAACTAAAAACCCAAAAACAAAAAACCAAAAACCAAAAAACAAACACCAAAAACCAAAAACCAAAAACCGAAAACCATAAACCAAAAACCGAAAACCAAAAAACAAAAACCAAAAACCAAAAACCAAAAACCAAAAACCGAAAACCAAAAATAAAGAACCAAAAACCAAAAACCAAAAACCAACACCCAAAACCCAAAACCCAAAACACAAAACCCAAAACCCAAAACCCTAAACACCAAAAACCAAATTCCAAAAACCAAAAACCAAAAACCTAAACCGAAAATCAAAAACCAAAAACCAAAAACCAAAAACCAAAAACCAAAAACCAAAAACCATAAACAAAAACCGTAAACCAAAACAAAAAACCGAAAACCAAAAACCAAAAACCAAAAACCAAAAACCAAAAACCAAAAACCAAAAACCAAAAACCAAAAACCAAAAACCAAAAACCTAAAACCAAAAACCAAAAACCAAAAACCAAAAACCAAAAACCAAAAACCAAAAACCAAAAACCAAAAACCAAAAACCAAAAACCAAAAACCAAAAACCAAAAACCAAAAACCAAACACCAAAAACCAAAAACCAAAAACCAAAAAACCAAAAACCAAAAACTAGAAACCAAAAACCAAAAAACAAAAACCCAAAACCCAAAACACCAAAACCAAAAACCAAAAACCTAAACCGAAAACCAAAAACCAAAAACCAAAAACGAAAAACCAAAAACCAAACACCACATACCAAAAATCAAAAACCAAAAACCAAAAACCAAAAACCATAAACAAAAAACCAAAAACCAAAAACCAAAAACCGAAAGCCAAAAACCAAAAACCATAAACCAAAAACCAAAACCGAAAACCAAAAACCAAAAACCAAAAACCCAAAAATCAAAAACCAAAAACCAAAAACCAAAAACCGAAAACCAAAAACCAAAAACCAAAAACCCCAACGAAAACCAAAAACTTAAAACCAAAAACCAAAAACCAATAACCAAACACCAAAAACCAAAAACCCAAAAAACCAAAAACCAAAAACCAAAAACCAAAAACCAAAAACCAAAAACCAAAAACCAAAAACCAAAAACCAAAAACCAAAAACCAAAAACCAAAAACCAAAAACCCAAAACCCAAAACACCAAAACCAAAACCTCAAATCAAAAACCAAAAACCAAAAACCAAAAACCAAAAACCAAAAGCCAAAAACCAAAAACCAAAAACCAAGAACCAAAAACCAAAACCGAAAACCAAAAAACAATAACCAAAAACCCCACCGAAAACCAAAAACCAAAAACCAAAAACCAAAAACCAAAAACCAAAAACCAAAAACCAAAAACCAAAATCCAAAAACCAAAAACCAAAACCAAAAACCAAAAACCAACAACCAAAAACACAACCGAAAACCAAAAACCAAAAACCAAAAACCAAAAACCAAAAATCAAAAACCAAAAAACAAAAACCAAAAACCAAAAACCAAAAACCAAAAACCAAAAACCAAAAACCAAAAACCAAACACCAAAAACCAAAAAACAAAAACCAAAAACCAAAAACCAAAAACCAAAAACTAAAAACCAAAAATCAAAAACCAAAAACCAAAAACCAAAAACCAAAACCAAAAACCAAAAACACAACCGGAAACCAAAAACAAAAAACTAAAAACCATAAACCAAAAACCAAAAACCAAAAACCAAAAACCAAAAACCAAAAACCAAAAACCAAAAACCAAAAACCAAAAACCAAAAACCAAAAACCAAAACCAAAAACTAAAAACTAAAAACCGAAAACAAAAAACCAAAAACCAAAAACCAAACACCAAAAACCAAAAACGAAAAACCGAAAACCATAAACCAAAAACCAAAAACCCAAAAACAAAAACCAAAAACCAAAAACCAAAAACCAAAAACCAAAAACAAAAAACCAAACACCAAAAACCAAAAACCAAAAACCAAAAACCAAAAACCCAAAACCCAAAACACAAAACCCAAAACCCAAAACCCTAAACACCAAAAACCAAATTCCAAAAACCGAAAACAAAAAACCAAAAACCAAAAACCAAACACCAAAAACCAAAAACGAAAAACCGAAAACCATAAACCAAAAACCAAAAACCAAAAACCAAAATCCAAAAACCAAAAACCAAAAACCAAATACCAAATAACAAAAACCAAATTCCAAAAACCAAAAACAAAAAAGCAAATACCAAAAACCAAAAACCAAAAACCAAAAACCAAAAACCAAAAACCAAAAACCAAAAACCAAAAACCAAAAACCAAAAACCAAAAACCATAAACAAAAACCGTAAACCAAAACAAAAAACCGAAAACCAAAAACCAAAAACCAAAAACCAAAAACCAAAAACCAAAAACCAAAAACCAAAAACCAAAAACCAAAAACCAAAAACCAAAAACCAAAAACCAAAAACCAAAAACCAAAAACCAAAAACCAAAAACCAAAAACCAAAAACCAAACACCAAAAACCAAAAACCAAAAAACCCAAAACCAAAAACCAAAAACCAAAAACTAGAAACCAAAAACCAAAAACCAAAAACCCAAAACCCAAAACACCAAAACTAAAATCCAAAAACCAAAAACCAAAAACCAAAAACCAATAACCAAAAACCAAAAGCCAAAAACCAAAAACCATAAACCATAAACAAAAAACCAAAAACCAAAAACCACATACCAAAAATCAAAAACCAAAAACCAAAAACCAAAAACCAAAAACCAAAAACCAAAAACCAAAAACCAAAAACCAAAAACCAAAAACCAAAAACCAAAAACCAAAAACCAAAAACCAAAAACCAAAAACCAAAAACCAAAAACCAAAAACCAAAAACCAAAAACCAAAAACCAAAAACCAAAAACCAAAAACCAAAAACCAAAAACCAAAAACCAAAAACCAAAAACCAAAAACCAAAAACCAAAAACCAAAAACCAAAAACCAAAAACCAAAAACCAAAAACCAAAAACCAAAAACCAAAAACCAAAAACCAAAAACCAAAAACCAAAAACCAAAAACCGAAAACAAAACCAAAAACCAAAAACCAAAAACCAAAAACCAAAAACCAAAAACCAAAAACCAAAAACCAAAAACCAAAAACCAAAAACCAAAAACCAAAAACCAAAAACCAAAAACCAAAAACCAAAAACCAAAAACCAAAAACCAAAAACCAAAAACCAAAAACCAAAAAACAAAAACCAAAAACCAAAAACCAAAAACCAAAAACCAAAAACCAAAAACCAAAAACCAAAAACCAAAAACCAAAAACCAAAAAACAAAAACCAAAAACCAAAAACCAAAAACCAAAAACCAAAAACCAAAAACCAAAAACCAAAAACCAAGAACCAAAAACCAAAAACCAAAAACCAAAAACCAAAAACCAAAAACCAAAAACCAAAAACCAAAAACCAAAAAACAAAAACCAAAAACCAAAAACCAAAAACCAAAAACCAAAAACCAAAAACCAAGAACCAAAAACCAAAAACCAAAAACCAAAAACCAAAAACCAAAAACCAAAAACCAAAAACCAAAAACCAAAAACCAAAAACCAAAAACCAAAAACCAAAAACCAAAAACCAATAACCAAAAACAAAAAACCAAAAACCAAAAACCAAAAACCAAAAACCAAAAACCAAAAACCAAAAACCAAAAACCAAAAACCAAAAACCAAAAACGAAAAACCAAAAACCAAAACCAAAAACCAAAAACCAAAAACCAAAAACCAAAAACCAAAAACCAAAAACCAAAAACCAAAAACCAAAAACCAAAAACCAAAAACCAAAAACCAAAAACCAAAAACCAAAAACCAAAAACCAAAAACCAAAAACCAAAAACCAAAAACCAAAAACCAAAAACCAAAAACCAAAAACCAAAAACCAAAGAACAAAAACCTAAAACCAAAAACCAAAAACCAAAAACCAAAAACCAAAAACCAAAAACCAAAAACCAAGAACCAAAAACCAAAAACCAAAAACCAAAAACCAAAAACCAAAAACCAAAAACCAAAAACCAAAAACCAAAAACCAAAAACCAAAAACCAAAAACCAAAAACCAAAAACCAATAACCAAAAACAAAAAACCAAAAACCAAAAACCAAAAACCAAAAACCAAAAACCAAAAACCAAAAACCAAAAACCAAAAACCAAAAACCAAAAACCAAAAACCAAAAAACAAAAACCAAAAACCAAAAACCAAAAACCAAAAACCAAAAACCAAAAACCAAAAACCAAAAACCAAGAACCAAAAACCAAAACCGAAAACCAAAAACCAAAAACCAAAAACCAAAAACCTAAACCGAAAACCAGAAACCAAAAACCAAAAACGAGAAACCAAAAACGCAAAAACCACATACCAAAAATCAAAAACCAAAACCGAAAACCAAAAACCAAGAACCAAAAACCAAAAACCAAAAACCAAAAACCAAAAACCAAAAACCAAAAACCCAAAATCCAAAACACCAAAACCAAAAACCGAAAACCTAAACCGAAAACCAAAAACCGAAAACCAAAAACGAAAAACCAAAAACCAAATATAACATACCAAAAACCAAAAACCAAAAACCAAAAAACCAAAAACCAAAAACCAAAAAACAAAAACCAAAAACCAAAAACCAAAAACCAAAAACCAAAAACCAAAAAACCAAAAACCAAAATCAAAAAACAAAAATCAAAAACAAAAAACCAAAAAACCAAAAAAACCAAAAAACCAAAAAATTAAAACCAAAACCGAAAACCAAAAACCAAAAACTAAAAACCAAAAAACAAAAACAAAAAACCAAAAACCAAAAAACAAACACCAAAAACCAAAAACCAAAAACCGAAAACCATAAACCAAAAACCGAAAACCAAAAAACAAAAACCAAAAACCAAAAACCAAAAACCAAAAACCGAAAACCAAAAATAAAGAACCAAAAACCAAAAACCAAAAACCAACACCCAAAAACCCTAAACCCAAAACACAAAACCCAAAACCCTAAACACCAAAAACCAAATTCCAAAAACCAAAAACCAAAAACCTAAACCGAAAATCAAAAACCAAAAACCAAAAACCAAAAACCAAAAACCAAAAACCAAAAACCATAAACAAAAACCGTAAACCAAAACAAAAAACCGAAAACCAAAAACCAAAAACCAAAAACCAAAAACCAAAAACCAAAAACCAAAAACCAAAAACCAAAAACCTAAAACCAAAAACCAAAAACCAAAAACCAAAAACCAAAAACCAAAAACCAAAAACCAAAAACCAAAAACCAAAAACCAAAAACCAAAAACCAAAAACCAAAAACCAAAAACCAAACACCAAAAACCAAAAACCAAAAACCAAAAAACCAAAAACCAAAAACCAAAAACCAAAAACTAGAAACCAAAAACCAAAAAACAAAAACCCAAAACCCAAAACACCAAAACCAAAAACCAAAAACCTAAACCGAAAACCAAAAACCAAAAACCAAAAACGAAAAACCAAAAACCAAACACCACATACCAAAAATCAAAAACCAAAAACCAAAAACCAAAAACCATAAACAAAAAACCAAAAACCAAAAACCAAAAACCGAAAGCCAAAAACCAAAAACCATAAACCAAAAACCAAAACCGAAAACCAAAAACCAAAAACCAAAAACCAAAAATCAAAAACCAAAAACCAAAAACCAAAAACCGAAAACCAAAAACCAAAAACCAAAAACCCCAACGAAAACCAAAAACTTAAAACCAAAAACCAAAAACCAATAACCAAACACCAAAAACCAAAAACCCAAAAAACCAAAAACCAAAAACCAAAAACCAAAAACCAAAAACCAAAAACCAAAAACCAAAAACCAAAAACCAAAAACCAAAAACCAAAAACCAAAAACCAAAAACCAAAAACCCAAAACCCAAAACACCAAAACCAAAACCTCAAATCAAAAACCAAAAACCAAAAACCAAAAACCAAAAACCAAAAGCCAAAAACCAAAAACCAAAAACCAAGAACCAAAAACCAAAACCGAAAACCAAAAAACAATAACCAAAAACCCCACCGAAAACCAAAAACCAAAAACCAAAAACCAAAAACCAAAAACCAAAAACCAAAAACCAAAATCCAAAAACCAAAAACCAAAACCAAAAACCAAAAGCCAACAACCAAAAACACAACCGAAAACCAAAAACCAAAAACCAAAAACCAAAAACCAAAAATCAAAAACCAAAAACCAAAAACCAAAAACCAAAAACCAAAAACCAAAAACCAAAAACCAAAAACCAAAAACCAAAAACCAAACACCAAAAACCAAAAAACAAAAACCAAAAACCAAAAACCAAAAACCAAAAACTAAAAACCAAAAACCAAAAACCAAAAACCAAAAACCAAAAACCAAAACCAAAAACCAAAAACACAACCGGAAACCAAAAACAAAAAACTAAAAACCATAAACCAAAAACCAAAAACCAAAAACCAAAAACCAAAAACCAAAAACCAAAAACCAAAAACCAAAAACCAAAAACCAAAAACCAAAAACCAAAAACCAAAAACCAAAAACCAAGAACCGAAAACCAAAAACCAAAAACCAAAAACGAAAAACTAAAAACCAAAAACCAAAAACCAAAAACCAAAAACCAAAAACCAAAAACCAAAAACCAAAAACCAAAAACCAAGAACCGAAAACCAAAAACCAAAAACCAAAAACCAAAAACCAAAAACCGAAAACCAAAAACAAAAAACCAAAAACCAAAAACCAAAAACCAAAAACCAAAAACCAAAAACCAAAAACCAAAAACCAAAAACCAAAAACCAAAAACCAAAAACCAAAAACTAAAAACCAAAAACCAAAAACCAAAAACAAAAAACTAAAAACCAAAAACCAAAAACCAAAAACCAAGAACCAAAAACCAAAAACCAAAAACCAAAAACCAAAAACCAAAAACTAAAAACCAAAAACCAAAAACCAAAAACCAAAAACCAAAAACCAAAAACCAAAAACCAAAAACCAAAAACCAAAAACCAAAAACCAAAAACCAAAAACCAAAAACCAAAAACAAAACAAAAACCAAAAACCAAACACAAAAAACCAAAAACCAAAAACCAAAAACTAAAAACCAAAAATCAAAAACCGAAACCAAAAACCAAAAACCAAAAGCCAAACACCAAAAACCAAAAACCAAAAACCAAAAACCAAAAACCAAAAAAAAACCAAAAACCAAAAACCAAAAACCAAAAACCAAAAACCAAAAACCAAAAACCAAAAACCAAAAACCAAGGACCAAAAACAAAAAACCAAAAACCAAAAACCAAAAACTAAAAACCAAAAACCAAAAACTAAAAACCAAAAACTTAAAACCAAAAACCAAAAACCAAAAACCAAATACCAAAAACCAAAAACCAAAAACCAAAAACCAAAAACCAAA